>CM019831.1:1006001-3406001 GCA_009763385.1 Coix lacryma-jobi var. lacryma-jobi | reverse complement strand
TCTAATTCGAAGGAAAATTTTTGTTTGAACACTTGTGTACTTTTGAGGCGTGAAAGCATAGTAGCAACTCCTGATCCATCATAATATATCATCTAAATATTTGCTAAGGGACTAGCAAAGGTTAAGCTTGGGGGAACTTGTTGACGGTAGATAACTCCTATTTTAAACCGTCAACAAACCTCATAAATGACCCGTAATGATCCAAAGAGTGTAACTATAAGATTTGATTCTAACGAGTTCCACGAGTTGTGTAGTTCTCACTTGTTTTGCAGGATATTCAATATTTCATCATAAGAAAGTATCTCAAGTGAAGAATCAGAGCACACCATTGTGACGAGCTCGTCGAGATGATCAAGATGGACATACCACTTGCCATATTTGTGCGGATACATGGGTGTATGCCGAGTCTCGAGTGATGAGTGATTGTCAACGGGTTTGATACGCATGTTCTTTGGCTTGTGTTGTGCAGGTGTCGAGCACGGAGACAGTGATCGAGGGCAAGGTGAAGGTCAAGTAGAGACATGCCGTGCCGATGGATCGGGAGCGGTGAAGGGCGGACGTGAGGCTTGGACTGAGGGACTGGTGGCCTGAGGATCAGCTATGGTGGTTGACAGCCTGGGACAGCGACGAGAGGAGACTTGCGGTGCACGGTGTTGCTCGGGTTGAAGACCTGGGGACACATGTCGGTGGACGGGGTGCACGGGCGATGCATCCCCTCTACAGTGTCGGTTTGGTGGTTGAGCCACAGAAAAACCACCGGGTGGACGGTTTCCAGGTTTGGGCCACAAAACCTAGGGGTGCTGCGGGTTTGCCGAGTTTGGGCCACAAAACTCGGGCTGAGGACGGTTTCCAGGTTTGGGCCTCAAAACCTGGGCGCTGACAGGTTTCTGAGTTTGGGCCACAAAACTCAGGCGTTAGACGGCTGGTTTCCCGGTTTCGGCCACAAAACCGGGGGGGGCAGAGTCCATGAAAAGGACGAGCAGAGCGGTGGCGGCACATGGCGGCAATCGGTGAGGTTGCGTTGAGGCAACGCTACCAGTTGTGCGGGCGTGGCCGTCGGATCAACATCTACCTCGAGTTGGTCCAGAATAACCTTAGGGTTTAGCTGGTTCGCTCTGTAATTAAGTAGGGGTAGAGTGGGAATTAGAATTAGGATAAGTAGGGGGAGACACCCACCTCCCAAACTATCTCAGTCATTTGCTCTTTTGCCTCTAGGGTTTTCTGCTCTCCCATTCCATGCTGTAGCTACTGAGATCCGCAGAGAAGACAATCATACCTCTGTGCCTGTGAGATTTTGAGGAAGTGAGACCTTAATCTCACTATTGTAGCGTGTAGTAGCCACACGGTTGCAAATTCGTGGTTGTGATTCGCGTTTTGTTCTTGTTCTTCGCGGATTGCTTTTCTCCACGTTTTTCCCGTAGATCGATCTCTCTACTTGGTGCGACTTTTGCAAATCTGTTTGAACCAAGTTGTTCTAGATCGTGAGGCACTTCTTTCCACTGAAGGAATTCACCCCTAACCTCACGACCTAGTAGATCGGTCGATTTTTGCTTCGGTTCGAGTTTTGTCTCCCTCCCCCGAATTTCTTCGATTCATAGATTTGGAGATAGCTTCAAGCCATGATCTCCTAGGAGTAGCTCACTATCCTCCTTGGGACTCATCTCTCCAAGTTTGAACCCTAGAGGTTTCATTTTGGGAGAGTTTGAGTTGAATCGGTGGACGAATAGCTCATTTCGGGGTGACCGGACGCTTGCGTCGGGCTCACTGGACGCATGGTCCAGAGTCCGGTCGTTGAATGTCTGTTCAGTCCTTATTCTGTTACTTGACCGGACTCTTGCTTGGTCATTGACCGGACGCACCTCGCTCACTATTTCTCGCTTTTGTTTGATCTGACCGGACGCTGAAGCGGTGACCAGACGCTCGGTGTCAGTGAGTCCGGTCACAAACAGAGAGCTCCCAAACCGAGTTTTGCTCGACCGGACGCGTCCGGTGGACCTTGACCGGACGCAGGTAGAGTCCGGTCAGTGCTGCTCTGTGTTGTTTCGTCCGTGGTTCGTTCGTCTGTTGACGGCTTTGGTTTTCGTCTTTTGCGTTGGGTTTCTAGAGTTGTATAGTGTCTCGCTGTGCTTCTTGGAAGCATCCACCCTATCTCTAGGGTCGTGGACACTTGCAAGCTCTAGGGTTTGGTCTTTGAGGTTGATTCTCGGGACAGTGGCGACAAGTTTCTGAAAAGAAATTTGAAGCTCCCATTCACCCCCTTTGGTCGCTTTCTGGTAGCACTCTCGGTCCTTCAATTGGTATCGGAGCAGGTAGGATCTTCCACCTTAGCCGGTTCTAGATCCACAGAAGGCGACATGGATCGCGGCGTGGGCAAACCGCCGTTTTTTGATGGGACGAACTATGCGTATTGGAAGATACGTATGTCGGCCTATCTTCAGAGTATGGGTGCTTCTGTCTAGGATATTTGCAACAAGCTTGATTACGTGGTATTGGCTGCTCGTGCTACTCAGCTGCAGATCGAGGAGCACGATGCCAATAGCCGAGCACGTAATGCTCTTTTCTCGTGTCTGAGCATGTCTGAGATTGATCGCGTCTCTCATCTCCCCACGGCTCATGAGATTTGGGCGACCCTCATGCGCTTTCATGAGGGAACCACTCAAGTCAAATCCCATCTCTATGAGTCGCACAAGCGGGAGTATGAGAACTTTAGACATATGCCTGGCGAGAGCATAGAAAGTTTATTCGCTCGCTTTCAGGTTATTGTCAACAAGATAAGAGCGAACAAGGAGCTATTGCCTTTCGACGATCATGAGAGAGCTTTGAAGCTTTTGCATACTCTCGATCGGTCGGTGTGGGACTCACAGGTCCAGGCGATCATCGAATCGTCTAACTATGAGACCCTCACATGCGATGAGCTCTTTAGTAAACTCAAGTCTAGTGAGATTGATGCCATGTCGAGGGCTTCTTATGAAAATCCTTCTGGCCCGACTATGGCTTTGGTTTCTGGCTCTTCTGCTAACCCCTCTGGAGGCTTTGCACTCTCTTCTCTTCTTTCTGTTATAGAGGAGCAGCTGGAGTTCATGGGGGGTGACGAGTTGGCTTTGCTCGCCAACCGGTTCTCGCAGTTCCACAACAACCGCATGAACCGTCGCCGCGGAGGAGGACGCTCAGGATGCTTTGAGTGTGGCGACCCCGACCACTTCATCGCCAACTGTCCCAAGAAGAACAAGCACACATCTGGGAAGGGCGATCATGGGCACAAGTACGACTACGGCAAGCACAAGGAGAAGTACGTCCCTGCGAAGCACAAGCGGAAGAGCGGCTTCGACAAGGAGTACATCAAGAAGAAGTACTTGGAGAAGGCCCAGGCTGAGCAACGTGCTTTCTTCGCCACGCTCAGCGACGTCGACAGCTTGGATGATGACTCCGCTGTTTCAAGCGACGATGAGTCCGAGAAGAAGAAGAGGATCGAGGACAAGCTGAACGGTCTCTGCTTCTGCGCCGACGACGAAGGCTTCTGTACCATGGCGCTCGGCGATGGGGTCGACGACAAACTGGAGGAGATCCCTCAGAACAACGATGGCGACGACTCCTCGTAGGTATCCCAGACTCCTGAGGAGCTCTCCGCTGAAGTTGAAAAACTTACTGCTGCTTTGCTTAGTCAAGACAAGTTGTTGAGACGTGCAGCTAGAGAGAGAAAGGAGTTTAGGCAGAAGTGGGAGGACATGGTGAGGGAGCTTGAGTTTTCTAAGTCCACCGTGGTCGTTTCTGAGGAAAGTGAGTGTGAGATGTGCACCAAGCACATGACTGACCTTCTCACTTTGAGAGGTAAGTATGCTGCTTTGGTTGGAGAGGTGGATGAGCTCCGGGCTAGACCCGTGTTGTTGGGTGCGTGCAAGTCCTGTGCTGGCTTGCAATCCAAGTTGGCAGAGAAGAATGCCAAGATTGAGTCTCTTGAGAAGGCCAGCTCGGGTAGCACTTGTGTGGCTAGGTGCGCTTTGTGCGAGGCTTTGGAGATGGAGATTGCTAATGTGAAGCATGGCAAGATGCAAACCAAGGAGGAAAACACATACCTTCGGACCATCTTGTCATGGGTGTCTTGTGGTGAGCCGCAGCTGGGGATGATGATCTCTCAATTCAAGCATGCTGCTGGAGGTCCAAGTGTAGGCTTTGCTCAGGGCGTTGATATTTCTTCTTTTGGGAAGATAGGAGAGTCGAGTGGTCTTAACCCGAATGAGAAGCCCAACTCCACCACTACTCCCAAGCTTACCAAGCTACCACCCAAAGAGCCTTTCAAGCCTAACACCAAGGATGGTGTGTTTGATGAACCTCCACGATCTCCACCCAAGAAATAGCAATGGGCTCCTAAACCAAACCACCTCAAGAACAAACTAGACACAATGCCACCTATTCAAGAGGAGCTCACACCACAGAAAGGCAAAGTGATCCACACCCACTACCGTGAGTACCAAGAACCCCCTATGAGAGCGGTGAGGTACCATTGTGAGCATTGTGGGAGAGATGGACACTTGAGTGAGTTTTGCTTTCGGCGCAAGAGAGAGGAGCGCCGTGCCAGGGAGATGAACAATGCGGACATGTACCATCCTTTCCATGATGTATATGTGCCGAATGTTCAGAGGAGAGCTGCAAGGAGAGCTGCTAGGCCTAGAGGTGCAGTGCCTTAAGATCCTAGGAGTCAGGGAGGTGTTGCCCGACGGGGTCCTGATTTTGCAGGATACGGACCCCGTGGCAGTGGCTTTGTTGAGCGTTTCCCTCCACCGTGTTTTGAGTATCGCGATGGACGCTCTTCCCATAGCGGACCACATTTTCCTGTGCGTGGTGATCGTTTTCCCCATAGGCATGCTAGGAATGGTTTTTCTACTAACCGTTCTTTTGAGCAGCCGGCCCAACACTGGTATTCTTCATATTCACTCACCCCAGTGTTGGACCGTATGCTCACCCTATGTCTTTTTATTGATGTAGGTAAAACGATTGGAGGACATTTGGTTGGTGGATTCCAGTTGCTTGAGGCACATGACCGGAAACGCCAAGTGGTTCTCTAGTCTTAGTCCTATTGCCGGAAAGGAGTTTATCACCTTCGGCGACAATAGCAAAGGTAAGGTATTGTCTCGTGGGTCGGTGCGAGTTAATGAGCACTTTGTGTTGCGTGATGTTGCTCTTGTTTCTAACTTGCATTTTAACCTTCTTTCTGTTTCGCAACTTTTCGATGATGACTATGAGATTCATTTTAAACCGAATCTCAGTCGCATTTTAGATCCTCAGGGCAATCTTGTATGTTTGATTTCGCCCTTTGGGAAAGTCTTTCGTGCGAATTTCTCGGAGTCGTTTGGATTTTCTCGCTGTCTTGTGGCTGGTCCTTCTTCCTCTGATCTTTGGAAGTGGTATAGGAGACTCGGTCACCTGAGCTTCGACTTGCTTGCAAGGCTTAGCTCACTTGGCCTAATCCGAGGATTGCCCAAGTTGTCCATGGAGAAGGACCTTGTTTGCCATTCTTGTAGATGTTGACACTCCTTAATGGATTCACTCTAAGAATGAGTCACATAAAATAATAAACTACTGAAAGCACCAAAGAGCGTATGGGACACTACTAACTCCACTTAACGTCAAGTTGTCATCCCCAACATGAAGCTAGCAATGTAATTATATCAGGGCACTGGATTTAAAGATAGATATTTACCCGCAAGCGCACAGATAAACATACCCGTTGTAGAAGCATTTCACCCAAGCTAGTCTCAGGTATCGTTATTTATATTTAGCCTAGAGACTAATCAATTCAAGATATGATGGTATTGTAAGGACTTAACAGTATTTAATATGGCACACACTTATAGTAAGACTGATAACACACTAATTACTATGAACAGGAATCAGGTTACAGAGTAAATGATATGATAAATAGTTGATAAAGGATAGCAAAGATCAGATCAATCAAGGATAAACTTAGAACAGTACTGCCTAGCAAGTGATGATTAGAACAGGTATTAATAAGGAACATTCCTAAGTTATTCTAATTACAAGTCATAGCATACATTGATTAGTGCAATTATATTTGGCAATCATTGGCTAGGTCACATCATATTTATAATCAAGACGCAACTCCATAGTTAAGGTGTCAAACAAAGTAACCTTTAAACCATGAGTTAACTGAGCCATACTGAACACTATATTCGTGAGGTGGAATACAGAGGACTCAACAGGTTTGTCACACCCACGATCTACCACTCTATCCGGAACATAGGACGCATTCGCAGATAAATAATGTATAGGCACCGTGCCTACACAGCATTCATCACTCACCCGTTGTACTTTAAGATGAGCGCTATATGAACATCAGTATAAACATAAAGATGAACTATCTATGTCAAATATATAATCAAAGCAGACTATAAGCATTATAACTAAGAATATAATCATTGAAGTCTTAATCATATCAATTGTATTGCTATCTAGAACATGATGATGAACAATAAGGTGAACAAGATCATCGAGAAGAACAAAAGTACGAACTAGAACAAGATTATGAACTAGATAATGAACTAGACGATGAACATGAACTAGACGATGAACTAGAACATAAACAATGAAGAACAATGATGAACTAGAAGAGCAATTATGAAATAGACCCATAATGTTAATACAAGAGAGAAGATCTTGGGTTTACCGAGCCTTCTCGTGACTAGATCAGGAATCCAAGTGAAGCTTGCCTCCTCTAATCCTATTCTATCTACTAATCTAGGTGGATGAAGTCCTAAAGCCTCCGATTGATCTCCTTCTGATTGATCTAACCCTGATGAATGAATTGCTTGATGCCCTATTGCCTGGAGAGGGGGGTCAGGGGTCTGTTTATATAGCCCTGGGCGATGAACCGTGGCCCTTGGATCAAACCGACTTGAGGTACGGTCGAGATGCATCTTGGAGGTCGGTGGAAGTAGCTTGCAGAAGACGAAAGCGCGGGGGCTCCGTGGCCGACCGACCGGTGGGCCCTGTGGGACCGGTCGGTCCCACAGGTAAGCCTCCTGTGGTGCCCTTCGTTGTGGTGTCTTCTTACGTCCTCTGGAGTCTTCTAGAAGTATCCCGACGTGGCGGTTGCGTTATCTCCCGACGGTTTCCTTCTATGGGAAGCTATTGGTGCTGATTTCCTGGTTTAGTCCCTGCAGAATCATAACTCACCAAAACTCGTGGAATATTGTCAGTTGAAACCCTAAACCTTTGTTGGTGATCAAATTCTTGCCCTTTTCATATTTATTTATCTCTTAATTATGATAGTTAACCAGTGTCAACAATTCCCCCAAGCTTACCTTTTGCTAGTCCCTTAGCAAACATTTATGATGAATCAGGAACTGCTACAATGCCTTCACATTTGTTCAAACAAAAATCTTCCCTTGGTTTAGAGTTAACTATTCTGACTTTCTCATATCACCTTTAACTATGGAGCTTTTGCCTTCACCTGGATCTTTTTAAACAATTGAAAGACAGAACAATCAAGTTAAGCACTGTATCTCTAACTCTTTGATCAACCTTCATTCTGGAGTTTTTATATATTTTCAAATGAAAATCAGACAATCCTTTGTATGACACTCTCAAATCGCTCTTTTATATTTTATGATTCCTCACTGATGCAATTTTCCTTCCTTCTATGGATATATATATCTGGAGCTTTAAGAAGTGAAAAGCATATCTTACCAAGTCAAAGTTCAAAGTTTAGGAAGAAAGATGTCATACTCATAGATCAAGATCTTAGAGAATTTGAAATTAGTCATCTCTTGCTGGCATATTGTAATTAGAGGAACCATCGGCTATCATTCTTTTTCTCATACTTTTATCATAACTCTTTTTTTCTTTCTTTTCTTTGAGGTAGTCGGACACTTGTCCCTTTTTATTTCCTCCTTTTATATTTTTGCATAGTCCATGCCTCTAACACATTACTACTTCGGAAGAGTGAATCTTTTAATAAAACATTCTTGATCTCTAGAGCATGATAATTTTCTCAACCATAACTAAAAACTTAGAACAAAGCAAGTAGCCTTATCTTAAAATCATATTAATGGCTCTGGGTAGGAATTCATGTAATGTCATACAGGATCTCATCATGTGTTTTTAATCTTTTCAAAATGTAAATCTCCAGAACTCTAGTATCTCTAGGAATTAGATAAACAGCAGCTCAAATCTTTTTATATCATATCTCACAATTATCTAGATTTTAGATCAAGCATTTGCCATCCACAGGTTTTAGGTTCAGAGTTTATTCAGAACAACTTTGTCTAAAACTCAAGAAAATTTAAGTTTAAACACTAGGTACATAAAAAGGAATTACGGCAGAGCAATCGTTTATTATGAGCAAAATTAATTTTTTATCCACCTAGACATTTATTCATTATATAATATCTTTATTTGGTTTTGTAGTAGTTATTCATCTTTTTAGGGGTTTCTATATTTATTAACCTGATCTAACTAAATCGAACTAATAGTAATAGATAAAAAACCGTGATACTTATCGTGATAACTGAGGGTGCTCTCCCCCAAGCTGGATCTTGACTTATTCTTTTTCTCCAGAAGTCGAGTAGACCGTTAATGGTTTGAGTCCTTCTCTTCTTCTTCCTGCTGAATTCAAAGATAGACAACACAACTAATGGAACTTGATTAAGCGTTAGTGATAAATATTCCTCTATTTGTCTAGTTGTCTTAAAGCTCTTAAGATTATTTATGTTCTTCCTCTCCACTAAGCATAGTTTCAGCAGTGTTTCATAGTATCTCTTTTTAGATTTTTGTTTTTATAGATGTATGCAATGCAGAAGTAAATATGCAGATATATATCATTTATTTTATTTTTTATGCCTCCACAGAAAGTGTAACACTCTCATGGGGCTTACAGTTTTTCGTATTTTGTTTTCTAATGCAGATATAATTGCTTAAGAAGTAAATATGATAGTAAAATGATCATGCTACATCTACTAATTATGCAATGATGAATTTAATGCTAATGATTATGGATAACTACCGAGTTACCTTCCGGCGAGGATTCGACGTTTATAGTCTATCGAACAAGACTCCTTGTACGCTCTTTATTCTTCCTTGGGTGTATCAACGGATCCTGAGGAGGACCTCGATGATTGCATGTCAATAGAACTCTCTTTCTTTTTCCATACTTGCTTGACTGGTGGACTTGTCTCCTTTACTTCTTCGTCCTTCGTTTCCTTTAATGGGACATCTTCACTCCTGGTAACTTCTCCTTCATAGTCAGCCCATCCATCCTTGATTTGTCGTTTCTTGTTGTGTTGGGATGTGCGGCGTCTCCTCCTTGAGTGGTTCTTCTTTTCCTGTACATTAGTGGCATAACTATTGAAGTAACAGCGTACCTTCTCTCTGAAAAACTGGAAGTGGATCTCTCCAGATCTCATGTAGATGATGGCGCCAAAAATGCTTGTTGACACTCCTTAATGGATTCACTCTAAGAATGAGTCACATAAAATAATAAACTAGTGAAAGCACCAAAGAGCGTACGGGACACTACTAACTCCACTTAACGTCAAGTTGTCATCCCCAACATGAAGCTAGCAATGTAATTATATCAGGGCACTGGATTTAAAGATAGATATTTACCTGCAAGCGCACAGATAAACATACCTGTTGTAGAAGCATTTCACCCAAGCTAGTCTCAGGTATCGTTATTTATATTTAGCCTAGAGACTAATCAATTCAAGATATGATGGTATTGTAAGGACTTAACAGTATTTAATATGGCACACACTTATAGTAAGACTGATAACACACTAATTACTATGAACAGGAATCAGGTTACAGAGTAAATGATATGATAAATAGTTGATAAAGGATAGCAGAGATCAGATCAATCAAGGATAAACTTAGAACAGTACTGCCTAGCAAGTGCTGATTAGAACAGGTATTAATAAGGAACATTCCTAAGTTATTCTAATTACAAGTCATAGCATACATTGATTAGTGCAATTATATTTGGCAATCATTGGCTAGGTCACATCATATTTATAATCAAGAGGCAACTCCATAGTTAAGGTGTCAAACAGAGGACTCAACAGGTTTGTCACACCCGCGATCTACCACACTATCCGGAACATAGGACGCATTCGCAGATAAATAATGTATAGGCACCATGCCTACACAGCATTCATCACCCACCCGTTGTACTTTAAGATGAGCGCTATACGAACATGAGTATAAACATAAAGATGAACTATCTATGCCAAATATATAATCAAAGCAGACTATAAGCATTATAACTACGAATATAATCATTGAAGTCTTAATCATATCAATTGTATTGCTATCTAGAACACGATGATGAACAATAAGGTGAACAAGATCATCGAGAAGAACTAATGTATGAATTAGAACATGAACTAGAACAAGATTATGAACTAGATAATGAACTAGACGATGAACATGATCTAGACGATGAACTAGAACATAAACAATGAAGAACAATGATGAACTAGAAGAGCAATTATGAAATAGACCCATAATGTTAATACAAGAGAGAAGATCTTGGGTTTACCGAGCCTTCTCGTGACTAGATCAGGAATCCAAGCGAACCTTGCCTCCTCTAATCCTATTCTATCTACTAATCTAGGTGGATGAAGTCCTAAAGCCTCCAATTGATCTCCTTCTGATTGATCTAACCCTGATGAATGAATTGCCTGATTCCCTATTGCCTGGAGAGGGGGGTCAGGGGTCTGTTTCTATAGCCCTGGGTGATGAACCGTGGCCCTTGGATCAAACCGACTTGAGGTACGGTCGAGATGCATCTTGGAGGTCGGTGGAAGTAGCTTGCAGAAGACGAAAGCGCGGGGGCTCCATGGCCGACCGACCGGTGGGCCCTGTTGGACCGATCGGTCCCACAGGTAAGCCTCCTGTGGTGCCCTTCATTGTGGTGTCTTCTTACGTCCTCTGGAGTCTTCTAGAAGTATCCCGACGTGGCGGTTGCGTTATCTCCCGACGGTTTCCTTCTATGGGAAGCTATTGGTGCTGATTTCCTGGTTTAGTCCCTGCAGAATCATAACTCACCAAAACTCGTGGAATATTGTCAGTTGAAACCCTAAACCTTTGTTGGTGATCAAATTCTTGCCCTTTTCATATTTATTTATCTCTTAATTATGATAGTTAACCAGTGTCAACAGTAGACATGGGAAGATGGTTGCCGCTCCCCACCATCCAGTGACTCAGGTCATGACTAAGCGCCTTGGAGAGCTTTTACACATGGACCTTGTTGGTCCAGCTCGGGTGAGCACGGTTGGGGGGAAGTGGTACGTGCTTGTTGTTGTCGACGATTTTTCGAGATATTCGTGGGTCTTCTTTTTGACTGAGAAGACTGAGACTTTCTCTTTTGCTCGCAATCTGATTTTGCGTCTTCAGAACGAGTTCCCTTTGAACTCGATGCAAGCTATTTGTAGTGATAATGGTTCCGAATTCAAGAATTCGGATTTTGAGAAGTTTTGTAACTCTTTGGGTTTGGAGCATCAGTTTTCTTCCCCCTACACACCGCCGCAGAATGGTGTTGTAGAGAGGAAGAATCGGACCCTTGTAGAGACGGCCAGGACGATGCTCGATGAGCATAGGACTCCTAGGCAGTATTGGGCCGAAGCTATGAACATTGCATGCTATATTTCCAATCGTATTTTTCTCCGAGCTTTCTTGAAAAAGACTTCTTATGAGTTGCGTTTTGGAAGACAACCCAAAGTGAGTTATTTTAGAGTTTTTGGTTGCCACTGTTTTATACTTAAGAAAGGAAATTTGGACAAGTTTGAGTCTAGTTCTTCTGACGGTGTATTTTTGGGTTATGATGCTCACTCTCGTGCATATCGTGTACTTAACCTTGATACTAACCGAGTCATGGAGACATTTGATGTCACCTTCGACGAGACCATGGTTTGTCCTTCTTCTCGTTTTGAGCGTGCAGGTGATCATGAGGTTGGTGAGCCTCTTTTTGATGACGAGGATGAGGGTGCTGAAGGGATGGATGATCCAGCACCTCCTCCACCTATTGTGCCGCAAAGAGCGGCTTCTACTACGACTCATGGCCCCGATCCCTCTTCTTCGACTTGGGGGCTGTGGGATCCGCCACCTCGAGCGATACCTTTTGTACCCGAGGGGGCACCAGCTGCTGTTGAGGGGGAGGTTTCTTCAGCTCGGGAGGCGCCACGACACATTCAGCGCCAACACCCACCTCAGCAGATGATCGGTAGCATTGACGAACGTGTCACTCGGTCCAGATCACAACAAATCTCTCACTTTGCTCATTCTGCATTTGTTGCTGATTTTGAACCCCGAGATGTTGGACATGCTTTGGCGAATCTAGATTGGGTCAATGCCATGCATGAGGAGTTAGAAAATTTTGAGTGAAATCGGGTTTGGGTTTTGGTTCCACCTCCTCCAGACTGTAATCCTATTGGGACAAAATGGGTTTTCAAAAACAAACAAGGAGAGGATGGCCACATTGTGAGGAACAAGGCCAGACTTGTAGCCAAGGGTTATAGTCAGAAGGAGGGGATAGACTATGAGGAGACTTTTGCTCCTGTAGCTCGTTTGGAGGCTATTAGGATACTCTTGGCTTTTGCTGCATCCAAAGGGTTTAAACTTTTTCAAATGGATGTCAAGAGTGCCTTCTTAAACGACTATATAGAAGAAGAGGTGTATGTCGAACAACCCCCCGGTTTTGAAAATTTCAAGTTTCCAAACCATGTTTTTAAACTCCATAAAGCTTTATATGGTTTGAAACAAGCCCCTAGAGCCTGGTATGATAGGTTGAAAACCTTTTTGATTGCTAAGGGTTTTAAAATGGGATATGTGGATAAAACGCTCTTTCTCCTCAAGCAAGGCAACGATACTCTCTTGGTCCATATTTACGTGGATGATATCATTTTCGGTGGTTCATCTCACGCTTTGGTTGCCAAGTTTGCAGATTTAATGAGCAGGGAGTTCGAGATGAGTATGATGGGCGAGCTGACTTTCTTTCTCGGATTGCAAATTAAGCAATCCCGAGAAGGGACGTTTGTGCACCAGGGCAAATACACCAAAGACTTGCTGAAGAAGTTCGATATGGGTGAGGCCAAGCCTCTACCAACACCCATGTCAACCACGACGGCCCTGAATGCGGACAAGGATGGAGAAGCTGTGGACCAGAAGGAGTACCAGAGTATGATCGGGTCACTGCTCTACCTGACGGCGACACGCCCGGACATTCAGTTCGCGGTGTGTCTGTGTGCGCGCTTTCAGGCGTCATCGCGCACTTCTCACTGTCAGGCAGTCAAGCGCATTATGAGGTACCTTCGCTTCACACCTGAGTTCGGGATTTGGTATTCAGCTTCCTCCACCCTCTCCCTTTGCGGTTTTTCTAAAGCTGATTTTGCTGGTTGCCGTTTAGATCGCAAGTCCACTTCTGGGACTTGTCAGTTTTTGGGTTCTTCTCTTGTATCTTGGTCTTCTCGCAAGCAGTCTAGTGTCGCTCAGTCTACCACAGAGGCTGAATATGTTGCTGCGGCCAGCTGCTGTTCTCAGTTGCTTTGGATGATGGCCACTTTGCGTGATTTTGGTCTGAGCTTTTCTCGCGTTCCTTTGCTTTGTGATAGTACGAGTGCTATTAGCGTTGCTAAGAACCCCGTGCTACACTCGAAGACCAAACACATTGATGTGCGCTTTCATTTTCTGCGAGACCATTATGAGAAGGGTGATATCGATCTTCGCCATGTCGATACTCATCATCAGTTGGCTGATATTTTCACCAAGCCTTTGGACCAACCAACTTTTAATCGGTTGAGAGGTGAGCTTGGTGTGTGTTTCCCCTTTTAGATGGGGAAAACATTTTGGTTCTTGTATCATAGACTGACTTCTTTTCCTTTCATTTTGTTTACGTTTCTGATAGGTTAGTCTTTGCATATCATGCATCTTTACTTTCAGAGCTTCATGTATATAATCTTTAGAATGTGATTAGGCTCTATCCAGTATGCTCCGATGCTTTATGATGATGCTTGTAGCTTATGCTCTTTCTGATCACTAATACATGTTGTGAGTTGAACTATTTTTGAATGGTGAACCTGCTTTGTAAACATAAAACTTGAAACTGTTCACCATTGAGATATGCAACTAGCATGTGTAGGATGTGTTGAATTCACTTGTGCTTTTCATATATGCTAGGTTGTTATGTCTCTAGTTCTGAGTCATTCACTTGCTTGGTATGTTCATATTCTATCAATAAAATTGAACCAAGTTTTAAGTGAATAGAAAAGATCGAGATGGGACTGCTTGTCAACACATCACGGTATCGAGACTGTTTCTCATTTCACATTGAGTTAAACTTGAGCCGTGTAGTGTATGACCGAAACCGACGCTTTAAGCTTCTCATTGCATATGCATAGGCTTAGCTCGGTTGAAAAGTTAGGCAATGACAAGCTTTCAACCTCTCGCAGTCACATGCTGAATTCTAAACTTGTGTAATTTCACCGCTGCAACTCCGATTAAAATCTGAAAAACACAAGTCTATGTTTCATTCTATAGCATGATGATTGAACTTTGCTAGGGGTAGTTCACCTTGTATACATGTTTAGCACTTGTTTGACTTCCTGTCTATACATGTTTAGTGCTATTTTCATGGTGAATATCTTTTGACTAAAACTGCTCTTTTTGCTCACATGTTCATATTTCGTATTTTGTGATCAGTTTGAGCCTTTGCTAGCATGTTGTGAATGTTATTGAGTCATTGGAGTTATACTATGTGGAGCATCTTCTCTTTCTATTGACTATATTCCTGAAGCTGCTAACTTGCATTTTGACTCATATGCATTTTGGAAGGGGGAGATATTCTATCAAGGGGGAGAAATTTGATTGATGCTGCATTTTTGCTTGATGGTTTGATGGTGCATTTTCAACTAAGGAGGAGAAAATGTTGACAAATCATGTGTTTTCCGAAAGTTGAACAGGGGACAAATTCTTTTTCGAGATTTTCTGACTATGTGCACCATCTGAGGGGGAGTTTGCTCGTTGATGAGTTTTTGAGCTGGTAACAGTTGGTTCAGAGCGATTTATGCTAGTTGTGTTGAGCCTCTGTGCCTCTATCTTGAGGGACTAGCATTTTGCTTTGATTTTTCAATTGGTATCGAACCTTTCCTGCTAGCGGTGTTGAGCCTGTTCTACCTCTTCTTGAGGGCTAGCTTTGCTTTGCTTGGTTGCTTCGAGCCGTTGCCCATGTCTTTGGGGACCAAGTTGTCTTGCTCTTTCCACTTGACCTTCTTTGGCTATGCTATGCTTTTGGGTCATTTGGTCGAGTTCTCTCTTCTCCTTCTTCCTTCTTCTATTTCATTATGATTTGTGTGTATAGTTGACAATGCACTCATCAAGGGGGAGATTGCGGATACATGGGTGTATGCCGAGTCTCGAGTGATGAGTGATTGTCAACGGGTTTGATGCGCATGTTCTTTGGCTTGTGTTGTGCAGGTGTCGAGCACAGAGACAGTGATTGAGGGCAAGGTGAAGGTCAAGTAGAGACGTGCCATGCCGATGGACCGGGAGCGGTGAAGGGCGGACGTGAGGCTTGGACTAAGGGACGGGTGGCCTGAGGATCAGCTGCGGTGGCTGACAGCCTGGGACAGCGACGAGCGGAGACTTGCGGGGCACGGTGTTGCTCGGGTTGAAGACCTGGGGACACGTGTCGATGGATGGGGTGCACGGGCGGTGCATCCCCTCTACAGCGTTGGTTTAGTGGTTGAGCCACAGAAAAACCACCGGGTGGACGGTTTCCAGGTTTGGGCCACAAAACCTGGGGGTGCTGCGGGTTTGGCGAGTTTGGGCCACAAAACTCGGGCTGAGGACGGTTTCCAGGTTTGGGCCTCAAAACCTGGGCGCTGACGGGTTTCTGAGTTTGGGCCACAAAACTCAGGCGTTGGACGGCTGGTTTCCCGGTTTGGGCCTCAAAACCGGGGGTTGGTCGTGAAGACAGGTTTCCCGGTTTCGGCCACAAAACCGGGGGGCGGAGTCTGTGAAAAGGACGAGCAGAGCGGTGGCGGCACGTGGCGGCAATCGGTGAGGTTGCGTTGAGGCAACGCTACCAGTTTTGCGGGCGTGGCCGTCGGATCAATATCTACCTCGAGTTGGTCCAGAATAACCTTAGGATTTAGCTGCTTCGCTCTGTAATTAAGTAGGGGTAGAGTGGGAATTAGAATTAGGATAAGTAGGGGGAGACACCCACCTCCCAAACTATCTCAGTCATTTGCTCTTTTGCTTCTAGGGTTTCCTGCTCTCCCATTCCCTGCTGTAGCTACTGAGATCCGCAGAGAAGACAATCATACCTCTGTGCCTGTGAGATTTTGAGGAAGTGAGACCGTAATCTCACTATTGTAGTGTGTGGTAGCCACACGGTTGCAAATTCGTGGTTGTGATTCGCGTTTTGTTCTTGTTCTTCGCGGATTGCTTTTCTCCATGTTTTTCCCGTAGATCGATCTCTCTACTTGGTGCGACTTTTGCAAATCTGTTTGAACCAAGTCGTTCTAGATCGTGAGGCACTTCTTTCCACCGAAGGAATTCACCCCTAACCTCACGACCTAGTAGATCGGTCGATTTTTGCTTCGATTCGAGTTTTGTCTCCCTCCCCCGAATTTCTTCAATTCATCGATTTGGAGATAGCTTCGAGCCATGATCTCCTAAGAGTAGCTCACTATCCTCCTTGTGACTCATCTCTCCAAGTTTGAACCCTAGAGGTTTCGTTTTGGGAGAGTTTGAGTTGAATCAGTGGACGAACAGCTCGTTTCGGGGTGACCGGACGCATGGTCCAGAGTCCGGTCGTTGAATGTCTGTTCAGTCCTTGTTCTGTGACTTGACCTGACTCTTGCTTGGTCATTGACCGGACGCACCTCGCTCACTGTTCCTCGCTTTTGTTTGATCTGACCGGACGCTGAAGCAGTGACCGGACGCTCGGTGTCAGTGAGTCCGGTCACAAACAGAGAGCTCCCAAACCGAGTTTTGCTCGACCGGACACGTCCGTTGGACCTTGACCAGATGCAGGCAGAGTCCGGTCAGTGCTGCTCTGTGCTGTTTCGTCCGCGGTTCATTCGTCTATTGACGGTTTTGGTTTCCGTCTTTTGCGTTGGGTTTCTAGAGTTGTATAGTGTCTCGCTGTGCTTCTTGGAAGCATCCACCCTATCTTTAGGGTCGTGGACACTTGCAAGCTCTAGGGTTTGGTCTTTGGGGTTGATTCTCGGGACGGTGGCGACAAGTTTCTGAAAAGAAATTTCAAGCTCCCATTCACCCCCCCCCCCCCCTGGTCGCTTTCTGGTAGCACTCTCGGTCCTTCAATTTGGAGCCCCGGAGCGAGAATCCTCGATGAATATGACCAGGAAGACTCTGGAACCCTCTAGAAGCATTATCCATACAAAAAGATCAGGGGTGTAACAGACAAGATTCCAACAGCTACAGAATACCAGAATTATCTAGGGACTAGACCGGAAGAAGACGACAAGGAATCCATCCACGCCACGACTCGTTGTGCAAACCAACCGAACAAGGACTCTAGGCGAATAAGGAAGGTACAAGGAGACTTCCGATCGAAGGACGAGGCAGGTGGCGACAGGGGGAGGCCGGCCGGGATGGCCGGCCTGGGCCCACATGTCAGCCTCTCCTCATTCGCGCGACGTGACCTAACCGACCTCTACTTTGTATCTCAACCGTTGTTCAATGTCGGTTTGATCCGAGGGCTGCGGTTCATCCCACCAGGCTATATAAGAAACCCCAGACCCCCCCTCCTGGAGACATCATCAGATCAACAACTAGTTCATCGCTTGATAGATCAATCGTGTAGTTTAGACATCGGGCGCACTGTAGCAGTCACTGTAGCGTTCGGCCACTGTTACTGTAGCAAGTACTGTAGCACTGAACGCATGAACAGTAGCAGTGCAGAGTCCGGTCCTTACTGCAGTAGATTACTGTAGCACCGGACGCACTGTAACAAATTACTGTAGCGTCCGGTCATACTGTAGCAGCGTCCGGTCAACCCGAAAACAACGCTGTTCAAACACCAAATTGACCCAAAACTCAGTCAAATCAACTCCAAACTTCACCAAATTTTGCACAGATGATCACAACTATGTTGGTGAGCTATCTCTAAGAGATCATGGCTCGAATCCAACTAGAAATTCATGAATTGCAGATCTCGTGCAAAAGGGAAAAGTTTGGAACCGAAAAGAAAATCCGCCCGATCTATGTGCTCATGAGGAATTAGATGAATTTCTTCGGTGAAAAGATGCGCCTCACGATCAAGAAGAAGTGTGTTCAAGTGGAATCAAAAACCGTTCCTCGGAGAGGGAGAATCAAGCAAAACTCCGGGAAGGCAAAACCGAAAACGCGAAGAACACTAGAACAAAACGCAAATCGATTCAGGATTTCAACCGTGTGTCTACCACACGAGACAATCGTGAGATTACAGTCTCACTTCCTGAAAATCCCAAAGCACAGAGGTATGATTGGAGTCCCTCTGTGGATCGCTAGCAGCGAGGTATGATTAGAACCTAAGCGGGGGCTAGAGAAAGAGAGCTCGGGAACAAATGGCTGCCAGGATGAAGTGAGAGGAGGGGCGCCTCTCTTATTTATAGCCTAAGTACAATAGTCCCCTTCTACCCCTAGATACAAGAGCGAAGCGGCCAACCCTAGGGGTATCCCGGTCCAACTCTGCTGGTAGTTGATCAGACGGCCACGCGCCTTCCTCATCCTTAGCTTCGCCTCGACGTAAGCCTCAGGATGTCGTCACGTGCCATCCTATCGACCGCCACGCCTTCCTCGTGGATAGCTTCGCCGCCGCGCCAGCCTCTCCACGCTGCCACGCGCCGACCGTCCTTTTTGCGGACCTTCCCCCGGTTTTGAGGCCGAAACCGGGAAACCTGGACCTCCCCCCAGTTTTGAGGCCGAATCCGGGAAACCTGTCCTCCGGCTGAGTTTTGTGGCCCAAACTCAGAAATCCGCGCGCCCAGGTTTTGAGGCCCAGACCTGGAAACCGTCCATGCCGAGTTTTGAGGCCCAAATTCAAAAACCGGCCACCCTGAGTTTTGAGGCCCAAACTCGGAAACCGTCGAGGGTAGTTTTTTGAGGCTCAACTACCAAACTCGCGCCGTAGACGGGATGTGGTTCGCACACCCCGAGTTCCAGCACCGATGTCGGAGCATGTCCAGCCTCCACGGCGGGCACAGTGCATTCGCCTTCCTTCTCGGCCTCCCACCAAGTGTCACGACGCCATCACCTTCCTCCCGACTCGGCCGATGCACTGCACATCCCCATGTGCTCTTGCTTGCCGATGCCACGTGCCAGCTACCACAGCTGGTCCTCAGGTCTCCCGATCCGTCAGTCCAAGCCTCACGTCCGCCCTTCACCGCTCCCGGTCCGTCGGCACGGCACGTCTCTACTTGACCTTCACCTCACCTTCGACCACTGTCTCTGAGCTCCACACCTGCACATCAACACAGCCAAGAGACATTTTGTCCGTTGACCGATCACTCATCACTCAGGAAGGGAACCACAAGGGCACATATCAACCTTGTGTTCGCAGTTATTCATCTTCTAGTTCTTGTTCTAGTTGATATATGTCATGACTCGTTACTATTTCGTGTTCATAATTATAATGTTTATCGTTTACTTTGATTATATGTCTAGCATAGCTAGGGTATCTCTATGTTTACGCTCTTATTCGTATAACGCTCATTTTGTCGATCGCGGGGTGAGTAGTCAACATTGTGTAAGCGTGGTGCTTATACGTTGTTTACCTGCGAATGCACCCTATATTCTGGGCCAGCAAGTGGTAGATCGCGAGGGTGACTCTTATAGCCTCGTTAGTCCTTTGTAGTCCACTCCCCGAATATAGGACAAGTAAGACCTGGTCACCCGGAGGGGATAGACTCTGGATCTAATCCTCCATGCGTGATGTCTCCTGCGTGTAAATATAAGTTATTCTAACCATGATTGCTAAACATAATTGCACTTATTGACGTAGTCTATTACCTATAGTTAGAACCATATTAGGAAGTTAATCTGTCTCTTTCTAGATTTGGCTACGATCTGACCTTGGGTGAGAATGCTCTGTTGGAACTCTTTTATGGTTTACTCTGTTCTATTACATTTATCTTATTTATCATTTAGGATTGATTACTGTGTTGAATATAGATCTAGTGGAACTATTATCATAATCATACATGTGTGTCATAGTTGTAGATGTTTGTAGATGTTTATCTCCTACTAGTTAACTCATGATATGTATTGCTCCGTTATAAATAACGATACCTAGGAAACTCTCCTTGGTGAAATGCTACAGCGGATGTATTTTATTTATGCGCTTGCAGATAATCTTATTTCATATTTTATAAGGGCAAGATCATAAATATCATCCACGTCTCTAGTGTCGCTGCTAGTGGTGACAGCCTAGCGTTAAATGTAATGTTGTTAGATTTGTCTACCTGTATTTTTGGTGCCGTTATCTGAAGTGATGCTAAGAGATGTCAACAATCGCCGGCGACGTTCTCGGACGCGGCAACTTCCCCGACCACGGCGTCATCGACACTCGCCTTACATCCGTCCAAGCTTTAATGATATTACGCACTAACACAACCTTCGTATCCGAAGTAGCTGGAGATGCAGATGCTTCTACTCGACGTTGCATCGACGAGTCCTGCAAAGCCATCTCCACCTCTACGAGCTGTCCCTTTGTGAAACCGTGAACTGCTGCTTGGCGTATGAGGTCCGGCGTATACGGTGACTGTACGACCTCCTCATCGGAATCATCGTCGTCCGACACCGCCCAGAACTTGGACTTCACTCCTATGGGTCGGAGGTCTATTGCGGGATCGGATACAATTCGATCACCACAGCCACCAACGGATCTCCATCCGCCGTCTTGATCCTCCGTCCCATCTCTATTTCCCAATAAATCACCACATAAGCTTACCTTGGTTCCATCCGCTCGCCTGCGAAGTTCGGAGATCGCCGGAATGCGTGGTCGCCTGGCGAATGTTCTGTCAGGGACCAAGGCGTTCCTATTCCCGGTCAGCCTATTGTCGCCAGTAAGGATGGGGGTGGTGCTCCAAATGGTTATACGCGGTTCTCTTCTAGTTCAACTAAATGAACTAGATTGCAAAAACAAGGAGAGAAATTGTCTAGTTAGTTCTTTAAATTAAACTAGAGAAGAACCGCGGATACTTATTTGGAGCACCATCCCCATCTATAGTCGCCAGGGTCCGGAAAGGCGGTCTGGGCAGAGAGCCAACGTCGCTACGCCTGTCTCCAGCAGACTTCTTCTCGTCGTCGTGGTCGTCGAATCCGTGGAGTCGTCGGCCGCCTTCAGTCATCGCCCTTCTCCATCATATTGCTAAGTGTGTCCCGTTTTTCTTTTCACAAGCTTTGCTGCTGCTAATACACTGGATATGCTGTAGACAGCTAGCTCCGATAGAATTTTATTCACCAAGTATGGACGTGTGTATAGCCGTATAAGAATTCTATATTAATATATTATAATTAACTAATTCTGAACCTGATGGATGCTGATGATTTGTACCCCTCATGTGATATTTAAGATATTCTGTTAGGGGTCTGTCTGCTGAACTTTTGAGTGTTTGAGGGATATAGGACACCCGAGTGTCAGGTTCCCTAAAAACACTCGATTGCAACACAGTGTTTAGTTGAGAAATTTTGCAAATTTTTTTTCCTGTAGCACTTTCGTTGTTATTTGACAAACTTTGCCCAAACATGGACTAACTAGGCTCAAAAGATTCGTCTCGACATGTACATACTAAAAGTACAATTAGTTATTTTTTTACCTACATTTAATGCTCCATGTATGTATCCAAATATTAATGTGATGATTGATGTGATGAAAATTTTTGTAAAATGAGGGTAACTAAACAGGGCCATAATCGAGTGTACATTGTAGTCAGACACTCAATTTCTATAACCAATATTAAGATCTAACGATGCAAATTAATAAATACAAAAAACAAATAATAAGAAACAAAAAATAGTCAGGTTATGTTTATGAAAGCCAAATTGGAAAATTACAAAGGAAGCCATATAAAACATACAGAAATTCAAAAAAAAAAAGCTAAAAATAAATCAGATGACTATTTGAGTAGTTCTGACCATTCATTATTTACGATAATCAATTTACACCAATCGAACAAAGAGTTTACACTAAAATAGAAATAATAAAATATAGTCTCATAAAATATAATCTATCCGTACTAAAGAAATGAATCTGCACACATGGTAGAGTAGAGCCTGTTGTAATCTATCCATAGACTAGAGCCTGTTGTTTGTACGCACAGAGGCCGAGGTGAGCAGATGCGGCCGGCGTGAATGTGTTATGCTGTGCTACCGACCACACCTAGGCCATCCGGAATAGTTGTCAAATAGCTGGCTAGGAGGAATTCTATTGGCTCTCAATAGCACTTTGCAAATAGCTAGCGAGATGACGTATAAAAATAATATAAAAGTAGCACTTTTATTGGCTATCGAGGAGAGAGATCAAATACCTAGCGACTAGCTAGCTATTTGATCTCTCAGTCGCTAGGTATTTGATCTCTCTCCTCGATAGCCAATAAGATTGCTACTTTTATAAGTTGCCTCATCAGAATAGTATTTATTTATATGTGTCATCTAGCTAGCTATCTGTAAGTTGTCATTGAGAGCCAATAGCATTCTTCCTAGAGACCAAATAGCTAGCGATTTGAACACCATTGCGGACGCCCTTATAATGCAGACTCTACCGTAGAATCTAAGCCTATTTATTACGTTTCTGTTTATAGTATTTTGCTGATGTGCCAATATATTTATTAAAGGGAAAGGGAGAAAAAACTGAGACTTCAAGTCTTATTTAGACTCCAAGTCTATGATTTCTTCGAGATAATAAATAAGTTTAGACTCTACGTAGAGTCTGCATTGTGAGTGTCCTTATGCGCACCATTGCATATGAGCCCGACAGCCAGCTACGGCCTAACTTTCACTCCTCTACTCGTTAGACCACCTGCACCGGCGTACGCTACCGCGTCCGGTAAATGCGTATACCGTAAAAATATGCATGCAGTGGGAGCCGGTACCGCGTCCAGTACCCGCGCGGGTCCGCCAAAGGCAACAGAGAGGGCAGCGTTTAGCGGAGAGGGTGTGGGGCCTGCGGCATGCGCGCGCAGCGCACGGAGAGGGCGCGATTGCAGCGCTGCATGCGTCAGAGTGGGTCTCACCTTTTTTTAAGTTAGAAAAGATATTATATCTCACGAACCGAAAATTTAAATTAAATTCTGATTGCACCATTGAATTCGTTGCAATTAATTCTTCAAAACTAGATCTCTTATGTATATATTTAGATAAAGTGATAAGTAGACTCACAGTGGATAGAGGATGATATAGTAGATAGAGAATGATATAGATGATAGATGAATACGGGAGAAATGAGTATAGAGGAGAGAATCTTAATGACCAGGTAATATAAAAAATAAAAATAAAAGAACGTGAGTACGGATAGTCTTAGGACACACTAGTCTGAGTGCTAGATGGAAATCGAGACGCATCAGATCAGATAACAATTAAAGAGATCAGACGGTAGATAAAATCGAGTGTGACAACGTGTAAAAACAATCAGGTGACAAATAGATTTAGCGTTCTGTTAACCAACCGTGAACATCGGTAGTTACCTTTTCCGAACTGTTAAAGTTTTCTTTTCTTTGTTTCGTGAATAATAATATTTTTGGAATTTTTCGTTTTGATTGCCGGATTTTTCAATTAATATGGTAATTTCTAAAATTTACCTTTTTTTCCTAGCACGTCTAGTGAGGATTAAAGTGGAGACTTTATTGGGGCTTTGGCAAAAATAGTAAAAACAAAGGACAAAAAAATAATAAATTACAAATTAAATCCAACTCAAATTATCTGACAAAGGACACATGTTTTTTTTTATCCTCTCGTCACAATAACCATGTCCATAATGCGATTTGAGACATTTCCAAAACTGATGCCTATTTTTCCCTATATATATATATATATATATATATATATATATATATATATATACACACACACACACATACATATACATCGACTGTGGTCAATCTTCATCGTCAGCAGTTTCAGTAAGCTTATTTAGCTCCTTCTTGAGCTCTTGTTCCTTGTCTGCGCCCCCGCCCTCAACCATGTACGTAGCTGTTCCCCCCTTCATAAACACGAAGGTTGGCACAACCTTAACACCGAATTCGGCAGCAATATATTTCAGTTGACTAACGTCGACATCAACCTTGAGGAAAACTACATCTGGGAACCTTTTGGCGAAATCAGCAAAAACTGGAGCCATTTTGTGGGATGCGCGGCACCAACTCGCGGTAAAATGAATCAGCATCAGCTTACTGCGTTCGATCTGCTTGCTCCATTCATCGAGGCTGTCAATTACGACCACCAGCTCCTCCGCTGCCTTTGGATTAGAAACAGGGCGCTGCCTGGTCCTGTTCAGCTCCACCACAGGATTGTTGGGGTTCTGGGATACTTGGTTTCTGATGTCCTTCTCCACGGCCTCAACCTCATCAGGTGTTAGAGTAGCATTCATCCAGTCAATAGTTGCCTGGACATGTACCAGGCAAGGAAGGTGCTCGATACCCAGATCGAAATCATCATATTTCCACGATGTTTTCCGGGCATCAACGTCTACCCGGAGCCTTCGAAGCTTTGGCATGGGCGGCTTGTCACATTTCTGAAACCGCAGGCCCATCCCCTCCGCATACTTTTTGTTGTAGCACAACACCTTTAGGGACGGAAAGCCACCATCCTCGCCACTCACTTGCAGGCTTGGACTGGTATGCGAATATAGTTCTAGGAGGGCCAATTTAGGAAGGCTCCCAAGGACACGGACAGTATGTGTTTCTACTACTGGGACAATAATATGCAAGTGCGTGAGGGTCTTCAGATCGAGAGGCTATCTCCTGTGGAACTGGTGTGAGGCAGAAGGCTATTCTCAGCTCAAGCTTTTGGAGGTGGTTGTTAGCTGCCAAAGAATCAACCAGTATGTCAAGCAGAGGTTGCTGGTAATTATCAAGGAAAAGGGACTGCAGGTTGGATTCCCCCACTGCACTGAGGAAATGCTGCACCCGCTGCCTATCGGTTCCGTTATGACCGTGCAGGTTACTAAACCTCACACCAAGCATCCTCAGCTGGCTGGACTCATGAACTAGCCCTGCCATGGAGTCAGCAGGCGAACCATCGGGGCCTACAAGGACCTTTGATAACTCCTCCAACTTCTCCATTCCCCTCATTTCTCCTTTTAGTATCAATTGATCGCCCAGCAGAGATATGAGCTTCTTGTCCCTAATTTCTGGCAAGTGTCTCACTCCAGTTCGCCTTAAATCCAAGGTGCTCAGCAGTTTAAGTGCCATAATTTCTGCAGGCAGCCTGGTGACATCAGTCCTCCTGAGTCCCAAGTACCTCAGCTGGAACAGATCTCCAATGCTTTGAAGTTGTTTGTCCACCAACCTCTTCGTATCTTCAAGATCCAGGACCCGCAAATGTTTGAAAGCCGAAAGTTCAGGAATCCTTCCAGCATCCCCAGAAAATGCAAGGGATCGCACCCCGGGTAGCTGCAAAGAATTTGCTTCATCGTCTTTGCCCCCGATTGAATCCACCAAACTCTTCTCGTCCAACAGACAATATGTGTTGGAGTTGGAGTCGACATCAAAGTGAAGGCTGGCTCGCCGAACCCTGTCACATGGAAATGTTCCAGATATCAATTCTACACCCACTGTAACGAAGTTTTCTTTGGTTGCCAAGGATTCCAAGAAATCGTAGGTAGCGCCATGAACATTGCATCCAGTTGCCTGATCATCATTGTAATCAAAGATAGGTTGGATTAATCTCCTACTGACAAGCTCGTCAAAGTAGCTCTCTGCTGTTTCCCACGAGCTCTTTCCATGTCTTTCAGGTATAATCCCTTCGGCTACCCATCTTCGTATGAGACGATCTTTCTTGATGTCATAATTTCCTGTAAAAGCAGTCATGTACAGGAGGCAAGACTTCAAAGGCAGAGGCAGCTCGCCAAAACAGATGTTCAGTATCTTTCTCATCACTTGTGACTCGGGATCAATTTTGTTGAATTCTGATAAAACAGTTTCATTAAGCTTTTTGGACTGCTCTGACACTTCTTGTTCTTCAGATGTCCTGCATAGCAAACTACCAGCTGAAGTAATTATGGCCAATGGCACGCCACCACACACTTTGAACATTTTTTCTGAAGATTCTTTCAAATGATCCGGCCAATCTTTTTCTTCAGCATATACACAACTACGAAATAACATTTTGGAGTCAATGTCTTCTAGAGCCCTCATCTTGTAAACACCATCTTTGGGATGTATAGAGCATAATTTCGCAATATCCTCCATGCGAGTTGTTGTCAATATTCGGCTTCCAAGTATATTATTAGGCAATGCACATTTCATAACCTCCAATTCCTGTGTACTGCGTACATCGTCGATGCAGATGAAGTACCTAGCATTTGAAGGTTCAAAGATAAACAGGCATCAAGATCTGAGTTACCGAAAAATGCCACTATACGCCACACCTCATCATTATAATATAATAGGTTTAAATGATATGGCTTCTAATTTCTCTCCAATTATATATATTAGTTTTTGCGAGTCGATTTGAGTTGCAACCTATATTATTATCTTACTAATTATATTGGTTAACAAAATACGTCTTCACGTTTGCTTTGATTGCCAAATTAGATGTTTAGGTTTTTCTAGATATATAATTTTTATTATACACTTGTATTATACTTGTTTAGATACATGACAAAAAGAATATATGCAGAAAACCTAAAATATCTTATGATTTGGAATGGAGGAAGTACTAATATCAGGAATCCAAAATACCCCTTTACCTATTTCAATTATAAAGCTGCTACAAGTCAACTATAGAATATAAAAAAGCATCTGATGTGTATACTTTTATTCTTGATTAAATACCTCTAAAATACTTATTGGAAGGCTCAAAGAGAGAGGCTCCATACTAATAATTATCATGAGACACACTAGGAAGAAAGATAAATGAATCCATATAAAATATTATAGCCATTTAATTAGGTAGACGATAATCGTGCATAGAACAACAGACTATGAAATTAGATAATGAAGGATTTAAAACAAACTAGATTTACGAAAACTGTATATGGGTCATTAACTTTATTGCGCTATTTATTGATGTATATTACCTAAAACCTAAGGGTCCGTTTGCATTGTTAGAATTGAATTTATTCTAATAATTATAATTTCAGCACAAACTGCTTAAGCTAATATGGTTCTATATAGAATATATTTGTAAATCATTGTTAGTCATACCAGAGAGGTACTTATATATTATATTTCTATTTTACGAAAACATGTTGAAGAACGTGTTATTATAAGTTGGAGAGTGGAAATGATCTATAGAATCAAATTCGATTGATCTTCCACCCTATAATTTTGAGATAGGCTCATGTGTGAACTAGCAAAGTTGTGAAATGTCAAATTTAAGCCAAATAGCCTAATTGATTGAGTAGATTCCAATTCCACCAAAATAAAAGGATGCAAACAGCCCGGTACGGTCGTTATATAGAGCAAACGCATAACCTTATGTCCAGAAACATAGATGAAAACCGAGGCAATAATCCAATCCAACTCAATGTACGTACCTCTTGGTGCGTAAGAATCTCCAAATCTCAGTGATGATTTCACTGATTTGTTTCTCCAAGGCTTGCTCATCATCTGCTGCCTCCGGCTTCAGTTGGCGGAGTATATCTACTAGTGTGGTCTTCAGCGATGTTGGCCGGCCGACAGAGACAAAAGCCTTGCACTCGAAGTGCCCTTTAATATCTTCATATATCGTCCTGGCAAGAGTAGTCTTGCCTAGGCCTTCCTGACCTTGGATGGACACCACCTTCAGCTCTCTCTGCCCGTCCATCATCAGATTTCGAACTTCAGACATGGGAACTTGGATACCAACGGGGGCAATCTTTTCCTCAGAGAGGAGTCTACGACCGGCGACTTCTCCACGTACAGCAGAACAAAATTCCACTTGCTTGTCAAGCTTATACCTTTCAAAGCGGTTTATAACTTCCTGGATCTCCTCCTTGAATACTTCGATTTGCAGCTTCTCCGAGTCACTGAAATCAGCCGCATACTGCTTCAGATCAATCCAGTCCTCCATGTCGTACACCATCTCCCGGACCTGCTTCATCCACACCTTGACTTGCTCACCCATCGCCTTTCCTCTCGCAAATTTGTTCATGGGATCCTCTTTAAGCCTTTGGAGATCTTGTAGCAATTTTTCCATCATGGGTTGATTTGCCATCATTTTGGCGATCTTGTCCACAAGGGAGTTGATCGCCCCCATCGAATAGCACACCATAGGTCCACACTCCATGATGTATCTCCAAAGTGTAAACTCTCTACCGAGGAAGGGTTTGAACGATTAGGAGAGATACATACAAGTCACTACATCTTTAGAAATGGGCTGGTATATAATATAAAGGAGAGAGAGAGAGAGAGGCACACACACAAAAGAAAAAAAAAACTTGTAGTTTTAAACTGCTCTAATATCAGAGGACACATCACTACTAGAAAATTCACTTTGCCGAGTGCCAACCTCCTTACCGAGTATTTTTTCGGGCACTCGACAAAGAAGCTCTTTATCGAGTGCCAAATAAAAAACACTCGGCAAAGAAGCCGAGTGTTAAAAAAACACTCGGCAAAGAGTTTTTTACCGCATGTGGAAATCTATTTCCACAGGCGGTTTTCATAAGCCAACTGCCTATGAAAATGACACATTTACACAGGCGGTTGGCTTATATAAACCGCCTGTAAAAATAGATTTCCACCAGTTTTCATAAGCCAACCGTCAGACGGTTGGCCTATGAAAACTGTCTGTGGAAATAGATTTCCACCTGCGATTTCTAAGTCGTGGTCCACCAATTTTTTTTTTTGTCGTAGACAGCCTTAAAGTAAAACCGCCTGTAAAAAATAAAGTGAAACCGCCTGTAAAAAAAAAAAAAAAAAAGATCGTCGCCTTAGAGCTCTTTTCTACTTGTGGATCCCCCACTTCGTCTGATCTACTATTATAAAAGGCACGGCACGACCTTTGTATTTGCGGTGCACACTGAAGCTTGCAGTAATCCGCTCCAGTTCCCCAAATTAAAGTGAGAGGTATGGCTTCAGTTATGCGCCTTGTTTCCTCTGTGCTAGGCGAGGTCCGCCGCGTCATGGAGAAACACAAGGAGCGCGAGATCAAGCTCTACTCTAGCCTCAGATCCCTCAAGGATGACATGGAGATTGTGGATATCTTTTTAAAGGAGAGCGACCTGGGATGCCATGGAGCTCTGCAGGAGACAAGGATTCTGCAGCTCCAGGAGTTGGCTTACGAGGTTGAGGACTTCATCGAAGGTCTCTGGGAGCCTGGGAAGTATGGCTACCTCCTCGTGGCTATGGGAACCGATTGCCGTCCTCAGCTGCTGGAAAGAATAGCTGGGTTCAAGGACAGGATCTCTAGTTTACACATAGAGTGGAAACTGAGTGATGGATCTGTCAACAATAATAGAGACGACCCAGATGATGATGCTGCGGGGTCATCTGAGTCGTCTGCTGGATGCAACGATCCCGAGGTCATCGACGCACCCAAGACGAAGCTTCTGGAGCTCCTTTCGACATCCCCAGCCGAGCTGAGGGTGATCTCCATCGTGGGTTGCCGAGGCGTGGGGAAGACTGCTCTCGCCAGAGCCGTGTATGAGGACCCTTATGTCTGTTCTCAATTCGGCTGCGTTGCTTGGTTTGAGGCGCCCGGGTGCAAGAATGCGCAGGGCCTCCTAAGCAAGGCTCCCGAAGATCGCACGACACAAGCCGGCTGCGCTGCCCCTGCCACAATTACATGTCTTCGTAGCCTTCCTGCCGATTTGAGGTATCTCCACACATCTCTCGCGCTGAGTCGCTGTCAAGACTGCTCCGCCGCCAATTAATATGCTAGTTTTTGTGAGTTCCTGAAATTTCTGCACTTGAACTAACTAGGTAATACGACTATATATACATTGGTAGATTACTCGTGTTAATTAACACAAACAAACAAAAAAATCATGCTAGCTCATATGTGTGTGCGCGCAGGCGCACGTGCACGTCTAGGTAACAAATCTAGTATACTAGAATCTGCTAGTAGTATGAGTGAGCCTTATGCTAACCACAATCTCGTAATCTAACTAATGAACACAGTAAAAGTCCTCAGTAATGTTTTTTTTTTTTTTTGAAAGAACTTCATTACTTATGGCTTTCAATAAAGAATAAAGCATTTTTTTCCTTACTGTGCTTATAACAGCTAGCTAGTAATTTTTAAAACTTTAGATCATCGATCTCATGCATTTTTAACTAATACGGCCTCAAAGTATTTAGTTCATTAGGTTAACATTTTCACATAATGAATAAAAATACGTACATTATTGTAGGGCTCTAATTTCTATTCCCCCTGATTGAAGTATAAATAATTAAATTAATTACTCATCCTAGCTCCCGCATGTCTTGTGCATGTAATAATAATAATAGAGTATTTGTATTTCCTCACAACTATGTTGGTTTATGTGACCTTCCTGCTGAGTGCTGACATGAGGTACCTTACCTCAACATCTTGCTCCTTAATTATTAAGACTGCTCCGCTAATTTGACTGTTTTTATACTTCAACTAATAACTAGCTACTATAGATTACTACAGCACTCTTGTCAATTAATAGTCCTATGCATATATGTGTGTGGGTAATTAACAAACATAACAAACTGGAATCTAATAGTATGAATAAGGTTTATGTACATTAACCGCAATCTTATCTAGCTCTCATGAACAAAGTATAAGTCTTAGTGCTAAAATACGCCATACTATATATAATCGTTCTCCTTTGCTCTTGCTTCATTATAATATCCAATATTCAATATTTTTTTTTGAAGGAATCGAATGAATTTTTCCCTATGTTTTATTAGACAAGAAAAAAGGCAACACAAAGAAAAATTACCACAGGGAAACTGTTACTTATTTTTGTTTTTGTCTCTGTGATAATATAGCTAGTAATATGAAAGACATTAGATTATCTAAGGCATATATTTATCTGAAGTCTCAAGGATCTCGTTCATAAGGTTAACATTTCTTAGATAATAATTGGTAAAACTATACTAGGGGTATTGGTAAAACTATACTAGGGGTTTTGTATTTCTTTATGGTTGAAGTAGTACAAAATTTCTCACGGTACCCATCTCACATCTACTGTTGATAAGCATTTTATATGGACGAGATCGCGTTTTGTGCATGCATGTATCAATAATAGAGTATTTGTATTTCCTTAGAGCATCTCGGATCGTTTGGTATAGTTTACATGCTAAACTAACACATCTACCTAGTTAACTGAAGAAATAGCAACCTTACTTTTTTTCTTATTTCTCCAATAGTTTCCTACACTACGAGAGAAGAGGCCTTTAGCCCCGGTTTTTTTTTATTTCTCTATTCTCTAATAGTTTCCTACACTACGAGAGAAGGGGCCTTTAGCCCCGGTTTTTTCCTTATTTCTCCAATAGTTTCCTACACCACGAGAGAAGGGGCCTTTAGCCCCGGTTGTTTTTTTCTTATTTCTCCAATAGTTTTCTACACTACGAGAGAAGGGGCCTTTAGCCCCGGTTGTCCCGACCGGGACTAAAGATCCCGAGGCTTTAGTCCCGGGTACACATAACCAGGTAATAGAGTATTTGTATTTCCTTAGAGCATCTCGGATCGTTTGGTATAGTTTACATGCTAAACTAACACATCTACCTAGTTAACCGAAGAAATAGCAACCTTACTTTTTTTTCTTATTTCTCCAATAGTTTCCTACACTACGAGAGAAGAGGCCTTTAGCCCCGTTTTTTTTTCTTATTTCTCCAATAGTTTCCTACACTACGAGAGAAGGGGCCTTTAGCCCCGGTTTTTTTTCTTATTTCTCCAATAGTTTCCTACACCACGAGAGAAGGGGCCCTTTAGCCCCGGTTGTTGTATTTGTATTTCCTTAGAGCATCTCGGATCGTTTGGTATAGTTTACATGCTAAACTAACACATCTACCTAGTTAACCGAAGAAATAGCAACCTTACTTTTTTTTCTTATTTCTCCAATAGTTTCCTACACTACGAGAGAAGAGGCCTTTAGCCCCGTTTTTTTTTCTTATTTCTCCAATAGTTTCCTACACTACGAGAGAAGGGGCCTTTAGCCCCGGTTTTTTTTCTTATTTCTCCAATAGTTTCCTACACCACGAGAGAAGGGGCCCTTTAGCCCCGGTTGTTTTTTTTCTTATTTCTCCAATAGTTTTCTACACTACGAGAGAAGAGGCCTTTAGCCCCGGTTGTCCCGACTGGGACTAAAGGTCTCGGGGCTTCCCCGGTTGTTCTTTTTTTTCTTATTTCTCCAATAGTTTTCTACACTATGAGAGAAGAGGCCTTTAGCCCCGGTTGTCCCGACCGGGACTAAAGGTCCCGGGGCTTTAGTCCCGTTTTTCTTATTTCTCCAATAGTTTTCTACACTACGAGAGAAGAGGCCTTTAGTCCCGAGGCTTTAGTCCCATTTTTCTTATTTCTCCAATAGTTTTCTACACTACGAGAGAAGATGGCTTTAGCCCCGGTTGTCCCGACCGGGACTAAAGGTCCCGAGGCTTTAGTCCCGGTTACACATAACCAGGGATAAATGTATATTGTGTGAGATTCGAACTCAGCACCTGTCGCCTCACACATAAACTCGCTTACCAACTTAGCTACACAACCCACATGACATAGTTCTGGATGCTTTCCTTTTGAATTTACTCGTGAATGACCTTTAGTCCCGGGTAGAAAGCCTGGTTGGAGGACCTTTAGTCTGGATTGGTAACACCAACCGGGGCTAAAGGTTTGTCTTTAGTCCCGGGACTAAAAGTCTTTAGCCCCGGACGCAATATTTTGTCGAGACTAAAGCTCAGTTGATAGATCGGCCAAAGGCCTTTTTCTAGTAGCGGTATAAGCTTCTTAAATGATTTTGCATTGGGAACGGAAGATTATTTCTACTAACAAAACCTTTTTTCTGATAATTTCTTATCTCTTACCGCTTTCTCACCTCGAACCATTTATTTCTTAATTTACTCGTACGTCCAGATTACTCCGATCTCTCGTGAAAAACGCTAGACAAGGAGCGATTACAGAGTTCCTCTCGATCGTAAAAACTTACATGTTAGATATTATATTTTACAATGTTTTGTTTCATTCTATTATTTTATAGACATTTAATTTTATTACTCAGAGAGATTTGGTAATCAGGCCAAGAGAGTTTAGTCCCTATAAAACTCACTCATCTCTCTTCTTGAAAACATTACTACATCACCAGAAGCGCTTATGTGGCGGTTTATTAAATACAAATGAAAATCTGATGAAATTTCTAAGAATCTTGGATAGTCAAAGTTTTTCAACTTTGACCAAATTTATACAATAAGATAAAGTATTTATGATACCAACTATGTATAATTATATTTTTTATTAGTTATATTTTCATAATATACATATTTGATGTTATAAATCTTTATGTTCCTCTCTAGAATTTTGGTCAAAGTTGAAAATTTTTGACTCTCCAAGATTATTGAAATGTCTTATAATTTGGGATGGAGTATCGACTAACCTTAGAGAAGCCTTCCTGATGGAGCACACATAGACCCTACCCGTTATGGATGTCGCGATTGTTTTCATTACTATTATGTATTATCTGAATTATTGTGTAGATGCAATGATGAAATTCGAAATATATACTATGACCAAAAGAGTAACTAGCGTGTATTTATATAGCATATTAGGCGGCACATCAACAAAACATTATGTGCACAGAAAACAAGTTAAAATAATAAATTATAACACGTCACATGTACTATGTGCTGATTTTTTGCAAATGAAGTCACTGGTCCAAAAAACTAGTAAACATACGAGACCGATCTGAATACGTTGTACATACTAATTTATCGTTCATTAAATAAAAACTAAAAAATGAGGGCATGTCTGCCCAAGGTCACAAACCATTCACAAAGGTGCCATTTGCGAAGCCGAGTGTGTATATAAATTGTTCTTTTAGGGTAGTGCAGGATTATCCTATATAAACAGAGTACGTTCAAGTCCACTTCCATTTGCAAGGCATGACTAAAAGATTCCACTATGCCATCATTGTGTGTGCCGCTAGGCTGGTATTAATTCTAACAACTCACAATAAGGTTTTAGGTCCTGTTTGGATCCCTTGACTGTAACATCCCAAAATTTGCATCAATTTAAAAATAGGCAATATGATTTAATTATGCATTTTATGTGTTGCATAGAACCTAGTTAATAAATTATTTACAAAAGCTAAAATGAATCCTAGGCCAAAGATCATGTTGATGCATACATGCTGGTGCATATCTTATTTTTGTGATGATTGGTTTTGCTCAAAACTTGTTTGAATTCAAATGGATTTCAAATTTGCTTTTGAAATCAGTTTCTGAAAATTGGAAAACAATTTTTCCTTCTCTCCCTCTCTTTTCTCTCTTTCAGCCCAAACCGGCCCGAGCCGCTGGCCGGCCTGCTCTTTCCCCCGCGCCGGCCCGCTCCCTCGTCTCCCCCTTTCCCCCTCTCCTTCGCCCGCATGGGCCGTTTCGCCGGCCCAGCCGCCCGCGCGCAGCGCCGCTCTGCCGGCCCAGCCGCTCGCGCGCGCTCTCTCTCGCTCCCCCGCTGACAAACATGCCCCGCCTGTCAGCCCTCTCTCCCTCCTCCGACTCCGGCCGGGTTACGAGTCCGCGCGCGACTCCGTCCTCCCCACGCTCCCTCGCCTGCCTAATCGGCCGAGCCAACCCCATATATAGATCCCCAAGGACCCGCCGCCTCTCCCCGCGCAAGAATCCTTCGCTCTCGTGCTCTATCTCGCCCACACCACAAGCTCCGCGGCCGCCGAAGATCCGCCGCCGTCGACCCGACGTTTCACCGAGTTCTAGTGCTCGCAAGAGGTACCTAGAGTTTCCCCTTGATCTTTCGAAGCTAACCGAGAAGTTTTTCCCCTTTTTCCCCCTCGTCTTGGTGCTCATATTGCTCGCCGTCGCTCTGCAGAGCCGCCACCCCGCCAAGCCGAGCAATCCGCTGTCCCTGAGTCTTCACCGACGCCATCATCACCTCGGGTGAGTTCGCCTTGATCTCCTCTTTCGTTTGGATCTACTCTCGAGGTCTCTACCGCCCTATCGATCGACCCCGAGCCGCGCCGCCGCCTTCCGGCCATGGCGCCGCCGCGTCTTTCTTTTTCTCCGGCGAAAGCGCCGCCAACCTTCCCCGATCTGATCTGGAGCGTCCATCTCTGTTTCGACGTCCCAGGGAGCCCCGTACCCCTTCGGCGTCACTTTTGTTAAAGAGACCCTCAAGTTTTCAAGCCTCAACCCGCGGTCCACAACGCACTGTGCGTTGAGTCTGTATAAACTTGCTTTGAAGCCCCTGCGTTTCTTCCAAATTGAGGCGCAGCCCAATCTAATCTGATATTCGATTTAAATCAGATAAATTCCAAATTCAATTTCAATTTATTTACAGTTTTGCCATCAGTTTCAAATGCTTATAACTTCTACGTTTTTAGTCCGATTTAGTCCGTTCAAGTTGCGTTAGATTCGTTTTGAAAAGATCTATCTATCTGTATGAAAATTTATACTGTTTTCAGTACTTAAAATTTGAGTTAGGTTTAATCTACTAATCAAGGTTTTGTAACTTGTTTAGCTCATAACTTTCGCGTTATAATTCCGTTTTCGTGATCTTCGCGTCTATGTGATCGTGTTGGATCGTAGTTTCTGTTTTCAAACTTTTTATTTTTTTACTGTTGGTGTAATGTTCTAATTATAGCTTGTTTGCTTTGCATGATTGTGTTCCGATGATTGTGTGTTGATGTGGTAATCGAGTTCAGACGGTGAGACATACGCTGGTGATCAGGAACCCTTCTACGACAACCAAGAGCAACCAGAGTTCGCTGAATCAGGCAAGTATAGCATGGGATCCACCTTGATGTCCTAATAACCATAAATCACTTTAAACATCATATGCATGTGTCTACCTTGATGCCTATTTAGATTTATCCTAGGTGTTGATCTTGTGCCTTGTTATCCTCGGTATGCATTGGGTAGAGCTATGCTAGTGCTCAAATTAAACTTTGATCATGTGAATTTGAAGTTTAATGATATATGCAACTTGGTAAAATTGGCTTTTATAGCAACATGGTTTAGGAGCTACTATAAGGGATCACCCGGGACAACAGTGCAACCATGGGGGTTATATGGCTCTGACCTTAGCTCAGTATAAGGACCTTTTCTAACTTGTTAGTGGACACCTGTATAGGCGCGTTGGATCTTGCCGAGACGGGTATAGTGCGGCTTCTGTCCACGTGAGTATAGGCTGCGTGTTATTGTGCCACCTGGAAGGAGGGCTCTACATCCCCTTGCCTTAAGAACTAGCGGCCCTAACTTGTTAGACGAACCTTTGAAAGGCTTTGCGTGTATCCTGCCCGCTCACCTCGGAAGTGTTATGGGAGTAATTAACCCGGGCATCTGGATATCACGACTCATCGGGTAAAGTGTACAACCTCTGCAGAGTGTAAAACTGATATATCAGCCGTGCTCACGGTTACGAGCGACCTGGAATTCTTATGGTTTAGTTGTTGCTTTAAATAATGTTTTTTTTTTTAAATTGATGTTACTATCTTTTTCAATGGTTTCATGTTCACATTGATCACATGTTTATTGGGATGGATATTATTGATGCTATCTAATGCTAAAATCATGCCAACTAAAAGCTACCGCAGTCTAACCAGTGTCAGCCTTATTTGAGCCTCATGAACCCCATGTTACACTTGTTAAGTACGAGATGTACTTATGCTTGTTTATTTTCTTTCTTTTTGGATAAAAATCCCGGATGGGTAACAGATTGCTATGGTAATGACGACTTCCCTGAAGAGTTCTAGTCTTGCTGTCAACCAGTCATCTTCCCTGTGATGGAGCTACCGCGAGAGATACTTTATTTATCCGCTGCTATGTAAAGACTTTGAATAATATTCGTTATGTAATGAACATATGTGATGGTACTTCTTAATTTGTGGCTTATGTGTGTGATTGATCTCTGGGCACACATGAGTTATTGCATTCAATTTTGTTCTTAAAATTGGGTGTGACAAATTGGTATCAGAGCTATGTTGACTGTAGGACGCAAGCCTAGTTAGTCATGGTCGTTCTAGTGGTCCTTGCTTCTCAATTCTTGCTATTTATCTTAGCCTTGTTAATTTATCAAAACTATATGCTTCTCTTTACTTGCTCTATTATACAAATATATTGATTCTATTGTATCTGTCTCTTGGTCTACTCCATAGATGGCTCGACGTATCACCCGCAAGACCGTCGGTGGACGCAGGAGGGCAGGCAACCCCGTTCCGCAAGCACCACAAGCACCCCAGGAGCCAGAACCCCAGGAGGAAGCACCGCAAGAGCCAGTACTGCAAGAACAAGCACCTCAAGAGGTGGAACCACAAGCTCCAGTACCTCCCGCGCCAGTACCCCCAGCAGTGCTGGAGATTGAAGACGATGAAGAGCTACCAACGGGTTGGGACGTGGACTCCGGGTATCTCGTCGGAGCACCCACAGCTGCCCAAAGTCCTACACATCACCGGCTGATGGGACTTTTTGATGCCTACTACCCCGACAAGAACATCATCGTACAATACACCCACTGGAGGTACAGTCATCCCATGGAAAGGACCTACTGGAAGGCAAGAGTGACTGTCGCCGTCCGAGAACCAGAGAGTGGCCTATACCTGCATGAGATGGTGATTGGCCACAGGGCTCGCCGGTCCACTCTAGCGTCAGCCTTGGAAGCCGTGGCAGTTGAAGCCTACAAAGCGTTCCGGGGTCGTCGCATTGAAGACATGAGGGATGATGCATACCGCTATCTGCCCTATTGGAACAGTGAGAATAGGGAGGCTATGGTAGAAGACCCCAATGCAACTCCAACCGAGAAGGCCACACGAGATTTTCTCCTTGATAGGGAAAGGTCTAACGCGGACTTGGAAAAGGAGGTGATATCCCTGGGAAAAGATCTCAAAAGATGCTATAACACCATTGATGGGCTTTTGGAACTTCTCAACCAACCCCCTATGTACAAGAGGCTCCGTGAACCGCTCTACAAATAGGCATAGGTCACCCTTCTATGTAATGAGACGATAGTAGTAAGCGTTCGTCAAGTCCAGTTAACTTTTGTGCTAGTGTGCTTCTTTATGTGTGAGTTGGATTATTATTATGCTTATGTGTGATTTGGTTCTTTGTAATGAGTGTTGAGATATTGTAGGCTTGTCTACAAATCTCATAGTTAGACATAACGTTTATGAATAAAAAGAGGGTTAGTTATATCTTGTCCTATGCTGTTTTCTGGAGCAACCTGTGATCTTTTGGTTATATCTCAAGTTCTGATCGTGCAACATGGCTGAACATTTTATGGTGGAAAATAGACTCCTACACCTAACCAATGCCTCTGGAATCACCTCAATAGCTGTTATGGTTTGTGAGATATGGCTGTTTCAAGTTAGAGTTTCTGCGCAGTTTTGAGCTCTGGACAGATCTGTTTGTTCTCTGTTTTTGACTAACTTAACGACAGAATCTGGGAAAGTCACTTAAATAAAAGTTGTAGATAATTTCGTTATCTTTCCAACCGTGTATCACACGCCCTGTTTGGATTTCTGGAACTCCGTATATGACTGTTTTTCTGTGCTGCTGTTACTGAACCTCGCCCAGAAATTTTCAGATGGCCGCCAGAGGAGGTGGAGTTGGAGGTGGACGTGGACGTGGCCGTGGACGTGGAGCACCTGTTAACCCACCACCACCACCACCCCCAGTTGACATTCAACAGTTGATGGGCATCCAAGCCCAATTTATGCAAACCATGATGCAACATCTGCAGAATCAGCCAGTTGGAGGAGCACCACCGATGCAAGTGAGGGACAAGAGGGGTGAGTTTTTGAAGGGTCACCCGCCAGTGTTCTCTCATGCCGCTGATCCCCTGGAGGCTGATGACTGGCTTCGTGCTATTGAACGCCAGCTTACCCTCGCGCAATGCAATGACCAGGAGAAGGTGCTCTATGCTTCTGGTCAGTTGCAAGGAGCTGCTCTGGATTGGTGGGAATCGTTTCAGTTCGGTCAAGCCAACAATGCCCCACCTGTTACCTTTGAGGAATTCAAGACCAACTTCAAAGCGTACCATATCCCTGCTGGTCTGATTGAATTGAAGCAAGAAGAGTTCAGATCTCTGCGCCAAGGAGCCATGACTGTTGCTGAGTACCGTGACAAGTTTGCTCAATTGTCACGCTATGCCCCCTCTGATATTGCTCAGGATGCCGACAAGCAGCGTCGCTTTCTCAAGGGTCTGAATGATGGACTAGCACTACAGTTAATGTCCAATGAGTATGCCAGTTACCAGACTCTAGTCAACCGTGCTATAGTGGTTGACAACAAGCGCAAGGAGATGGAGGCTAGAAAAAGGAAGCTCCAAAGTCAGTCTTCTGGTAATAACAACCGCCCTCGTTCCAATTTTGCACCAAGCAATCAGCAGAGGTACCAGGGACCGACTACCCAGTGGAACCGCAACCAGGCCCAGCAACGTCCTTCATACCAGCAGCAGAGTAATAATCAACGCCCCCAACAGCAGCCTAACAATCAAGCTCAACGCCAAGGTACCCCTGTCAGCACCCCCATGAAGAATAGTGCACCTAACACTCCCAACAAGTGTTTTGTCTGTGGTGATGTTGGTCACCTCTCCTACAACTGCCCTAAGAAGCAGAACCAGCAGACTCCGCAGAACCAGAACAACAATCAAAGGGGACGACCGAATCCATCACCTAACTCAGGCAAGGTGAACCACGTGTCCGCAGAGACCGTGCAGGAGGCGCCAGAAATTATGCTTGGTACGTTCAATATCAGCTCCATCCCCGCCACAGTTCTTTTCGATTCTGGTGCATCGCATACTTTCATATCACATACATTTGTTAGAATGCAAAACCTACCTGTTAGCCTCATGAAAACCCCTATAATGGTTACCTCACCGGGTGGAGGTTTGCAAGCTACGCTTCAGTGTATGCCTATAGATGTGTCCCTAGGGGGGGTAGATTTCTCAGTATCCCCGATTGTGCTGAGAACAGCTGGCATTGATTTGATACTGGGTATGGACTGGATGAAGAGGTGCAAGACAGATATACAGTGTCAAGATAAAGTTGTGACAGTTACTACAGCTAAGGGAGACAGAATCAGTGTGAAGGTAGTGCTACAACCAACCCCGACTGCAACCGTGAACCAGATGAATGAAGAGGTTTTCCAGGAAGATCTAGTGGTGGATGAGTTTCCGGATGTGTTCCCCGAGGACTTGCCAGGTATGCCACCTGATCGCGACATTGAATTTATTATTGAACTTTTACCTGGAACTGCACCCATAGCTAAAAGACCATATAGAATGGGAGTACCTGAATTAGAGGAACTTAAGAAACAAATTAAAGAGTTACAAGAAAAAGGGTTTATCCATCCTAGTTCATCACCTTGGGGAGCTCCTGTTATTTTTGTTGACAAGAAGGATGGTGGTCAACGGATGTGTGTTGACTATAGATCGCTTAATGAGGTTACCATCAAAAACAAGTACCCGTTGCCGAGGATTGATGATCTGTTTGACCAGCTTAAAGGTGCATGTGTGTTCTCTAAGATCGATCTGCGCTCTGGTTACCATCAGTTGAAGATTCGAGCATCAGATATTCCAAAGACAGCTTTCACTACAAGGTATGGGTTGTATGAGTATACAGTCATGTCATTTGGATTGACCAATGCACCTGCCTACTTTATGTATTTGATGAACAAAGTGTTCATGGAATATCTCGACAAGTTCGTTGTTGTGTTTATTGATGATATTCTAGTATACTCTAAGAACAAGGAGGATCATGCTGATCACCTGAGGTTAGTGCTACAAAAACTCAGAGAGCATAAGTTGTATGCCAAGCGCAGCAAGTGTGAGTTTTGGTTGAAGGAAGTTTCTTTCCTTGGACATGTTATCTCTAATGGAGGCATCTCAGTAGATCCAAGCAAGGTTGAAGACGTGCTGAATTGGAAGCCACCAACAGATGTGACCGAGATTCGTAGTTTCCTTGGATTGGCTGGTTACTACAGAAGGTTCATTGAAGGATTCTCCAAACTCGCTAAGCCAATGACAGCTCTGCTAGAGAAGAATGCTAAGTTTGTCTGGTCCGATAAATGTCAAGCTAATTTTGAGGAGTTGAAGAAACGTCTGACTACAGCTCCAGTGTTAATTTTGCCAGATCTGAGTAAGGATTTCTCTATTTATTGTGATGCATCTCGGCAAGGTTTGGGTTGTGTTCTTATGCAAGAAGGCAGAGTTGTAGCTTATGCATCACGGCAGTTGAGAAAGCATGAACTGAACTATCCCACCCATGATTTAGAATTAGCAGCTGTTGTTCATGCATTAAAAATTTGGAGACACTATCTAGTGGGTCACAAGACAGACATCTATACCGATCATAAGAGCTTGAAATACATTTTCACTCAGTCTGATCTGAATTTGAGGCAACGCAGATGGTTGGAATTGATTAAGGATTATGATTTGGAAATACACTACCATCCCGGTAAGGCTAATGTAGTAGCAGATGCCTTGAGCAGAAAAAGCCATGCCAATGAGATCCGAATTGCTTCTATGCCAGAAGAGTTGTGTGCTGAATTTGCACATTTGAATTTGGGAATTGTGATCAACAGAATAGAATTAGAACTTGAACCGGTATTGAAGCAAGAGATACGTAAGGGTCAGATGGCAGATGAGAAGTTGAAGCAGTTGGCCGATAACGTTGTTCTTGGCAAAGCACCAGATTTTCGATTAGATGATGAAGGTACGTTATGGCACGGGAAGAGGTTATGTGTGCCTGAAATCAAGGAGATACGTGAGACTATATTGCGAGAAGTGCATGAGTCAGCTTACTCCATTCATCCTGGAAGCACTAAGATGTACCTTGATCTGAAGAAAAAGTATTGGTGGGATGGACTGAAGCGAGACGTAGCCGAGTACGTCGCTCTGTGTGATACATGTCAGAGGGTGAAGGCAGAACATCAGAGACCCGCTGGTCTGTTACAACCGATGAAGATACCTGAATGGAAGTGGGAAGAAGTTGGTATGGACTTTATAGTTGGTTTGCCTCGTACGCAGAGAGGATACGACTCCATATGGGTAATAGTTGATCGTTTGACTAAAGTTGCTCACTTTATACCCGTCAAGACTACTTACGATGGGGCAAAGTTAGCAGAGTTATACATGGAAAGGGTGGTCTGTCTACATGGAGTTCCAAGAAAGATCGTGTCCGATAGAGGATCGCAGTTTACGTCACATTTCTGGAAAGGTATACATGAAGCTTTGGGTACAAGATTGAACTTCAGTACTGCTTATCATCCACAGACTGATGGACAGACAGAACGAACGAATCAGATTCTAGAGGACATGTTGAGAGCTTGTGCATTGCAGTATGGCACCAGTTGGGACAAGAATTTGTGTTATGCAGAGTTCTCATACAACAACAGCTATCAAGAGAGTCTTAAGATGGCACCGTTCGAAGCTTTGTATGGGAGATCGTGTAGAACACCGTTGTTTTGGGATCAGACAGGTGAAAGTCAAGTGTTTGGACCTGATGTGTTGAGGAATGCCGAGGAACATGTCAGAATAATCAGAGATAACCTGAGAGCCGCTCAGTCGCGGCAGAAGAGTTATGCCAACAACCGTCGTCGAGATCTAACTTTTGCAGTAGGTGATTACGTCTACCTAAAGGTGTCACCGATGAGAGGTGTGAAAAGGTTCAATAAGAAAGGAAAGCTAGCACCCAGGTATATTGGACCATTCAAGATCCTTGAAAGACGTGGTGAAGTGGCATATCAGTTAGAGTTGCCTGAAAGCTTGTCAGGAGTGCATAATGTGTTTCATGTTTCTCAGTTGAAAAAGTGCCTGCGAGTACCCGAAGAGCAGATACCATTGGAAGAGCTCACAGTTAAGGAAGATCTGACTTATGATGAGTACCCAACAAGAATTCTAGAGACAGCTGAAAGAGTTACCCGAAGCAGGGTAATAAAGATGTGTAAGGTTCAGTGGAATCGGTACTCAGAAGCAGAGGCAACTTGGGAAAGAGAAGAGGATTTGAGAAAGTCTTACCCGCAGTTGTTTGAGTAAGCATCGCTGGAATCTCGAGGACGAGATTCTTTAAGGGGGGTAGATTTGTAACATCCCAAAATTTGCATCAATTTAAAAATAGGCAATATGATTTAATTATGCATTTTATGTGTTGCATAGAACCTAGTTAATAAATTATTTACAAAAGCTAAAATGAATCCTAGGCCAAAGATCATGTTGATGCATACATGCTGGTGCATATCTTATTTTTGTGATGATTGGTTTTGCTCAAAACTTGTTTGAATTCAAATGGATTTCAAATTTGCTTTTGAAATCAGTTTCTGAAAATTGGAAAACAATTTTTCCTTCTCTCCCTCTCTTTTCTCTCTTTCAGCCCAAACCGGCCCGAGCCGCTGGCCGGCCTGCTCTTTCCCCCGCGCCGGCCCGCTCCCTCGTCTCCCCCTTTCCCCCTCTCCTTCGCTCGCATGGGCCGTTTCGCCGGCCCAGCCGCCCGCGCGCAGCGCCGCTCTGCCGGCCCAGCCGCTCGCGCGCGCTCTCTCTCGCTCCCCCGCTGACAAACATGCCCCGCCTGTCAGCCCTCTCTCCCTCCTCCGACTCCGGCCGGGTTACGAGTCCGCGCGCGACTCCGTCCTCCCCACGCTCCCTCGCCTGCCTAATCGGCCGAGCCAACCCCATATATAGATCCCCAAGGACCCGCCGCCTCTCCCCGCGCAAGAATCCTTCGCTCTCGTGCTCTATCTCGCCCACACCACAAGCTCCGCGGCCGCCGAAGATCCGCCGCCGTCGACCCGACGTTTCACCGAGTTCTAGTGCTCGCAAGAGGTACCTAGAGTTTCCCCTTGATCTTTCGAAGCTAACCGAGAAGTTTTTCCCCTTTTTCCCCCTCGTCTTGGTGCTCATATTGCTCGCCGTCGCTCTGCAGAGCCGCCACCCGCCAAGCCGAGCAATCCGCTGTCCCTGAGTCTTCACCGACGCCATCATCACCTCGGGTGAGTTCGCCTTGATCTCCTCTTTCGTTTGGATCTACTCTCGAGGTCTCTACCGCCCTATCGATCGACCCCGAGCCGCGCCGCCGCCTTCCGGCCATGGCGCCGCCGCGTCTTTCTTTTTCTCCGGCGAAAGCGCCGCCAACCTTCCCCGATCTGATCTGGAGCGTCCATCTCTGTTTCGACGTCCCAGGGAGCCCCGTACCCCTTCGGCGTCACTTTTGTTAAAGAGACCCTCAAGTTTTCAAGCCTCAACCCGCGGTCCACAACGCACTGTGCGTTGAGTCTGTATAAACTTGCTTTGAAGCCCCTGCGTTTCTTCCAAATTGAGGCGCAGTCCAATCTAATCTGATATTCGATTTAAATCAGATAAATTCCAAATTCAATTTCAATTTATTTACAGTTTTGCCATCAGTTTCAAATGCTTATAACTTCTACGTTTTTAGTCCGATTTAGTCCGTTCAAGTTGCGTTAGATTCGTTTTGAAAAGATCTATCTATCTGTATGAAAATTTATACTGTTTTCAGTACTTAAAATTTGAGTTAGGTTTAATCTACTAATCAAGGTTTTGTAACTTGTTTAGCTCATAACTTTCGCGTTATAATTCCGTTTTCGTGATCTTCGCGTCTATGTGATCGTGTTGGATCGTAGTTTCTGTTTTCAAACTTTTTATTTTTTTACTGTTGGTGTAATGTTCTAATTATAACTTGTTTGCTTTGCATGATTGTGTTCCGATGATTGTGTGTTGATGTGGTAATCGAGTTCAGACGGTGAGACATACGCTGGTGATCAGGAACCCTTCTACGACAACCAAGAGCAACCAGAGTTCGCTGAATCAGGCAAGTATAGCATGGGATCCACCTTGATGTCCTAATAACCATAAATCACTTTAAACATCATATGCATGTGTCTACCTTGATGCCTATTTAGATTTATCCTAGGTGTTGATCTTGTGCCTTGTTATCCTCGGTATGCATTGGGTAGAGCTATGCTAGTGCTCAAATTAAACTTTGATCATGTGAATTTGAAGTTTAATGATATATGCAACTTGGTAAAATTGGCTTTTATAGCAACATGGTTTAGGAGCTACTATAAGGGATCACCCGGGACAACAGTGCAACCATGGGGGTTATATGGCTCTGACCTTAGCTCAGTATAAGGACCTTTTCTAACTTGTTAGTGGACACCTGTATAGGCGCGTTGGATCTTGCCGAGACGGGTATAGTGCGGCTTCTGTCCACGTGAGTATAGGCTGCGTGTTATTGTGCCACCTGGAAGGAGGGCTCTACATCCCCTTGCCTTAAGAACTAGCGGCCCTAACTTGTTAGACGAACCTTTGAAAGGCTTTGCGTGTATCCTGCCCGCTCACCTCGGAAGTGTTATGGGAGTAATTAACCCGGGCATCTGGATATCACGACTCATCGGGTAAAGTGTACAACCTCTGCAGAGTGTAAAACTGATATATCAGCCGTGCTCACGGTTACGAGCGACCTGGAATTCTTATGGTTTAGTTGTTGCTTTAAATAATGTTTTTTTTTTAAATTGATGTTACTATCTTTTTCAATGGTTTCATGTTCACATTGATCACATGTTTATTGGGATGGATATTATTGATGCTATCTAATGCTAAAATCATGCCAACTAAAAGCTACCGCAGTCTAACCAGTGTCAGCCTTATTTGAGCCTCATGAACCCCATGTTACACTTGTTAAGTACGAGATGTACTTATGCTTGTTTATTTTCTTTCTTTTTGGATAAAAATCCCGGATGGGTAACAGATTGCTATGGTAATGACGACTTCCCTGAAGAGTTCTAGTCTTGCTGTCAACCAGTCATCTTCCCTGTGATGGAGCTACCGCGAGAGATACTTTATTTATCCGCTGCTATGTAAAGACTTTGAATAATATTCGTTATGTAATGAACATATGTGATGGTACTTCTTAATTTGTGGCTTATGTGTGTGATTGATCTCTGGGCACACATGAGTTATTGCATTCAATTTTGTTCTTAAAATTGGGTGTGACATTGACTAACAATTAGTTTGCTAAACTTTAACCCTAATCAGATTCCAAACAGGATTACTAATGATGGGTGGGCTAAAGTTTAGCCAAAGCCCTAACTAGTGTTAGTTCATTAGTTCATATATAGAATCCAACTATCACATACTAACAACTCATTCTTGTCTATAGAAACCAACAATTAGTTATTCAACATAAAAACAGGTATGGGCTAACAGCTAGTTGGCTAATTTTAGCTAGCTATTTTTTAGCCATGGCTAACAACTAGTCCTAATCCATCCAAACAGAACCTTACTCTACCGACTAATTTTGTGGTCCTTATGTTCTACCTAGCAAGAGGTATTACAAAATTATACTTTCAAGAGTGAGTACTAAAATTTGGTACTTTCCACAATTCCAATTATAAGATGTTTTGACTTTTCTAGACGTATAACTTTTGTTGTGCACTTATTATCCAATTATGTCTAGATAAATAATAAAAGCAATATATTTAAAAAAGCCAAACATCTTATAATTTGGAACAAAGAGAGTAGTAGCTTAACTCAGTCAGCATATTGTATACAACTTACGTGATTTTAGATCATGTGAAGTCACAAATTGCCAGTTTTATAGATAAATAGGAAATGCTTGATTTTCATGTATGATTGTTTTTATAGAGTTGTGTTTATCAATTTGATTGTGTAGGTACCTGGTTTTTATCGATGATGTACAAGAAGCACATATGTGGTACGAAACAGTACAAGTTTTATCGGAGAAGTGCAAAAATTCCAGTGTAAGTAGCAGAATAATTATGACCACGAGTGTTCATTCTGTGTCAACTGCCTGCAGCTCTGGTAGTTACGTATACAGAATGCAATGTCTTGAAATAAATGAATCAAAAAATCTATTTTGGAGAAAAGTTTATGGATGCCAAAGTAATCCTCCACGTGGTTCTCCTCTAGACAAGTGTTCAGCAAGCATCTTTACTAAATGTGATGGGCTACCACTGGCACTTTCCAGCGTAGCAAAATATTTGGGTCCAAATGCCGATAGTCGGGATATCGGTGACTATAAGGACTTCGGGGGAGACCTTGGGGCAAAATGCCTATCAGATAATAAGCATGATGTCTTCAGGGATATGCAAAGATCACTTGCTCAGTGTTGTCGCAGATTGCCTGATTATGATCACAGGGCCTGCTTGCTTTACCTAAGCGTCTTCCCCAGGGCCCATCATATCAAGAACAAGAGCCTAGCGAGAAGACTAATGGCTGAAGGGTTGGTAGCCTGTGCTGAAGATGGATCAAAATGTGTCAACATGATGATTGACCATTGCATCGTTGATGCAATGCATTTTTCCAGCGACTCCAGAGATGCTAAGAGGTGTAGAGTTCATGGTATAGTGCTGGAGTATATCATCCAAAAGTCAAAGTCTAAAAACATTGTTACTCTGATCCAGGAGAAAGACATGCAGAGTTCTTCCAAAGAAAAGCAAAGAATTCAGACAGAAAACAGCGCATGTCGTCCTCGCCGACTCTCCATTCAGTCAAGCACATGTGATGAAATTCTGACACAGATTCGTCTGTCTGGTGTAAGGTCGTTAACCATTTTCAACACTGTTCCCCACGTTGCTGTTCCCTGTTTCAAGAGTTACAAGATGCTGCGACTCCTGGATCTCGAAGGTTGCACCTGGGTTAGTAATGACTCTAAGTATCAGTCTCAGTCTCTTGATGACATATGTGGATTACATTTTCTCAAGTACCTCAGCTTTAGGAACACAAAGGTGAAGAACCTTCCCACACAAATAAAGAAACTACAGTGCTTGGAGACGCTGGATATCCGAGAGACAGAGGTGGAAAAGTTGCCTTTGGAGGTCATCATGCTGCCCAAGCTTGCCTACCTTTTTGGCAAGTTTGAGCTACCTTATGTCCCCAGAGTAACAAAGACGCTTTTTGACTTCCTGACAAAGAAAAGTGAGCTGCACACTGTTTCTGGATTCTTCGTTGCCAGGACGACACAAAATACTCTGGAGCAGGTTATACTTCAAGCGAGAAACCTGAAGAAGGTTAAACTATGGTGCAACGATATTTGTCCTGCTAATGAGCTTACATCATGCAATACCAGTGCCAGTGCCAGTGGCGGCAGTGCAACTTGTGGTCGACCATTGAAACGAAAGAGTTGTACCTTCGCCGAGGGAGCTGCAGAATGTAGTACTGGTAAAATAAATTCTATTTTGCTTCGTAGCTTCACCTCTCTAGAATCGGTATCCATTATGTCCAGTGCACTTTGCAAATGCTTCTTGGATTCTCTAGGTCAGGGTCCATGCAAGATCAGTTCTATAAAATTGTGGGGAAAACTTGATCGCCTGCCTGATTCAACAAGGTTACGCTATCTTGATAATGTCAACAGGCTTCAGCTCTTCTCGTCTGGTTTGAGCAGTGAAGATTTGTCGGCCTTGCAAAAGATGACTGGCCTTGAATATTTGAAGCTCGTGGAGGATGGTGATAGATTCCGCAATGGCATTTTCAGTGTGGAGGCAAATGGTTTCCTGAACCTTAAGAGACTGTGCATCGAGGCCCCAAATATTCCAAAATTGCAATTCAGGGAAGGAGCCATGGGATTTGTTAACTCCCTTCACCTGCTTTGTCCAGATTCTCGGCAAACGAAACTGGCAGCGGAAACCATCAAGGGCTTCTCACATCTTACAAAACTCAACGAGGTGGTACTCCACGCTTCTGCTTCCGAAGACGCGATTCAAGCTTGGCAAACAGTTGCAACCCAGCACCCTAAGTGGCCATCAGTCATAAAGCTGTGAGCAGAATGAAAGAAATAGATAGCACAGCTGCAACCTTGTGAGACAAAGGCACCTCACCGCCACAAGCTCATTGCTTTCTTTAACGTATGAATCACCATCAGAGCGTGGTTGCTATTAGGCCCCGTCTGACAGTGTTTTATTTTTCTATTTCATCTCTCTCACAGTACCTTTGTCTGTGATGCTAAAGTTGTTTTACAGATCCGTTTGGCAAAAAGAGCTTTTAGCTTTACATAGGACACCAAACGAATAAAATGCCTATGATGTCTTTTGTTTTTCTTTTGTTTTTCTATTCTTTTTCTCATCTCCTTTTCTCGGGTCGGGTTTTCTTTCCTCTGCTCCTCTTCTTCCTGCAGCATCCGTGCATCCTGGGGCCATCCACGGCAGCTCGCGCAGTCGCGCCCGGGCGCTGGCCACGCTCGCTACTCCCCCGGCCAATAACAGAGGCAGCTCGTGCCCGGCTGCGCCCTACGGCTGCATGTTAGCAACTTGGTACCAGATTGTAGAGAGAGAAGGAATTAGAGGAGCAGTACAGCAAGCATAGGGTTCTGGAGGAAGAAGAACAGTAGACAAAGGGGAAAACGGGAGGAATTAGAGCTGAAGCTGCATGTTAATAACCTGCACTACTACAGCATATGTTTAACCGAGGTAGTCAGAACCGGTTAACCGAGGCGGGCAAACTGTCCGCCTCGGACAAAAGGTCTCGGTTAATCAGACTTAACCGAAGCTGTCGTGCCGCCCGCCTTGGTTAATAATTTAAACGAGACGGGCAGTGTAAGACGACTGTCTCGGTTAATCCCTATTAACCGAGACGGACACTGTTATGCAACCACTTCGGTTAATGTTTTAATAGAGGCAGACACTGTAATGCGCCCGCCTCTGTTAAAACCTTAACTGAGGCGGTTTGTTGTTAGCTGCCCGTCTCGGTTAATTATTTTACATATTAAAAAATTCTTTAAAATGAATTTGAATTTGAGTAGTAGAGTAGAGTAGAGTAGTAGTAGTATAGTAATAGCAGTAGAGTAGAGTAGTAGTAGCAGTAGTAGGGTAGTAGTAGTAGTAAGTGAGGCAGTAGGGTATTAGTAGAGTAGGGTAGTAGTAGACTAGAGTAGTAGCAGTAGAGTAGAGTAGAGTGGTAGTAGTAGTAGGGTAGTAGTAGTAGAGTAGTGGTATAGTAGTAGTACTGAGCACCAAACTGAGCCCCAAACTCATGTCAAATTCATGTTTTAATCTCAAATTAGCGGCAAATGCTCAGTTATCTACGTTTAGTCAAATTCATCTCTAGAGCATCATAGGCAGTGACATTTGTATACTGGCAAAAATAACACATCATAGGAAACATTTAATCAAAATTGGCAAATTGAAACAAAAAGCATCACATGCATCATAGGGACGGTCGAGCACGAGAATATCATGTGCAGAATACCGGGGATGGTGGAAAAGCCGGGGAAGACGGAGCTGGTGAAGATGCTAGGATTCGGCGGAGACAGCGGCGTGGCAGGCACCGGAGCCAATGGCCGGCGCAGATCTGCCCGCCGAAGAGGAGCTGAGAGTTAGGGGCGGTGGCGTTCGGCTATAGAAGCTCCTCGGCGCAGAGGACGAAGACGAGGAGGTGAAAGTCGGGGGCTCCTCAGCGCGGATGACGAAGAGGAGCCGAGAGTTGGGGGCGGTGGCAGCGTCGGGGAGGTAGGGCCGGGCGCCGGGGACGAGCACTAGGAGCAGATCTCGGTGGCGGGCGCCGGGGAGGCGGGGACGGGCGTCCGGGAGGCAAGGCTGGTCACCGACGCGGCTGCGGCGGTTCAAAATGTCAGCAACCCTTCGGGGTCCAAGAGAGAACCGAGGCGAATGACTAGGCATTGCACTAGGCCGACTTGGCTTATATAGCCACGGATTAACCGAGGCAGGCAAATAATAGCGCCCGCCTCAATTAATATTAACTGAGGCGAGCAGCTTAAGATGACCGCCTCGGTTAATTTTAACCAAGGCGGGCGGCTTCAGATGACCGCCTCGGTTAATATTAACTGAGGTGGATGTTATTATTTGTCTGCCTCGGTTAAGAAAGTGTACTAGTAGCAGTAGTAGTGCAGTTGTAAGTGTAGTAGTACTACCATTAATTAGTAAGTGTAGTGTAGTAGTACTAGCTATAGTGAGTGTAGTGTAGTAGTAGAAGAATCACTGTAGTGGTGTTACTAGTAGTAGTATGTGTAGTAGTAGAAGAAGATTGAACGAAATACACAAAATGAATTCGGATCTCTCCAATAGGGTTCCATTAATTATAATAGCTTCTCATTAATTCCAATAGGATTCCATTAATTATAATAGCTTCTCATTAATTAAGTCACTGCATGCATTATTACATATATGTGAGACATATATCTCATTTCGTTGCAGGTGCTTTCACAATAATCTTCTTTCCCTCTTTGTGAGCCTATGGCATCATTTTGTCTTGTTGAAATGGACCTCGATGGTCTTGATCTTACGTGGATGATCTGTAAATAGCCCGAGCTCTACGTAGTTGTTGTATTCTTTGGGACTCTGGACCCTGTCAGCTTCCACGATCCTCTCCTTTCCTGACACAACCACATGTCGTCTCTTGCTGTCCTTGATCATCACATAGTATGCTACTTGCGCAACACGACTTGCTAGTACCCACTGATCATATTTGTAGCCGACACTATGGAGCTCAACGGTGGTTAGCCCATAATCGTCCACGTCAACTCCTTTTGGCTTGAACCACTGGCAACGGACGACAGGCATCTGTAGGTTACCGCCATTGTTAAGTTCCCATATCTCTTCAACCTACCCATAGTATGTCCTGCTTATCCCCGTCGACTCATTGATGCTCTCATATCGAACACTACTATTTTGTGACGCACTCTTCTTGTCCTTCTCTTTTGTGTGAAACCTATATCCATTGGTGATTTGGGTGGATAGGTCGGACGCAAGCCTCGCAGTGGTCTCATCATCATCAGATCCTCCATAGGGTATGTTAGGATGCTACTTTAGCCATGTCGTGAAACCAATCTTGTGTTGTTTATGGACCCATGTTTCCACGCAAGCTCCATCATGAGCGGCGCAGATCTCTTCCAGGTGTTTTTCAACGTAGGGATCCATGACCACTAACTGATGAAGCACGCTGTGATGAGCTTGTTGCTGCACCAATTCGTACTCTACATTTGTGCGTGCTTTCTTCCCTGTGCACCCCATTCCTTAGGTTCTGCCTTCGTGCCAATGGATGAGCAACCCAATCGCTCTTCCATCTCAAATGTATTTCGTGCAGAAGTTCATGGCCTCTTCGGTTGTGTATGCCTTGACATAGAGCCCTCTGGGTGAGCACGGTTGTAACATTCCACAATTCTGTGTAATAGGAAAATCCTAACTTTTTAAAATTTTCGTTGAATGTGTGATGCATGCAATTGTTAGGCCAAACTCAAGTCAAATGTGTTTCCCTTCCCGTCCCAAATTCAAAATTTAGAGCTTCAAAACTTTTTACAACAAACTGCTTGTCATGAAGATTGATCACCTACGTGACAAGAGGTTATTTCAAATAAAAATGTTTTGGAGATAAATTAAAACCTTGGTTGAATTCGACCCACGTTCGAATTCAACATTACAACTCCCACCACAATTTATTATTTCTAAAATAGAAACCCTAATTCTCTCTCGTCTCCTTCGAATTGGGTTTACAATAATTTTGTGCACTATGTAGTATAGATGCACGTATGTTTCGCTTCTTTTGTTGTGCTTGGAGGTAGATTCTCTCTTAAAACCTCAGAGCAATTAGAGAAAATATATTTCCCTTTGTTTCTTTTTGAGATTTTTCGAGAAAACACAACCTGCATGCTAGTTAGCCATCGTCAGTACATCCGACCGCTCTCCTCCTTTCAAAAATCATCTGCTAATCACCCTATGCATGCATGAGGTGCGACAGCACTCTATACTGGTTGCATGCTCCTGTACGCTGGGTCCAAACATCCTCACGTACGCATCTGAAGGCTTGGCTGTTAGGGTCCCAGGCCAACTCGGCCGGAGCCGGAGAAGAAGGAGATTGGGGATCGCCGGCCAGAGGTCCGGTTACAGATAGCCTTACGATTTCGTAGTAGAGTTGTATACAAGTTTCATGACATCCTCTCCCTTCCACTCTCCTTCCTTATCACTACTCCTTACTGGGCTCTAGAACATTACAGACCCACTGCGGGCCGAAAACCTTTGGGTTAATGGCCCGCGGTCTGCTGCTCCTCCTTGTCTTGGGCGCATCACGAACGGTGCTCAGATGTGGGTCCCTGACATCCCCCTCTCCTTGGGTACCGGCGTGTCCCCATGCCGGAGCTCCAGGGAACTGCTGTTGTAGTGCCTCGGTGTCCTCCTAGGTGGCGAGAGAACTGTCGAGGCCGAACAACTTGACGAGGACCTGGGGAACAGCTTTGTCGCCGCGGTGGTGGCTGCGGCGCTGGAGCACGGCTTCTTGGAACTGGAGGAAGTTGTCCGGGTCTAGAAGGCCGGCGGAGACCGGGTACTTAGTTGCAGTAGCTGGCTTCAGTAAGGAGGTGTGGAAGACTGGTTGTATGGTGGACGACGGAGGAAGCTCCAGCTTGTACGCGACCGCACCAATCTTGGACAGCACTTTGAAGGGCCTGAAGTTGCGGAAGGCGAGCTTCTGGTGGGCGCGTGGAGCCAATGACGCCTGTACGTAAGGCTGCAGCTTGAGGTAGACGAAATCGCCGGTCTTGAACGAGCGTTCGGAATGGTGCTTGTCAGCTTGATTTTTCATTCGATGTTGGGCTCGGTGAAGGTGATGCCGGACAGACGCCAGCATTGTAGCACGGTTGGACAGCAGGGTGTCAACATCGGGAATAGGAGAAGCCGAGGAAGGAGAAAGGCCGAAATGACGAGGTGGGTGTCCATAGAGTACCTCAAATGGCGACCGGCTGATGGAGGAGTGGAAGCTCTTGTTGTACCAAAACTCCGCCAATGGAATCCAGCAAAGCCACTGTCGAGGACATGAGTGGACGAAGCAGCGCAAGTATGTTTCGAGGCATTGGTTGACACGTTCCGTCTGTCCGTCGGACTGGGGATGGTATGCCGAGCTCATGGCGAGAGTGGTGTTAGCCAGCCTGAAGAGCTCTCGCCGAAACATGCTTGTGAAAATGCGATCTCTATCGGAGACGATATGTACCGACATCCTGTGAAGGCGGAAAACATTGTCGAGGAACAACTGTGCCACCTGCTGAGCATTGAAAGGATGTAACAGGGGAATGAAGTGTGCATATTTGCTGAACCTGTCAACGACGACCATCAAGCAATTTGCTGAGCCGGAACGGGGAAGGCCTATCATCTGCTAGGACTCGGAAGGTACCGGCAGAGGAGATAGGAGTCCAGGGTATCTAGCTCTGTCCGGTTTGGCTTGAGCACATACTGAACAAGAGTCCACGAAACTTTTGACATCGGATTTCATGTCACGCCAGACAAACAACTTTTTGAGGCGGTGAAAGGTGACTGGAAAGCCTGAGTGTCCCCCCATGGCGCTGCTGTGAAACGCCCTGACCACCTTGTGCTGGAGGGCAGTATTAGTGCCCAGCCAAATACGCCCATTGGGACGGATAATGCCATCAGTCAGTGTGAACGGGGAATGGGAGTCAGGAGCAATTGACAGCTCTTGTAGGAGTTTCTATGCAGCTGGGTTGTTGTCATATCCAGCAAGTACTTCAGATATCCAAGCTGATTGGGACGTGGAGATTGCATTCAATTGCACTGGAGGGGCAGGGTGTCAGGACAGGGCATCCGCTGCCAGATTGGAACTGCCAGGCTTGTAGATGATTTTATGCTGCAGACCCACCAGCTTAGTATAGAGCTTCAACTGCCACAGAGTGTGTAGTCTCTGGTCAGTAACATGCATAAGACTGCGTTGATCTGTATAAATCAGGAATTCCTCGTGCTGCAAATAAGCACGCCACTGATCGATTGCCACCAAAATTGCTAAATATTCTTTTTCATAGGTTGAAAGGCCTTTGGTCCTTGGGCCGAGCGCCTTGCTGATGAACGCCAGGGGATGTCCCTCTTGTAACAGTACAACACCAACACCGAACTAACTGGCATCAGTTTGAATCTGAAACTTCTTTGAGAAATCTGGCAGAGCTAGAACCAGAGTTGTGATCAGGGCCTGTTTGAGTGTTGTGAAGGCTTGGTCGTGTGATGATGTCCAGACAAGGAGTGTACTCTTCTTTAGAAGGTCGGACAGAGGCCGAGCAATTATAGCAAAATGTTGCACGAACTTTCTATAATAGCCTGCGAGGCCAAGGAAGCTGGGCAACTGCTTGTGATTAGTTGGAGCTGGCCAATCACGTATAGCGGCAATCTTCGCTGGATCTGTAGCAACGCCCTCGGAACTGATAACATGTCCCAAATACGAAATACTCTGCTGGGCAAATTTACATTTGGAAAGCTTCAGCTGCCATTTATCCCGGGCCAGCAGAGAAAGGACTTGGCGGAAGTGATAGAGGTGCTCCTCAATTGTACGACTATAAACGAGGATATCATCAAAGAAAACCAGGGCACAACGCCGAAGGAGAGGGTGGAGAGTGGAATTCATGGCACTCTGAAATGTATTTGGAGCTCCTGTTAAACCGAAAGCCGTCACTGTGAATTCAAAATGCCCCCAGTGCGTCTGAAACGCAGTTTTGTGTTCTTCGCCCGGAGCGAGGCGGATTTGGTTGAAACCAGCGCGAAGGTCTAGGGTGGAGAACCATGCTGCAGATGATAACTCGTCCAACAACTCATCAATTACAGGTATCGGAAATTTGCTCTTGATGGTGAGGGCGTTGAGCATCCGATAGTCCACGCAAAAGCGCCATGAACCATCTTTTTTATGCACCAAAAGTACGGGAGAGGAGAAGGCACTTGTGCTAGGCTGAATCATGTCTGTTTGTAGCATATCTGTAACTTGCTGCTCTATTTTAGATTTTAGAGCTGGGGCATACCGGTATGGGCGGATGGACACAGGTTGGGCTCCGGCAATCAACGGAATTGAGTGATCACAAGGCCTGCGTGGGGGAAGCTCTGTGGGTTCGGCAAAGATGCTTGAGAACTCATCCAATAGAGACTGTAGTTCAGGGATAGTGTGTGAGCTGTGTGCTTCAGTAACCTCACTGGCAACATGATAGAGTTGAACAACTGAACAAGTAGCAGTTGTGGTTTCAGGTAGAATCCTTTGCAAGGCTATATGTGAAGACCCATAAGGTATAAGCATCCATTTTTGTTCCTAGTGGACTTTCATGGGAGAGAATGCTTGGAGCCAATCCATACCGACGATCATGTCGTAAAGATCCAGATCAAGGACCTTGAAGGTAGACTAGAAGCGATAGCTCTGAACTGACCATTCCACCATTGGCAGCTCCTAAACACAAGTGATGACAGATCCATTTGCAACATGAACAGATACTGGTGTAGGAAGAGACTGGATGCCGGGCACGTGCTGAGCTACTGAGGAGCTTATGAATGAGTGAGAGCTGCCGGAATCAACAAGGATAGTAATGTCCTGACCTCCAATTGAGCCTCTGAGCTGAAGAGTACGAGCAGCATGTTGACCAGCAGTAGTTGCAGCAGACAACAATAGAAAGAGTTGGGGTTGTGCCATATCAGGTTCCGCCTCAGGTTCCTCAGAATCTGCAAACTCATCTTGACAGAGATGCCACACTTCCTGAAGAGCGTGAAGCTGCAGGACTGGAGCACACTTATGGCCTGGCTGCCATTTTTCCGCACACTGAATGCAAAGACCGCGGGCACGACGATATGAACGCAATGATTGCAACTTGTCATCGACAGAACCAGCACGGGTCGTAGGACGCTTGTCATCATGGCCCTTGTTCGTGTCAGGGCTGGCTTGCACAGCTAGCCGAGGGGGGGGGAGGGGGGTTGAGGAAGTGGCAGGGCCCCTTTCGCCATTGGTGGCTTAATGAAAGAGAACCCATCAGTTTGCTTGACATACTTGCAGTTGTCGGGATTGACCGCCTCTTCCTGTAAAAGCGCCAAAGTACAAGCAGTATCCAAATCCGGTGGTCTTTGAACAAGAATGATAGAACAAATGTCATCACAAAGGCCGTTGATGAAACGTGTCGTATAGGAAAGGGTGTCAGGGGTGGGAGTGTAGGCTGCCAGGTTCTCAATAAGTTCAACAAACTTATCGGCATAATCCTGAATTGAGGTTGTTTGTTTGATGTGGAACAACTGTCGTAGGAGCAACTCGTGTTGGTCACGGCTAAAACGCTCGTGAACCAAGCGACACAAGGAATCCCAATCGAGGCCCTGGAGATGGTGTTCAACGGACTGAAGCCAACGCTTTGCTGCGCCGGTGAACTGCATTGTGGCACACTTGGCCCAAACTGAGGGATCAACAAAGTACATTTCGAAGTAAGTTTTGGCTTGGGTCATCCAAAGCTTGGGATTATCCCCATCGAATTTGGGAAAGTGCATCTTGGGTAACTGACCCAGAAAAGGATTGTGATGTTGGTGGTGGAAGGGGGGCAGCTGGGTTTGAGTGGAGGGTTGTGGAGGGGGATCTGTGGCAGGGAAGGTGATCCGTGGTGGATGGCTGGGTTGAAGGTTGGGAGGGGGGAGGAGGGTTGGTGGATGTCGAGACGACGACGGTGGCAACATAGTAGTAGAGAAATTTGGGTGAGGAAAAGCAAACGTACCATTGGCCGGGGTCGGAGCTATGGTCGAGACTGAACCATAGCCCTTCTCCCATGGAATCATTTTGACGCGGTGCCCACTGGGCCAGTCCTGGCAGGTGAGCGCGCGACAGTCGACTCCATAGGCGTGAACAGTGATGGATGCTGCTGCCCTGACTTGAAGTGCTTGGTGGAGCAGCGAAGCGTGCCGTGGATGTCGGAGAGATCCCCTTCGGCTTCGATCCGCTAGGACTGCAGATCTCCCACCACTGACTCCAGCGCCGCCACACGTTCATTCCGTTCATCGCAGATCTCGGTGATGCGGACGAGCTCGACGTCGACCATACGGCGCTCGAGGTCAGAGATGTGGGCGTCGAAGTGGGAGCCCCAGTTGTCGGCGACGATGGTGGCGGTGTACTGGGATGAGGCAAACTCTTCCAGGGAATCGAGACGGGCATTGACTTCGATCTGGCGATCCTGGAGCGACGCGGAAGCGTCCGCGAAGCGCTTCTCCCAACGCTCCCAGCAGTCGGCCGAGTGCTCGTCGAAGTCGTTCATCTTCTTGAGCATTTCGTCGAACAGCTTCGCGACGTTGGGATCCATCGCTCCCCGAGAGCGTTGAAGGCGGGTGAAGCAGTCATGGGGAGCCGGAGCTGACCCTAGAGTGCGCCCACGTCGAGGGTCGGCCGTCTCTGATACCAGATGTTAGGGTCCCAGGCCAACTCGGCCGGAACCAGAGAAGAAGGAGATTGGGGATCGCCGGCCAGAGGTCCGGTTACAGATAGCCTTACAATTTCGTAGTAGAGTTGTATACAAGTTTCATGACATCCTCTCCCTTCCACTCTCCTTCCTTATCACTACTCCTTACTGTGCTCTCGCACATTACAGACCCACTGTGGGCCGAACACCTTTGGGTTAATGGGTCGGGGTCTGCTGCTCCTCCTTGTCTTGGGCGCATCAGGAGTGGTGCTCAGATGTGGGTCCCTAACATTGGCCAAAACCGGCCAGCTTTACCATTTTTTTGAGGAAACAGCGGGGGAGCCCCCTACTTAATTTTTTTCATTATATTTTCTGTACAAATTACAAGGCTTTCAAAGCCCAAAAGAGAGAGTTGAGTTACAATTAGGGGATATTCTCTAACCACAAAGTGAGGGGAGCCTTAACAGACTACTTGGCTTTGAGGCAAAATCTTCCTTCCATCTAATTAGGGAGAAATCAGCATTATCAAAGACAACTCTATTTCTGGTGGTCCAAATGTTCTAGCATACTGTAATGATAATTTCTCTGAAAATGGAATGACCAAAAGTATTTCTAGCCTCAATGATCATGTCCAAAGGCTCCAATTGTCGATCCCAGGAAATTAAAATGATTTGCCAACAGCTAATACTAAAAGGACAATCAAAAAAGAGATGAAGGCTAGTCTCTTCACTGTTTCTGTTACACAGAACACAATTAAAGTCCTCCAGCTATCTATTCTTTCTCCTCAACAAGTTCCTTGTGTTTAAATGGTCTCTTAGTAGTAGCCAGAAAAAGAACTTGTGTTTTCCAATGTTGCTGGATGCCCAAAGCCAAGAAAAAAGCGGTGAGGCAGTTGTTGTACCTTGTAAAAAACTGTAGGCTTTTTTGCTGCTTAAATTTTGAGCCCTCAACATAGACCCATTTATCATTTAGGTCAGAGTCCCAATCTCTTTTCTCAATCATGAGCAGAAGTTCTGTGAGCTGACTGGAGGCTTGTGTCGAGAGAGGGAGATGGAAGAGTCTTTCTAAGTCTTGATCAATGAAATATTTAATGGAACACTTCTGTTTCTTTGCAAAAGAGTAGAGTTGGGGGTATAGATCCTGGATGACATCCTGATTCCACTTGTCAGACCAAAAAAGAGCAGTGTCACCTCTGTTTGGCTTGCACAGTGCCATCCTGAAAAAAATATCACCTAGTTTCAGGAGATCCTTCCACCAAAAAGAACCAGAGAGTGCTCTGGCATGAGGAGGTGTCGCTATGTTGCTATAGAGTTTGGACCAAGTGAGTTTGACCCATGGGATGTCTGATTATTGTAGAACTTGTCTACGAATTTTAGTAAAAGAGCTGTATTTTGATTCTTTAAATTAATAATCGCCAAACCCCCTTCCTCCTTGGACCTGCAAGCTGCTTCCCAAGAAACTAAACAAGAACCTTTTCTGTGTATGTCTCCCCCACTCCAAAGACAGTGTTTCTTGTGTTTGTCTTGTGTTTGTCGATTTGCTCTATAATAGTTGGGGGCAATTACAGACTACACATATAGAAGGTTGGAAGTGCTGAGAACACTGAATTGACAAGTACCAACCTGCCTTAGTAAGAGAGAAGTCTGCTAATAGCACTTAATCTGTTCTCAATTTTTGATACCAAAGGTGAAAAATCCAACACTGAGGGTCTTGTTGTACCTAAAGGCAAACCTAGATAAGTGAAGGGCATTTTCCCAATGTCACGTCCAAAAGTTCAAGCCAGGTGTAAGCATTTCTCTTCAGATATGTTGATAGGCACTAGAAAGGATTTATTAAAATTAACATGCAAACCACATGAATCTGAGAAGCTTCTAAGCAGTCCTTTAAGATTAAAAGGAATCTGAGCTGACGCAGGCAAAATTCATAGTGTGTCGTCGGCATACTAAATTATAGGAAAATTTCCTCATAAATTCTCACATAAGGGATGATTCAAAACACCTTGCATTCATGCCTTATTTATAATACTTTATAGGAAATCTGTTGCGAGTACAAAGAGTAGGGGAGAGAGAGAGAGGGTCACCTTGCCTTACTCCTCTTTGCAAGGAAATGTCTTGCCTAGAATGCCATTTAGAAGAACCGAAGATGTCCCTGAGCTTAGCAGGCTTTGAATCCATGAGACCCATTTGGCTGAAAAACCTTTTTGCTCAAGAGTCTGGATGATAAATTCATGTTCAATCTTGTCAAAAGCCTTCTCAAAATCCAGATTTAAAATAATTATTTCTTTTTTGGAATGATGGCAGATATGTAAGAATTGGAAGGCCCATCCCAAGCAGTCTTGAATTGTTCTCTCTTGCCGTGATTCCCTTATTGCATTTTTCCTTTTGGTCTCTATCTACTACCCTATGTTTCAACTCGCCTTCTACCACTCTCACAATTCTCAATATGCCAGGACCCTAGAAAATGTTGTGATGATGCCTCCATCTGGATGGACGCATGCTTCATTGCTTGTAAACAATATGAACTCATCCCCATTTCAAGAACCTCACAACCTTTGTCGGCACTATGACCCATTGGTTCAAGTCATAAGATGTTATCCCTATGCTTTTTTTAGTGACTTCAAATCTCCAATCCATGCTTGTGACTCTAGTGCAGTCTTTGTGACTAGATCTCAATCACTTGATTGCGGTTCATTTGGAGGAAGTGATGCGACCCTTCTAAGAAGGGACTTCTATCATCAAGCTATTGCTAGCATGTATAGCCAACCATTTTGAGTGTGCATAGGCATGCCTAGAGCATAGTTTTATTACCAATGTGCTAGTTTTTCCCACTATTCTCTAGTTTGATGTTCTCCAAAACCATCCACCCTCACTTTATCTTGTGGTGGATTGCATGCTTGTTTACTCCTTGTGACATGCGATGAGGATTCATGTGTAGATATTGGAGGCAACATCTTTGACAAGATGGAGTATGCACATGGTGATTAGGAAGTTATCCCAGATACATAGGTTACAGTTAGGGAACCTGTCTTTCTCATCATAACTACCCATTCCACGGCCGAGGTCAACATGAAAGAGCCTTAGTTGATAAAGGATCCACCAATAGAGGCAAATGTCTCTTTCAACTGCCACACCTAGGAAAGGCAAGGAACCCGCATGCCCTCCTACACATCCCACTTTACCATTGACCAAGATAGCAAGACACCAATGTAAGTCCTATGATAGACCATCGCTTCATCGGAGTGTTCGTCTTACACAACACAGTGTGTTAAAAGAGTTGGGACTTTTTAGGAATGATGAGAAGCTCAATGAGTACATAGTGCAAGACTATGTAACACGTAAATAAATGTAACATCCTAAATGCTTTGATGGGTTTATATGGTCATGCCTCCTGGGTCATGGTGATAGAGATTTCTTTGTCCTATCTTTAGGGGGTTTATCTTTGTTGTGGTTATTTATTTTATCATGCTGTGAGTGAGCTGTTATTAGTAGGGTTGTCTTGATTACTCATTGTAGCTATTGCTATTGCTATTGCTATTGTTTCCGTTGTACCCCTCTAGGGCTATTGTTTTTTAGTTTTGGCCTACTTATTTATTAATATAATCCACATTTTTTTCATATTTGGAATGTTTTGATATAATAGCAGTAAGATTTAGCAGATTTTTCTCTTTTATTTATTTTTCATTTTTATTGGGAGAACACTTTGAATTACCACTTTGAGTTACCAGGACTCTTTCATGCCATGGGCTAAAATTAAACTAATTGTTACAGAAATAACACAGGGAACAAGCCGGCAAAGCTAATGGAGAGTGGATTGGTGAGCATTTCCACTGGAGCCATGAACTCCATCCTACATGAAGCTGGGGACTCTGAAACTGCATCTATATAAAGAGCTCACGAGTAAGCGTGAGGAAGGTTTGACCCTAGAGTATGAGCTTCAAGCTATGAATGCCCTTCTTAAGAAGTTTTCAAACATGACTGATCCCGACATGATGAAGTGCAGGAATCAGATGAGGGAACTAACATACGACATTGAAGACTCAATTGATAATCTTGTGACAAACTTTGCCGATCAAAAGGGCAGAGGGTCTCTTGAGAAAATGGTTATTCCATATGGCATTATTGACCAAATTCGAAAGCTCAGAGCACAAGTTAAAGATGCTGAACTACAAAGCATGGCTCCTAAAATTGAAATGCACACCTTGGGTCAGAGCTATGTGTCAAGGGAGCACTGGTTATCAAGAATCGATGACGATGGCAATATTGGCATTGTGGGAATGGATGGGCAGCGAGATGAACTCGTAAGGAAACTGATTTGTGGCACGCAAAATAAGCTGCAATGGGTATGCATAGTTGGGGACACAGGAATAGGCAAGACAATCCTTGCTAAACAGGTGTATAATGAGATCAAAGGGCGATTCAATACCTCTGTGTTTATATCTGTGCCTAAAAAGGTCTACAGCTACAACAATATACACCGCATGGTGGCATGGTTTTACACAGCTATACTAGCAAAGCTGCGAGGAACTAACATTGAGGATTCCAACTCAGATGATGTAATCTCTGAAATTAAGAGACTTCTGCAAGCCAAAAGGTACTTCTAATTGTTGCTTTTTGGCTGAATTGAAATCTTTATTTCCATATCAAAGAGATGATTTTGTGTTATATTTAATTCTTGGAAGCATTCATCCAACAAATTTCTAATGACAAAAGGGCTGTGGTTACCCATGTTGAAGGGATAACGTTAAGGGTCTCCCTTCACACCTGCATTTGCCCTTCCAGAGATAAATCAAACGAGGAAAAGGCTACAGAACACAATACAAAATGTGCAGAGATAGTGAGCTTCATCACAGATGATTTCAAAAAGAATGAAAATAATATAGTGTTGAAAACAAATTCATACAACTAGACAAAATCAGTAGGCAATTTTATAACCAAATGAACTAAAATAAAGATTGATTTGTTCAAGAGAGAAATATGGTTAGACCAATCAGGAGATGCTTCAATAGAACTAGGATAATAGGCACAAAGGAAGCTCAACGAAAATGGATTACATAAAAAATGTGAAAATGAAACTAAGAAATTGCACATAATTAATCATGCTTTGATCAGAATGTGATTAATCTGGAATTTTTGAAAATAAACTATTTATTCAAGAATTTTTTAAACTGCCTACCAAATTAAACCACATGGCAAGATAATTATGGAAGCCACAATCATGGACGGATGGGCCTATATATGGCTGGAATTTACTGGTCGATGCAAAATTCATGGGCAAATGCGGACATAATAACAAGTGCGATTTGGAGATGAGATTAATAAACTCATTCCTAAAAATATGTAACAACAAATTTGATTAACCTGATCAAAAAAATCTGAAGTAGTATACATGATGTAGCAAATTAAGACAAAATAAATTGACCTCCACCTTGTTAGCATGGGGCAGCGGTTGGAGACTGGCAGCAGGGGAGCTTGGTCGGATCGGAGATAAAGAACACAGCGAGACAAAGGCACATCCAATCGATTTAGGACCAGGGCATGGTGTTGGGAGTGAAGGAGCTGTTGGAGCTCGGCGGGGGCAAGCGTCAGGGTCGGTTGTGGGCATGGGCAGAGAAAAGAAAATTAAAAGATAAGATGCCGAGAGATAGATTTGCTCTTGGCCCTTTGTTTTCTAAGGGTTAAAATATCAATTGATAGTGGCCCTTAGATTACTCAGTTGTGGAATAGACAGATCGGTTTTCAGTAATAACTAAAAATAATTGGTGATCCTGGAGGCATCGATATATTTAAAATTTTCGAAAGATCAATGGCATAGAAATAACTTCACAAGGGTTCTGACTGTGAAGAGCATGAATGAATAGGTAGATAGACAGGAGATAATTTGACAAGGCATAAAATATCACCTAGTCTTACATTGTCCAAGTTAGTATACATACAGCAATCAGTATCAATAATCCAGGCACAAAGACCTAGCACATATACAGCTTACATAGTTCAACACTTCAAGCACATTACATAAAAAAGAATGCTTGCACAGTACGAGTCAGATATAACTTTGCTCCAGTTTGTTGCACCCTAATTACCTCTTCAAAGGTGACGATCTATGGGCTATTGCTTAATGCATCATGGGCACGATTAGGACGTGGGTCACACTCTCAATTGTTATAAAGTGGGGTCCTTCTCATGCAGTAGAATGTCGTGTATGACCGGATGAGCTCTGTCTTGTCTGCATAGGATGAACCATGGTTGATGAAAGACAACCAATATGTCCATCATGCCTCCATAGCCTAGTCATATATAGTGCACGTACTATAGAATCTTTACTGTTACTAATTGGAGACCCCCATGGAGGCTCCACATTAATTGTCACCAGATATGTTTAGAAAAAAAGATAAATGCTAGAAATTCACATTAATCAGTAATTAGAGGCCCCAACAGAGGCTCCATATTAATTGTCACCAGATACGTTAGGAAAAAAGATAAATGATAGAAATTCTCATATTAATCAGTAACATCCAGCCATCAAATCGAAAGACCCTAGCCATCCATAATCATTGGATCTATTTTATTTTCTAAAAAATTACCCACTAGTGCCATTGTAAACTAAAATATCCTAATATCCAATTGTTATTTAGAAGAAAAAGGCTTTGGACCGTTCATAGAAAATCTTCATCGGGACGTTGGCAGTTACTGAAATATAGCAGTACATCTGTGGTTAGTTAATTTATTTATAAAAATTCTGATATAAGATAGCAACGGCACTAACAAAATCAAAAACTGTATAATATATCATTTTTCAGAGGAGAAGATTTCAACCTCACGGAGAAAATGAGATGTGGCAACACATCATCCATGGTTAGTTGATCTATTAATGACAATTTTGATAGAAGATATCAATGCCAACAAAATTACGAAATAGCATGACATCTCAATTTTCACAGGACAGATTTCACCCATTCGGAGAAAATTCTGATTGGCTGTACCGAGTATATGGACATTCACAGTTAGTTAATTTATTGAAAAAATCTAATACAAGAAAAACACTAAATCTAAATATATAAATACTAATATAAGTTACTTCGAGAAATAAACTTACAATATATTGACAAAAATAGCACATAGGTAATCTGACTTTAAGCGTCCTATGTTTTTATAAACATAATAATGTTGCCACCTCCTATGTCTAGGAGTTCGGATCAATGACTTATTAATTACATCAATGACAGCTACTCACTAAGAAAAAGATTCAAAACCAACAAATCTCAAGCCAAACATCATATCACTGTTATTGACTTTGATGTCAACCTCAAAAATTTCATCAGACAAATCAAATGACATTGGCCTAAAATATATGGTATTTGGTGGTAAGATTACGATTGGCTATTAGGAAGGCTCTTACAGGACTCAGACGGTACGGCTTAAATGTCAGAAATAATTATATTTGTGGATAAGTTTTGAACAAAAGAAATGCTTACATTTATGTTCAGAGTCGATCTGTAGCTACAACTAATTGTGTTTCCTAACTTGCATGTTATGTTTCTCATGGTTATTGATGGTGTATCATCTGAGGAGATACTGCACAACATCAATCTTGCCCTTCCTCAGAATAGTCCTGAAAGCGGGATAATCATAACTACAGGCAGCGGTGATGTAGTAGAATTATTTGGCACGTATTCATCCAGTTTTGTGCACCCAATGATGCCTCTCACTTTCAAGGAATCTCTCTGCTTATTCATCCAGATTATTCGGGAGTATAATCTCTCGGCTTATTCATGAAGAAATGCTGGCAACTCATCAAATTAGATTTTTACAGGCTTCGTGCTGAGTTCTATGATGGTCATGCCAATCTAGAAAGCATCAATGACTCACTGATCACTCTGGTTCCCAAGGTCCTCAACCCAGAGGCGGTCAGTGACTACAGGCCGATCTCGCTTCTTAACAACAACCTCTAAATTCTTACCAAGCTCCTAGCTGATCGTCAACAAGAAGTTGTTCTCCAGCTTGTTCATAGTAACCAATATGGGTTTATTCAGAGTCGAGCCATTCAGGACTGTCTTGCATGGAGCTTTGAGTACATCCATCAGTGTAAGCATTCTAGGCGGGAAGCTGTCATCCTAAAACTAGATTTTGAAAAGGCATTTGCTACGGTGGAACATGTAGCCATTATTCAAATTTTGCAGCACATGGGCTTTCCGGAGAGATGGATCAGCTGGGTTGCCAAAATTCTCTCCACAGGTACATCTGCAGTCATCCTTAATGGTGTACCAGGAAGGAAATTTAAATGTAGGAGAGGTGTCCGACAAAGCGATCCTCTCTCTCCCCTTCTCTTTGTGTTGGCAGCAGAGTTGCTCCAAGTACTTGTAAACAAAGCAGCAAGCCAGGGGCTTCTTCAACCCCTAATTATACATGATGGTGTTGAGGACTTTCCCGTAGTACAGTATGCAGACGACACGTTACTCATCATGCAAGCAGACACCAGACAAATGTTCTTTTTGAAGGCCCTGCTTAGAAGCTTTTCAGACTCGACAGGCCTGGAAGTTAACTACGCCAAATCACAGATCCTACCGATCAATGTGAGCCAAGAGAAAATGAGGGTTCTAGCTGGCACCCTTGGTTGTAAAATTAGGACATTTCCTTTCACATACTTGGGGTTACCCATGGGCACAACAAAACCTCATGTGGAGGATTTCACATCTCTGATGGACAAAATTGAAAGGCGGCTGACAGCCTGCTCATCTCTACTCTCTTATTCTGGTAGATTGGAAATGGTGAATTCAGTGCTCACTTCAACAACGACTTATGCCATGTGTACGCTGAAACTGCTGAAAGGTGTGATCAAAAACATTGATAGAGTTAGAAAGCAATGTCTGTGGCGAGGAACAAACACTGCAAAGAAGGGAGGAAATCTGGTAGCATGGCATCTAGTCACTAAACCCAAAATCAAAGGTGGGCTGGGTGTTCACAATTTGAGTGTGCAAAATGATGCCCTTCTTCTCAAACACTTGCACAAATTCTATAATAGGGTGGACGTCCCCTGGGTACATATTATCTGGTGCAAGCAATGTTTTCCTAAACAGTAAACGGTAAACAGTCGGTCACTCTTTGTTTAGCGTTTAGGCCGTTTAAACGGTGTTTAAACGGAGTTAAACGGCCTAAACGGTTTTGTATGGTAACACTAAAATATACATATTTATGTATGTAAAAATTAAATTTGCTAGAAACTGTACATATTTGCACATGTAAAAAATAAATATTATACCAAATAATATTTTTGGAAGAAATCTAAATCCCACAACATTTCATATACTCACAATGTTAATTAGTTTTGTGTTGATTATGGTAGTCGTAGTCCTCTAATTAACCAAATTATGGATTAAATGGTTGTTTAGATCATTTAATCATGTCTAACCTGATTTTCTTTAGACCATTTAGACGGGTTTAAACGGTTTAAACGGGTTTAAACGGTCCAACCGTTTAATTTACCGTTTAGGGCCTAAACAAAACAGATGACCTCTGTTTACCGTTTAAACGGTGTTTAAACGGACTAAACGGCCGTTTAGGCGAACAGAGGGTGCAAGTATTATGTAAATAAAGTGCCACACACTGGAAGAGAGGTTGGCTCGTTTTGGTGGAAAGACGTCCTGCGCCTCAGCACACTGTTCAGAGGCTTCGCTAGGTGCAATGTGGGAGATGGAAAATCTGTAACTTTTTGGGAGGATCTTTGGCTGGACCAGGTCCTAGCCCAACGATTTCCCAATCTCTTTGATTTTGCACGCAATGCTAGCATAAGCGTTAAAGAAGTCATGGCGACGGAAGACCTGGACAACATTTGTAATTTGCCAGTTTCACAAGAAGCCTTCAATGAACTACAAGACCTCGGTAACTTGCTTTCCTCAAAGAATTTTGATGAGCAGAACATGGATTCTTGGCCTTATCAGTGGGGAAGCTCAACGTATACCTCAAGAAAATTTATAGAATGGTCTTCCAAAATATACCAGCCCACCCTGTTTACTCCTGGCTATGGAATTGCAAATGCACTCCAAGGGTGAAGTTCTTTGCCTGGCTGATTCTTGTTGACAGAATTAACACCAAGTCTATGCTTAGAAGAAGGCATTTGAACTTTGAAGGTGATGTCCAATGTGTCATGTGCAATGATGGGATGGATGAGGACCTAGAACATCTATTTTTCAGCTGTTCCTTTGCTAAAAATTGCTGGCAGAAGATTAGAATACAGTGGAACATGGACGTTAGCTTGTTTCTGAGATTGGCCCATGCCAGGCAACAGTACAACACTCCGTTCTTTATGGAGGCAGTTCTCATAGCAAGCTGGGAGATTTAGAAAATCAGAAATGACAAAATTTTCAGAAATAGTTCGGTGCAAGTCAACATTTGGTTTAGTAATTTCAAGAATCAGTGTCTTCTATAGTCCCTTCGTTTTAGGGAGGATCTTAGGTCTTCCTTTTGCTTTTGGTTAGATGCTTTCAGCTAAGTTTTCCAGTGTAACCTTGTCTTTCTTTATTTTTTATATATAAAATGAAGTGCTGTGGAGACCTCACCCATAGGTTTTGCCTTCAAAAAATCAAGTTGCCCCGTTGGTCTGGAAAAAGACTTTGAGGAAATAGTTAAAGCGTGCCGCGGCGTACCACTGGCAATAAGGGTAGTAGTTGGGGCATTATCAAGTAAACCATCAGCAGAAATGGAACACTGAAGGTCCAGGTATGCAAAAATCATAGAGGGAATAGATCATCAAAATGCAGAATGGATTCAGGAAATACTCGCCATTTGTTATTCAGATCTTTCTTGTGACATGAAGACATGCCTCTTGTATCTATGTTCTTTCCCTGAGAACCATGTTGTCAGGATGGATCGCCTTGTAGGGAGATGGGTATCGGAAGGCTTTCTCACAAAGATAAGTGAAGAAACTTGGTGGGCAGCAGGGGAGGGTTACTTTGTAGAGCTTATTGTTAGGATGATCTCTCTGCCTAATGGCCCAACGGCCATTAGGCCTTGACCTCGCGCCCTGATCGGGGGCGCCCAGCCCATTTAATGGCTGGTGGGCCCTCATCGCACTGCGCAATAAATAGAGGGTGGGGGCCGGCGGCTCTTAGTACGAGGTTCACCGTGAGCCGCACTCCCCCACCGACAAACCCTAGACCCGATCCGGAAGGGGGCGCAGCCAGCGACGGGAAGTTCCGCCGCCGTTCCTAATCTCCATCGTCCTGGACCACGTTCGACTCCGTCACCACCGAAGGACTCCGACTCCTCCATCTCCTCCCCACACCGTCGTCAACCCCTGGACGCCGACGGACATGGCGGGTGACGGATCTACCTCCTCTACTACCTCTGCAGGTTCGAACAACCTAGGTATGTATTCCCAGTCACTCCTCTCCCTCGGATCTGGCTCGTAGTAGTTCATAGGACCATATTCATGCACTGTTATTGTTTACCCGGCTAGATCTACTACCTAGTGATCCTGAGAATCTATCAATGGTATCAGAGCCAGGTTGGTTAGTGGATCTGGATTCGGGTTTTACCCTAAGAGGGCAAAGGTGACTCAGTTCCTTTGATCCGAACAGTCACAATCTTCATCCCGAAATGAAACCCTATATCCTGTTGTCGGATTGCCGACGATCGGGAAAAAGAAAGAGGGGGAGGATTGGATCCATAACCCTAGATTGTTTTTCGGCCGGGGAATGAGGTTTCACCTGGTAGACTTGTTATCTTCGGCCGGGGAGTGAGGATTCTCATCTGGCCGACTCGTCGCACCGCCGTTGCGTGGAAAGAAGGGGCCGCGGGCGCGTCTTCGAGGCGCCGACGCGAAGCCGTTCGACGGCGGAGCGCTCTACCCGAAAGGGGAGCGCCTCCTCCGGCGAGCGGGCCCGCGGCGGCACCGGCTTGCACCGTCCTTTTCCCCTCCGGCCAAGGGCCATCGCCGGCGGCCTGGTCTTATCTGGATGATGGGCGCCGTCGAGAAGGGGAGAGCAGAGGAAAGGGAGAAGGGGCCGCCGCGCCGCCGTGGGCGGCCGCCGGCGCCTCGGCTCCGACCAGGACAGAGGAGAACGGTCGGGCAGTGTGGAAAGAATGAGTTAGGGTTTGGAGGTGTCCGGCCGCCGGCTGGTTTTTGATCCAGCGAAAATCGCTCACAGCCGTCCGATCTCCCTTGCCCTAGATCTGACGGCCGATTTCGATCGGACCGTGTTTTGGCCCAAGAGGGGCGCGCTCGCGGGCCGGTTTCCCGGCCCAGGCCCAGGTTGCGGCCTGGGCGGGAGGGGGAGCGGCCGGCTGCAGGGCGCCGCGCCCAGCTGGGCCGTGCGGGCCGCCATGGGCCAAATTGGCCGTTTTGTTTTTTACGACGTTTTGGTTTTTGTTTTTTATTTTTCCAGAAGCGTTTTTTGATATATGTGGATGCAAATTTCATTATTTTGTTGTATTTTTTTCTGTGTAATTTTATTCCAACGAATTTTTTGCACAGAGAATATTAAAGAATGTAAATTGCTTCTGGAAAAATAAAATATAAAGAATTGTTAAATTGTTTCCGCTGCGTACTTTGATTTTAATTTTCATTGTTAAATTCGAACCAACGGGAGAATTTAATTTTGAAAATAACATGTCTTTGGTGATTATGATGTTATTATTTTTCTGACCAACGTTGATAAATAATAATATTATAATCTTTGTTCCATTAAAGGTTTATGCATTATTTCTATTTCTGCCCAACGGTGATTTAGTTATAATGCATAAAAGCAACTCATTTACTATGTTTTATTCTGTTCTCACTATTTTGAACTATGTTTTTTAGGCTCCATTCTGATGAACATGGTTAAAGACATCCCACCTCTCAAGGGGGATAACCACTTGGAGTGGGAGAAGAAAATTGAGCTGGCTTTTCTGTTGGCTGAGGTTGACTGGATCCTCACTGAGCCTCGTCCCGCAGTGCTCCAGGAGCCTGTGAGAGAGGCAGGTGAGGATGATGCCGCTTGGAAACAGCGGGAACTGGACTTTGGTCCAGAAAAGATGAAACATGATCTGGAGCGGGTTAGGTGGGAAAAGACCAACAAGAAGTTGGTTGCAGTTGTTAAGAACACTATAGATCCTGCCATCCTGAACTCGCTCCCACCAGAATGTGACACGGTCACTGAAATTCTGGAAAGGTTGAAGAACCAGTTCACTGGTTCCTCAAAGACTTACACCACCCAAGTGATCAAGAAATTGATTACTGAAAAATATGCTGGTGGTGGTGTAAGAGACCATATCCTGAAAATGAACAGTATGGCATCTAAGCTTAAACCAATGGACAAGGAATTAGCTATTTCTCAGAAATTCCTTATACATCTGATTTTTGCTTCCCTGCCAAAAGAGTTTGAAACTTTTGTTGTATCTTACAACAATAATCCTGAGGATTGGTCATTGGACAAGTTGATAGCCATGTGTGCCCAAGAGGAGGAAAGGATCAAGGGTGCAACTGGTGGTGGAATCAACTATGTCAAGGATAACAAGAAAGGCAATGGCAGCCCCAATGCGAAAGCTCAGGGTAAGAAGCCAATGCACCAGTACAGACCTCAACAACAACAACAGCCACAACAACCTCAAAGGAGGGTGGTGGACCCTAATCGGTGCCTTGAGTGCTTGAAGCCGGGACACCACAAGAAAGATTGCCCTGTCTTTTTGAAGAAGATCTTGGCAAGCAATGGTGAGAATGTTATTACATTTGTAAATGAAACTTTATATGTTAAATTTGATAAATCTACTTGGTGAATTGACTCTGGTGCAACGGTTCATGATGCAAATTGTTTACAGGGATTCAGTTCGACAAGGACTATGCAAAGAAGCGAAAGATGGGTTAGAGTCGCCAATGGAGTTCGAGCTGATGTTGAAGCTGTTGGCGATCTTCCTCTACAGCTTAATAATGGATTTATTTTGATTCTTAAAGATGTTTTATTTGTACCTTCATTGCATAGAAACTTGATTAGTGTTTCACGCCTAGACAAAGATGGTTATGGTTGTCATTTTGGAGATGGCAAGTGTGAAATACTATTTAATAATAAATGTGTTGGTCTTGCCTTCGCGCAAGAAGATCTTTATTTGTTGTCTCTTTGTGATAATGTGAATGTTGTCAGCAATGAGAATGTGAATGAGATTGTATCCTCGTCGAACAATCCGAATAGAAAGCGAAAGCGAACTCAAGATGCGTCGTCGAAATTATGGCACTGTCGTTTAGGCCATATTTCGAGGGGGAGAATAGAGAGATTAGTAAAGAATGAGATTCTTCCTCCATTAGAGTTCACGGATTTTGAGCAGTGCATCGACTGCATCAAAGGAAAATATGTAAAGCAAATAAAGAAAGATGCCAAAAGAAGTGCGAGAATATTACAGATAGTCCACACTGATATTTGTGGACCTTTCCCTGTTAAAAGTGTGGATGGTTATGACTCGTTTATAACATTCACTGATGATTATTCTCGCTATGGCTATATTTATCCAATTAAAGACAGATCGGAAGCATTGGATAAATTTAAGATCTTTAAGCTTGAGGTTGAAAATCAGCACAACTTAAAGATTAAAATAGTTCATTCCGATCGCGGTGGAGAGTATTATGGGCGACATACCCCATATGGCCAAATTCCTGGTCCTTTTGCAAAGTTCTTGCAGGAAAATGGCATAGTTGCTCAGTACTCCACACCGGGGGAGCCTCAGCAAAATGGAGTAGCTGAAAGGCGCAACCGTACCCTGATGGATATGGTGCGCAGCATGATGAGTTACTCATCCCTCCCACTAAGTATGTGGATAGAGGCATTAAAAACCGCTATTCACATTCTAAACAGGGTCCCAAGTAAGTCGGTGCCTAAAACACCGTACGAATTGTGGACAGGCCGAGTACCCTCACTGAACTATTTACGTGTGTGGGGGTGCCCTGCTGAGGCCAAAGTGTTTAACCCGAACATTGGGAAGCTGGATCCCAAAACAGTGAGTTGCCATTTCATTGGTTATCCTGAAAAGTCCAAGGGTTATCGTTTCTACTGTTCAGACAGATATACAAAGTTCGTAGAAACGAGACACGCCGTGTTCTTGGAGGATGAAATGATCAGGGGGAGTCAGGCAGTGCGCAAGATTGATCTTGAAGAGAAGCGGGTATATGTACCCACTCCGATGATTCAGGAATCATTCTTCACACTACCTGTTCCAAATGTCCCTACCGTGCCAGACACTGTAGTGACAGAACCTGTTGTTGACGTCCCTGTGGCAACACCTAGTGAACATGTGGAACCTGTTTCACAGGAACCCATTGAAACTAGCGTTGCGCATGAGGAAGAACAACAACAAGTTCCGATTGAACAGGAGTCATCTGATGATGGACCGAGGAGGTCCCAAAGAGCTAGAAGATCTGCCATTCCAGCAGATTATGAAGTGTATAACACTGAAGAGTTTCAAATGGAGGATGATCCCACCTCATTTGAACAGGCCATGAGAAGCGAGCACTCGTCCAAGTGGCTTGAGGCCATGGAAGATGAGATAAAGTCAATGAGTACCAACGGTGTTTGGGACTTGGAGATAATTCCTAAAGGGGCCAAAACGGTAGGCTGCAAATGGGTCTACAAGACGAAATATGACTCCCAAGGGAATATAGAAAGGTTCAAAGCGCGACTCGTGGCAAAAGGCTTTACGCAAAGGGAAGGGATTGATTACAATGAGACCTTTTCTCCAGTCTCATGTAAAGATTCCTTCAAAATCATAATGGCTCTAGTAGCACATTATGATCTAGAGTTGCATCAGATGGATGTGAAAACGGCTTTCCTCAACGGTGAGTTGGAGGAAAACGTTTACATGGCACAACCGAAAGGTTTTGTCGTGAAAGGAAAAGAACAGATGGGATGTCGCTTGAAGAAATCCATTTATGGATTGAAACAAGCATCCAGACAGTGGTATTTAAAGTTTGATGGCACAATAAAGAAGTTCGGGTTTATGGAAAATGTTGAGGACAACTGTGTGTACTCCAAGTTCAAGAATGGAAAATTTATTTTTCTAATCTTGTACGTGGATGATATCTTACTCGCGAGTAGTGATATCAGTCTACTAAGGGAGACAAAAGATTTCTTGTCCTCAAAATTTGATATGAAAGATCTCGGTGAAGCATCTTTTGTTCTAGGCATCGAGATTCACCGAGATAGAAGAAAGGGGGTTATAGGATTATCGCAAAAGGCATACTTGGAAAAAGTTCTGAAAAGATATAGTATGCATGCGTGTAAGCCTTCACCTGCACCGATAGTCAAGGGTGATAGATATGGGGATTTTCAGTGCCCCAGGAACCAATATGAAATTGATCAGATGAAAGCGGTTCCATATGCTTCAGCTGTCGGAAGCTTACAGTATGCACAGGTGTGCACACGCCCTGACTTAGCATTTGTTACCGGGCTACTTGGCAGATTTCAAAGTAATCCAGGACTAGAACACTGGAAATTGGTAAAGAAGGTCTTGCGTTATTTGCAAGGCACAAAAGGCCTCATGTTAACGTACAGAAGATCAGATTCCTTGAACATAGTGGGGTTCTCGGATTCTGATTATGCGGGAGATGATAGAAAGTCCACATCAGGGTATGTGTTCACTCTCGCTGGGGGAGCAATATCGTGGAAAAGCTCCAAACAAACCGTCACTACATCGTCCACAATGTATGCCGAGTTTGTAGCTTGTTATGAGGCAACTGGGCAGGTGAATTGGCTGAAAAAATTCATACCCGGTTTGAAAGTGGTTGACGACATCTATAGGCCACTGAAATTGTACTGCGATAATAATCCGGCAGTACAATATGCTCACAACAATAGGTCAAGTGGTGCTGCCAAACACATTGACATAAAGTTTTATGTTGTGAAAGATAAAGTCCGGGATCAAACCATAAGTCTCGAGCATATCAGTACGAGTAAGATGCTCGCGGATCCGCTAACGAAAGGCTTACCACCCACTGTGTTCAAGGAACACGTTGCCGGCATGGGGTTAATGGAAAGCCTATGATTCCTGGACTAAAGGGCCCAAAAGTAAAAGTATCTATTTCAGAACAGAGATGAACATTATGGCTGTCAAGTCTATCGGCAAAAGACAGTGATGATGAGGCATGCCTTTTGCGCAAATCTGTAATGGAATGAGAAAAGTAAAGTAAAAGAAACTGGTGAGATCAAGGGGGAGATTGTTAGGATGATCTCTCTGCCTAATGGCCCAACGGCCATTAGGCCTTGACCTCGCGCCCTGATCGGGGGCGCCCAGCCCATTTAATGGCTGGTGGGCCCCCGTCGCACTGCGCAATAAATAGAGGGTGGGGGCCGGCGGCTCTTAGTACGAGGTTCACCGTGAGCCGCACTCCCCCACCGACAAACCCTAGACCCGATCCGGAAGGGGGCGCAGCCAGCGACGGGAAGTTCCGCCGCCGTTCCTAATCTCCATCGTCCTGGACCACGTTCGACTCCGTCACCACCGAAGGACTCCGACTCCTCCATCTCCTCCCCACACCATCGTCAACCCCTGGACGCCGACGGACATGGCGGGTGACGGATCTACCTCCTCTACTACCTCTGCAGGTTCGAACAACCTAGGTATGTATTCCCAGTCACTCCTCTCCCTCGGATCTGGCTCGTAGTAGTTCATAGGACCATATTCATGCACTGTTATTGTTTACCCGGCTAGATCTACTACCTAGTGATCCTGAGAATCTATCACTTATCTCCAGGAAACTGATTGAACCAGTTTATGATGACGAAGGTCTGCTGCCAACAGCATGTACAGTCAGTGGTTCTGTCTATGATTTCATCAAATCCCAGTCAAGTCAGGAGAACTTTATCGAGTCAGATGTTGCAAATGAAACTTTTATGCACTATGGTTCAGATGAGTACGTGAAACGTCCGACTTTCATTCAGGGAACACTCGGTTCCAAAGTCCGATCACTCACATTTGTGTGGGACTATTTTGGGACTGTGGTGATGCCTTATCTATCGGCCTTCAAACATATACGAGTGCTGGATCTCGGAGATACTAAGGACATGGAGATCAAACAACCAGAAACCATCGGAAATCTGTCACTGCTCTTAGGTACTTGGGACTTGGAGGCACTGATGTCACTAAGCTGCCAAAAGAAATTAGGGCTCTTAAGCACTTGAGCACCTTAGACTTAAGGCGAACTAGAGTGACAGATGTACCAGAATTGAGCGGGGGCGAAATGGTATCTCTGCTGGGCGATCAGTTGATATTTGTGAGAGGAAGAGGAGGAACAATGGATGGAATGAAAAAGCTGGAGGAATTATCGGAAGTCCTTGTGGGCCCTAACGGCTCACCTGCTGACTATATGGCAGATCTCGTTGATGAGAATGGGATGGGGCGTCTCAGGATGCTTGGGGTTGGGGTAAGGTTTAGTTATCTGTATGATGACATGGATGAAACAGGTCGCAGCGACGTGAAGCATTTCCTCGAGAAGATGTCGAAATCAAAGCTGCAGTCCCTTCTCCTTGACAGCTACTGTATGGAGAATCTCTGTTTGACGTACTGGTGGAAACCTGGGCAAACACAAGGCCGTGTCACCTTGGGAAATTCGAGCTCAGAATTCGCGGCTGCCTCCCACTGGAACTGGATCCGCAGAGGATGGCCTCTCTTGTTGCCCTCACCCACTTGAGTATCAACGTTCCAGAAGCTGAAGCAAACGGTTTCGGGGCCCTGGGGAAGTTGCCTCAGCTAGAGCTCCTAAAACTGCATGCAGACGCCAGTGCAAAGCTTATTACTGTGAGCAGGAATGATGGCTTTCGGCGCCTCAAGGTATTCAGATACTGCTGTCCGCGTGGTGGCGGCGGGATGGGGCTACAATTTGGAGCAGGCGCCATGCCCCAGCTCCAGAGGCTTCGGCTAGATTTCAGTGCCCGAGAAACGAAAACCATGCATGGTGGTGACTTCGGTTTTGGGATCCAGCACCTCTCTCGTCTTGCTCAGGTCTGTGCCACCATTGACTGTACGGACAGCTCGACAGCATCAGAGGTGGAGCATGCGGAGGATGGCATCAGAGCCCAAGTGTCTCGGAACCCCAGCAATCCCGTACTGAAGCTGGACAGACGAGGCCATGAACATTTGATACCACCGCAGAAAGGACAGTTCTCTTTCTCTATCGTGGAGCGAGGCACCCAATAATAAGGACTCTGCTGTGATCGAAATCCACAGCGGCGAAGAGTGGATCGGCCAGATCGAATATGCCAACAGCATGCGGATACATTGGTGTATGCCGAAGGCTCTGAGTGATGAGTGATTGTCAACGGGTATGATGCGCATGTTCTTTGGCTTGTGTTGTGCAGGTGTCGAGCACGGAGACAGTGATCGAGGGTAAGTGAAGGTCAAGTTGAGACGTGCTGTGCTGACGGACCGGGTGCGGTGAAGGATGGGCGTGCCGTGCGGCGGACGTGCCATGCCAATGTACCGAGCGGTGAAGGGCAGACGTGAGGCTTCGACTGAGAGACCGGAGTACCTGAGGATCAGCTGTGGAGGCTGGCAGCCTGTGACGACGACAAGCAAAGAAGTGCGGTCATGTGTTGCTCAGGTCGAGGACCTGGGAACACGTGTCGGTGGATGGGGTGCACGGGAGGTGCATCCCCTCTACGACGCCGGTTTAGTGGTTCAGCCAGGGAAAAACCACCGGTGGACGGTTTCCAGGTTTGGGCCTCAAAACCTGGGTGCTGAGGGTTTCCGAGTTTGGCCACAAAACTCGGGCTGAGGACGGTTTCCAGGTTTGGGCCTCAAAACCTGGGCGCTGACGGTTTGCTGAGTTTGGGCCTAAAAACTCAGATACCGGAAGGCTGGTTTCCCGGTTTGGGCCTCAAAACCGGGGGTACAGAGCAAAGGCGGCACGTGGCGGCAATCGGAAGGTTGCGCGGAGGCAACGCGGACGAATTGTGCGGACATGGCTGTCGGATACACCTACCACTGAGTTGGTCCAGTATAGCCTTAGGGTTTAGCTGGCTTGCTCTGTAAATAGCTTAGAGAGGGGTAGAGTAGGAAATAGACTTAGGCTAGTTGTAGTATAAATAGAGGGAGACACCCTCCTCCTTTCCTTATCTCAGTTAGTTGCTTTTGTTCTTAGGGTTTCCTGCGCTCCCATTCCCTGCTGTAGCTAGTTGAGATCCACAGAAAAACTTGTTCTGTGTTCTGTTGGTTCACGGAAGTGAGGCCGTATCCTCATCCTTCCAGAGCAGATCCGTGTTGTGCACTGTGTCGGCTGAGTCCTGCGATTGGTAGTGTAGTGCACTGTGCTCGTCGCGTTTTGGCTCTGCTCGATTTTTCCCGTCGATCGATCTCTCTCTCCAGTGTGTCTTTGCGAAATCCGATTGAATCAGTTTGTTCGTATCATTGAGGAGGTCATTTCGACCAAAGGAATTCATCTAACTCCTCATGATCGAATAGATCGGGACGATTTCGTTTTCGTGGCACTTTTTCGTTCATCCACTTTCCCTTTTGATTTCCCTGTGTTCTTGGTTGTTCTGAGAAGATGATTTCTTGGGGATAGTATCCTAACTACCCTGTGATCTTCTTCTCCAAATTTGGAAACTTGGGATTGTGTCTTGATCGAGTTTTGGAGGGATTTGCTTTTCGGGAGAACGCGTCCAGATCCGAGCTTCTGCGGGAGCAATTCGCAGCAGGCTCGGGTGTCGGAACGTGCCGAGGCCACCTTTGTACGGTGACTCTCGAGTAAGCCGAGACCACCCTCGGGCGAGGCGGAACTTTTCCCGAGACCTCTTGAGCCTCAGACGAATCGGAACTTTTTCCGAGGTCCCCTCAGCCTCGGGCGAGTCGGAGTTTCACTCTGAGGCCTCTCTCGAGCCTCAAGCCTCGGGCGAGTCGGAGTTTTGTTCCGAGGCCTCTCTCTCTCGAGCCCCGACCCTCGGGCGAGACGGAGTTTTCCTCCGAGACCTCCCTCAGCCTCGGGCGAGTCGGTGTTTTCTCCTGAAGCCTTCCTCGAGCCTCGGGCGAATCGGAGTTTTGCCCCGAGGCCTCGTTGGCTCAGTTCTCCGTAGGTTTTCTTCGTATTCTCTGGTCCGTGGTGCCTCGCTGTGATCTTAAGGATCATCCACCCTCTTCCAAGGGTCGTGGGCATCGCTTCTGAGAACAAAGCTTTTGGGGGTTGATTTTATTGGGACTGAGGGCGTAGTTTCTGTGAAGAAATTTTTGAGGCTCCCATTCACCCCCCCCCCCTCTGGTCGCCTTGGTTTGACACTTTCGGTCCTTCAATTGGTATCGGAGCGGGTTAAGGATCTTCCACCTTAGCCGGTTCCAGATCCACAGAAGGCGACATGGATCGCGGCGTGGGCAAACCGCCGTTCTTTGATGGGACGAACTATGCGTATTGGAAGATACGCATGTCGGCCTATCTCCAGAGCATGGGCTCTTCTGTTTGGGAGATTTGCAACAACGCTGATTACGTGGTCTTGGCTGCTCGTGTCACTCAACAGCAAATTGATGAGCACGATGCCAATAGCCGAGCCCGTAATGCTCTCTTTTCATGTTTGAGCGTGGGAGAGTTTGACCGCGTTTCTCACCTCTCTACGGCTCGGGAGATCTGGGACACCCTCATGCGTTTTCATGAGGGTACCTCTCAAGTCAAAACCCGACTCTACGAGTCGTTTAAGAGAGAGTATGAGAACTTCCGACATCAGCCTGGCGAGAGCATAGAGAGTTTATTCGTTCGCTTTCAGGTGATTGTCAACAGGATGAGGGCTAACAGGGAGCAGTTGCCTTTTGACGATCATGAGCGTGCTTTGAAGCTTCTGCACACTCTTAACCGGTCGGTGTGGGACTCAAAAGTCCAGGCGATCATCGAATCGCCTAACTATGAGACCCTCACCTGCGACGAGCTCTTCAGTAAGCTCAAGTCCAGTGAGATCGACGCCATGTCGAGGGCTTCTTATGCGAACGCTTCCGGCCCGACGATGGCTTTGGTTTCTGGTTCTTCCGCTAACCTCTCTGCTGGCTGTGCACTCTCGTCTCTTTTTTCTGTCACAGAGGACCAGCTTGAGACGCTAGGGGATGATGAGTTGGCTTTGCTTGCCAACTGGTTCACGCGGTTTCACAACAACCGCATGAACCGTCGCTGTGGAGGAGGACGCTCGGGATGCTACGAGTGCGGCGACCCCGACCACTTCATCGCCAACTGCCCCAAGAAGAACAAGCATCAAGGGAAGGGCGATCGTGGGCACAAGTACGACTTCGGCAAGTGCAAGGAGAAGTACGTCCCTCCGAGGCACAAGAAGAGGGGCGGCTTCGACAAGGAGTACATCAAGAAGAAGTACTTGGAGAAGGCCCAGGCTGAGCAGCGCGCGTTCTTCGCCACGCTCAGCGACGTCGACGGCTCTGATGACGACTCCGCTTCTTCGAGCGATGACGAGTCCAAGAAGAAGAAGAGGATCGAGGACCAGCTGAACGGCCTCTGCTTCTTCGCCGACGACGATGGCCTCTGCACCATGGCGCTCAGCGACGAAGTCGGAGGCGAGCTGGAGCGCAACCCTCGGAACGACGACGACGACGACGCCTCCCAGGTATCACTCACCCACGAAGAGCTCTCTGCTGAGGTAGAGAAGCTTACTGCTGCCCTCCTTAGCCAAGATAAACTGCTTAGGCGTGCTGCTAGAGAGCGCAAGGAGTTTAGGCAGAAGTGGGAGGACACGGTGAAGGAGCTTGAGTTCGCTCGGTCCACCGTAGTCGTGTCGGAGGAGGCTGAGTGTGAGTCATGCACAGCGCACATGGCTGACCTTCTCACTTTGAGAGGTAAGTATGCTGCGTTGGTTGGAGAGGTGGATGAGCTCCGTGCTAGGCCTCAGCTGTTGGGTGCGTGCAAGACTTGTCCTGTCTTGCAATCTGAGTTGGCAGAGAAGAATGCCAAGATTGTGTCTCTTGAAGAGGCCAACTTGGATAGCACTTGTGTCATGAGGTGCGCCTTGTGCGAGGGTCTGGAGATGGAGATTGCAAATGTCAAGCATGACAAGATGCAAACCGAGGAAGAAAACACATACCTTCGGACCATCTTGTCATGGGTCTCCTGTAGTGAGCCGCAGCTCGGGATGATGATTTCCCAATTCAAGCGAGCTGCTGGGGGTCCTGGTGTAGGTTTTGCTCCGGGTGGTGACCTTTCTGCTTTTGGGAAGATTGGAGAATCGAGTGGTCTAAATCCTAATGAGAAGCCCAACTCCACCACCACTCCCAAGTTGACCAAGCTGCCACCCAGTGAGCCTGTCAAGCCTATCACCAAGGACGGGGTATTTGAGGAACCCCCGAGAGCTCCACCCAAAAACCAAGTGTGGGCACCCAAGCCGAGCCACCTCAAAAACAAGCTCGACACAATGCCACCCATCCAGGGGGAGTGCTTGCCACAGAAGGGCAAAGTGAGCCACACCCACAACCCTACGTACCAACAACCCCCTTTGCGTGTGGTGAGGTACCAGTGTGATTTTTGTGGGAGAGATGGTCACTTGAGTGAGTTCTGTTTTAGGCGCAGGAGAGAAGCGCGCCGTGCCAGGGAGAGGGCACCAAGGCCTGCTGTTAGGACCAGGGGCTCACAGCCTCGAGCCCCGAGGCCTCAGCCTCAGCCTCGTGCCCCAAGGCCTCAGCCTCGTGCTCCCAGGCCTCAGCCTCAAGCACCCAGGCCTCAGCAGCGGAGGGCTCCGAGGAGAGACGCTAGGCGCAGAAGTGAAGAGCCTAGGCCTCAGCCTCGAAGAGAGCGTGCCCGACGGGGTCCTGTTTTTGCAGGCTACGGACCCCATGACGGAGGCTTTATTGAGCGTTTTCCCCCACTGCAGTTTGAGCATTGCAGTGAGCGCTCCTTCCCTAGCGGACCATGTTTTCCTCAGCATGGTGATCGCTCCTCTCGTAGACAGTATAGGAATGGTTTTTATCCTGACCGTTCTTTTGAGCAGCCGGCCCAACACTGGTATCCCCCTTATTTCACTAACCCCAGTGTTGGACTGTATGCTCACCCTATGTCTTTTTATTGATGTAGGTAAATCGGTTGGAGGACATTTGGTTGGTGGATTCCGGTTGCTCGAGGCACATGACCGGAAACGCCGAGTGGTTCTCCAGCCTTAGTCCAGTCGCCGGAAAGGAATACATAACCTTCGGCGACAACAGCAAAGGTAAAGTATTGTCCCGCGGATCAGTGCGGGTTAATGAGCACTTTGTGTTGCGCGATGTTGCTCTTGTTTCTAACCTGCATTTTAACTTGCTTTCTGTTTCGCAACTTTTTGACGATGACTATGAGATTCGTTTTAAACCGAATCTCAGTCGTATTTTGGACCCTCAGGGCAATCTAGTATGTCTGTTTTCGCCCTTTGGGAAAGTCTTTCGTGCGAATTTCTCGGAGTCTTTTGGCACTTCTCGCTGTCTTTTGGCTAGTCCTTCCTCCTCTGATCTTTGAAAGTGACATAGGAGGCTCGGTCATTTAAGCTTCGACTTGCTTGCAAGACTCAGCTCACTTGGCCTAATCCGAGGATTGCCCAAGCTTTCGATGGAGAAGGATCTAGTCTGTCACTCTTGCAGACACGGGAAGATGGTTGTTGCTCCCCACCATCCAGTTACTAAGGTCATGACCTCGCACCCTGGAGAGCTTTTACACATGGACCTTGTTGGTCTGGCTCGGGTGAGCTCGGTTGGTGGCAAGTGGTATGTTTTGGTCGTTGTCGATGACTTTTCGAGATATTCGTGGGTCTTCTTTTTAGCTGAGAAGACCGAGACTTTTTCCTTTGCTCGCAATCTGATTCTACGTCTTCAGAACGAGTTCCCTTTGAACTCGATGCGAGCTATTAGAAGTGATAATGGCTCCGAATTTAAAAATTCAGATTTTGAGAAGTTCTGTAACTCTCTGGGTTTGGAGCACCAGTTTTCTTCCCCCTACACACCGCCACAGAATGGTGTTGTAGACAGGAAAAATCGGACCCTCATTGAGATGGCCAGGACGATGCTCGACGAGCATAGGACTCCCAGGCGCTACTGGGCCGAGGCTATGAACACTGCGTGTTATATATCCAATCACATTTTTCTGAGAGCGTTCTTGAAAAAGACTTCTTATGAGTTGCGTTTTGGTCGCCAACCCAAAGTGAGTTATTTTAGAGTCTTTGGTTGCCATTGTTTTATATTAAAGAAAGGCAACCTGGACAAATTTGAGTCTCGTTCTTCTGACGGTGTATTTTTGGGTTATGGCACTCACACTCGAGCTTATCGTGTACTTAACCTTGACACTAACCGAGTCTTGGAGACATCAGATGTCACCTTCGACGAGACTCTTGTATGTCCTTCTTCTCGTTTTGAGCGTGCAGGTGATCATGAGGTTGGCGAGCCTCTTTTCGATGACGAGGAAGAGGGTGCCGAGGGTCTGGACGGCCCAGCACCTCCTCCACCTGCCGAGCCGCATAGAGCGGCCTCGACGACGATCCACGGCCCCGAGACTTCTTCTTCCTGGGGGCCGTGGGATCCGCCACCCCGCGCGGTACCTTTTGTACCCGCGGAGGCACCAGCTGTTGCTGAGGCTGAAGCCGAGGCCACCTCGGCCAGGGAGGCTCCGCAGCACATCCAGCGCCGGCACCCGCCTCAGCAGATGATCGGCAGCCTCGACGACCGAGTCACTCGGTCCAGGTCTCAGCAAATCTCGCACTTTGCTCACTCTGCTTTTGTCGCTAATTTTGAGCCCCGAGATGTTGGACACGTAAGACGGATCCAGACTGGGTCAATGCCATGCATGAGGAGTTAGAAAACTTTGAGCGAAATCGGGTTTGGGTTCTAGTTCCACCTCCACCTGAATGTAAACCTATTGGGACAAAATGGGTTTTCAAGAACAAGCAAGGAGAGGATGGCCAAGTTGTTAGAAACAAGGCCAGGCTTGTAGCGAAGGGTTACAGTCAGAAGGAGGGAATAAACTATGAGGAGACTTTTGCTCCTGTAGCTCGTTTGGAGGCTATTAGGATACTCTTGGTTTTTGCTGCATCCAAAGGTTTTAAATTGTTTCAAATGGATGTCAAGAGTGCCTTCTTAAATGGCTACATAGAAGAGGAAGTGTATGTTGAGCAGCCCCCCGGTTTTGAAAATCCCAAGTTTCCGAACCATGTTTTTAAACTTCACAAAGTTTTATATGGTCTGAAACAAGCCCCTAGAGCCTGGTATGATAGGTTAAAAACCTTCTTGCTTGCTAAGGGATTTAAAATGGGATGTGTAGATAAAACGCTCTTTCTCCTCAGGCAAGGCAAAGACACTCTCTTGGTCCAGATTTACGTGGATGATATCATTTTCGGTGGTTCTTCTCACGCTTTGGTTGCCAAGTTTGCAGATACTATGAGCAGGGAGTTCGAGATGAGCATGATGGGAGAGCTGACATTCTTTCTCGGGTTGCAAATTAAGCAATCCCGAGAGGGGACGTTTGTGCACCAGGGCAAGTACACCAAGGACTTGCTGAAGCGGTTCGACATGGGTGAGGCCAAGCCTCTTCCAACGCCCATGTCGACGACGACTGCCCTGGATGCGGATGTGGATGGCGAAGCAGTGGACCAGAAGGAGTACCGCAGCATGATTGGATCGCTCCTCTACTTGACGGCGACACGCCCAGACATCCAGTTTGCGGTGTGTCTGTGCGCGCGCTTCCAGGCCTCACCGCGTATTTCTCACCGTCATGCGGTGAAGAGGGTCTTCAGGTACCTTCGGTTCACACCCGAGCTCGGGATCTGGTATTCGGCCTCATCCACTCTCTCCCTCTGCGGTTATTCTGATGCCGATTTTGCTGGGTGCCGTATTGATCGCAAGTCCACCTCTGGGACTTGCCAGTTTATCGGTTCTTCTCTTGTTTCGTGGTCTTCTCGCAAGCAGTCTAGTGTCGCCCAGTCTACCACGGAGGCTGAGTATGTTGCTGCGGCTAGCTGCTGTTCCCAGTTACTCTGGATGATGGCTACTTTGCGTGATTTTGGTCTGAGCTTTTCTCGTGTTCCTTTGCTTTGTGATAGCATGAGTGCTATTAGCGTTGCTAAGAACCCCATGCTTCACTCGAAGACCAAACATATTGATGTGCGCTTTCATTTTTTGCGAGACCACCAGGAGAAGGGTGATATCGACCTTCGCCATGTCGATACTCATCATCAACTGGCCGATATTTTTACCAAGCCTTTAGACGAATCAACCTTTAATCGGTTGAGGGGTGAGCTTGGTGTGTGTTTCCCCTTTTAGATGGGGGAAACATTTTGTGCTGTGTACAGATTGACTTTTTAATTTGTCTTTCTCTTCTTCTGCGTTTCAACATACATTCTGAGCCTCAGATTTTTAATCACTAGAATGTATTTTCACTCTGTTCAGTCTGATCCGAGGCTTATGATGGAGGCCTGTAGTTTATGCTCTTACTGATCACTAGTACATGTTGTGGGCTGAGCTATTTTAAAATTGTGAAATTTTTAAATAATGTTCACCATTAAGATATGCAACTAGCATGTGTAGGTTTTGTTGAGTTTACTCGCGCTTTTCATATATGCTAGGTTGCTATGTCTCTAGTTCTGAGTCATTCACTTGCTTGGTCTGTTCATATAAAGTTTAAAATTTGAACCAAGCTTTAGTAAAATGAAAAGATCGAGATGGGATTGCTTGTCAACACCTCACGGTATCAAGACTGTTTCTCATTGCATTTTGAGTTAAACTTGAGCCGTGTAGTGTATGACCGAAACCGTAGCTTTAAGCTCCTGATTGCTTTGGCATAGGCTTCGCTCGGTTGAAAAGTAAGGCAAAGACAAGCTTTCAACCTCTCGCATTCACATGCAAATAATTAAGCTTGTGTAATTTCACCGCTGCAACTCCGATATAAAACTGAAATCACAAGTATATGCTTCATTCCTATGCATGATGATTGAACTGTGCTAGGGGTAGTTCACCTTGTATACATGTTTAGCACTTGTACAGACTCCTGTCTACGCTTTGTTAGTGCTATTTTGATGGTGAATACCTTTTTGACTCAAAACCGCTCACTATTGCTCATATGGCTCATATTTCGAATCCAGTGATCAGTCTGAGCCTTCGCCGAGCCTGTATGCATCTGTTGAGTCCCTCGGGCTATACTGTTTAGAGCATTTTTGCATTCTTTTGACTATATGTCTGAAGCTCCTGACTTGCATCTCTGACTTCTTTGCATAATGGAAGGGGGGAGAATTTTTGTCTCTTGATAAGTGCATTTTCAACTAAGGGGGAGAATTTTGCAAATCATATGTTCCCTGTTCCCTGGATGTTCATCCGAGGGGGAGTTATTATCTGCACTAGTCAAGGGGGAGCGGAGGGAGTCTCGGCCTCGAGCTATGCTGTTGCTTCACAATAGCCTCAGTCACAGCCTCGAGCTTTATTGTTCGAGGGGGACCTGTTCATCCGAGGGGGAGTTATTATCTGCACTAGTCAAGGGGGAGCGGAGGGAGTCTCGGCCTCGAGCTATGCTGTTGCTTCACAATAGCCTCCGTCACAGCCTCGAGCTTTATTGTTCGAGGGGGACCTCGGTCTGTTTTTCCTCGAGCCCCGGCCTCGAGCCTCTGCCTCGAGCCCCGGCCTCGAGCCCCGGCCTCGAGCCTCTGCCTCGAGCCTCGGCCTCTGCCTCGAGTCTTGCTGCTTTCTCGCAGGCTGATAGGTTTTGGTGTCGAGTTTTCTGTGCTAGTTGTGTTGAGCCGTTGCCTCTTTCTTGAGGGACTAGCATTTTGCCTCGTTTTTCACCATTGCTTCAGTTGTTGTCAAGCTCCTTTCTCTGGAAGTTTCGATTGATATTTGCTAGCGGTGTTGAGCCTGTTCTACCTCTTCTTGAGGGCTAGCTTTGCTTTGCTTGGTTGCGTCGAGCCGTTGCCCATGTCTTTGGGGACCAAGTTGTTCTGCTCTTTCCACTTGACCTTTTTTGGCTTTGCTATGCTTTTGGGTCATTTGGTTGAGTTTTTCTCTTCTCCTTCCTCTTTTCCTCTTTCTTTCTCTTTTATTATGATTTGTGTGGGTGGTTGACAATGCACTCATCAAGGGGGAGATTGCGGATACATGGGTGTATGCCGAAGGCTCTGAGTGATGAGTGATTGTCAACGGGTATGATGTGCATGTTCTTTGGCTTGTGTTGTGCAGGTGTCGAGCACGGAGACAGTGATCGAGGGTAGGTGAAGGTCAAGTTGAGACGTGCTGTGCTGACGGACCGGGTGCGGTGAAGGATGGGCGTGCCGTGCGGCGGACGTGCCATGCCAATGTACCGAGCGGTGAAGGGCAGACGTGAGGCTTGGACTGAGGGACCGGAGTACCTGAGGATCAGCTGTGGAGGCTGGCAGCCTGTGACGACGACAAGCAAAGAAGTGCGGTCATGTGTTGCTCTGGTCAAGGACCTGGGAACACGTGTCGGTGGATGGGGTGCACGGGAGGTGCATCCCCTCTACGACGCCGGTTTGGTGGTTCAGCCAGGGAAAAACCACCGGTGGACGGTTTCCAGGTTTGGGCCTCAAAACCTGGGTGCTGAGGGTTTCCGAGTTTGGCCACAAAACTCGGGCTGAGGACGGTTTCTAGGTTTGGGCCTCAAAACCTGGGCGCTGACGGTTTGCTGAGTTTGGGCCTCAAAACTCAGATACTGGAAGGCTGGTTTCCCGGTTTGGGCCTCAAAACCGGGGGTACAGAGCAAAGGCGGCACGTGGCGGCAATCGGAAGGTTGCGCGGAGGCAACGCAGACGAATTGTGCGGACGTGGCTGTCGAATACACCTACCACTGAGTTGGTCCAGTATAGCCTTAGGGTTTAGCTGGCTTGCTCTGTAAATAGCTTAGAGAGGGGTAGAGTAGGAAATAGACTTAGGCTAGTTGTAGTATAAATAGAGGGAGACACCCTCCTCCTTTCCTTATCTCAGTTAGTTGCTTTTGTTCTTAGGGTTTCCTGCTCTCCCATTCCCTGCTGTAGCTAGTTGAGATCCACAGAAAAACTTGTTCTGTGTTCTGTTGGTTCACGGAAGTGAGGCCGTATCCTCATCCTTCCAGAGCAGATCCGTGTTGTGCACTGTGTCGGCTGAGTCCTGCGATTGGTAGTGTAGTGCACTGTGCTCGTCGCGTTTTGGCTCTGCTCGATTTTTCCCGTCGATCGATCTCTCTCTCCAGTGTGTCTTTGCGAAATCCGGTTGAATCAGTTTGTTCGTATCATTGAGGAGGTCATTTCGACCAAAGGAATTCATCTAACTCCTCATGATCGAATAGATCGGGACGATTTCATTTTCGTGGCACTTTTTCGTTCATCCACTTTCCCTTTTGATTTCCCTGTGTTCTTGGTTGTTCTGAGAAGATGATTTCTTGGGGATAGTATCCTAACTACCCTGTGATCTTCTCCAAATTTGGAAACTTGGGATTGTGTCTTGATCGAGTTTTGGAGGGATTTGCTTTTCGGGAGAACGCGTCCAGATCCGAGCTTCTGCGGGAGCAGTTCGCAGCAGGCTCGGGTGTCGGAAGGTGCCGAGGCCACCTTTGTACGGTGACTCTCGAGTAAGCCGAGACCACCCTCGGGCGAGGCGGAACTTTTCCCGAGGCCTCTTGAGCCTCAGACGAATCGGAACTTTTTCCGAGGTCCCCTCAGCCTCGGGCGAGTCGGAGTTTCACTCTGAGGCCTCTCTCGAGCCTCAAGCCTCGGGCGAGTCGGAGTTTTGTTCCGAGGCCTCTCTCTCTCGAGCCCCGACCCTCGGGCGAGACGGAGTTTTCCTCCGAGACCTCCCTCAGCCTCGGGCGAGTCGGTGTTTTCTCCTGAAGCCTTCCTCGAGCCTCGGGCGAATCGGAGTTTTGCCCCGAGGCCTCGTTGGCTCAGTTCTCCGTAGGTTTTCTTCGTATTCTCTGGTCAGTGGTGCCTCGCTGTGATCTTAAGGATCATCCACCCTCTTCCAAGGGTCGTGGGCATCGCTTCTGAGAACAAAGCTTTTGGGGGTTGATTTTATTGGGACCGAGGCCGTAGTTTCTGTGAAGAAATTTTTGAGGCTCCCATTCACCCCCCCTCTGGTCGCCTTGGTTTGACACTTTCGGTCCTTCACAGCACCAACAAGCTGGTGCTGATTATGTTCACCGCGTCCTGGTGTGCACCATCACGCCGGATAGCTCCGTTTTTCTCGGATTATCTTGCCGGTATCTTCCCCGGTGTGGTTTTCCTCAAGGTTGATGTTGATGAAATGAAAGACATTGCCGCGGGATTCAATATTGAAGCCATGCCAACCTTCCTGTTCATGACTGGGGGCCACGTTAAGGACGAGGTTGGGCCAAGGCCCGGGGGCACCGGCGTTGCCCGGGGCAGGGGGCCGAGCGTCGGTGGTGGGGGCCGGGGCGCGTGACGGTCGATGGCTTGGGCCGGGGGCCGGGCTGTGTGTGAGTTGTGTGCATGTGTCCCTGGGGCTGTTGGAAAATGTATATTCAAAGCTTTACCAAGTGTCTGTGATCTGGCACTCGGCAAAGCCTCTGTTAATCAATAACCAGATAGGAGACACTCGACAAAGATTTTTTTTAATTTCTTATCTCACCCTTTTGTTTTATATCGTGTAAAAAATAACTTTGATGAGTGCCAAACAGGTGGACATGGGTGAAGTTTTTTTTTCTACAATAGGTGAAGTTTTTTTTTTTAATTATTCCTTCTCTCTTCTTTCTCTAGCATGTTTGACTATGGTCTTGTTTGGTACAGCTTAGCTCTACTGAAGTTGTTTTTTTAGAAAATAGAAAATAGCTTCATGATCAACTCACTAGGTGAAGCTGAGCTATTTTGAAAAAAGTGTTTGGTAAAACAGTTTCACCAACAACTTCATGCATAGTTCAGAGAGAGAAATGAGGGTGTAAGCTGTGAAAAGATGTTTTTTCAGCTTCACCTCAGTTTATGGTTTTGTGAGAAGAGGAATAAAACAATTTCATGGGTAAAGCTGTTTTAAAAAAAGATGTTTTGCAAAAAAACAGCTCACAACAACTCATGAAACTGTTGTAAGCTGTACCAAATAGGCCATAGAATTGTTCGAATGTGCTTTGAAAAAACATGTCAAATTCACTAAACAGTGCATATTCCATGCTGGTTACGAATAGTAGACCATTATTTCATAGAGTTATAGCTCAAATTCAATTTATTTCATTATAATTATATAATTGCAGTTAAAAAATTAAAATTATCAAACGAAACCGAAAAAAATTTTACATGAAACAATCTATGTTGTTTATTGCCTATAAAAAAAATTTGAAGTCAAACCTCAACTCGACCGTGACATTGACTCCAAGTCTCACCAGGTCCTTCTCAATGGTACGATTCTTCTTTGGGGATGCTTCGGAACCGAGCTCTCAATCTTGACCACAGCAATGGCCATGATGAGCTGTGGTTGTGCAAATCTAGATGCGCGGCGGTGGGTGGCCCGACGATGCGCCATGCAGCTGGATCCAGATCGTGGAGCAAATGGCAGGAGACGGTCGGAGTCGTCTGGATCCGACGTGCGACAACAGTCACGGTGGTAAAGGGTGTTTGGTTCGACCCCACAAAACTTATCCGTACGTTATAACGGAAAAATAATTAAAATTTTACAAAAATATAAGAACAAAAAATGGTACATACGTCTATAACATAAAAGAAGATATATACAAGCTAGATAGGATTTTATAACACATACATCAACCGCCTCGGTAGTTCTATGATGTACGGTGACATATGATTTTAGAGGCGGTTGAATTGTCCACCTTCAAAAATACATTTTGCCAGTCACACAAAAGATTTCCCATGATGATGAATGCAAAATTATTTTGTAATTGGATCGATCAACCCCCTAGGAATATCTTAGAAGCTTTGGTGAACGATATAACTATGTTCCAAGATAATTTGATGAGTGCCAAACAGGTGGACATGGGTGAAGTTTTTTTTCTACAATAGGTGAAGTTTTTTTTTAATTATTCCTTCTCTCTTCTTTCTCTAGCATGTTTGACTATGGTCTTGTTTGGTACAGCTCAGCTCTACTGAAGTTGTTTTTTTTAGAAAATAGAAAATAACTTCATGATCAACTCATTAGGTGAAGCTGAGCTATTTTGAAAAAAGTGTTTGGTAAAACAGTTTCACCAACAACTCCCTGCATAGGTGAACGATATAACTATGTTCCAAGATCAATAAAGTTCGTCAAATGACTTCCTAAAAAAAGATTTCTGTATGTGGACTGTGCCAATTCAGGAGGAATGCTTACGGCTGGCATGCAGGGTCCGGTGTGGCGCTTGAATTAAAATGTAAATGGATTCAGCCCGTTGCACGCGTGATATTGGCTGACGATCTGGCCCGCGAGGCAATTAGCAACATGTGCATGCTGAATGTTTCCCTGATTTGGGCTACATTTTTGTAGTTGACGTCTGGTTATGGGCCAATAGGTGACGCACATGTGTACTTTGTGTCACAGAAGGAGCCTAGTGGTGCAAAAGGATACTGCAAGCTCCATCTCCTCTTTGGCCCTACGCGTGCCACCAGAGTCAGATTTACGCGTGTCCTGTTTGGCCCAATAACCAAATCATTGACGACCTAGAGCCTGGGCAGCAGAAGTACGCCTAATTAGTCCGTGTGCAAACCTAATCCTCTTAAGGCAAGTACATTGGCGATGTGGCGATGTCCATAACTGTTCTTATATAGTGTCATGTAATTTAAGATGGTTTACTAGACTATATGTATAATGGTTGTCTTTTTAAGTTGTCTCATAGTTACTCGGAATTTCTTAATTTATGCATAGAGTAAAAATAGGATTGTGAGTTGTATGACACCAACAACTTATACGATAGTAAAATAGTTGCATCAAACTCTGAAGTTTTAGTGATGAGACGGTTTTTTACGAAGCAATGAGCTCATTCTCTCTTCTCTCTCTTTCCTCCGTATCATCAAAAATCTTACGTGGCACGATATGAAATAGGGTATACGACTGCCCTTATAATATCCTAAGCTAGTACTCGTACATTGGCTTGAGCAGTGATGAAGAATGACGAAGGTTGAACAAGTTCCAAGGAATGGCATGCATGCATGCAGGAAGACCATTTGACCCATCAAAACTGGGTAATGCCAGTCGTATCTAATCTAGGACAGGCCAAAACTTGGCGGCCTATGTAGGCCCACTCATTTTATTTCCTATATACTTGGCGGCCCATGTAGGCCCATTAAGACCTCTGTTTGCTTTCTTTCCTATATTGTTTTGGAGTATATCAAAAGAAAAGAAATCAAACAGAGTATTGTCAATGTACGTGACCCAAAAAAAAACGGAGGCTGGCCGTTCAGTTTTTAAAACATCAAGTGTTGCATTTATTTAAAATAAAATAAAATGAAAATTACAAACTAATCGCCGACCTTGACCTAGCAAGTCTACAACACCTAACGTGCAAGTAATAATTAACCAAGATTCTTTCGTCTGCCAAATCGAGATTATATATTAGAGTATCGTTACTAGCCAGACGTCTTGTCGACGATTGTAAGAGCCAACACTCATCATCCAATAGTTGACGGAGACAAAGTCTAACAATGCAAACCACCGAGGTACTAGTAGAGCACTTAATTTTGCCATGTTGATGAATAACAACGTACGTCGACGACTTTAACTAACACGTTCTTGCATCACTAGAGGTTGATGTATCAATAAAATGGAATGACCTAGAGACTCGCGAGCATATATAATATAGAGCACCTAACCAAGATGCTTCACAATTTGATATGGTGCCAATCTCAAGATCTCTGTGTGTGCTAGCCATGTGACCAAACGTCTAGTTCACTGACGAAGATGCCAACAAACAAAAACAATTATCAAACGAGAAGCCAACTTGAGCCCAATTACTACACTTTGGCTCCAGCGTTCGAGGAATAATGATATTTGGAAAGAAGACAATATATACGTACAAGAGTCAGGATAGAACATTATTTATTTTTTTATTTCAGAATTTTGATATGTAATTTAGGGATATACTGTCCCCTTCCAATTTCCATTTGCAAAAAGAAGAAAAAATGAAAAAGTTGACCATGCACATGATGAATACTTTTGCTGGTAAGTGGGTAATCTCACAGACTTGATTCGCGCTGGATTTTGGTGATTATTAGTCATGGGCCAAGTTGATCGAAGAGACCACGGGCTTTATCTCGGAGCAGGCCAAATTTTAGCAGCCCATGTAAGCACACCCGTTTCATTTCCTAGCAATCTCTGCTTGCTTTCTTTTCTGTCAGAACTGCCTAACCGCAATATGAAGACTGTCCTTTTTAATAGTTTTCAAAAACATCAAGTAGTGCTGCCTTTATTTACAATACTAATAAAAAATTACTCCTCGATCTTGACCTCGCAAGTCTACACCTAATACACGCCAAAATCGAAGTTGGGGTATCGTGTCATTATTAAGCAAAATATGTCATGTTGATTGTGCAAACTGACAAAGTCATCCACTAATTAAAGTCAAGCAAGCCGGTTACTAGTTGCATTAAATTTGTGCATGCTGATGAAAACTGACCAAATACAAGGAATTCCCCAAATACAACAAGTCTACTACACGCCCCTTAGGGCACCCGCGACAGTAAGAGTCAGTTGCTAGCTCTAAACTAACCTCTCCAATAGTATTAGCTTTTAGCAATAGCTCATAATACAATAAGCCTCACATAACATACTCACATCATCTCAAAATGTGTATATAAGTCTAGCTCTTGATCAAGAGCTAGCTCTTCTCTTTCTTCTATTAAAATATGAAAAGAATGCTAAGAGCTAGCTTATAAGCCACCCACTGCGGGTGCCCTAAACAATACTATGCCCGTTCGACCTAACACGTGTTCTTCCACCACTGGTAGCCCGTTTGATGTGTCAATAATAATGAATTAACAACCAACATGACAACAAGATGCTCAGCTGCTCTGCCAATTGGACGTTAATTAATGTAGTGTTACCAATAGTACGTCTTAGTTGGTGGTGCAACCCAAAACTCTCCAAATAATTAAGAGAAGCAAAGTCAAGCAAGCCGGGGTACTAGCTAGTAGCAGCGTTAAATTTTGCCATGCTGGTGAATTAATAACGCCAGCTTAACACGTTCTTGCGCCAGAGCATACATCGCCACCCAACCAACGTGATTCAGAATTTGATTTCTTGCTTACTGGTAATCACACAGACTTCCTTGATATGTACTTCGTCTACACCTAATAATACACACCTAACCAAGATGATTGATCTTCCAAATGGAATCAAGAGTTTTATTTTTGTCACCAACAAGTCTAGCTAGTTCATTGTTGTGAGTGCCCTTAGGCAAATTGGCTCCCAGCAAGGTTAATAATACAGCCCGCGGTGGGCTGTAAGAAATTCTTGCAGCCATCTCTCAGCCTACTCATATGGTGGTTGAGTCTTCACTATTAATACATGGCCTACTTGTCTCTCTCACAAAGTATCTTGGTTATTGTGCCTAAGCCGGCTGTAAGCTTACAACCCGTTTCTTTTCTCTCTCTTCTTCTCTCTCATCCACATCAGCATTCAGCCTACTTCGATTTTGGCTTACAACTCCAATATAAGGAGAGGGGACTCATTTTTCCCCACGGTTTTCTAGCAATGGCAGAGCCAGGGGGCCGGAAGGGGCCATGACCCCTCCCCTAACGTTTCACAAGATTTTTTACTACTGTAGTTATATTTTTTATATTAAAAGGTAGAATACAACAACAATAAACTTACTTAGAGATATAAATATTATGAATATTTTCTATAAACTTAGTCAAATTATAATAATTTTAACCAACACGAATTCTATTGGAACACTTTTTGTGGGATAGATGAAGTATATACATAATCATATCGTAAAAAAAACATAGCTAGATAGTCAAATCATCACTATGAATACCTCTGAAATACTAAACCGGTAGGTCGATATTAAGTTTTTTTTAAAAAAAATCACCCCATATCTTTGCTGTTGTTGGGCATGTCACATAGCGCCTTTGATCCTAGAATACATGTAAAAAATTACGAGCAACCATGTTACGTCGATGTATTAACTCAGATGATCACTGCAAGGAGTCTAACCATTTAAGTTATGCTTAGTTTTTACAAGTTGGTTCTTTTCATCGGTCCCATTCTATTTTCTAAGGAAATCAGATGATTTCTGATTGGCATCATGTTTCGTGCGATGATTTTGATGACTGCCACGAGGCTGTCGTTGCAGGCGTCGATTTCATTGGTAATTGCCTGATTTATCACTATTACTCCCTCCGTTCCAAATTATAAGTCATTCCAAGAATCTTGGAGAGTCAAAGTTTTTCAACTTTGACCAAAATTATATAACAAGATAATAACATCTATAATATCAACTAAGTATTATTAGATTGTTTATTAGTTATATTTTCATAATATACATATTCGATGTCATAAATCTTTGTGCTTCTCTCTATAACTTTGGTCAAAGTGGAAAAACTTTGACTCTCCAAGATTCTTTGAATGACTTATAATTTGGGACGGAGGGAGTATCTCTAAGGGGAGAGGATGCTTCTGAGAGCCCCTTAAGAGAACAGTACGTGACTATGGGTCATCGATCTTTCAGAACTGCCAATGCATGTAACCCCAAAACGGGATCTGTCCGTTCAGTTTTCAAACCATCTAGTGCTGCCTTTTTATTTAAAAATAAACAAAATGAAAATTATACAAACTAAATCGCCAACCTTGACCTCGCAAGTCTACCACCTAACGCACCAATAATTAAGCAAGATTCTTTCGTGTGCCAAATCGAGATTATTAGAGTATCGTTACTAGCCAACACGTCTTGTTGACGATTGCAAGAGCTAACACTCATCATCTAATAGTTAACGGAGACAAAGACTAACAAACCGCTGGGGTATTTTTTTTATCCGGTATAACTTGACATACACAACTCATATACAAGCGTGCGCGTCCGTACACATGCAAAGAAAGAGACTGAGAGACTCGCCGTCTCTAATACACGGGAAACGTGTAGTACCACCGAACGCGTATACATGTGTACGCTGCAAATCATGAATAAAATACAGAAAAAATGTGAACATCCAGGGAGGTAGCGTCCCACTAAATAGGTCTACCACTCGACCACAGACTCATTCGTAACTACCGGGGTATTAGTAGCACCAGGGGTGAAGCTCAGTTCAGATTAGGGGGTGCAAATGCACCCCCAAATTTTTTTAAAAAATTAGAATTACTTAAAATTTCACCACCCCCACAATACATGTATATGCACCCACAACCCAACTGCACCCCCTTCTAGTTCGCTCTAGCTTCGCCACTGAGTAGCACTTAATTTTGCCATGCATGCTGATGAATAACGTCGACGACTTAGCGAGATTTGGCAGAGCCGTTTCGTTTAACATCACACAAGCCAATGTATAGTATATATGCTGGTGTTTAGGTGCTGATGAATCACACGCTCTGCTCTGCCAATTGTACCACATACGCTTAACGTCAGGCAAGCCGGGTTTAACTTTTGCCATGCTGATGAATAACACGCCGACCTAACACGTTTCTTCCGTCACTAGCTGATGTTTGATGCATTAATAATGAACCACCTAGAATCCTAGATGACACGAGCATATATATATACGTATATATATACATCGATCGGGCACCTAATTAAAAACACACGCAAGATGCTCTGCTCTGCCAATTGAACGTTAAAGTAGTGTTTCCTATATATCCTGTGTTTGTTTTTTTTTTCTTTCAGAACTGCCAATGTATGTATGTAACCTCAAAACGGGAACTGTCCGTTCAATTTTCAAGACATTTAAATGAATAATAAAATGAAATTACAAACTAATCGTCGACCTTGACCTCGCAAGTCTACATACCTAACGCACGAGTAATTAACCAAGATTCTTTCATCATCTGCAAAATTGACGTTAGAGTACTGTTACTAGCCAACATGTCTTGTCGATTTCTGCCACTCCGTCTTCAGTGTCTCTTTCACCCAGTGGATCTCTGAGTTGCTCATCCTCTGGTATCAGACCGGCACGAAGATACTGCAGCTTCCGTAGCTTCACAATGGTTGTCGGGAGCAAGATTATGCGTGTACCCCTGACATCCAGCGTCTGGAGGCCCCACAGGTTTCCCAATGATTCGGGTAGATAGACAATGTTGTAACACCCTCGGAGAGAAAGATACTTCAAGTGAATAAACTTGGTAATAATATCCCTGACGTGATGATCCTTCAGCCCAGATGTTCCTTCCAGGTCTAGGACTCTGATCATACTCATGCCGTCTAAAATGAAGAATGATTTCCACTCTCCATAGACGGTCAATGACCGTAATTGGAACAAGTTTCCTATGCTCTTCAGCTCATCCTCGACCCCATTCCAACTGCTTTCTATGCTCAGGTGCCGTATTGTATCTTTGGTTTGTAAGTTTGAACGGTTGTGCAGCACAAAGGAAAACTTTTCCTCGATTGACTGCGAAACACTGATTTCATGGAGCAGATTGTGGACATGAAAACAATCAATACTTGCACCACTACCAGCCACTGATTCTGATGGTTGGATGATGCTCCTGCTTACAAGATCAGCAAAGTATCCCTCCCCATTTTCTTCTGCAGTCCTGTTATGCGTCCCATTGGAATAACCCTCTGCAATCCACCGCCTCACCAAACGTCTCCTCCTTATTTTCTGATCTTTCGGGAAGATGGATAGATACAAGAGGCACAACTTGAGATGATAAGGTAAGGCCTCACTGTTAGAGGTAAGAACTGTCCTTATCATCTCAAGACTTGGATTATTCTCAAACTCAAAACTGAAGTGCTCGTTGAATTTCTTCCACTCTGGAGCGGTTTTAGGCCTTGTGGCCAAGAAGCCACCTATTATGTCTATTGCAAGGGGAAGCCCATTGCACTTACATAGGATACATTTAGCTTCCTCTTCCATTTCAGGTCGCCCATCAAAATTTTCAGTCTCCATAAGCACCTACATTTAATGAAATCAGTTAATACTTATTCAAATTATAAAGATAAAAGCATATATCCAAGTTGGTACTAGTCGAGTTATTAAATTAAAATGAATTGCTCTAATGGCCTGTTTGGATCCTTGGAATTGAATTCATTTTAAGAATCATAATTTAGACACATAATAATTAAGCTAATATGGTTGTATATGGATTATATTTGTATATTATTGTTAGCTATAGGAGAGAGAGTTAGCTAATACTAAAACTGATAAATAAGTATGCGTGCATACGTAACGTGGTTTATTAAAGATGAGAGTAATTACTCCCGGGAGTATAGAAAACTCACCCTATATTATCAATTTTAGTATGTTTATATACTTATTTTAAGATAGTTCAAATCTTACGCAAAAAAATTTCAAAAGTGCACATACTTTTTATTATATTACTAAAATGTCACTACAGTAGTATATAAAATAAGTATGACCATATACTCTATGTATGCTTGCATACCTGACATGTATAGTACTCTAGAAGGTCTAGTATGATCATATACTTCATGTATATACACTTCGTCTGGTCATAAACCCCATAAATCAAGAGATATACACATGGGAGTAACTACTCCCTAGGAGTATAGGAAAAAATTACCCTATATATATATTCATAGATGAAGCCTCTTAATTTTAACCATGCTCGCCTTTGTTCCTAATGTTGTAGTACTAGTACATTTCATTCCATATCATGATTTCAATAATGTATTAGTACCAGAATTTGCTTTGATCATTTCAGTTAAGCAACCATCCATAAAAAAATTTCCCTTATGATTTATTTGTAACTATTTCATCTAATTCCCTCATGATTTCTTGTTTCTATACTTTAGTGCATTCCATGTTTAGATGAACTAAATCAGGACATTTTAGCAAAGCACTATTATCAAACAAATATGTCACTTTGTCTACTTGACGCATGAACAAACTACCAGCTCGATTTCACCGCACTATGTCACTTAGTCCACTCTGCATCCTAATGAGAGTTGAATCTTTTATCTCTACGAAACAACTATATCCACAATGAGTCAAGACTTTTTGGAGTGCCTAACAACATAATAACTTATGTAAAAATATATATTAACATTTTAAAGGATTATTTTCATAGAAGGTTAGGAGCATGATGAATATTGATGGACAACTCATAATGGAATGTCCTAATGTAGGATACCATGTCCTCTATCACCCCTCGATCACAAACTTCAACATGAGTGTTGACTTGTATGTAGAGGAAAAGAGTAAGATAAATCCTAATCGGTGGTAGATTGGAGCAATTGATATAGTTTGTGGAGTAAATTGAGATGAAATTTTGTTGAGGTGTCAAGAGGAAAAAGTAGATTGCTCATGACATTAAATTTGAGTAATTATATTAAGTAATTACCTTCTTTTTGAAGAGTTCAAGGGCAGCAATATCTTCTAGAGCTTGAAGCTTGTATATGTTGTTTATAGAACAATGCTCAGCAACACTCTTTTGTCTTGTTGTGACTATTATACGACTCGCATTTTCCTCTTCTATAATATGTCGCATTAAGAAGTTCCACTCTGAGATGGATGATACATTGTCCAGAACAATGAGATAAGTCTTTCCTTGCAGAAGCTTGTTTGACTCTTCGATCAAATCTTTAAGTTGGATATTTTTCGGAGGTTCTTCTTTGTGTGTGATATCAGACTCTTGTAACTGCATAACTAAACTTCTGAAGAACTCCACAGCATTGAAAGGATGATATAATGTTATTGTCACACCCGGTTTTAAGAACAAAACCAGGTATACACCATATGTGAGCCCAGGAAGTCAAATCTCACATATAGTCACAAATAAAGGGTAATATCGAAGGACAATGCATATATATAACGTATATATAACAAAGAACATAACCTTAAAGAGCAGACAGCGGAAAGACACTCCGATCTTCAGATGGAGACACCAACTTCACAGGGACAACTGACTGGTTGACCACAAGCCTAAGCTTCTCCAAAGCTTAACTCTCTGAGGTGTGGGGAAAAGCAAGAGTGAGTCCATGTCGAACTCCACAAGTATAGCAGCAAGTGATATAGATCCCAAGTCTCATGATCAATGTAACATAAATAATGAATAGCATAAAACGGTAAATAATGAACATGTTAACCAACAAAAGTCATAAATGTAAAAGTCTTCAAGGCCGCTCGTGTCCTTGAGCAAGGCTGATATATCAGTTCAATAAACTTTGCGCAAAGGTGTACACTTTCACTGCGAGACGTGAATTGCCCTTTCGCCCGAGGTGATCAGCCTCTTAACTCACTTCCAAGGAAAGTCGGCAGGGTTCACGATGAAGCCTTTCAAAGGTTCGTCTAACAAGTTAGGGCCGCTAGGTTTCCCCATCAATAAGCATGAATCTCCCCTCCAAACGGTGACTAACAAATGACAAAATGCACCAACTTGGTCGGCCAAGACCATACAGATCGGAGCCCCTCTTGCGCCTTTCGGTAACCTCTAACAAGCTAGAAAAGGTCCTCATACTGAGCTAAAGCCAGAGCCATATAACCCCCAACAGTTGCACTGTAAATCCCGAAGGTGCTCGTACAGATAATTTCTTAAGTTGCTAATAAGTCATTTTTATCATTCGATGCATACATTATTTAAGTAACATGATCATGATTGCGAAAAGAACACTCGATTGCTATACTTGCCTTAAACTCAAGATCCTTCTTCTGTTGACTTGTATACTTCCAAAGGTTGACTCTAGATCTTGAACTCTTGATCACGAACTTCTTCTTGATCACCAACGTACAACTCACCGACTGGACATACGATCACAGAACACCACACAAGCATCCAAAAGCAGTCATGCAAAGCAAACATAGCCTATAATTAGAACAATACACCAATAAATAAATAAATAAATAAAGAGTTTTGAAAACTGATCTACGATTCGCTATGAACACACAGACGCGAAGATCACTCTAATCGGAGCTATAACGGAAAAGATACGATCTAAACAAGATTAAAGATACTAATTACTAGATTAGATTTAACTCAAATTTTAATTACAGAAAACAGTAGTAAAAGTTATATAGCTTGAAAGAACTTTTCGAAACGAAACTAACGCAAGTTGAACGGACTAAATCGGAGTTAAAACGAAAAAGTTATAGGCATTTAAAATCAGTGGCAAAACTGTAATTGATTCAAACCTGATTTTGTAATTTTAAATAAATAAAACGAAATCAGAATTTCGGCTGGACTGCGCCTCATTTAAGAGAAAACGCAGGGGCTAGATTGAAAGTTTTCGCAGACTCAATGAATAGGTCAAGGTGGAGCGCGGGTTGAGGTTGGGATCTTCGGGGGACTCTTTAGCAAATATCCCGTCGAAGGGGTATGGAGCAATTGGAATCGTTAGATCGAGATCAGACGGTGGAGATTAGAAGGGGAGAGCTAAGCGGCGCTGTTGCCGGAGTTGGAGCAGGGGACGGTGGCTCCTGGCGGCGCCATCGCCGGGGTTAAGCGGCGGAAACTGACCCGAGGGTACGGGGCGGTAGAGACTACGGAAGTTGGTGGAATCGAACGGGAAACTCGCTGCGGATTAACCTAGGGCAATGATGAGGCCGACCGGGCTTCCTGGACGGCGTGGAGAGCGGCGAGGCGGACGGTGGTTCCCTGAATTCACCGGTGAGTTTGGTTAAACCAAAACAGAGGGGGAAGGAGAGATAATAGGGGTCGGGGAGCTTGCTCCAGATCCCAGGAGACTCGGGAGAGGACTTACGGGGCATGAGAAACGGCGGAGAGGACGAACACCGGCGGCGGCTCAAGATTCGTTCTCCGCGAGATCCAAACACGGTGGATATGACAAGCTAGGGCTCGAGATGGCTTGACTCGGCATAAGGAAGGGTGGAGGTGCTTGGGTTCGCTACTTATAGGGCCTGGTAGCTTGAGGTGCATGGTAGAGAGAGAGGGAGTCAAGGGCGAGGAGGATTCGGCATTGGAGTCCAGGGTGTGCACGAGGTAGAAGATGGCTGGCGTGTGGGACAGCTTCGTCAGCGAGAGAAAGAGGGGAAAGGAGTGGGGACATCCGGTCAGTGAGAGAAACGGGAAGGAGTGTGGGCGCCTGCAGTCGGACGGAGGCGGGCGCGAAGATGGGCCGGGCGCCGTCGGCCCACGGGGAGGGAGGGGAGAAGGCGAGCGCCGAACCGGGCCGTTGGCCTGCGCATTGGGCCGACGGAAAAAAGGGAGGAAAGGGAAGAGTGGGAGCAGGCTGAAAGCAGTGAGGGTGAGGGAAGAAGCTGGGCCTTCGGGCCAAAAACCAAAGGAGGAGAGGGGAAGAAAGGTTTTTTTTTTTCTTTTATTTCCAAACCTTTCTCAAAACAAGTTCAAAACCAGTTTGAAATATTTTGAACTTTTGAATTTGATCTTTGAGAGATTAAATAGATTTTGAAATCTTGAACTTTTCCAAACTTTTTGAAAACAAAAAGTCTTTATTTTTAAATCCCTTTCTAGGAAATACATTTTAAATTGGTTTCTAAATCATTTTGAATTCAATTTGAATTTTAACCAAAACCACCCATCACAAAAACTCAAATGCTCCAACATGAATGCACAAACATGTTTCTAAACCCTAGGATAAATTTTAATTTATAGAAAAGTTTTATTTCCCTACATTTTATGAGCACAAAAATTCATAAATAAATCATTTTAACTCTAATTTAAGAAACACAAATTTCAGGGTGTGACAAATCTACCCCCCTTAAGAGAATCTCGCCCCGAGATTCGGAAGAGACTCAGAGCACAGGAGAAAAACGAGAAAAGATCTTGATAACACTTTCACTTCACACTTGCATACTAAACTTATCAAACCACTGATGTTTCACGATCATAACTTGTGTACAAAGATTCCATGAAAAGATTATTACACTTGATTATCCCAAACTTGTCTTGCTCGCTAACTTGATTGGCTTACAACTCAAAGAGATGTGGAAACTTGATCTGCAGTTGTTCCTTCGTATTGATATTCTGAAAACTCACAGTCCACTTTACTGTCCTCGATGGGTACCTCTTCTAATGGGTCATTCTCGTATTCCTCAGGTACAGGGTGAAAACCTTGATACTTAATTCTTTCACCTGTCGGTGTTGTTAAAAGCACCAAACCTTGGGCATACTTAACCACTCCTTTACAAGCAGATAACCAACCCTTTCCAAGGATAACATCCATTTCCATCAACTTTAAAACAGTAAGGTTTGCCTCAAAGTTTACTCCCTTTATGTCAAGGCTAACTTTTGGGCATATGTGGTTTGCTTTCATTTCGTCTTCTAGAGAGTTAACTATCACTGGTTTCCTCATTGGAAGCATAGTCATCCTATGTTCTTGTACATATAGGCTAGAGATGAACGAGTGTGAAGCTCTAGGATCAAACATCACAATGGCGGGAGCAGAGTTTACTTGAATGAAACCATACACGACTTCCTTAGCCCCACGTTTGTTAATCATATACACATGATTTAACATTCCTTGGATGTAGTTTCTTTTTACTTTACTTCCTGGCTCCTGCTTCTCCTGTTCTTGTATTTGATGTGGTTCGTCGTCCTGACTTTTATTGCTCTCCATAAACTTCTTATGATAGTCATTCTCATAGTGATTAACCTCATCACAATCGTTACAACCCTCACTAGTGGGAGTATTAATCTTTGTCAAGGTGTCACTAGGAGGTGGCAGACATGGCTCTTGGGAATTGGAGTGAAGTACTTCATCATTGAATTGCTGATACTGATGGAGTTCATGAGGAGGTTCAAGATTCCACTGATCACTTGATTCCTGGTTCCATTGTTGGAATTCTGGAGCATGAGCGTAGGGGTGGCGTATGTTGCTACCTACAGATTGGCTTTCTCTTTTCCTTTTCTTCTCCTCCATCTCTCGACGCTTGTTCTCAATCACAATTGCTTTGTCCACCAATGTTTGATAGTTGGCATATTCAACCGTCATCAGTTGTAATTGCAGACCATCATTGAGTCCTTTCAGAAAGCGTTTCTGCTTCTTAGCATCACTATTCACTTCTTCCAGAGCATAGCGTGACAACTGGGTGAACATGTCATGATACTCACACACTGACATAAATCCTTGCTTCAAGTTGAGGAATTGCTCTTCCTTAATCGCCACTATTCCAGCTGGAACATGGTAAGATCTAAAAGCATTCTTGAATTCTTCCCAACCAATTTGATTCTTATTTGGATGCTCAAACTGGAATGATTCCCACCAATCTAATGCAGTTCCTTGAAGTTGGCCTGAAGCATAAAGCACCTTCTCATGGTCATCACACTGTGTTATGTCAAGTTGTCGTTCCACAGCTCTAAGCCAGTCATCAGCTTCTATTGGGTTGCTAGTATGAGAGAATGTCGGTGGGTGTCCTTTCATAAATTCACCACGCTTGTCAATAGGTGGTTCTTGATACTGATTGTGTAACACATTTTGAGCAATGGTCTGTAATAGTTGAGTCTGCATTATCAAAACTTGCTCTATAGCTGAAGGATTTGATGGCGGTGGATTAGAGTTGTGAGCATTTCCTGTAGCATCATCGTAGTCATTTCTCCTGGTAGCAACCATCTGTTTTTCAACATGTATGTGTTAGGATTCAGCTCTTCATAACACACTTAACCATAGCTTCATGAGATGACAAGACAAGGTGGATATAGCAAGAGAGACAAGAGAAGACTCATCCATGACTGATTCTTCCGATTAAAACACTAGATGGTAAGAAACTTCATCTTGAAAATGGTTCAAAGTTAACTTCATCATAGCTACCCCCCTTAAGAAAGGATCAACTAGGAGAAACAATAAAAGGATAGCATTCCACCTTTTTCTAGTCAAGCTAACTAACATAAAGACCTTCTGACATCCCAGAGAAATTCATATGCGAAGGTAAGAACAAGAATTCTGAAATTTCTCGCGAGTAGCAAAACAGCAGTGCAGTAAAACAGCCATAACTCGAGCTCTGCTTATCCAACGAAGTTGCAATTTACCTTTCTGGAAAGCTTATGAAATCCTCTACAACTTTCATGTAGAACACTTTTCCATATTCTGTAGTTAAGGCCGTTGAAAACAGCAGACAACAGTAACTGTTCCAGACTCCAGACAGCACGGATGTATCAACTTGTGATTTTCATAACTCCAAAACCATAACAGCTATCAGGGTGGTTCTTGCGCTCAGAGAAAGATCATGAAGTCTACTTGTGTCCAGAATTATTCCATGATTTTTGATCATCCATAAACAGAGATATAAGCTGATAAAGACAGACTGCTCCGAAGAGACAGGATAGGGAAGACAAGAGAAGAGCAAAACCCCACTATCTATGCATAAACCTATCAACTAAACTTAAATGAGATTGTGAAGAAACCCACAAAATCATTGCACTCATTACAAAGATGCAAAACAAACATCATCATAAGGACAAGCAACAAACATCACAGGTTCACAAGCCACACATGGGCCAAGGACTTGACTTAACTTCGTTACTAACGTTTCATTACATAAGGGCACAAGAACTACTAGCACATGATACATCTGCAAGAACATCAAGGGTAGCTTTTCTTGTACACTCTTCATCTATCAACTGCTATTAGGGACTTTCTTTGCATCAGGCACTGACATCACTTGTTGGTGGCTATTCTGTAGTGACTGGGTTGTGGCTACTTCCTTGAGTCGGTTGTTGACCTTTTTGGGGCAGGATCTTACGTAGTGTCCTTCCTGTCGACAATGATAACATCTTCCTTTGGTTGGATCTGCTGCGGTAGAAGTGTTGTTTGATGTGCTGCCATCTTGCTGACTCAGAGGATTGACTTTTACCAGTATATTCTGCTTCTTAACTCGCTTCCGTGGTTGGAACTCTTTGTAGGTGATTGTCCAACCATCTATGCAAACCTCATGTGGAAAGTTCTTAATTGGAGGAGCTTCTAAATGCTGCTGATCTAGGCTGGTCTGAACAAGAGTTGAAACTGTATGTGGTACTGGGGTAGAACTCAATTGTTGGTGACGTATCAACGGTGGTTCGAATGAATTTGCTTTCCTTTTCTTACCTTCCTTGACTTCACCACTTGGGTTCACTTTGACCTTATCTTTGGTTGACTTCTCTTGAAGACAAGAATTCCCATAATGCTTGCAACAAAAACATCGATCCTGAACCTCTTGCACCTCACTACTGCTATCTCCCAACAGACCTGCTTCACATTCATTGGGTGATAATGGCATACCTCGATATTCAATCCTTTCGCCTGATGGTGTTCTTAAAAACACTGAACGTCGGGAATAATTGACCTCACTTTTATGACCCTTTAACCATCCTTGTCCAAGGATAACATCGATTCCGGAGAGTTCCAAAACATTCAGCTTCACTATGAATTCACTCTCCTTTATCTGGACTCTAACATCTCGGCATTCATGGTTTGTCTCAATTTCTCCAGTTGGTGCGCGAACTACTATGAGCTTCTTTGTTGGCCATTCCCTTATCTTCAGGCGAGCTACAAACTTGGCAGAGATGAATGAGTGCGAAGCACTAGGGTCAAAAAGAACCATGGCAGTTACGGAATTGACTGGGATCATGCCATACACAGCTTTTTTTTTTGCTCCATGAATAGTGGTCATATCCACATGCCTCAACTTTCCATAAATGTAATCTTGCTCCACTTCAACACCTGGTAACTGTCCTTTATGGCTTCCTTCCATGTTGGTTGGTTCGTGTGTTGCGTTTTGCTGTTGCGTCATTCTTCCCAGGTCTTGACTTTGCATAGCGATCAGCTTTCGTTTGTTAACTGCGGTCAGAGACGACATAGCTTGGTCAACGATCCATCTACTTAGACAAAGGAAAGCTTTCAAAAGCAATTCAAGGCAAGGAGTGAAGGTGAGAGCAAAATTTAAAATTTAAGCAACAAGGAGGAGACAAATAACAAGGGTAGAAGATACAATAGAGAAGAAAATACCAAGGTTGATAGAACAAGAGTTCTATAGCAATTTTCAAAAGCTTTAAACGACCAGTTTCTAACTAGGCTTGCGTCCTACAGTCAGCATTGCTCCGATACCACTTTGTCACACCCGGTTTTAAGAACAAAACCAGGTATACACCATATGTGAGCCCAGGAAGTCAAATCTCACATATAGTCACAAATAAAGGGTAATATCGAAGGACAATGCATATATATAACGTATATATAACAAAGAACATAACCTTAAAGAGCAGACAGCGGAAAGACACTCCGATCTTCAGATGGAGACACCAACTTCACAGGGACAACTGACTGGTTGACCACAAGCCTAAGCTTCTCCAAAGCTTAACTCTCTGAGGTGTGGGGAAAAGCAAGAGTGAGTCCATGTCGAACTCCACAAGTATAGCAGCAAGTGATATAGATCCCAAGTCTCATGATCAATGTAACATAAATAATGAATAGCATAAAACGGTAAATAATGAACATGTTAACCAACAAAAGTCATAAATGTAAAAGTCTTCAAGGCCGCTCGTGTCCTTGAGCAAGGCTGATATATCAGTTCAATAAACTTTGCGCAAAGGTGTACACTTTCACTGCGAGACGTGAATTGCCCTTTCGCCCGAGGTGATCAGCCTCTTAACTCACTTCCAAGGAAAGTCGGCAGGGTTCACGATGAAGCCTTTCAAAGGTTCGTCTAACAAGTTAGGGCCGCTAGGTTTCCCCATCAATAAGCATGAATCTCCCCTCCAAACGGTGACTAACAAATGACAAAATGCACCAACTTGGTCGGCCAAGACCATACAGATCGGAGCCCCTCTTGCGCCTTTCGGTAACCTCTAACAAGCTAGAAAAGGTCCTCATACTGAGCTAAAGCCAGAGCCATATAACCCCCAACAGTTGCACTGTAAATCCCGAAGGTGCTCGTACAGATAATTTCTTAAGTTGCTAATAAGTCATTTTTATCATTCGATGCATACATTATTTAAGTAACATGATCATGATTGCGAAAAGAACACTCGATTGCTATACTTGCCTTAAACTCAAGATCCTTCTTCTGTTGACTTGTATACTTCCAAAGGTTGACTCTAGATCTTGAACTCTTGATCACGAACTTCTTCTTGATCACCAACGTACAACTCACCGACTGGACATACGATCACAGAACACCACACAAGCATCCAAAAGCAGTCATGCAAAGCAAACATAGCCTATAATTAGAACAATACACCAATAAATAAATAAATAAATAAAGAGTTTTGAAAACTGATCTACGATTCGCTATGAACACACAGACGCGAAGATCACTCTAATCGGAGCTATAACGGAAAAGATACGATCTAAACAAGATTAAAGATACTAATTACTAGATTAGATTTAACTCAAATTTTAATTACAGAAAACAGTAGTAAAAGTTATATAGCTTGAAAGAACTTTTCGAAACGAAACTAACGCAAGTTGAACGGACTAAATCGGAGTTAAAACGAAAAAGTTATAGGCATTTAAAATCAGTGGCAAAACTGTAATTGATTCAAACCTGATTTTGTAATTTTAAATAAATAAAACGAAATCAGAATTTCGGCTGGACTGCGCCTCATTTAAGAGAAAACGCAGGGGCTAGATTAAAAGTTTTCGCAGACTCAATGAATAGGTCAAGGTGGAGCGCGGGTTGAGGTTGGGATCTTCGGGGGACTCTTTAGCAAATATCCCGTCGAAGGGGTATGGAGCAATTGGAATCGTTAGATCGAGATCAGACGGTGGAGATTAGAAGGGGAGAGCTAAGCGGCGCTGTTGCCGGAGTTGGAGCAGGGGACGGTGGCTCCTGGCGGCGCCATCGCCGGGGTTAAGCGGCGGAAACTGACCCGAGGGTACGGGGCGGTAGAGACTACGGAAGTTGGTGGAATCGAACGGGAAACTCGCTGCGGATTAACCTAGGGCAATGATGAGGCCGACCGGGCTTCCTGGACGGCGTGGAGAGCGGCGAGGCGGACGGTGGTTCCCTGAATTCACCGGTGAGTTTGGTTAAACCAAAACAGAGGGGGAAGGAGAGATAATAGGGGTCGGGGAGCTTGCTCCAGATCCCAGGAGACTCGGGAGAGGACTTACGGGGCATGAGAAACGGCGGAGAGGACAAACACCGGCGGCGGCTCAAGATTCGTTCTCCGCGAGATCCAAACACGGTGGATATGACAAGCTAGGGCTCGAGATGGCTTGACTCGGCATAAGGAAGGGTGGAGGTGCTTGGGTTCGCTACTTATAGGGCCTGGTAGCTTGAGGTGCATGGTAGAGAGAGAGGGAGTCAAGGGCGAGGAGGATTCGGCATTGGAGTCCAGGGTGTGCACGAGGTAGAAGATGGCTGGCGTGTGGGACAGCTTCGTCAGCGAGAGAAAGAGGGGAAAGGAGTGGGGACATCCGGTCAGTGAGAGAAACGGGAAGGAGTGTGGGCGCCTGCAGTCGGACGGAGGCGGGCGCGAAGATGGGCCGGGCGCCGTCGGCCCACGGGGAGGGAGGGGAGAAGGCGGGCGCCGAACCGGGCCGTTGGCCTGCGCATTGGGCCGACGGAAAAAAGGGAGGAAAGGGAAGAGTGGGAGCAGGCTGAAAGCAGTGAGGGTGAGGGAAGAAGCTGGGCCTTCGGGCCAAAAACCAAAGGAGGAGAGGGGAAGAAAGGTTTTTTTTTTTCTTTTATTTCCAAACCTTTCTCAAAACAAGTTCAAAACCAGTTTGAAATATTTTGAACTTTTGAATTTGATCTTTGAGAGATTAAATAGATTTTGAAATCTTGAACTTTTCCAAACTTTTTGAAAACAAAAAGTCTTTATTTTTAAATCCCTTTCTAGGAAATACATTTTAAATTGGTTTCTAAATCATTTTGAATTCAATTTGAATTTTAACCAAAACCACCCATCACAAAAACTCAAATGCTCCAACATGAATGCACAAACATGTTTCTAAACCCTAGGATAAATTTTAATTTATAGAAAAGTTTTATTTCCCTACATTTTATGAGCACAAAAATTCATAAATAAATCATTTTAACTCTAATTTAAGAAACACAAATTTCAGGGTGTGACAGTTATCCAAGCACACTTCTGAAATATGCAAGTAATATCTTGGTTCTTGTAGATGCTTTGGATTAGAGCAGTTTTCCCTAGACCGCCCATCCCCCAGATGGGAATTATTTGACGGGTTTTGTCATCTTTGGTAACAATTTGGGTGATGTGAGACTTGTCCTTTTCTCTTCCAATGAGTAGGGCTTGCTTAGAAGCATAGAAATTAGGCAACTGCAAATGTTTGGAGCTAAAATTAGAAGAAAAGATATGTACTTACTTTTCGAAGACATGTAGAGTAGAATGGCTGCATGCAATTGACCACTTTCATGAACCCTTTATAAAATTATGCCGTTTCATACATCCTTTTATCCCTACTTATTAGTATTCCTCTCCCAATCAGCAAAAATTATAGTTCTTTCAATTCAACAAAAATCAACTCTTCGCGATGCTTTGTGGTACGTCCAGAACTTTCTAAACAATGAGATTATGTTTTCTAAGCTCAAAATATTTTTCTATCAGTCTTTCCATGAAAATGAAATTAATTTTCCATGATATGCTTAGGAGGGTATATGCATGAGTCGTAAACTAAACTAATTTCACTAGGAGATGTGAGTTCATCTGAGGTTCTCTAAAAACGTATACCACTGTCGTATTTTAGCAACTGGATTACATTGATAAAGCATCCTATCATTTCCTTATTTCTAATATCAAGTTGTTATGATCTTCAATGGTGCTTTTTAGCTAATGTTGACTATCAAAGTTATCTCTAAGACAATCAAAGATTGGAGCAGTGAGGACCAAGCGTTTCAGAGTGTAGATGTTTGCATGTATGTGATTTTTATTCTAGATCCTAAAGCATTGCATGTTCTTATTTAGATTTCCTGATTAATCAATTAAATTTTTTCCCTAATGGCTTGTTGGATTATGTATATGTGCATGCTTAATTTTTCAGTAAACATATACAGGTCACAACAGCTTAACACTGAGAAAACTGGTAGCCTTCATTGTGCTGGTTATGTGGGAATCTTATATATCATGCATGATCGAAGTGAGACATTGAGTTATGTGGGGGGTCATATATATATCCTGCATGACCAGAGTGAGACATTGCATTACACAGTGAGTTCTTCTTGAAAAAAGAGTAATGTAGAGGTCATTTTATCACATTATTGCTATTTATTTTGGGTTTTGAACATGTCCTTGTCAAATAGTTTTACAATCCTCTTGATGATCGAGTCCAGACATATTAGAATTTGTAATTCTTTTAAATTTGTCTAATAACCACCTTGTGAATCAAATGCAGACATATGCTAGTACCTGCAAGCTAGAGAGGTGCTCTATAATTTCTGTTCTTGTACAAGTAATAGGAAGTGTAAAAAACTATCTCAATTCTTTATATTTATGACTCATGTATCCTATTTCACAAATATGTACATGTCATGTGGTTTGGAGTATTTAGTTAGAAGTATGAATTAGTCAACTACGATCAATTTGAGTTATGCCCTCTAATGTAATTTGAGTTATGCCCTCTAATGTAGCATCAGTATAGGTTACTTGAGATTTAAATTAGTAGATAATTAATGCATGTATGAGTCTACGAGCAAAACACTACAGAATATAGTTATTTTCTGAATGGCAACAAGATTTTTGGATTCATTGTTTTTTCCTGATTTTTCTATTCTTTAATTGTCCAGAATTCTAATATTGTGCCTTCCAAACAGTCATCGTGAATTAGTCCTTGGTAGGCATTCTATCACCTGAGGGAAAGGGGGTGTCATGTGCATGGGATGAAATTCCTTTAGGATTGAAACTCACATGCATTTTTGCCCTGGATTTTGGACAAGGTGAAACAGTGCTCAGTTTGCTTAATTTTTAATATGTTCAATTATCAAGCGACATTACTAGCAGTTGAAAAGTTTTTTGCTTGGACATATGAAGCAGTGTGTCAGTTCAGTTTTAACTGTTTCCATTGGATTGTGGATTTATGGGAACATTTACATTGTAGTCAATTGTGACAAATATTGGGGTTACTGAAAATAACCTGATAGTAGATTTCTCTGATCTATTCAAAGTCTGATGCTTTCTTTTACAAATTAGTTGAATAAATTAAATTGATCTGATGGCAATTACAAGATAATTAGAACATTTAAAGCTGGACTATAACTAATTTGGCAACATGGATCGCACATGTTCTAGTTTAGTTTAAATTTGCCTAGAGACCACACGTGAACTGCATGGATAAATTAGTAACTGAAATGGTTCCTGCGTTTGGGATTTTTGGTTTATTTCAAATGCTACATTAAATATGATTATTATGCCTTTCCACTAACTTTAAACATGATTTTTATGCTTGGAAAATTGTTCTATGATCTATAGCATGAACTTCAAATACTTCATTTGCATGGCAGGAAATCTGCAAGCAGAGAACTCTAAGTGGGAAGACCAAGTGCACTTCAGAGGCCAAATGCAAAGTATATCTTTTTAAGCCTGTGTTTGTCTAGTAACATCACTGATTATGCCTTTGCACACTTGCAGAATCAACGTCGACGGACCACTTTCAGCTTTGAAAGACGAAAACTCATTACAAAATCCGGGTCTTAAAAGAATGCAGGCAAAGAAAATAACATGAGCTGACAGCTTCAAATAGAAGCCAATAGCAAATAAATTAGCATTACGTTCTTTTCTTTGAAATAGGGAAGTTGAATTTCTTAAGGAGAACCCAAATTGAGACTTCCCTAGGAGTAGTCTTAGACTATTGGCATTTGTTTTTTTTTTTGAAAAAACATATTCATCTACTGTTTGTGGAGAGGGTGCCACATTTTACCGGCTGTAGGATTCATGTTGCCAGTTTTGGCATGTGCTAACGATTTTAGATTCTTTAGCTTTCTTACTATGCAAATGTAACACAGTGCTTTCACTGTAGGCTAATTTTGTTTTTTTTTTTCATGAAAGCCTTGCAACCATTTTGTGCTGATTTACAAATTCCTTCGATTTAAAAGAAACTTATGCCTGTCAAATGGGAAGTCGTTTTTCAATATCAAATTTATGGATGCATGATTTGCTGTAACTATAAAAGGTTTACTCATTTTATAATCCTCGATGAATGAAGAATAAAAAATCTTACTAACACATGGCAAGTGTTCCACAGGATTATTTTCTCAAATCAGAAGTTAAAAAGGTGCATAGAAAAATCAAATAAAACACAGAAAAATCAGAGACAAAAAACTGCAGAGAAGAAACAAAACAAGAGAAAAAAATACACGGAGGAAACAACCACGAAAAACCGGCCAAAAAACACGGAAAAATGCATGGAGAAAAAATCATAGAAAATTGTTCGAGGCCATATTAGGTGTGTGTAGAAAAAAAATCTGCCGGAGATGGAGTCGGCTGGTTTCTGGACCGTCATATGCGTTTGGGTACTAAATAACTATTCGGTACCCGGGTACCAAATAGCGGAGTCCTATATATATATATATACGGTACCTAGGTACTAAATAGCTATTTAGTACTCAGTCTTCAGTTTGTTATTTTTCTAAGCATCCTCCGTTTAATTTTTTGGCCCAGCCCAAATTTAGCTATGGCTCGAGCGGTCAAGCAGTATCCATCCATCCGCACTTGCCACCCTGGCCCACCTCACCCCACGATCTTTTTTCAGTTGGCTGCTCCGTGACCGTGTCGCATGGCCGCATCGGCGGTGCTCCTCTGCCACCACCACCGGCACTGCTCCTCCGTCCACCATCGCCGCTCTGAATCCACCCCCGTCGTCGCTGCTCTGATTCCACTCTCACCATCGCCGACCATCAACTCGCAACCTTCCAGCGCCCCTCGACATCCCTTGATCTGCGCCGCACTTCCGCATCGTCTGCGCCGCCCCGCTGCATCCCTGTTTCCCTATCAGCGCTGCTCCTCGACATCCCTTCCCCGTCGGCGCCTCCCATCCACATCTCACCCACGTCCGCGTCGCCCCTCCACATCTCACCCATGTCGGCGTCTCTCCTCCAGATCCCTCCCCTGCCTACGAAGTTCTAGGGTATGTGCCACTAGATTTTGCTTTCAGGTATCCCGATCCGGTGCCTTATCTTATCATGGATGGTCTCAGTTTCTCCAGGTGCTCTTCTATACGCGCTTGATTCATTTTTGCGCCGTTAAAGATTAAAGAATAAAATCTAATTTTTGTGTAGTCAAATGTATGCATTTTACCTGTGTGTGATTTCTGATTGGTCTATGACCATGGAGTTCTGGGTTTTCTTTAGTCTCCAAAATCTGTCTTTTGTTTTGTTTGTGTGGATTATTCTAGCTGTAACTATGTATTGCTCTAAATGTTTGTACTACTATTCCGGATTCAACTATTTGTTCTGAGCACAATTTGTAAAAAGAAAAATTACTAAATTGTGGACACATCAGCGATTATTAATCAAATGAGTACGGAAATATAAGGTTGTGGAGATTATAGAAAGAATTTTGAAAATATCTTGATTAATAGGTCAAAGTATCCTTTAAACTAGTCATGATTAGAGATAGCCATGTACCTGAAGAAAACAGGATAAATTAATTTATATATGATGACAAAATTACAGATACTGATATACTAGATATCGGCTTGTATTTACTCGTCTTTCTTATTTGTGCTAATGCTTTTACTCTTTTACAAAAAAGAACAATTCAATTTCCAAGAGGGTGTTCAGGTAGATGGCACTTGAGTCCTGATTAATTGTATACTGGACTATATCACTACACCATGCATTTGTATTTTTTATTTTCCATTCTATACGACGAAATGATCGTTATTCTAATCCTTATATCCGTATTGACGATGGCTGGTTGGAAGTCATTTCAGCATGCTGTTTTACATGTCTTCAGAGCTCTGAAATTTTTATTATCATGTAGCCTGGTCAGGGAAGTACAAGGTGGCATTGACAATAGCAAGGCATGCTGCAGGAAGGGAGAAGCACCCTCATGCACAAGATATCAAATAAATTATCTGTCCACAGAATTGTTTGTCAAAACACCAAATATGTTATCATGATTCATGAACCCTTTATAAAATTATGCCGTTTCATACATCCTTTTATCCCTACTTATTAGTATTCCTCTCCCAATCAGCAAAAATTATAGTTCTTTCAATTCAACAAAAATCAACTCTTCGCGATGCTTTGTGGTACGTCCAGAACTTTCTAAACAATGAGATTATGTTTTCTAAGCTCAAAATATTTTTCTATCAGTCTTTCCATGAAAATGAAATTAATTTTCCATGATATGCTTAGGAGGGTATATGCATGAGTCGTAAACTAAACTAATTTCACTAGGAGATGTGAGTTCATCTGAGGTTCTCTAAAAACGTATACCACTGCCGTATTTTAGCAACTGGATTACATTGATAAAGCATCCTATCATTTCCTTATTTCTAATATCAAGTTGTTATGATCTTCAATTGTGCTTTTTAGCTAATGTTGACTATCAAAGTTATCTCTAAGACAATCAAAGATTGGAGCAGTGAGGACCAAGCGTTTCAGAGTGTAGATGTTTGCATGTATGTGATTTTTATTCTAGATCCTAAAGCATTGCATGTTCTTATTTAGATTTCCTGATTAATCAATTAAATTTTTTCCCTAATGGCTTGTTGGATTATGTATATGTGCATGCTTAATTTTTCAGTAAACATATACAGGTCACAACAGCTTAACACTGAGAAAACTGGTAGCCTTCATTGTGCTGGTTATGTGGGAATCTTATATATCATGCATGATCGAAGTGAGACATTGAGTTATGTGGGGGGTCATATATATATCCTGCATGACCAGAGTGAGACATTGCATTACACAGTGAGTTCTTCTTGAAAAAGGAGTAATGTAGAGGTCATTTTATCACATTATTGCTATTTATTTTGGGTTTTGAACATGTCCTTGTCAAATAGTTTTACAATCCTCTTGATGATCGAGTCCAGACATATTAGAATTTGTAATTCTTTTAAATTTGTCTAATAACCACCTTGTGAATCAAATGCAGACATATGCTAGTACCTGCAAGAGAGGTGCTCTATAATTTCTGTTCTTGTACAAGTAATAGGAAGTGTAAAAAACTATCTCAATTCTTTATATTTATGACTCATGTATCCTATTTCACAAATATGTACATGTCATGTGGTTTGGAGTATTTAGTTAGAAGTATGAATTAGTCAACTACGATCAATTTGAGTTATGCCCTCTAATGTAATTTGAGTTATGCCCTCTAATGTAGCATCAGTATAGGTTACTTGAGATTTAAATTAGTAGATAATTAATGCATGTATGAGTCTACGAGCAAAACACTACAGAATATAGTTATTTTCTGAATGGCAACAAGATTTTTGGATTCATTGTTTTTTCCTGATTTTTCTATTCTTTAATTGTCCAGAATTCTAATATTGTGCCTTCCAAACAGTCATCGTGAATTAGTCCTTGGTAGGCATTCTATCACCTGAGGGAAAGGGGGTGTCATGTGCATGGGATGAAATTCCTTTAGGATTGAAACTCACATGCATTTTTGCCCTGGATTTTGGACAAGGTGAAACAGTGCTCAGTTTGCTTAATTTTTAATATGTTCAATTATCAAGCGACATTACTAGCAGTTGAAAAGTTTTTTGCTTGGACATATGAAGCAGTGTGTCAGTTCAGTTTTAACTGTTTCCATTGGATTGTGGATTTATGGGAACATTTACATTGTAGTCAATTGTGACAAATATTGGGGTTACTGAAAATAACCTGATAGTAGATTTCTCTGATCTATTCAAAGTCTGATGCTTTCTTTTACAAATTAGTTGAATAAATTAAATTGATCTGATGGCAATTACAAGATAATTAGAACATTTAAAGCTGGACTATAACTAATTTGGCAACATGGATCGCACATGTTCTAGTTTAGTTTAAATTTGCCTAGAGACCACACGTGAACTGCATGGATAAATTAGTAACTGAAATGGTTCCTGCGTTTGGGATTTTTGGTTTATTTCAAATGCTACATTAAATATGATTATTATGCCTTTCCACTAACTTTAAACATGATTTTTATGCTTGGAAAATTGTTCTATGATCTATAGCATGAACTTCAAATACTTCATTTGCATGGCAGGAAATCTGCAAGCAGAGAACTCTAAGTGGGAAGACCAAGTGCACTTCAGAGGCCAAATGCAAAGTATATCTTTTTAAGCCTGTGTTTGTCTAGTAACATCACTGATTATGCCTTTGCACACTTGCAGAATCAACGTCGACGGACCACTTTCAGCTTTGAAAGACGAAAACTCATTACAAAATCCGGGTCTTAAAAGAATGCAGGCAAAGAAAATAACATGAGCTGACAGCTTCAAATAGAAGCCAATAGCAAATAAATTAGCATTACGTTCTTTTCTTTGAAATAGGGAAGTTGAATTTCTTAAGGAGAACCCAAATTGAGACTTCCCTAGGAGTAGTCTTAGACTATTGGCATTTGTTTTTTTTTTGAAAAAACATATTCATCTACTGTTTGTGGAGAGGGTGCCACATTTTACCGGCTGTAGGATTCATGTTGCCAGTTTTGGCATGTGCTAACGATTTTAGATTCTTTAGCTTTCTTACTATGCAAATGTAACACAGTGCTTTCACTGTAGGCTAATTTTGTTTTTTTTTTCATGAAAGCCTTGCAACCATTTTGTGCTGATTTACAAATTCCTTCGATTTAAAAGAAACTTATGCCTGTCAAATGGGAAGTCGTTTTTCAATATCAAATTTATGGATGCATGATTTGCTGTAACTATAAAAGGTTTACTCATTTTATAATCCTCGATGAATGAAGAATAAAAAATCTTACTAACACATGGCAAGTGTTCCACAGGATTATTTTCTCAAATCAGAAGTTAAAAAGGTGCATAGAAAAATCAAATAAAACACAGAAAAATCAGAGACAAAAAACTGCAGAGAAGAAACAAAACAAGAGAAAAAAATACACGGAGGAAACAACCACGAAAAACCGGCCAAAAAACACGGAAAAATGCATGGAGAAAAAATCATAGAAAATTGTTCGAGGCCATATTAGGTGTGTGTAGAAAAAAAATCTGCCGGAGATGGAGTCGGCTGGTTTCTGGACCGTCATATGCGTTTGGGTACTAAATAACTATTCGGTACCCGGGTACCAAATAGCGGAGTCCTATATATATATATATACGGTACCTAGGTACTAAATAGCTATTTAGTACTCAGTCTTCAGTTTGTTATTTTTCTAAGCATCCTCCGTTTAATTTTTTGGCCCAGCCCAAATTTAGCTATGGCTCGAGCGGTCAAGCAGTATCCATCCATCCGCACTTGCCACCCTGGCCCACCTCACCCCACGATCTTTTTTCAGTTGGCTGCTCCGTGACCGTGTCGCATGGCCGCATCGGCGGTGCTCCTCTGCCACCACCACCGGCACTGCTCCTCCGTCCACCATCGCCGCTCTGAATCCACCCCCGTCGTCGCTGCTCTGATTCCACTCTCACCATCGCCGACCATCAACTCGCAACCTTCCAGCGCCCCTCGACATCCCTTGATCTGCGCCGCACTTCCGCATCGTCTGCGCCGCCCCGCTGCATCCCTGTTTCCCTATCAGCGCTGCTCCTCGACATCCCTTCCCCGTCGGCGCCTCCCATCCACATCTCACCCACGTCCGCGTCGCCCCTCCACATCTCACCCATGTCGGCGTCTCTCCTCCAGATCCCTCCCCTGCCTACGAAGTTCTAGGGTATGTGCCACTAGATTTTGCTTTCAGGTATCCCGATCCGGTGCCTTATCTTATCATGGATGGTCTCAGTTTCTCCAGGTGCTCTTCTATACGCGCTTGATTCATTTTTGCGCCGTTAAAGATTAAAGAATAAAATCTAATTTTTGTGTAGTCAAATGTATGCATTTTACCTGTGTGTGATTTCTGATTGGTCTATGACCATGGAGTTCTGGGTTTTCTTTAGTCTCCAAAATCTGTCTTTTGTTTTGTTTGTGTGGATTATTCTAGCTGTAACTATGTATTGCTCTAAATGTTTGTACTACTATTCCGGATTCAACTATTTGTTCTGAGCACAATTTGTAAAAAGAAAAATTACTAAATTGTGGACACATCAGCGATTATTAATCAAATGAGTACGGAAATATAAGGTTGTGGAGATTATAGAAAGAATTTTGAAAATATCTTGATTAATAGGTCAAAGTATCCTTTAAACTAGTCATGATTAGAGATAGCCATGTACCTGAAGAAAACAGGATAAATTAATTTATATATGATGACAAAATTACAGATACTGATATACTAGATATCGGCTTGTATTTACTCGTCTTTCTTATTTGTGCTAATGCTTTTACTCTTTTACAAAAAAGAACAATTCAATTTCCAAGAGGGTGTTCAGGTAGATGGCACTTGAGTCCTGATTAATTGTATACTGGACTATATCACTACACCATGCATTTGTATTTTTTATTTTCCATTCTATACGACGAAATGATCGTTATTCTAATCCTTATATCCGTATTGACGATGGCTGGTTGGAAGTCATTTCAGCATGCTGTTTTACATGTCTTCAGAGCTCTGAAATTTTTATTATCATGTAGCCTGGTCAGGGAAGTACAAGGTGGCATTGACAATAGCAAGGCATGCTGCAGGAAGGGAGAAGCACCCTCATGCACAAGATATCAAATAAATTATCTGTCCACAGAATTGTTTGTCAAAACACCAAATATGTTATCATGATTCATGAACCCTTTATAAAATTATGCCGTTTCATACATCCTTTTATCCCTACTTATTAGTATTCCTCTCCCAATCAGCAAAAATTATAGTTCTTTCAATTCAACAAAAATCAACTCTTCGCGATGCTTTGTGGTACGTCCAGAACTTTCTAAACAATGAGATTATGTTTTCTAAGCTCAAAATATTTTTCTATCAGTCTTTCCATGAAAATGAAATTAATTTTCCATGATATGCTTAGGAGGGTATATGCATGAGTCGTAAACTAAACTAATTTCACTAGGAGATGTGAGTTCATCTGAGGTTCTCTAAAAACGTATACCACTGCCGTATTTTAGCAACTGGATTACATTGATAAAGCATCCTATCATTTCCTTATTTCTAATATCAAGTTGTTATGATCTTCAATTGTGCTTTTTAGCTAATGTTGACTATCAAAGTTATCTCTAAGACAATCAAAGATTGGAGCAGTGAGGACCAAGCGTTTCAGAGTGTAGATGTTTGCATGTATGTGATTTTTATTCTAGATCCTAAAGCATTGCATGTTCTTATTTAGATTTCCTGATTAATCAATTAAATTTTTTCCCTAATGGCTTGTTGGATTATGTATATGTGCATGCTTAATTTTTCAGTAAACATATACAGGTCACAACAGCTTAACACTGAGAAAACTGGTAGCCTTCATTGTGCTGGTTATGTGGGAATCTTATATATCATGCATGATCGAAGTGAGACATTGAGTTATGTGGGGGGTCATATATATATCCTGCATGACCAGAGTGAGACATTGCATTACACAGTGAGTTCTTCTTGAAAAAGGAGTAATGTAGAGGTCATTTTATCACATTATTGCTATTTATTTTGGGTTTTGAACATGTCCTTGTCAAATAGTTTTACAATCCTCTTGATGATCGAGTCCAGACATATTAGAATTTGTAATTCTTTTAAATTTGTCTAATAACCACCTTGTGAATCAAATGCAGACATATGCTAGTACCTGCAAGAGAGGTGCTCTATAATTTCTGTTCTTGTACAAGTAATAGGAAGTGTAAAAAACTATCTCAATTCTTTATATTTATGACTCATGTATCCTATTTCACAAATATGTACATGTCATGTGGTTTGGAGTATTTAGTTAGAAGTATGAATTAGTCAACTACGATCAATTTGAGTTATGCCCTCTAATGTAATTTGAGTTATGCCCTCTAATGTAGCATCAGTATAGGTTACTTGAGATTTAAATTAGTAGATAATTAATGCATGTATGAGTCTACGAGCAAAACACTACAGAATATAGTTATTTTCTGAATGGCAACAAGATTTTTGGATTCATTGTTTTTTCCTGATTTTTCTATTCTTTAATTGTCCAGAATTCTAATATTGTGCCTTCCAAACAGTCATCGTGAATTAGTCCTTGGTAGGCATTCTATCACCTGAGGGAAAGGGGGTGTCATGTGCATGGGATGAAATTCCTTTAGGATTGAAACTCACATGCATTTTTGCCCTGGATTTTGGACAAGGTGAAACAGTGCTCAGTTTGCTTAATTTTTAATATGTTCAATTATCAAGCGACATTACTAGCAGTTGAAAAGTTTTTTGCTTGGACATATGAAGCAGTGTGTCAGTTCAGTTTTAACTGTTTCCATTGGATTGTGGATTTATGGGAACATTTACATTGTAGTCAATTGTGACAAATATTGGGGTTACTGAAAATAACCTGATAGTAGATTTCTCTGATCTATTCAAAGTCTGATGCTTTCTTTTACAAATTAGTTGAATAAATTAAATTGATCTGATGGCAATTACAAGATAATTAGAACATTTAAAGCTGGACTATAACTAATTTGGCAACATGGATCGCACATGTTCTAGTTTAGTTTAAATTTGCCTAGAGACCACACGTGAACTGCATGGATAAATTAGTAACTGAAATGGTTCCTGCGTTTGGGATTTTTGGTTTATTTCAAATGCTACATTAAATATGATTATTATGCCTTTCCACTAACTTTAAACATGATTTTTATGCTTGGAAAATTGTTCTATGATCTATAGCATGAACTTCAAATACTTCATTTGCATGGCAGGAAATCTGCAAGCAGAGAACTCTAAGTGGGAAGACCAAGTGCACTTCAGAGGCCAAATGCAAAGTATATCTTTTTAAGCCTGTGTTTGTCTAGTAACATCACTGATTATGCCTTTGCACACTTGCAGAATCAACGTCGACGGACCACTTTCAGCTTTGAAAGACGAAAACTCATTACAAAATCCGGGTCTTAAAAGAATGCAGGCAAAGAAAATAACATGAGCTGACAGCTTCAAATAGAAGCCAATAGCAAATAAATTAGCATTACGTTCTTTTCTTTGAAATAGGGAAGTTGAATTTCTTAAGGAGAACCCAAATTGAGACTTCCCTAGGAGTAGTCTTAGACTATTGGCATTTGTTTTTTTTTTTGAAAAAACATATTCATCTACTGTTTGTGGAGAGGGTGCCACATTTTACCGGCTGTAGGATTCATGTTGCCAGTTTTGGCATGTGCTAACGATTTTAGATTCTTTAGCTTTCTTACTATGCAAATGTAACACAGTGCTTTCACTGTAGGCTAATTTTGTTTTTTTTTTCATGAAAGCCTTGCAACCATTTTGTGCTGATTTACAAATTCCTTCGATTTAAAAGAAACTTATGCCTGTCAAATGGGAAGTCGTTTTTCAATATCAAATTTATGGATGCATGATTTGCTGTAACTATAAAAGGTTTACTCATTTTATAATCCTCGATGAATGAAGAATAAAAAATCTTACTAACACATGGCAAGTGTTCCACAGGATTATTTTCTCAAATCAGAAGTTAAAAAGGTGCATAGAAAAATCAAATAAAACACAGAAAAATCAGAGACAAAAAACTGCAGAGAAGAAACAAAACAAGAGAAAAAAATACACGGAGGAAACAACCACGAAAAACCGGCCAAAAAACACGGAAAAATGCATGGAGAAAAAATCATAGAAAATTGTTCGAGGCCATATTAGGTGTGTGTAGAAAAAAAATCTGCCGGAGATGGAGTCGGCTGGTTTCTGGACCGTCATATGCGTTTGGGTACTAAATAACTATTCGGTACCCGGGTACCAAATAGCGGAGTCCTATATATATATACGGTACCTAGGTACTAAATAGCTATTTAGTACTCAGTCTTCAGTTTGTTATTTTTCTAAGCATCCTCCGTTTAATTTTTTGGCCCAGCCCAAATTTAGCTATGGCTCGAGCGGTCAAGCAGTATCCATCCATCCGCACTTGCCACCCTGGCCCACCTCACCCCACGATCTTTTTTCAGTTGGCTGCTCCGTGACCGTGTCGCATGGCCGCATCGGCGGTGCTCCTCTGCCACCACCACCGGCACTGCTCCTCCGTCCACCATCGCCGCTCTGAATCCACCCCCGTCGTCGCTGCTCTGATTCCACTCTCACCATCGCCGACCATCAACTCGCAACCTTCCAGCGCCCCTCGACATCCCTTGATCTGCGCCGCACTTCCGCATCGTCTGCGCCGCCCCGCTGCATCCCTGTTTCCCTATCAGCGCTGCTCCTCGACATCCCTTCCCCGTCGGCGCCTCCCATCCACATCTCACCCACGTCCGCGTCGCCCCTCCACATCTCACCCATGTCGGCGTCTCTCCTCCAGATCCCTCCCCTGCCTACGAAGTTCTAGGGTATGTGCCACTAGATTTTGCTTTCAGGTATCCCGATCCGGTGCCTTATCTTATCATGGATGGTCTCAGTTTCTCCAGGTGCTCTTCTATACGCGCTTGATTCATTTTTGCGCCGTTAAAGATTAAAGAATAAAATCTAATTTTTGTGTAGTCAAATGTATGCATTTTACCTGTGTGTGATTTCTGATTGGTCTATGACCATGGAGTTCTGGGTTTTCTTTAGTCTCCAAAATCTGTCTTTTGTTTTGTTTGTGTGGATTATTCTAGCTGTAACTATGTATTGCTCTAAATGTTTGTACTACTATTCCGGATTCAACTATTTGTTCCGAGCACAATTTGTAAAAAGAAAAATTACTAAATTGTGGACACATCAGCGATTATTAATCAAATGAGTACGGAAATATAAGGTTGTGGAGATTATAGAAAGAATTTTGAAAATATCTTGATTAATAGGTCAAAGTATCCTTTAAACTAGTCATGATTAGAGATAGCCATGTACCTGAAGAAAACAGGATAAATTAATTTATATATGATGACAAAATTACAGATACTGATATACTAGATATCGGCTTGTATTTACTCGTCTTTCTTATTTGTGCTAATGCTTTTACTCTTTTACAAAAAAGAACAATTCAATTTCCAAGAGGGTGTTCAGGTAGATGGCACTTGAGTCCTGATTAATTGTATACTGGACTATATCACTACACCATGCATTTGTATTTTTTATTTTCCATTCTATACGACGAAATGATCGTTATTCTAATCCTTATATCCGTATTGACGATGGCTGGTTGGAAGTCATTTCAGCATGCTGCTTTACATGTCTTCAGAGCTCTGAAATTTTTATTATCATGTAGCCTGGTCAGGGAAGTACAAGGTGGCATTGACAATAGCAAGGCATGCTGCAGGAAGGGAGAAGCACCCTCATGCACAAGATATCAAATAAATTATCTGTCCACAGAATTGTTTGTCAAAACACCAAATATGTTATCATGATTCATGAACCCTTTATAAAATTATGCCGTTTCATACATCCTTTTATCCCTACTTATTAGTATTCCTCTCCCAATCAGCAAAAATTATAGTTCTTTCAATTCAACAAAAATCAACTCTTCGCGATGCTTTGTGGTACGTCCAGAACTTTCTAAACAATGAGATTATGTTTTCTAAGCTCAAAATATTTTTCTATCAGTCTTTCCATGAAAATGAAATTAATTTTCCATGATATGCTTAGGAGGGTATATGCATGAGTCGTAAACTAAACTAATTTCACTAGGAGATGTGAGTTCATCTGAGGTTCTCTAAAAACGTATACCACTGCCGTATTTTAGCAACTGGATTACATTGATAAAGCATCCTATCATTTCCTTATTTCTAATATCAAGTTGTTATGATCTTCAATTGTGCTTTTTAGCTAATGTTGACTATCAAAGTTATCTCTAAGACAATCAAAGATTGGAGCAGTGAGGACCAAGCGTTTCAGAGTGTAGATGTTTGCATGTATGTGATTTTTATTCTAGATCCTAAAGCATTGCATGTTCTTATTTAGATTTCCTGATTAATCAATTAAATTTTTTCCCTAATGGCTTGTTGGATTATGTATATGTGCATGCTTAATTTTTCAGTAAACATATACAGGTCACAACAGCTTAACACTGAGAAAACTGGTAGCCTTCATTGTGCTGGTTATGTGGGAATCTTATATATCATGCATGATCGAAGTGAGACATTGAGTTATGTGGGGGGTCATATATATATCCTGCATGACCAGAGTGAGACATTGCATTACACAGTGAGTTCTTCTTGAAAAAGGAGTAATGTAGAGGTCATTTTATCACATTATTGCTATTTATTTTGGGTTTTGAACATGTCCTTGTCAAATAGTTTTACAATCCTCTTGATGATCGAGTCCAGACATATTAGAATTTGTAATTCTTTTAAATTTGTCTAATAACCACCTTGTGAATCAAATGCAGACATATGCTAGTACCTGCAAGAGAGGTGCTCTATAATTTCTGTTCTTGTACAAGTAATAGGAAGTGTAAAAAACTATCTCAATTCTTTATATTTATGACTCATGTATCCTATTTCACAAATATGTACATGTCATGTGGTTTGGAGTATTTAGTTAGAAGTATGAATTAGTCAACTACGATCAATTTGAGTTATGCCCTCTAATGTAATTTGAGTTATGCCCTCTAATGTAGCATCAGTATAGGTTACTTGAGATTTAAATTAGTAGATAATTAATGCATGTATGAGTCTACGAGCAAAACACTACAGAATATAGTTATTTTCTGAATGGCAACAAGATTTTTGGATTCATTGTTTTTTCCTGATTTTTCTATTCTTTAATTGTCCAGAATTCTAATATTGTGCCTTCCAAACAGTCATCGTGAATTAGTCCTTGGTAGGCATTCTATCACCTGAGGGAAAGGGGGTGTCATGTGCATGGGATGAAATTCCTTTAGGATTGAAACTCACATGCATTTTTGCCCTGGATTTTGGACAAGGTGAAACAGTGCTCAGTTTGCTTAATTTTTAATATGTTCAATTATCAAGCGACATTACTAGCAGTTGAAAAGTTTTTTGCTTGGACATATGAAGCAGTGTGTCAGTTCAGTTTTAACTGTTTCCATTGGATTGTGGATTTATGGGAACATTTACATTGTAGTCAATTGTGACAAATATTGGGGTTACTGAAAATAACCTGATAGTAGATTTCTCTGATCTATTCAAAGTCTGATGCTTTCTTTTACAAATTAGTTGAATAAATTAAATTGATCTGATGGCAATTACAAGATAATTAGAACATTTAAAGCTGGACTATAACTAATTTGGCAACATGGATCGCACATGTTCTAGTTTAGTTTATGTCACACCCTGAAATTTGTGTTTCTTAAATTAGAGCTAAAATGCTTTAATTATGAATTTTTGTGCTCATAAAATATAGGGAAATAAAAATTTTCTCTCTAAATTAAAATTTATCCTAGGGTTTAGAAACTTGTTTGTGCATTCATGTTGGAGCATTTGAGTTTTTTTGATGTGTGGTTTTTGGTTCAAAAATCCAAATTGTGTTCAAAATGGTTTAGAAATGATTTAAAAACAAATTTCATAAAAAAGGGTTTTGGAAGTAAAGACTTTTGTTTTTTTAGAAAGTTTGGAAAGTTTGAAGTTTCAAATCTTCCTGTTCTCTCAAAAGATTCAAAATCAAAAGTTTGAAAGGAATTCAAATCTGGTTTTGAAAATGATTTAAAAAGGTTTTGGAAATAAAAAGGAAAGGCAAGAAACCCTCACCTCACCCTCCTCTCCTATCTAGCCCAAGCAAGCCCAGCTCGCCTCCTCTTGTTTTGGCCCGAAGGCCATCCTCCTCCTTCTCTTTCGCCCGCGTGGCCAGGCGGCCTTGGCCTGCTCGCGCTCCCCCTCCCATTCCTTTCAACCGCGCCCCGGCCCAGCTTCGCCCGAGAGCGCGCGCGACCCCCTTCTCCTCTTGGGCCGAAGCCAGCAGACGGCCCAGCTCTACCGTGGCTCCGCGCGCGCGCATTCTCTCTCCCTCTCTCACTGACTGCTTTGGCCCACTCGTCAGCCGCTCCGCCCGCGCGCTGCTCACCCTTCTCTCTCGCAGACATCGCAGGGCCACATGTCAGCTTCATCCCCTTCCCGTGTCCATGGCGGACACTCCTTGCCGAGTTCGAATCCAGCTTGGGTACGCCTCCCTCCTTGCCTTCCCGATCAATCCAAGCATATACTATAAAGTCTTAGGCCATGATGCCTAGTTGCCGATGTGCTGCTCGCCAAAGCCCTAGTTTGCGTCAAAACACAGCCGCCGAGTTTTCAAGTTTCACGATCGCTGTTATCCTCTCTAAGTCCGGTAGCTCTTCCCTTCTTTATCGTTGGCTTCTGTTCCTGCCTGGTGAGCATGTATCAGACAATCTGTTCTATTAACTCTCATCCATCTGCTCGCTCTGACGTTCAGGTGCTCTTGTGGTCTTTTTGTGCGATGTCGTCACCCGGCTTTCTCGTGCCTGCATGTTGGGTCGGCCGTGTCTGCTTGTCTCGCCGTGCATCTCCAGCGCAAAAGGCCGGCGATCGGAGTCAGTCAGGACGTGCTTGACAGAAGCCGATCGACCTGCTTGTTCCCTAATCTTCCAAGTCGCCACTGCCTAACATCTGTGTTTTCTGCAGCAAAAACATTGTTTTGGCTCTCGGTGAGTTCAGTGCCCAACGCCATGGGGTCCTCACTGTTTTACATCGATATATCAGACATATATCTTACTTGCACAGTAATCAATTCTTTTCCACTTGTGCTCTAATTCCAGAATACTTTGTTAAACCTAGGCTATTTAGTCGTTCTAGCCCTGCTTTAACCCGCTTTTGTTTGAGTCAATGTTCACAGATAACTTGTTTATGAATTTAATAATTCAAATGTCAATTTGATTAAATTTATGAAACTAGTTTTATAATTAAAAGCAACATGGTAAACATCGATCTTTCATAAATAAATATTAATTTGATTAATGTTAACTTATGTGTTTCTAACTATAATTTGGTTAGATTAAATACGTTTCTCATAAAAAAAAATTCAGACTTGAGCGTCTCACATGTTTACTTCTTTTCAAAGATAATAATTAAAATATTATTAGTTTAATTTATTTCTTTTCTAAATTAAAATATATTTTTATCTAATCTGAAATAATTACTTTTCTATAATTTTGTTTAACTTAAATAAAGCGAGTTTGAAGTTGCTTATTTTATAATATAAAATTTTTAGTAGACGTGTTTTTTTTAGCGATAGATTTGTTTTCGGTGTTTCCTGTGTTAGAGCGACTGCAGCTCCGATTAGCGTGATCTTCGCGTCTGTGTGATCGTAGCAAATCATAGATCTGTTCTCAAAACTTTTCATCTTATTTTATTTACTGTTGGTGTACTGTTCTAATCATAGGCTTTGTTTTGCTTTGCATGATTGGTATTGGATGTTTGTGTGGTGTTCTATGATCGTATGTCCAGTCGGTGAGTTGTACGTTGGTGATCAAGAAGAAGTTCGTGATCAAGAGTTCAAGATCAAGAGTCAACCTTTGGAAGTATATAAGTCAACAGAAGAAGGATCTTGAGTTTAAGGCAAGTATAGCAATCGAGTGTTCTTTTCGCAATCATGATCATGTTACTTAATTAATGTATGCATCGAATGATAAAAATGACTTATTAGCAACTTAAGAAATTATCTGTACGAGCACCTTCGGGATTTACAGTGCAACTGTTGGGGGTTATATGGCTCTGGCTTTAGCTCAGTATGAGGACCCTTTCTAGCTTGTTAGAGGTTACCGAAAGGCGCAAGAGGGGCTCCGATCTGTATGGTCTTGGCCGACCAAGTTGGTGCATTTTGTCTTTTGTTAGTCACCGCTTGGAGGGGAGATTCATGCTTATTGATGGGGAAACCTAGCGGCCCTAACTTGTTAGACGAACCTTTGAAAGGCTTCATCGTGAACCCTGCCGACTTTCCTTGGAAGTGAGTTAAGAGGCTGATCACCTCGGGCAAAAGGGCAATTCACGTCTCGCAGTGAAAGTGTACACCTTTGCGCAAAGTTTATTAAACTGATATATCAGCCTTGCTCAAGGACACGAGCGGCCTTGAAGACGTAAAGATTATGACTTTTGTTGGTTAACATGTTCATTATTTACCGTTTTATGCTATTCATTATTTATGTTACATTGATCATGAAACTTGGGATCTATATCACTTGTTGCTATACTTGTGGAGTTCAACATGGACTCACTCTTGCTTTTCCCCACACCTCAGAGAGTTAAGCTTTGGAGAAGCTTAGGCTTGTGGTCAACCAGTCAGTTGTTCCCTGTGAAGTGGTGTCTCCATCTGAAGATCGGAGTGTCTTTCCGCTGTCTGCTCCTTAAGGTTATGTTCTTTGTGTTTATACGTTATATATGAGCATTGTCTTTCGATATTACCCTTTATTTGTAGCTATATGTGAGATTTGACTTCCTGGGCTCACATATGGTGTATACCTGGTTTTGTTCTTAAAACCGGGTGTGACAAAGTGGTATCAAAGCAATGCTGACTGTAGGACGCAAGCCTAGTTAGAAACTGGTCGTTTTAAAGTTTTGAAAATTGCTATAGAACTCTTGTTCTATCAACCTTGATATCTTTCTCCCTATTGTATCTTCTACCCTTGTTATTTATCTCCTCCTTGTTGCTCAAATTTTAAATTTTGCTCTCACCTTCACTCCTTGCCTTGAATTGCTTTTGAAAGCTTTCCTTTGTCTAAGTAGATGGATCGTTGACCAAGCTATGTCGTCTCTGACCGCAGTTAACAAACGAAAGCTGATCGCTATGCAAAGTCAAGACCTGGGAAGAATGACGCAACAGCAAAACGCAACACACGAACCAACCAACATGGAAGGAAGCCATAAAGGACAGTTACCAGGTGTTGAAGTGGAGCAAGATTACATTTATGGAAAGTTGAGGCATGTGGATATGACCACTATTCATGGAGCAAAAAAAAAAGCTGTGTATGGCATGATCCCAGTCAATTTCGTAACTGCCATGGTTCTTTTTGACCCTAGTGCTTCGCACTCATTCATCTCTGCCAAGTTTGTAGCTCGCCTGAAGATAAGGGAATGGCCAACAAAGAAGCTCATAGTAGTTCGCGCACCAACTGGAGAAATTGAGACAAACCATGAATGCCGAGATGTTAGAGTCCAGATAAAGGAGAGTGATTTCATAGTGAAGCTGAATGTTTTGGAACTCTCTGGAATCGATGTTATCCTTGGACATGGATGGTTAAGGAGTCGTAAAAGTGAGGTCAATTATTCCCGACGTTCAGTGTTTTTAAGAACACCATCAGGCGAAAGGTTTGAATATCGAGGTATGCCATTATCACCCAATGAATGTGAAGCAAGTCTATTGGAAGCTAGCAGTAGTAAGATGCAAGAGGTTCAAGATCGATGTCTATGTTGCAAGCATTATGGGAATTTGTGTCTTCAAGAGAAGTCAACCAAGGATGAGGTCAAAGCGAACCCAAGTGGTGAAGTCAAGGAAGGTAAGAAAAGGAAAGCAAATTCATTCGAACCACCGTTGATACGTCACCAACAATTGAGTTCTACCCCAGTATCACATCCAGTTCCAACTCTTGTTCAGACAAGCCTAGATCAGCAGCATTTAGAAGCTCCTCCAATTAAGAACTTTCCACATGAGGTTTGCATAGATGGATGGACAATCACCTACAAAGAGTTCCAACCACGGAAGCGAGTTAAGAAGCAGAATAAACTGGTAAAAGTCAATCCTCTGAGTCAGCAAGATGGCAGCACATCAAACAACACTTCTACCGCAGCAGATCCAACCAAAGGAAGATGTTATCATTGTCGACAGGAAGGACACTACGTAAGATCCTGCCCCAAAAAGGTCAACAACCGACTCAAGGAAGTAGCCACAACCCAGTCACTACAGAATAGCCACCAACAAGTGATGTCAGTGCCTGATGCAAAGAAAGTCCCTGATAGCAGTTGATAGATGAAGAGTGTACAAGAAAAGCTACCCTTGATGTTCTTGCAGATGTATCATGTGCTAGTAGTTCTTGTGCCCTTATGTAATGAAACGTTAGTAACAAAGTTAAGTCAAGTCCTTGGCCCATGTGTGGCTTGTGAACCTGTGATGTTTGTTGCTTGTCCTTATGATGATGTTTGTTTTGCATCTTTGTAATGAGTGCAATGATTTTGTGGGTTTCCTCACAATCTCATTTAGGTTTAGTTGATAGGTTATATGCATAGATAGTGGGGTTTTGCTCTTCTCTTGTCTTCCCTATCCTATCTTTTCGGAGCAGTCTGTCTTTGTCAGCTTATATCTCTGTTTATGGATGTTCAAAAATCATGGAATAATTCTGGACACAAGTAGACTTCATGATCTTTCTCTGAGCGCAAGAACCACCCTGATAGCTGTTATGATTTTGGAGTTATGAAATTCACAAGTTGATGCATCTGTGCTGTCTGGAATCTGGAACCGTTACTGTTGTCTGCTGTTTTCGACGACCTTAACTACAGAATCTGGAAAAGTGTTCTACATGAAAGTTGTAGAGGATTTCATAAGATTTCCAGAAAGGTAAACTGCAACTTCATTGGATAAGCAGAGCTCGAGTTATGGCTGTTTTACTGCACTGCTGTTTTGCTACTCGCGAGAAATTTCAGAATTCTTGTTCTTACCTTCGCATATGAATTTCTCTGGGATGTCAGAAGGTCTTTATGCTAGTTAGCTTAACTAGAAAAAGGTGGAATGCTATCCTTTTATTGTTTCTCCTAGTTGATCCTTTCTTAAGTGGGGTAGCTATGATGAAGTTAACTTTGAACCGTTTTCAAGATGAAGTTTCTTACCATCTAGTGTTTTAATCAAAAGAATCAGTCATGGATGAGTCTTCTCTTGTCTCTCTTGCTATATCAACCTTGTCTTGTCATCTCATGAAGCTATGGTTAAGTGTGTTATGAAGAGCTGAATCCTAACACATACATGTTGAAAAACAGATGGTTGCTACCAGGAGAAATGACTACGATGATGCTACAGGAAATGCTCACAACTCTAATCCACCGCCATCAAATCCTTCAGCTATAGAGCAAGTTTTGATAATGCAGACTCAACTATTACAGACCATTGCTCAAAATGTGTTACACAATCAGTATCAAGAACCACCTATTGACAAGCGTGGTGAATTTATGAAAGGACACCCACCAACATTCTCTCATACTAGCAACCCAATAGAAGCTGATGACTGGCTTAGAGCTGTGGAGCGACAACTTGACATAACACAGTGTGATGACCATGAGAAGGTGCTTTATGCTTCAGGCCAACTTCAAGGAACCGCATTAGATTGGTGGGAATCGTTCCAGTTTGAACATCCAAATAAGAATCAAATTGGTTGGGAAGAATTCAAGAATGCTTTTAGATCTTACCATGTTCCAGCTGGAATAGTGGCGATTAAGGAAGAGCAATTCCTCAACTTGAAGCAAGGATTTATGTCAGTGTGTGAATATCATGACATGTTCACCCAATTGTCACGCTATGCTCTGGAAGAAGTGAATAGTGATGCTAAGAAGCAGAAACGCTTTCTGAAAGGACTCAATGATGGTCTGCAATTACAACTGATGACGGTTGAATATGCCAACTATCAAACATTGGTGGACAGAGCAATTGTGATTGAGAACAAGCGTCGAGAGATGGAGGAGAAGAAAAGGAAAAGAGAAAGCCAATCTGTAGGTAGCAACATACACCGCCCCTATGCTCATGCACCAGAATTCCAACAATGGAACCAGGAATCAAGTGATCAGTGGAATCTTGAACCTCCTCATGAACTCCATCAGTATCAGCAATTCAATGATGAAGTACTTCACTCCAATTCCCAAGAGACATGTCTGTCACTTCCTAGTGACACCTTGACGAAGATTAATACTCCCACTAGTGAGGGTTGTAGCGATTGTGATGAGGTTAATCACTATGAGAATGACTATCATAAGAAGTTTATGGAGAGCAATAAAAGTCAGGACGACGAACCACATCAAATACAAGAACAGGAGAAGCAGGAGCCAGGAAGTAAAGTAAAAAGAAACTACATCCAAGGAATGTTAAATCATGTGTATATGATTAACAAACGTGGGGCTAAGGAAGTCGTGTATGGTTTCATTCAAGTAAACTCTGCTCCCGCCATTGTGATGTTTGATCCTAGAGCTTCACACTCGTTCATCTCTAGCCTGTATGTACAAGAACATAGGATGACTATGCTTCCAATGAGGAAACCAGTGATAGTTAACTCTCTAGGAGGCGAAATGAAAGCAAACCGCATATGCCCAAAAGTTAGCCTTGACATAAAGGGAGTAGACTTTGAGGCGAACCTTACTGTTTTGAAGTTGATGGAAATGGATGTTATCCTTGGAAAGGGTTGGTTATCTGCTTGTAAAGGAGTGGTTAAGTATGCCCAAGGTTTGGTGCTTCTAACAACACCGACAGGTGAAAGAATTGAGTATCAAGGTTTTCACCCTGTACCTGAGGAATACGAGAATGACCCATTAGAAGGGGTACCCATCGAGGACAGTAAAGTGGACTGTGAGTTTTCAGATACCAATATAAAGGAACAAACACAGGCAGAGAAGCTCAGTATGAGAGATGATCACACTTGAGAAGATTTTCTACACAGGATCGTAGAAATTACCGATGGCTTTAATGAAGTACTTAAAGTTTGAAAATGCAATGGAGTGTTTATACAAATAAAGATGTAATGGGGGAAAAGGGGCGATCAAACAAAAGCAGAATATCAATCCCTTTGATCACCGTCTTTCGAATCTCGGGACGAGATTCTCTTAAGGGGGTAGATTTGTCACACCCTGAAATTTGTGTTTCTTAAATTAGAGCTAAAATGCTTTAATTATGAATTTTTGTGCTCATAAAATATAGGAAAATAAAAATTTTCTCTCTAAATTAAAATTTATCCTAGGGTTTAGAAACTTGTTTGTGCATTCATGTTGGAGCATTTGAGTTTTTTTGATGTGTGGTTTTTGGTTCAAAAATCCAAATTGTGTTCAAAATGGTTTAGAAATGATTTAAAAACAAATTTCATAAAAAAGGGTTTTGGAAGTAAAGACTTTTGTTTTTTTAGAAAGTTTGGAAAGTTTGAAGTTTCAAATCTTCCTGTTCTCTCAAAAGATTCAAAATCAAAAGTTTGAAAGGAATTCAAATCTGGTTTTGAAAATGATTTAAAAAGGTTTTGGAAATAAAAAGGAAAGGCAAGAAACCCTCACCTCACCCTCCTCTCCTATCTAGCCCAAGCAAGCCCAGCTCGCCTCCTCTTGTTTTGGCCCGAAGGCCATCCTCCTCCTTCTCTTTCGCCCGCGTGGCCAGGCGGCCTTGGCCTGCTCGCGCTCCCCCTCCCATTCCTTTCAACCGCGCCCCGGCCCAGCTTCGCCCGAGAGCGCGCGCGACCCCCTTCTCCTCTTGGGCCGAAGCCAGCAGACGGCCCAGCTCTACCGTGGCTCCGCGCGCGCGCATTCTCTCTCCCTCTCTCACTGACTGCTTTGGCCCACTCGTCAGCCGCTCCGCCCGCGCGCTGCTCACCCTTCTCTCTCGCAGACATCGCAGGGCCACATGTCAGCTTCATCCCCTTCCCGTGTCCATGGCGGACACTCCTTGCCGAGTTCGAATCCAGCTTGGGTACGCCTCCCTCCTTGCCTTCCCGATCAATCCAAGCATATACTATAAAGTCTTAGGCCATGATGCCTAGTTGCCGATGTGCTGCTCGCCAAAGCCCTAGTTTGCGTCAAAACACAGCCGCCGAGTTTTCAAGTTTCACGATCGCTGTTATCCTCTCTAAGTCCGGTAGCTCTTCCCTTCTTTATCGTTGGCTTCTGTTCCTGCCTGGTGAGCATGTATCAGACAATCTGTTCTATTAACTCTCATCCATCTGCTCGCTCTGACGTTCAGGTGCTCTTGTGGTCTTTTTGTGCGATGTCGTCACCCGGCTTTCTCGTGCCTGCATGTTGGGTCGGCCGTGTCTGCTTGTCTCGCCGTGCATCTCCAGCGCAAAAGGCCGGCGATCGGAGTCAGTCAGGACGTGCTTGACAGAAGCCGATCGACCTGCTTGTTCCCTAATCTTCCAAGTCGCCACTGCCTAACATCTGTGTTTTCTGCAGCAAAAACATTGTTTTGGCTCTCGGTGAGTTCAGTGCCCAACGCCATGGGGTCCTCACTGTTTTACATCGATATATCAGACATATATCTTACTTGCACAGTAATCAATTCTTTTCCACTTGTGCTCTAATTCCAGAATACTTTGTTAAACCTAGGCTATTTAGTCGTTCTAGCCCTGCTTTAACCCGCTTTTGTTTGAGTCAATGTTCACAGATAACTTGTTTATGAATTTAATAATTCAAATGTCAATTTGATTAAATTTATGAAACTAGTTTTATAATTAAAAGCAACATGGTAAACATCGATCTTTCATAAATAAATATTAATTTGATTAATGTTAACTTATGTGTTTCTAACTATAATTTGGTTAGATTAAATACGTTTCTCATAAAAAAAAATTCAGACTTGAGCGTCTCACATGTTTACTTCTTTTCAAAGATAATAATTAAAATATTATTAGTTTAATTTATTTCTTTTCTAAATTAAAATATATTTTTATCTAATCTGAAATAATTACTTTTCTATAATTTTGTTTAACTTAAATAAAGCGAGTTTGAAGTTGCTTATTTTATAATATAAAATTTTTAGTAGACGTGTTTTTTTTAGCGATAGATTTGTTTTCGGTGTTTCCTGTGTTAGAGCGACTGCAGCTCCGATTAGCGTGATCTTCGCGTCTGTGTGATCGTAGCAAATCATAGATCTGTTCTCAAAACTTTTCATCTTATTTTATTTACTGTTGGTGTACTGTTCTAATCATAGGCTTTGTTTTGCTTTGCATGATTGGTATTGGATGTTTGTGTGGTGTTCTATGATCGTATGTCCAGTCGGTGAGTTGTACGTTGGTGATCAAGAAGAAGTTCGTGATCAAGAGTTCAAGATCAAGAGTCAACCTTTGGAAGTATATAAGTCAACAGAAGAAGGATCTTGAGTTTAAGGCAAGTATAGCAATCGAGTGTTCTTTTCGCAATCATGATCATGTTACTTAATTAATGTATGCATCGAATGATAAAAATGACTTATTAGCAACTTAAGAAATTATCTGTACGAGCACCTTCGGGATTTACAGTGCAACTGTTGGGGGTTATATGGCTCTGGCTTTAGCTCAGTATGAGGACCCTTTCTAGCTTGTTAGAGGTTACCGAAAGGCGCAAGAGGGGCTCCGATCTGTATGGTCTTGGCCGACCAAGTTGGTGCATTTTGTCTTTTGTTAGTCACCGCTTGGAGGGGAGATTCATGCTTATTGATGGGGAAACCTAGCGGCCCTAACTTGTTAGACGAACCTTTGAAAGGCTTCATCGTGAACCCTGCCGACTTTCCTTGGAAGTGAGTTAAGAGGCTGATCACCTCGGGCAAAAGGGCAATTCACGTCTCGCAGTGAAAGTGTACACCTTTGCGCAAAGTTTATTAAACTGATATATCAGCCTTGCTCAAGGACACGAGCGGCCTTGAAGACGTAAAGATTATGACTTTTGTTGGTTAACATGTTCATTATTTACCGTTTTATGCTATTCATTATTTATGTTACATTGATCATGAAACTTGGGATCTATATCACTTGTTGCTATACTTGTGGAGTTCAACATGGACTCACTCTTGCTTTTCCCCACACCTCAGAGAGTTAAGCTTTGGAGAAGCTTAGGCTTGTGGTCAACCAGTCAGTTGTTCCCTGTGAAGTGGTGTCTCCATCTGAAGATCGGAGTGTCTTTCCGCTGTCTGCTCCTTAAGGTTATGTTCTTTGTGTTTATACGTTATATATGAGCATTGTCTTTCGATATTACCCTTTATTTGTAGCTATATGTGAGATTTGACTTCCTGGGCTCACATATGGTGTATACCTGGTTTTGTTCTTAAAACCGGGTGTGACAGTTTAAATTTGCCTAGAGACCACACGTGAACTGCATGGATAAATTAGTAACTGAAATGGTTCCTGCGTTTGGGATTTTTGGTTTATTTCAAATGCTACATTAAATATGATTATTATGCCTTTCCACTAACTTTAAACATGATTTTTATGCTTGGAAAATTGTTCTATGATCTATAGCATGAACTTCAAATACTTCATTTGCATGGCAGGAAATCTGCAAGCAGAGAACTCTAAGTGGGAAGACCAAGTGCACTTCAGAGGCCAAATGCAAAGTATATCTTTTTAAGCCTGTGTTTGTCTAGTAACATCACTGATTATGCCTTTGCACACTTGCAGAATCAACGTCGACGGACCACTTTCAGCTTTGAAAGACGAAAACTCATTACAAAATCCGGGTCTTAAAAGAATGCAGGCAAAGAAAATAACATGAGCTGACAGCTTCAAATAGAAGCCAATAGCAAATAAATTAGCATTACGTTCTTTTCTTTGAAATAGGGAAGTTGAATTTCTTAAGGAGAACCCAAATTGAGACTTCCCTAGGAGTAGTCTTAGACTATTGGCATTTGTTTTTTTTTTGAAAAAACATATTCATCTACTGTTTGTGGAGAGGGTGCCACATTTTACCGGCTCTAGGATTCATGTTGCCAGTTTTGGCATGTGCTAACGATTTTAGATTCTTTAGCTTTCTTACTATGCAAATGTAACACAGTGCTTTCACTGTAGGCTAATTTTGTTTTTTTTTTCATGAAAGCCTTGCAACCATTTTGTGCTGATTTACAAATTCCTTCGATTTAAAAGAAACTTATGCCTGTCAAATGGGACGTCGTTTTTCAATATCAAATTTATGGATGCATGATTTGCTGTAACTATAAAAGGTTTACTCATTTTATAATCCTCGATGAATGAAGAATAAAAATCTTACTAACACATGGCAAGCGTTCCACAGGATTGTTTTCTCAAATCAGAAGTTAAAAAGGTGCATAGAAAAATCAAATAAAACACAGAAAAATCAGAGACAAAAAAACTGCAGAGAAGAAACAAAACAAGAGAAAAAAATACACGGAGGAAACAACCACGAAAAACCGGCCAAAAAACACGGAAAAATGCATGGAGAAAAAATCATAGAAAATTGTTCGAGGCCATATTAGGTGTGTGTAGAAAAAAAATCTGCCGGAGATGGAGTCGGCTGGTTTCTGGACCGTCATATGCATTTGGGTACTAAATAACTATTCGGTACCCGGGGTACCAAATAGCGGAGTCCTATATATATATATATATATATATATATATATATATATATATATATATATATATATATATATATATATATAGAACTACTATTTAAGATATAACACTCTAAATAATATTTAGTGCAACAGTGGAGCATCTCAAATCCCACGACCGTAAATGTTGTTACCAACAACCATATTTCTATATGCACTAGTAAATCTATCCCGCAACCATAAATATTTCAGCCCGCAACCGTAAATGTCATAGAAGGAAGAGAATGATTTGGATAACATTTACGGTTGTGAGATGAGAATTAGCATTAACTTTTACGGTTGCGGGTGGAAGAGAGAATGGTGTGGCTGCCATTTACGTTTGCGGGATGAGAATTAGTAGTAACTTTTATGGTTGCGGGAACTGATGGCTAGTGACGCTTTAAATAATATTTAGAGCGCTGCGCTTCAAATAGCGGGGTCCTATATATATATATATATATATATATATATATATATATATATATATATATATATATATATATATATATATATATATATATATATATATAGGGGTGGCTTTATATATAGGGTACAATTGACCGTCTCTAGGAATGAACAGAAACTGCCTCTACAAGAGCTTTTTATACTAGCGTACGATCCCACCGAAAAGGTGGCCGGTACAAAGGAGAGGTAGACTCTAAGAAGCAAGAATAAATAGTACTCTACCCTTGTCCTATTCCATTTTGATTTTGTGAATCTTGATATTAATTTCAACGTCATTCAACAATATGAAATCATTTAACCTAAAAGTAACGATCACATGATGTAGGATATATTTCAAGATCGATATGATCAAACTCAGTTTGCACTGGCCCCCGGCATTCTTTTAAGCATGTTGTACATATTTCCTAATATGGGAAAGCGGTAAGCAATAACGAGCTAGTTGGGCCATTAATTGCGCCAATCAGAGCTGACGGAGACTGTTTTTTAGTGAGGGTCATGAATAAAATCATCATTTTATATATATATATATATATAGGGAAATTATTTTCTACTCCTATGGAGTAGTTACTCCCATGTTTATATCTCTAGATTTATAGTATATATGACCGAACGAAGTATATTTACATGAAGTATATGATCATACTAGACTATCTATGGAAGTATATACGTCATGTATGCATGCATATATAGAGTATGTGGATATACTTATTTTATATACTGCAGTGAGTGACATTTTCGTAATATATTAAAAAGTATGGGTTCCTTTGAAATTTTTTAGTGTATTAAGACATGGAATATCTTAACATGAGTATATAAACATACTCAAAGTGATAAACATGTATGAACACATACGCAACATGATTTTTTGAAGATAGGAGTAACTACTCCCGGGAGTATAGAAAACTCACCATATATATATATATATATATATATATTGCGTATGTTTATATACTTATTTATCAATTTGATTATGTTTATATACTTATTTTAAGATACTTCAAATCTTACTTACGCGAAATTTTTCAAAAGAGGCTATAGTTTTTATTATATTACTAAAATGCCACTACAATAGTATATAAAATAAGTATGACCATGTACTCTATGTATGCTTGTATACTTCACATATATGGTATACTAGAAGGTCTAGTATGATCATATACTTCGTCTACATACACTTTGCCATATCATAAACTCTATAAATCAAGAGATATACACATGAGAGTAACTACTCCCTAGGAGAAATAATTACCCTATAGGGTGAGTTTTCTATACACCCGGGAGTAGTTACTCCCATATTCAATAAACCATATTGCGTATGTGTATATACTTATTTATCAATTTGAGTATGTTTATATACTTATTTTAAGATATTTCAAATCTTACTTACACAAAAATTTTTAAAAGAGGCTATATTTTTTATTATATTACTAAAATGCCACTACAATAGTATATAAAATAAGTATGACCACGTACTCTATGTATGCTTGCATACTTCACATATATGGTATATTAGAAGGTCTCGTATGATCATATACTTCGTCTACATATACTTCGCCGGGTCATAAACTCCATAAATCAAGAGATATACACGTGAGAGTAACTACTCCCTAGGAGTATCAAATAATTACCCTATAGGGTGAGTTTTCTATACTCCCGGGAGTAGTTACTTCCATATTCCATAAACCATATTGCGTATGTATATATACTTATTTATCAATTTGAGTATGTTTATATACTTATTTTAAGATATTTCAAATCTTACTTACGCGAAATTTTTTAAAAGAGGCTATATTTTTTATTATATTACTAAAATGCCACTACAATAGTATATAAAATAAGTATGACCATGTACTCTATGTATGCTTGCATACTTGACATATATGGTATATTAGAAGGTCTCGTATGATCATATACTTCGTCTACATATACTTCGATGGGTCATAAACTCCATAAATCAAGAGATATACATATGAGAGTAACTACTCCCTAGGAGTATCAAATAATTACCCTATAGGGTGAGTTTTCTATACTCCCGGGAGTAGTTACTTCCATATTCCATAAACCATATTGCGTATGTATATATACTTATTTATCAATTTGAGTATGTTTATATACTTATTTTAAGATATTTCAAATCTTACTTATGCGAAATTTTTCAAAAGAGCATATATTTTTTATTATATTACTAAAATACCACTATAATAATATATAACATAAGTATGAACTCTATGTATGCTTGTATACTTCACATATATGGTATATTAGAAGGTCTAGTATGATCATATACTACGTCTTCATACACGTTGCCAGGTCATAAACTTCATAAATGAAGAGATATACACATGAGATTAACTACTCCCATTCGAGTGTGTGTGTATATATATATATTTTCTACTCCTAGGGAGTAGTTACTCCCATGTTTAATTTATGGTATATATGACCGAACGAAGTATATTTATATGAAGTATATGATCATACTAGACTATCTATGGAAGTATATACGTCAAGTATGCATGCATACATAGAGTATGCGGATATACTTATTTTATATACAACAGTGAGTGGCATTTTCGTAATATATTAAAAAGTATGGGTTCCTTTGAAATTTTTTACTGTATTAAGACATGAAATATCTTAACATGAGTATATAAACATACTCAAAGTGATAAACAAGTATGAACACATACGCAACATGGTGTTTTGAAGATGAGAGTAACTACTCCCGGGAGTATAGAAAACCCACCCTATATATATATATATATATATATATATATATATATATATATATATATATATATTAGGTACGTACGTATAGTACACTCTGTAAGGGCACGAGAGCAATATTAGGCAGTACAGTAATATATAGCTAGGAAATTAGTCTTCACCGTACCTTGTGTGGGTCATGGTCATGGTCATGCACCCCAGCAGTAGCCGACGACGATGATGTGTCCCGGCGGCGAGACTCCTGGATTAGCTTGTATCTCTGGTTGCTCTGGTGCATCCTCTCTTTGAGGCCTCGTATCTTGTCAACCACTATTCTCCTCTCCTGCGGCTTGGAAGGCAAGCGCGGCGGCTTCTCCAGGTGGACGACGAACTCCTGCATGTAGTCTTCCACGTCGTAGGTGAGGTCGCGGACCTGCCTCACCCACGTCCTGGTCGCGCAGCTCTGCCTGCGGCTCTGGTGGTGTCCCTTGTCGTCGGACGCCGCGTCCATTAGGTAAGACACCATCATCTCGAACTCATCCTTGATGAAGCTGAGATGCTGGTTTAGGTCGGCCTCCTCCTTAACGGGAGTCGTCATCGTCGACCTGTTGTACATGAGAGTGGCCATGTCGAGAGCCATTCTGGTCAGCTCGACCAGCGCCGTCACTGCCACCGCGTCCATAGTAGCGCTAGCTGGGGGCTGATGATGGCCTAGATAGGGTTTATGTTGCCTCTCCGGTGGAAGTGGAAGTAACTGGCCGAGAGTACGTGCTGATGAGATGTTATTGCTTTTGTGCAGCTGTAGTGTGTGTGTTTTCTACCGACGGCTAGCTAGCTGCTGGTGATGACGACTGTGCTAGCTTATATAGGGAGGCCCTTGCATTGGCGACGTCTGACTTTGCCCGGTCAAGTCGGCCGGTAGTGGATCTCCTCAATCAACTACGGAGTAGTATATATTATAGATGATTTGCAGCTGAATTATGCTACAGTGCAGGTGCATGATTCATTCGTCTCGCTAGGTTGGCAGCAACGGGGCATACTCCCTCCGTCCCAAAAAAAAAAAAAAAAAAAAAAAAAGTCGCTATGGTATGCGCGCTAGTCAAACTTTCACAACTTTGACTGAATTTATACAAAATGTGTGCAATATTTTTATCTCTAAATAATTTTATTATAAAAGTACATTCAAAGATCTATCCAATGATACTAATTATGTAACATAAATATTAATACTTTATTTTATATATTTGGTCAAAGTTGATATCTGTTGACTTTTTGGGAAGCGAGAATGACTCTTTTTTTGGGACGGAGGGAGTATATATAACCTGATTGCGTATCTACTGATGCCACATCCTAGCCGGCGGCCCAGGACCATCATCAATTCATGAATTCATCCATCATCAAAACACGTACAGGCCAGTAATAATAATGTGTCGCTTCGGATGATAAACAGGCCGGAGTGGTTTTCAGTTATTATTGTCATTTTTCATAGAGTCCAGTGACTGTCGACGAAATACTCCCTTCGTATAGGAAAAGGAGGTCGTTTTGGACAACGTTTTGGTCAAACATTAGAAATATAAATTATGAATAACTTTTAAGTTATTGGGTTTTAAAATATAAAAGCTATATAAATAGATTTGTATTGACAAATATTTTCATAAAAGTGTACATATATATCATTTTTCAATAAATATTTTTTTATAAAAACATGCATAGAGTCAAAGTTATACTTTCGAGACCGTGTCATTGTCCAAAAATGACTTTGTTTTCCTATATGGAGGGAGAGTACAACCTTATGTAGTGGCCCGGAGGCAGGGTTAGAGGTTCGTTAGGTCTAACTCTAGTCGGCTAATGGTAATTATTATAAGGAATACAACTTCAGTGCAATTTGCTACTTGTAGGCCCACAGACTTCTTCTTTTTTCTTCATATTATATGGCGGCTATAATGGTGCTAACTACCTAGCTAGCTTACATGTAGGTGAGAGATAATAACAAAGACTATTTTATATATTTTTATTCTATTAGACCTATATGTTCATCTGTTAAATTTTTAGGCTACGTGAAATAGACTAGCTATTTGTTCGTCGCTAATACCTATTGTCTCTCCTACTTTTTTTTCTCCACGTCATAATAGCTAGCTAAGAGTAACTCCAATAGTTTAGTATATTAGACTTGGCAAATCTTTTGATTTGCCAAGTGACTAAATCATATGGCAAGTGAAAATAGTTTCTATCTCCAATGGTTTGGCATTTGGGGGTAGACAAATGTAAAAAAGAAGGCTCACACATCAACAACCGATCAACTATCGAGACCTACCTGGCCGCGCGAGACCCTTCGCCTCCGCGCATGGCTGGAACCCGCGATACCAAGTGGCCCAACGCGCAAATTTGCGCATACGGCACCCCTAGATGCGAAGTTGGCAAAAGATGGCAACACAAATGTCAAACTATTGGAGGAGGAAAATTTATGTTTTACCAAAAATTCTAGGATACCAAGTGATTATGCTAAAAATAGCTAGTCATTATGGACGCCCTTAACGGTTGGTTATGGGCTGAGAAGAAGAGACAACGTAACGGGCTTTGGCCGTTGGTCGTCGTTGGACCACAGAGGTGAGACGCACATGGCAGTACAATTCACTACTGAAAACTTGAAATTCCCTGACCAACGTCAGGGAAAACTGAAATTACCCTATCGAGCTAGCTCTGACGGTATTTTTATTTTTCCTGACGGTAAGTGCATCGTAAAAAATTTTATGGTGATATTTTTATTTTTTATGACGATACGTACATTTTCATGATGATATTTTTATTTTCCCTGACGGTAGTGCATCGTAAGGGAATTTCAAATTTCCAGTAGTGATTGGGTAGTGTCCACCATATCAAGGAGCCCACTACTGTTTCCTTGCTATATCTATCTATCTATCTATTTGCTTTCTCTTTTGTCAGAAATGTCCATGTGTGTAGTAACCCCAAAACAGCATTGACAAAAAAAAGTAACCCCAAAACGAGGACTTTTTTCAATAATTTTCAATTTTCAAATGATCAAGTGCTGCCTTTATTTAAATTTTGCCATGCTGGTGAATAATGGAGACCTAACACTGCACGATCTTCCATCACTTCTAGTACTAGACGCTGAATCGGCCATGCATTGGTAGCCGGGACAAGGATTCGCTGACTCTGGAGCTGATTCGGTTAATGGACGCAGGCATATGCAATGCAACGACCTTGACTCGATCAGGTATAAAAATAATTTGACGAACCGTTGTTTCATTGTTCGAATTCGGCCTTTGGACCTTGTGGATTGTGTGTGGGCTGGCATCCGACGTAAAATTCAATGCGCCCATTATTTCATCATAAAAATCTCTTCCACGCCTGACAAATAACAAGTAGTCCATGCTGAGAAAGTCAGGAGCCTGCACCTGGTACACACCTTAGCAAGATGCTTGCACAGCCAACTCCAACCTAGTATATAGTGTTCTGTTACCAAAAGTTTAAGTCTAGTTGGTTGTGTGACCAATAATCATCTTATTATAATTAACAGAGGCAAAGTCAAGCGAGCCGGGCCATTAATTTTTATCATGTGCTGATCGATGAATAATGTCGACCTAGCATGTTCTTGATATAATCCTTCTTTGTAGGATATAGATGACGTTTTCGACATCGATACGGTCTCTAAAGTAAAACTTTCACTAGTACACAGAGGAAATATAGTAGCGGTTGACAAGGTATTTCTACTAACATTTTTATATGCAGTTTGATGAGAACCGCCACTACAAATCATTTGTACTGTGGTTTTCTTAACCGCAGTACAAATGCAACCAGGAACGAGGAACTGGCCAGGGATAAACGCCGCCTGAATATTTCACTGTGAAGTAGTAGAACAACAACTAATATGAAAATGGGGCAAAGGTCCCAAACGTAGGAAAACAAGTCGTTTTGACAAGATTTTGGTTAAATATTAGGAATATAAATTATGAATAACTTTTAATTTATTATGTTTTAAAATGTAAAAGCTATATAAATAGATTGTATTGACAAATATTTTCATAAAAATATACACTACTAGAGAACAGACCTTTGGACGATCTATCAACTGAGCTTTAGGTTCGGCAAAAAATTATGTCCGGGACTAAAGACTTTTAGTCCCGGTTGGTAACACCAACCGAGACTAAAGGTGAATCTTTAGTCCCGGTTGGTATTACCAACCTTTACCAACCAGGACTAAAGGGTGACCCTTTAGCGTTGGTTGGTGTTACCAACCGGGACTAATAAAGGTCCTTTTAGCCCCGGTTGGTGTTAACAACTGGGGCTAAAGGGGCCTTCACGGGTGGATTCAAAAGGAAAACGTCCAGAACTATATCACGCGGGTTGTGTAGCTCAGTTGGTAAGTGAGTTGTGCAGGAGGCGACTAAAGGTTGGGACCTTTAATTAGTCCTTGATTAGTAGCCCCGGTTGGGAAACCCGAGCCTAAAGGCCCTTCCCAACCGGGGCTAAAGGCCATTTTTCTTTTTTATAAAAAACAAGGAGTCAAAGTTATACTTTGGAGACCGTGTTATTATCTAAAACGACTTTCTTTTCCTATACGAAGGGAATATATATATAGATATTTATTTCCTACTCCCTGAGAGTAGTTACTCTCATGTGGTATATCTCTAGATTTATAATGTATATATAGCCCAACGAAGTATACACGTACGCAGAGTATATAATCATACTAAAACATCTATGATAGTATTTACGTTGAGTATGTATATATACATAGAGTATATGGTTATACTTATTTTATATAGTACTGTAATGACATTATGGTAATATATTAAAAAATATAGGCTATATATGTTAATTTTTTTTCACGTAGTAAGATTTAGAGTATCTTAAAATAAGTATGTAAACATACTCAAGGTGATAAATGAGTATATATTTATACACAATGTTCATTATTGAATATGGGAGTAATTATTCCCGGGAGTATAGAAAACTATTTTAGTTACGTACGTATAGTAGTACACACTCTGTAAGGGGACGAGATCGAGCAATATTAGGCCAGTATGTACGTGTACAGTAAGACAGTAATTGGTAGGCAATTAGTGTTCACCTGGTGTGGGGCCCAGCAGTAGCCGACGACGATGATGTGTCCCGGCGGCGAGACTCCTGGATTAGCTTGTATCTCTGGTTGCTCTGGTGCATCCTCTCTTTGAGGCCTCGTATCTTGTCAACCACTATTCTCCTCTCCTGCGGCTTGGAAGGCAAGCGCGGCGGCTTCTCCAGGTGGACGACGAACTCCTGCATGTAGTCTTCCACGTCGTAGGTGAGGTCGCGGACCTGCCTCACCCACGTCCTGGTCGCGCAGCTCTGCCTCTGGTGGTGGCCACCGCCATGTCGTCCCTTGTCGTCGGACGCCGCGTCCATTAGGTAAGACACCATCATCTCGAACTCATCCTTGATGAAGCTGAGATGTTGGTTTAGGTCGGCCTCCTCCTTAACGCGAGTCGTCACCGACCTGTTGTACATGAGAGTGGCCACGTCGAGAGCCAATTTTGGTCACATTGACCAGCGCCTTCACCGCCGCCGCGTCCATACTAGCGCTGGCGGCTGGCCGGCCTAGCTAGGGTTTATTTTGCCTCTCCGGCCTCTGTGATGATACTACTATAGGAGTATATATATCACACTACATGAGAATTTCTAGTGGAAGGAAGTGGCCGGGAGTGCTGATGAGATGCTATTGCTTGTGCAGCTGTAGTGTGTGTGTGTGTGTGTTTTCTACCGACGACGACGGCTGCTGGTGACGACTTATATAGGAGGCGCTTGCAATTGCATTGGCGACGTCTACGACCTAGCTAGATATATATAGGGAGGGGATCTAACACCCGACGCCCGACGACTGACTTTGCCCGGTACGTACGTATAGTACACTCTGTAAGGGCACGAGAGCAATATTAGGCAGTACAGTAATATATAGCTAGGAAATTAGTCTTCACCGTACCTTGTGTGGGTCATGGTCATGGTCATGCACCCCAGCAGTAGCCGACGACGATGATGTGTCCCGGCGGCGAGACTCCTGGATTAGCTTGTATCTCTGGTTGCTCTGGTGCATCCTCTCTTTGAGGCCTCGTATCTTGTCAACCACTATTCTCCTCTCCTGCGGCTTGGAAGGCAAGCGCGGCGGCTTCTCCAGGTGGACGACGAACTCCTGCATGTAGTCTTCCACGTCGTAGGTGAGGTCGCGGACCTGCCTCACCCACGTCCTGGTCGCGCAGCTCTGCCTGCGGCTCTGGTGGTGTCCCTTGTCGTCGGACGCCGCGTCCATTAGGTAAGACACCATCATCTCGAACTCATCCTTGATGAAGCTGAGATGCTGGTTTAGGTCGGCCTCCTCCTTAACGGGAGTCGTCATCGTCGACCTGTTGTACATGAGAGTGGCCATGTCGAGAGCCATTCTGGTCAGCTCGACCAGCGCCGTCACTGCCACCGCGTCCATAGTAGCGCTAGCTGGGGGCTGATGATGGCCTAGATAGGGTTTATGTTGCCTCTCCGGTGGAAGTGGAAGTAACTGGCCGAGAGTACGTGCTGATGAGATGTTATTGCTTTTGTGCAGCTGTAGTGTGTGTGTTTTCTACCGACGGCTAGCTAGCTGCTGGTGATGACGACTGTGCTAGCTTATATAGGGAGGCCCTTGCATTGGCGACGTCTGACTTTGCCCGGTCAAGTCGGCCGGTAGTGGATCTCCTCAATCAACTACGGAGTAGTATATATTATAGATGATTTGCAGCTGAATTATGCTACAGTGCAGGTGCATGATTCATTCGTCTCGCTAGGTTGGCAGCAACGGGGCATACTCCCTCCGTCCCAAAAAAAAAAAAAAAAAAAAAAAAAGTCGCTATGGTATGCGCGCTAGTCAAACTTTCACAACTTTGACTGAATTTATACAAAATGTGTGCAATATTTTTATCTCTAAATAATTTTATTATAAAAGTACATTCAAAGATCTATCCAATGATACTAATTATGTAACATAAATATTAATACTTTATTTTATATATTTGGTCAAAGTTGATATCTGTTGACTTTTTGGGAAGCGAGAATGACTCTTTTTTTGGGACGGAGGGAGTATATATAACCTGATTGCGTATCTACTGATGCCACATCCTAGCCGGCGGCCCAGGACCATCATCAATTCATGAATTCATCCATCATCAAAACACGTACAGGCCAGTAATAATAATGTGTCGCTTCGGATGATAAACAGGCCGGAGTGGTTTTCAGTTATTATTGTCATTTTTCATAGAGTCCAGTGACTGTCGACGAAATACTCCCTTCGTATAGGAAAAGGAGGTCGTTTTGGACAACGTTTTGGTCAAACATTAGAAATATAAATTATGAATAACTTTTAAGTTATTGGGTTTTAAAATATAAAAGCTATATAAATAGATTTGTATTGACAAATATTTTCATAAAAGTGTACATATATATCATTTTTCAATAAATATTTTTTTATAAAAACATGCATAGAGTCAAAGTTATACTTTCGAGACCGTGTCATTGTCCAAAAATGACTTTGTTTTCCTATATGGAGGGAGAGTACAACCTTATGTAGTGGCCCGGAGGCAGGGTTAGAGGTTCGTTAGGTCTAACTCTAGTCGGCTAATGGTAATTATTATAAGGAATACAACTTCAGTGCAATTTGCTACTTGTAGGCCCACAGACTTCTTCTTTTTTCTTCATATTATATGGCGGCTATAATGGTGCTAACTACCTAGCTAGCTTACATGTAGGTGAGAGATAATAACAAAGACTATTTTATATATTTTTATTCTATTAGACCTATATGTTCATCTGTTAAATTTTTAGGCTACGTGAAATAGACTAGCTATTTGTTCGTCGCTAATACCTATTGTCTCTCCTACTTTTTTTTCTCCACGTCATAATAGCTAGCTAAGAGTAACTCCAATAGTTTAGTATATTAGACTTGGCAAATCTTTTGATTTGCCAAGTGACTAAATCATATGGCAAGTGAAAATAGTTTCTATCTCCAATGGTTTGGCATTTGGGGGTAGACAAATGTAAAAAAGAAGGCTCACACATCAACAACCGATCAACTATCGAGACCTACCTGGCCGCGCGAGACCCTTCGCCTCCGCGCATGGCTGGAACCCGCGATACCAAGTGGCCCAACGCGCAAATTTGCGCATACGGCACCCCTAGATGCGAAGTTGGCAAAAGATGGCAACACAAATGTCAAACTATTGGAGGAGGAAAATTTATGTTTTACCAAAAATTCTAGGATACCAAGTGATTATGCTAAAAATAGCTAGTCATTATGGACGCCCTTAACGGTTGGTTATGGGCTGAGAAGAAGAGACAACGTAACGGGCTTTGGCCGTTGGTCGTCGTTGGACCACAGAGGTGAGACGCACATGGCAGTACAATTCACTACTGAAAACTTGAAATTCCCTGACCAACGTCAGGGAAAACTGAAATTACCCTATCGAGCTAGCTCTGACGGTATTTTTATTTTTCCTGACGGTAAGTGCATCGTAAAAAATTTTATGGTGATATTTTTATTTTTTATGACGATACGTACATTTTCATGATGATATTTTTATTTTCCCTGACGGTAGTGCATCGTAAGGGAATTTCAAATTTCCAGTAGTGATTGGGTAGTGTCCACCATATCAAGGAGCCCACTACTGTTTCCTTGCTATATCTATCTATCTATCTATTTGCTTTCTCTTTTGTCAGAAATGTCCATGTGTGTAGTAACCCCAAAACAGCATTGACAAAAAAAAGTAACCCCAAAACGAGGACTTTTTTCAATAATTTTCAATTTTCAAATGATCAAGTGCTGCCTTTATTTAAATTTTGCCATGCTGGTGAATAATGGAGACCTAACACTGCACGATCTTCCATCACTTCTAGTACTAGACGCTGAATCGGCCATGCATTGGTAGCCGGGACAAGGATTCGCTGACTCTGGAGCTGATTCGGTTAATGGACGCAGGCATATGCAATGCAACGACCTTGACTCGATCAGGTATAAAAATAATTTGACGAACCGTTGTTTCATTGTTCGAATTCGGCCTTTGGACCTTGTGGATTGTGTGTGGGCTGGCATCCGACGTAAAATTCAATGCGCCCATTATTTCATCATAAAAATCTCTTCCACGCCTGACAAATAACAAGTAGTCCATGCTGAGAAAGTCAGGAGCCTGCACCTGGTACACACCTTAGCAAGATGCTTGCACAGCCAACTCCAACCTAGTATATAGTGTTCTGTTACCAAAAGTTTAAGTCTAGTTGGTTGTGTGACCAATAATCATCTTATTATAATTAACAGAGGCAAAGTCAAGCGAGCCGGGCCATTAATTTTTATCATGTGCTGATCGATGAATAATGTCGACCTAGCATGTTCTTGATATAATCCTTCTTTGTAGGATATAGATGACGTTTTCGACATCGATACGGTCTCTAAAGTAAAACTTTCACTAGTACACAGAGGAAATATAGTAGCGGTTGACAAGGTATTTCTACTAACATTTTTATATGCAGTTTGATGAGAACCGCCACTACAAATCATTTGTACTGTGGTTTTCTTAACCGCAGTACAAATGCAACCACCACTACAAATATTTTTCAAAAAACAAAAATTAATCTGAAAAAATATTATTATTTTTTAATCGGGGAGAGGCTCCCAACTGCTTAGCCACAAGTCGTGCAATTTTACACGAGAAGAACACGTGCTTCATGACCATGGGGATCGAAACCATGACCTCACTCTTGCGCGAAGCTCACTCTATCACTGCACCTCACACTCACTTATATTTATATTCCACTTCGGTTCCCCACATATTATCCAAAACTAACCTTAAATTGAATATTTAAGGGTCTAAACGAATTCAAATGAAAAAGTGATGAACTACAAAATTTTCATTACTTTTCGAGATGTACATCTTTCATCTATAGTATTTCTCCATCCGAGGCTTTTTGAAAAATTTTGAATTTCAAATTTCAAATTTCAAACTTTAGAAGTAATTATCCTCAACTAGATGTTTTCAAATGAAAAAGTTTTCAATTATAAAGTCTCATAACTTTTCGATATCTACAACTTTCATTTAGAGTATTTCTCCATTTGAAGTCATTTTAAAAAATCAAATTTTAAAATAATTCTAGTGTATTTCTAGTGGTTGTTTCTTAAGAAAACCGTCACTAGAAATGGTGCATTTCTAGTGGCGGTTTTGTTAAGAAAACAACCACGGTTCTTGATTTGGGTCCACCGTTTGATTTTCACTCGCGTTCGTTAATCAAAACCACCTATAAAAATAAATCCATAGTGCTAGGAGAAATCATTTGTGTACTAGTGTTTGACTCTCTTTATACTAAAAAATATTTATAAAAAAGTGATATATATATATATATTTATGAAAGTATTTTTCAAGACAAATCCATTCATATGGTTTTTATATTTTCAAACTCAACAACTTAAAAGTTATTCATGATTTATATTCTCAATGTTTGACCAAAACATTGTCCAAAACGTCATCAATTTCCTATACAAAGGGAGTATATACAGAGGGAGTATATGCACCTTGCTTTTAAATTGTTAGCAATATGTCTTGTTGATTGCGCACATTGTACTACTAGTAATAAATTTTACCATTGTTGTACCACTAGGATGAAATTAATTAATCCACTAGTTAATTGAGGCAACCTCAAGCAAGCATTGTACTTTACTAGTAGTATTAAATTTTACCATGCTGTTGAATAATATACAATGCCGTCCCAAGATATGCTAGCTCATACAGTACTAGGCCAATCTCATTGAGACTTTCATAGACATTAAATACGCAGATGTGACACTATATTAATGAAGAGACATGATGAGAGTTTAGAGATAGTTTGAGATAGTTTCATGAGAATGAAACTCTTATGCATTGTTTCATGGGAGAGAGATGATGACACGCTTGGTGGCGTCGTCATTCTTCATTGCTGCTCAAGCTAAGTACAAGTACTAGCTTAGGACATTATAAGGGCAGGCACATTGCTACACATCAGTAATAATCTCATACCCTGTTTCATGCAGTCCTACGTAAGATTTTTGATGGTATGAAAGAAAGAGAGAGAGAAGAGAGAATAAGGTCGTTGCTTCCGTCACATCGCTAAAACTTAAAGACAACTATTATACCATCGTAGCAAACCAGATCCTCTTAGGATAAGTATATTGGTGATATCTTGTAGCTGGTTTCATACAGTGTCATATAATTTAATACGGTTTAATAGACTATATGTATAATAGTTGTCTTTTTATTTTAAGTTATTTTATAGTAACTCATAATTTTTTAATTTATGTATAGAGTAAAAACAGGCTCTAGGTTGTCAATGATTTTAGGAAAATTATTTATTTGGCCCTAAAAAAAAACTCTGGTTACTTATATGGCCTTTTTTTTTGAAGTTGTGTACATGGCCTCAAAACGAAACTTTGTTACTTATCTGGCCTTCCGTTAGATTGGAGGGCATAACGGTGTTAAGTATTAGGTAAAAAGACCATTTTATCCCTGCATCTAAAAAAATAAAAAAACAGTGTGCATATATATATACATGAACAATATATATATAAACATTATATATATAATATATTTATATATAAACAGTATATAATATATATATAAATAGTTTATATATACTTTTTTATACGCTGTATTTTTTATTTTTTGGATGCAGGGGCAAAATGGTCTTTTTACCCAACACTTAACACCGTTATGCCCTCAAATCTAACGGAAGGCCAAATAAGTAACAAAGTTTTGTTTTGAGGCCATATACACAACTTCAAAAATAAAAAGGGCCTATGAGTAACTAGAGTTTTTTTTAGGGCAAATAAATAATTTTCCCTTTGGTTATTGGGCCCTACAAACAGGACACGCGTAAATCTGACTCTAGTGGCACGCGTAGGGCCCAAGAGGAGATGGAGCTTGCAGGATCCGTCTGTTTTTGCACCACTAGACTCTTTCCGCGACACGAAGTGCACATGTGCGTCACCTCTTGGCCCATAAGCAGCCGTCAGTTAGATAAATGCAGCCCAAATCAAGGAAACAATACTCAGTAGGAAAAAGTAGTTTTCCTCCCTCAACTTCTGAGTAAGTCGGTTTTTCCTCTCTCAACTTTAAAACCGGAAAAACAACCTTTTTCAACTTTTAAAATCGTGCATTTTACCTCCCTAGCTGGTTTTGGATGGTGGTTTTGCTACAACAAATATGGTTTTGTCTTTTTCTTTCTTTTATTTATTTTTGCTGAATCTTTAAAAATCATAGTAAATCACAGAAACATCATAAAATAGAAAATCTAATTTTGTTGGACTCCACATGAGTAGATCTATATAGTGAACATATAATATGATATACTTTAGTAAAAAGTTTTTGATATAGCTTTAGATCTATGCTTTTTGTAATTAAAATAAATTTATAACTAAGTTATACATGATTCAATGGGTATAAATTTTTCAATGAGTATACATGATATACTTAATAAACTAGACTATTTGGTTTAGAACGTGACATTCTTAATTCTTTCCTGACAATAATGTCGGTTATTTTCTTTGCTTTGCACGACCGACGACCTAGGCCCATGGTCCCATGGTCTCTTCTTCTTGTTGTCCCATGACTAACCGTCAGCAAAGCCCAGACGAATCAAGGAAGTTTGTGAGATTATACGAGCAAGTAAAAAAAAATGAAATTGCACTGAACATGTGCATGGTCGGCTTTTCGATCGGGCTGTGTGTGGGTCTCAAGTAGGCTGGCCGTCTTCTGTCTTCAGGCTTTGTTTCTGTTACAATTGGGCTCATCAAGTTGGGTCCCCGCCGTTTCCCTTAACTGGACTGGCTACCTTAATCAGTGAAGGTTTCTTTGACACATGGGCTGACTACAGACATTCAGATCACTTGAAGAAGCTATTATCCTTTTCACGGTTTCAAAACTTGAAGACTAGAAAGATGCATCTTCCTCGTAGTCATATGGGAGAATTAGGTGTATGCCCTGGGAAAAACTGCTCTTATATGACCCTTTTTATTTTGAATTTGGTTCTATGGCCTCAAAACAAAATTTATTTGGCTTTACGGCCTTCCGTCAGTTTTGGATAGCTAACGGTGTTAAGTCAGAGATAAAAAGACTATTTTACCCCTAGTGAAAAAGCCAAATTTTTCTATATACAAACAAAACTTTTATTTTTTTGCTAGAGGTAAAATAGTCTTTTTATCTCTAACTTAATGCCATTAGCTGTCCAAAACTGACGGAAGGCCATAGAGACAAATAAATTTTATTTTGAGACCATAGAACCAAATTCAAAAGAAAAAGCGTATGATCTTTCATATTAAATTTTACTCTCCATATCCATGATGTCAACATGTGTTGCAACATAATTTTAGATAAGATTAACGAGGTTGTCATATTTTACTTGTACTGTGGTCTATGTTTCTATGGCTTGTTATTTAGGCTATGTTCGTCGCCCGGGCTCATCAAATTTCCTGGGTCTGCCACTGGACACGGCCCATTTTTGGCAGACTTATACGAGCCTTGCTGCCAGCATGTAAACCACCGGCTCTCTATGTAACATACACTATGCCAGAAATCGTTATCAGTGACACGTGTAGAGGACCATCAGTGACGCATAAAATACACGTCACTGATGTTGCGTCTGTGATAAGGGCAAATCAGTGACGCGTATTATTACTAAAAATGCGTCACTCATAAGAGTTACCAGTGATGCATATTTCTAAAAACGCGTCACTGATGAGAGTTACCAGTGACGTGTATAGCCCAAAACGTGTCACTGTAGTAGGTCTCATCAGGACACGTCTTGGCTATACGCATCACTGATAACAATTTAGAAAAAAAGAATCTACTATTAGGGTTCTATATGCAACAGTCGTGTTCCATCAATTTCAGCAACCAAATTCTTTATTACAATCTATATACAACAGCCATGTTTCTTCAATTTCAGCAACCAAATTCTTTATTACAAACTCAACAAGCTGTTACTCCATAATACATAAGTAGATAATACATAGTATAATAATTGCTCTTGGGAATAAATACATTGAGTACACTGACTGAGTACTACAAACTGAGGGTATTGGGGAAAGGGACCCTCGGTAGCGAGGCCATGAAAACTAAACCTTCAAAGGACCTTCGTTTTTCTCGTGCCCCTCGGGTCGAGCCCCAAAAACCCTCCGCAGACTTTTTCGACCCTCGAGACCTTTTTCTGTTTCTCTTGTCTGCAGGGGAAAGGATTGCAAGAACGCGGGAACGTGATGAGTCACAAGCGAGGCCTGGCCCTCAACCTCAGCAGCGAAGTTTTTCCTGAAGCTCGGCGAAGGTGCATGTGGGTCTAGCGGCGGCGGAAGGAGGAATAGGGAATTAGGGTTTTCGTTGTCTGTGTTTGTACGATTTTGCCCCACCGGCTGTATGGCCCAGGGGAATCATTCCTGTTCCCTTATGTAAATTGGACGACGACCCCTGGTATCCCCTATAAATACCAGGGAGTGAACAGTGCAAAGAGGATCTTATGGAGAGAGAAAGTTTGCCAATCAATTTATTTATTCATTTCGTTGCTTAGTCAGACAATTGGCTACCCTCATCTTGCCCTGGTACACGTACGGGGGTGGGCAGATTGAGAAATTCAGATGCATGATATAACATATACATATTAGTGGCAAGTTTGGACAGGTAGCAGATTGAGGGACAGAATGCTCCATCAATGAATATACAGTAAAGCCGACGGTCTAATCTTTGGTAAAGCTGATCGGGAGTGCACGACAGCATCATTTGCCTTGATAGGACTCCAGCAAGTTAAGCCGACATAGCCATAAAATCGCTAGGCGCTACCTGCGTGACTGCATGTTATATCTATATATATATATATATATATATATATATATATATGAGTACTCCAAGTGTTCTGAAATCTAAATCAACTGATGCAAGAAACAAATCACTACAGCAGAATCGCTCTTTGCCGAGTGCTGGCAGCAGTCGGCAAAGAGCCTTTTGCACTCGGCGAAGGGCACTCGGCGAAGAATTTCACGGCAAAGGGTTCTTTGCCGAGTGCCAAATATCGGGCACTCGGCGAAGGGTTCGCCGAGTGCTGACATATTTGGCACTCAGCAAAGAAAAAAATTAAAAAACCCCAAAAAAATAGGAATTTTTTTTATTTAATTGGAGGAGGGGCCCACTGGGCAGCGCCCACTTGTCGCCATCGAAATCGCAAGTTCTACTATTTTTCACACAATTTTCTCTCACGCAGTCAGCAGGATTCGAACTCACGACCTCTCGTTCGCGCGGAGCCTCCTCTACCACTGCACTACACACTCATATACGTTCCATCTCCGTTTCGATTACCGATATATTATACTAAACCATGTGTAACTTGCTTATTTGAGGCCCTAAACGAATTCAAATCAAAAAATTGTAAACTACAAAGTTTTCTAACTTTTCAAGATCTACAACTTTTATTTTGGTAGTTTTTCCATCCGAGGTCGTTTATAAAAATTTGAATTTTAAATTTTATAATTTGAAACGTAGTTTTCGTTGACAAGATGATTTCAAATCAAAAAGTTGTCAACACCAAAGTTTCATAACTTTTCGAGATCTACAACTTTCATTTTGGTCATTTCTCCATCTGAGGTATTTTGAAAAAATTTTATTTTGAAATTTTCAAATTCGACGCAGTTTTGCATAACTAGATGACTTCAAATTAAAAAGTTATCAACTACAAACTTTCATAACTTGTCAAGATCTACAAAGTTTATTTTGGTTGTTTGACTATTTGTGCATCTGACATTGTGGTTCTAATATTATTCATAAACATTATATATCACTCTTGTAGTTTTATAAACTACCGGAGAGATATATAAGATTTGTGAACGAATTTATTTTAAGTTTGTCAAATGAAAAAATCACCAAAACAAAAATTGTTCATCTTGATAAGTTAACCAACTTTGTAGTTAAAAACTTTTTCATTTGGATTAATTTACTGCTTCAAAATATAATTTAAAAACTGGCTTTGCCGAGTGTCAGAAAAAAAACACTAGGCAAAGAGCTCTTTGCCGAGTGCCACGTGGCTGGCACTCGGCAAAGGCACCTCTTTGCCGAGTGCCAGCCACGTGGCACTCGGCAAAGAACTGCCCACGTGGCACAGTTCGGGGCCACATTCTTTGCCGAGTGCCACGTGCCCGGCACTCGGCAAAGGCACCTCTTTGCCGAGTGCCAGCCACGTGGCACTCAGCAAAGAACCGCCCACGTGGCACAATTCGGGGCCACATGCTTTGTCGAGTGCCACGTGGCCGACACTCGGCAAAGAGGCTCTTTGCCTAGTGCCCGAAATTTGGCGCTCGACAAAGCCACAGACACTCGGCAAAGATTGATTTTCCCGTAGTGGATGTTCCAAGTCAATGGTCAGTAGCATCATTAAAGCCAACTTAGCCATAGCATCCCTAGGTGTTGTTTGCATGATATATCTACATGAATATACCAAGGTAATCTGTTTGGCGGTAAAGAAGTAGCAATATTGATGAAAAAAATAAGTAGACTTGGCATGCCTAGGAGAACTCCTGATAAGTAGTAACAGTGGACATGGGAATGGGAATATATACTTTGGCATTTGGATCTGTATAGGTGCATGAATCATGTTAATTTTGTTTTCACTATTTTGTAAGCAACTATGTATGTATGCAAATAAACTGACCAAGAGCATTCTATAATTGAAAAAGATCACAATAAAAGCAATTAAGATTTAAATAATATAATATCGCTAGAGGCTAAATAAATTAACAACAGATTTAAGGCAAATTTAATAGCCTGTAGCATGAATTTGTATGGGCAAAAAATTGAGGCATGGACATTATGTAGTATTGTAGCGTGATTAGTAAATAGAACATGCCAAGTCAGAAAGCAAATGTAAATATGTAATCCTACATTCATTAGAACATCAGCAATCCTTACCATTCCATAATGCCTTATTAGACCTGTGTATTGATGAAACAGAATGGAAGAACAAATTAGCAGCAGTAGGTCCCAAACTAATGTGATAGCTTGAAAACCAAAGATGTAGCGAACAGAGTAATTAACAAGGAAATCATGAGAAAAATATAAGGGTACTAATTTTACAAAAAAGGATCATAATAGCTGCAATTAATATAGAAGATACATAATTGAAGGGCAGAATATATATTCAGAGCCCTCCAATTACAAAGATTTGAGACAACTATTTGCATATATGAATTGCAGAAAAAGGGTCCTATATGAACCTATTCTATAATAATACAAAATTTGCCCGGACGCGTGCGCTCCGTAGCCGCCGCCAGTGCCGAGAGAGGGAGGGGAGGCAGGCGTGGATGCAAGAGAGTTAGGGTTGAAGCCGGTATATATTTGACATAGGGGAGACACTAGAACCGTCGATCTCGTGATCGAACGATGCAAAATAACTTTGTTGACGTGGCCGGGTCATGGTATGCCGCTCTATTTTTCTTAGATATTTTCTAGATAAGAACTACGTGTATATACACATCAAAATTTTCCAGCGAGGCCTTGTTCAGATCACGAAAATTTTTGGGGAAAGTTTCTGCAGCACTTTCGCGATGTCGGTGGGAGCTGTAGCTACAAAGCCTCCGACGATGACTCCTTCCCCATGAGAATAGAGATGAAAGGGAAACAGGAAAACAAAAAATGCATTAAGATTGGTGCTAGTTATCTGTGACGCGGCTTCAGAAAACGAGTCACAGATATATGCACATATCAGTGACGCGTTTATAAACAAGCGTCACATTTCTTCTTTGTGACGCGTGTTATGATGAAGAGTCACTGATATGTACAACTATCAGTGACCCGTCTTGGGAACACGCATCACAAGTCTTAAGAGAACCCGCGTCACTAATAGCTTATCTGTGCCGTATGTTATTTCTGGGTCACAAATCGAGACGTCACTAGTAAGCTTTTCTGGCACAGTGATAACTGTCTATTTTATTTGTGTCTTGATCTGTGCTTTGGTGGACCTCTTCTTCTTTGAAGATGTTTGAAATGGGAACACACCCGTACGTTATCTAATCTAAAAAATTAAAGAAGACGTTTGAAACTGGAACACATCCGTTATTATCTAAAAAAAAATGTGCGTCACCTCTGGGGTGCATGCAACGACCAACGGCCGAAGCCTGTCGTTTCTTCTTCTTGGCCAATAATTCACCAACCGTAGTCAATTAGACAAAGCATTCGTGGGCTCTGATGATGGCTTGGATGCGTGTCACTGTATTCTGGAATAGGCGTCACTTCGTCATTGCATAGATCAAATGGCGGCGATTCAGGTCGGGATCGGCGACAGAGCAAGGTATGGCCGCAAGCGCCCTTCCCCTACCGGGCCCTCGCTCCGCCGGTATATCAAAGGAAGATATGGTAGGTATATCAAAGGAGACCCGTGCATAAGTGCATTATTACATTGAGAGTCTATATATTACGATGCCGTTGGGCAGAAATGGCCAAACCCGTTCATTCCCCAAACCCATACCCGTAAATGGTTTGGCCACTCCGCACACTCCCCACACCCATATCATTTCTTATTATCCATATCTCCATTGGATAATTGGGTAAAACATATGGATATGGATATTTTGGTTTGCTCGACCACACGCGGTCTTGGGTAAATGTGGACTGCCTGATATTAGATGAGAGAGAGAGAGCGCGCGCTTTAGCAATTCAAAGAAAACAACAATTATAGAAAAAAATGCTACGGCTGTGATCTTTTAATTTCAAGACTGCAGATAACAAATGTGATCTTTTAACAGACATATAAATGATAACCATCATCTTTTTTACAATGACCTGGGAGCCAAGATTTTGTCCTAGACAGTGGGCGCTAGCTGACTACTGAATGCTTCAGGTTGCATCTAACTGGACAAAGCTACCATTTCATCAATGGTTAGCATACGAGAGCATTAGAGGATACTTGCTGCAATATGTCTAATCATCAATGATTTGATCTTCCTGACATATGACTGGTGCTAGAGATGAATCAAACATAGGTTCACTCTCTTCTATGGCTCTTGACTCAGCTGTTTCAAATAAAAATTATTAGCAAAAATAACAAAAGTATCATATAAAACATTTAGCAAAGCATATGTACCTGGTATTCTACCCTGTAACCAATCATGTGAACACATTATAGCCTCAATTGTTTCCGAGAGCAGGTTACAACGGTATTCATCAAGTATTCTTTTGGCAGAAGAGAAGGCTGATTCAGAGGCAACTGTAGACATAGGAACACTGAGTACATCACGAGCCATCCGAGAGAGAATTGGATATTTTGGTCCATTGATCCGCCACCAAGATAAAATATCAAAAGAACTATTGCCAATTTCAGGACAGAATGGATCTTCTAGATAGACCTGCAACTCTGATTTGTTGTGCTGAGTTGAATTGCTCTCATATATAAACTTTTCTAGTCCGAATCTAGTTGCAAACAAACTAGATGACGAATCTGATGAAATAGCTATCTCCACCTCAATATTTCTTGATGTGCTAGCATTTGAGGAAGTTTGTGAGGATTGATTTGCATATTCCCCAAACAAATCACCAAATACTTTTCTAGCAGATTTAATTCTAAGATCAGCCACAAAAGTATCATAAAGCAATCCGTAATAATACTCAATAGACTTCATTTTGTATCAGGGATCAAGAATTGTTGCAATCTCTAATAATTTACTAGATATATCCCAATACTTCTCAATTTTTTGTACCATTGGCACAGCCATAGTAGCAACAAATGTGTCACCACTATACTGCCACTCACGGAGAAGAATATAAATTCCACAGAAATCATTGAAGTACAGACTTGAAGTGGGATATTTGGTTCCAGAAATTCTTTTACTGACATCATAGAATACCTTAAGACAATCAATAACACATGTGATATGTTTCCAGTCATCATCCGAAGGTAAGAACTTGTAGGAACTATCACATTCATGCATTCTATCAAAAGCTTCACGAAATTTCATAGCTCTTTCAAGCATAAGATATATAGAATTCCATCTCGTTGGGACATCACATCTAAGAGAAAGATTAGGAGCATTTACTTGCTGCGCATATAGCTTGAATTTCTCCTTTTTCACTGTTGATCCATTCACATACTTAACAGATTCTCGGATATTCACTATGGCTGAAGAAATGACACCTAGCCCATCTTGTACAACTAAATTCAGCACATGTGCGGCACACCGAATATGAAAAAGATCTCCATTCAAGTGCAATGCTTTTTTTGACAAGAGAAGCTTCTTCAAATCTCGAACAACAACATTATTGACCTTGCAATTGTCTAGTGCAAATGAAAATATTTTTCTGTCCAAATTCCAAGGATATAGCCTACTAATTATTTCTTTACCAATGTGTTCGCCATTGTGGGGGTATCTCTACATATGCAAATCCTATGAGTCTGTTATGTAATTTCCAACAATCATCAATATAGTGTGCTGTAATACTCATATATCCACTCATTTCTGTATGAGTCCACATGTCAGTTGTTATGCTAAACCGACCTGGTTGTTTATCATAAATCTTCATGCAATCATCTCTTAGAGAAGTTCGGTGTACCAATTTGAATGAAGGTTGCAAATTATAAATGAATGTTCTTGTATAATAGTGCTCAGCCATGTTAAATGGGTAGCCATGTCCAAGAATCATTCTAGAGAAATCATCACGACTTCGTTGTTGATCAAAAATAGGAATATCCACCCGTGGGCTCTTTCTTTTCTTTGATGCTAGAAGTTTTGGACAGACACCTATGTGATACTTCAAGTGACTTGTTCCAGCCTTATTACCAGCTACATAAGCCCTCTTACAGTGTTTGCAGGTTGCCTTATTAGTTCCATCATCTAGCATAGTCAAGTCAAAGTCTTTCCAAACATTTGACCTCAGTTTTTTGTTAACAATCAAAATTTCTGAACTACCATCTTGCTCTAAGTCTGGCTGTATCGCACTATCAAATTAAAAAAAGGCAAAATCAGCAAGGAATAGGAAGTCAATTACTTCAAAGGAGTACTAGCTACTGAAGGTACGAGTCTAAGAACCATTTGTAAAAGAGAAGCATTACTTGAGATTGGTCACTTCGTATACATTATCTGAGTTGTTCTCTCTGTCAAATGTTCCATCAGAACTTGCAGCAATTCCATGAATGTCACCAGAGCCTCCAATTGTGCTAGAAGTACCGGCTGGTTGCATACTTGTGTATGTACACTGCAAAACAAAATTACATCTATATTGGATTACAGCCTTTCTCACCATCGAATAATTACTTATATTACTAGTAGTTACTAAAGGGATAAGTTGTCTGAACATTGCACGAGCACACACACGCAACTACTCTAAACAGAATACTGGATCTGGTGGGAGCACGGCCACGTTCACGCACCTTGGACAGGGGGAGCGACGTCTTAAGGAGCTGGGTGCGTATCTAGACGAGGCCGATGACGTCTTGACCAGCTGGAGGGGGATCTAGGCGAGGCCGATGACGATAGCGTCTGGAGCAGCGACACCGGTGCTTCTTAACGGGTGCCGGCGTGGAGGGCGGGGTCCGTCGGCTGCTAAGGCATCACAGGATCTGGGGTGGAGGCTTCACTTCCTTTCCCGGTCATCGTCAACGGTGGAGGCTTGGATAAGCGGCGGCGGCGACGGCGGCGGCGGAGGCGGTCGAGATTGGGATGTCTGGATGAACAGGTAGAAATAAGTGACCATGGGTATATCCGTCCCCTACCCTGCCAATGTTTGGGTAATACCCATCCCCTACCTGACCGAAACGGGTACATCCATACCCTACCCAGATTTCACGGGTATGGATACGGGTAATGGGTAATCATACCCAACGGCATCGTGATCTATATACATTGCCGGGCCCTTGAGAGAATCAGATGTAACTATATACATCTAGTATATCAAAGGAGACCCGTGCATTATTACATTGAAATATCAATAACGAACAAGCACATGTCAAGATGCATAGGATGGAACTATTTTCGCTCTCAAGAAGATGGTAGGTTTGCATTATAATAACATCAATACACATTTTTATGTCATCTCTGAGCGACAAGTTCTATTTTGGTATTATTCTTATCTATCTAATTCAAAATGTCTTCAGATTTGTTCTGTGGCATACATCGATCTTTATTGGTTGATAAATACTCAAACTGCATGCATGCAGCCTTTGGGTAGGCGGCTTTGAACACCAACCACAAATTTCTAGCTAGACTACAGGGGTAGAGGATTGAGGAAAAGGCGCTCAACCGTCTCCTTCATAGCCTTGCCATTTGTGTGTGCATCTTTTTTACCACCATAGGTGAACGGCATGGACACTGTCAGGTTGTTAAGTCGCTGCACTGCTGGAAGTAGCTCAGGATAGTCAAATTGACTTCTGTTTAATGTCTTCCATCCATCCTCAATTAGGTAGTTTATCTCAGTCATGGCTACCTCACTTGTTACATTGTTGTCCTTCATGTAGCAGTCCACGGAAGATGCCACATCGTTCTGAGTCTTCCCACTCTGCAAATTAAACGACATGAAGTGCATGCTCAAGTTATGTGTGTGTGTGTGTGTGTGTATATATATATATATATATAAATATATATATATATATATATATAAATATATATATATATATATATATATATATAGACACACACACATATACATATAAAAATGATGTGGAAACAAACTCTACATTGTGTGCAGCAATGTCGTTCATGAAACGAGCTATACACCCAAAGGTTATAACAGAATAGTCACTCCTCAGTGCCCACTCCAATGCATCTCTGGTTGCTTCATCACCCATGCCCATTAGGATCGTGGTAGCTGCTAATATAGGTCCCACCGATTTGAAAGACACCTCCACTTGTTCTTCAAAATTTGGAATCAAATTATGATTAAACCATTCGCTTTCCTGGAGATAACTTTCACATGAGATCTGAAACTGTACATACAGAGAATGCATCATCAGTACTTGCATATATGAGAATGATCTATTTGATCATTGCTGGCTTGTTGGTGGTTGGTTCATAATTAGTCTGTTGTGCGTACCCCTTCCCTGACGTAAGCCATACGGTACCTCTCATTTGGCTGCAGTTGATTCTCTAATTCTTCAAAGGTGCGTATAATGCTCAAATATAACTTCCTCACGTACTCGGGTAGCATAGAAACTGCACTATAGTCCCATCTGCAACACACCATATATGTCAGCTTGCACCAAAATTAAACGTACAGTAGGCAAGAGGGGAATAAGGTCATGTAAAAATCAGCCAAATAAACTGACTAATACGAACCTTCTAAAAGCTTCAGTCAATTTATGAGACTCATCTAAGGTAGCACGGTCATCATACTGGTCATCTATCACAGTTATTAGTCCAAAAACTTTGACAAGCATTGTCCGAGCTCGTGAGTGTTCTTGCTCATAGTATATTGCAAAGGCCCAGAAGAACCACTCAACCACGCGATCACGTATGTAGTTCAGTTCCACTTCTCGGTAAATATCATTCCACCATCTGAAACATTTTGACTATATATCATCAGTAGGGTAGTAGGTGTGGACTAATTTGTGTTCATGAGTTGAAATTATTAGCCTTTTTTTTTATAGATTTGAAGAGTATTGGTTCCTCTCCTGCCTATTGCAATCTCACATGGGGCACTAAAATGAACACGACGTTTACTGTCCTTAATTAGGAGCTAACAAGTTAATTATTACACCTACAAATTGAAGGTACAAAGTTTTGATACCAACTTAAATTTTGCATTTTGAAATTCCATGAAAGGATTGCACTCTGTGATCATCTTACTCTCATGTGAAATTTGGAATGAAATAAATGCTCAGATTTTCAATCTTAGAGAGTAGCATGTAATTAGCTACGTACTACAGAAAATAAAGGATGAGAACAAAGTGTCAATCATAGCAGGTGCAAAACATCTTGCAATTCTGACAGGTCGACAATGAGAGTTTTTTTACACTCTATTTGTAAAGTTTTTTTTTGCAGTCTTATATCTAGGATGTCTTAGCTCACCTCTCATTCCTTTAATTTTAATATTACAGGCAGTCCTCTTGCCTTCAACCACTTTTAAAAAAATCATATCTCCCTAGATATAAAACACGTTGTCACACTTTCTTGGTACCTCCAAGGACTATAAAAGAGACCTAACATGATACTCAAGTTGTTTGTATTCATTTGCTAATTAGTGTGTGTTGAACGCCTTATATTGAAACACATCATCAGGAGAACAAAGTAACTGTTGTTTTATAATCGATGATCAAAGATACAAATATTTGACTTAGAACAAACCTAATATGATAGGTTAAAAAACGGAGGGAGTATAATAGAGGATATTCACATGAACTGAAAAAAAAACTTCAATGAAACTATTGTGAAAGTGGAAGTCTGGCATCATAAAATGGGAAAGAAAAAATTATCAAGTTTCATTTTAATAGGAGATATTTAGAAGTTTAGAACATGCGTACTTCTGAACGAATTTGAGCTCTTTCAAGTGAAGACGTTGAAGTAGGTTAAAATCCAGCTTTGCAAGTTCTAGTATGGAGGGATTGTATGATTGCTCTTGAATATATTCAGACATATAATCAAGGGCCTCCAATCTCTTCATTGTCCTTGGCAATGGCAGCTTAAGGGCCCGGGTTACTTGACCAGCTAATGGGGCCTTGATGCTACCTGTTGATAACCCCAGTCCCAGATGATGCCTTGCAAATACAATCGCTTCTTCAAGTTGTTCCTCTCCGTGCGTTAAAAGGTGAGATGCATTGTATAAGCTTAACAAGCCCATATGATCATTCGTTATTTCTGTACGGAAGCTTCCATCGTCGCCTCTGAACTTGTTGATCAATTCATCTGTCGTAATTAATAAATCATGATACAGAGAGAGTTGTCATGCCGCCAATCGTCCACAAACTGTATGCATTGCAGGCACACATATATACCATACCATACGTACCTGGAGAAACCCAAAGACCATGGGCCCTAAGAAGACGAAATCGCAGGGCAGCTTCATGGAGGCTACTGAATCCTGCACAGCCATGGATGTTGCGTAGTGTTGCATCAATCTGCTCCTGGAAGAGATGATCGATCCCTAGATGCTGGATGGTGTCCACAAGGATCATTTGGGGCACCGCGTTGCTGTCGCTGCAAGCCTCAAACAGTCCACACACCTCCTTCCTCAGCTGATCGGCCCTCTCCCTCATGGTTCCCTCCGGAATCTACATACAACAGCAGAATTATATATGCAAATTAAACACATGTGCACTAGTATAGCATAGACACCGCCGGACATGATAAAAAGTAATAGTCTAATAGATGGAGCATGATTGCGTGCCTGCGTCGGTTTAGGGACGTAGTTAATGAAGAAGTCACCCCACACTGAGGAGTCAACAGCCCTGGGCGCCATAGCAGCGGTGGCGTTGTTGGCAGCCATTTGCGGCGGATGTGCCTCTAGTATTTCCGAGGAGCTTGATATATATGTCCTACAACTCAGTCTATATATATATATATATATATATATATATATATATATACATATGTCAGGGTGTGTTTGGTTCCAGCAAAGTCAGTCACGTCTTCCAGGCTTCCAGCAAAGTCAGTCAAGTGGACATACAAGTCATTAAGTTCATGCACAAAGTCAGTCATGTGTTCCAGGAAAGTCAGTCACATGGGACATATATTCTACTGTTTGTCTTTGCGTTACTGTGTAAGAACGAAACAGGTCAAATATTCAATATGCATGAGCTGAATAATATTCAGCATGCATGCATGCAAGTTGCCAATTGTTGCCTCGATCATGAGCAGCTGCGATGGTCCGGAGGTTGAACTGGTGAGCCCGTCGGTTCATTGGTTCAATGGTCCAACCGTTTAGAACCAGTTGAACCACCGGTTCAATTATTTTGGACCGGTTAAATCAAACCGGTCATAAATATATTGAACCGGCATATATATATATATATATACTCCCTCTGTCCACGAAAAAATGAATTCCTAGAATCAATGTCAGTCAAACTTTTTAAACTTTGACTAACTTTATAGAAAGGAGTAATAACATCTATGATATAAAATGGACACATTATAAAAATATACTCTATGGTATATCTAATGATACAAATTTGAGATCATCAATCTTGATAGTTTTTTCTAGAAATTCAGTCAAAGTTTAAAAAGTTTGACTGAGGACAACTCTAGAAATCTATTTATTGATGGACAGAGGGAGTAATTAATGATTGATAGATAGTAAACAACACAATTTAATTATACAACCATAAAGTTCATACATATGCAAATACTTATACATAATGACATGTTCTTAAATTTAAAACATCAAGTGCGTGAACAATCTTTTTGTGATAATTCATAACAGAATGACTAGAATAGTAATTAAAATATTCATGGTTGCAAAACAATCTTAATTGCTAAAATGGAGTACAAATTGAAAAGATCTTATTTTCATAATCAAAATAGATATATTATTTATCTAATTTGGAGCTCATTTGAAAAGGTTATAAAATTTTTAAAAATAATGCCGACCAAAGATGAGGCTAGCACAAACCAAAACTAGCAGCACCATCTCACATGCAACTTTTTTTTTCAAAAAGTCACATGCAACATTCAAACTCCAAACGGGAGTAGTAGTAGCCCACGAGCAGATTTATGGCAGGTGCATGCAGCCATGCACTCCACCAGCACGTGAGAAGCTGTTAGGCGGGCCCATCAGTACCACATGCATGTACTCCACTCGCTGTGCACCACGCTGCAGAGCAGTACTGCAGCTGCGCACACGCCCATACATAAATCGGGGCGGTTCGAATGGAACCGGTCGGTTCACCGGTTCCAAAAAAAAAACGAGGTTGGTTCAACTGGTTTTTACCGGTTCGATTTCACAGACGGTCTTTTAAGTGAATCGAACCGGTTTAGGCTCTAATTCGGTCTCTAAGCAGTCCGACCGTTGGTTCGGTCCGATCCTAATAACTAGGGTCCACATCACAACAGGTCAACAGCTGGTAGCCACCAATACCCTTAATTCAAGCATGACCCTGGGCTCTGCATGCAGCCGTAAACATTCCTCCTGAATTAGTCCAGTCCACCCAGTAAGGCCTTGTTCGGTTCCATTAGAACAGAGTCATTCCGACCAGATTGATCTCATTCAGTTTTGAATTCGGTCTATAGCAAAATAGCCGTTCGGTTGAGATTTCGTTTTGCACAGATTGATATGACCTGCTTTGAATTTAGCTCTGCTTTGAATTTAGCTCATTTCTTATACTCTAAGACCCAGATTTATTCCCCACCTCTTAAGGTCAGGAACAAAAACAACCAGATTAAGTTAATCCCTTTGTTTCACTCATTCTTGATCTAGAATGGTTCCAGACCCTATTCTAATATGACGGAAGCGAACAAGGCCCAAGGCTTGTTTGGATGCACATGATGTATCTTTTAAAAACCACATATGTTGAAGTGGATTAGAGTGTAATTTGGTTTAAATCCACTTCAACACATGTGGGTTGAGATAGAGACATGGACATCCAAACAAGCCCTAAGCATTGTTTGTCGTGAGTATCGCAGTGCGGTGGAGAGTGGAACGGAGCCGCAGCGGACGACCACCGGCTCTACGGCGAGCAGCGCCGCAACAGCCGTTGCGGGTGGATTCTGGCTCTGCGGTGTCCGACCCAGGTGCCTCGATGCAGGGCCACAGCAAGACGGACGGCGCGGACTGTTTGGCATCGACAGCCTGGTGGATGGTGGCATGGATGTCACACCCGGTTTTAAGACTAGAACCCAACACTTGTCATATGTATGCCCAGGAAGTCCACGCATATAACAACAGAGAGAAGATATCTTTTGAGATCGGAGATATAACCCGTTTTTCATTAAGCAGAAGAGAGTGATCAATAGACCTACACATAGATGATACAAGAGATTCGCAAGTAATCCTAAGATTACCGACCAAATCCCGACACGAACAGACAGCAAGAAAGAAAAAAAAACAATAGAGCACCTCCGCCCACCAACCAACCCAACTATGCCTACAAAAGGAATACATCCGCACAAAGATCGCCAGTCGAGGGGGTCAAGCCGTGGTGGCAAAGCATCCACCCGAACCTCAAGCGACCATGAAGCCGCGAGGTGAAACTGCCAGCGAAAGGAGACGTCATACTCGAACCTCCAGTGACCAGGAAGTCGCGAGGTAAACCTCCAGCAACCAGGAAGTCGCGAGGTGAACCACGACACCAACACCCGAACCAGATACACCCTAGCGAAGAGGAGATAAAGCACAGGGAGGCATAGCACCGGCGCGATGACCATGCAAGACGGACAGCAGGATAGCACTAGCGCTGCCTTTAGGAAGGGCCTCGACATCCACGGACGCCGACAACGCTAGGGAACAAGGTCCTCCGACGACGCCGTAACCTGCTCGATCAAAATCAACTCGACGACGCATCCAAGAAGGCCAATGACGCAGGCACGCAGCTGCGCCACCGTCGCCGGCCCGGCAGAACCAGACAGGGTTTTCACCCGAGAAAAAAGATCAGAGCAGGTAGGCCATCACCGGGCACGTGACAGCCCGCGCAGCAGGCCGACCGGGTGGGTGCCACCGTGGGTCTACGCATGCACAGACCGCGCGCGTGGCCGCCCGCCGTGTCACCCGAGCGTCGCACCGCCTGCCATCTGTGCGCCAGATCCGGCCGTCGAAGGCCGCCACCGCCTTAGGAGGCCGCCCGAGCCTCGGCCGGGCAGGGCCGCGCCGCCACCCACGCGCAGCGCGCAGCGCCGCCCGTGCGCCGGATCCGGCCGCGAAGCCCGCCGCCGCACCAGGAAGCCGCCCGAGCAGGGCCGCGCTGCCGCCCGTGCACCGCGCCCGCGAATCCGGCCGCCGAAGGCCGCCGCCACGCCAGGAGGCCGCCCGGGCCGTCACCGACGTCGAGAGGAGGCCGTTCGCCGGCAAAACAATGTTTATATTGTGTCACACCCGGTTTTAAGGTCAAAACCAAGTACGCCATATGTGTGTCCAGAAAGTCTATACATACAACAACAGATGGAAAAGATATTAAAAACAATGTTATATCTATAGCGAAAACAAAGTTATAACTAACACTTACATTAAAGTTAAGCGGAACGGATACTAATCTTCTCTTCAGGCTCCATTCTTCACAGGGATGGTTGACTAGGGGTAACATATGCTTACCACTTCTCATCAAACTTACCCAAGATCCATCTTCTGTTACCCATCCGAGATTTTTATCCAAGTAATAAAAGTAAACAAGCGTAAGTACATCTCGTACTTAACGAGATAACATGGGGTTCATGAGACTCAAAAAGGTTGACACGGTTAAACTGCAGTTAGCTTTTAATTGACAAAGTTTTATCATAAAGTGAACGTATGTTGTGCTTATTCCCATTAAACCAAATGATCCATTTAATCCACCATCAGAAAAATAAGCATCATAGTAAAATCATAGTCATAATGAGCATCAAATTAGTATCCATTTATTCTGTCAGTTTTCTAGGCCGCTTGTGACCGTGAACATGACTGTTATAATAGTTTTACACTCTACAGAGGTGGTACACTTTCACCGTGAGTCATGATTCCCATATGCCAGGGTTTGAAAGCCCACCTCTTCCAAGGAAGTGCGGTAGGGTACATTTGAAGCCTTTCACCGGTTTTTCTAACAAGTTAGAGTTGCTAGGTTTCCTTGGCAGGCAGATGTAGAAAACCCCCCTTTTCTATGGCACAAGGCCATCGCAGCTATACACATAGGAACAGGAGCAGCCCTACACCCAAAGTAGCAAGTCCCTTTTGGGCCCTTTCGGGTAACCTCTAACAAGCTAGAAAAGATCCAAGATACTTAGCTAAAGCCAGAGCCATATAGCCCTCACGGTTGTACTAATTAATTATAATACTAATTACACCATCATACAATAATTAACAAGTCAAATTTATCAAGTCAAATTAATCCATCATTAGCAAATGTTTACTGTAGCACTACAGTGTCAAATCATGGACTAAATAGGATTAATAGATTTATCTCGTGAATTAGCCTTCGCCGACAAATTATTTTTTTATAAGTAGTCTATTTTTAATAGACTAAATTAGGACCACAACATTCGATGTGATAGGGACTAAAATTTTGTTCAGTGAACCAAACAGCCCCAAAAGCCTTTCACACGTTCGTCTAACAAGTTAGGCCACTAGGATTCTAATCAGTCGGCAGACATGGGGCATAATTCCTTTATGACTATACACATAGAATAGAGGTCATCCTATACCCGTCGTGGCAAGCCCCTTTTGTGTCCCTTCAGGTAACCACTAACAAGATAAAAATATCCTCATACTGAGGTAACACTAGAGCCATTGTATTGTAAGTACTGGAAGAATCCGCGTACACATAAGTCCTTAGGGAGAGAAACCAAAGTGCTTGGAAAACCACAGTCGTCTCTAGTTCCATTTAATTTATGTTGCTAAAAACATATTTTAATGTTCATTGCATATATTGTCAATCAAGTTACAAAATCATAGTTATTTGTTGAGCACTAGCAATCATCTATCCAATGCATAAATCCCCAAGGTGACAAGGTATATAGGTTATCAAGGTAGACAAATGCAAAACGTATTTAATATTTTATGGGGAATAGGAAACAAGAAAGTTCCTATGCTATACTTGCCTAGATCAAAAGAATCCTGCTGGTCTGGCTTTTCACAATACTGCTCTTGATCACCAACAAACTGCTCATCGTCTATACTCATCATAGCAATCACCATACAATCATCCAGCCAATTATGCACGAAACAAACAAGATCTATCCATTAGAAAAGTACATCAGAAATAATGAACAACAAGTAAAAAAGTTCTAAAAGTATTCTACTCGTCGCTATGAACACGTAGACATGAAATGCACGGGAAACAAAATTAAAACGATGAAGTTATGAATTAAACAAGTTTACTGTAGAGAAATAATGAGTTTAATGCAACCAGAAAATATTTAATTTTTTAGTACCGAAAACATGTTGCAAAAGTAGAAATATAGAGCAGAGAATTTTATGACGAAACCAACACAAGTTGAACGGATAGAATTAGAGCTAAAACGTGGATTTTATGGGCATTTGAATGCAGTGGTAAAACTGTAAATAATAGAAACTATTTATGATTTTAAACAAATCAGAAAATTTGGATTTAGATTAGCTGGTGATGGACTACGGGTTGATCATGGGAAACTTTGGGTTCTCTTTAGCAAAATGCTCAGCGAACTGATATCTTCTATTTTTGGTCGTTCATCATGGATCGGGCGGATGAGGGCACTTAGGGCGGCTACTACGGTGGCACTGGGTCTTCTGGCATGGTGGTGGCCATGGGCGGCGAGTTGGAGCTCAGCGGCTGTCATATCCGATTTTAAGCAAAAAAATCGAATGTACAATTTACCTATAATAGTACATTCGATTTTCATATTCATACCTATATCAACTTCTTAATAGTATCAAAAATAATGTTGTATTATATAATCGAATATTATTATAAAAATAACCCTTGAGCCTAAAAAAGTACATAATCTCTCATTAACATCGTGTGGAACGGGACACCATCTCCACATGAAGGTTGACCAGGGGTAGCACCAGCCTAGTAAAAGTCATCGAGATCGAAGCTATCGTTTTCTACGTGTACTCCCGCGTCTGGGTGGGGTAACAGGGGATGTTTGCACCAGATTTTGGCATAAACGCAAGTACACAGTGGTGTGATGAAAATGCTATTTTACGGAGTCAATTCAGAATCGGTATCGGCTAATCTAAAGGATCGACAGTTCTCGTCACTTGGATCAATAACACAATGAGTTGTTCATTCCCTAAAACTTTGATTAAGACCAACAGCTCAAGATTGGTACTCATGATGTTCGTGCCCAGAGAGGGGACCAGACACGTTGGGCTTCACCAAGAAGGGAAAGGGTGCGGTCCAATTTATCTATAACAGTAGGAATTTTTTGCTTTTCAATTATATAATTAGAATTCGTATTAGATCAGGACTCGAGACCAGGGTATAAATATCAATGTTAGCTATTGTAATAAGACATCAAATCAATCAGATATAACTGGCTTCACGCTAACCCTAGGAGTAGGAGTAACATGGATTCGGCGAGTTCCTCTTCAAGTTATTGTGCAACGACTTCATCCGATATCTAGCTTGCTGTAAGTACCATCATGACTGGTGTTTTAGCTTTATAAGGCTGCAACGGCCTCGTCTGATCTCTTATGATGCTTTGACATGAGTTAGTTATCGTTGATTATATGTTGAATAGTCTTTGCTTAGCGTGTCATCAATAGTTATCGAATTTGCTCAAACGACAAAGCTTTCTCCGTTGTCTTGTGTAGGTTTAGTTATCGATTTTGTTATAATTATTGTTAATTAATTATAACATTATCTCCCAGCTAAGTTTAAAGTAGATCGGTCTTAAACCTTTTTCTTCTTTGTTGCTAAGCTCTTTCATGTCCTTGCTTATACACGATGATTAAGCCTGATAGATCAACTGTTTTATCTCAAGCTTAGTTCTCACATGGTATGCGTTCTGAGGCGACTAGATTTATGCTTAGGGTCTCTCAATCTCTTCTAGAAGTCCTATTATGATTGTAACGGTTTCATCCGATCTCCACTGTTAGGATTATTTGGATTCAGACGCTGTCGGTTGACAGACTCTGACTGTGATGATAGAAGTACACTTTGTTCATTTGTCATGTTAGCATCGGCTAAATTGATGATCGCCCATGCTCTAACAAATACAGCATGTGTTTCTGATACCTTTAAGTTTATTCATGCATGTCGCATATAACATATGATTTGTAGTGTGAGTAGACCTGTTAATCTCTTCAGCGAGCTTTTATTATGGCTGCAACAACCCTGTTCGATCTCCACGGTTAGAGTTATTCAGATTCAAATGTCGTCGGTTAACAGTTCTTTTATCATGAAGAATCATGTATCACCTATGATCTGTATGAATGGTTAAGATGGTTGAATTTATACATGCTGTAATCTTTATTTTATATGATCTTTATGTATACTTTTTGTTACCTGTTCGCATCCTGATTGCACTCTCATATCATGATGTATCCTTTTTACACTCTGATTGGCTAATTTAATTGAACTGTCACGTATGCCAGAAATTGTTGATTCTTTGAAATTTACCCTATCATGCAGGTTATCGACTATTTAGTCGATGTCCCTTAATATTAGCTATTTAGGCCGCACATTTGGAACTGTCTGGAGTAACACTGACATGTTTCACCTTAAATTACTGATCACCCTTGTCTCTTGTCAATAGCAAGATCAAATTAACTAGCACACTTAGGACTTATCATGCCAGAACCAGCCAGCTCACACGGATCGAAGGACCACTCTGCTTTGGTCTCCGACTACAACGTGCTTGCCTACAAATTTTCGCACCAACATGCTTCTTGGCACGCCCAGTGGGACACCACAGATCGTCATCATCAAAAACATAGCTCCACAAAATCAGTTCAACAAATGGTGTCATTCTTCCGATCACTCTAGATGATATTCCCGAAAGCGATAAAGTTATTATCGAAAGAGCGGTTGAAGATAAAGTGCCTTCTGTCATATGGGAGGATCAGAGATAAGGTGGTCCAAAAAATGCACTTTCCAAGAGTGGTATTTCACGACCAATCTGACTAGATTGATGAAGCTGAGAAGAAAGCTCTCACTGAGGAGATCCATAAAATAGTTCATGAAGCCATGACAAATCACAACATTGTTTTTCTGATGACCTTTGGCAATATCATGGAGTCTTTATTTATTGGGTTCCCTGTGGATCAAATTGGACCAGCGTATTTCAAAATCCTAAATCCAAACTGGTGAAGGAGCACTCCCTTACGGCAGTAATGGAGGAAGTGTTGAAAGAATAGCACAATACCCGAACGGAGTAACAATGCGTAACTTTATAGTGCTGCTGATCAAACACCACATTTGGCTCAAAAAATGTCATCGGTAATCAGTAGGATTACGAATACCATCAATCAGAATATTGACAATACAATTCAGGGAGGGTTGAATGGAAGTCAAACTGACAAGGTCTTCCTAAAAATCGTTAAGTTCCTAATTACAGGGATTGGGGTACAACTCAAAACGTCGGGTATGCTAGACCATCCAACAGTCCTCATGATGACCTCTTGCGGAATAGTTCGGCCTGAAGAAGAATCATATGTTTACTGCTTATAGGTGTCCATATCCCGAATATTTCAACCAAGTAGAGCTACTTAATTATTTCAGAATTCCAGACTTCACCAAATTCACTGGATAGGACAATGTAAGCAATTTAGAACACATTAGCAGATATCTGGCTCAATTGGGAAGTGCAGCGTTCGAGGAGGCATTTAGAGTCAGATTCGATTCTTTTCCTTGTTATTGTCTGGTGTGGCTTTCACTTGGTACTCAACCTTGCTAGCAAATTCCATAAGGAGTTGGAACGATCTTGAAAAGAATTTCATGCATATTTCCATACTAGAACGACAAAAAAGAAGATTACCAGTTTGACTGCATTAAGACAAAGAATTAATGAGTCGGGTTTAGATTTCCTTCAAAGGTTCAAACGGACTAGAAACGTGTGTTTTTCACTAAATCTGACTGATAGCCAATTAGCCGATTTGGCTGTTCAGGGGATGATACCCCAATTGAGAGAAAAAGTTGAAGATCAGGAGTATTCAAACCTTGGAGCATTAGCAGAGAGGCTATCTTCATTAAGCAATCAGTGGCAATCCCGATGAGGGATATAAAATTCTAGAAGATTTCAGCGGTATCAGATTATTATCACTCCTTATTGGGAGAAGGAACTAAAAATGAAGAAGAGATGGACAATGAAGTCTCTGCCATTGACTAGAATTGAGGAAAAAAAACAGATAGTCATCCCAAACCCTTGGGAGTGGACCATGGAGGCATTTGATTTGACATTTCCAAAGCTGATAAAATTTTTGATTATTTGTTCGAGAAAGGGAAGATCAAGTTGCTGGCCAACCAAGCATTACTTAGTGCGAAGGAAAGAAAGAATATGAAGTATTGCAAAGTCCATAATTCACTTACACGTTCCACAAATGAGTGTAGGACTTTCAGGCAACAACTCTAGAAGGAAAAGAATTACAAAAGATGGATCGAAGAACAAGAACATCAGCGAAAAGAATTGAGACTACCAACACGGAGCAACTGTCCTGAATGTACTGATTAGTATAAAGACTATAGACGGTTTCAATCCAGCCGCTGATCTGATCATGAAAGACTTGGATATTGTAATGAAGATCAGCGCATTTTTTATCACAGTGTTCATGGTCGTCCAGGAAAAAGGATAGCCGATCAACACTAGGAGGAGCGTGAAGATGAAAGAGAGTATGTTTGGCAAGATGGCCAATGGTGCCCTGGTGGTCTTACAAAAAGCTAGAAGAGAAGGGTGCAACGCTTGAGAAACAAGGAAATCGAAAAATCTCAGAGGAATAGGAAACCTTAAGTGTGGCAAGGCAAACAAATAGTCGATGTGAGCAACCATCGGTTGATATTAATATGACTTTCTTCCTACCGATTGGGTTCAGAGCCCCAAAGGATCAAGAAATCTACTCAGATTTTGATGAAACTAAATATGATCGATGAGTTGGACCTAAGTTAGCTCTAGCTAATCAGGTTGTGTTTGAAAAGCCAATTAAGCATCACCACTTGAAGGCTTTATACATCAGAGGCTTGATCAATGGAAAACCCATGGGAAAGATGCTTGTCGATGGTGCTGCTTCCGTGAACCTCATGCCATATGCAACCTTCCGGAAGCTGGGCATGACTCTAGGAGATCTGATCAAGACTGACATGAAACTCAGAGACTTCGAAGGAAACCTATCTGAGGCACGAGGGGCATTAAATGTTGAATTTATAGTTGGAAGTAAGACCTTGCTCACTACTTTCTTGGTCATTGATGGAAAAGGTTCATACAATTTGCTCTTGGGTAGAGATTAGATCTATGCCAATTGTTGCATTCCATTGACAATGCACTAGTACATAGCCCAACGGCTGGATGATGACGTTGTAGTGATTCATGCTGATAATTCTATCATAGTAGCAGCTCTTGATCCCAGCATATTGGGATTTTGATAACTTCGATTGTTTCTCTGGACGTAATTTTCAAGGAGACTCCAAATGATCAATGATGAAGATCAATACCCGATCCTAGGAGTCATCTTTGAAAGTATTTTTTTAATGGATAATCCGATTGATGAAACTGAAGGAAAGTTGGGACAGGGTTTTATGTCGGCCAATGATTTAGAAAAAGTTTATATTGGACCTCATGACAAACCAAGGCCGACGTATGTAAGCACTAAATTAGATCCAGACTATAAACAAAAAATAGATGAATTATTGAAAGAATATAAGGACTGTTTTGCTTAGGAATAATCTGAGATGCCTGGACTGGATAGGTCACTTGTTGAACAGAGATTGTGAATTAAACCTGGGTATCAGCCTTTTAAATAAGCTCCAAGAAGATTCAAACCAGAAATTCTTGATGACGTAGAGAAAGAGTGTGGAAGATTATTCAAAGCCAAGTTTATCAAGCCTTGCCTGTATCCAGAGATGATTTCATACAACAAGATGGAGATATTATTTTGAGAACAACATAGCCGATGTAGCACACATCACCTTCAGAAAAAATAGCCGATGCAATGAACATCGCCTTTAGAACCAAATTGAAGTAAAATAAGAATATTCACTAGAACGAACAAAAACATCATATTTCGTTCATTAATATTTAGGCCCTATGTAAAAGCTACCGTAGGAAGACTATTGACTACAGACACCGACGAGGTCCTCTCGGCGATCATCTGGATTGTCAGCTCGAAGTCGTCGATGAATTCAACAACTCCATTCTCCGGCAAAGTGACGTTCATGTCGCTTAGGTCTTCCCCGATGTGGCCTGAGTGGAAGCAAGGGCAAAAGCAGCACCATGGCGGACACCATGAAGTGCCACCTCATGAACTCGAGCGTAAACGCCTTCTAGACGCTCGATTCTGGTAGCTCGCTTGGCATTGATGTCCCCAACGACGATGTTTGTGATTGCCTGCAAGGCTTCATGTTGCGCGGTCAGGGCTGTAGAATAGGTTATTGTCAGATAAAGATCAGTCATACGGAATAAGCAAAGTTAAGATCAAGATTGGAAATTACTCACTAGTAAGCCTTGCCTCTGCCTATGCATGTCGTGCCTCGGCAGCCGTCGCCCTATCTTCGACGGTGATGTGGGCAGTCTAGAACTCCTTGAGGAGATTCTCCAGCTGACTGTTCTCCTTGGTGGCCTCTGAGTAGAGGTCCCTGGTGTTGCGCAGTTCCTGAAGGAACCGACACCCGTCCTCTCCATCATAGGAGTCGGACGAATCAGCAGAATTGGCTCCTCCTGACCCTTCATCTGCAAGCTCCGCAACAGTTTCAACTGCCGCGATTGGAGCTGCGGGTACCACCATCAGTTGTTCCACTTATTCTTCTTCCACAAGAGCTGGATGTACCTCTGCAGCTACAACTGGAACTACAGGAGCCTCCACTGGTTGCACCTCTTCTTCTACCACCGGTGCCAGGGATGGTGTAGGAGCAGCAACCCGATTCGAGGGACCTGCTTTGTCCCATAGCATTGGCGTTGGCAGAGTCCTTCACCCCTTGTGAAATCACTCTATGGATTAACAGATCTAAGTAAGATTAGAGTAAAATTACAAATGAAAGAAAAGATCTAATTTCGGTTCCTACCCCCCCATCTGGATGAGCCTGCGCCTATAGGATTGGAAGGGATTGGGATCATCGGCTGTCAAGCGCTTTCCGTGATTGTAGCGATTGTTGTTGTCAACCATTGAAGGTTGGGGGTTGTTTTCTAGAAATCAATGCCTAAGGGGTGGTTACTATTTGAAGGGGAGAAAGAAAACCCTAATGCGTATGAATTCAGATGAGTTTGATGGCAGGGGTCCTCTGGTTTTATAGAGCGGAGTGCCATCATAGAAGGCGGAGTGGTGAGGTTGCAATTGAGGAAAAGGATCGTTCGATTTGTATTCACTGGTCAAATATCAGTCAAACTCCAATCAAGCAACGAGATGGCTGACCAGTTCGCCTGCGAGAAACCTAACGGCATGATCAAAACCAGATGTGGCGGGATCGGTAACAGATTGAAAGTGAAGAATGCTGATTCAGTATAAAAGTAAACAACATCGATAATATTCAAAGAAGTTTGGACATATCATAATAGTAAGACAACAGGCCATACAATTTTGTAAGAACTAACGAGTTACATTTTGAGGAAATGTTTCAATGCATTCAGTGCAGCTAACCTGATAGTCTCCACATCATCCAACAGTTTATCATCATCTTCGGAGGACTCAAAAATACTCTTAAGTTCCTTTTGAATCCTCTTGCCATCTGCAACAATTGAGATCGACTCTTTTTTCTCCTGATTAATATTGATAGAAATTGGAGCTAGAGCTGATTCATTTTGTGCTATGGCAGTGTTCACTTCGTTTAGTTCTTTCTCTAGAGCAATTATCTTTGCATACAAGCCTTCAAGCATAGGCTGGATTTCAGAGGTAGATGCTTGAACATCCTTGAGAACAAGATTTGCATCATGAGCCTTACTCTTATTTGAAGACCGTTCTTCCGAAAGTAAAGATTTTTGGGTCAGATTGCTTTGTGCCCTCTTTATCTTTTGGATTCGGTCTTTGATATCAGCAACTGGCAAGAACAAACCCAAAAGATCTAAAGACAACTGAGCCTTGACGTCAATGTTTGTGCTTCTTAATAATTATGCGCCTTGAACCAAATCGGTTGTATTTTCAAGAAGAGAAAGCATGTTCTTTAGCCGATTTGGTATGGGCTCAGCAGGTACTATCTAGGTCGAAAGACAAGAAGATATTTCCCCTTTCATCCAAGTGCTCAGTATAATAAAAAAAATAGCTCAACGATGAAAATATGGATCCCTAGAACAAAAGTTGGTCAGGAGTAATGATTAAAATCAATTAGCAATAAATACCATCAAGTACCTCCTCCTTTGAAGCCTCAAGGGGAACAGTCGATGCATCGACAATAGACTTCCTGGTGTTTGGTCAATTCGGTTGTGGTGTCTCCACTCGTCTGGGAGAGGGTAGAACAAGATTCTGATCTTCAGGGTTGACGTCAAGTTGATCTGGGAATAAAAGACTTTACATTAGTAAAAGGAAAATCAAGATCCTAGCATTAGCATCATTCAGAAAATTCCACTTTTAGTTGGATCTTTGTTTAGTGAACTGGCAGAGTGAGATTGAGATTCATGATCTCGAGGGTTTTGCTTTTCATGATCAGAAGACAACTGAAATGGTACAATTTCTGATCAAATGACTAATGAGAAGAAAAAGGTCAAGGAAGAAAAAGGTTTGAAGCATTCATATGTTAACAGAGTACCTCAGTAAGGTTCAGTGAAGATTCTTTTTCTGTATCTTCATTTTCAAGAAGTAGCCAGTCTTCTTGGGGTATGGGAGATTGCTGTTTCTCCACGAGAAATTCAGGGATGGTAGTTTTCTTTGTCTGAATGAACGATAGTAGAATTAAGATAGCCAACTTCAAATAAATAAAGTATAGACAAAAGTTGAGTTGGCTTACTCTGGAGGTTTTTGATCTCGTGCGCCTGTACTTCTGGACTGGTTTATGAGCTTCCAGAGATGGATCAGTTTTATTAGGCTTTTGAATCTGTTTGGCGAGAAGTCATGTTAGACATAGCTTTTATAAAACAATGCAAAATAGATTATCTGACATTGAGTCTCTTGTTTTTGGGAACTTCTGAAGTTGTAGCTTCAGCCGATTTGCGCTTTTCTGAGAAAGCTGCCTGGAGAATGGGACTTTACATAAATTGTTTTAAAGATGGGGCACCGGAATTACATTGAGCGCATATGTAGCTAGTAGCAGAGCAACACAATAAATACTGCACATGTAGCTACAATTAAGGGGCACCAGAAAAACAAATGTATCAGACAGACGTGTGGTGGTTCTTCAATCAGAGAAGGCTGACCACAACACAAACATGTTCAAACTCCAAACGCTCAACAACACAACACCTCAAAGTTGCATGGTACCTTGTTTGAAGCGCCTTGGAACTGAAACCCTAGCTCGAGCAAAGCATGAGACTTTGCATCATAACAGTTCAATTTGCCCACTACTCGTATCTTCAAAGATCTGTACATGTTTACACGAGGAGACCCACATCTGCTAAGGGCAACGAGATGTCAGTTGAGAGAGATAGAGGAGCAAACAGCTTGCCGACCGCCGACCGGCACCCTTCGATTCACCATGGTCTCTAGTACCAGACAACCTTAAAAAGTCTACAATAAGGGATCCATAGATCGATCATTAGTTTGTTAAGGCCTCATTCGGTTAGCGTGAAAAAGGCCCAAAATGCGCCTAAGAACCATTTCCACTTGATCAAAGTTGTACAAATTATTATGCCAAGCCTTGGGAACCATTCTTGCTGGAACCGAACGAGGCCTAAAGAGTATGTACAAGTATATGAGAATAGAGCTAGCTATGGAAGTTATTAAGCACATTGTTAGGTTTAGTCCTACATTATTAATTGACGGTGGGGAGCACGACATATAAGGCGGGGGCAACTCTTACCTATCAGACTAGTCTTTTAGGTTGAGTTATGTTGGAGAAGGCGGCTCCGAACAGATAGAGAGATTAGGGTTCTGATTGGATTGAGAGAGAGCGACCCCCCTTCTTCCTTCCCTTGTCCTCTATTATACAGGTAACATCTGTTGGGCATCTTCGGGGGGAGTTGGCCCATATATCATATGGGCTTCCCCCAACAGTAGCCCCTCAACTACTAGATCATGGCTTGCTCTACATGACCTAGTAGTTTCTCATACACGAAGAGGCACAATACAACTCAAAACCCGATTGCGAGGATCGCCCTTCGCAACCGACACGTGCGCGCCTCACTAAAAACTCCATCCCAAAAACCCAGTGGGAAAAAAGGGCATGGAGAAAAGAGCACGCACACGGCTCTATCATATACATGTTCTAACTCCTAGGCTTGTGCTCTGAAGCGTTTTGTCGTCGATCTTCCTGATGCATCTACCTTTGTGCCTTGGTTCCTTTGTGCTGCTTCTATGAGCCGATTCATCTGCTTCGCCGATGCACAGATCTTTGCCTCCCATACTTCCTCAATGTGGGGGTCTTCATCTCTGACGCCTTCGCCTCTAGTGTCCTCTTGGCACGCAGGTCTTCGCTCCGAGGCCTTCGCAGGTCTTCTCTCCCAAGGCACGTAGTCATCGTGGTCGATGTAGTCGATGTAATCGAAGTAGTCGAAGTAGTCGCGGCCGAAGGCTTTCACTCACGAGCGCCGGGCAAAAATCTAGATTTCATGCCTTGGAGTAGTTGGTCCCTCAATGTGGTCCCCTAGCCCCTCTTGGCTGGTGCTCGTAGTCGGGTCCTCAGCTTGTGGTGCCGATGTAGGCGAAGTAGTTGTAGTAGTTGAAGCAGGTCTTCAGGGCCAAGCAATCGACCCCTTGAGTCGAAGTGGTTGACGAAGGTGTGGTAGACCTTGGTGCCGATGGGGTTGATGTAGCCCCTCAAGGACGATGGTGAAGCCCCTCCTGCCGAAGTCGCTTCATCGTGTTGGCGGAGGCGAGTCATCATGATTTGCCGAAGGTGTCGACGAAGGCCCTCCTGCAATGTTGTTTGGCGGAGGCGAGGTTGGTGTAGACGACGAACGTGTCGACGAAGGCCCCCAAGCCGAAGAGCTTGGCGAAGGTGTTGACGAAGGCCCTCCTGCAATGTTGTTTGGCGGAGGCGAGGTTGGTGTAGACGGCGAAGGTGTCGACGAAGGCCCTCAAGCCGAAGAGCTTGGCGAAGATAACATTGATGTAGACGCCGACGCCGCGTGCCGAAGGCCGGAGAAGTCGCGTGAAAAATGCTCCTGAGTTGATAGGGTGCATTTTTATAGGGACTTAGGTTGCCCATCATTGTCGAATATCGACTTGCTTGCAAGTCTTTCGACACTCAGAAAGACACCGACTTTCCACTTGGTGCAGAAGATGGTTAGTCATTTAAATGATACGTGCAGTTAGCGCGAAAGCCTTAGCTTTGCGACCTGGTGCCCGTGTAGGTTTGGGACTTCTTCCAGGATAATGGTGCATAGAGTCCTGGTGCCCGTGCATTTTTGGGACTTCTTCCAGGTGGCCTAGGCCATGCGGTGCAATGTAGTTATGTAAAGTACGCATGTGTAAAATGAAGCAAATGAATGTATTTGCGCAATAATGCTAAATAGTGGCAAACATATCATGCTCTCTGCAAAAATGACAGTTATGTTCGAACAAAAGATTAGTTATGTATATAAAAAGTGATGTCCTCAAATGAGAAGGTTGTAGTTTTAGATAACCAGCTGAGGTTACTATTCAAGGACCTGCATGGGTATGAATGTGACTTGCAATATTGAATCATGAAATAAGATCAGTTTCCTACGTAGATTAGGGCAGATACAATTTGATTGAAGCATTTTATGAAAATTTGAAGAAAAAATAAAGAGAATTTACACAATACAACCTCAAAAAAAGATGAAAATATGTTAGCGTTAGTTGGTTTGTAGGTTGAGTAGCTGCTGAGAGTTGATTTCTGAGATGGATACTGCTGGCTACAAAGCTGCTGAGAGACAAAGGTTGCCAACTGACGAAGGTTGCTGAATAACAAAGGCCAATGAGTGACAAAGGTTGCTGAGAACCACTGACGGAGGCTGATAGATGAAATCCATTAACAAATGATGGAGACCAATAATTGACTAAGGCTGATGAAAATCAATGATGGATGAAAGCCAATGACTGATGATGAATATCATTAACTGACAAAGGTTATTTACTGATGATGGCCAATTATATTTGAAGGTTACTGACTGACAAAGACAACCGGCTAATCAAAAGTCGCTGACTGTCAAAAACCAATAACTGTCAAACGCTGCCGACTGATGAAAATCACTGACTAGTAGAGGATTTGTTGAACGTTGCTGACCGATGAAAACCACTGACAGCTAGTGAATTTGATGAACGTTGCCGACCGATAAAAACCACTGACAGGTAGAGAATTACTGAAGAACGTTGCCGACCGATGAAAACCACTTACAGGTAGAGAATTACTGAAGAACGTTTCTTACTGATTAAAACCACTGACTAGTAGAGAAATACTGAAGTAACTGACCAAGGTTGAATATCTCATGAGAACCGCTGACTGATGGAGAGTACTGACCGGAGCAAACTCAATAGTTGTTGGACATATATGTGACTAAGGCTGAACTACTGACTAATTTGGTTTGAAAAGATAAAAACATGTATATAACAAAGAAAATATATTTTAGGAGGAAGGTGTTAGCATGGAGGGACAAGAGATACTTACAGTGATGGTAACCTGCATGTTAGTAACAAAAAGGGTCTCAACTTAAGAAAATGATAGATGTTTTAAATTTGACATTTAAGGCCAAGTAGTTATAGTTACTCAGGCCATGCTTTTGATGCGATGGAGGCCGCGACACTTTCTTTGTCAACATGGTGACAAGTTGTGTGTGAAGAATTTTTTTTAAATTTTTTTTTGCCTCAAGGGGCAAAAGTTAGATCAAAATAGTGACAAATCAAACAAATCATAAGGGCAGAAGATATTAGTGAATATAGACTGTTGGGAATTAATGAACCAATGAGAGATACTCACTTATGTTGGTTTGGTTTCCGCTACACTATGCTGTCAACATGTGTCCAAAAGAGGTTAGTGACTGATGTTTATATAAATAAATATGTACTGATTATTTTCTTAAATAATATGTAGTTCAAGAGGTGAATGATCGACTTTGAGTGCAATAAGCTTGTCAAAGAAGAATAACAAGTAGATATCATGGTTAAGGTGTCATTTTTACCTTATTAGTTGAGAGACGTGTTCCTGTCAAGAATATTCTCAAGACATGCATATTTGATGATCAATTGAAATAAAATAGTATATGATAAAATACATGTTTGTATATATGGATCTTGAGTCGAATGCTAGATTTAAAGGGTAAGCTTGGATTACTTACATGTAGTCATTGTCTAGTGAAAAGCCGAGTAGCCTTTGGGATGATGAGAACCTTTTGTTTTTGCCTTTGACAGATGATCCAGGACTCCTTTGATGAAAAAGTTCAGGCTCTAGATGTAAAAGAGTACCCGAGAGTTCCATTCACATGAGAAAATAACCCTCGCTAAAGAACCAAAATTCACAAGGTTCCAGTTTCACAAGATAAATAGCTTTAAGCTTTGAGAAATAAAAACCCAACTCCCATTGTGTCTGGATTAGCATGCAAAGATTTTGCTACCCAACTACTGAGTTCAAAAAAGAGAGCTGAATGATCGCAATCGTTCACAGCTTGTTTTGATGATCTATTTTTTTTTTCAAAAGTGACTGCAAAGGCCATCTTTAGACTCTCGGTTTCAATAGAATATCTAGATATATAACGTGTAACAGAGGTATGTATGTATCGGAAACCATGTCAAACCGGACATAAAAGCTAATTTTTCTATGCAGAAAAGCATCTTTGACGCAATTGTTAGATCATATAAGCATAGGCGGGTGTTACCCGCTAGCTACCTGAAACTGCACTGAGGAATTATATAATTTATATAATTAAATAAATAAAACAGTAGCATGCAAAAGGTCAAGCTGAAATAAACAGAGAGCTCATATTTTAATCGAGAAGGGAAATTGTAGCCATTTTGCTTTCAGCATGTTTCCTATAATCAAAGCGAACAAAACAATTGGCAAGGATTAGTTAAGGCATGCTAATTAAACTTGCATGAAATAAATGGTACCTCAACCGACGTACTGAACAAGAACTGATTGACCTTGGTTCCTCGAAACAAACAATCAATCAACCAAACTGGTTAGTTGTTCCTTCAGTGAACTGAAATGTTCCAGATACGCTGCTGTAATGGTGCTAAAGGAAACTCCAAATAAACCGGACACAAGCAAACTGGGAGGCAATAGTTCCTCTTTTTTTTTCAGAAGAATAAGGTGAAGTATCATATGTTCTCAAGCGCTCTGACCATGTTGTAACGAATTTAAGCAAGCACTGAAGCTTCCACTGAATCTCTATTGCTACGGTCCACAACACCTTAAATAATCTGAACCAGGTTGATTCAACTTCAATCCAAACTAGTGAAATTGAAAATCCATGTATATAAACACTTCTGCTAGTCATGACAGAAATGACCAAACAGCAAGCGAACGAAGACTCCAGTTCTATTCCAAAGCAGAGTACAGTGAAGCTCGCACTGCGTTACCAAGATGAGCATATAGGTTGGCTGACAATCAACGCAAATTGGGGACCTGCATCATCTTAGCTCCAACATTGTTACGTACTAAAGGAAATTGTTGATACTGTCTTGTTGAGATTGCCAACACCATTACTGAGAAGGCACAGCAGTCGGGCGGACCCAGTAAAGGATTCACATGTACACCTAATAATCTTTACAAAGCAATCGAAGTTAGTAGGTATAATATGCATATACACCTGTAACTGACGTCCTGGTGGCGCTCGTCGCCGGCCAAGGTGGCGAGTGGCGAAGTAGGACAGCAACGACGGACGCGGGGGGACACCGGCTCGGCGAGAGGTAGGCGAGGAGCGCGGCGACGCAGGACTCGCCGCCTCCTCCTCCTCCGACGGCGGCCTCGAGCTCGAGCAGCGCGTCGCCCGCAGCAGAGAAGACGAAGACGCGGCCACGGGAGTCCCCGACGACAAAGTACTTGGTGAGCCCGTCGGCATCCTCGTACGGCAGCGCGGCCGCCGCCGCGGCGTACGCGCCCTCCCCGGGCCGCGCGGCTGCCGCGAAGTGGAAGCTATCGGACCAGACGGGGCGGCGCTTGGTGACCGCTACGCCCTGCGGGGAGCGCCGGTCCTCGTCGGCCGCCGTCGCCGGGGCGGCCGGCGGCGCGGGGTCCGGGTCCGCGGATCTGGCGAGCGCGGACTCGAGCGCGTGGACGGACCTGGCCAGCGACTCCGCCAACTCCTCCAGCCTCGCGAGCTGCGCCGCGTGCCGCTCCAGCAACGCGGCCTCGGCCGCCCCCCGCCTCCGGCGCCGCGACCGGCGCTGGCGCTTCCTCCGACGCAGCGGCGAGCGGGAGGAGGAGGAGGGCCGCGACGCTGTGGGGCATGGCCGTCAGTGGCGGTGAAGGCGTGGAGCCTGCTGGAGTCACCGGGAGCTGGAGCGATGCTGGGCTGGGAAAGGCGAGAGCCGCGAGGTGTGGTTCGGAATTGGAGCGGCGGCGGGCGGAGAGCGCGGTGGGCGAGCGTCGAGCGCCCCACGGTGGGCGCCAATGTTGGAGAAGGCGGCTCCGAACAGATAGAGAGACTACGGTTCTGATTGGATTGAGAGAGAGCGACCCCCGCTTCTTTCTTCCCTTGTCCTCTATTATTATACAAGTAACATCTGTTGGGTCTCTTTGGGGGAGTTGACCCATATATCATATGGGCTTCCCCCAACAAGTTAGGCCCAAAGTCTAGATATATTGTGGGCTCTGATGGACCTGGGTCTGAGGGGCGCCGACTTGTGAGTATGGCGAGCTGGGCCAGATTTCGCTGCGTAGTCTAACAAGTGGTACTAGAGCCAGATTCATAAAAGAAGATTGCGGGAGGTGCGATGAATATGTTCCACGGTGCGCAAGGCTTGCTGGGTGTGTTCGAAGGACATGGCGCAAGGTGGAGCATGGTGGCGATCGGCAACTTGATCACTAGAGTTGGAAACTTCGAGTGGGTGGCTCAAACCGTCCAATAGGCTACAATCAATAGGGATCCATCTAGACATAGAGATCAGTTTTATAGCGCTCGTGGCTGCTATTCGATAGGGGTCAGTCAGACATGACGACCAGGTTCTATGGTGTAGCTGGAAGACGTCGTGGATGAGGCAGCTTTGACGTGCGATCACATTGATGAGAGTTTGATTATGATCGGCATGGTCGTTGCAGGGCTCAGATATAGTAGCAACGATGGTGGTAAAAACCATGGTGAACTTGATATGTTACTTGTTAGAGTGCGCAACAGAATCTGGCCCAGCTCGCTATACCCACAAGCCGGTGCCCTTCGGACCCAGGTCTATCAAAGCCCACAACATATCCAGCCATTGGGCGTAACTCAATGCAAAAGATGTGGGACTAAACCTAACATATGTTGTGCTTCCCCGGCCACCATATCAATTACCGACGTGGGACTAAACCTAACAATCTCCCCCGTCACACATCGAACCTAATTCCTCACATCACACAACCCCGTGCGATCTCCGGAAGATGTTTTCAGCCCTGAGTCAAATACTCCATATCACACATAACCCGTGTGACCTATGTTAATGTGCTCCCTATCACATGTGACCCCTGAGAATTTTTTTTGGTTTTTCCGACCATGGGTTTCGATACCACTTGTTAGACTGCATGGTTAGTTCTAGACCCAAATGGATCTACTAACCAAAGAATGCGGAAGCATAACCACCATATGAAAAATACAATGCAAAATTGTATGCATACATTTCAACTTTGTCTGCAAGAGGGAAAAATGCATGAGGTGCCTATTATATATATACCAGAATCAGATGTAAGTATATCTAGTATATCAAATGAGACTCGTGCATTATTACTTTGAAATATCAATAATGAATAAGCACATGTCAACATGCATGATAGAACTCACTACTGGAAACGGCTGCTTTGCCGAGTGCCTCTAGCACTCGGCAAAGACCATCTAGCACTCGACGAAGCCTATGCCGAGAGCAGCCCTCGGCATAGAGCTCTCTGCAAAAAACCTCACGGCAAAGGAGCCTTTGCCGAGGGCCATTTATCGGGCTCTCGGCAAATCTTTTACCGAGGGCCCGACTGGCTCTCGGCATAGAAAAGTGGTCGTTAACGGCTGTCCCTATTGACGGTAGGTTTGCCGAGGGCTAAGCCGGCTCTCGGCAAAGGCGTTACGTGTGCCGAGAGCCGGGCCCTCGGCAAAGAGATAATTTTTTTATTATTGTTTTTCTGTGCCGAGGGTTATCCGGGGTCAGCTCTCGGCAAAGAAATTTTGAATATTTTTTTTGGAACCTCTTCGCCGAGGGCTAGCTGAGCCAGCCCTCGGCAAACCTCAGACTTTGCCGAGGGCTATGACCAAAGCCCTCGGCAAAGCTGTGGAAATTACGTTCTGTCTCCCCAGCTTTGCCGAGGGCTATGGCCAAAACCCTCGGCAAAGGGCCTCTTTGCCGAGAGCAACCCTCGGCAAAGCTGGGTAAATTTTGATTTTTTGTTTTCCAGTTCTGTTTTTCCTTTTCTCCGACACTATCACACAGATATATATCACATTCATCACATATCACATATATATCACATTTCACGTCACAGAACATATATATATCACATCACATAGGTCAATAACATATATGTCCTCAAATCACATAGTTCAACAACATGAGACTTCAGTGACACACGAGGATAGTCCAAAGTTCAATCTACTACGCCTCCGGCCAACCGGGCCACCCCTGAGAACTGCCGCCTGCTTGACCCCCGGTCGGGTTCCATCCAGGAGCGTGGCGGTTGTTCGAACCTTCTGACGGAGGAGGCTGCAAAAGGTCATGTCAGACAAGGAAATGAAAAAAATGAAACACTGAAGTATTGATACTCACAGGAGCAGCTCCGGGGTCCAGAGGCGGCGGTGGAGGAGCCATGAGCGTCTGGGGCACGGCCATGCCCTGGGAGGCCATGAAGGCGATGAGATCCGCCATCTGCTTAGCTTGAGCCTCCATCTGGGCCGACATCTGTGACCGCATCTGGGTCTCGGACACCTGGCGCTCCTGCCTTTCTCTTTCCAGACGGGCCTGCGATAATACAAAGTGAATGTTAGAACAATGCAAACATTTAAAGATCAATGTACGATGAGTTAAATAGAAATAACCTCGAGCTCGGCGACCCGCGACTGCGCAGGCGACGGGCGTGGGCGTATGGGGACGCTCCCGCTCGTGCTCTGTGCTCGGAGCTGGGACAGAGTGGGAGTGGAGGCCGTGTCGATGACGCCGTCGCCAAGCCAGAACCGCCCGTGCTTCTTCCCTCCTCCAATCCTCATGACGATGCTCCCGTCCAGGTCCGTGGTGGCGGGATCAAAGTCGTCCCCATGGACCGCCCTTGCCGCCTCTGAGTAGTCAGTGAGGCGGGAGTGGACGCTGGAGTTGGTGTACGCGTCGGTGGGATCGTCGGGGTTGTAGGAGGTCTCTGCTGCCGGGGCCTTGCCCTTGTGGGACATGGCGTATGCCGCCACCGTGCCGCAAGGCTGGCCACCGTGTGCCTCCGACTGCGAGGAAGACAACAAGATGATTAGCAATCAGGCAACATTTGATCGAGGAATTGATAAAGTCTTTCACGTACCCAAGCTTGTGCGTACTCGGCGAGGTTGCGGTTGCCCTGGTGGTGTGGTACACCTGGCATCTACAGACGCGCCTCCCGGGCCTCGGCGTGGTGGGCCGCCCACTCTTCGGATAGCCACCGATCCACGATCATCTCCCAGCACTCGGGAAACGACTGACACCATTGGGGGATCATCTGCACATCATCAAGTATTTCACGTCTAAGCGTCAGATGAAAAGTACCAAAAGCTTAATCTCAAAAGAAATCACTTACCCGCAAGAACTGTGCCCGGCCCAGCGTCATGCCTCTCGCCTGGGCCTTCGTCACCCTCGTGGCCAAGACCGTGGCGTTGTAGGTGATGATGGCCTGCAGTCTTGCCTCGTAGATCATGTCGGTGACGAGCTTCCTACAGGCCCGGGTAGCCGTCACCTCCGCCACTGCCTCCTTCCCCGGCTCGCACTTGAAGTAGTTCTGCATACAGACACAATACGAGGCGAGACAGTAATTAAAGAAAAAATATGATGAATTTGATATTGTTTGACAAAGACTTACCCACAGCTCCGCTCTAACCCGCGCCGCCTTGTTGGGGAAGTCTGGGTCTGGGGCAACGCTGTAGTGATCAAAGGTGTAGGCCGGCTCGTGCCTCCCGGCATACTGTACTATGCCGGGGTAGTGCTCGCGGCACAGGAGACCCAGGACGCCGTTGGGTTTGCGGCCTTTAGGCCCCACAAAGTCCCATCCCCTGCACAAGTGATTAAAAAAGATTATTAGCTTCTATTTCTATTTTGAGTCTCATCGTACGAACAGGTAGTTAGAACATGTACTTTTGTCCGATGGGCGTGATCACTGGGCGTCGGGCACGTGCCGGCAACCCCGGGAGGCTGGCGGGACCTCTCAAGTAGGGCGTGGACACCCCTGAGGCACCCGAACACCCGTCCGCCTCGTCCTCCTCCTGGTCGTCCTCCTCCTCTGCCTCCTCGGCCAATGGTGCCTCCTCCTGCCGCTGGGCCTCGGGCGTGGCCGGCACCTCCTCCTCGACCTCCTCCTCCTCCTCCTCCTCCTGTGGAGACGGCTCCCTCCGGCGGCGGCCACTCCTCGTCGAGGGCCCGTCGGCCTGCGAGCTGCGGTACAACCAACTCAACCGCCTCTGACGTCCTCCCGGCATCTTGCCTCGACCTCCTGCATTTAAAAAGAACAAACAATGTTGTATTAGAAATAACATAACCAAATATATGCAATATAAATAAAACAATAGATCCTAAAAATATAACATAATATTACATGTATTAGAAATAATCTGGATCATCCGGATTAGCCGGAGCATGAGCCTCCTCATCACTGTCAACCATGTCTAAGTACTCCTCAGTATCCGAAGACAGGTCGTCGTCTTCATTTGCTTGGCCTAAACGGAATCGTTCTAGCATTTCTATGTCCTTCTCATTTACCACCTCATCCCCAGCGTCCTCGTCATCATTCTCTACATCCATTTCCATCGCTTCGGTTAAGTCTATCGTCAACGTCCCTTGCAACCCAGATTCTTGAAAGAACTCACCGTCATACGTGTTTGTGTTGAAGTTATAATCCTCATCATTGGGGAGAGGTAGTTTAGCATGTGGTGATATCTTGTGCACAATATACCAACCCAAGAGATGCTCTTTGCTTTTGCACGCGTATGGCGTGTAATAAACCTGCGTGGCCTGTTGAGCCACAATATACACATCGGAGCCTGGATAGACAGAATCCTGTCGAATTTCGGCTAGCCCAAGATTAGGTGTCAGCCTCGTTCTTCCAGGATCGAACCAATGACATTTGAACATGACAGGATTCAAAGGCTTTTCACCGTGAAATGAAAGTTCGTATATTTCTTCAATTCTTCCATAGTAGTCACGGTTGTCATTGCCTGGAGTACAAACACCGCTATTTGTGGTTTTTCGATTGGGCCGACTCTGCTCATAGCTTGATGTGTGGAAGCGAAATCCATTCACGTCGTAACCGTTAAATGACTTGACCCTACGGTCAAAGTCTTTTGCAACCTGTCTCAGCTCTTGACTCATAGACGCATCGGTTTGAGCCTGCAAGGCGACGCAAGATATATCGTTATACGGTCAGAACGTAAGAGCAAGTTGGAACGTCAGACTAAGTACGACCTTGGTAGGACGGTACCTTCTGTCGGAACCAAGAAATGAAATCAGGCCTCCCTTGCCCCGCACCATTTGCAATTAGGGTTTCAGCTGCCGCATCAGAAAGAGGCCTTGGTCCATTCGAGAACAAAAGAAGAAATTCACTGTACGAAACAAAAAGAATGGTGTTGGAAAGTGACGATGAATTGGATGAAGATAGATAACAACTTACCCCATGTACGGGTCCAGCTCATCAAGGTTGGTAAGCACGTATAGCATGATCTTTCGCCACTCTTCATAGTTCAACTACTTAACTGTGGATCCACTTGCCGTGCCGAGTTGGCCTCGAAAAAGGCTAAGACTCGATTCATTGTCTCCAGCATTGTAATGAGGGGGTGGATTATGCACGCTAGGAAGGTTCTTGGAGTAGTATTCTTCAGTGAAGTTGGACACCTCCTCCAGAATGGATGCCTCTGCAATGGAAGCCTCAATTTTGGCTTTGTTTCTACATTTCTTGCGAAGAGTCTTCATATTTCTCTCGACTGGAAAGCACCAACGCCATTGCACAGGCCCTCCCATTCAAACCTCATTTGGGAGGTGTACGATCAAATGAAGCATCGGAGTGAAGAAGCCTGGTGGAAAGATTTTCTCCAACTTACAGAGCAACACAGGTGCAGCTTTCTCCAAGTCATCAATGACGGACCGAGATATCTCCTTGGCACATAGCTGCCGGAAGAAATAGCTCAACTCTGCCAGGACAACCCACATAGGCTCAGGACATAGCCTCGAACCATCGCCGGAAGAAGTCGTTCGATCCATACATGGAAGTCATGACTCTTCATCCCTAGGACTCGCAGAGTAGATAAGTTGACTCCTCTCGTTAGATTCGCTGCATATCCATCAGGGAATGTCAATGTCTGGATCCACTGAAGTATTTCTTTCCTTTGTGGCCTGCCCAAGACGAAATCGACCTTGGGCCGTGTCCATCTCCTGCCGGGCTGAGGAGGCAGCATCTCTTGCTTTGGTCTATCGCACAACAGTGCCAGGTCTAGTCTAGCCTTAGGGTTGTCCTTGGACTTTTCAGTGTCCATGAGTGTTCCCCAAAGCGACTCAGCGATGTTCTTTTCAGTGTGCATTACATCAATGTTATGTGGCAGAAGAAGATCGTCATAATAAGGGAGTCTTTCCAAGCCTGACTTATGAGTCCACATATGCTCCTGACCATACCCCGCAAAACGACCGTCTGTTTTGTTGAACTGGAGAGCATCTATCTGAGCATGAACCTCGGCACCGGTCAGCATCCGAGGTGGAGGATCTCTCACCACGACACCTTTGGTAAAGTTCTTGGTGTCCCGTCCGGAAGCATGCTACCAAATAGGGCCAACATACCATCGAACGCATCTCGACTCAGGTTGAACTGGGACTTGAACCCCATCACACGGCCAATGGCATCCAGTTGAGAAACCGTTGTCCGATCGTGAAGGGGTTTCTGTGCCGAAGACATCATGTCGTAAAACGCCTTTGCGGTCTTCTCCATCTCCTCCTCCGTACGTCCTTCAGCGTACTGTGCTTCTTGGAAGTCATCTAACATGTCTGCTACCCCCGCATCACCATCAAAGTCCTCCAGACGTGGTCGCACTGCCTCCGCTCTCAAACGATGTGCCTCACCATGGTAGATCCACCGGGTGTAGTCCGGCGTGAATCCATTGTTCACAAGATGTTTAGCCATGTTCTCCTTGTCTTGCCTTCTACGGTTCCCACATCTACTGCATGGGCACAGCACTTTGATCTCTCCTCGCCGAGCCGCGCCAAATGCATGGTTCAAGAAAGCATCTGTCTTGCGCAACCATTCATCGGTGAAATCACTTCTGCTTCTACGGCCTGAGTACATCCACTGACGGTCATCCATTCTACTGTCATCCATCCGAGTACTTACATATCTAGCTCTGAGTACTTCCATCCTACTATCATCTAATAGGTGAGGATAGGTCCTAATCCCACCCGCGGATGCGTACATGAGGCCAGTTCCCATTGTATGCCCTGAGCCGAGACAGAATTTCGGCAGCACCTCCCCGATGTTCTCAAGATACACGTCCCTGTAGGGAGAGTGTGTATCCGGAGAACAACAGGGAGGTGATGCAGAAACTCCATCTCGAATCGGGCTAGACAATGGGAACTAGCCTCATCGACGCATCTGCGGGCTGTCCAAGTAACGTGGACAATCCGAAACAGATACGGTTATCGATATGCAGAGACCGACCTGCATACCTCCAGCCGTATCTCTTTTGGACGGGAGACGCCTAACTGGGTTCAATGACCTACGACCCTTATCTTTGATGAGACGTTATTTATACCTAGGGTGCCGGTGGAGTCAGGCTAGCGGCGCAGTGGCGAGTCGGTGCAGTGGCGAGGCGAAGCGGTGCAGGCAGACCCGCGACGGTGACGAAGACAATCGTGGTCGCCGAGGATCTCCGGCTTGGCCCCGACAGGTCCTCCTCCTACAGAAAAGACAAAACATATAGTATCAATTAGAAATTTCGGCAGGGCTTCCCCTGTACGGTGAGGTTTCAAAACCTGCAAGAAACAACGACACGATGACCGACATCCACATGTATACGGCACGATGGCCGACATCCACATACATTGGCATGCATACTACTATCAACTACTCACTACTATTAACAACTACTACTTACCCCGCGGGCCGATTAATGATGATGGAATGGACGAACTCGCGGATGAGGATGGGCAACGGTCTCCTCCTCCTCCTCCTCCTCCTCCTCCTTTCTCCTCCTCTCCCCCTCTGCTTCTCCTCCTCCTCCCCCTAGGCCGAAAACAGGAGCGGGGGGGGCAGGGGGCGAAGGGGCGGCGAGAGGGGCGGCGACCAGACAGCTGGGCGAGGGGTTGCCGGCGGGGAGGGAGGGATGCGGCGGTTCCGGCGGGCGAAGCGGGGCGCAGCGGGGGACCTCCCGGCGGGGCGCGGAGCGGGCCGGAGGCGGAGGGAGGGAGCGGACAGGCGGCGGGTGCGGGCGGTGGCGTGGCACAGGAAGCGGGGTGGGTGCAGCGGCGGCGGAGGCCGCCAAGGGGTCGCGGGAGGCGCCGGTGGGGAGGGAGAGCGGCCGGCGGCGTGGGGTGGGCGTTGCGGCGGGCGGAGCCGGGGTGGGATGGGGACGCGCCGGCGGCGGGGCGGGGCGCGGCGGCGGCGGCGGCGCGGGGCGGGACTGCGAGTGTGGCCTGCTGATTTGCAAAAATCAGAGCGGCGTTTTTATTTTTTGTAGGGCGTCGTCTTTGCCGAGAGCCGGATTCGAGCGACGCTCGTACATAGATGCGTACCGTTGCGTCTCGTGCCGAGAGCCCTCTATTAGGCTCTCGGCAAAGGCTTGGTTATTTTTTTTTTGTAAATTCTATGCCGAGAGCCCAGGTGCCCTTTGCCGAGGGCTTTAGGAAGCTCTCGGCAAAGAATATATATATTTTTTGGTTTTTTTGCTCCCAATTTTTTCTGTGGCCTTGATACAGTACTATAAGCCAAGATTTCAAATTTGAAGTGTTTTCCATAAATCATGCTATATTTCGCGCATTTTCTTTAATTTGATGATTTTTTCCGCGGGACGCACGTTTGAACTGCAGGTGCATGAAATAATAAAACTCAGCGATTCGAAAAATGGTATTCATTATTCGGAGGGTATTTCGACACCGTATCCAGGGACAGGCGCGGAGACTCAACCATCTCGTGCACCAGAAACGGCGACCAAGTTGCGTGATATTGGATTTAAAATTATTAAAAATACAAACGAAGTCAGAAAATCATGAAAATGGACGGGTGACCTTGACATCGTATGTAGAGGCTATGAAAAAAATTTGGGAATGTTTCGAGCAAGTGGTGCCGCAAGATGGTTGAAACCCTGAGCTATCCACATATGCTCACATACGATGATATGCGGAGATCTCAGAGTTTCAACCATCTTGCACCACCACTTGATCGAAACATTCCCAAATTTTTTTCATAGCCTCTACATGCGATGTCAAGGTCACTCGTCCATTTTCATGATTTTCTGACTTCGTTTGTATTTTTAATAATTTTAAATCCAATATCACGCAACTTGGTCGCCGTTTCTCGTGCACGAGACGGTCGAGTCTCCGTGCCTGTCCCCGGATATGGTGTCGAAATACCCTCCGAAGAATGAATACCATTTTTTGAATCGCTGAGTTTCATTATTTCATGCACCTGCAGTTCAAACGTGCGTCTCGCGGAAAAAATCATCAAATTAAAGAAAATGCTCGAAATATAGCAAGATTTATGGAAAACACTTCAAATTTGAAATCTTGGCTTATAGTACTGTAGCAAGGCCACAGAAAAAATTGGGAGAAAAAAACAAAAAAAATATATATATTCTTTGCCGAGAGCTTCCTAAAGCCCTCGGCAAAGGGCACCTGTGCCGAGAGCCAGGGTCAGGGCTCTCGGCATAGAATTTACAAAAAAAAATAACCAAGCCTTTGCCGAGAGCCTAACAGAGGGCTCTCGGGAAAGGTAACAGCGCAGGGGGAGCCGTTCGCGAGGGTTCCGTTATTCTACGCCGAGGGTTCGGCTCTCGGCATAGGTTCCCTTTGCCGAGAGCCATACTTCGCCGAGAGTCTGGCCCTCGGCATAAGAATCGTCGCCGAGTTTCTTATGGTGCCGAGAGCCGGCTCTCGGCAAAGAGATCTTTGCCGAGTGCCCGTGTTTTAGCTCTCGGCAAAGAGCCGGACGCTCGGCAAAGACCGCGCCTCCGGTAGTGACTATTTTCGTTTCCAGGAAGAGGGTATTCACTAATAATATAACATCAATACATTTTTATTTCATCTTTGAGAGCGACAAGTTTTTTTTTTGATTTTGCCACTATTCTTGTCTATCTAATCTTCAGATTCGTTATGCGGCATACATCGCTCTTTATTTGTTTATAAATATCGAAAATGCATGCATGCAGCCTTTGGGTAGGCTGCTTTGAACACCAACCACAAATTTCTAGCTAGACTATAGGGGCAAAGGATTGAGGAAAAGGCGCTCAATCGTCTCCTTCATAACCTTGTTGTTTGTGTGTGCGTCTTTTTTACCACTATAGGTGAACGGCATGCTCACTGTCAGGTTGATAATTCGCTGCACCGCTGGAAGCAGCTCAGGATAGTCAAATCGACCTTTGTTTGCTGTCTTCCATCCATCCTCAATTAGGTAGCCTATCTCAGTCATGGCTACCTCACTTGTTACATTGTACTCCTTCATGTAGCACTCCACGGAAGATGCCACATCGTTCTTGCTCTTCCCACTCTGCAAATTAAACAACATGAAGTGCATGCTCAGATTTTATATACACACACAAACATACATAAAAACGATATGGAAACAAGCTTTACATCGTATGAAGCAATGTCGTTCAAGAAACGGGCTATCCGCCCAAAGGTCAAAACAGAAAAGTCACTGCTCAGTGCCCACTCCAATGCATCTTTGGTTGCTTCGTCATCACCCATGCCCATTAGGATCGTGGCAGCTGATAATATAGGTCCGACCGATTTGGTAGACACATTCACTTGTTCTTTAAAAGTTGGCATGCAATTATGATGAAACCATTCGCTTTCCAGGATATAATTTTCAGATGAGATCTGAAACTGTACATATAAATGCATCATCAGTACTTGTATATATGAGAATGATCTATTTGATCATCGCTGGCTTGTTGGTGGTTGGTTTGTAATTAGTCTGTGCGTACCCCTTTCCTGGTGTAAGCCACACGGTGCCTCTCATTTGGCTCCAGTTCATTCTCAAGGTCTTCAAAGCTTCGTAGCAGCCTCAAGTAGAACTTCCTCATGTACTCGGGTAGCATAGAAACTGCACTATAGTCCCATCTGCAGCACACCATAAATGGCTTGCACCAAAATTAAACGTACATGAATAAGGTCAAGTAATAATGAGCCAGACTAATACGAACCTTCTTAAAGCTTCAGTGAGCTTATGAGACTCTTCTAAGGTAGCATGATCATCATAAGTGTCATCTACCACAGTTATTAGTCCATAAACTTTGACAATCATTGCCCGAGCTCGTGAGTAATTTTGCTCATAGTATACTGCATTGGCCCAGAAGAACCACTCAACCACGCGATCACGTGCGTAGTTCAGTTCTACTTCTTGGTAAATATCCTTCCACCATCTGAAACAACATTTTGTTTATATATCATCAGTAGGCTAGGTGTGGACTAATTTGTGTTCATGAGTTGAAATTATTAGCCTTTTTACAGATTTGAAGAGTATTATGGGTTCCTCCTGCCTACTGCAATCTCACATGGGGCACTAAAATGAACACGACGTTTACTGTCCTTAATTTGTGTTCATGAGTTAAAATTATTAGCCTACAAATTGAAGGTACAAAAATTTGATACCAACTTAAATTTTGCATTTTGAAATTCCATGAAAGGAATGCACTATGTGGTCGTTTTATTACTCTCATGTGAAATTTGGAATGAAAGAAATGCTTAGATGCTCAATCTTATCTTAGAGAGTAGCTTGTAATTAGCTACTACAAAAAATAAAGGATGAGAATGATGTGTACATCATAGCAAGAGCAAAACATCTTGCAATTCTAACAAGAGCAAAACATTTTGAAATTTTAATATTACATGCATTTCTTGGTAACTCCAAAGGACTGTAAAATATATCTAACATGAGACTCAAGCTGTTTGTATTCATATTTTAATTAGTGTATCTTAAACGCCATATATTGAAATACATCAGGAGAACAAAGTTATAGTTGTGATTAATAAGCCACAACTCTAACCAAGTTATTCTCTCTATTGTTTTTACATGTCACATTAGCCTTGTCCTTACCATTCATTTTAAAAATGTTCATACAGTTTCACAACATATCAATTATATACAAAACATAAATCTTTTGTCATGAATCTATATATAATTTTTTATATCAATTATTTGACTTAGGACAAACCAAATATAAAATTAAAAAATTGGAGGGAGTATAATATATATGCTACAACTAAGCTAGAGGATATTCTCATGAACTGTAAGAAAACTTCAATGAAACTATTGTAAAAGTGGAAATCTGGCATCATAAAATGGGAAAGGAAAAATTATCAAGCTTCATTTTAATAAGAGATAATCAGAAGTTTAGAACAGGCGTACTTGGAGAGGACTTTGAGCTCTTTCAAGTGAAGACGTTGAAGTAGGTTAAAATCAAGCTTCGCAAGTTCTAGTATGGAGGGATTGTATGATTGCTCTTGAATATATTCGGGTATATAATCAAGGGCCTCCAATCTCTTCAGTGTCCTTGGCAATGGTAGCTTAAGGGTCCGGGTTACTTGACCAGCTAATGGGGCCTTGATGCTACCTGTTGATAACCCAAGTTCCAGATGATGCCTTGCAAATGCAATCGCTTCTTCAAGTTGTACCTCTCCATGCGTTAAAAGGTAAGCTGCATTATATAAGCTTAGCAAGCCCATATGATCATTCATTATTTCTATTCGGAAGCTTCCATCGTCACCTCTGAACTTGCTGATCAATTCATCTGTCGTAATGAATAAATCATGGTACAGAGAGAGTTGTCATATCGCCAGTCGTAAACAAATTGTATGCATTGCAGGCACACATATATACCATACCATACGTACCTGGAGAAACCCAAAGACCATGGGTCCTAAGGAGGCGAAATCGCAGGGCAACTTCATGGAGGCTACTGAATCCTCCACAGCCATGGATGCTGCGTAGTGTGGCACCAATCTGCTCCGGGAAGAGATGATCAATACTCAGATGCTGGAGGGTGTCCACAAGGATCATTTGGGGCACCGCGTTGCTGTCGCTGCAAGCCTCAAACAGTCCACACACCTCCTTCCTCAGTTGATTGGCCCTCTCCCTCATGCTTCCCTCGGAAATCTACACACAAGAATTATACATGCAAATTAAAGACATGTGCACATAGACACCGGACATGTTAAAAAGTAATAGATGGAGCATGAGTGCGTGCCTGCATGGGTTTAGGGACGTAGTTGATGAAGAAGTCACCCCACACTGAGGACTCAACTGTCCTGGGGGCCATAGCAGCAGTGGTGTTGTTGGCAGCCATATTTGCGGATGTGCCTCTAGTATGTCTGATGAGTATGTCCTACTATTCAGTACTCAATGTCAAGATGATTGAACGATCCACAGCTACTGTCTATATATATCTGGAAGTGTCTGGTTCATGCACAAAGTCAGTCACGTGGGACATACAAGTAATTAAGTTCATGCACAAAGTCAGTCACGTGTTCCAGCAGTCAGTCAAAGTGGACATACAAGTAATTAAGTTCATGCACAAAGTCATTCACGTGTTCCAGAGCAAAGACGAGAGAGAGAGAGCGCGCGTGACTCCCATCCGCTTGATGCTCACAGTGATGATGATAACAGCGTAGAATAAATAACCATTCAACAACTAGGCAGGACAAAAGCTGGCTTGTCAAACAACCATTCAATTAATACTGTAATTCATTTGTGATGAGACAATGAACTTCGATGCGTAAATGCTTATTTATCAGCGTGGCAAAATTTAGTGTGACTAGTACACCGGTGGTTTGTTAGACTTTGTCTCCGTCAACCATTGGATATGATGAGTGCTGGGGCTCTCGCAATCGACAAGACGTGTTGGCTACACTAAAACACAACACCGCATCACCGTCGGACATCTGACGCAAAAACTTTTTTTATCGATGGTTGATCTGATGCTAAAGATACCTAAGAGACTATTTGACGCTAAATCCATATTTAACGAGTCATTGTGTGTCGTTATAGATATCAATATTTAGCGTTGAATTATCCGTCGGTAAAACGAGATTTATCATCAACCTGTCTGACGCTAAAAATGGGACCCACCAGGTGGCCCCCTGCCAACATTTAGACTGTGCGCTTACCCGTGCAAGCTTACCCGTGCAAAATTTTGGCCTGACCCTTGACTACTAAAACCCTAGGCCTTTCTCTTCCCCCAAATCCCAGATCCAATTGCTTCTTCCCAATCACACGAGCTCCTGGCGCCGCCCACCCTCTCTTTGCTCAGCGCCCACGCCACCCTCTCTCCACGCTGTCCGCCTCGCTCAGCGCCCGCGCCACCCCCCCCCTCTCTCCACATCGTCCGCTTCGCTCAGCGCCAGTGCCACCTGGAGGCAGTCCACGCCGCCTGGAGCTCCAACGGGAGTCGCGCCCGCGTCGCCGGGACTCTGCGCCGCCTGGAGGCCCACTCACGCCGCCTGGAACTCCGACTGGAGCCACACTCTCGTCGCCAGGAGCCCCGTGCCTCCCGGAACCCCACGCTGTCTGGAACGCCGCTCCCGCCCACCGGAACGCCCACTGCAACAATGCACCCCACAGCTCCCCTTCTTCCTTGGTCGTGGAATTCGCAAAAGGAAGCTTGTAGCGTTCAAAGGGTGGAATTCATGGGTGCTAGCAAGAGGAAGACGCAACAACTGAGAGGAACTCATATGAGGAAGCTGCACGCGAGGTGAGATAATTTTTGCCCTTCACTCCCCTTCCTAGGTCATGGAATTTGTGGGCGCTACTGAGAGTCCCCAGACCTCCTCGCTAGTGAGACACTCTTGTCGGACTGCCTCTACCATATGCATGTCTTGTTCTTGTAGATTCTGAATTTTCAAGCAGGGACGCGATAACATCTTCCAGCCCGAGACATATCTCTCAGTAGCAGCTGGCGAGAACATGGTGTATGATAGCCAGCTACTGTAGCTATGTGATAGCCATAGCCTAAGCTCTAAATGGCAGGCAAGAATTGCTTGATGAAAGTATGAATGTAGGCACTCAATGTAGAGGTGACCTAGCGCCCTATATTGTTTCTATTATCTTCTCATATCTAAAACTGATTGTTCCGTGTGTTGTACAAGTCAAATGTTTTATCTTGTTTGTAATTCAGTAGTCCCCTGTAGCCCCATGTGCCATTAAGAATGCTGGAACCATCTTAACACTTGAAGAATCGATCTCTGAAATTTCTAGTAATCAGAAATCAGAGTAATTTATTGGTTTTACTATGGATTGGATTAAAAATAATAGTAACATGTGTTTGTAAAATAGTGAGATATTGCTTACCAGAGCTCAATTTGAGTTCAGAATTGATAGTGGCTTCTAGTTCTAGAAATGTACACCATGTAAAAACAGAACTTTACACATCTCTGCAGCATTTTGATACAGTCCAAATTGCTTGCCAGTATTTTGAGTTCAAAATTGACAGTGGCTTCTCCTTGAGTCTTGGTCCTAGAATTGACAGTGGTATTGTGCAAGTTTTTTTTATGCCTAGCTAGTAACAATAATCTAACGTCAATTTTGCAGACGAAAGAATCTTGGTTAATTACTTGCGCGTTAGGTGTAGTAGGCTTGCGGGGTCAAGGGCGATTAGATTGTAATCTTAGTTCATTAGTTGGATGCATGTCAACAATGTCATCATCCTTGACCTTGCCCTTGACCAATGTTCGTCATTCCTCATTCTTCATCGCTGCTCAAGCCATGTACTAGCTAGTTTATTAGGAGGATCTGGTTTGCACGTGACTAATTAGGCGTACACGTCTGCTGCGCGACACCACTAGGCTCTTTCTGCAACACACATACAGTACCAGTAGTGTTGACGCAAAAAGTGACACCTTGCACCAAGACACACAACAAGCCGAACAAGGCTAGCTTCAATCGGGTACCCGGAGTGTGCTGAATCTGGAGACGTGCCAGTCGGTTTGACCTGAAACCAACAAGGGATAAAACATGAGAATACCTCTGGAACGTGCTGGGTAAAACCAGACAGTTCCATATGTACGGCTTCGAAAGCCAGTCGCGACGGCACACAGCTACAGAAGCTGTCTGTCAGAGCATGTTTACAAAGCTATTCGACAAGTATGAGAACAGAGTATGTGAAGCATATTAACTGCCGAATGCAAAAGAAAGACGTGCTTGAACGAATCAGAGATATTATAAACAGGTAACTTGCAAGAATAGATCTATCCAAATAATACATGCATAGGTCAATCCAACTAATCTGCTGCACGTTTAGTCTTCATAAACCCGTCAAGCATAAACTTAAGCGAAGCTAATCCACCGCATGATACCACTTGCTATAAGTCTATACCACTTCTTATAATTAGATTAATCCACCGCATGATACAATCTAATTATAACAAGCTAAAAGCATGCATATATTTGAATAGATCTATAAAACTCATTACTCATGTAAGCATAACCAAAATCGGCAAACTAGCCGAGTTGGGGTCCATGAGGAAGGAACATACAAGCAAACATGATCAAACTAATCTAAAACCTGCATGTGCCGCACGACACCCAGTTCTATCAAAGCATAAACATGATTGACATGTATGAACCCACAACATGTAACAACCTAGATTGAAAACTGATCTGGCCATCATGATCTTATGATTAGCAAAGCACAAACAAACTTGTGAAACAAGGCCGAATAGAGATCAATCTAGATTGGGCAAAAGAGTGTTACAGGAATTAAATAAATAAAACACATAACACATGGTAACTTAATGAATCTACTAGATCTGCCAAATCTAATAGAGCCGATAACTATTTTTACTCATGTCTTAATCCGCCGCACGATACAAGGCATAAGCAAAAACTTCCCGTCATAAGCTTAAATCCGCCGCACGATACTAAGCTTAACATACGAGACTACTTGCATCATATCTAAATCCACCGCATGATACTAGACATGATAACAAGGTTGCCGGTACTTACGGAGGTCGACGGATCGATGTTTCCTCTCGAAGAACTCGACGACACGACTTAGGGACTCGAAGATGGCACGGGGCCGGTTTGTATTGATGTGGTTGTGAACAATTTTACAATGGCCGAGGCCTTATATTTATACCCTGGACGAAATATGAGTCCTAGACGATTACGATTCACAATGATAAAATATGGAAAGATACGAAATCTATTCCTAATCTCCTCGGCATCTTTCACAGCCATATGCCTTCCCATGCAAACCGGCTTCATCTGTAACATCCATTTCCCGAATGGAACCATCTCTCTGCAAGATAGCCGACCGCACAGACATTCATCGAAATCTTGAGGACCAAATAGTCGTCTGATTGCTTGCCGAATCCTTTCTTCTCTGTTGGCTGGACCCATCTGTCATATCCTCATGCGTGCGAAATTCTGGTGTTAACAAGTAGCAAATTAAATTGCACTGAATATTCAGCAATCATGGGCCGACACTACTACAAAAAAGAACTTGCGCAGCGTTGCCTAAATGGGCTCCGTGGCGGGCACAGTTTTTGCCCGCCACGGTTATTCGGTGGTCGGCCTGCAGCGGCCGGCCGCCGAAGCGCCCGCTGCGGTTAATCTTATTTAACCGCAGCGGGCTTCCTTATATGACCGCTTCGGTTAATGATTAACCGAAGCGGGCGACGTAACGTGCCCGCTGCAGTTAAATAAGATTAACCGCAGCGGGCACCTTACGTTGCCCGCTTCGGTTATGCCTCGCTATTTAAGCCACCGCCGCCGCCACCAGAACCCGATCATCTTCTTCCTCTGGACCAAAAACGGGGGAAGAAGTTTTGCCGAATTTTTGTCCCAAATAACTTGTTTTTGAGGTTTATTTGTTTGATTTGGAGGAGAAGTACTCCACAAGAGGTACCTAGATGATCTCCACCCTCTTTCCCCTCTCTTTTTCGCTCTTTTTAGCCTCCCTTTTAGATCTAGTTGTATGTAGGAGAGAGAAAACTGGTATTTGTTTCTCTAAGTTCATCATGGATACATTAACTTTATTTGCCGTCGTTATTACTTCTGTCCCTAGATTTAACATAAATATAATAAATTATTATGTTTTTCTAATTCATCTTTGTTTTGTGATTCATGATGTGTTTTATTAATTAAGGATCGCAGGTACAATGGACCGGTCGGAATGGATGTATAAGATCAATAGAGTACTTGATGTGCGGTATATCGTTGAAGTGAGAAAGTTTATTTCCGCTGCGAAAGCTGACCGTGAGAGATCGAAGCAGACGACAATCATATGTCCATGTCATCGTTGCAAGAATCTGACCGCCTTCAAAGACGAAGGCACAGTGTAATCTCATTTGATTCGTTTTGGTTTCATGGATGATTACACGGTGTGGACTCATCACGGCGAGAGATTCGATCCGAGTGTCGGGGCGGCATCTGGAGTAAGCTCAGCGTCGACGGCGACGGTGAACCAAGATCCTAGAGCGCACATCTCATCAGCAAGAAGAACAAGCAAGACGGGATGCCGGGGTTCCAGATCCATATGAGGGCATCGACCCAAGGGCAAAGGACTACATGAGGGCCCGCATTCCAAAGAGGCTGAAGCCCGGGGCGACCAAGTTTAACGAGCCCCACCTCGAGGACGTCGAGAAGACTTTGATGGAAAAAGCAAAGCATAAGGACAGCATCGTGGTCCGTCGGGGCCAGGACTTGCTCACCGAGGTCCTAGGAACCCCCGAGCACCGCGGCCGCGTTCGTGGTGTCGGGTCCAAGATGAGCTGGAAGTTAGTTGAGTCGTGGCAATCCGACGCGGCCACATACAAGTCCAGGCAAAGGTATAAAGATGAGCTATATAACAAGGGCTTCAATGAAGGCGTGGCTGAAATGATCAAAAGCTCAATAAAGGAAGCCTTCACGAGCAACGACCCGGAGATGGTCGCAATGAGGTCGAAGATGTTTGATCACCATGGCCTGCCCAATCCTCAAGCAAAGGAAAAGAAAGCCTTACTGCCGATGAACAAGGATCGCCCAAGGGTCTCGAACGAGGACTTCAAGGAAAACCAGCACGTCCAACTCCTCATCCCGTTCGGAAGGTCCAAGAAGATGGTGGTGGCCGAGGGATGCATTCTTGCACCCCACGATATTCACGACTTCAACAAAGACAACACCCCTGAAGACTATGTGGTCGTGAGCCCTTATGGCACGTTCCCGACTAGGAACATTTTGAATTGGACCATCCCAACCTACAAACGGCCAGGCACCTAGGGCAGGCACTTGGATTGGAAGTCCTATGGAACCGCGAGGACATCGAGATCATTGTTCGGACGCCAACTCCAATGCCGACACCAGCATCACAACCATCAGCCGCCGGATCTTGTCCTCCGGAAGATCCAGATCACGACAGCGATGATGACGAAGAAAAGGGCGGGGACAAGGGCAAGGGAAAGGACAAAGGAGAAGGCGGTACCGAAGGCGGGGACAAGGAAAAGGTAGAAGGTGATGGCAGGGAAAAGGAAAAGGGCACTGACATGGGAACTGTGTCTCCCTCGCCTCCAAATAGTCCGTCGATCGGCCCGGTCCATGAGGCAAGAAGCTCAGAGGCCGGTAAGGGCGACAACACGACAACGACAAACCAGCCAAGCACGAACGAGCAACAGGGAGGCACGACGGGGGAGGCAACAGGGACGAAGACACCTCCCCCGTCAACCACAAGCCAATGTCCTCCCCCGCCCACCAAGAATCCAAGAACGTCCACCGACAAGCTCCCGTACACCCTCACGTTCGAAAGGTATGGTAACATTGAGCATAATACCACGTCCATAGTATATATGCTACTAACATCCCTATCCATCATTTGCCAGGCCTGAAACTACCCGTCAACTATTTGATGAGGCCGAAGACTGCCCTGGCCACTATGTGTGCGGGAAGTTCATGATTCCCAAGGCCCAGCTCATCGACGAGGAAAAGTGGGATACAAGGAGGTTCCATCTATGGTACATGGAGGCTGCAAAAGCTGGGATGTCAAGTTTTAACGTCAAGATTCCCACGGAGTACTTCCACTTGCCCGCTGGTAACGAAATGCAACTCCCCGTCGACTTTAGCGACATGTACAACCTGATGCGGGAAGAAGACCTGGACATCGTTCAAATCACCCTATTCACAATGTAAGCGATGAATGCAACTTCCACAGATCACTACATTCGTATTTTCCATAGTTCTATACTTATTATGTCACGATGACTTGTCCGTGCAGCATGACGGTCACTGTAAGCAATAAAAAGACACGTCCTGTACTCTACCTCTCTCCTGCACATATTGCCGAAAGAGTCATCAAGGGTTTCGAGATCACTGATCCGGAGCTGACAGTTCGACAGCGAGAGAAGAAATATGAAGAAAATATGAAAGCCGAGAAGACTAAGTTGAAAAATTACATACTAGAATGCATGAAGAAGATCAAGCCGGATGGGCCAGAGTGTATAATGGCTGCCTATCATTTTGGGTAAGTCAAATACATGTACGTACACCTAAGTTGCTAGCATATCATGCCTTCTAGTCATCATAAACACTATTTTGTTGCAATGGTGCAGCCAGGGCCTCGTCGGTGGCCATTGGGTCGCTTTTATCATATACCCTCAAGATGGCAGGGCCTGTGTGTTTGACTCCTTGAGCGTACCAAACAAGCAAGGGTACAAGGCATTCGAAGATTGTCTGAAAAAGTAAGTCATCCAGCTTTTTCATCAGTTACGGTTACCATACGTTTTTAAATTGTGGCTAAAACTATTATATTTCGTACAGCGCTTATAAGGAATACCAAAAGGTGCCCGGATTCTGGGACCGAAGAACTCAAAAGTTCAAGGACAAGCATAGGTACCACCTCAAAATCCGACGAGATTTCCCGGTAAGTATTTCAAAGGTTCAATTCATGTTTCATACATATATATATGAGTTCTAATGCTTGTGTATCAATCGTGCAGTGCGCCAAACAGCCACTAGGATCGAAGACATGTGGCTTGTACACATGCGAGTTTCTAAGGGAAAGCAAGGAGTACACCAATAGCTGGAAGAAGCTCAAGGAAGGTGTCAAGTATTGGGGAGAGCAGCAGAGCCGCAGGATGTGCTTTAAACAAGTCAAGGCGGACATATGCAAGTTTGTAATGGAGAAATGCATTCTCGAAGGAGAAACGTTTTTTGACAACGAATCCGACCTGGCGTTGCTACCCCAATACGAGAAGCTCCGCAAATGGAACACAATGCTTCGTCCGACAGATTATGCTCATCAAGTTGAAATATGAATTGTAATTTGAATTCGAAATCAACTAAGTCAATGTGTATATGATGACAACAAACAACTAAGTCACTTTGTATGTTATGTGCAAATGGTTTATATGTGCATATATATATATATATATATATCTGTTAGAAATCTGGAATTATTTGAAAACTGCAGATTTGAATTCCTGTTTCTGCTGTTTTTGTATTATTTATTTATTTAATCCAAAATTAATAACCGTGGTGGGCAACATAAGCTGCCCGCTACGGTTAAAGGAAACTACCGCAGCGGGCAACCTAAAGGGACCGCTTCGGTTAATCAGTTACCGCAGCGGGCGTTTTAGGTTGTCCGCTGCGGTTAATGCTATTAACCGCAGCGGGCGCCTTATGTTGCCCGATGTGATTAAGGCTTTTACCGCAGCGGGCAACAGCGCCCGCTGCGGTAATGGCCACGATTAACCGTGGCCTTAGCACCACAGCGGACGCTGTAGCCCGCTGCGGTAAAGCCAAAACGCCCGCTGCGGTTAAGCTTTGTGCAGTAGTGTGAATAATATTCAGCATGCATGCATGTTGCCAGTTGCCTTGCGGGCCAGATCATCAGCAATTGTGATGGGCCAGATCATAAATGGTCAGCAGCTGATATGCCGCTAATAGCGTTTAACGGGCTGAATCTATTTACCCTTAAAGTCAGTCTCAACGGGAAATTTATCTCCCAATTTCCAAGAAATGATACTGACAATGAAACGATATCTCTCGATGCATAGTATTACATCACAGTTTCACAGAGTAATTTAGCCTTTAATTCCTATACTATGGTGGTCCCTCCGGAGCTCGCACCATGACAGCCTTGCACATCGAATCGAATACTCGTAGTAAAATGACTAACAGCAACGGCTAACACACTATAGGAAACTGGATCTTCGCCGAGTGCCTGGAGGTTTGCCGAGTGCCAAATATCGGGCACTCGACAAAGCGCCTCTTTGCCGAGTGCCTGGACACCTGGCACTCGGCGAAGACTGACACTAGGCAGAGGCCACCTTTGCCGAGTGTCCGGCACTCGGCAAAGATGGGCACTCGGTAAAGAGGCCTTTTTGCCTAGAGTCAGGCACTCGGCAAAGTTGGGCACTCGGCAAATCTCGCGAGGGCAAACGACATCCATGGCCGTTATCTTTGCCGAGTGCCACGTCTGACACTCGGCGAAGTTTTTATTTTTTTTTGGTTTTTGCCACCAAGTTTTTTTTGAGGCACTTCCACACTACCACTGTCAACATGTTCAAATTTGACAGTTTTTCAAAACTTTTTGTTATATTTTTTGACTTTATTTCGTTTTCTTGAATTTTCCCGAAAGACGCAAGTTTGAAGTGCGGGTGCATCGAATAATGGATTTTCATGATTTTAAAAATATTATTCTTGTTCTTAACCGTATGTTGAGGCCAAATCCAAAAACTGACCCGAGGTTTCGATCAATGTGCTCACGGGGCAACGCTTCCAAATTACGTGCGGTCGGTTTTTGAATTATAGAAAATGCAAATGAATTCAGAAAATCACGAAACTTGGCGAGATGTTGTTACATCATATGCTTATGCCGAGAAAAAAAATTTAGAAAGTTTCGAGCAAGTTGTCACGTATGATGCTTAAAAACCAGTACATCTCAACAAGAAAAGAAAAATTAAGGATAACGTGGGGTAGATCTTTACAAGTATGGATTCATTGAAAACTATACTTGTTGGGTCCACCATGGTGAAGCCGATCGGATTAGAGAGGAGGTGGTGAGACAACGCCTCTAGGAGTATGATGGAGATACCGGGGCAGCAGACAAGATGGGAGACTTTCAAGAGGCACAATTCGGTGAAGGAATGGAGGAGCCAGAGGAAACCGCAAAGGCGTTCTACGACATGATGTCTTCGGCACAGAAGCCCCTTCATGAAAAGACAATGGTTTCACAACTGGATGCCATTGGACGCCTAATGGGGTTCAAGTCGCAGTATAGCTTGAGTCGAGACGCCTTCGATGGCATGTTGGCAATTTTGGGCACCCTGTTGCCGGAGGGTCACATTCTGCCGAAGAACACGTATGAGTCGCAGAAACTTCTTCGTGCACTTAAGATGTCGTATGAGCAGATCCATGCTTGTCCAAAAGGGTGCGTCCTATTCAGAAAATATCACGAGAAAGCAACACATTGTCCAAAGTGCAAAGCCTCTAGGTATGTGGAGGTAGACCATGGAGATGGCAAGAAGGAACAACTTGATATCCCCGAGATGGTCCTACGGTACCTTCCTTTCATACCTAGGATCCAACGACTGTACATGACAAAGGACTCTGCAAAACAGATGACATGGCACAAGAATGACAAAAGATACAATCCTGACAAGATGGTACACCCATCGGATGGTGAAGCATGGAAGCACTTCGATGCCATGCATCCTGACAAAGCTATGGAGGCTCGGAATGTACGTGTGGCGCTGGCAATAGATGGGTTCAACCCGTATGGAATGATGGCGGCCCCGTACACTTGTTGGCCTGTGTTCGTGATCCCCCTCAATCTCCCTCCCGGTGTTATGTTTGACCCTAAGAACGTATTCTTATCGCTGATAATTCCTGGACACCCGGGGAACAATATGGGTGTGTTCATGGAGCCTTTGTTGGATGAATTGTTCGAAGCTTGGGAAAACCCGGTACTGGCATATGACCGAGCAACAATGAAGAACTTCAAAATGCATGTGTGGTACCAGTACTCCCTGCATGACTTCCTGGCGTATGGCTTATTTAGCGGTTGGTGTGTTCACGGGAAGTTCTCATGCCCAATATGCAAGGCAGCTGTGAAGTTCACTTGGTTGAAGAAGGGAGGCAAGTATTCTTCATTCGACCAGCATCGTCAATTTTTGCCTCTTGACCATCCGTTCAGACGTGACATCAAGCACATTAGGTAAGGTGTTCAAGTCACCAACCCCATTCCTCAGTTCAAGAGCGGTTCCGAGGTCCATGCTGATATAGAGGCTCTAAAGTTTAATGAAGACAACGGTCATTTTTTCGGGTACAGAGAGGAACACATGTGGACCCATATATCGGGCTTGACTAGACTCCCCTATTTTAATGACCTTCTTTGTCCGCACTACATCGATGTAATGCGCACAGAAAAGAATATCGCTGAGGCACTCTTTGCAACACTCATGGACACAGAAAAGTCAAAGGACAACGTTAAGGCTAGACTGGACCTGCAAGAGATGTGCGATAGACCAAAGCTAGTGATGAAAGCTCCTGGTGCTGGCAAGAAATGGAAAAGAGGTCCGGCCGATTATATATTGAAAAGAGACCATAGGAAGAAAGTACTACAATGGATCCAAGTGTTAAGGTTCCCTGATGGGTATGCGGCGAATCTGAGGAGGGGAGTGAACTTGTCTACTATGCGAGTGTTAGGGATGAAGAGTCATGACTACCACATATGGATCGAGCGGCTCCTTCCTGCGATGACCCGGGGATACCTCCCCGAGCCTGTGTGGCGCGTGCTGGCAGAGTTGAGCTATTTCTTTCGCCAGCTTTGTGCCAAGGAGATATCTCATGACGTGATTGCTAACCTAGAGGAAGTGGCACCTGTGTTGATCTGCAAGTTGGAGATGATCTTTCCACCTGGCTTCTTCCTGCCGATGCAGCATCTGATTTTGCACCTACCGTACGAGGCACGGATGGAGGGGCCCGTGCAGTGCCATTGGTGCCATTTTACAACATATTATAAGGATAACCTCCCTAGCGTGCACAATCCACCCTCTCGTTACAACGTCGACGAGAGTTTATCGAACCTCAGCCTTTTCAAAGGCCAACTCGGAAGAGCAAGCACATCGAGGACCAAGATGTTGCGGCATGATGAGTGGCACACTATCATGTTGTATGTGTTGTTGAACCTTGACGAAGTGACTCATGTGCAGTAAGTTCTCAATGAGCTTGTTACATGCGCCGTCACTATCTTCAATATATTGATTCGACCCCCTTGTTTTTAAGGAAATTTATTGATGAATACTGGAGAGAGGATAGGGAACCTTCCTCTGAAGAACAAGACCATCTTCTCAAAAATGGTGTGCCCGATTTCATTTCGTGGTTTAGTACGAAGGTACCACCCAACTAACCTCGTATTTCATTTCATTTCTTGTTTCATTTCATGAAACGATCTACCTTGTCTCAACTTACAGGCCCGCACAGATACGGAAATGATGGATGAGTTGAAACAGGTTGCCAATGGCTTTGACTATAGGGTCAAGTCATTCACCGTTTATGGTGTGAATGGCTATCGCTTTCACACAAGCAGCTACGAGCAGAGTCGGCCCAATAAGAAGACCACAAATACCGGAGTTCGTACGCCCGGCACCGATGAGCGTGACTATTACGGCATAGTCGAAGAAATATATGAGCTCAACTTTGAGGGTACCAAAGCTATTAATCCAGTGATATTCAAATGTCATTGGTTCGATCCTGATGTCACGAGAAGAGCCCCTGAGATTGGGCTATTCGAAATTCGATAGGACTCCGTTTATAAGGGAGACGATGTCTATATTGTGGCTCAATAGGCCACACAAGTTTATTATCTCCCATGGGCGTGTCAAGAAGACGACAATCTTATGGGTTGGTACCTTGTGCAGTTAGTATCGCCGCGCGGTAAAGCGCCTCTCCCAAACGATGATGACTACAACTTCCACCCAAACACATATAGCGGAGAGTTCTTTCAACCTGAGGGGCTAGAAGGGAGGTTTGACATTGACATTTTTGAGCTGACGGACATGGAAGAAGACGATGACAATGATATTGATGAGGACGAGGCTGATGAGGTGCACAATGCCAAGGACTTAAGAATGCTTGAGCGATTACAGTTTGGTGGTGACATTGATGAGGACGAGGGTGATGAGGATGATGGAGATGACGCTGATTGTTTCGACAATATTGACAGTGATGACGACACACGTGTGCCACGAGCCAACACACGAGGGTCACTAGCCACTGACAATCGCGGAGATAATTTTTAATTCATGTAATGCTATATTGTTATAATTATTTTGCAATTATGTTTCATTCATTTTGTATCTCTTTATAAATACTTATCGTTTATTTATGCTAATTGATTTTATCTTTGTAATGGCAGGCACTCGATAAAATGTCGGGCGGAAGGCGGCAACAGCGGCGGGTCAACTCGTGCTACCAGAGGTCCAGCTCACCACCCACCGCAGCCGAGGAGCCGTCGACGAGGAGGGCGAGGACCGGCCGCCCCCGCGGACGTTCTAGGAGGGAGCCGACTCCCGACCCGACTCCCGACCCGGCGCAGACCTCCTCGGACGATGACCAGGGGGACGCCAGAGGGACGATCAGGAGGACGTCGGACGACGACACCACTTCCTCGGAGGGTCGCCAGAGGGACTAGGGGGACGAGATCATAGGTGCCTCAGGAGGGGGTTCCACTTCCTCTGCTTCGAGCAGAGTCTACTTGCGCGGCCCCTCGCAACTCCCGCAGCAGCGGATCACACCTAATCGCCGCCCGGTGATTCGACCTTACGGCGACAAGTAAGTTACCATTAATGTTTTCACTACTTGTTCACATGACATGTTCAAAATTGAACTTCCGACTAACAGTTGTTCTTAATGACTCAAGCAGGAAATAGGAACTTGTGGCAGGGGGCAAGACACGCCATATCAATGGCGTGTTAAGTGTTCTGATTCGGAAGAACTACCCTGGCTTGGTCACCTACGCCGGGGTTAGGTCACTGCCCTGGACGTGGGACCACTTCGGTGCTGCTGAGGACCCCACGTACACCACCGTTGCAGCGCGGATTAGGGCCGAGTTCTGGGTGAGTCTTGCTCGCACAACATTTCTCAATGATACGTTTGTTGGACGTTCTTGAAATAATGAAAGGGTACATGTTGTCCTTATGCAAGAGTACTTTGCGTGCGAGGCGGGGAGAGAGGCCGAGGTGTTGCACGTGCAGGACAAGGTCTGCAGGTCCCGGCTCATGGATCTGTACCACGAGGCGCGGATCCAGTGCGTCATCAACTACAACGCCGACGTGTTAGGGAAGGCGGTGAAGAAGGCGGAGGCTAGGCAAATGATGTTGACCAGGGAGACCGACCTCACTAGGGAGCAGTACATCCAGGTACGTACAAAACAGTAATACTAATTGGTCCATCCATCACTTTAGAGGCTCTTCTAACATTAAATACTTATTGACTTGCAGTTCTGTCCTGGTTGGTGCGCCAATCACCTAGACTGCTGGTTGTCCATTGTGGACAAGTGGAAATCGGACGAGTGGTACGAGAGGCACGGTGCCCACCGAGACCGCCGCCTATAGATGCCTGGGGTGCCACACCACCAAGGCAACCTTAGCCTCAACGCGTACATCGATAGATCGGTATGCTCTACTGATTTTTTTTATTCTAACACTCAATTACTCATTACTTGTAATCATCTGTGTGTTTTCCTCTCAGTCCCAGTCGCATGGTGGTGAGGAGTGCCTCCCTTTCAAGGTGTACCACTTGTCACACCAGGGCAAGGCGACTGCAGCGAGCACCCAGTACAACCCGAACGCCGAGCCCGAGGCGTACACCAACGTGATCGCCTACACCAAGGTCACCGAGTACACCTCGGTGGCTCGCAAGCGCCATGGGGAGGAGTTCGATCCGACCACCTAGCCCCTAGATACAGACCTGGTGATGAGGCTGGGAGGAGGGAAGCAGCACGACCGGTACTGGATAGCCAACAGCGCAGTTGACTCATCCTATGTTCCTAATCTCGCTGAGATTCGATCTGCCAGCATGAGATCCTCCGTCCCCATACGACCTCGGCAGCCGACCTCACAGCAGATGATGGGAGCACTTCAGGTAAGTACTGTTCTATTCGTCGTTCATTGTTTTACACATATACCTTGTCTTTGCATTGTTTAAACCTTACGGGACGAATTTTGCAGGCCCAGATGCAGGCCCAGGCGGACCAGGTGCAGAGGTTGCAGGCCATGCACGAGGCCCAGGCGGCAGCCCATCATCGCGAGTTAATGGCTGTCCAGCAGCGGGAGGCGCAGAGGACGCAAGACATAGCTCACTTCTTTGGGAGCCTGAACATCCCGGGAGTTGTCGTGCCTCCCTCGCTGCTCACTCCTTTTGTGCCTCCTGTTACTCCTTCGACAGAGACTCCGGTGAGTATATATGGTTGTTTATATTTCTTTAACTTTTATGGCCGTCCTCTAGGTGCTAACGAATTTGCTTCTCCTTTGTGCACTCACAGTCCGAGGGTTCGGCACCGACTCCTCAACCTGGCCTTCCTCCGCACACTCTGCACATCACTGGTGGCCCTCCTCCGCAGCCTGGGTGGCTCCCCGGTGGCCCTCCTCTGCCCTATGGGTGGCCAGGTTACCTTCCTGGCCAGTCGGGGTACACTGGGTGGCCATCTGGACCTCCGCCGCCCGGGTGGCAAGGTTGGCAAGGTGGTCCTTCGGGCGGGTCGTGGGACGCGTGGCAAGGTGGGGGTTCTTCACAATCTGAGCACCAAGGTGAGCAGTGAGGGCCGACTTAGATTTGTCATGGACTTGTGAGATGGATGTGATGGACTTGTGAACTTGTGATGGACTTGTGAACTTGTGATGAACTTGTAATAAACTTGTGAGCTTGTGATGCATGGAGACTGAACGTGTGATATTTGTCTGAAATGGATATGCATGTGATATATGCATGTGTGATATATATATATATATGCATGTGATATTTGTCTGAAATGGAATATGGATGTGTGATAGGTTTTTTGTGTAGGGAAATGAAAACAGAAAAAATACAATTTTTCCCAGCTTTGCCGAGTGCCACACTCGGCAAAGATGCCACGGCACTCGGCAAAGCTGGGCAAATTTTCCCCAGCTCGGCCTCTTTGCCGAGTGCCTTGACCATAACACTCGGCAAAGAGGCCCTCTTTGCCGAGTGCCGGCCCACGTGGCACTCGGCAAAGAGTCCCTCCTTGCCGAGTGTCAGTCCACCTGGCACTCGGCAAAGAGGGCCTCTTTGCCAAGTGCCGGCCCACGTGGCACTCGGCAAAGAGACCCCCTTTGCCGAGTTTCAGTCCACATGGCACTCGGCAAAGAGGGCCTCTTTGCCGAGTGCTAGTACACGTGGCACTCAGCAAAGAGGCCGTCATGTGACGGCTCCCGTTTGCTTCGCCGAGTGCTGACCTGGCACTCGGCGAAGCCTTTGCCGAGTGCCCGATATTTGGCACTCGGCAAAGAATTCTTTGCCGACTATTTCTTCGCCGAGTGCCCTTTGCCGAGTGCGGCACTCGGCAAAGCCTTCGCCGAGTGCGAGAGGCCCTTTGCCGAGTGCTGCCAGCACTCGGCAAAGCCTGAATGTCCTGTAGTGACAGCCCCCACCAGTGTCGCACATCCGGCTAGATCTCCGGTGTCACGGGGCTCCTGCCAAACCGTCGGGCACTCGCCCTCTCTGTCGCCGCTACGTATCGAATCCAATCTACCCTACTAAAGCATTATCTTTTTCTATGCTTGGTCTACCAAATAAACCTCCACCGCCGAGATGTTTCCCCTCCCCACACTCCAGAAAATGTACTCAGAAAAACAACTCCGTAGAAATCAACCATCTCAATTATTTCTCGGTTTTTCCTCTCTTTACAAATCTAACGAACATGATTGTGTGTATGATATTCCTCGTCCCTCTCATCTCCCACACCCACGCCTAGCCCCCACATACACGCCCATTGGCCTCAGTTTGATTCCTCAGTTATCATTTTTTTCCAAAAGAGACACGTCATCCTCTCCTCTCCCGTCCCCATCCCGCAGCTAGGTTTCTCCACCGGATCTTCCCCGCTAGTGCCGCTTGCCGCACATCTCCAGGCCACAGCCTGCGCCGGAGTCCAATGGTGGAGGCAATGCGAGCGAGGTTAGGGTCCGAGTAGCACATGGCACGGAGCGCACAGTTCGAGCATCACGACATGACTACTTCTATGTGGCCACGCTCCTCACAATCGACCCATGCTTGACATGACTACTTTTGTGTGGTTGCGCTCCTCGCCGGCCACACCATGCTCTACGATTGTCTCTCCACGCTCCACATTGCCGCTGCCAATGGACGCCTTGATGTCGCTCCTTGCGCCACCCATGCTTCTAGCCAATGAGGCACCGCGCCGCCTCGAACCATGTTACCCAACACCACTCGGCTGGAGTGGAGGCTGAGTTGGGGCGATTTCTCTCTGTCATGCAGATCCAATGATGGATTGCTTATTTCATCGTGTAATTCACCGAGGTTTATTTCTTGACTCACAATGCTTCCTCAATTCCTCTCCCTGGCTCAATCATCTTTGGTTAAATCTGAATGCGTCTGAATCCAGTTCTTGTTCTTAGTATCTGACATTGAAATCAGATGGAAACTATAGTCTGCACCATCCCTGACCTTGTTCATTCAAGATTTACGACTAGAGATAAAGTAGATGAGTTTCACTACACTCCGATGAGTGTAGCACTTTCAAGCAACAACTCCAGAAGTCCATAGAGCCAGGAAAGTTGAAATTTGTTGTGCCTAACAAAAAGACAATGCAGATGAACAGTAATTCCTTTCCTTCTCAAAATTTGGCAGATGCTATCTTACCTAAAGGAAAGGCTAGGGTGTTGACTTCAGAAAGGGCCTAAGATTCTGGAGCAGTTGACTCAAGATTGCAGATGACGACTAAGGAATATCAAGAAACCAAGCATAGATGCAAAAAAAAAAAACAGAAGAGCTGATTTGGGCAAGGAGAGTCATCCCGATCAGCTACCTTGCATCCTCGTGTGACATCTCAAATTCTTTTGAACAAATGGCAAAGCCAAAAGGAAAAGAATTACAAAAGATGGATGGAAGAAAAAGAACATCGGCGAAAAATTGAAGAAGGTATGAAAGAGAACAAGCTGAGTTACACTAGAACTGTCCCTTCTTTAGACATTGTTGAAACCAAGGATTAAGACTACCAACAAGGAACAACTTTCTTGAATGTAGTGATCAGTATAAAGACTACAAACAGTCTCAATGCAACCACTGATCTGCTCATGAAAGACATGGATATAGTAATGAAGCTTGGCGCATTTTTATCACAATGTTCATGATCGTCCAGGAAAAAGGATAGCGATCAACACTAGGAGGAGCGTGAAGAAGAAAGAGAGTATGTTTGGCAAGATGGCCAATGGTGCCCTGGTGGTCTTACAAAAAGCTAGAAGAGAAGGGTGCAGCGCTTGAGAAATAAGGAAATTGAAAAAGCTCAAAGGAATAGGAAACCTCAAGTGTGGCAGGCCAAACAAACAACCAATGTGAGGAAGCCATCGACTGATATTAATATGACTTTCTTCCTACAGATTGAGTTCAGAGCCCCAAAGCATCAAGAAATCTACTCAGATTTTGATGAAACTGAATATGATCGATGAGTTGGCTGCTAAGTTAGCGCTAGCTAATCAGGTTGTGTTTGAAAAGCTGATTAAGCATCTCCACTTAAAGCCTTTATACATCAGAGGCTTGATCAATGGGAAACCCATGGGAAAGATGCTTGCCGATGGTGCTGCTTCTGTGAACCTCATGCCATATACAACCTTCCGGAAGCTGGGCATGACTCTACGAGATCTGATCAAGACTAACATGAAACTTAGAGACTTCGAAGGAAACCTATCTGAGGCACGAGGGGCATTAAATGTTGAATTGACAGTTGGAAGTAAGACCCTGCTCACTACTTTCTTTGTCATTAATGGAAAAGGTTCATACAGTTTGCTCTTGGGTAGAGATTCGATGCGAATTGTTGCATTCCATCGACATTGCACCAGTACATAGCCCAATGGCTGGATGATGACGTTGAAGTGATTCATTGCACCAGTACTTGTCAACGGATTGATCTCGTAGTTTTCTTTGTCTGAATAAACGATAGTAGAATTAAGATAGCCAGCCTCAAATAAAGTATAGACAAAAGTTGAGTTGGCTTACTCTAGAGGTTTTTTATCTCATGCGCCTGTACTTCTGGACTAGTTTCTGAGCTAGCAGAGATGGATAACTTTTATTAGGCTTTTGAATCTGTTTTGGGAGAAGTCTTGTTATTAGACGCAGTTTGGATAAAACAATGCAAAATAGATTATCAGACCTTGAGTTTCTTGTTTTTGGGAACTTCTGAAGTTGCAGCTTCAGCCGATTTACACTTCTTTGACAAAGCTTCCTAGAGAATGGGTTTTTTCATAGTAAATTGTTTTAAAGATGGGGCACCAGAATTTCATGGAGCGCATATGTAGCTAGTAGCAGAGCAACACAATAAATACTGCATATGTAGCTACAATTGAGGGATACCGAAAAACAAATGTATCAGAGAGACGTGTGGTGGTTCTTCAATCGGAGAAGGCTGACCACAACACAAACATGTTCAAACTCCAAACGCTCCACAACACTACACCTCAAAGTTGCTTGGTACCTTGTTTGAAGCGCCTTGGAACTAAAACCCTAGCTCAAGAAAAGCATGAGACTTTGCACCATAACAGTTCAATTTGCCTGCTACTCGTATCTTCAAAGCTCTGTACATGTTCACACCAGGAGACCCACATCTGCTAAGGGCGATGAGATGTCGGTTGAGAGAGAGAGAGAGGAGCAACCAGCTTGCCGACCACCGGCCGACACCCTTCGATTCACCATGGTCTCTAGTATCGGATAGCCTTACAAAGTCTACAAGGGATCCATTGATCGATCATTAGTTTGTTAAGGCTCATTCAGTTAGCGTGGAAAAGGCCCAAAATCCACCTAACACTACTACAGAAATGGACTTTAGCCCCGGTCGGTAAGGGCCTTTAGCCCCGGTTGCCGAGCCGGGACTAAGCTTCCGGGACTAAAGGCCCCCCCCCCCCTTTAGTCCCGGCTCCGGGCACCGGGGCTAAAGCCCACCCTTTAGTCCCGGTTGGTGATACCAGCCGGGACTAAAGGGTGCTGCCAGCGGTGCAACGCAGCAGCACCCTTTAGTCCCGGCTGGTATCACCAACCGGGACTAAAGGGTCCCTGGTTTTTTCTTTTTATTTTCATTTGAGTTCTGTTTTAGTTTTGTTTATTTATTTAATAAGTTTTCTAATATGTATTTTTTGCTGGTAATATATATAATTTATATATATTAGCAGCATAACACAATAAGCTTATTGCATGCATATATAATTGAACTATAGAACTATATATATATATAAATATGTATATATAAAATTACAAACAATATATATACATGTAGAAGTTGTCCAAATATCTATCTACAAAAGTTGTACTCCAAAGTTAGTACTATAAACCTATTACAAGTTGTACTCCATCTAAATATCTACAGGGCATATAAATGATCATCATTGTTTGGAATCAACGGCTCGTCGGTATTATAGTAGAACTCACCGTTTGGACTTATGACTTGTTCCCGAAGAAATCCTGCTATTGACTCTTGTATTGCTTTCAATTGGTCTTGTAGCATCACTTTTTGCTTCAACCAGTCAGTCTTCAATTTGAATTAGAGAAGATATTAGTAATATCTATATTATCAATATTAAGTCTATAAAAAATAAAAAGAAACATGTTAGGTACTTTGATGATTTCTTCAGGAATTCTATTTGATTCTATCATCATGTACTCGCAAACATAGAATCCACATAAGTTGGTACCCTGTTTTTGTCTCAAAATCCACTGTAGAATGAAAAGATTTATCTCGTAATAAATATATGATATATGACATGATATAATAAAGATACACGTACATTCACGAAGGTGTAAACTTACTGGTAGTCGTGGCTTTATTGTAAGTGGCGCCTTACACTGACTCATATGTTCCCGAGCAATGAATTTTTCCCAAACCCTAATCCGGCCAATGAAACATTAATAGTTGGATCATTATTTATTAATTAGTATATATATACAAGCTTAGTCTCTACTTTAAGCATGGAAGCTAGGGATCGAAAAATTACCTTTGGAGGATGTCTATCATATCTTGGTAATCTTCTTGCGGTTTGCTCAACGAGTCATAGATTAACACATTGCTGTGTTTGAGATCGATGACCATCAGTATCCAGTGAAAGCTGTTCATACACATGATTCATATATATAGATTATTAGGGTTAAGTAAAATAAAATGTGCATATACTTATTATTAACTATATATGTCTCACGCACTTAAAGTTGTATGGGAAGAGTATTTTTTCTCTATCTTTTTGGTTCACGAAGAACCTCATGAGATTCGTACACGACTCATCGCTCCAAGTCGCTGAAGGGTTTGGAGCCTTGAAAACCACATATGGATCAACAAACCCAACAGAATTGTCATGTTTGTCTCTGAGCTGAGTCATCTGATACCTGCAATATCGAGTCGATCCACAAGTACGTGTGTAAGAATACTACATACTATATACATATACTAGAGAGTTCAATGAAAACTATAAAAGAAACACTTACAAACAATAGCAGCTAAGGAGCGATTTGTCCCGTGCGTCCATATGGCATAGCTGGTGTAATTCCTCCATCTGGACTAAGATTAGGTCATCGCCACGGAAGTAGTGATGGTTCCAAATTCGGACAGAAATCCAATTTATATCACCGTCTTTAGAAGCCTCCATGCACCAATTGTTGATTGCAAACATCTGCGTACCAAGTACATGCAAGTGATTGGGGTTCATCAGACTCCTGCCCGGTGCAAAATTTCTCCTCCATTCATCAACTACTTCCGCTCGTGGAAACTCCAGCCCAGTAGCAATATTAGCAATTGTGTCGTACGGGAGACCGCTGTCAATGAAAAAATTTTCCATTGAGTCCATCTCAGACAAACTACTGGTCTCTCCAGATTTCCTCTGTACTCTGCCCATGTTTGAACCATACTGATTTTGCACAAATAACGGGGACAAAGGTCTTGATGTTTCCCCGAGCTGTGGAACACTCTTTCCCACTTTCTTCTTGCTGGATTGTTGTTCTTTTGCAGACTTGATTAGAGAGCGTTCGTAGTCTGATTTTCGCGGAGCCTTTCGGGCTTCACGCATCTTGATACCATGCTGGTCCACCCTTTTCCTTAACTCCTGTGGGTTTAACAGGAGGTAAGGCTTCTCTGGGTTTCTCTTCGCTTTAGCCGCGGCCGTTGATTCATCTAAAAAAATTTTCACATCTTTTTTCACCGAAATTTGTAACTCCTCATCAGTCATTTCATAAGCTAATTTCTCGTGTGCTTTTTTTCCTGATGCCGGAGCCTTCTTTTTTGGAGGTGGGGCCTTCGGTTCCGTGGCAGCGGACCGCTTCTTAGGGCCGCGCGGTGGAGGCAGGGGTGTTGGAGCCCGCGGTGGAGGAGACGGTGGGGCCGGTGGCGGTGTTGGAGCCCGCGGTGGAGGAGATGGTGGAGCCGATGGCGGCGTTGGAGCCCGCCATGGAGGAGATGGTGGGGCCGGTGGCGGTGTTGGAGCCCATGGTGGACGAGATGGGGTTGTAGCCGTGTCCTCCAACACATCGTCACCGCCCGCAGCACTATGATGCACTGGGGAATGACAGACTGGACTATAGTTCCTGCTACGCAAAACAACGAATGATGTGAGCATCCAATTAATATATACATATAGGAAGTTATTGTAATAAAAATTGTTTCTCGTTCACGCGCACTACCTATGGTGAGGATCTTGATCAGTAGGAGGAGGTTGCGGCGGTGACACTCCAGGAAAAATAATAAAGCGCTTGCGCCAGCAAATAAATGTCTTCTCCGCTTCACCTAAAGTCTTCTCCCCATCTCCCCCTTCGATTTCCAGTGCCACGCTGCCACAGCCTGTCTCAACCCTATCCACCGAGACGCTAGCATATCCGGCTGGCACGGGCTGACCATGGATTCTTGGTGTTCTTGTGCGGTCGACAGGGTTTACAACACCAACAGCCACCTTTTTGGTGGCATTTCCATCTGGAATGTGCAGCTCACAAGTAGTAAAAGGTTCTTTAACGTCATCCACGGGGAAGCGTAGCTTGGAGTCATCTTGAATGGTTGGTACTTCTGTGGAGGCGCAGCTACTTTTCAACTGTCCTGGGGGGCTGATGTTCACTTGAGGTTGTTGTGATGATGTACCAGCTTGCCCACTCGTCATTTGACTAAGTGCCGCTTGCACTTGCCTTTTTATTTCCTGCTGCATCCATTCTTCACGAGATTTCTCACGCTCTTGTGTTTCAAGAACATACTCCTCCAACTTGTAGAGCCGCTCTGCCTCCTCGTCCTTCTTCCTCTGGCGGCTTCTGTAACTTTGTCGATCTGCTTCGAATGAATGCAGCCATGAAACGGCCCCAAAGCCTCTCGTACGCCCACCGTGCTCAGGATTCTCCAGCGCGTACGTGAGTTCATCCTTCTCTCTGTTGGGCTTGAACTCCCCAGCCAACACCGCACTTCGTGCTTCAACTAGCCTCTGTGCTGCTCTTGAAATTTGTGGGCCCCAATCAAGCTCCCCGTCATCAGGGTTTATGGTTCCCCCATGAGCGTAGAACCAATTCCTGGACCGTTCACTCCAATTTCTTCTTAATGTCTCTGGGACTACCCCCTGGCAAGCATCTCCTGTTCCTGTCTCTCCCACTTTGGAAGGGCAGTCTTATAGCCACCTGATCCTAAATGATGGTGGTATTTCTTCTGAGCTGCATTCTCTTTATTAACTCTGATACAAGCCTCACTCTCTTGTGATCTTTTATACTGTACAAATGCATCCCAATCGGGCCTTATCTTCAAATACACTGGAGAGTTGAAATCTGGCGTCTCATTCTTCAGCACAAAGTTATGGTACAATTTCTTCTTCCAGTCCTGAAAAAGTGTGGCCATCTTCTTCATTGTCCACTCCCGAATTCGCCTCTGCAACTCCTCATCGTTCGTGTCGAACGAGAAATGAGCTTGGACGTCTTCCCAGACTAGCTGCTTGTCACGATTGGAGACATAACTGATCTCGGGAGCACTTCGCTTCTCTTTCCATTCACGGGCACTTATCGGAATCCGATCTCTCACAAGGAACCCACAGTGGAAGACATATTTCTGTGCATGAGGTCCTAGTGGTTGGCCTGTAGCCATATCGAATTCAGAGATTACATAACGGCCCTTCAACGACCTCTTTGGCCCTCGTTTTGGTATGCTCCGCCCCACCGCAGACGTTGATCCAGAGGGCTACATATAGGTAAAGACACGAAGATGAAACCCTAATACAAGTTAAAATAAAACCTAATCAAGTAGTAAATGTAAGCCCTAACATGACATATTGTACATATACCTCGCCTGTATTGCCTTCTTCCATCTCAACTTGTTGTTCACGGGGATTTCCATCATGCATGGTCATGTCTCCGTAATTCAATAAGTATTGACTCTCGTCATCGCCGCCGGCGATGATATTCATCATTTCCTCCTCCATGTTCTCATTTGGGTCGGCCATTTCTGCGAATATTAATATATATATATATATATATATCATGATTGAACACTTAGAGGAGCTTTAGGGGTTTAGGGTTAGGGGTTTAGGGGTTTAGGGTTTAGGGTTTATGGGGTTTAGCGGTTTAGGGTTAGGGTTTAGGGTTAGGGTTTAGGGGTTTAGGGTTTAGGGTTTAGGGTTTAGGGTTTATGGGGTTTATGGGGTTTAGGGGTTTAGGGTTTATGGGTTTAGGGGTTTAGGGTTTAGTGTTTAGGGTTTAGGGTTTAGGGTTTAGGGGTTTAGGGTTTAGGGTTTATGGGGTTTAGGGGTTTAGGCTTTATGAGGTTTTGGGGTTTAGGGTTTATGGGGTTTAGGGGTTTAGGGTTTATGGTTTATGGGGTTTAGGGGTTTAGGGTTTATGGGGTTTTGGGGTTTTGGGGTTAGGGTTTAGGCTTTCGGGTTTCTGGTTTTAGGTGACATGTAATCGCAAACATTAAAAATAACATATATTCGTAAAGAGGCAATTCAACATTAGAAATAACACGAAGAAGCATATCTGTCAAAATATTTCTAAGTGTAAATACATGTTTAAACATATCCAAGTGATTTTGTATGGCATTCCAACATGACACATGATTTTCTATGAACATATATTTCCCAGTTGAAATACATGTTTAAACATATCTACATGTTTTTCTAAAGCATTCCAATATGATTTTCGTTGTCACGTAATTTACACACCGTGAACGAGGACGACGACGGATGGCGGCGAGGATGACGACGGTGAGGATGACGGTGACGGCGACGAGTTCGGTGGAGCGGACACCAGAACTACAGGTCGACACGATCAATCACTTTTATCTACATGTGTAAACATATATTTGTTAGGTTAAAAAAACATATATACGATTTTCCTTTTTCTATAAATATATATGTCTATTCATATTCACTATCTATAAATATATATATATATTCATATTCATTATCTATAAATATATATTATTTTCTATGTATATATATCATTTTTGTTTCTTTATTTTCTTTTTTACACTAACACTGCACACACACACGCACACACACACCACGCACACACACTGCACACACACCCCGCACACACTGCTCGACGCGACGGCGCGGCGAGGACGGCGGCGAGGACGGAGGCTGGCCGGCGTGGACACACGACGGCGAGGAGGACGAGGGCGAGGACGAGGGAGGCCGACGGCGCGCGCAGCCGGCGTGGAGGGAGGCTCGACGGCGACGAGGACGGAGGACGGAGGACGGCGACGAGCTCGAGGACGGCGCGCGGAGGTGCTCGACGGAGGGAGGCTGAGGGCGCGCAGCGAGGACGACGGCGAGGGAGGCCGAGGGCGGCGCGGAGCTCGACGGCGACACGGCGGGCGCGAGGGAGCGGCGAGGACAACGGCGATGGAGAGGCCGAGGGCGGTGCGGACGGAGGCGGCGGCGAAGTCTGAGCGTCGATCTGGGGAGGTTGGTGAGGCACTGTGGCCTATATACGCGGGGGGCCTTTAGTCCCGGGCCGTGTTACGCATCGGTACTAAAGGATCTTTAGTGCCGGTCAGTAACACGGCCCGGGACTAAAGGGTTGGACCTTTAGTCCCAGGCAGTATTACGCACCGGGACTAAAGGGTACTTTAGTCCCGGGTGGTGGCACCGCCCGGGACTAAAGGGTCCTTTCCCGCCACAGTTTTGGGTTTTCAGTATTTTGGGTTTTGTTTTAAGTTTTCACTATATAAATATGTTGTAATTCTTGTTAATTGCATAGTAAATTGAATAGTATGCATAAAATTACTTAAAATAACAGTTATATTTCCTTTGACCTCATTGTATAGTAGAAAATTTTGTAGCATAAATTCTTTTCTTTTTTTATAATAACGAATATAAATATAATTAACCATTCATATTTTGTTAATGCAAAAATATAATGTTAAATTTAAATTTAAAAAATTGTTGGCTTTCAATAGAAGATTTATTTTCACATTATTTGAACGTTAATGTTTTGTTTATAACCTAAAAAATCATTGTCCAATTTCATTCTACCCGACAGATGCAGTAGTTTTAGATTTTTAAATTTAGATTTCTTTGTAAATATATTTTAAATCTTTCTAATTTAACAGAAAATTAAATATTTGATATACTTTCTTTTAAAGATTAGTATGAGATCCATTTTGCTTTAGTTTACAGAAGAAAATGCTATATTCTAGTATCTTTTTAATTTGATTTTTTTAAATATTAAATATAAATGTTACTAATATTTATAATTTTGTATATACTTTTTCTTCTTACATGTATTTTGATGATTCACATCTAGAAGAGCACATAAATGAATGATCACTACGCAATATATATATAAATTCATCATCAAATAAATGAAGTATTAACTAATTAATTATAACATAATATCTTTACAACCCACTATTTGGCGGGCACAACTGTGAACCTCCTCTTGACATATGTCCCTTGGTTATGATCATTCCTTAACCATGGAGTTTCCTCATTGTTTGCCAAAATGCTTGGGTCTTTGTTCACTTTGAATGGCGTAATTCGGTCATCCCTTTCATAATCACCTGACATGTCTGACTTGTCCTCAATTCCGACAATGTTTCTTTTCCCTGAAAGAACTATGTGGCGCTTGGGCTCGTTGACGATCGACTTGTTATCATTTTTCCCTCTCTTTGGTTTTGTAGACATGTCATTCACGTAGAATACCTGACTCACATCTGCGGCAAGGACAAATGGTTCATCGTTGTACCCAATATTGTTGAGGTCTACTGATGTCATCTCATAGTCCTTGTCGACTGTTACCCCACCTCCGGTCATCTTGACCCATTTACAGCGGAACAAAGGGACTTTAAAATTAGGTGCGTAGTCTAGTTCCCATATGTCATGTATGCGGCCATAATATGTTTGTTTGTTCCCATTTGGATCCGTGGCATCCACGCGTACACCACTGTTTTGGTTGGTGCTCCTTTTGTCTTGGGCTACTGTGTAAAATATATTCCCATTGATCTCGTACCCTTTGTAGGTGCTGATATGCCACGATGGTTGTCTGGCCAACAAATAAAGCTGCTCATCTATGTTGTCATCACCCTGACATTGTTTTCGCAACCAATCGCCGAAGGTTTGCATGTGCTGACGTGTAATCCAAGCTTCACTCTTCCCAGGCCACTCGGATCGAAGGAAATCCTTATGTACCTCGATATATGGATCGACCAATGAGGAGTTCATAAGAACTGTGTAGTGTGCTTTATCGAAGTAATCGTCTCCTGTACCGATATATGTTTTCTTCCCTAGTGTTCCCTTGCCACTGAGTCTGCCCTCGTGTCGCGATTCAGGAACGCCAATCGGGTCAAGGTCTGGAATAAAGTCCACACAAAACTCTATGACCTCCTCTGTTCCGTAGCCCTGGGCGATGCTTCCTTCAGGCCGAGAACGGTTATGAACATATTTCTTCAGGACACTCATGAACCTCTCGAATGGGAACATGGTGTGTAGGAACACAGGACCGAGAATAATGATCTCCTTGACCAGGTGAACTAGGAGGTGTGTCATGATATCAAAGAAGGATGGAGGGAACACCAACTCAAAGCTGACGAGACATTGAACGACATCATTCTGCAAAGTAGAAAGTTCCTCTGGATTGATTGCCTTCTGTGAAATTGAATTGAGGAATGCACATAGCTTCACGGTGGCTAGACGTACATGTGGAGGTAGAATTCCTCTTAGAGCAACAGGAAGCAATTGGGTCATAAGCACATGGCAGTCATGAGACTTCAAGTTTTGGAACTTCTTCTCTGGCACATTAATTATTCTCTTTATATTGGAGGAGAATCCAGATGGGACCTTGATGCTGTTAAGGCATTCAAACATGCTTTCCTTTTCTTCTCTGCTAAGAGTGTAGCTAGCAGGGCTTAAGTACTGGCGCCCGTCATCTGTCTTCTCTGGATGCAGGTTGTCTCGTTCTTTCATGCGCTGCAAGTCCTGTCGTGCTTCAAGTGAATCCTTAGGCTTTCCGTAGACACCCATGAATCCAAGCAGGTTCACACAAAGGTTCTTTGTCAGGTGCATCACGTCGATCGCATGGCGGACCTCTAGGACATGCCAGTAGGGTAGCTCCCAGAATATGGATTTCTTCTTCCACATGGGTGCGTGTCCCAAAGCGTCTTTGGGAACAGGTTCGCTGCCCCGCCCCTTTCCAAATACTACTTTCGTATCCTTCACCATTTCGAGTACATCATCTCCGGTTCGGTTACGAGGCTTGGTTTGGTGGTCTGCCTTACCTTTAAAATGTTTGCCTTTCTTTCTTACTGGGTGGCCCATGGGAAGAAACCGACGGTGCCCAACGTACACGACCTTCCGACACTTTTTCAAAAATAAACTATCAAGGTCTTCGAAACAGTGTGTGCATGCATTATATCCTTTGTTTGTCTGACCTGAAAGATTACTTAGAGCCGGCCAATCATTGATTGTTACGAACAATAATGCTCGCAGGTCAAAGTGTTCCTGTTTGTACTCATCCCACACGCGTACGCCTGGTTTGCTCCATAGAAGTAGAAGTTCCTCAACTAATGGCCCCAGATAGACATCGATGTCGTTGCCAGGTTGCTTCGGCCCTTGGATGAGCAACGACATCATAATGAACTTTCGCTTCATGCATAACCACGGAGGAAGGTTGTAGATACATAGAGTAACTGGCCAAGTGCTATGACTACTGCTTTGCTCCCCAAAAGGATTAAAGCCATCCGTACTTAAAGCGAACCTCAAGTTTCTAGCCTCATCTGCAAACTCTGGGAATTCTCTGTCTATCGCTCTCCACTGGGATCCATCAGCTGGGTGCCTCAGCATATTGTCTACCTTACGGTCTTCTTTATGCCACTGCAATAACTTTGCATTGTCTTTATTTCTGAACAAGCGTTTTAAGCGTGGTATTATAGGAGCATACCACATAACCTTGGCAGGGATTTTCTTCCTGCTGGGACGTTCTTCACCCTCTACGTCACCAGGATCATCTCGCCTTATCTTGTACCGCGATGCTTCACATACCGGGCATGCATCCAAATTCTCGTATTCCTCCCCACGGTACAGGATGCAGTCATTAGGACATGCGTGTATCTGCTGGATTTCTAATCCCAAAGGGCAGACGACCTGTTTTGCTTCATACGTAGTGGTGGGCAATTCATTCGCTTTCGGAAGCATCTTTTTTATTATCTTCAATAACTGCCCAAATGCCTTGTCGGATGTACCATTCTGTGCCTTCCATTGCAGCAGTTCCAGTGTAGTACCCAGCTTTTTTTGGCCATCTTCAGCGGTGGGATATAGCAATTTCCTATGATCCTCTAGCATGCGCTCGAACTTGACCTTCTCCTTGTCACTTTCACATTCTCTTTGTGCATTACGAATGACATCACCTAGAGCATCAACATCAGCTGCCACATCTTCTTCACCATCTCCGCCCACTGCATCGTCATCAAAGGCACCGAACTGAGCAATAATATCGGCGTGGGCCAATTCTTCTTCACCTTCTTCACCATCATCCATTACAACCCCCCTTTCTCCATGCTTCGTCCAACAAATATAGTTTGTTACGAAACCCGACTTCAACAAATACGTATGAAGAGTCCTTGAGCATGAATATTCCTTTAAATTCTTACAAACGGCGCATGGGCAGCACATGAAACCATCCTGCTTGTTTGCCTCAGCCACACCTAAGAAATAGTGCACGCCAGCAATGAACTCTTTGGAGCGGCGATCGACATTATACATCCAATTGCGTGACAACATCTGCATTAAATATTACAACCATGCACTTAGTAGTTTCTCATGTTATTGCACAATACTCAAGACATCACATGATTGATTAATTCAAGCAAGCTTGACTACAACGAAGACTATCGCAGCTAGCACTAAAAAAACTAAAAATAAAATGCACTTAAGCAACATAATTAGTTCGCGTCCGATCCCAGCTAAAATAGATAGATCATTCGCTTCATCAGCATGGATGGGCTGCTGCCGCTGACTCACTGCCTCATCACCTTCAACGGCAACCTCCTGTGCAACAGAATTTCATACGTGTTGAACGTACTCTTCCTCCCAGTACCAACCTTTACATCCGCCGGTGCCCTCCCACTGCAATTAGAACAAAGAATAAGAAATTTAAACAACATCATCAAGCAAAACCGATATGAATGAACTATATTAATCAAATGCGAGTAAATAATAACCCACCTCATGGTCCGGACATTTGTAGAATATACGACCCTTGTTGATTCCCTCTTTTTTCACTCGGTACTCCTTCACGATCTTCTGCTTACACTCGCCGCAAGCAATGAGAGGAAGATCCGGCCGCAAACGCTTCTGATCCCGATGATGCGAGGCTGAGGACCCGGTCACAGTTGCCATCTACTATATCCATGCTCATTTTTTAAACTATTACATGCAAATTCCTAATTTCCTAAACAATTATAAATAAAAAAGACTCTAAATTTACCTATTTGTTTAGATAATCGAAAAATATGATATAACAATACCAATTTCCACATTGTCTACTCTCTATATTTATTGTTGCAAACTATTATAAATTCCACATTTTTTAAAGAAAATAAACTAAAAAGACACTAAAATTCAATATTACTCGTCTTGCATAAGTATGAAATATAGAATGGATACTTCCTAGCAGTAGAAAACTATCAAGTGATTGTGATGAACCAATTTAAACTACTCAACTCTCCCTGTTTGTTCTTGCAAACTATATATTTTAATTAAATTCCTCTCATATTCAAAAGAAATGGTAGGAGATGAAAATAGTTACCTCTAAACGCAAAGAGACGATGACGGAGTCGAAGAAGATCACCAATTGACGCCGGAGACGAAGAACAATGAAGAACAAGCAATAGCAACAGGCAAGAACAAGCAAGAAGCTCACTGAAATTTGAATGTCTCTGGCTCGGGGGAGGAAGAAGTTGGCAGGTTATAAGCCGGGGAGTTTTAGTCCCGGTTTGTATAAAAAACTGGGGCTAAAAGGTGAACATTTATCCCGGGGCAAGCCACAAACCGTGGCTAACTATTTAGTCCCGGTCCGTGGAACCAACCGGGACTAAAGAGTGCCCTTTAGTCCCGGTTGGTAACACGGACCGGGACTAAAGGGTCCCCGCCCCGACAGCTCGGCGCAGCGGCCGTTGGGGCGGGCCCTTTAGTCCCGGTCCGTGTTACCGACCGGGACTAAAGGGTCCATTAGTCCCGGGCGGCAAAAATACCGAGACTAAAGACGATTTTGAGAATCGGCCTATGACCCTGTTCTGTAGTAGTGTAAGAACCATTTCCACTTGATCAAATTTGTACAAATTAGTATGCCATGCCTTGGGAACCATTCTGGCTGGAATCGTTCCCAAGGAACCGAACGAGGCCTAAAGAATATGTACAAGTATATGAGAATAGAGTTAGCTAGGGAAGTTATTAAGGAGATTGTTAGGTATAGTCTCACATTAGTAATTGATGGTGGGGAGCATGACATATAAGGTAGGGGCAACCCTTACCTATCAAACTAGTCTTTTGGGTTGAGCTAAGCCTAAAGTCTAGATATGTTGTGGGCTCTGCTGGACCTAGGTCTCAGGGGTGCTAGCTCGTGGGTATAGCGAGCTAGGCCAGATTTCGCTCCATAGTCCAACAAGTGGTACCAGAGACAAATTCATAGAAGAAGATTGCGAGAGGTGTGATGAATATGTTCCACACTGCGCAAGGCTTGCTTGGGTGTGTCCGAAGAAGGACATGGAGCAAGGTGGAGCATGGTGGCGATCGACAACTCGATCAGTGGAGTTGGAAACTTCGAGTGGGTGGCTCAAACCGTCCAATGAGCTGCAGTCAACAGGAATCCGTCCAGACGTGGAGATCATGTTGATGGCGTTGGTGGCTGCTTTTCGATAGGGGTCGGTCAGACGTGATAATTGTATACGGTGCGACTGGAAGACGTCGTGGATGAGGTGGCTTTGAGTCCAACACTTCATATCACACATAACCCGTGTGACCTCCAAAATGTTAACGGGCTCCCCTGTCACATGTGACCCCTGAGATTTTTTCATGTTTTTCCGACCATGGGCTCCGATACCACTTGTTGGAGTGCATGGTTAGTTCCAGACCCAAATGGATTTGCTAGCCAAAGCGTGCTGAAGCATAACCACCATAGAAAAAATGCAATACAAAATTGTATGCATACACATGTCAAGATGCATACGATAGAACTATTTTTGTTTCCAAGAAGATGGTAGTTTTTCACTATAGTATAACATCATCAAATTTTTATTTCATCTTTGAGCAACAAGTTTTATTTTGCCACTATTCTTGTCTATCTAATAAAAATATCTTCAGATTTGTTATGCGGCGTACATCACTCTTTATTGGTTGATAAATATAAAAAATGCAAGCATGCACTGTCACACCCTGAAATTTGCATTTCTTAAATTAGAATTAAAATGCTTTAATTATGAATTTTTGTGCTCATAAAATGTAGGGAAATAAAAGTTTTCACTAAATTAAAATTTATCCTAGGGTTTAGAAACATGTTTGTGCATTCATGTTGGAGCATTTGAGTTTTTGTGCTGAGTGATTTTTGTCAAAATTCAAATTGAGTTCAAAATGGTTTGGAAATATTTTAACAACGAATAAAGGTTTTGTTTGTTTTTCAAAATATTTGGGAAAAGTTTAAAATATCAAAACTTTTTGTTTCTCTCAAAGATTCAAACCAAAATTCAAAAGGTATTCAAATTGGTTTTGAAAATGTTTTGAAAAGGTTTAGAAATAAAATGAAAAAGGCAAAACTCTTCTCCCTCATCTCCCCTTCGGTTTTGGCCCAAGCAGCCCGGTCAGCCCGACCTGCTTCTCCTCCCCACGGCCTTTTCATTCTCCTCACCCGGCCTATCTCTTTTGCTGCGGCTCGATGGCCCAGCACTCCCGGCCCGATCCTCCCCCTGCTTCCGGCCCAATCCCTCTTTCTCCTCAGGGCCCGCGCCTCTCCCCCCTTTCCTTTGGGCCGACCACGTCCCGGCCCAGCTCCGCCGGCACCGCGCGCGCATACTCCCTCCCTCTCTCGCTGACATGCTTGCCCCGCCCGTCAGCTGCCGCCTTCCCGCACGCTTGCTCCTTCTTTCGCTTACATGTGGGGCCCCCCTGTCATCCCCCTCACGTCGTGCCCGAGCAGGACTCGATCCCATGCTTGACTCCACCTCCTCTACGCCTCCTCCTTGCCTTGCTGCCCAATCCGAAGCCCTATAAAGCTTCGCGACCCTCCACCGCCTCTCCTTTTCCAAAAAAAATCACAAGCCCTCGTGCCCTAATCCGCTTTAGCCGCAAGCTCCGCCGCTCCGCTAGATTCCGCCGCCGTCTGCTCAGCGATTCGGTGAGTTCCAGCGTCCACCGAAGGTACCCAGAGCTCTGTATCGATCTCCCAAAGACAACCGAGCCCTTTCCCCTCTTTTTCCCTCTCTATTCTGCACTAACCGAGCTCGCCGGAATCTGCAGTCGTGCCGACCGCCGTGCTGAGCGATTCGTCGCCACCGAGCCATATCCGTCGTCCTCTCCGTGTCTGGTAAGTTCACCATGAGCTTCCAGTTCCATTTCACCAGATCCCATAGTCTCTACTGTTTTCTAGCGCAAACCGAGTCCGCGCCACCTAAATCCGGCGATGGCGCCGCCGCGCCCGCTCCAACTCCGGTGACAGCGCCTCTCCCCCTCCAGATTTAATCCGGACCACTCATCTGAGATCCGACGCACACCAGAGCCCGATACCCCTTCGGCCGCAACTTTGCAAATAAACCCTTACAACTTTTAAGTATAAACCCGCGCTCCCCCTTCCACTGTTCAATGAGTCTTGAGAAACTTTCAAACAAGTCCCTGCATTTCTGTTCAATCGAGGCGCAGTCCAGCCGATTATCAATTCTGTTTTATTTATTTAAATTTTCAAAATCAGATTTGCTTTATTTACGAAACTGCCACTGCTTTCAAAAGCCTATAACTTCTTTGTTTTAACTCCGTTTTGATCCGTTCAACTTGCGTTAGATTCATTTTGAAAAGTTCTTTCTAATCATATAACTTTCAGTACTGTTTTCTATAATTAAAATTTAAGTTAAATCTAATCTAGTAATTAGTCTTGTTTAAATCGTATCTTTTCCGAAAAACTCCGATTAGCGTGATCTTCAAGTCTGTGTGATCGCAGTGAGTTGTAGATAAGTTTTCAAAACACTTTATCTTGTTTTCTTATGTTTGATGTACTGTTCTAATCATAGGTTATGTTTGCTTTGCATGACTGCTATTGGATGTATGTGTGGTGATCTACGATCGTATGTCCAGTCGGTGAGTTGTACGTTGGTGAATCAAGAAGAGGTTTGTGATCTAGATATCGTGATCAAGAGTCAACCTTTGGAAATCTACAAGTCAACAGAAGAAGGATCTTGAGTTAAGGCAAGTATAGCAATCGGGTTTTGTTTTCGCAATCATGATCATGTTACTTAATTAATGTATGCATCGAATGATAAAAATGACTTATTAGCAACTTAAGAAATTATCTGTACGAGCACCTTCGGGATTTACAGTGCAACTGATGGGGGTTATATGGCTTTGGCTTTAGCTCAGTATGAGGACCTTTTCTAGCTTGTTAGTGGACACCTGTATAGGCGCGTTGGGTCTTGCCGAGACGGGTATAGTGCGGCTTCTGTCCACGTGTGTATAGGCTGCGTGTTATTGTGCCACCTGGAAGGAGGGCTCTACATCCCCTTGCCTTAAGACCTAGCGGCCCTAACTTGTTAGACGAACCTTTGAAAGGCTTCATCGTGAACCCTGCCGACCTTCCTTGGAAGTGGGTTAAGAGGCTGCCTCCCTCGGGCGAAAGGGCAATTCACGTCTCACAGGGAAAGTGTACACCTTTGCGCAAAGTTTATTAAACTGATATATCAGCCTTGCTCAAGGACACGAGCGGCCTTGAAGACTTTTACATTTATGACTTATGTTGGTTAACATGTTCATTATTTACCGTTTTATGCTATTCATTATTTATGTTACATTGATCATGAAACTTGGGATCTATATCACTTGTTGCTATACTTGTGTAGTTCAACATGGACTCACTCTTGCTTTTCCCCACACCTCAGAGAGTTAAGCTTTGAAGAAGCTTAGGCTTGTGGTCAACCAGTCAGTTGTTCCCTGTGAAGTTGGTGTTTCCATCCGAAGATCGGAGTGTCTTCCCGCTGTCTGCTCCTTAAGGTTATTAAGGTTATGTTCTTTGTGTTTATACGTTATATATGAGCATTGTCTTTCGATATTACCCTTTATTTGTAACTATATGTGAGATTTGACTTCCTGGGCTCACATATGGTGTATACCTGGTTTTGTTCTTAAAACTGGGTGTGACATGCAGCCTTTGGGTAGGCTTCATTGAACACCAACCACAAATTTCTAGCTATACTAGAGGGGCAAAGGATTAAGGAAAAGGCACTCAATCGTCTCCTTCATAACCTTGCTGTTTGTGTGTGCATCTTTTTTACCACTATAGGTGAACGGCATGCTCACTGTCAGGTTGATAATTCGCTGCACCGCTGGAAGCAGCTCAGGATAGTCAAATCGAGCTTTGTTTGCTGTCTTCCATCCATCCTCAATTAGGTAGCCTATCTTAGTCATGGCTACCTCACTTGTTACATTGTACTCCTTCATGTAGCACTCCACAGAAGATGCCACATCATTCTTGCTCTTCCCACTCTGCAAATTAAAAAAATGATGTGCATGCTAGCTCAGATTTTATATACACACACATATATAAAAACGATATGATAACAAACTTTACATCGTATGAAGCAATGTCGTTCAAAAAACGGGCTATCCGCCCAAAGGTCATAACAGAAAAGTCACTGCTCAGTGCCTACTCCAATGCATCTTTGGTTGCTTCATCACCCATGCCCATTAGGATCGTGGCAGCTGATAATATAGGCACGACCGATTTGGTAGACACATTCACTTGTTCTTTAAAAGTTGGCATGCAATTATGATGAAACCATTCGCTTTCCTGGATATAATTTTCAGATGAGATCTGAAACTGCACACATAAATGCATCATCAGTACTTGTATATATGAGAATGATCTATTTGATCATTGCTGGCTTGTTGGTGGTTGGTTTGTAATTAGTCTGTGCGTACCCCTTTCCTGGTGTAAGCCACACGGTGCCTCTCATTTGGCTCCAGTTCATTCTCAAGGTCTTCAAAGCTTCGTAGCAGCCTCAAGTAGAACTTCCTCATGTACTCGGGTAGCATAGAAACTGCACTATAGTCCCATCTGCAGCACACCATAAATGGCTTGCACCAAAATTAAACGTACATGAATAAGGTCAAGTAATAATGAGCCAGACTAATACGAACCTTCTTAAAGCTTCAGTGAGCTTATGAGACTCTTCTAAGGTAGCATGATCATCATAAGTGTCATCTACCACAGTTATTAGTCCATAAACTTTGACAATCATTGCCCGAGCTCGTGAGTAATTTTGCTCATAGTATACTACATTGGCCCAGAAGAACCACTCAACCACGCGATCACGTGCGTAGTTCAGTTCTACTTCTTGGTAAATATCCTTCCACCATCTGAAACATTTTGTTTATACATCATCACTAGCACTACAGCAGAATCAGACTTTGCCGAGTACTGGCAGCACTCGGCAAAGAGCCTTTTGCACTCGGCGAAGGCTTCGCCGAGTGCCGCACTCGGCAAAAAGCACTAGGCAAAGAAAATGTCGGCAAAGGGCTCTTTGCCGAGTGTCAAATATCGGGCACTCGACGAAGGCTTTGCCGAGTGCTGACATATTTGGCACTTGGCAAAGAAAAAACGAAAAAAATCCAAAAAAATAGAGAAAAACTTTTATTAAATCGGGGGAGGGGCTAGTGCCTTGTGTTTGCGCTTTGCCGAGTGCCACGTGGCCGGCACTCGGCAAAGAGGCTCTTTGCCCAGTACCCGAAATTTGGCACTCGGCAAAGCCTAGGTTTCTGTAGTGTAGGCTAGGTGTGGACTAATTTGTGTTCATGAGTTGAAATTATTAGTCTTTTTTACAGATTTGAAGAGTATTGGTTTCTCCTGCCTACTGCAATCTCACATGGGGCACTAAAATGAATACCGCGTTTGCTGTCCTTAATTATCAGGAGCTGACAAATTAATTACACCTACCAATTGAAAGTACAAAAATTTGATACCAACTTAAATTTTGCATTTTGCAATTCCATGAAAGGAATGCACTCTGTGATCATCTTATTACTCTCATGTGAAATTTGGAATGAAAGAAATGGTCAGATTTTCAATCTTAGAGATTAGCTTGTAATTAGCTACTACAGAAAATAAAGGATGAGAATGATGTGTACATCATAGTAGGAGCAAAACATCTTGCAGTTCTGATAGGAGCATAACATTTGAAATTTTAATATTACAGGTAGTCCTCTTCCCTTCACCCACTTTAAAAAAAAAATCATATCTCCCTATATATATAAACATGTTGTCACACTTTCTTGGTACCCCTCCAAGGACTGTAAAAGATGTCTAACATGATACTCAAGCTGTTTGTATTCATATGTTAATTAGTGTATCTTAAACGGCATATATTGAAATACATCAGGAGAACAAAGTTATAGTTGTTATTAATAAGCCACAACTCTAACCAAGTTACTCTCTTTGTTTTTTTACATGTCACATTAGCCTTGTCCTTACCATTCAATTAAAAAAAGTTAATACAGTTTCACAACATATCAATTATATATAAAACATAAATCTTATGTCATGAATCTATATACAATTTTTTTTTATAATCGATGATCAAAGATACAAATATTTGACTTAGTACAAACCAAATATAACAGTAAAAAAATGGGTGGAGTATAATATATATGCTACAAGTAAGCAAGAGGATATTCACATGAACTGTAAAAACTTCAATGGAACTATTGTAAACGTGGAAGTCTGGCAACATAAAATGGGAAAGAAAAAATTATCAATCTTCATTTTAATAAGACAAAATCAGAAGTTTAGAACATGCGTACATGGAGAGGACTTTGAGCTCTTTCAAGTGAAGATGTTGAAGTAGGTTAAAATCCAGCTTTGCAAGTTCTAGTATGGAGGGATTGTATGGTTGCTCTTGAATATATTCGGATATATAATCAATGGCCTCCAATCTCTTCAGTGTCCTTGGCAATGGTAGCTTAAGGGCTCGGGTTACTTGACCAGCTAACAGGGCCTTGATGCTACCTGTTGATAACCCCTGTTCCAGATGATGCCTTGCAAATACAATCACTTCTTCAAGTTGTACCTCTCCGTGCGTCAAAAGGTGAGCTGTATTGTATAAGCTTAACAAGCCTATATGATCATTCGTTATTTCTGTACGGAAGCTTCCATCGTCGCCTCTGAACTTGCTGACCAATTCATCTATCGTAATTAATAAATCATGGTAGAGAGAGTTGTCAATTGTCATGCCAATCATACATAAACTGTATGCATTGCAGGCACACATATATACCATACCATACGTACCCGGAGAAACCCAAAGACCATGGGTCCTAAGGATGCGAAATCGCAGGGCAGCTTCATGGAGGCTACTGAATCCTGCACAACCATGGATGCTGCGTAGTGTGGCACCAATCTGCTCCGGGAAGAGATTATCGATACTCAGATGCTGGAGGGTGTCCACAAGGATCATTTGGGGCACTGCGTTGCTGTCGCTACAAGCCTCAAACAGTCCACACACCTCCTTCCTCAGTTGATCGGCCGTCTCCTTCATGCTTTCCTCCGAAATCTACGTACAAGAAATATATATGCAAATTAAAGGCATTTGCACAGAGTATAGCATAGACACTGCCGGACATGATAAAAAGTAATAGATGGAGCATGATTGCGTGCCTGCGTCGGTTTAGGGACGTAGTTAATGAAGTAGTCACCCCACACTGAGGAGCCAACAGTCCTGGCCTTAGCAGCGGTGGCGTTGTTGGCAGCCATTTGCGGATGTGCCTCTAGTAGTATGTCTGAGGAGCTTGATATATATGTCCTACTACTCAGTCTCTCTCTCTTTTCCAAACTATGAATATATATATATATATATATATATAGATTGGAAATAAAACTTGAGTCGGCTTAGAAGGGCCACCAAAATTTGGCGGCTCCCGTGGTTCTTTTCAAAAGAACTATGAAACTATTATGGTTTCTGTACTATGAGCGTTCTAAGTATGCAATATGTAATGCTTAACCGACAAACAACAAGAAAAAAAAACAAATGGATGGAGAAGGACTTGCAGATTTAGCAGGACGTACGAAACCGTTATGGTATTCAAATTCAAATAGCAGGTATGTAAGCCACATAAGCTATAACACATTTTTTTCCCTTAAAAGGTGTTTTGGATCCTTTCATTTGGAGGATTTGAAATCCACTTAATTAACTAGTCTATTTGGTTTAGAACATGACATTCCTAACTCTTTCCCGACAATATGTCGATTATTTTCTTCATGAGTGACGACCCAGGCCCATGGTCTCTTCTTCTTCTCGTCCCATGACTAACTGTCATAAAAATCCAGCGCGAATCAAGAAAGTCAGTGAGATTACCAGCAAGTATTCCAGGATGCGATTGGGTCGTTTGGGAGACTTCTCTCCTGGCATAGGGATAACGATGAGGTGACCAGAATCATTATCAAAGCTAGGGTCATAGATGTGCAATCAGTGCCTCATTTCATTGTTTTCTCTGAATCTGAAGGCTTTGAGAATGAGTCTTGGACTGTCCAGTGCAAGATCCTTCAACATAATTTGCTGGGTGGTGGAGCCCAAGATGAGGATCCGGCTCCTGAGCTTCCCTTAGACAACATCCCCATTGCTTTCTTTGGTTTGGGGCAGCCGGGAGAAGGCCCCCATCAGATTAATCAGATTGTTCAGCAACAAGTCCAAGCCCCAGAAAATGTTCAGCAAGGGAATGTGCCGGCTGATGACCATTGGGATCCTTGGCAGCAGGCCCCCCAGGCCCAGGTTCAGTTACAAGATCAAAACCTGCAGTTACAGGATCAATTATTACAGGGAATGCGAATCGATCTAAATGCACCCTTAGTGGAAAACCCCATGGAAGTGATTCTGAATCCTGTGCAGCCCTTGGGAGATTTTGTGGATATTAATGACATGCCTGAGGGTAATGTTGTCGTTCAGGAACTCCTTATTGAACATCCCCAGTTTGTTGAGTATGTTCTGTTGCCTGCTGAGTTACTGGCTGATGAGCAGCCACAAATTCCTCACCTTCCTGCTCAACTGGTTAATGTTCTGGATGATGAAATCCCACTAGAGCATATGGTTAACTTCGGTGATTTTGAAGCCTTAGCTGCTGAAGAAACCGCGGTGGTGGCTGGAAATTTGAATCAGCAAGAAGACATCCCAGATCTGAACAATGATGGCTTGGGTAATGAAATTCAGAACTTAATTTTAAATCCTGTGGCAAACGAGGAAGCACCTCCTGAAACAGAAGCTCTTATGGCTCACAGTGAAGGCATAGCAACTTCAGCTGAAAATGTTATGGTATCTGTTGAAGGTTCTGTTGCTGCTTCAGATAACCAACCCCTAGATATCCAGCCTGCTAATCTTTCAGCCCATGATGTCCTTCCTGCTGCTTCTAAGCCCATTGAAGCCCATCCATCTTTGGGACCCCATACTTTGACTGTGGTCTCCTCGCTGCCTTCTTTTGGAGAGGGAACCTCGACTGAGCTCTCTGCAGGTAACTCTAATTCTTTCTTCAGAGTTCCTTCAGAATGGAGCCCCTTTTTTTCTAAACTTCTTGTCTCTCCAGATAAAATGGACTAGGCCAAAGGTTTCCTGACATCTGAAGCTCTTAGTAATTTTGAATGTAAGTTTGGACTCTCCAATCTCTCCACTTCTCAGTTCACTCAATCTGATGCTAACTGTCTATGCGTCTTGAATGAGTCAGCATCTGAACCTAGCAAGCACAGTGTGGAGATTACAGAGGTACAGGATGAACCAACTCAGGAGGTGGGAAAGAAGATGGAAGATGAGATCAAGCAACCAAAAAAAGGGCCTAAAAGGAAAGCTCCTCTAGTCATCACTGAGGTAAGGAGGAGTCCCAGGCATATCTCTAATTACAAAGGCTCTAAATCTCCTGGATGTCCTGCTAAAAAATGTTTAGCCTGTTCTCCTTCTCCTCCCATCATCAGCTCTAAATCTCTGAAAAATCTGGGTTTGCAGTTCTATGGCATGGATCCGGTTGAGCTGGAGGGAGACCTTAGAAAGAAGGGAAAGACTGCAGCAATTGGCAACAGTAATAGACCAAGCCCAGAAGAGAAAGAAGGCAGTGATGAATCTGAAGAGGTGGGCAGTGGCAATTTAGGACTTGATAGGGGCAAGAATGCCTTGGGAGATTAGTCCCTTCTCCCTGTAATCTCTCTTGTATGTCTTTTTCTGAACCCTGCTTTGCTGGTGTTCTCTGTCTTATCCTTTATCTTTATCCATGGGATCAAACTCTGTTAGAAGTTGGAAGGTTATGTCCTGGAATGTTAGAGGTGTGAACTCTGGCTGGAAATGGGATGCAATTAAAAACAAGATTTTGCTTGCTGCATGTGATGTTATCTGTCTGCAAGAAACTAAGAAAGAAGATTTTGATTTTCAGTTTATTAAAAAAATTTGTCCCCCTGGTTTTGATGCCTTTGATTTCCTTCCCTCTGTGGGGGCTTCTGGTGGCATTTTGGTGGCCTGGAAAAGTACTTTGTTCTTTGGCAATAAAATCTTCAGTAACTCATTTGGTATTTCTATTGAATTTTGCTCTGCTCACAACAATGCTTGTTGGGTCCTCACTTGTGTTTATGGACCCTGCACTTCTGATGGAAAGTTGGAGTTTATTAGCTGGCTCAAGAATATTCAAATGCCCCAATCTGTGAACTGGTTATTAGTGGGTGACATCAACTTGATTAGGCACATGGACAATAGGAAAAAGCCTGGTGGAAATCCTGCTGAGATCATGCTCTTTAATGCAGCCTTGAGTCATCTGGGGGTTCATGAGATCCCTCTTATGGGAAAAAAATTCACTTGGTCAAATATGCAACCCTCTCCACTTCTTGAAAAAATTGATTGGGTTTTCTCTTTTGCTGCCTGGATTCTGAATTACCCAAACTCCTTGGTGAATGCTCTTGATATGGCTCCTTCTGATCACACTCCTTGTGTAGTCAGCATTAACACCACCATCCCTAAAAGTAAAATGTTCAGATTTGAGAACTATTGGCTTACAGATGCTCAGTTTGGTGAAATCCTCAACCTCAGCTGGTCTAGTCCTATAATGTGCAATGATGTGGCAAAAAGAATCACAGCCAAGTTCAAGCTGTTAAGAAAAAACCTAAGAATTTGGCAGAGCAAGAAATTGGGGCTTCATACTCTTATCAGCAACACAAGGTCTATTCTCCTTTTCATGGAAATTATAGAAGAATTCAGAGATTTGAGCCTTGAAGAATGGAATTTTAAGGGCATTACCAGGAAGCACCTTTTGTCCCTTCTTGAACGTCAAAGAATTTTTTGGAAACAAAGAGGCAGCATCAAATGGATCAAAATGGGAGATGCAGGAACCAAGTTCTTTCATGCTAATGCAACAATCAAATACAGAAAGAACCTGATCACTGAACTTACCAACTCAGAAGGGGTTACCTGCACTGATCACAGAGCAAAAGAAGAGATCATCTGGGAAGATTTTAAAGCCAGACTTGGGTTATCTGAATTTGAAGGTCTTGTGGTAAACCCTGAATTCTTCATTCAAAGGCATAATAGTCTGCATCTTTTGGAAAGTCCTTTCAGACAGGAGGAGATTGATCTCATTGTCAAGAGTCTGCCCAATGATAAATCACCAGGCCCTGATGGCTTCAATAATGAATTTATGAAGAAATGTTGGCCAGTGATCAGAGCTGACTTCTATGAGCTTTTCAGAGAGTTTTTCAACCATTCAGTCTGCATGAGAAGCATTAATTCTTCATATATCACACTCATTCCCAAGCTGGATGGGGCAAGAAACTTGAATGAATTCAGACCAATTTCCCTTTTGAACTCCTCTGTCAAGCTTCTGACCAAGCTTCTTGCTAATAGGCTGCAGCCAGTCATCACATCTCTGATCCATGAGAATCAATATGGGTTTATTAAGAAAAGAACTATTCAAGATTGTTTTGCTTGGGCATATGAATACATACATCTGTGCCACCACTCTGGAAAGGAAATAGTCATTCTGAAGTTAGATTTTGAAAAGGCCTTTGATAAAATTGAGCACAAAGCAATGTTGGATTTAATGCAAGCTAAAGGGTTTGGCCAGAGATGGATTCAGTGGATGCAAAATATCTTCTCTTCTAGCACTTCAGCAGTTCTCCTAAATGGAGTGCCTGGCAAGGTCTTTCATTGTAAAAGAGGTGTTAGACAGGGTGATCCCCTCTCTCCTCTTCTCTTTGTTTTGGCTGCTGATTTTCTTCAGTCCATGATTAATAAAGGAAAAGACATCGGGCTTCTGAATCTCCCAGTGCCAACAAACTACACTAGTGACTTCCCTATTGTGCAATATGCAGATGATACTTTGATTATGGTTGAAGGGGATGTCAGACAACTCCTATTTCTCAAGTCTCTGCTCAATAGTTTTTAACTGTCAACTGGCCTCAAGGTTAACTTCAGCAAGTCTATGATGGTCCCAATAAACCTTACAAATGAGAAGTTGAATATCCTTGCTGGAACCTTTGGCTGTTCAGTGGGTACTTTACCCTTCACTTACTTGGGCCTTCCTTTATGTATCTCGAGACCCAGAGCCCAGGATTTTATGCCTTTAGTGGGTAAATGTGAGAGAAGGCTAGCCTTTGTCTCTCCCTTCCTCAACCAAGCTGGCAGACTGCAATTAGTTAATGCTGTTTTCTCATCCTTGCCAACCTTTTTTATGTGCACCATCTTGATCCCCAAGTCAATCATTAAACAAATTGACAAATATAGGAGGCACTGCCTCTGGAGAGGTTCCAGCAATAATGTGAGTGGCACTCCAAAAGCGGCATGGGAAATGATATGTGTACCAAAGTGTGAAGGTGGCCTGGGTGTGATCAATTTGGAAATGCAAAACAAAGCTCTTCTTCTGAAAAATCTCCACAAGTTCTTCAATAATCACAATCTGCCCTCGGTATGCCTTGTGTGGGAAAAGCATTATTCTAATAACAGGCTGCCCAATCACACAAGAAAGGGGTCTTTCTTGTGGAGGGACATTCTTAAATTGCTCCCTGAATTTAAACACATTGCTAAACCTGTCATTGGAAATGGTAGAAGTATTCTATTCTGGACTGATTGCTGGAATGGGGTGCCAATTTCTTTATATGCACCAGAGCTCTTCTCCTTTGCTAAAAATGAAAAGATCACGGTACAGAAAGTTTTGGAGCTGAATGACCCTGCTGATCTCTTACAGCTACCTTTGTCTCAGTCAGCTTTTGAACAATTCCAGAATTTACAGAACATCCTGGGAAGCACAGAGGTAAATAATGATAATGACAAGTGGACCTACAGGAATGGAGCAGTTCAGTTTGCATCCAGCAAAGTATATAGATCTCTTATTGGACATTCAGATATTCACAGTGCTTTCCGCTGGCTGTGGAAAAACAGATTGCAACCAAAACACAAGGTCTTCTTTTGGCTTCTTCTTAAGGACAGACTCAACACCAAAAGCCTCTTGAGGAGAAAGAGCATGATTCTAAACTCCTACCAGTGTGCACTTTGTAATCTAATTGCTGAAGAAACTGGTCAACACCTATTTGTAGACTGTGAGTTTGCAAGAATGTGCTGGGATATTATTGGAGTTGACATACCCACTGGTTCTTCCTTCCCTGACCTGGTTTTTATGATCAAAGCTCAACTAAGATCGCCATTTTTTATGGAAGCTCTTATCCTGATGTGTTGGACAATCTGGATGGCGAGGAATGACTTAATTTTCAAAGGTCTAAGTAATAATAGAGATGCCTGCTGCAGAAGTTTCTTCAAAGAGCTAGGTCATCTAAAATATCGTCTCAAGCAAGGGCAAGAACATTTGTTTCAATCATGGACTCAAATGTTGATAGCTAGAGCTGCTTAGAACAAATTTTCTTTGTTGTTTTTTTCGTCTCTTTATTTTCCTTGCTTGGTTTGAATTAGTTTAGATTAGCCTCTTCTAGCTTTTCCCTTCGGTTTGTAACGAACTCTCTTTCTTTTACTTAATATATTTCACTGTAGGGGCCCCAGCCCCTCCAGATTCTTCAAAAAAAAAATGAAATTGCACTGAACAGTACAGTATTCGTCATGTGCATGGTCGGCTTTTCAATCGGGCTGTGTGGGTCTCAAGTTGGGCGGCCATCTTCAGGCTTCGTTTCTGTTACAATTGGGCTCATCAAGTTGGGTCCCGGTTTCCCTTAACTGGACTACAGACATCTTGAAATTGGCATCCTGGTGGTCAGATGGTGCTCTATGCTGGAGTGTCTCTACGTCGTTCCAATTTTTTTTTATGCATCAACCTCTAGTGATGCAAGAACGTGTTAAGTCGTCGACGTTATTCATCAACATGACAAAATTTAAGTGCTACTAGTACCCCGGTTTGCTAGACTTTAATTTGTCTCGATCTGTCAATTATATTGGATGATGAATGGCTGCTCGCACACAGTGAAGACTAGCTTATTGACAATACTCTAACGTCCATTTGGCCGAGGAAAGAATCTTGGTTAATAAGGTGACTGTGATGAGGTGTTTACTTGCGAGGTCAAGATCGGCGATTAATTTTTTATTTTGATTTTAAATATAGCCACATGACTTGGATGATGATGTTTTGAAAGTAAAAAAAAAAGGACAGTTCCCGTTTTGAGGATACATGAATGATTCTGAATGAAAGAAGAGAAAGCAAATGGAGATAATAGATACGGCTGCCACAATTTGGCCTTCACCTAGATATGGCTGACATGGCCCATTTCTGGCAGACTTATACGGTTCTGAATGAAAGAAGAGAAAGCAAAGGGCCTTGCTGCCAACATGCATGTAAACCGCCGGCTCTCTATGTAACATAACTACTGTCTATTTTATTTGTGTCCTGATCTGTGTTTCGGTGGACCACCTCTTGGATCTTCTTTGAAGAGGTTTGAAATTGGAACACAACCGTCGTTATCTAAAAAAAAGAAGAACTGTAAATACGAGACCCCTTTCACTGTAGGGGCGGCTGGTGTTGGAGCCGCACTTACAGTAGCGTATTGGTGCCCATCGTTAACCAGCCGCTCCTATAGTGGACGTCCGAATAAAACCTACAACCAGCCTTCTTCCACCTCGGGAGAAACTGTTCAACTCGAGAAAAAAAGGTTGGGAGGCCTTGGGCTCCTCCTAAAACTTGGTCTACTAAAGGGGGAGGTTTTTGATTTCAAATACTTTGATGGAGAGCTTGTAGAAGGTAAGAAAATGTTATTCTAATCATTTTTTTGAAGTTTTAATGGTTGATTAGTGAGTAATTAGAGCTTTCCTTTTCTCTCTCCTTCATGGTTCTTGAGCTTTGTATGAAGCAATTAGGCCCTTGTTTCCAAGCTATTAGTGTAAATAAGTTAGTGAAATGAGGTTGCATCCTTGGCTAGTCGATCTTACTTCATTTTAGTGGAGATTTACACTCTAATTTGTTGCATGTTTCATGTGCATGTAGATCTAGGGTTTGTTCTTTTTATTTTTTGTTTTGTAATTTATGTTTCTTGAAATTGGAATGAAATTGGCCGGTGTGGGAATTGTAGTGAGTAAAAGAAATTGTAGTGAGTAAAATATTTGTTGCCTTTGAAATTATTTATTCTAACTAATTAATAAAATTTAAAATATTTATGCATTAATTATAATAAAGAAAGGTGCTTGAGCTATGTATGAAGCAATTAGACCCTAGTTTTGAAGCTATTAGTGTAAATAAGTTAGATAAATGAGGTTGCACCCTTTTTTATTCGATCTTACTTGATTTTAGTGGAGATTTACATCCTACTTTCATCAATTTTTCGTGAATGGTTTGTTTTTTTTGCAATTTATGTTTCTTAAAATTGGAATACAATTTCATTCATTTACTTTATTTTCTTTGGTTTGTTTTGTTTTTACAAGATGGAGTACAGAAAATCTTGGATGTATGGTTTGTTAAGGTTCAAGGCAGGTTTCCGTGAAGAGGTGGACAGATTTATTGAAGCCGCAAAGAAGCATGCAGCGACGTTGATAGAGAATAAGGATTCAATTGTTTGTCCATGCAAGGATTGCAGGAACTAGATGGCATTTTCAGATGCCACTACCATCAGAGAACATCTGATTGTGCGAGGATTTGTTGCAGACTACGCAGTGTGGGTTCATCATGGTGAAAAAAATGCTTGTCAATGACAACAACGGTGATGGACTAGACATCGATGATGAAGAATATGACAATGAAGCCTTCAATTCATGTTCCAATTCTCGAACGAGATTCATGATCAAATGGATCGGGACTGTGGCAGTGAACAAGGTGGTGCCGCTAATGGCGGCAGAGCACGTGATGGGGATGAAGCTGACTTTGACAATTTGGAGGAAATGCTTGAGGCCATTGGACCAGAAATAATCCAAAACTGCAAAAAAAGGTCTCAAAAATTTGGAGAGGGTGAAAACGGCATCGAGGAGACTGTGTATGGTGTTGAAAATGGTTGTCCGATGCACTGGACACTGCTACGTTTTGTGCTTGAGCTTCTCATCCTGAAGGCTAAGTACGGCTGGTCGGACTGTAGTTTCGATGATATGTTGCATCTTCTGTCATGGTTGCTACCACAGCCAAACTCAGTTCCCGCCAATATATACCACGCGAAGAAGGTTGTAAGTCCAATGACAATGCGTGTTGAAAAAATCCATGCATGCCCCAACCATTGTATCCTTTTTCATGGTGACACGTTCAAGGATCTAGAAAAGTGTCCTCGATGTGGGGCCAGCCGGTACAAGAACAATGACCTTTACAGCAGGGGCAAAGCATCCACGGGGAAGAAGAGGAATAATAATGGTATGACAGACCAGAATGTCAGAGATATCATCAGAAGATGATTACTCGGACCAGCCCTGGATGTCGCGGGAGATCCGAAGACATGGTACGAAGTCTACATGGATTAGGACTCTCATTGTAACTTAGTCGAGTTTCTAAAGGAAGTCTTGTAATTAGAATAGGACTCCTCTGTTGTAACCGACTAGAACTCGGTATACGCTGAGCTTTACCCAATTATATAAGGGGAAGCGGGCGCCTACCCCTATCATTGAATCTTGAATCATAACACAAGGCACACGTCGCCACTGGACGTAAGGTATTACCCTATTAAGCGGCCTGAACCAGTATAAATCGTTGTCCCTGTGTACTCGCCGAGTTCTACTAACGCTGATCCCCACCGAACAAAACGTCTAGGAATCCCCAAGACGAGTTGTCGGTTAACAAACATCGACAGCTGGCGCGCCAGGTAGGGGCTCTTAGCGATTCCACGATCAAGAGCTCGACGAACCGCTTCAACATGTTCTCGGCGGGATCAATTTTTGTTTTTGGCTCATGGACTTGCGTCGCGGATGATCAAGGAAAGCTGCATCAACACCTTCAACCTGAATCAGAAGCGCAAGCCACGCCAAAGACAAACCATCTCGCCCGGGACATGGAAAACCTAACAGTCCAAGAGTCACAAGAATCTAGGGATCAAGCTGAATTATCTGACTCCTACTCGGACACGAACTCTCGGTCTGGAAATGACTCAGATTCTAGATATTGTATCCCCTTTGGACTGCGCAACTCGGCTAAAAACTTCCAAGAGTTGATTGGATCAAACTTCCCAAAGCTTCAACCGATTCCTCTGACTGGAGCCCAACATGGACTCATTTTCAGTTCAACCGAGGAAGGTAACATCGTCCATTGGCTAATACAACCAGCCCCGGCTAGGTTGGTTGGCACAATCGACCAACAACTCCCTTACCAATATGGACATCAACTCCCCTTTGAGGAGCACGATACCTCAACAGAGCTAATCTCCGGCGCCTCTACCTTGGAATCAGTTACACCGGGATCAACAAACCAAGGCCACACTCGCGAAGTCTTCATGGCAGGACACCAGTCATCTCTACGACCTCCAACTCCTCCAGATGTCTTCCGAGATGATGAAACCTTGAGTATGATATCTGAAGACGATCTAGAAGGACCCGGTGAAACCGAGACCTTAAAGGCAGAAAGACTAAGGACGAATCTAGCCAAAGACGCTCGTAGAAGGCGAGCAACTCATCGTAAGGAGGCCATGGAACGCTACCAAGTACAACTAGAAGAATATAATAGTCACAAACGTATGGAAGAGGAAGCTGAGCGTCAAGCTCGCCATGAGCGGGATCAGGAAATTCAGTCTCAAGATGACCGTAATCGACGACGAGCCGACTTCTCACGCAACCTCGAACCTGAATTCATGAGGGTAGCTGGTCATAAGGTATATCAGACACCTTACCAAAACATCATGGCTTTGGCCACGGGGATGGGAGCTAAGGACAACCGCTCCCCTGATGAAGAGCGACGGTTGATCATGCTTCAGACTATCGCGCTACAACTCAATGGTCAAAACCTTGAGTCTCTAACCGATGATCAAGACTCATCTCACCCAAATCAGAGATGGCCTGTTCATGAGCGACTCGGCCGGGTGCCGGCCAGGAGTCGTTTGGGCAACCGGGTCCCTGACCAAGCCAAAGAAGGAGCCGAATCATCATATCGAGGAGTCGACAACCTAGCAACTGATGCAGTCGATCTCTTCCCTTGCTTTTCCAAGAGGCTTCAAGCAGTCCCATTTCCACGCAAGTTCAAACCTAGGAACTACTCTAAGTACGATGGGAAGACAGAACCTAAGCGGTGGCTCAGACTATATGCCCAAGCAGTCGGGCTAGCAGGTGGAAGTAACGATGTCAAAGCACTATTCCTACCCATGGCTCTAGAGACAATGCCTCTTGCATGGTTCGACAGACTTAAGCCCGAATCCATCGACTCTTGGGAACAACTCCATCGCATTTTCATAGAGAACTTTGCGGGTGTTCCCGAGAGATCAGACCCCCGGACTAAGCTCAGAACCTGCAAGCAGCAGAAAAAAGAGACCACGCGAGAATACTACAGACGCTTCTCCGAGATACGCTCCACAGTCTCAGATATAACAGATAGAGAAGTAATCGACCTTTTCGGCAATGGAATTTGTGAAAGGTACAATTACAAGGATTTCATCAAGCATGACCTGACCACCACTGACGAGTTCCATCGGGCAGTAAACTCCATGATGGCAACAGAAGAACGCACACAAGAGCGCTTTCCCGAGAGGAACATGCAAGGTGATCGAGGAAATAACCAACGAGGAACCCATACTACTCAGCAAAACACCCGCAAGAGAACCGGGGCAACACTGTTGTAGCCATGGAACCTCAAAAGAAAGGGAACAAACCGTCAAGCTTCGACGACCTCCTAGATGGTCCATGCCCTTTCCATCCAAAAGGAGGACACCCGGCCAGGTACTTTCGACACCTTAAAGAGCGAGGTTTGAACTCCGAATTCAATAAACGCAAAAACGACCAAGGGAAGAAGGTAGCTGAAGATCCCCAGCAGGGCGCTGGCGGTTTCCAACAGGCCAAAGGCACTATCAATGTCATATTTGGAGGAGTAACCACTAGTGATAGCAAGCGTCTCTAGAAGCTTTCCTTGCGGGAAATTATGTCTACAGAACTAGCAACTCCCAGATATCTTGATTGGTCTGAGCATCCGATCAATTTCTCTCGAGCAGACCAATGGACCAGCGTCTCCAATGCAGGGCATTACCCTCTAGTCCTGGATCCTATGGTCGCCGGGTTCAAATTGGGAAGAGTACTCATAGATGGAGGAGCAGGACTCAACGTCATCTTCGCAAGCACCCTACGCAAGATGAACTTGGACCTAGCAACTCAACTCACACCATCAAGCGCCCCCTTTTACGGCATAGTACCCGGAAAGACGGCTATACCACTCGGAAGGATAATACTACTCGTCACTTTTGGAACTTTGACCAACTATCGAATAGAGTACATCAGTTTCGAGGTAGCCGACTTTGAATCATCATACCACGCCATATTTGGACGACCAGCTATCGCCAAGTTTATGGCAGTGCCACACTATCCATACCTTCTGCTGAAGATGTAGGGTCCTAAAGGTATTCTAACTTTCAAGGGAGACTTGAAGCGATCCTTCGAATGTGACACAGAAGCTGTCCAAATTGCTGAAAAAGCTCAACTCTCCCTGGAAGTACAAGAACTCGCGCAGATGGTACATAACGCCAAACCCGGAGATTCAGAAATCCCAACCAAAAAGGCAGGCACCATCCAACCATCAGCAGAAGTCTCTACAAAAACTATTGACCTGGGAACCGGCGATCCCTCAAAGACGGCGGTTATCAGTGCTCACCTATCCGAAGAATAGGAACTCGCGCTCACCAAGTTCCTCAGAGCAAACAAAGACATATTTGCCTGGAAGCCGGCTGATATGCCGGGTGTTCCAAGGAACTTGGCTGAGCACAAATTGGAATTAAAAGAGGGCTATAGACCCATCAAGCAAAGACTACGATGATTCTCGCTAGAAAAGAAAGAAGCAATCAAGAAGGAAATAGCCAAACTAATAGCAGCCGGGTTCATCAGGGAAATTCTCCACCCTGAGTGGCTAGCTAATCCAGTGCTAGTAAAGAAGAAGAACTTCGCAGAGTGGCGCATGTGTGTCGACTACACAGACCTCAACAAGCATTGTCCAAAGGATCCTTTCGGATTACCGAGGATAGATCAAATAGTTGATGATACCGCAGGTTCTGCTCTATTATCCTTTCTGGATTGTTACTCGGGGTACCATCAAATTGCTCTCAAAGAAGAAGACCAACCAAAGACATCGTTTATAACTCCCTTCGGTGCCTACTGTTATAAAACCATATCATTTGGATTAAAGAATAGAGGAGCCACTTATCAGCAAGCTATCCAAGATTGCCTAGGCGACCAAATCGGCCGCAACGCAGAAGCTTACGTTGATGACGTGGTCATAAAGACAAAGGACCTGACTACCCTCATATCAGACCTAGAGGAAACCATTACCCGACTGCGCAGCTACATATGGAGACTCAACCCCACAAAATGTGTATTCGGAGTACCCTCAGGTCAATTACTCGAATTCCTTGTTAGTCATCGAGGCATCGAGGCTAGTCAAAAGCAGATCACAACTATCACTAGTATGAAGCCACCAACTTCGGTCAAGGATGTTCAGAAGCTCACTGGGTGCATGGCTGCACTTAACAGATTTATCTCATGATTGGGAGAAAAGGGATTACCTTTCTTCAAATTGCTCAAAGCCGGTGATAAATTATAGTGGACAGAGGAAGCGAACAGGGCCTTTGAACAACTCAAAGGATACCTAACCAATCCTCCTATACTAACGCCGCCAGAACCCAGGGAACCAATGATGCTATATATTGCAGCTACCACAAATGTTGTAAGCCTAGCAATAGTAGTGGAGCGCAAAGATGAGAAGCACATCTACAATACCCAACGACCAGTATACTACATCAGCGAGGTACTCTCTGACTCAAAGGTCAGGTACCCGCAAGTTCAAAAGTTGCTTTATGCTTTACTCATATCATCAAGGAAGCTACGGCACTACTTCGAAGCCCACAAAATCACAGTTGTCACAGATTTTCCATTGGGGGAAATCCTTCACAACCGTGATGCTATAGGAAGAATTTCCAAATGGACAGTCGAGTTGGGCGCTCTCAATATTAAGTTCACTCCAAGGAAAGCAATCAAGTCGCAAGTCCTGGCTGATTTTGTCGCCGAATGGACAGTGTTTCAGCAGGTTCAAAATGATGCCATTCCAGAACATTGGAAGATGTACTTAGATGGGTCCCTAAAACTCGGAGGAGCAGGTGCTGGAGTTCTACTTGTATCACCCGCTGGGGAGCAACTCAAGTACGTTCTGCAAATTATGTGGCTAGCTACCAATAATGAAGCAGAATATGAGGCGCTACTACACGGGCTAAGACTAGCAGTCACATTGGGTATCAAGCGACTACTAGTCTATGGCGATTCTTCCATGGTGATTCATGAAGTCAACAAAGATTAGGACTGCACCAAGGAAACAATGAACGCCCACTGCGCCGAAGTCCGCAAACTAGAGAAAAATTTCTCAGGGTTGGAACTCATCCATATTACCCGAGATCTCAATGTTGCCGCTGATGTTCTAGCAAATTTGGGATCTGACAGAGCCTTCGTTCCTACTGGCATCTTCATACATGAGTTATCCAAACCCTCTATCCAACAGAAGGAAGAAAACGACCCAACACCCTCTGCACAGATTCTAACATTATCACCCGACTAGACTAAAGTTTTCATTGACTACTTCAAGGAGCACAGACTACCAGGTGACAAAGCCACGGCAGAGCAAGTCACCCGACACAGCAAGAATTACGTTCTAGTCGGGGATAAGTTATACCGACGTAGTGCCTCATCCGGAGTCCTCCTAAAGTGTATCTCTCCAGAAGAAGGCAAAGAAATTCTAAATGAAGTTCATTCTGGGTGTTGCAGTAATCATGCAACATCAAGGACGTTAGTCGGAAAGATCTTCAGATCCGGGTACTATTGGCCCTCTCGTCTGAAAGATGCAGAAGAGTTAGTCCGCCGTTGTCAATCATGCCAATTCTTCGCCAAACAACAGCATGTCCCCGCCCACGAGTTGATTTGCATTCCCCCGTCATGGCCGTTCTCATGCTAGGGACTTGACATGGTGGGTCCTCTGAAGCATGCTCCAGGTGGTTTCGAGTATGTTTACATGACAATCGACAAATTCACCAAATGGATCGAGTACATGCAACTGGTCAAATTCAACGCATCAAAATCAGTACAATTCATGCAGAGCATCTTTCATCGCTTTGGGATGCCACATAGAATTATCACTGATCTTGGTTCTCCCTTTACGACAATTGAATTCAAGTCATGGGCCAGCGACTGTGGAATAAAGATAGACTATGCATCAGTAGCTCACCCACAGTCGAACGACCAAGTTGAAAGAGCAAACGCCCTCATCCTAGCCGGTCTAAAGCCAAGATTATTTGATCTTCTAAAAGACCACGACAGGAAGTGGGTCGAGGAATTGCCTATGGTAGTCTGGGGGCTATGGACACAGCGAAGCAGGGCAACAGGGCAGACTCCCTTCTTCCTGGTCTACGACACAGAAGCAATCCTCCCAGCGGACTTAATCTGGAATTCTCCACGAACAGAATAGTACAGTGAAGGAGAGGCTGATGATACAAGGCGATTAGAAGACGATAGCCTTGAAGAGGCTCGAATAACCGCACTCTTTCAATCAGCAAGATATCTCCAAGGGATGAGGCGCTACTACGACAAGAACGTCCATCACCGCACTTTCCATGTAGGTGACATGGTCCTGAAAAAGATTCCGAATACCACAGGACGCCACAAGCTTATGAGTCCATGGGAAGGACCCTACATAGTATCTAAAGTAACAAGACCCGGGTCATTTGAGCTAGTCACTAAGGATGGTTCTCCATTGCCAAATTCATGGAATATTGAGCATCTAAAAAAATACTATACCTAAGGACTACACTACAGATTCGACTCAGGGCAAGTGTGTATTTATTTCCCGGATATTAATAAAGATTGGTTTCCATCAGAAACAAGAGCATCATGAGTTTTCCTTTTCAAGCAATTACATTTATCACGACCATTTAGTTGGATAAAATCTTTAAAGCATACAATAAGCTTTAGCTATTGTATCCCACCGATTAATATATAATATTACTCGAATGGGCCCTTCCTAGTTCAGACGTAACCATACTCGAGTTACGAGCTACGAGCTCAATACAACTCATCCGCTAGTATGACTTAAAAAACCCGGCTATCAACCTATAGAGAATACAATATCTTAAAGGAAAGATATTGGTTCCTATAAGGTACAACAAGGGGAGCAATACTCACCCTATTGCGTAATACTTGGATAAAGGACCATCCGATTTCGCACTCAAGCTGCGATCGTCAAGAGGATATGATTCACCCTACAGGAACCATCGCATTGGTCCTCATGAGGTGCTTGATCACGTTTATCCCTCGAAACAGGGTACTAAGAGTAGTACTCGGGCAAAGACTAAAGTTCTCTAATAAGTCGCCGAAGACTAAAAGAGAAACAAACTCATACGACCCAACCTCAAGTGCTAAAGAGCACTTGGATAGACTCGTCTAGTAAGATGCCTAGTCATACATCCACCAAAATACAAAGACCCATTGACAAGATATTCCTTGCAATGATGAGTCGACAAACGCACGGAATCAACAGACTCAAAAGTAAATTATACTTTGTTTCTATAACCATCACAATATTTGTTTTCAGGAGATACAAATCCCGGTCAAAAGACTCGGAAGGGCTACTACCCTACAAGATCTAAAATCTGAGAGTACTCCTCCGCTATAGTCTTGACCTCCTCCTGCATCGCCGCATGATCTTCATCACTCTTGCCCGCAGGAAGACTCATGACAGAGGATAGATCAAAAGACGGCATATAAAGTCGCAGAGTAGCCAGAAGACCACACACCACCGAAGTAGCCATATCTTTGATATATTGAGTAAGCCGCCCGGGTGCAGCTTTTGCTTGATCGATCAAAGACTCTTCAGCTCCTTCAGGGCGTGGTATTAAGTTAAGGACCGGCTCCACAGCCTGCTCTAACGCCTTCAAAGAATCTTGAGAAGTCTTCAAAGACTCTCGGGACTCCTTCAGCTGTGTCTAAATTGCCTCCAGAGCTTCCCGCGACTGCTTCGTCGACTTCAAAGCCTGCATCAGGTCTCGGTCAGCACCTTCATGAATAAATTTGGCTTCTTGAAGGATGTTTTGCGCATTAGCAAATACCTCCTCAAGCTCTGTCGTCTTACGGTTGAAAGCACTCTGCCATCCAGTGGTTAGCTTCTGTGATTCTGAAGAACAACAGATAAAAACAAGATGGGCATCATGAGTATAAAATAACAAGGACTTCAGAAAGTGCTTCCGACTAACTAGTGAGTTGCTTCTTGGAAGACTTCATGGCCTCCTTGTGTTTCTGCTCAGTGGTAGCATGTTTGGAGAGTAGTTCATTCTCCCGCTGATTGGCTGCGTCACGCTCATCAACAGCGATCTTGAGATTCTGCTGAAGCTCGTTGATGCGATTGTGCAGAACTTGGGTGGCCACCTTTTGGCTGACCTGATCTTGAGCTATGTAGTCTTTCAGTTGTTGGTTCTCAAGGGAAAGTTCTTGACCGATTCGAGTAATCTGCTCGGTTACCTTCACATCAAAACCCTGCGCAGAAGCAACAATGTGAGTACTTAAAGCCAACAAAGCTATATCAAAAAGACTTCAAGGACTTACTTCAATAAATTCTTTGAGTGCCACGCCTGGCGCCATCACCTGTTCACCCAGTTCCTTCAGACGGACAAGGTCCGGGTTATACCCCACAACCTCAAGTTTTGATCCTTGACGAGAGGACTCGGGGACATCACCAGACTCCTTCTACGGAGGAACTGAGGCTTCAATTTCCCCTCCGGCACTGGTACCAGCTTGGATCATTTCTAGGGTGGGCTCACCAGCCTGTCGGGTATGAAAGAACACTCATTCATCACCTGGTCAAGCTCCAATTGAAAGGGAGAGCGAAGGATGGAATAGGGAACACCAACTTGAGGTAAGGGAGGAGCATCCACTTCAGGAACTTCATGGACTTGAGTACTGGATGGAGAAGATTCTGGCATGGTATTCACCTGGCTGCTGATGGGAGGAACGCTTGATTCAGCTTTCCCCAGCGCTTCCGACTCTTCCCCCGTCCGGGCTTCAGTCGCACCTCCTGAAGATGCATCGATAGGCTTCACCTTCCTACAGCGGATGAGTATTGATGTCAATACTAGAATCAGAAAACCATCATAACAATGAGTAATATGACTCACTTGGCTAGCCTCAAAGTCAACGACAGCTTCAAGATCGGTTTCTTTGGCTACTGGTCTGGGAGCGGAGTCTCTTCAGGAGCAGCACCACTTGAAGTCCCTTGAGCCGCCTCGATGTCTATATCAAACAAAGATATAAGCCAAGGGCTTATTAAATCCAAAGCGGATAGTCAATAAAGTACTCGGGTTCCCTTACCAGGAGCACCCGGATTACAGTGCTTTTCAGCCAACTCTTTTGATAAAAGAACTTTTCGACAAGCACGGGGATTACCAGTGCGAGCCCTCTTCGGGACAGGATCGCCGGCTACCCGGAGTGGACTCGGAGACCGCTTCCGACTACCCTCAGCACTGGGATCTAGGATCATGACATCAGAGTTAGTCGATTCTGAGTCTAACCCATCAAGATCACCAAGAGAGCTTGACTCATTATGAAGATCCTCACTTCGAATAGGACCCTCGAGAACGATGCCTCCTTCCTCTTTAGTCGCTGGGGGCAGGGGTGGACAATCATTGTTGTTCCGCCCTTGAGCCTATCAAAATAGAGGAAGAAGATGATATTCAGTTAGAGTGATATCTATTAAGAATCCAAAAGATGGATATTACGATTTCTTACCTCTACAGGTGGGTTGATGGCAGAGAAAGTGGTCATCATTGGTACAAGATGCTCATGGCTCTTCAATAGCCGGTTCATCCTCTTCATAATTTCTTCATTGGGCAGCTGCTCGGCAGATTGCCGGCTTGGGTCCTTCACGCCTAGATACTCGAAGCCAAAGTTGGCTCGTTGCTGCAGCGGATGGACTCAGCGAGCGATGAAATTTTGGACGACAGTGTATCCAGTCAATCCACTCAATTTCAAAGCCGCTATCATATCAATCAATGGTTGAATGACCTCCACCTCTTGGGAAGAAATTTTATCCTTCCACTCACGGATCTTCTGGGGCGGCCATCCATCATGACGACGAAGAGCTGGTGGCGGGTTGGCCATGTAGAACCATCCGCTAGCCCACTCACGGATGGAATCCGATAGCTCTACAGAGATATATTGGGTAGCTATTTCTAGCCTAAGCTGAATACTAGCTCCTCCGACTACCTCCACCTTCGCGTTGTTGGGTTGACACTTTACCCAGAAGAAATAGCGAAAGAGGGTAAAAGAGGGACATATCCCTAGAAAGGCTTCGCAGAGGTGGGAGAAGATCGCGATATGAAAGCAAGCATTTGGAGTAATATGGTTGAGGGTCAAACCATAATAATGCAGTAATCCCCTCAGGAAATCGGATGCTGGAAGCCCTAATCCGCGCTCAACAAAAGACTTGAACATCACGATCTCCGTCGAATTGGGGGTTGGAGCGCGATCATCAACTGGGACCTTCCATCCATCCATCGGCTGTGAACGAAGCAACCCTTGCTGAATCAGAAAAACTAGCTCCACTTCCTTGGTGTCGGGCGCCTTCCAGGTGAGAACATCAGTGGGAGGGCATGGGTGCCGCGGCTTTCCGCCAGCGATTCTCCTTTTTTTCTCCTCCTGAGATTGCTTCTTGGGACCCATGTTGATGACAAGGGTTTTCTTACGCATCAACTACACAAACTATGGGAATTTTTTCTCAAAGGCAAAGGCTCGATGAAAGCGTGAAGAATTTGAGAAGCAAACAACAGCTTATTATAGATCTGTTTCGGCAACCGTTCAGCTTACACATACGGCGTTACGGAACCATCCAAAACCCTAACGGTTGGAAGGACATTCTGGACGGCGTCAGTGACAAGACACAGGCAACCGACAAACAGACAATATCATTTTCAAAATATGCAATTAGTACTCGGAAGCAAAGACAAAGGACTCGGAAAACATTCCAAGTACCCGGATCTTAACAATTATTACTCAGAATTACACCAGAGATACATGGTTACATCTTGAGATACAGCAACTTCCAGTACAAGTTCAATCAGGATGTAAAACACTACTCTAGTGTAATCAAGGTACAAAGTCTTGATGCGCAGTGCATCAAGGTCTGGGTTCAGTGAGTCGCAGTAAAGCAGACACAGAACCTTGGGTAGACACTATCTTTTCAGTGCATCCCAAGGTGGGTTTAAGGCTCTACCCCAGTACACAAGGAACTCGATAGTCAGCCTTAACCCTAACACCTTTTGACAACCTGTGACCCCGAGGTTGCCCGCGATGCGGGAGTCACAAGAGTTCTTCTAGGCGCAACTCTGTTTCCCTCTGCTCCTGACCACTTGGAAACCACCCTGACAGATGATCCCTTCACAAGAGTTCTTCTGGGCACTTCGACTATCCTACATAAGGAAGACACCCGGGGGCTCGGACATCTCCGCTACAGATATTATAACACTCATGGGAATAAGAGAGGTCATATACTCAGGAAGGTGTGGCATCCTTACTCCCCTGGCAAGGTATTTATAGGCGACTGCTCTTGGTCTATGGACTTAGTTCACGGATACAATCAAGCAGAGTTCAATAACGGTACCCTTGTGCATACTGTTACACATGTGAAGCCTGACATCACTGGTGGGTTATTCATTTCATGTGCATGCTTCAAGAGGAAACAGACAAAAGTGTTGCAGTTGCACAAAATGACAAGGAATCATCAATGTGGACAGGTGATACAGTCACTGGTCAATTATTGTTGTCCTTTGTGGTAATCTTTATTTAGTGGGGGGTGAAAAGGGATGTTTGATGAAAACATTACCCACCTGAAGCCGAATAATTATTACTCGTTTGGATTAAACATCAAATCAGTGTCATGTATTAACCTCAAATAGACTTAAAGGTTCACCCGGAGGATATATTGAAGACCCCAAGTACCGACTACTTGAGTACTCGGAACTCAGGCTCGGGGGATGCAGAGTATATATCATTAAGCAAATGTTTTTTCTTAACTAAGGATTACTCAGAAAAAGGTTCGAAGATCCTCAAAGTTATTAAAAATAACAAGAGGCTTGGGGGCTACACCCTATGGGTGCACTTTTCTGAAAAAGTGCATGCCATGGAGTTCTTTTATCTATAGAGCACTTCAAGATTTCTCACGACATTACTCGGGAGATTCTCAAAAGAAACCAGAAGATAACGTTTTAGAGAAATATTGAAGAGCTCGGGGGCTTGACGGACCAGAATGTCAGAGATATCATCAGAAGATGATTACTCGGACCAGCCCTGGACGTTGCGGGAGATCCGAAGACATGGTACGAAGTCTACATGGATTAGGACTCTCATTGTAAATTAGTCGAGTTTCTAAAGGAAGTCTTGTAATTAGAATAGGACTCCTCTGTTGTAACCGACTAGGACTCGGTATACGCTGAGCTTCACCCAATTATATAAGGGGAAGCGGGAGCATACCCCTATCATTGAATCTTGAATCATAACACAAGGCACATGCCGCCACTGGACGTAATGTATTACGCTATTAAGCCGCCTGAACCAGTATAAATCGTTGTCCCTGTGTACTCGCCGAGTTCTACGAACGCCGATCCCCACCGAACAAATCATCTGGGAATCCCCAAGACGAGTTGTCGGTTAACAAACACCGACATGGTACAAAAAAAGCCAGTGCAAGAATCTTAGTCCCTGGAGCACACTCCATTAGGCACTGATGCAAAGCACAGAAGAATTCCTGCCTTGGTAATGTGGTACCTGCCAGTGACCGACCGCTTGAGGCGTATGTTCCAAAACCCTAAGGAAGCTGCACTCATGACTTGGTGGTATGATGAGCATAAGGTTGATGATGATAGGATTGCACACCCGGTCAATTGTAGTCAGTGGCAAGGCTTCGATACGAATCATGAAGACTTCAGCCAAGACCCACGGAATGTACGTTTCGGCTTGAGCACCAATGGGATGAATCCCTTTAATGAGAGGATGAGCAACCACAACACATGGCCAGTGATATTGACCTTGTACAACATCCCAACATATTTGTGTCAGAAGAGAAAGTACCTTCTCCTCACTATTCTTATTTCTGGCTCGAAACAACCAGGCATTGATATAGACCTGTTCCTCGAGCCTCTCATGCAAGAAATGGAGAGGCTATGGAGGTATGGGGAGCCCATGTATGATGCGTTCCGAAGGGAGGACTTCATATGTAGAGCAATAATTTTTGTTACCACCAATGATTACCCAGCGTTGTTTTCTTTGTCTCGACAGATCAAAGGCAAGACGGGATGCTTAGTATGTTTGGATGGTACCACATGGGTGTACCTAGATGGATCGAAGAAGATAGTTTACCTAAGGAACCAACGCTTCTTAAAGATTGGTCACAGGTACCGTAGCAAACTGTACTTGAAATACTATGACAACACCATGGAGAATGAACCCCCTCCGGAGAGACGTCCTAATGGAGAACATGTATACAGAATGGTGAAAAACATACGTGTCATCTATGAAAAGAAGAATCCAGATGGAACGAACAGAGATAGGAGCACACCTCCTATCGCAGGCGTACCATTTAAGACACAATCGATCTTCTTTCAGTATCTACCTTATTGGAAAGAATTGGAGGTCCCCCATGCCATTGATGCAATGCACGTGCAGAAGAATATCTTTGAGAGTCTCATGGCTACCTTAATGGACACAGGCAAGTCAAAGGATGGTCTGAAATCACGAAAAGACATGGTGCAGCTAAAAGTGATGCTAGAGCTTCATCCGATACTCCAGGATAATGAAAGATACACTCTGCACGCGGCTAGCTTCAACCTAACCACAGAAGAGAGGAGAGCGATATGCAATTTCCTTAGCGGGGTCAAAGTCCCGATCGGGTTTTCAGCGAACCTGAAGAAGCTAGTGTCGATGAAAGACCTATCATTTACACACTGCAAGGCTCACGATTGTCATATGATGCTGACAGTATTCCTTCCGGTTGCAATTAGGGCTAAAAAGCCGGAGTTCTTGAAAATGGCCATCACCCGCATGTGCTACTTCTTTTCATAGATCTCTCAGAAGTCATATGACAAGAAAGAATTGGAGGACCTACATCAATTCATGGTGGAGACCCAGAACCAACTACAGATGTGTTTACCTCCTGCATTTTTCGATATAATGGTACATCTCATGATTCACATGGTTCATTAGATACAGGCACTGGGCCCTTGCTACTTGCATGAAATGTGGTCCTACGAGCGGTTCATGTCACTTCTAAGCCGATACGTGCATAATCGAGCATACCCTGAGGGCTCCATGATAGAGGCTTACAGTATTTATCAAAAGTCGTCGAGTGTTGTCAAGAGTGGCTACAAGTACAGAGAGGGATTGGTAAACCTGATTCTCGTCACAAGGGTAGGCTGACTAGGAAGGGCACAAGTGGTAAAAAAGCGTTCGTCGACCATGCTTACAAAGAAGTGAGTCAGGCCCATTATAGTGTCTTTCAAAGCACAGAACCGATGCATATGTACATTGAGCAACACCTGGCTACCGTTTCGGCAGATAGAAATGGTCGTTCAGATGATTGGGTCATGAAACAACACAAGCAACACCTAACGACCTGGTTGAAGGACCAGAACATACAGCCTGGAGAATCCGCATATTCTATTACCATCAGTATGCTGTCGGAGGGGCCATCGAGACAAGTGACATCTTGGAATGCTTATGACATTAATGTGTACACGTACTATACCCACACAAAGGATAGTAAATGTGTGAACCAGAACAGCGGGGTTTGAATAGAGGCTCTCGACGGAGTGGGGCAAAAGAGCCAATACTTTGGCATAATTGAAGATATATGGGAACTTCACTATGGAGGCACTTTAACGGTGGCCCTGTTCCGATGCCGTTGGATCAAGGAACATCAATTCAATGAGATTGGACTGAGAGTCCTGGACCTCGAGAATGTAGCCTACCTAGACGATCCTTGGGTGCTCGCTTCACGTGTTGCACAAGTTTTCTATATGCCTGACCCGCAAACTAACATTGCCCCAAAGAAGAAGACAAAGCATGTGGTAGCCTCTGGGAAACAACACATTATCGGAGTTGATGGCGTGGACGATGTTGAAGCTTACAATACCTGCGATGAAATGCCGCTATTCACAGACTTTTGTAAGAAGATCAATGTTGTGGAAAAGAACCCCCAAAGACATTATGCCATGGGAACGAAAATGAGTCAAAGGGAAAATTGTTACGACGGGGGCTAGCTAGTTGGTGTGTGTGAGACTACCTTTTATGTATGTGTGTGAGACTACCTTTGTGTATGTGTGTGAGAGACTACCTTTTGTGTATGTGTGTGAGGCTACCTTTGTGTATGTGTGTGAGAGACTACATTTTATGTATGTTGTGAGAGACTACCTTTGTGTATTTGTGTGACTTCATTTATGTGTGTCTTGTTATATATGTTCCAAATTCAGTTGGTCATTATATTGGCCGACTTCTGACGGAGCGAAGCGGAGGCCCGTTGCCGGAGGCCCAACCGCTCCTATCAAGGTTGGTCCACTGTAGGGGCGGTTCAATCACCAGCCGCACTTACAGTGGCTCTCACTGTAGGGGCGGCTGCCCCAACCGCTCCTACAGTGGTTGCACTGTAAGTACACCTTGATAGGAGCGGTTGGGCCAGCCGTCCTACAGTGCTTCTGGAGCCGCCCTTACAGTGTCATGTTGGCACAGTGAGAGGCTTCAAATTGGAACACATCCGTTATCTAAAAAAAAATGTGCGTTGTCCAACGGCCGAAGCCTGTCGTTTCTTCTTCTTGGCAAATAACCAGCCATCAATTAGACAAATTGCACTGATCAATATTATTCAGCATTCGTCGGGGCTCTGATGGCTTTGGTGCGTGTCACTGTATTTTGGAATAACAAGGTTGATTTCAGAGCACACACAGGCTTCTGACTTGGTCGATCACTATGCTGTGCTGCAAGTCTGCAACTGCAAGGCGGTGTACGGGTGTAGGCTGCTGATCGACACTTCCTCAGCATGCATGGACTACTACTTGTTTTACAGGCGTGGAAGAGATTTTCATGGTGAAACAATGGGCGAATTGAATACGTGGGATGCCAGATCACAATCCACAAGGTCCAAAGGCCGAACAATGAAACAATCCTCTGATCTGATGAGTCAAGGTCGTTGTGTGCCATGCGTCGCCATTAACTGAAGCAGCTCCAGCTAGCGCCGCCGCGATTCCTTGTCCCGGCTACCAATGGCGGCGATTCAGGTCGGGATCGGCGGTAGAGCAAGGTATGGCGAGTGCCCTTCCCCTACCGGGCCCTCCGCCACTGACTGCCACCAAGTCCATCGAACCACATATCTTACATGTAAAAAGACCGGCGTGTTATCGTCGTACTCAGCTTTTCGCCCCGCCCGGCTGCTAATCGCGATGCTGTATTTTCGCGACGCCCGGCTCCTACCGCGCGCCCCACGTACACTAACCCGGCAACTACCGACCCTCCCCCGCCATGCCGCGCCACCGGACCACGCCTGCCCCCGCCATGCCGCGCCGCCGGGCCATGACCGGCTGCGATACGCTGCCCGTGGCCCCGTCCTTGACGCCGCCAGCCCCTGCCTAGCTGCGGTACGCCGTCCGCCGCCCCGTCCTCGACGCCGTAACTCCGCTCCTACTCCCGTCCAGGCTCACCCCTCACCGGCACCGGCGACGCCAACCTCCTCCAGCTCACCTGCACGGCCACTGCCCAGATCTACCATCGAGACGGCCCCGCCCCTACCTCGCTAGGAATCCAGAACAGCACATCGACCCGCCCAGCTGAGGAGGCGGCGCGGCGTGCCAATGGTGACGGAGGCGTATTGTGACATCCCGGTGGCGGAGGCAGCACGACTTCTCCGCACCACGCATCAATGCCACGAGCCCACGCGCCGCCCCGGACGAGGCCCTTCCGCGCCGCCCCCGGCCGAGGCCCTTCGCCGACCCAGCCGAGGTCCTTCCGTGCCAACTCCAGCCGATGCCCTTCCCCGCGTCGGCCGAGGTCCGCCCTTCCACGCCCCGGCCAAGGCCCTTTTGCGCCGCCGCCTCTTCACGGAAACCACACCAAATCCTGGTGCTCCACATCTTAATCCAGCACGCCCCAACCCGATTCGTTCGATCTGCGTCGAATCACCGCCGCTCACGATTGAACCCTAATCTGATCTTGGTGGCGTGCGTGCGTGCTGCAGGATCCACGATGGTGGGCAATGGTCAGCCAACGACGGCGCACCTGGTGGACAACGAGTACGACTATCTATTCAAGATCGTGCTCATCAAGGACTCTGGCGTCAACGAGTCCAACATCCTCTTCCGATTCACCTGCAACGAACTCTGCCTCGAGTCCGAGTCCACCAGTCGTACTCTGATGACTGCGTACGCACAACCTGCTGTCGTGTCTGCTCGTATTCTTGGTCGTCGTCGACACCATCGGCGTTGTGCCAACGAGTGTGTCCCCGATCTCCCGACGTGACTTCCCCTAGGGGTTCGTCTTTGGCGTAGGGTCTTCGGCTTAATTTCTAGGTACCCCGAGCCCATGGTCCTCCAATTTCGTTGCTCCTCCATATCTGCATACATGAACTTGACAAATCGCTCAAAGAAAAAAGAAAAGAAAAGAAAATTTAGTCACGGAAAAGGATCCCCTTGGGTTTTCTTTTTTATAATGGGTCCACTGCAGATGTTTGAGCAGATCAGTATCATCATTACAAGGTCAGTATACTATAGAACTTGCAATTACTGTAGGCAGGATCAACATAACAAGATATGAGGGAGTATCAAAAATATTTTTGTCAGGAAGATGTGAAGCTTAGGCATAAGATGGGTTTAGATGCTCGCAGATTCTCCATTGCTTGGAGAAGGTTGATTCCAGATACCTAAAATTACAATAGTAAGATTTTCCTTTTTTACAGAAAAAAATAAAAAAATTGTGAAGTCGTTGTGTAGATGGAAGAGGAAGAACAACCCCAAAGGATTGGAATACTACAATAACATTGTACATGAACTGATGCTACACGGTAAGGGGATGCAACTGTTACTTTGTCATAAGACTGAAGTACTGACTTCAATTTAAAAAAATATGCCTCTAACATAATTTTCATGAAAACAATTTTAAAACCATAAAATATTATGTATGCCTTTGTCATCAGCCATATGTAATATGTCCAAACTTAGTCCTTTTGGCAGAACAATTTCGAACCTGAGTTTTTTCTCCATTTATTATTGTGTCTATGCGTAATTCACTTATGCCTACATTATTTAGATAGTATGGAACTTTGAGTTTTTTCCTCGCTTGTCATGTTTATGCAGACCGACAAGTCCTTGATAATATTCACTTAACATATTCTTCAATTTTTAATCTGTGCAGACTACTCTTCATAATTACAGATCTCTCTTAAGCTTGTGCAGGTGCGTATTGAAACTTGACACTATTATATAAGCATCTTTGAAATTCTTGATATACGATCAGTCATATGAAAAGCTCAACCATCAGCGATACACTTAGCCCTTTTAATCATGATGCCTTTTTACTGAATATTCATATTAACTGAATGTATAAGTATGCCTCATCTTTCAGAAATCACAACTTCATTCTGTTTTAAGTTTCTTTTGTCAGAGTGCGGCATGACTGTTTACAATATCATTTAGGTCATGGTAGAGTCAAAAATTTAGTTTAAGTAATTTTATCCATTCGCCTGATACTGCGCTCATTCCTGTTTACAGTTATTGAATCAACTCTGCAATTAACCTTCCCAATAAACTCTACTATTATTGATTGTTTCATCTGAATTTGATAATATGGCAAATTTGACATCCCTTGGTAAAAAATGATATGATATGAATACTGATGAAAACATTAACATCAATGTTTTTATTCAGTTTGCAACATTCCAAAGGACCAGTCCTGAATTCTGACAGACTGCGTGGGGAGTGAGTTGGGGTTTGGATTTGGATTCAGTACTGCTTTGGCAGATTGAGAATGATTTGTTGTTAACCAACTGTCATTTGGATAGAGTTCTCATATTTTTGGCAATGATGTGTTAGTCAAGTTGCCTAGGCAAATTTTTTTGCAGACATATGGCTACTCTTGGGATTTGTAGCGTTCAGGAACTTTGGACCATGGTGCTTTGGTGCAGATTTGGGCAAAAAATGAGGGATTATTCTTTTGGACTAGAACGTCGTGTGTATGTGTATATCAGGTTGATTAGTGAAGTTTATTGTTTGCATTTTTGTATCCCTGGGTAGTTAGGGACAGGAAGAAAGGTACCTTTATTTTCAGTGTTTGGTGAACTTTAAAACTGTGAGTTTTTCTAATTATGAGTGACGAAACTAGAAAAAAAAACAAGGACTAACATGTACGTTTTTATATCAGGTTGATTAGTGAATTTTACCGTGGCTTGCACAGCCTTGGGGGGACTCGGCCGCCGCCGGCACGCTGTGTGAGAAGGCCAAGAAACGCTCGGTAGTTTGGAGAAACATCCATAGTCAGAGAAGAGACATGGAGGAGGGGGATTCCCTCTGCTCAATCCGTCATCCGCTTCCAGCAAAGGGGCAGCAGGAGCACATCGCCTCTGATGTCCCCATGTCAGGCCCCTCATGTTCTTTCCTTCTCCCCGTTTCGTCTTCCTGCTTGCCTTTTGGGCTTAATATTAATAAGGCTCCACATGAGAGATGAGAGATTAATTATTCGTTCCTTCAGCACATCAGGTGGACACCTCTGATCGAGCCAAAGCGAATCACCGGCAAGGAAGGGGCACAAGGCATACCGGTTTCTCTGCTCTGTCAAGGATTGCAGCGCTTCAAGGCCTGTCACTTTTTTCTCTTTTTTTTTCCCAGCTGGATAGATATTGACACAGGAGATCATTGAAAAGGTGGTACTAACACTGGTTAGTAAAAAAGGTTATCAAGAATTTTCAATATTAAAAATAGGAGAAAATATTATGGCGGGCTGAAAGGACAATGGCGCAATATCAATCAACCAAGGTGCACAAGGTGCAGACTAAGATACTCCTATGTCCTATGGTGTATTGGTCTCTGTGAAGCTCAAGGGTTTTATGTGCTTGCAGCCATGATTTGTTAAAATAACAGCTCTTCAAAGCCCCGAGACTTAATCTTTTGCTTTGTTCTTATTGTTTACATTTTAGAATTCAGAAAAATGGAACCCACCAAATAGGGACATGCCTAAACCAAAGTGCCCAGTCTAATTCAGGCGATCAAGACTATAGATGATTATTTGTGTATCATGAGATTATTTGTGATGGTACGAGATTTCTACTCGTGTAGCTATATGTCATGAGAATTTCAATACCCGTAACAACGCACGGGCATTTAACTAGTACATGTCATATATTTGGACATACTGATCTCCCTCTTTCTTAGAATTAAGGTGTAATGCCAGATTTTATCTATCATATTAAAAAATATATTTCTTCTTAATTTTCTCTATTTGTGGACTCCAACAAACAAAAAAATAATAATTTCTTCCATGTGTCAACCAAAAAAACTATAAAAATATCCTTGTTCGCGCTAGGAGACCCACATCTGTTGAGGGCAACGAGATGGCGGTCGAGTGAGCGAACGTGCGAGAGAGAGAGAGAGAGAGAGAGAGAGCGAGTCAGGAGGAGGAGCGAATAGCTTGTCAACAAGAGATCCATAGATCGATCTTTTGTTTGTTAAGGCCTTATTCAGTTAGCTAGGAATAGGCCTGAAATGCGCCTGGGAACTATTCTTGCTTCATCAAAGTTGTACAAATTAGTATACATGCCTTGGGAACCATTCTGGCCGGAACCGTTCCCAAAGAACCGAACGAGGCTAAAAGAGTCTGTACAAGTAGATGACAATAGATCTAGCTAGGGAAGTTATTATTAAGCATATATATATATATATATATATATATATATATATATATATATATATATATATATATATATATATATATATATATATATAGGGTCCTGCTATTGGGAGCCTAGGGTTTCCAATAGTTATTGGAAGCCCCAGTCAGCCACCTCACCCGACCAGGCCATCTACGTTCACGGACCAGCTGACGCGCACAGGTGGAGGACCACTGCGGACCCAACCAACTGAATGCATAGAATCGTGGCTAGTAGTTAAATGAATAAAACGTCACTTCGTTAGTGCATAAAAATCTCTTTACTGGAAGGACATCCCACCTGACACAAGCTGACATGTCTGACGCATGCATGCATGCATGTAACTCAATCTAATTTCTTCCATTTTTTCACAGTAACTCTTCAACGAAACATCTAATTCAAAAATGGTTTTCGCTATTGGACTCATGACATTTTTATGTACGATTTAAGATCCATTTTGAATATTTTTTTAAAATTTTTAAAATTCATAAATTTACGCGTTAAGATATGGATTTCAATGCTTTCGACTATGTATAGAATCATGTGGTCTTGAGTATAAAAACAAGCAGACGATCTCATGTTCTCCAAAAATTCAAAATTTGAATCATGCCACGTTGATATGAAAGACTCTCATCATAGCACAATGCATAATTACTAGATGAACGATGCATAGAACACCCATAAAACATTAGAATTTTGGTCCCTTTGCTTAGATTTTTAAATTTGAATTCTACACAGTCTGACGTATAGAAACTAATGGTTTGTGGTATAAGAATATTGGTAATGTGCCTTTGTTTAGAATTTGAATTTTAGATTCTACCTAGCTTGAGGTATAGAAACTAATGGCTTGAGGTATAGAAATTCAGATACCAAGGAGATCCATTAATTTTGGTATAGAAAAATCGTATATCACATGTAAACATGCGTACAACTCTGTAAATGCAAGCATAAAAACTTACCATTTACTATAAAGTTTAAAATTTAATCCTATTGGTATATAGATTCTATTATTCTTGTAGAGTGTCTCAATGCATAGAATCTTGAAGACGCATAGAAACCTTTCTAATGCTATAAAATTTGAAATTTAGAACTCTCACATATATTATATGCGTGAGCATAGAAAAACACATAGCAATTGCATATATTTTTTAACATCACAGTTACATCGTGGATAGAAACCTATCTAACTATACATAGAAATCATCCAACATCTTCAAAATTACAGTTTCACCATCCATTGAAACCTATACTAACGAGCATAGAAACTAAATTACAGGTACACCAAACCTCAATATTACAAAATACAGTTTTGGAATGTATAGAACCCTATGCCTTTAAGCATAAAATCGTGTGACCACTGCAATGCCATCATCCAATCTGGGAGCCCGTCGCTGCCTCTGGACCCACCATGCAATATATAGAGTTATGTACAACAACGTATAGAATGATGTACCAACAATGTATACAAAATTACATGAAAATGTTTATCTAGTTATAATGAGGATGACACATTGCATAAAATCCTGTAGTTGCATGTGTCATCTAATTCCGCGATAATTGTTCCACAATATCTAGACATATATATTCCAAAAATGCATAAAATTTATTTCAACAATATACATAATAGATACTCCGTGAGGACAGGGAACACGTCCGGCACCTGAAATCCACGAGCAAGGACAACGAGCCTCAAAAAAAATATGAAATCCACACATTTTGGGAACTACCGGTGCAGCATATGCAAAAATGCAAATGGCAACCAACCTCCGGCTCCAGCTTCCCTGGCTGCATCAAGTCCAGGAGCTCCCTGAGAACATCAAAACCAGAAATCTCAGCGAACTCATGAGCATTTCATCGATGGAAACCGACAATGGCTAATGGCCCCAAGGGCCCAAGCGGCGATGTTAGAAGATGAGAGGATGCATAAGCAGATCCGTACCGGCAACGACGTATGGTTGTATCGTCTGCACCACCGCGTCCTCGTTATAGATGGGGATGGTGCTCCAAACGGTTATCCGCGGTTCTTGTCTAGTTCAATTTAAAGAACTAACTAGACAATTTCTCTCCTCATTTTTTCAATCTAGTTCATTTAGTTGAACTAGGAGAGAACCGCGGATAACCATTTGGAGCACCATCCCCATCCTTAGTCCTCGTCCCCGCTCACGAGCTCGACGACAAGGAAGGGACGTGGGACTGGTGCTGGTGAAAAGTAAAAAGTAATAGGACGAGATGGGGACTGGTGCTGGTGGTCTACTCACCGATGTCTCTTCCATGGAAGACACCACTGGAGCCTCCAACGCCGTCGGTTCCTTCGATTCTGGGCAGCCTATAAATTGCATATAAACTTTGCCTCTCCATTTGAGTTGCTAAAGACAAAATTTGACAAAAACTGCTATTAGGCATTGAACAAAATTTAAGTTGCTAAAGACAAAAAATAATAGATTTGCTAGAATGAGCCTTCACTGTGTTACGAAGTTCCTATCCAGTAATTGAAACTGAACAAATAGCCGTCAGTGATCATTCTAGTAACCGAAACTGGGTTGTTCACAGTAATTTCCAAGATACACAACCATGATATGTTTTTTGACGGTAATACAAAACAGCAAATGACTGAAAACTCCATAGAAGATCAAGTTTACACTAACATATCTTATATTCAACAAAACAACGGTAGTCTTAAATTCAGATAAAAAAGCACTTATCACTGACCTTAGCATGCACATATATATTGCACGTGTGCTCGCACCAGATCCCAACTCCAAACGCACGCACCCTTAGCTTTCTCCCACGCGCGCTCGCACCAGATCCGCACACCACCGGTCAGCGATGGAGGAGCACGCCTGCTGTCCTACCAACAGATCTAGCGCCACCACTCGTCATCCGCTGCACCGTCGTCGTTCCCACGGGCGGACATGCTCCTATTCCTATAAAGCATAAAAAGTTTCCATCAAAACTGCTCCAACAACGTATAAAACCAGGAATGAGAATACTATAAAAAAGCAAAAAAAAATGGACAATATTTTTTATGCATATTAATAAACAAACAAACTAGACTACTAGAGCTCCCTGATTAGAACTGTTCTAACAATGTATAGAACTATTCTTCAACAATGTATAAAATTATGTAAAGAAGTGTAAAAAAAACTACTCCAACAATGTATAAAATTATGTCCTACCCCAGCTCTCTAATTAGCCCATCCATTCATTCACCGAATGCAAGACCAAGAAAACATGCTTGTACTGTAAGCGAAGAGATGTCCCCTATATATATTTAATCTTACACGAGGCCTACAATGACGCAACTAAAACTAGCTGTTTCTCCACGATAATGGTAACACTATCTGAAAGTTGCATGCAAACAAAAAAGGAATAAACTTTTGTCTGAATGCGGCTGTCACAATTTCTTGCCACTCCCAGGGTTCAAAGCAACCAGTTTCTGAACAGCCCTCAAACTGTTATCTCGCTCATCATATCATAACTCCAAATTAGTAAGCGCCCAGAATTTGGCACCACGGAGATACAGACCAAAGCGGTGCGCCCTAAATAACTCCAAATCAGTAAATTATTGCTGTTCTAACAATGTACAAAATTGTATATAGAAGTGCATAAATAACTATGAGAAATAAAAAACTATATTTTTATTACTGTTCTAAAAACTTAGGGGGTGTTTGGTTCCCACCCCTTAGAGTTTAGCCACTAAAATTTAGTGGAAGTCACTAGAGTTATAGTGTTAAAAGTGACTTTTAGTAGGGGTGTTTGGAACTTTAGTGACTAAAAGTGACTAAACTTTAGTGACTAAACTCTAGGGGGTGAGAACCAAACACCCCCTTAGTTTTATATTCCTCATAGTTTTTTATTACTGTTCTAAAAACTATATTTTTATTACTGTTCTAAAAATTTAGTTTTTTATTCCTCATAGATGTTAGTTATTACTAAATTTTTGGAGAAGAAACTAACAACTATGAGGAATGAAAAACTATATTTTTGCACAAGAAACTAACGTCTATGAGGAATAAAAAAACTAAATTTTTAGAAAAGAAACTAACATCACATAGGGCTTACGGGTGCTGCTGCCTGCGGCTTGAGGTTGTTGCGCCCTAGTTTCTGACATATTGACCTGCACTTGGACGCTGGCCTCCATGACGCGAGATCTCACCACGAGCACTGGTGTCGACTCCAGCCTGTCACTGCCATGCAAGAAATCAAGCTAGTATAACTAATCTTGTCCAATTTCAGTCAAGAGTTGCATATCAAACAACATTCAGTAGGTTTAGATAAAGGTAAAGTATGCATTGTTGTTGCAAATAGAGAAATTATGTAACATATAACCAACATTAACAGAAAAGGTATGTCTGGTGACTCTAAACATGTCACAAATTGTCTCATGAGTGATGAAAAGAACTGAACCTCTGAACATTCTTATCCAGGAAAAAAAAATACAAAAACCTAGTTCCATATTTCAACAAAACTATAAATGGATAATGAGATTCATCAACTTCTGCTGCTAACAATGAGTAGAGAGAGTAAATAGGTAACACTGTTCGTTGTATAGGGAGTGGATCTTGGGAGCCAGCAGCAGCATCTAAACAAATTACATTTTAAGTCGATGAGTTCTTTTCAAGTTTGTGGAAACAATGAAATCATTTTAATGGCAGATATTCGACACTTTGTTGGGGGCAAGCACCATTTATTAGTCATTAAATATATTCCTAGGCACTAATCAAACTCTAGAGAACTGCCCAGTATAAAAGCACCATGAATAGACAACAGCTGGGTGCGATCTGTGAGAATGGAGTAGCAGCACCATTTTACTAAAAACAATGCATGCATTCACCTTAGAGGCATTCTATCGAACACCTTGGCTGTAGTAGGAAGACACCCGTAGTGGACCCAGTAAAAGACACCAAGTGCGCGAACGGGTGGTAGTGCGCGACACCAAGTGCATCTGGCGCTGCATCTGGCGCTTGTCGGTGTTTGTTAACCGGCAACTCGTCTTGAATAATCTCAGACGATTTGTTCGGTGGGGATCGGCGTTCGTAGGACTCGGCGAGTACACAGGGACACCGATTTATACTGGTTCAGGCCGCTAAATAGCGTAATACCTTACGTCCAGTGCGGCGTGTGCCTTGTGTATTGTTATGATTCAATGTTCGATGATCTGGGGCCTGCGCCCGGCTCCTCTTATATATCCGGGTGAGCCTTAGCACAGACCGAGTCCTAACCGGTTACATCAAAGGAGTCCTATTCTAATTACAAGACTTCCTTTTACAACTCGGCTAAGTTAGAAACGAGAGTCCTAAACCGAGTACACTTCGTAACAAGTCTTCGGATCTCTTGTGCCGTCCGGGATTGATCGGAGTAATCATCGATTGATGATATCCCTGACATCCTGGTCCGTCAAGCCCCCGAGCTCTTCATCATTTCTTCATGACACTATCTCCCAGTTTCCTCTTGAGAATCTCCGAGTAATGTCTTTGAGAAATCTTGAAGTGCTCTGAAGTCTAAAGAATTTTCCATGGTGTGCACTTTTCTTGAGAAAAGTGCACCCTATGGGTGTAGCCCCCGAGCCTCTTGTTATTTACAATAACTTTGAGGATCTTTTTAGAGCCTTATCCAAGTAACTCTTGAATAAGAAAAAACATTTCCTTTATAGATTACACCCCGTAGCCCCCGAGCCCGAGGTCCGAGTAATATTAGTAGGCGGTGCTTGGGATCTTCAGAAAGGTAATCTATCACGGTCTTGAGAAGTCGGACCATGACACCATTGTATTGCTTAAACCGTCCGAATAATAAATACTCAGCTTCAGGTGGGTAATGTTTTCAACAAACATCCCGTATCACCCCCCACTGAATAAAAATTACCATGAGTCCAGCAATAATTGACTTGTGACTGTTCCAACTGTGCACAATAATGATGTTTGTCGTTTTCTGCAACTGCAAACTTTGTCGTCCACTACTGCACAAAGCTTAACCGCAACGGGCGTTTTGGCTTTACCGCAGCGGGCAACAGCGTCCGCTGCGGTGCTAAGGCCACGGTTAATCGTGGCCATTACCACAGCGGGCGCTGTTGCCCGCTGCGGTAAAAGCCTTAACCGCAGCGGGCAACATAAGGTGCCCGCTTCGGTTAATAGAATTTACCGCAGCGGACAACCTTAACCGCCCGCTGCGGTAAATTATTAACCGCAGCGGTCGCTTTAGGTTGCCCGCTGCAGTAGTTGCTTTTAACCGTAGCGGGCAGCTTATGTTGCCCGCCACGGTTATTAATTTTGGATTAAAAAAAATAAATAATGCAGCCAGCAGAAACAGCAGGATTGCAGTTTTCAAATAATTCTAGAATTCCAGATTTGTAACATATATATATATATATGCACATATAAACCATTTGCACATAACATACAAAGTGACTTAGTTGTTTGTTGTCATCATATACACATTGACTTAGTTGATTTCAAATTCCAATTACAATTCATATTTCAACTTGATGAGCATAATCTGTCGGACGAAGCATTGTGTTCCATTTGCGGAGCTTCTCGTATTGGGGTAGCAACGCCAGCTCGGATTCGTTGTCAAAGAATGTTTCTCCTTGGAGAATGCATTTCTCCATTACAAACTTGCATATGTCCGCCTTGACTTGTTTAAAGCACATCCTGCGGCTCTGCTGCTCTCCCCAATACTTGACACCTTCCTTGAGCTTCTTCCAGCTATTGGTGTACTCCTTGCTTTCCCTTAGAAACTCGCATGTGTACAAGCCACATGTCTTTGATCCTAGTGGCTGTTTGGCGCACTGCACGATTAATACACAAGCATTAGAACCCATATATATGTATGAAACATGAATTGAACCTTTGAAATACTTACCGGGAAATCTCGTCGGATTTTGAGGTGGTACCTATGCTTGTCCTTGAACTTTTGAGTTCTTCGGTCCCAGAATCCGGGCACCTTTTGGTATTCCTTATAAGCGCTGTACGAAATATAATAGTTTTAGCCACAATTTAAAAACGTATGGTAACCGTAACTGATGAAAAAGATGGATGACTTACTTTTTCAGACAATCTTCGAATGCCTTGTACCCTTGCTTGTTTGGTACGCTCAAGGAGTCAAACACACAGGCCCTGCCATCTTGAGGGTATATGATAAAAGCGACCCAGTGGCCACCCACGAGGCCCTGGCTGCACCATTGCAACAAAATTGTGTTTATGATGACTAGAAGGCAAGATATGCTAGCGACTTAGGTGTACGTACATGTATTTGACTTACCCAAAATGATAGGCAGCCATTATACACTCTGGCCCATCCGGCTTGATCTTCTTCATGCATTCTAGTATGTAGTTTTTCAACTTAGTCTTCTCGGCTTTCATATTTTCTTCATATTTCTTCTCTCGCTGTCGAACTGTCATCTCCGGATCAGTGATCTCGAAACCCTTGATGACTCTTTCGGCAATATGTGCAGGAGAGAGGTAGAGTACAGGACGTGTCTTTTTATTGCTTACAGTGACCGTCATGCTGCACGGACAAGTCATCGTGACATAATAAGTATAGAACCATGGAAAATACGAATGTATTGATCTGTGGAAGTTGCATTCATCGCTTACAGTGTGAATAGGGTGATTTGAATGATGTCCAGGTCTTCTTCCCGCATCAGGTTGTACATGTCGCTAAAGTCGACGGGTAGGTGCATTTCGTTACCAGCGGGCAAGTGGAAGTACTCCGTGGGAATCTTGACGTTAAAACTTGACATCCCGGCTTTTGCAGCTTCCATGTACCATAGATGGAACCTCCTTGTATCCCACTTTTCCTCGTCGATGAGTTGGGCCTTGGGAATCAAGAACTTCCTGCACACATAGTGGCCAGGGCAGTCTTCGGCCTCATCAAATAGTTGACGGGTAGTTTCAGGCCTGGCATACGATGGATAGGGATGTTAGTAGCATACGATGGATAGGCCTGGCATACGATGGATAGGGCAGTCAATGTTACCATACCTTTCGAACGTGAGCGTGTACGGGAGCTTGTCGGTGGACGTTTTTGGGTTCTTGGTGGGCGGGGGAGGACATTGGCTTGTGGTTGATGGGGAGGTGTCTTCGTCCCTGTTGCCTCCCCCATCGTGCCTCCCTGTTGCTCGTTCGTGCTTGGCTGGCTTGTTGTTATCGTGTTGTCGCCCTTACCGGCCTCTGAGCTTCTTGCCTCATGGACCGGGACGATCGGCGGACTATTTGGAGGCGGGGGAGACACAGTTCCCATGTCAGTGCCCTTTTCCTTTTCCCCGCCATCACCTTCTACCTTTTCCTTGTCCCCGCCTTCGGTACCGCCTTCTCCTTTGTCCTTTACCTTTCCCTTGTCCCCGCCCTTTTCTTCGTCATCATCGCTGCCGTGATCTGGATCTTCCGGAGGACAAGATCCGGCGGCTGATGGTTGTGATGCTGGTGTCGGCGTTGGAGTTGGCGTCCGAACAATGATCTCGATGTCCTCGCGGTTCCATAGGACTTCCAATCCAAGTGCCTGCCCTAGGTGCCTGGCCGTTTGTAGGTTGGGATGGTCCAATTCAAAATGTTCCTGGTCGGGAACGTGCCATAACGGGCTCACGACCACATAGTCTTCAGGGGTGTTGTCTTTTTTGAAGTCGTGAATATCGTGGGGTGCAAGAATGCATCCCTCGGCCACCACCATCTTCTTGGACCTTCCGAACGGGATGAGGAGTTGGACGTGCTGGTTTTCCTTGAAGTCCTCGTTTGAGACCCTTGGGCGATCCTCGTTCATCGGCAGTAAGGCTTTCTTTTTGTTTGCTTGAGGATTGGGCAGGCCATGGTGATCAAACATCTTCGACCTCATCGCGACCATCTCCGGGTCATTGCTCGTGAAGGCTTCCTTTATTGAGCTTTTGATCATTTCAGCCACGCCTTCATTGAAGCCCTTGTTATATAGCTCATCTTTATACCTTTGCCTAGACTTGTATGTGGCCGCGTCGGATTGCCACGACTCAACTGACTTCCAGCTCATCTTCGACCCGACACCACGCACGCGGCCGCGGTGCTCGGGGGTTCCTAGGACCTCAGTGAGCAAGTCGTGGCCCCGGCGGACCACGATGCTGTCCTTAAGCTTTGCTTTCTCCATCAAAGTCTTCTCGACGTCCTCGAGGTGGGGCTCGTTAAACTTGGTCGCCCCAGGCTTCAGCCTCTTTGGAATGCGGGCCCTCATGTTGTCCTTTGCCCTTGGGTCGATGCCCTCATACGGATCTGGAACCCCGGCAGCCTGTCTTGCTTGTTCTTCTTGCTGCCACTTGGTCCTCTGACCGGCAAAGCCAGTCATGCCCAAGTGGTGAGGATTCTTGTTCCTCTTTGCGAGCTCACTGAACTTAGCGCTCTTTTCCTCTGCTTCTTGCGTCTTTCTCATTTCGCAGAAAGCATCCCACACGTGTGCCTTGACCATATTGTACTTTAGCAGTGGCGACTTCCCCTTCTTCAGGTAATTTCTGGTCAGCATGGACCTGAAGTTGCAAAGCGCAGTCGACGCCACGTGCAAAGCCCACTCTTGGCACTTCTCCATGTCAGCTGAGGGCGGATATCTAAATCTCCTTGTCACCTCACCCCAGACATTGTTTTTTATGTCTTTCGGTACATCGTGCCAGTTGGGCCAAGTGATCTCCACCTTCTCCTTGGCTATACACGCCACTTGATTGCTGAACTTGCCAATGACTGTATCTGGAGCTATTGGGTTGCCCTCTGGCCCCACCGCATCGATGACATGCACCTCGTTTTCTTTGTCCAACTTGTGCCTCCCGTGTTGTCCCCTCACCCTCTTCTGGCCCTTAGATTTGGACGAAGAGGTTGCCGTAGAGGGAGCAGGGGCTTCTTCCTCCCTGAGCGCGTCTTCGTCCCCAAACTCGAGCTGACGAGGCACAATCGGCAGCTGTTGACAAGAGTGATGAGCCTTTAGTGATTCAATCGCGTCTTTGTACATGTTAGAAAGCCAGCGTGTTGCGTAAACCTCGAAACTCTCTGCTTCGTCCGCCCCTGGTTCGTACGTGGGATCGTTGCCCTCCTCTGTACGCTGCTTCTTCGGCGGTGGAGTCACGGACACCTCACTCATGAAGCTGGTTGACGAGGAGCTAGGGGTAGGGTCCCTCCATTCGTTAGTTTTGTCTTCCGCCATTTCAGTTCTACATATACACAGACGCGTATATAATATGATTAGTTCAAAGCTTTTGAATAAAAAATGACACGTATAAGTTTTTGGCTCAGATTTGCCCCTAGGTCAACACGTCACTGCTAAACTGGTTACTTGTAAAATACAAGCCATCCTAGTCTAGCAGCTGACTCAGCATAGAAAGTAGGGGGGCAATTGATCATCATCGCCGCTGCCTCAGCATAGATCGAAAGGGGTCACATCATCGCATTTGCCACTACCTCAGCTTACAAGTTCAAAAAAATCATCAATGCAAAGAGAGGAGTAGTAGGGAGAGGAGTAGTAGTAGGGAGAGGAGTATAAAGAGAGGAGTATAGTGAGAGGAGTAGTAGTAGTGAGAGGAGTAGTAGTAGGGAGAGGAGTATAAAGAGAGGAGTATAGTGAGAGGAGTAGTAGTAGTGTGAGAGGAGTAGTAGTAGGGTTGAGAGTAGTACAGAGAGTAGTACAAAGAGGAGTGGTACAGGGAGAGAGTAGTAGAGGGACAGAGTAGTAGGAGTAGTAGGAGAGAGTACTATACACTAGCATCACTGGGCATCATAGGAGGAGAGAGTAGTAGGAGAGAGTAGTAGAGGGAGAGAGTAGTAGAGGGAGAGGACTAGTAGGTAGAGTTGTATATAGAGTAGTATAGAGAGTAGTAGGAGGAGTATAACAAAGAGTAGTATATTATAACAAGGCATCATAGGCAGCTGATAAAGCAAATAGTGTAAAAAAGCAAATAGTTTACTCTGAATTATATATGTGCTTATCTCCATGCTGATCTGAAACAGAACAGAACAGAACTAAAACCCCAAATTCAGTTTATCATATGCTTAGAACAGAACAGAACAGCTTATCATATGCTTATATATGGTAGAACAGAACAGTACTAGTAGGGTTGAGAGTAGTACAGAGAGGAGTTGAGAGTAGTAGTAGGTAGTAAGTAGTACAGAGAGTAGTGGTACAGGGAGAGAGTAGGGGAAATAGAACAGAGAGGAGTAGTAGAGAGAGTAGTAGGGAGAGGAATAGTAGGGGGAGTAGGGCATTTGCATAGTGTAAAAAAACATCACAGGGCAGCATAGCCCGCAAATAAAAAAGCATCAGATGGCATCATAGGTAGTGGCATTTGCATAGTACGGTAAAAAGGCATCAAAGTGCATCATAGGCAGCAAAAAACTCTGAATTAAAGCATCACGAGACATAAGATAGGGGAGAAGTAGTGCAGAAGTAGTGGAGGCAGCAAATAAACTCTGAATTAAACAATATGGTTCCATGGTTACTAAAACTGCATAAGTAGTGGAGAAGTAGTGGAGACAGTAGACAACAGTAGTAACCAGTAGTAAGGAGACAGTAGTAACCAGTAGTAAGTAGCAAGTAGACAGAAGATCAGTAGATAGGAGTACTAGCAATAGGTAAGTAGCAGTAGCAATAGTAGTAGTAAGTAGTAGAGAAGTTTTAAGTAGCAGTAATAGTTAGCAGTAGTACAGGGAGATGACAGTAGATGACAGTAATAGTTAGCATAACAAATTCAGAACAAAGTGCATCATAGGCAGCAAAAAAACTCTGAATTAAAGCATCACGAGACATAAAATAGATTCCAATGGTAATAAGGACAGAGCATAACAGTTTAAGGACTGCATCATATCAGTTTAAGCATATCAGTTTGAACTGAACATATCCCCATGACTGACATGTTCACTTTAAGGACTGAACATATCAGATTATTAAGCTCATATGGACTGAATGAATGGTGCTCATATCAGATTATGCATGAAGTTAATAAGGACAGAGCATACCAGATTATGCCAACATATGAGATTAAAAAGCATATCAGATTATGGACTGAACAACACATACTGTGAAACAACACATATCAGACTGACTGCAAAGCATATCATCAGTTTTGTAATAGGTCAGATTATGCCAAAATATGCGTGATGAACATTTGGTAAACCATATGCGTGATGAACTCTCCATCGGAGCTTATGGAAGGAGAAAGGGAGTCGAGGCGGGGGTTGGAGCGAGGAGAAAGGGAGTCGAGTACCCGGTGGTGGCGGCGGGGGTCGAGGTCGGAGCTAGGGTTCCCGGCGGTGTGGTCGGAGCTAGGGCACCAGCAGTAGAGGCGTCGCTAGGGCTTCAGCGGCGGGGTGGAGGACGGCGGCGCTGGTGAGGTGGCGGAGGTCGGAGCTAGGGTTCCCGGCGGAGGTCGAGGTCGACGCTGGCGAGGACGGGAGCAGCAGGGCGAGGAGGGGAGGAGGATAGGGGGACGAGGAGGACAGGGTGAGGCGGATAGGGGCGGTGGAGGAGGACGGCGGCGGCGGCAATGGCGATGGCGATGGCGGCGGCAATGGCGATGGCGGCGGCAAGGGAATTCGACAGCCCTTCGGGGTTCAAAGGATGATGCGTGAAGGACTAAACTGCCCTTCGGCGCTGCGGTTCTTTTATAGGGGAGATTAACCGCAGCGGGCAACTTAAGGTGCCCGCTGTGGTAAATAATAACCGCAGCGGGCATCTTAGGTTGCCCGCTGCGGTTAATCTAAATAACCACAGCGGGCAACTTAAGATGCCCGCTGCGGTTATTGATTTTGTTAACAAGAATATATTACAGAATTTCTTACATAACATTTCACTACTTCATTACAAAATGTGTGGCATATATATATGAATATACATCTCATTTTGGTGCGGGCGCTTTCACGGACCGCTTCTCACCATCGGGACGGGCCCAGGGCTTCATACCGCTCTTGTTGCAACGGTCCTCGACGGCCTTGATCTTCTTTGCAAAATCGCTAAAAAGTTGGAGCTCTGCATAGTTGTTGTATTGTTCTGGGCTTTGGACCCCATCAGCTCCAACAATCCGCTGCTTTCCAGACACGACCACATGCCTCTTTGGGTCCTCCGGATAGATATAGTAGGCCACTTGCGCGACATTGGTTGCGAGTACCCATTGGTCATCTTTGTACCCGATACTTTTGAGGTTCACGGTGGTTAGCCCGAAACTGTCGACCGCAACTGCTTTGGGGTTTACCCAGTGGCACCGGAAGACGGTTACGCATACGTCCTTGCCATAGTCAAGTTCCCATATTTCTTCGATCTGGCCATAGTATTGCGTCCTCGTGTTTGTGGCCTCGTCGACGCCCTCATATCGAACACCGCAGTTCTGTGCCGCGCTCTTCTTGTCCTTCTCTTTCGTGTGGAACCTATACCCCATCACATCGTACCCTTGCCACGTCGTGATTTGGCTTGACGGGCCTTGCAGAAGCTTCTGCACGGTCTCTGTATCTTCATCATCAGGGCATCTTTCTAGGGGTACGTGTTGCTCTTTGAGCCAATCTATGAAACTGTTCCTGTGCTCATTCTGGACCCATGCCTCTGTGCGTTGTCCGTCATTAGCGGCGCGGATCTCTTCTATGTGTCTCTCGACATATTTCTCCATGCTCACCAACTGATGAAGGATGTTGTAATGAGCTTGTTCAATCTCCTTGTATGGTATATCCGTGTGAACTTTTCGGCCCGTGCACCCCATGCCCGCGGTTCTGCCCTCGTGCTGATGGACAGGCAACCCAATAGCCCTCCCATCTTTTATGTACCTCATACACCAGTTCACTGCCTCTTCGGTTGTGTACGCCTCGATCATAGAGCCCTCCGGGTGAGCACGGTTATGAACATATCTGTTTAGGGTGGACATGAACCGCTCGTACGTCCACATCTCGTGTAGGTACACGGGGCCTAGTTGCTCGATCTGATCCACCATGTGCATCATTAGGTGTACCATAATATCAAAATATGATGGGGGAAAGCACATCTCAAGCTGGCAAAGGGTCTCCGCGATGAAGTCCTTAAGGGCAGGGAGGTCAGCCTTACCGATGACCTTCTGCGTGATGCGGTTAAAGAAGTATGATATCCGAGTCACCACCATCTTCACGTACTCTGGACCGATAACCCTTATCACAATTGGAAGGAACACCGTCAGCGTGATGTGGCAGTCATGTGCGTTGTAGCCAGTCAATGTGAGGTCTTTCAAGGAGACGAGGCTTTTAATGTTGGAAGAGAAACCAGTAGGCACCTTGATACCCCTGAGAAGGTTGAGCATAGCAGTCTTCTCGCCATGCCTTAGGTTGTAGGCCGCACCTGGAAGACGATCTTCCAGGTGCGGCCTACAACCTAAGGCATGGCGAGAAGACTGCTATGCTCAACCTTCTCAGGGGTATCAAGGTGCCTACTGGTTTCTCTTCCAACATTAAAAGCCTCGTCTCCTTGAAAGACCTCACATTGACTGGCTACAACGCACATGACTGCCACATCACGCTGACGGTGTTCCTTCCAATTGTGATAAGGGTTATCGGTCCAGAGTACGTGAAGATGGTGGTGACTCGGATATCATACTTCTTTAACCGCATCACGCAGAAGGTCATCGGTAAGGCTGACCTCCCTGCCCTTAAGGACTTCATCGCGGAGACCCTTTGCCAGCTTGAGATGTGCTTTCCCCCATCATATTTTGATATTATGGTACACCTAATGATGCACATGGTGGATCAGATCGAGCAACTAGGCCCCGTGTACCTACACGAGATGTGGACGTACGAGCGGTTCATGTCCACCCTAAACAGATATGTTCATAACCGTGCTCACCCGGAGGGCTCTATGATCGAGGCGTACACAACCGAAGAGGCAGTGAACTGGTGTATGAGGTACATAAAAGATGGGAGGGCTATTGGGTTGCCTGTCCATCAGCACGAGGGCAGAACCGCGGGCATGGGGTGCACGGGCCGAAAAGTTCACACGGATATACCATACAAGGAGATTGAACAAGCTCATTACAACATCCTTCATCAGTTGGTGAGCATGGAGAAATATGTCGAGAGACACATAGAAGAGATCCGCGCCGCTAATGACGGACAACGCATAGAGGCATGGGTCCAGAATGAGCACAGGAACAGTTTCATAGATTGGCTCAAAGAGCAACACGTACCCCTAGAAAGATGCCCTGATGATGAAGATACAGAGACCGTGCAGAAGCTTCTGCAAGGCCCGTCAAGCCAAATCACGACGTGGCAAGGGTACGATGTGATGGGGTATAGGTTCCACACGAAAGAGAAGGACAAGAAGAGCGCGGCACAGAACTGCGGTGTTCGATATGAGGGCGTCGACGAGGCCACAAACACGAGGACGCAATACTATGGCCAGATCGAAGAAATATGGGAACTTGACTATGGCAAGGACGTATGCGTAACCGTCTTCCGGTGCCACTGGGTAAACCCCAAAGCAGTTGCGGTCGACAGTTTCGGGCTAACCACCGTGAACCTCAAAAGTATCGGGTACAAAGATGACCAATGGGTACTCGCAACCAATGTCGCGCAAGTGGCCTACTATATCTATCCGGAGGACCCAAAGAGGCATGTGGTCGTGTCTGGAAAGCAGCGGATTGTTGGAGCTGATGGGGTCCAAAGCCCAGAACAATACAACAACTATGCAGAGCTCCAACTTTTTAGCGATTTTGCAAAGAAGATCAAGGCCGTCGAGGACCGTTGCAACAAGAGCGGTATGAAGCCCTGGGCCCGTCCCGATGGTGAGAAGCGGTCCGTGAAAGCGCCCGAACCAAAATGAGATGTATATTCATATATATATGCCACACATTTTGTAATGAAGTAGTGAAATGTTATGTAAGAAATTCTGTAATATATTCTTGTTAACAAAATCAATAACCGCAGCGGGCATCTTAAGTTGCCCGCTGTGGTTATTTAGATTAACCGCAGCGGGCAACCTAAGATGCCCGCTGCGGTTATTATTTACCACAGCGGGCACCTTAAGTTGCCCGCTGCGGTTAATCTCCCCTATAAAAGAACCGCAGCGCCGAAGGGCAGTTTAGTCCTTCACGCATCATCCTTTGAACCCCGAAGGGCTGTCGAATTCCCTTGCCGCCGCCATCGCCATTGCCGCCGCCATCGCCATCGCCATTGCCGCCGCCGCCGTCCTCCTCCACCGCCCCTATCCGCCTCACCCTGTCCTCCTCGTCCCCCTATCCTCCTCCCCTCCTCGCCCTGCTGCTCCCGTCCTCGCCAGCGTCGACCTCGACCTCCGCCGGGAACCCTAGCTCCGACCTCCGCCACCTCATCAGCGCCGCCGTCCTCCACCCCGCCGCTGAAGCCCTAGCGACGCCTCTACTGCTGGTGCCCTAGCTCCGACCACACCGCCGGGAACCCTAGCTCCGACCTCGACCCCCGCCGCCACCACCGGGTACTCGACTCCCTTTCTCCTCGCTCCAACCCCCGCCTCGACTCCCTTTCTCCTTCCATAAGCTCCGATGGAGAGTTCATCACGCATATGGTTTACCAAATGTTCATCACGCATATTTTGGCATAATCTGACCTATTACAAAACTGATGATATGCTTTGCAGTCAGTCTGATATGTGTTGTTTCACAGTATGTGTTGTTCAGTCCATAATCTGATATGCTTTTTAATCTCATATGTTGGCATAATCTGATATGCTCTGTCCTTATTAACTTCATGCATAATCTGATATGAGCACCATTCATTCAGTCCATATGAGGTTAATAATCTGATATGTTCAGTCCTTAAACTGAACATGTCAGTCATGGTGATATGTTCAGTTCAAACTGATATGCTTAAACTGATATGATGCAGTCCTTAAACTGTTATGCTCTGTCCTTATTACCATTGGAATCTATTTTATGTCTCGTGATGCTTTAATTCAGAGTTTTTTTGCTGCCTATGATGCACTTTGTTCTGAATTTGTTATGCTAACTATTACTGTCATCTACTGTCATCTCCCTGTACTACTGCTAACTATTACTGCTACTTAAAACTTCTCTACTACTTACTACTACTATTGCTACCGCTACTTACCTATTGCTAGTACTCCTATCTACTGATCTTCTGTCTACTTGCTACTTACTACTGGTTACTACTGTCTCCTTACTACTGGTTACTACTGTTGTCTACTGTCTCCACTACTTCTCCACTACTTATGCAGTTTTAGTAACCATGGAACCATATTGTTTAATTCAGAGTTTATTTGCTGCCTCCACTACTTCTGCACTACTTCTTCCCTATCTTATGTCTCGTGATGCTTTAATTTAGAGTTTTTTGCTGCCTATGATGCACTTTGATGCCTTTTTACCGTACTATGCAAATGCCACTACCTATGATGCCATCTGATGCTTTTTTATTTGCGGGCTATGCTGCCCTGTGATGTTTTTTACACTATGCAAATGCCCTACTCCCCCTACTATTCCTCTCCCTACTACTCCTCTCTGTTCTATTTCCCCTACTCTCTCCCTGTACCACTACTCTCTGTACTACTTACTACCTACTACTACACTCAACTCCTCTCTGTACTACTCTCAACCCTACTAGTACTGTTCTGTTCTACCATATATAAGCATATGTTAAGCTGTTATGTTCTGTTCTGTTCTAAGCATATGATAAACTGAATTTGGGGTTTCAGTTCTGTTCTGTTCTGTTTCAGATCAGCATGGAGATAAGCACATATATAATTCAGAGTAAACTATTTGCTTTTTTACACTATTTGCTTTATCAGCTGCCTATGATGCCTTGTTATAATATACTACTCTTTGTTATACTCCTCCTACTACTCTCTATACTACTCTATATACAACTCTACCTACTAGTCCTCTCCCTCTACTACTCTCTCCCTCTACTACTCTCTCCTACTACTCTCTCCTCCTATGATGCCCAGTGATGCTAGTGTATAGTACTCTCTCCTACTACTCCTACTACTCTGTCCCTCTACTACTCTCTCCCTGTACCACTCCTCTTTGTACTACTCTCTGTACTACTCTCAACCCTACTACTACTCCTCTCACACTACTACTACTCCTCTCACTACTACTACTCCTCTCACTATACTCCTCTCTTTATACTCCTCTCCCTACTACTACTCCTCTCACTACTACTACTCCTCTCACTATACTCCTCTCTTTATACTCCTCTCCCTACTACTACTCCTCTCCCTACTACTCCTCTCTTTGCATTGATGATTTTTTCGAACTCGTAAGCTGAGGTAGTGGCAAATGCGATGATGTGACCCCTTTCGATCTATGCTGAGGCAGCGGCGATGATGATCAATTGCCCCCCTACTTTCTATGCTGAGTCAGCTGCTAGACTAGGATGGCTTGTATTTTACAAGTAACCAGTTTAGCAGTGACGTGTTGACCTAGGGGCAAATCTGAGCCAAAAACTTATACGTGTCATTTTTATTCAAAAGCTTTGAACTAATCATATTATATACGCGTCTGTGTATATGTAGAACTGAAATGGCGGAAGACAAAACTAACGAATGGAGGGACCCTACCCCTAGCTCCTCGTCAACCAGCTTCATGAGTGAGGTGTCCGTGACTCCACCGCCGAAGAAGCAGCGTACAGAGGAGGGCAACGATCCCACGTACGAACCAGGGGCGGACGAAGCAGAGAGTTTCGAGGTTTACGCAACACGCTGGCTTTCTAACATGTACAAAGACGCGATTGAATCACTAAAGGCTCGTCACTCTTGTCAACAGCTGCCGATTGTGCCTCGTCAGCTCGAGTTTGGGGATGAAGACGCGCTCAGGGAGGAAGAAGCCCCTGCTCCCTCTACGGCAACCTCTTCGTCCAAATCTAAGGGCCAGAAGAGGGTGAGGGGACAACACGGGAGGCACAAGTTGGACAAAGAAAACGAGGTGCATGTCATCGATGCGGTGGGGCCAGAGGGCAACCCAATAGCTCCAGATACAGTCATTGGCAAGTTCAGCAATCAAGTGGCGTGTATAGCCAAGGAGAAGGTGGAGATCACTTGGCCCAACTGGCACGATGTACCGAAAGACATAAAAAACAATGTCTGGGGTGAGGTGACAAGGAGATTTAGATATCCGCCCTCAGCTGACATGGAGAAGTGCCAAGAGTGGGCTTTGCACGTGGCGTCGACTGCGCTTTGCAACTTCAGGTCCATGCTGACCAGAAATTACCTGAAGAAGGGGAAGTCGCCACTGCTAAAGTACAATATGGTCAAGGCACACGTGTGGGATGCTTTCTGCGAAATGAGAAAGACGCAAGAAGCAGAGGAAAAGAGCGCTAAGTTCAGTGAGCTCGCAAAGAGGAACAAGAATCCTCACCACTTGGGCATGACTGGCTTTGCCGGTCAGAGGACCAAGTGGCAGCAAGAAGAACAAGCAAGACAGGCTGCCGGGGTTCTAGATCCGTATGAGGGCATCGACCCAAGGGCAAAGGACAACATGAGGGCCCGCATTCCAAAGAGGCTGAAGCCTGGGGCGACCAAGTTTAACGAGCCCCACCTCGAGGACGTCGAGAAGACTTTGATGGAGAAAGCAAAGCTTAAGGACAGCATCGTGGTCCGCCGGGGCCACGACTTGCTCACTGAGGTCCTAGGAACCCCCGAGCACCACGGCCGCGTGCGTGGTGTCGGGTCGAAGATGAGCTGGAAGTCAGTTGAGTCGTGGCAATCCGACGCGGCCACATACAAGTCTAGGCAAAGGTATAAAGATGAGCTATATAACAAGGGCTTCAATGAAGGCGTGGCTGAAATGATCAAAAGCTCAATAAAGGAAGCCTTCACGAGCAACGACCCGGAGATGGTCGCGATGAGGTCGAAGATGTTTGATCACCATGGCCTGCCCAATCCTCAAGCAAACAAAAAGAAAGCCTTATTGCCGATGAACGAGGATCGCCCAAGGGTCTCAAACGAGGACTTCAAGGAAAACCAGCACGTCCAACTCCTCATCCCGTTCGGAAGGTCCAAGAAGATGGTGGTGGCCGAGGGATGCATTCTTGCACCCCACGATATTCACGACTTCAAAAAAGACAACACCCCTGAAGACTATGTGGTCGTGAGCCCGTTATGGCACGTTCCCGACCAGGAACATTTTGAATTGGACCATCCCAACCTACAAACGGCCAGGCACCTAGGGCAGGCACTTGGATTGGAAGTCCTATGGAACCGCGAGGACATCGAGATCATTGTTCGGACGCCAACTCCAACGCCGACACCAGCATCACAACCATCAGCCGCCGGATCTTGTCCTCCGGAAGATCCAGATCACGGCAGCGATGATGACGAAGAAAAGGGCGGGGACAAGGGAAAGGTAAAGGACAAAGGAGAAGGCGGTACCGAAGGCGGGGACAAGGAAAAGGTAGAAGGTGATGGCGGGGAAAAGGAAAAGGGCACTGACATGGGAACTGTGTCTCCCCCGCCTCCAAATAGTCCGCCGATCGTCCCGGTCCATGAGGCAAGAAGCTCAGAGGCCGGTAAGGGCGACAACACGATAACAACAAGCCAGCCAAGCACGAACGAGCAACAGGGAGGCACGATGGGGGAGGCAACAGGGACGAAGACACCTCCCCCATCAACCACAAGCCAATGTCCTCCCCCGCCCACCAAGAACCCAAAAACGTCCACCGACAAGCTCCCGTACACGCTCACGTTCGAAAGGTATGGTAACATTGACTGCCCTATCCATCGTATGCCAGGCCTATCCATCGTATGCTACTAACATCCCTATCCATCGTATGCCAGGCCTGAAACTACCCGTCAACTATTTGATGAGGCCGAAGACTGCCCTGGCCACTATGTGTGCAGGAAGTTCTTGATTCCCAAGGCCCAACTCATCGACGAGGAAAAGTGGGATACAAGGAGGTTCCATCTATGGTACATGGAAGCTGCAAAAGCCGGGATGTCAAGTTTTAACGTCAAGATTCCCACGGAGTACTTCCACTTGCCCGCTGGTAACGAAATGCACCTACCCGTCGACTTTAGCGACATGTACAACCTGATGCGGGAAGAAGACCTGGACATCATTCAAATCACCCTATTCACACTGTAAGCGATGAATGCAACTTCCACAGATCAATACATTCGTATTTTCCATGGTTCTATACTTATTATGTCACGATGACTTGTCCGTGCAGCATGACGGTCACTGTAAGCAATAAAAAGACACGTCCTGTACTCTACCTCTCTCCTGCACATATTGCCGAAAGAGTCATCAAGGGTTTCGAGATCACTGATCCGGAGATGACAGTTCGACAGCGAGAGAAGAAATATGAAGAAAATATGAAAGCCGAGAAGACTAAGTTGAAAAATTACATACTAGAATGCATGAAGAAGATCAAGCCGGATGGGCCAGAGTGTATAATGGCTGCCTATCATTTTGGGTAAGTCAAATACATGTATGTACACCTAAGTCGCTAGCATATCATGCCTTCTAGTCATCATAAACACAATTTTGTTGCAATGGTGCAGCTAGGGCCTCGTGGGTGGCCACTGGGTCGCTTTTATCATATACCCTCAAGATGGCAGGGCCTGTGTGTTTGACTCCTTGAGCGTACCAAACAAGCAAGGGTACAAGGCATTCGAAGATTGTCTGAAAAAGTAAGTCATCCATCTTTTTCATCAGTTACGGTTACCATACGTTTTTAAATTGTGGCTAAAACTATTATATTTCGTACAACGCTTATAAGGAATACCAAAAGGTGCCCGGATTCTGGGACCGAAGAACTCAAAAGTTCAAGGACAAGCATAGGTACCACCTCAAAATCCGACGAGATTTCCCGGTAAGTATTTCAAAGGTTCAATTCATGTTTCATACATATATATGGGTTCTAATGCTTGTGTATTAATCGTGCAGTGCGCCAAACAGCCACTAGGATCAAAGACATGTGGCTTGTACACATGCGAGTTTCTAAGGGAAAGCAAGGAGTACACCAATAGCTGGAAGAAGCTCAAGGAAGGTGTCAAGTATTGGGGAGAGCAGCAGAGCCGCAGGATGTGCTTTAAACAAGTCAAGGCGGACATATGCAAGTTTGTAATGGAGAAATGCATTCTCCAAGGAGAAACGTTCTTTGACAACGAATCCGAGCTGGCGTTGCTACCCCAATACGAGAAGCTCCGCAAATGGAACACAATGCTTCGTCCGACAGATTATGCTCATCAAGTTGAAATATGAATTGTAATTTGAATTTGAAATCAACTAAGTCAATGTGTATATGATGACAACAAACAACTAAGTCACTTTGTATGTTATGTGCAAATGGTTTATATGTGCATATATATATATATATGTTACAAATCTGGAATTCTAGAATTATTTGAAAACTGCAATCCTGCTGTTTCTGCTGGCTGCATTATTTATTTTTTTTAATCCAAAATTAATAACCGTGGCGGGCAACATAAGCTGCCCGCTACGGTTAAAAGCAACTACTGCAGCGGGCAACCTAAAGCGACCGCTGCGGTTAATAATTTACCACAGCGGGCGGTTAAGGTTGTCCGCTGCGGTAAATTCTATTAACCAAAGCGGGCACCTTATGTTGCCCGCTGCGGTTAAGGCTTTTACCGCAGCGGGCAACAGCGCCCGCTGCGGTAATGGCCACGATTAACCGTGGCCTTAGCACCGCAGCGGACGCTGTTGCCCGCTGCGGTAAAGCCAAAACGCCCGCTGCGGTTAAGCTTTGTGCAGTAGTGAGCGTTGGAGGGTCCTATCCGAAGTGAGGACCTTCCAAACAAACCAAACTCTCCTGCCAATTTGGATTGGCTTGACACAGACTCGACTGATTCTGATGTCGTGCTCGTAGACCCAGAAGCAGAGAGTAGCCGGAAGAGATCGCCAACTCCTCATCAGGAAACCAGAGGACCCATCCCTAAGAGGGCCCGTACTGGTAATCGTCGTGCATGTCGCAAAGTTCTTTTATCGCAAGAATTGGCTGAAAAGCACTGTAAGCCGGGTGCTCCTGGTAAGGGAAAACCCGAGTACTTTGTAGCTCTTTTGAGTGTTGATAATCTCTTATCTTATGTATGTCGCTGTACCATATGCTGGGACGGCGCAAGGGACTACAAGCAACGTGGTGTCTGAGAAGCCTCCGACTGTAGATCCGCTTCTGGGACAGCCGCTCTTGAAGCTACCAAAGCCCTTGAAGCTCGTGAAGTAAGTTTTCAATTTTGTAGAGTGTACACAGAGTTCTGATACTGATATGTACACTTGTCTTCTTGCAGGAAGGCAAAACCAAGTGCAACAGCCTCGAGCACCGTTCCTGATCCTCAGGCGGTAGAGGAGTCGGAGCCACTGGCCAAGAATGACTCCAGCGTGCCGCCAACATTCAGTCAGGTAGATGCGCTGCCTGGCTCTTATGCGTCCAAGTCTCGGGCCGATGCTGCTCCTGACATGGATACTCTTCCATTGCCTCAGGTGGGTTGGCCATACTCCATTTTTCGTTCCCCCGCTCAGTTGGAGTTTGACCGAGTGTGGAGTAACTGGTTTTTTCATACACGACAGCCAGACGAGCCTACCCTGGACATGGTCTTGACAGAGATACATGTAGAGGGCTCAGCTTATCAGCAGGAAGGATCTTTAGATGCACCCGAGTCCTCGCGGCAAGGAGCTACGCTTGACGTATCCGGGTATGGTCAGGATCTTACTCGGCTGAGGGAACTGAAAGACCAGGTGAAGGCTCCTTTTGAAGCTCTTCACCAATTCATTGAGGTAAGAGTCTCAATCTCTTCTTGTTGTACTGTAAACTCATCCGAGTACTCACAATTTTTATTATATTGTAGTCCTTTGACTTCAAGGTTAGAGATCAAGTCACCCGGATCCGCCAGGAACTATCTCGTGAAAACCAAGAGCTCCGGGACTATATTGCCCAGGTTCAGATTAGCCAGAAGGTAGCCACTCAAGTTCTGCATAGTCGCATTAATGAACTCCAAGACAACCTCGAGGAAGTGGTAGCGGAGCGTGACGCTGCTAACAACCGAGAGGTTGGGCTGATAGCCAAATCCACTGCCATGGAACAGAAGCTGAAGGAGCTCAAGAAGAGTTCTAAAAAGTAGCTTGAAGGTATACTTGGAGTTTCTGTATCGTTCAACTCCATAATATTAGGCAGATGACGTGATGACTGACTATTTGTATATGCAGATGCAAATAAGCTGGCTTCTGGGTGGCAAAACGCCTTCAATCGGAAGCAGGCGGAGCTCGAAGAGGTATTTGCTAATGCGCAGAGTACTCTTCAAGAGGCCAAATTGATGCGTGAGGGTGCTGACCGGGACCTTCTGCGGGCTTTGAAGTCTACGAAGGAGTCGCGGGATTCCCTGATGGCTTTGGAGCATGCTATTGAGCCCTTGCTCAATATGATTCCGGCGCCAGCAGGAGTCGAGGAGTCTTTGATTGAACGTGCCAAGGCTGCTCCTGGGCGGCTGGCGCAATACATCAAAGACATGTCGATCTCCGTGGTGCAGGGTCTGATGGCGACGCTGCGGCTGCATCTGCCGTCCTTTGACCTGTCCGCTCTGATGACCCTTCCAGAGGACAAAGGTGACGAGGACCTTGCGGCAATGCAAGAGGAGGTGAAAACCGCCGCGGAAGAGTACTCATAGATATTAGATCTTGTAGAGTAGTCTAGGCTCCTCAGTCTCTGCAGCTTGTACCTCCTGAAAACAATTATTATAGAAACATCGGTTACTTTTGAACCTTGTGAATTGTATGTATGTCCAACTCCGTATTGCGGCAAATTTCTTTGGCAATGGGTTGAGTTTTATTTGTTGTGGATGTATGACCAGGCGTCTAAGTAGACGAGTCTATCCGAGTGCTCACTAGCACTTTAGTTTGGGTCGTGTGACTTCGTTTCTCTAACCATTGTGAAGAGAACTTAGTCTTGCCCGAGTACTACTCTTAGTACCCTTGTTCAAGGGATAACAATGATCAAGCACCTCTTGAAGGACCATAGCATTGGTTCCTTCTGGGTGGATCATATCCTCTTGACGATCGCAGATCGGGTGCGAAGGTGGGTGGACCTCTGTCCAGAGTGTATGTAACAGGGTGGGTACTATCCCGCCTTGTTACGCCTTATAGGAACTAGTCTCCACTAAGGTGGATTCCATATTCGCTATAGGCTGATAGCCGGGTGTTAAGCCGTACTACCTTGTTAGTTGTATTGAGCTCGAAGCTCATAACTCAGGTATGGTTTCCGCTGAACCAATCTATCCGAGTAATAAGATATATTAGTCGGAGGTAAGCTCTACTATTGCAGAGACTGTTATGCGACTGAGTAGTCATGATGAGGTGTAGAAAAATGCCTAGGTAAAAGTTCTTATGTCGTATGAACTTCGAACTTTATTAATATCCGACTAATAAATACAATTGCCCTGAGTTGATATTGTAGCATAGTCCTTAAGTATGAAATTTCTTCAAGTGCTCAATATTCCATGAATTTGGCAGTGGAGATCCATCTTTAGTGACTAGCTCAAATGACCTGGGTCTTGTTACTTTGGATACAATGTAAGGACCTTCCCATGGACTCATGAGCTTGTGACGTCCGACGGTGTTCTGAATTTTCTTCAACACCATGTCGCCTACTTGGAAGGTGCGGTGATGGACGTTTTTATCATAATAACGCCTCATCCCTTGAAGGTATCTTGCTGATTGAAAATGTGCGGTTAGTCGGGCTTCTTCAAGGCTGTCGACTTCTAACCGCCTGGTATCATCAGCTTCGCCCTCATTGTACTGCTCCGTTCGTGGGGAGTTCCAGATTAAGTCAGCCGGGAGGATTGCTTCAGTGCCATATAGGCATGTTGCCCGACTTCGTTGTGTTCGTAGCCCCCAGACTGCCTTAGGCAGTTCTTCAACCCACCTTCCGTCGTGATCTTTTAGGAGGTCAAATAGCCTTGGTTTTAATCCGGTGAGAATCAGGGCGTTTGCTCTTTCAACTTGGCCATTGGACTGGGGGTGAGCTACTGATGCGTAGTCTATCTTGATTCCACAGTCGCTGGCCCATGATTTGAATTCGATAGCCGTAAAGGGGGACCCAAGATCAGTGATGATTCTGTGCGGCATTCCAAAGCGATGAAAGATGCTCTGCATGAATTGGACTGACTTGGTTGCATTGAACTTGACCAAGGTCATGTACTCGATCCATTTTGTGAATTTGTCAATGGCGACGTAGATGTACTCGAATCCGCCAGGGGCACGCTTGAGAGGACCCACCATATCGAGTCCCTAGCATGAGAAGGGCCATGACGGAGGGATGCAAATCAGTTCGTGTGCGGGTACATGTTGCTGCTTGGCAAAGAACTGGCATGATTGGCATCGGCGGACTAAGTCTTCCGCGTCTTTTAAGGCTGAGGGCCAGTACTATCCTGACCTGAAGATTTTTCCGACTAGTGTCCTTGAAGCTGCTAGTTTAAGTCCGTGGAGCAGTGCCTCATATTCTGCTTCATTGTTGGTAGCCGGCCACAATATTTGCAGAACGTATTTGAGCTGTTCACCTGCGGGTGATACAAGGACTCCGGCTCCTGCTCCTCTGAGTTTCAGGGATCCATCGAAGTACATCTTCCAATGATCGGGAGTAGCGTTGTCTCTAGTCTGCTGTATTTCACTCCATTCGGCGACAAAATCAGCTAAGGCCTGAGACTTGATAGCTTTCCTCGGAGTGAACTTGATGTTGAGTGCCCCTAATTCAACTGCCCACTTGGAAATCCTTCCAGTAGCATCACGGTTGTGGAGGATTTCTCCTAAAGGAAAATCCGTGACTACCGTGATTTCATGAGCTTCGAAGTAGTGACGCAACTTTCTTGAGGATATGAGTAAAGCGTAGAGCAGTTTTTGTACTTGCGGGTACCTAACCTTTGAGTCAGATAGTACCTCGCTGATGTAATAAACTGGTTGTTGGGTGTTGTAGATGTGCTTATCGTCTTTGCGCTCTACCACAATTGCTGTGCTGACCACATGTGTGGTAGCTGCGATATACAACATCATCGATTCCCTGGGCTCCGGCGGCGTCAGTATGGGTGAATTGGTAAGATAGCCTTTGAGTTGTTCAAAAGCCTTGTCCGCTTCTTCCGTCCACTGAAATTTGTCACCGGCTTTAAGCAATTTGAAGAAAGGCAATCCCTTTTCTCTGAGCCGTGAGATAAATCGATTTAACGCAGCCATGCACCCGGTGAGTTTCTAAACGTCCCGGACAGAGGTAGGCGGCTTCATGTTGATGATTGCTGTGATCTGCTTTTGGCTAGCCTCGATGCCTCGGTGACTGACAAGGAATCCGAGTAGCTGTCCTGAGGGTACCCCGAAGACGCATTTAGTTGGATTGAGTCTCCATTGATACGCACGTAATCGGTTGAAGGTTTCCTCTAGGTCTGATATCAGGGTAGTCGGATCCTTTGTTTTTATGACTACATCATCAACATAAGCTTCTGCATTGCAGCCAATCTGGTCGCCCAGACAATCTTGGATGGCGCATTGATAAGTAGCCCCCGCGTTCTTGCGGATACATGGGTGTATGCCGGGTCTCTGAGTGATGAGTGATTGTCAACTAGGATGATGCGCATGTTCTTTGGCTTGTGTTGTGCAGGTGTCGAGCACGGATACAGTGATCAAAGGCGAGGTGAAGGTCAAGTAGAGACGTGCCGTGCCGATAGACCGAGAGTGGCGAAGGGCGGTAGTGAGGCTTGGACTGAGGGACCAGAGGCCCGAGGATCAGCTGTGGTGGCTGGCAGCCTGTGACGACAACAAGTGAAGAAGTGCGGTCATGTGTTGCCTGAGTCGTGGACTTGGGGACACGTGTCGGTGGACGGGATGCACGGGAGGTGCATCCCCTCTATGACGTCGGTTTGGTGGTAGAGCCAGGGAAAAACCATCGGATGGACAGTTTCCAGGTTTGGGCCTCAAAACCTGGGTGCGGATGGTTTCCGAGTTTGGCCACAAAACTCGGGCTGAGGACGGTTTCCAGGTTTGGGCCTCAAAACCTGGGCGCTGAGGGTTTGCTGAGTTTGGCCTCAAAACTCAGATGCTGGTGGGCAGGTTTCCCGGTTTGGGCCTCAAAACCGGGGGTTGGCTGGAAAAGGCTGGTTTCCCGGTTTGGGCCACAAAACCGGGGGAGAGCGAGGGCGGCACGTGGCGGCAATCGGGAGGTTGCATTGAGGCAACGCTTCGGTTTGTGCGGGCGTTGCCGTCGGATACACCTACCACCGAGTTGGTCCAGAATAACCCTAGGGTTTAGCTGGTTCGCTCTGTAATTAGAATAGAGAGGGGTAGAGTAGGAATTAGACTTAGGCTAGTAGTAGGATAAGTAGTCGGGAGACACCCTCCTCCCATTGATCTCAGTCATTTGCTCTTTCACACTTAGGGTTTCCTGCTCTCCCATCCCCTGCTGTAGCTAGCTGAGATCCGCAGAGAGACTTTCCTCTGTGTACTGTTGATTCTGAGGAAGTGAGGCCTTATCCTCACTGTTGTAGCGTGTGGTAGCCACACGGTTGCAATTCGTGGTGTGATTCGTGTTTCGTTTGTGTTCTTCACGGAATCCTTTCTCTCCACGATTTTCCCGTCGCTTGATCTCTTTGCTCGGTTCATCTTTTGCAAAATCGTTTGAACCAAGTTGTTCTAGATCGTGAGGAACTTCTTTCCACCAAAGGAATTATCCTCTAACCTCACGGTCTAGGAGATCGATCGATTTTCGTTTCGGATCAAGTTTTCTCCCTTCCCCCGAAATTCTTCGCTTCATCGATTTGGAGATAGGTTTGAGCCATGATCTCTTAGAGATAGCTCACTATCCTCCTTGGGACTCTACTCACCAAGTTTGAACCCTAGAGGTTTCGTTTTGGGTGGGATTGAGTCGAATCGGTGGACGAACCGTGGATTCACGGGGTGACCGGACGCTTGATCGTGTCGACCGGACGCTCAGGCTGTGCGTCCGGTGGTTGAACACTCGCCGTGTCCCTTTTGGTCTTGACCAGATGCTCCATTCCCTGTGTGACCGGACTCGACGGTGCTACTGTTCACGTGCGTTTTGCTGTTCGACCGGACGCTCTGTACAAACGACCGGACGCTCCCTTCAGTGAGTCCGGTCCAACTCAGAGAGGTCCGAAACTGGACTTTGCCTGACCGGACGCGTCCGGTGCTTGTTGACCGGATGCAGGGTGAGTCCGGTCAGTGCTGTCTCAGCGCGTTTTCGTTCGTGGTTGGCTCGTTCTTGATCGGATTCGATTTCTGTCTTTTACGTTGGATTTCTAGAGTTGTGTAGTGTCCCACTGTGCTTCTCGGAAGCATCCACCCTACATCTAGGGTCATGGACATTAGCAAGCTCTAGGGTTTGTCTTTTGGGGTGATTCTTGGGGCAGTGGCTACTAGTTACCGAAAGGAAATTTTGAAGCTCTCATTCACCCCCCCCCCCCTCTGGTCGCTTTCTGGTTGCTTCTCGGTCCTTCAATTGGTATCGGAGCAGGTTAAGGATCTTCCACCTTAGCCGGTTCCAGATCCACAGAAGGCGACATGGATCGCGGCGTGGGCAAACCGCCGTTCTTTGATGGGACGAACTATGCGTTTTGGAAGATACGCATGTCGGCCTATCTTCAGAGCATGGGCTCTTCTGTTTGGGAGATTTGCAACAAGGCCGATTACGTTGTCTTGGCTGCTCGTGTCTCTCAGCTCCAGATCGATGAGCACGAGGCCAATAGCCGGGCACGTAACGCCTTGTTCTCCTGTTTGAGCATGTCGGAGTTTGATCGCGTTTCTCACCTCCCCACGGCTCGTGAGATTTGGGACACCCTCATGCGCTTTCATGAGGGCACCTCTCAAGTCAAATCCCGTCTCTACGAGTCACACAAGCGGGAGTATGAGAACTTTCGACATATGCCTGGCGAGAGCATAGAAAGTTTATTCGCTCGCTTTCAGGTGATTGTCAACAAGATGAGGGCTAACAAGGAGCTGTTGCCTTTCGACGATCATGAGAGGGCTTTAAAGCTTTTGCATACTCTCGATCGGTCGGTGTGGGACTCAAAGGTCCAGGCGATCATCGAATCGTCTAACTATGAGACCCTCACATGCGACGAGCTTTTTAGTAAGCTCAAGTCTAGTGAGATTGACGCCATGTCGAGGGCTTCTTATGCGAATCCTTCTGGCCCGACTATGGCTTTGGTTTCTCGCTCTTCTGCTAACCCCTCTGCTGGCTTTGCACTCTCTTCACTCTTTTCTGTCACAGAGGACCAGCTTGAGTCTTTAGGGGATGACGAGTTGGCAATGCTCGCCAACCGGTTCTCGCGGTTCCACAACAACTGCATGAATCGTCGCCGCAGAGGAGGACGCTCAGGATGCTATGAGTGCGGCGACCCCGACCACTTCATCGCCAACTGCCCCAAGAAGAAGCATTCATCTGGGAAGGGCGATCATGGGCACAAGTACGACTCCGGCAAGCGCAAGGAGAAGTACGTCCCCCTGAGACACAAGCGGAGGGGCGGCTTCGACAAGGAGTACATCAAGAAGAAGTACTTGGAGAAGGCCCAAGCTGAGCAGCGTGCGTTCTTCGCCACGCTCAGCGACATCGACGGCTCGGATGACGACTCTGCTTGCTCAAGCGATGACGAGTTCGAGAAGAAGAAGAGGATCGAGGACAAGCTGAACGGTCTCTGCTTCTTCGCCGACGACGACGGCTTCTGCACCATGGCGCTTGGTGATGAGGTCGACGGCAAGCTGGAGCACACCCCTCGGGACGACGACGACGACGACACCTCCCAGGTATCCCTCACCCACGACGAGCTTTCTGCTGAGGTCGAGAAGCTTACTGCCGCCTTGCTTAGTCAAGATAAGTTGCTTAGGCGTGCCGCTAGAGAGCGCAAGGAGTTTAGGCAGAAGTGGGAGGACATGGTGAGAGAGCTTGAGTTTGCCAAGTCTACCGTGGTCGTGTCGGAGGAGGCTGAGTGTGAGATGTGCACCACGCACATGACTGACCTTCTCACTTTGAGAGGTAAGTATGCTGCGTTGGTAGGAGAGGTGGATGAGCTGAAGGCTAGACCTTCGCTGTTGGGTGTGTGCAAGACTTGTCCTGTCTTGCAATCCGAGTTGGCAGAGAAGAATGCCAAGATTGAGTCTCTTGAGAAGGCCAGCTCGGGTAGCACTTGTGTGTCCAGGTGCGCTTTGTGCGAGGGTTTGGAGATGGAGATTGTCAATGTCAAGCATGGCAAGATGCAAACCGAGGAAGAAAACACAAACCTTCGGACCATCTTGTCATGGGTCTCTTGTAGTGAGCCACAGCTCGGGATGATGATCTCCCAATTTAAGCGAGCTGTTGGAGGTCCTGGTGTAGGCTTTGCCCCGGGTGTTGATCTTTCTGCTTTTGGGAAGATTGGAGAGTCGAGTGGTCTGAACCCATGTGAGAAGCCCAACTCCACCACTACTCCCAAACTGACCAAACTTCCATCCAAAGAGCCGGTCAAGCCTACCACCAAGGATGGGGTGGTTGAGGAACCCCCGAGAGCTCCACCCAAGAACCAAGTGTGGCATCCCAAACCCAACCACCTAAGGAACAAGCTGGATACAATGCCACCTATCCAGGAGGAGTTGCCACAGAAGAGCAAAGTGATCCACACCCACAGTCATGAGTACCAACAACCCCCTTTGCACGCGGTGAGGTATCATTGTGACTTCTGTGGGAGAGATGGACACTTGAGCGAGTTCTGCTTTAGGCGCAAGAGAGAGGTGCGCCGTGCTAGGGAGATGAACAACCCGGACATGTATCATCCTTTCCATGATGTACATGCGCCGAATGTTCAGAGGAGAGCACCGAGACGTGCTGCTAGGCCCAGAGGTCCAGAACCTCATGTTCCCAGGACTAGGCAGCAGAGAGCTCCGAGGAGAGATGCTAGGCCTAGAGGCGCAGTGCCTCAAGTTGCTAGGCCTAGGCCGCATAGAGAGCGTGCCCGGCGGGAGCCTGCATTTGTAGGCTATGGACCCCGTGGCGGAGGCTTTGTAGTTGAGCGTTTTCCCCCACCGCGTTTTGAGTATCGCGGTGAGCGCTCCTTCCCCAGCGGACCACGTTTTCCTCAGCGTGGTGATCGCTCCTCTCGTAGACGTGCTAGGAATGGTTTTTCTGCTAACCGTTCTTTTGAGCAGCCGGCCCAACACTGGTATTCCCCTTACTTCACTAACCCCAGTGTTGGACCATATGCTCACCCTATGTCTTTTTATTGATGTAGGTAAAACGGTTGGAGGACATTTGGTTGGTGGATTCCGGTTGCTCGAGGCACATGACCGGAAACGCCAAGTGGTTCTCCAGCCTTAGCCCTGTCGCCGGAAAGGAGTACATAACCTTCGGCGACAATAGCAAAGGTAAGGTATTGTCTCGCGGGTCGGTGCGAGTTAATGAGCACTTTGTGTTGCGCGATGTTGCTCTTGTTTCTAACTTGCATTTTAACCTTCTTTCTATTTCGCAACTCTATGATGACGACTATGAGATTCGCTTTAAACCGAATCTCAGTCGTATTTTGGATCCTCAGGGCAATCTTGTGTGTTTGATTTCGCCCTTTGGAAAAGTCTTTCGTGCGAATTTCTCGGAGTCTTTTGGCACTTCTCGTTGTCTTGTGGCTGGACCTTCCTCCTCTGATCTTTGGAAGTGGCATAGGAGACTTGGACATTTGAGCTTCGACTTGCTTGCAAGGCTTAGTTCACTTGGCCTAATCCGAGGATTGCCCAAGTTGCATATGGAGAAGGATCTTGTTTGCCACTCTTGTAGACACGGGAAGATGGTTGCCGCTCCCCACCATTCAGTGACTCAGGTCATGACCAAGCGCCCTGGAGAGCTTTTGCACATGGACCTCGTTGGTCCAGCTCGGGTGAGCTCGGTTGGAGGGAAGTGGTATGTGCTTGTTGTTGTTGATGACTTTTCGAGATATTCGTGGGTCTTCTTTTTAGCTGAGAAGACCGAGACTTTCTCCTTTGCTCGCAATCTGATTTTGCGTCTTCAGAATGAGTTCCCTTTGAACTCTATGCGAGCAATTCGGAGTGATAATGGTTCCGAATTCAAGAATTCGGATTTTGAGAAGTTTTGTAACTCTTTTGGGTTAGAGCATCAGTTTTCTTCCCTCTACACACCGCCTCAGAATGGTGTTGTAGAAAGGAAGAATCGGACCCTTGTAGAGATGGCCAGGATGATGCTCGATGAGCATAGGACTCCTAGGCGATATTGGGCGGAAGCTATGAACACTGCATGCTACATTTCAAATCGCATTTTTCTGAGAGCTTTCTTGAAGAAGACCTCTTATGAGTTGCGTTTTGGAAAACTGCCCAAGGTGAGTTATTTTCGAGTTTTTGGTTGCCATTGTTTTATACTCAAAAAGGGCAACTTGGACAAGTTTGAGTCTCGTTCTTCTGACGGTGTGTTTTTGGGTTATGGCACTCACACTCGAGCTTATCGTGTACTTAACCTTGACACTAACCGAGTCATGGAGACATCAGATGTCACCTTCGACGAGACCATGGTTTGTCCTTCTTCTCGTTTTGAGCATGCAGGTGATCATGAGGTTGGCGAGCCTCTTTTCGATGATGAGGACAAGGATGCTGAAGGCATAGATGACCCAGCACCTCCTCCACCTGCTGTGCCGCAAAGAGCGGCTTCTACGACGACTCACGGCCCCGACACCTCTTCTTCCTGGGGGCCGTGGGATCCGCCACCCCGAGCGGTACCTTTTGTACCCGGGGAGGCACCAGCTGCTGTTGAGGGGGAGGCTACTTCAGCTCGGGAGGCGCCACGACACATACAGCGCCAGCACCCGCCTCAGCAGATGATCGGCAGCATCGACGAACGGGTTACTCGGTCCAGGTCACAGCACATCTCTCACTTCGCTCATTCTGCTTTTGTTGCTAATTTTGTGCCCCGAGATGTTGGACATGCTTTGACGGATCCGGATTGGGTCAATGCCATGCATGAGGAGTTAGAAAATTTTGAGAGAAATCGGGTTTGGGTTCTGCTTCCTCCTCCTCCTAACTGTAATCCTATTGGGACAAAATGGGTTTTCAAAAACAAACAGGGAGAAGATGGCCATGTTGTGAGAAACAAGGCCAGACTCGTAGCCCAGGGATATAGTCAGAAGGAGGGGATAGACTTTGAGGAGACTTTTGCTCTTGTAGCTCGTTTGGAGGCTATTAGGATACTCTTGGCTTTTGCTGCATCCAAAGGTTTCAAACTTTTTCAAATGGATGTCAAGAGTGCCTTCTTAAACGGCTACATAGAAGAGGAGGTGTATGTTAGACAACCCCCCGGTTTTGAAAATCTCAAGTTTCCAAACCATGTTTTTAAACTTCACAAAGCTTTATATGGTTTGAAACAAGCCCCTAGAGCCTGGTATGATAGACTGAAAACCTTTTTGCTTGCTAAGGGTTTTAAAATGGGATGTGTAGATAAAACGCTCTTTCTCCTCAGGTAAGGCAAAGACACTCTCTTGGTCCAGATTTACGTGGATGATATCATTTTCGGTGGTTCTTCTCACGCTTTGGTTGCCAAGTTTGCAGATATTATGAGCAGGGAGTTCGAGATGAGCATGATGGGCGAGCTGACATTCTTTCTCGGGTTGCAAATCAAGCAATCCCGAGAGGGGACGTTTGTGCACCAGGGCAAGTACACCAAGGACTTGCTGAAGCGGTTCGATATGGGTGAGGCCAAGCCTCTTCCAACACCCATGTCGACGACGACTGCCCTGGATGCGGATGTGGATGGAGAAGCAGTGGACCAGAAGGAGTATCGAAGCATGATCGGGTTGCTCCTCTACCTGACGGCGACACGCCCGGACATCCAGTTCGCGGTGTGTCTGTGCGCGCGCTTTCAGGCGTCGCCGCGCACTTCTCACCGTCAGGCAGTGAAGCGCATATTCAGGTACCTCCGTTTCACGCCTGAGTTCAGGATTTGGTATTCTGCTTCCTCCACCCTCTCCCTTTGCGGTTATTCGGATGCCGATTTTGCTGGTTGCCGTATTGAGTGCAAGTCCACTTCTAGGACTTGCCAGTTTATTGGTTCTTCTCTTGTTTCGTGGTCTTCTCGCAAGCAGTCTAGTGTCGCTCAGTCTACCACAGAGGCTGAATATGTTGCTGCGGCTAGCTACTGTTCTCAGTTGCTTTGGATGATGACCACTTTGCGTGATTTTGGTCTGAGCTTTACCCGTGTTCCTTTGCTTTGTGACAGCACGAGTGCTATTAGCGTTGCTAAGAACCCCGTGCTTCACTCGAAGACCAAACACATTGATGTGCGCTTTCATTTTTTGCGAGACCACCAGGAGAAGGGTGATATCGACCTTCGCCATGTCGATACTCATCATCAACTGGCTGATATTTTCACCAAGCCTTTAGACGAATCAACCTTTAATCGGTTGAGGGGTGAGCTTGGTGTGTGTTTCCCTTTTAGTTGGGGGAAACATTTTGGATCTTGTATAATAGACTGACTCTTTTTCGTTTGTCTTTCTTTTGCATTTCAGCATACGCATTTACATTCTGAGCTTCATGTCTATAATCACTAGAATGTAACTATGCTCTATGTAGTATGCTCCGATGCTTATGTTGATGCTTGTAGCTTATGCTCTTTCTGATCACTAGTACATGTTGTGAGCTGAGCTATTTTTGAAATGGTGATTTTGCTTAATAACTTCAAATCTAAAAATGTTCACCATTGAGATATGCAACTAGCATGTGTAGAATGTGTTGAGTTTACTCGTGCTTTTCATATATGCTAGGTTGCTATGTCTCTAGTTCTGAGTCTTTCACTCGCTTGGTCTGTTCATATCATGTTTAAAATTTGAACCAAGTTTAGTGAATTGAAAAGATCGAGATGGGATTGCTTGTCCACACATCACGGTATCGAGACGGTTTCTCATTGCACTTTGAGTTAAACTTGAGCCGTGTAGTGTATGACCGAAACCGTAGCTTTAAGCTTCTGATTGCTTCGGCATAGGCTTCGCCCGGTTGAAAAGTTAGGCAATGACAAGCTTTCAACCTCTCGCAATCACAAGCTAATAATTGAACTTGTGTAATTTCACCGCTGCAACTCCGATCTAAAGTTGTATTCACAAGTATATGTTTCATTCTTAAGCATGATGAACTTTGCTAGGGGTAGTTCACCTTGTATACATGTTTAGCACTTGTTCAAACTCCTGTTTATACATTGCTAGTGCTATTTTGATGGTGAATACCTTTTTGACTCAAAACTGCTCTTTTCTGCTCACATGTTCATATTTCATACCTTGTGCTCAGTTTGAGCCTTTGCTGAGCTTGTATACTGTTGTTGAGTCTTTGGAGTTATTCTGTTTAGAGCATCTTTGCATTCTCCTGAATATATGCCTGAAGCTGCTAACTTGCATGTTGACTCATATGCATGTTGGAAGGGGGAGGACCTCCCTTGGTTGCACTTTTTGTTAGTGCCCTTTTCTGTTGGGGCGAGTTTCTACTTGATTAGTGCATTTTCAACTAAGGGGGAGAATTTGCAAATCATTTGTGCTTCCCGAGTGTTCATTTGAGGGAGAGTTTGCATGACTCCTGGATGTTCAACTAAAGGGGAAGTTTTTGCTGGCCGAAAGGCATTGGTATCGAACTTTCTTGCTAGTTGTGTTGAGCCTCTGTGCCTCTATCTTGAGGGACTAGCATTTTGCTTCGATTTTCCAATTGGGATTTGCTAGCGGTGTTGAGCCTATTCTACCTTTTCTTGAGGGCTAGCTTTGCTTTGCTTGGTTGCGTCGAGCCGTTGCCCATGTCTTTGGGGACCAAGTTGTCTTGCTCTTTCCACTTGACCTTCTTCGGCTTTGCAATGCTTTTGGGTCATTTGGTCGAGTTCTCTCCTTCCTTCTTCTTCCTTCTTTTCTTTCCATTATGATTTGTGTTGGTAGTTGACAATGCACTCATCAAGGGGGAGATTGCGGATACATGGGTGTATGCCGGGTCTCTGAGTGATGAGTGATTGTCAACTGGGATGATGCGCATGTTCTTTGGCTTGTGTTGTGCAGGTGTCGAGCACGGATACAGTGATCAAAGGCGAGGTGAAGGTCAAGTAGAGATGTGCCGTGCCGATGGACCGAGAGTGGCGAAGGGCGGACGTGAGGCTTGGACTGAGGGACCAGAGGCCCGAGGATCAGCTGTGGTGGCTGGCAGCCTGTGACGACAACAAGTGAAGAAGTGCGGTCATGTGTTGCCTGAGTCGTGGACTTGGGGACACGTGTCGGTGGACGGGATGCACGGGAGGTGCATCCCCTCTACGACGTTGGTTTGGTGGTAGAGCCAGGGAAAAACCATCGGATGGACGGTTTCCAGGTTTGGGCCTCAAAACCTGGGTGCGGATGGTTTCCGAGTTTGGCCACAAAACTCGGGCTGAGGATGGTTTCCAGGTTTCGGCCTCAAAACCTGGGCGCTGAGGGTTTGCTAAGTTTGGCCTCAAAACTCAGATGCTGGTGGGCTGGTTTCCCGGTTTGGGCCTCAAAACCGGGGGTTGGCTGGAAAAGGCTGGTTTCCCGGTTTGGGCCACAAAACCGGGGGTGCAGAGCGAGGGCGGCACGTGGCGGCAATCGGGAGGTTGCGTTGAGGCAACGCTTCGGTTTGTGCGGGCGTGGCCGTCGGATACACCTACCACCGAGTTGGTCAAGAATAACCCTAGGGTTTAGCTGGTTCGCTCTGTAATTAGAATAGAGAGGGGTAGAGTAGGAATTAGACTTCGGCTAGTAGTAGGATAAGTAGTCGGGAGACACCCTCCTCCCATTGATCTCAGTCATTTGCTCTTTCGCACTTAGGGTTTCCTGCTCTCCCATCCCCTGCTGTAGCTAGCTGAGATCCGCAGAGAGACTTGCCTCTGTGTACTGTTGATTCTGAGGAAGTGAGGCCTTATCCTCACTGTTGTAGCGTGTGGTAGCCACACGGTTGCAATTCGTGGTGTGATTCGCGTTTCGTTTGTGTTCTTCGCGGAATCCTTTCTCTCCACAATTTTCCCGTCGCTTGATCTCTTTGCTCGGTTCATCTTTTGCAAAATCGTTTGAACCAAGTTGTTCTAGATCGTGAGGCACTTCTTTCCACCGAAGGAATTATCCTCTAACCTCACGGTCTAGGAGATCGATCGATTTTCGTTTCGGATCAAGTTTTCTTCCTTCCCCCGAAATTCTTCGCTTCATCGATTTGGAGATAGGTTTGAGCCATGATCTCTTAGAGATAGCTCACTATCCTCCTTGTGACTCTACTCACCAAGTTTGAACCCTAGAGGTTTCGTTTTGGGTGGGATTGAGTCGAATCGGTGGACGAACCGTGGATTCACGGGGTGACCGGACGCTTGATCGTGTCGACCGGACGCTCAGGCTGTGCGTCCGGTGGTTGAACACTCGCTGTGTCCCTTTTGGTCTTGACCGGACGCTCCATTCCCTGTGTGACCGGACTGAACGGTGCTACTGTTCACGTGCGTTTTGCTGTTCGACCGGACGCTCTGTACAAACGACTGGACGCTCCCTTCAGTGAGTCCGGTCCAACTCAGAGAGGTCCGAAACTGGACTTTGCCTGACCGGACGCGTCCGGTGCTTGTTGACCGGACACAGGGTGAGTCCGGTCAGTGCTGTCTCAGCGCGTTTTCGTTCGTGGTTGGCTCGTTCTTGATCGGATTCGATTTCGGTCTTTTACGTTGGCTTTCTAGATTTGTGTAGTGTCCCGCTGTGCTTCTCGGAAGCATCCACCCTACATCTAGGGTCGTGGACATTAGCAAGCTCTAGGGTTTGTCTTTTGGGGTGATTCTCGGGACAGTGGCTACTAGTTTCCGAAAGGAAATTTTGAAGCTCCCATTCACCCCCCCTCTGGTCGCTTTCTGGTTGATTCTCGGTCCTTCAGTTCTTCAGTCCAAAGGACATAGTTTTGTAACAGTATGCTCCAAAGGGAGTGATGAACGATGTCTTGGGTTGGTCTTCTTCTTTGAGGGCAATCTGATGGTACCCGGAGTAGCAATCCAGAAAAGAAAGTAAGGCGGAGCCCGCGGTGGCATCAACTATTTGGTCTATCCTTGGTAATCCGAAAGGATCCTTTGGACAATGCCTATTGAGGTCTGTGTAGTCGACACACATGCGCCACTCAACAGAGTTCTTCTTCTTGATGAGCACTGGATTGGCTAACCACTCGGGGTGGAGGATTTCTCTAATGAATCCGGCCGCGAGTAGCTTAGCTATTTCCTTCTTGATTGCCTCTTTCTTCTCAGGTGAAAATCGTCGTAATCTTTGCTTGATAGGTCTAGAGCCTTCCTTTAACTCTAATCTGTGCTCAGCCAAGTTCCTTGGGACCCAGGCATGTCTGCTGGTTTCCAAGCAAATATGTCTTTGTTTGCTCTAAGGAACTTGGTGAGCGCGAGTTCCTATTCTTCAGATAGTTGAGCACTGATAACCGCTGTCTTGGAAGGATCACCGGTTTCCAGGTCAATGGCTTTTGTGGAGGCTTCTGCTGATGGTTGAATAGTACCCGCCTTCTTTGTTGGGATTTCTGAATCTCCAGGCTTGGTAGTAAGCACCATCTGAGCAAGTTCATGTACTTCCAGGGTGAGTTGAGCTTTTTCAGCGATTTGGACAGCCTCTGTGTCGCAATCAAATGAGTGCTTCAAGTCGCCTCTGAAGGTTAAGATTCCTTTGGGACCCAGCATCTTCAATAAGAGGTACGGGTAATGGGGTACTGCCATAAACTTGGCAATAGCGGGTCGCCCAAATATGGCGTGATACGATGATTCAAAGTCGGCTACCTCGAAACTGATGTACTCCGTTCTATAATTGATCGGAGTTCCAAAAGTGACGGGTAGTATAATCCTTCCGAGTGGTATAGCCGCTTTTCCGGGTACTATGCCGTAGAAAGGAGCGGTTGACGGAGTGAGCTGGGTTGCGAGATCTAGATTCATCTTTCGTAGGGTGCTTGCAAAGATAACGTTGAGTCCTGCTCCGCCATCGATGAGTACCCTACCAAGTGTATATCCGGCGACCGTGGGGTCCAAGACTAGCGGGTATTGGCCTGCATTGGAGACACTGGCCCATTGATCTGCTCTGGAGAAATTAATCGGATATTCGGACCAGTCGAGATATTTGGGTGTCGCTGGTTCGGTGGATATGATCTCTCGCAGAGAAAGCTTCTGAAGCCTCTTGCTGTCGCTGGTAGTAACTCCCCCAAAGATGACATTAATAGTGCCTTTGGGGTGCTGAAAGCCACCGTCGTCCTATTGAGGATCCTCAGCTGTCTTCTTGCCTTTGTCTTTCTTGTTTTTGTTGAAGTCGGGGTTCAAGCCTCGCTCCTTGAGCTGTCGGCAGTGCCTTGCTTGATGTCCATTTTTCGGATGGAAAGGGCAGGGTCCGTCGAGTAAGTCATCAAAGGTGAATGGCTTGTTTCCCTTCTTCTAAGGCTCCATGGTAGCAACAGTGTTATCTCCTGGCCTTTTCCGGGTATTTTGCTATGGTGCCTGGTTGCCTCTCGAGTTGTTTCCTCGATCACCTTGCGTATTTCTATCGGGCAAGCATTCCTGTGTGCGCTCCTCTATCGCCATCATGGAGTTGATAGCCCGATGGAACTCGTCAGCGGTGGTCGGGTCCTGCTTGATGAAATCTTTGTAATTGTACCTTTCGCAAATGCCGTTGCTGAAGAGGTCAATTACTTCTCTGTCTGTGATGTCGGATACTGTGGAGCGGATTTCTGAAAATCGCCTATAGTATTCCCGCATTGATTCGTTTTTCTGTTGTTTGCAGGTTCTGAGCTTGGTCCGGGGATCTGATCTCTCTGGGACACCAGCAAAGTTTTCAACGAAGATACGATGTAGTTGTTCCCAGGAGTCGATGGACTCGGATTTAAGCCTGTCAAACCAAGCGAGCGGCATTGTCTCTAGAGCCATTGGGAGTAGAGTGCTTTGACGTCGTTACTTCCACCAGCTAGCTCGACTGCTTGAGCGTACAGCCTGAGCCATCGTTTAGGTTCTGTCTTCCCATCGTACTTGGAGTAGTTCCCGGGTTTGAATTTTCGCGGGAACGAGACTGCTCGAAGCCTTTGGGAAAAGCAGGGGAAGCGATCTACTGCGTCGGATGCTGCAACTGCGACGCCTCTGTATTAAGATTCGGCTCCTCCCTCAGCTTGATCGGGTACTCGGTGGCCCAGACGACTCCTTGCTGGGATACGTCCGAGTCGTTCTTGAACCGGCCGCCTCTGGCTCGGGTGAGATGAAGCTTGCTCATCAGCTAGGGATTCGAGGTTCCGCCCCCGTAGTTGGAGTGCAGTAGTCTGGAGCATGACTAGTCACCGTTCCTCATCAGGGGTGCGATTGGCCTTGGCTCCCATCTCCGTAGCTAGAGCTAGTATGTTTTGGTAGGGAGTCTGGAAGACTTTATGACCGGCGACCCTCATGAACTCGGGTTCTAGGTTGCGAGAACAATCAGGGCGCCGTCTGTTAAGATCATCCTGAGAGTGATTCTCTTCAGTGCGAGCTTGACGCTCTGCCTCTACTTCCAGACGCCTCCGGGTGTTGTACTCTTCTAGTCGTGCATTGTAGAGATCCACAGCTTCCCTGCGGTGAGTTGCTCGCCTTCTGCGGGCCTCCTTAGCTCTATTCCTTCGGACTCTTTCTGCTTTCAAGGACTCGGTTTCCGCGGGTCCTTCCGGATCATTGTCAGAGATCATACTCAGAGTTTCATCGTCTTGACAGACATCTGGTGGGGTTGGTGGTCGTAGAGATGACTGATGCCCCGCCATGAAGACTTCACGAGTGTAACCCTGGTTTGGTGATCCCGGTGTTACAGATTCCAAAGTAGAAGTGCTGGAGATTAGTTTGTTGTGGAGTCGTGTTCCTCAAAAGGGAGCTGATGTCCGTGCTGATATGGAAGTTGCTGGTCAATTGTGCCAACCAGTCTAGCCGGGGCAGGCTGAATTGGCCAATGGACAATGTTACCCTCCTTAGTAGAGCTGAAAATGAGCCCTTGCTGAGCTCCCGTCAAAGGTATCTGCTGATACTCTTTGAATCTTGCACTGATCAGGTTCTGGAAGTTTTCAGTAGGGTTCCGCAGCCCAAAGGTGATACCATAGCTGGTGTCTAGGTCCTTTGCTTCAGACTTTGAGTTGGAGTAGGAGTCGGGCGCTTCTGCATGGTCCCCCGAGTTCTGCGGGTCTTGGATTGCTAGATTTGCTAGGCTCTGGGCGAGATCCTCTGTCTTTGTCATGGCTTGCAGCTTCGATTTAGTGTCAAGCTGCCTGTGCAGCTTTCCTTGATTATCCGCGATGCAAGTCCATGAGCCAAAAACGAAAATTGACCCCGCCGAGAACATGTTGTCGTGGTTCGCCGGGCTCTTGGTCGTCGAATCGTCGAAAGCCCCTACCTGGCGCGCCAGCTGTCGGTGTTTGTTAACCGGCAACTCGTCTTGAGTAATCTCAGACGATTTGTTCGGTGGGGATCGGCGTTCGTAGGACTCGGCGAGTACACAGGGACAGCGATTTATACTGGTTTAGGCCACTAAATAGCGTAATACCTTACGTCCAGTGCGGCGTGTGCCTTGTGTATTGTTATGATTCAATGTTTGATGATCTGGGGCCTGCGCCCGGCTCCCCTTATATATCCGGGTGAGCCTTAGCACAGACCGAGTCCTAACCGGTTACATCAAAGGAGTCCTATTCTAATTACAAGACTTCCTTTTATAACTCGGCTAAGTTAGAAACGAGAGTCCTAAACCGAGTACACTTCGTAACAAGTCTTCGGATCTCTTGTGCCGTCCGGGATTAATCGGAGTAATCATCGATTGATGATATCCCTGACATCCTGGTCCGTCAGCGCTGCGACACCAAGTGCGCGAACGGGTGGTAGTGCATGTCGCCGGCAGCAACATTTGCAAACATTCTAGGGAAACATAAGAAATAATTCTAGGCAAACATAAGAAATAATTATTCTAGGGAGATGTTTAACTAACTAAGAAATAATGTATAAAAACATATAAACCAATAACAACTAGCTCATCATTTTCTACAAACCACCTATTTATAGAAGGCATTAAAAGTTTCCATCAAAACTGCATAGAGAATTCATTGTATATCACATGAGCATGGAGTAGCATGAACTAGCTTGCATCGGAAACAGGAAAAAAATCAAAACACAAGCATGCAATTTAGGACCTTTCGATAAAATGTTTATACGCAATTCACCACTCTAGCATTTAGGACCTTTCAATACAATTATTATAAAAGTGAATTATTAAGCTCACAAAAGATCAATATTGGACACAATTTCTTACAAGCTATTACTGTTCTAATAATGCATAAAAGTGTTCAACAATGTATAAAATTCTGTATTACATAAATAACTGCTCTAGTAATACGTATAATTACGCTCATATAATATATAAAGCTCATATAATTACGCTCTAGTAATTCTGTATAAAAGTGAATTATTGAGCTCATATAGTTACGCTCTATTAATTCTGTATAAAAGTGAATTATTGAGCTCATATAGTTACGCTCTAGTAATTCTGTATAAAAGTGAATTATTAAGCTCACAAAAGATCAATATTGGACACAATTTCTTACAAGCTATTACTGTTCTAAGAATGCATAAAAGTGTTCTTCAACAATGTATAAAATTCTGTATAAGTACATAAATAACTGCTCTAGCAATATGTATAAGCTATTACGCTCATGATGTGCATCTCAAACAATACTAGTTACCTATTTTACACCGAGGACTTCAGATAAAAGTTAATATTGGGAGAGAAAATGTAATTCAGACAAGTCAGTTTGACTACTATAAACCCATCAAACGCTAAAGCTACCACCTACCAATCCACCTGGTTAAGCAAAACTGCAGACAAACAACAAATCACTACTGGAAACGGGTGCTTTGCCGAGTGCCTCTAGCACTCGGCAAAGGCCATCTGGCCCTCGGCGAAGCCTATGCCGAGGGCTGCTCTCGGCAAAGAGCTCTCGGCAAAAAATCTCACGGCAAAGGAGCCTTTGCCGAGGACCATTTATCGGGCTCTCGGCAAACCTTTTACCGAGGGCCCGACCGGCTCTCGGCATAGAAAAGTGGTCGTTAACGGCTGTCCCTATTGACGGTAGGTTTGCCGAGGGCTAAGCCGGCTCTCGGCAAAGGCGTTACGTGTGCCGAGAGCCGGGCCCTCGGCAAAGCGATAATTTTTATTATTATTATTTTTCTGTGCCGAGGGTTATCCGGGGTCAGCTCTCGGCAAAGAAATTTCGAATATTTTTTTTTGGAACCTCTTCGCCGAGGGCTATCTTAGCCGGCGCTCGGCAAACCTCGGACTTTGCCGAGGGCTATGACCAAAGCCCTCAGCAAAGCTGTGGAAATTACGTTCTGTCTCCCCAGCTTTGCCGAGGGCTATGGCCAAAACCCTCGGCAAAGGGCCTCTTTGCCGAGAGCAACCCTCGGCAAAGCTGGGTAAATTTCGATTTTTTATTTTCCAGTTCTGTTTTTCCTTTTCTCCGACACTATCACACAGATATATATCACATTCATCACATATCATATATATATCACATTTCACGTCACAGAACATATATATATATCACATCACATAGTTCAATAACATATATGTCCTCAAATCACATAGTTCAACAACATGAGACTTCAGTGACACACGAGGAGATCTACTACACCTCCGGCCAACCGGGCCACCCCTGAGAACTGCCGCCTGCTTGACCCCCGGTCGGGTTCCATCCAGGAGCGTGGCGGTTGTTCGAACCTTCTGACGGAGGAGGCTGCAAAAGGTCATGTCAGACAAGGAAATGAAATAAATGAAACACTGAAGTATTGATACTCACAGGAGCAGCTCCGGGGTCCAGAGGCGGCGGTGGAGGAGCCATGAGCGTCTGAGGCACGGCCATGCCCTGGGAGGCCATGAAGGCGATGAGCTCTGCCATCTGCTTAGCTTGAGCCTCCATCTGGTCCGACATCTGTGACCACATCTGGGTCTCAGACACCTGGCGCTCCTGCCTTTCTCTTTCCAGGCGGGCCTGCGATAATACAAAGTGAATGTTAAAACAATGCAAATATTTAAAGATCAATGTACGATGAGTTAAATAGAAATAACCTCGAGCTCGGCGACCCGCGACTGCGCAGGCGATGGGCGTGGGCGTATGGGGACGCTCCCGCTCGTGCTCTGTGCTCGGAGCTGGGACAGAGTGGGAGTGGAGGCCGTGTCAATGACGCCGTCGCCAAGCCAGAACCGCCCGTGCTTCTTCCCTCCTCCAATCCTCATGACGATGCTCCCGTCCAGGTCCGCGGTGGCGGGATCAAAGTCGTCCCCATGGACCGCCCTTGCCGCCTCTGAGTAGTCAGTCAGGCGGGAGTGGACGCTGGAGTTGGTGTACGCGTCGGTGGGATCGTCGGGGTTATAGGAGGTCTCCGCTGCCGTGGCCTTGCCCTTGTGGGACATGGCGTATGCCGCCACCGTGCCGCAAGGCTGGCCACTGTGTGCCTCCGACTGCGAGGAAGACAACAAGATGATTAGCAATCAGGCAACATTTGATCGAGGAATTGATAAAGTCTTTCACGTACCCAAGCTTGTGCGTACTCGGCGAGGTTGCGGTTGCCCTGGTGAAAGTCCTTGTTTGGTTTTGGATAATTGATGTCACCTAGAGTACTAACCTTGTCATGAAGTGTTTTATGAGCTAGGTTGGTACACACCAAGTGCGGGAGCTAGATGGTGATCATGGTATTGGTGGTGATGACCAAAAGATGGATCAAGTGCTCCACATTTGGAAAGAGAAGAACAGAAAAGCAAAACCCCTACGGAGACCAAGGCAAAGGTATAAATAGGGATTTTGTTTTGGCACTCAAGACACCATAGAGGGTGTGAGTGCATTTAGGATAGATAACCGTACTATTAAGAGGGGAATATCTCAGTAATTGCGGTTATCAAGTGCCACTAGGTGAATTCATACATGCATATGCATTTGGACCTAGTGTGCTAACTCGAATCCTTTGAAAATGTTTGGTAAAATGCTAACACACATGCACAAGATGATGAACACTTGGTGGTGTTAGCACTTTTGCAAAGGAGATGTTGTTGAAGTAGTTTTGGATCAACACAGAGAAGAAAATGAAATTTTCTGTGTATGGTCGGTGGTACCGACCAGGGTGGTCGGTGGTACCGCCCATAGGTGCTGCGTGCAACCTTCTCTGTGTTGGGGCTGTTTTGGCCTGGCGGTAGTACCGCCATAACCTCGGTACTACCGCCGGCGGTGGTACCGACCAGAGGGTCGGTGGTACCGTGGCCCTGAAGGGTTTCGCGGAGCTCTCTGTGTAGTCCCAGTTTTGGCCTACCGGTAGTACCGCCATTACCTCGGTAGTACTGCCCCCGGTGCTACCGACCCAAGGCCCGTGGTAACCAAGTTTGCAGAGCTCTCTGTGTTGAGTTGAAAATGACCTGGCGGTGGTACCGCCATAACCTCGGTACTACCGACCTCGGAGGTACCGACCAGAGAGTCGGTGCTTCGCCTAAATCAGCGGGCCGTGTGTTAACGGCTAGTTTGACTAAGTCGGTACTACCGCCCAGGAGGGGTCGGTACTACCGACCCAGCGCAGAAAAGTGGGGATCAGGCTGCCGTCCTCCCCTCTCTATAAATAGGCCGTGGCCGCCTTTGGGGAGGGCTTCTTGACTTTCTGACTTCTTGAACATCCTCTTGAGCAAGATCTAATCCCTCCCTCCGATCTCTTTGCTTGTTAGTGCGAATCCAAGTGAGATCGAGAGATCCAAGTGCATTTGCTTGTGAGTTTGCATCTAGTGGCACTTGGGAATCGTTGTTGCTACAGGTATTCTTATTACTCTTGGTGGTTGCCGCCACCTAGACGGTTTGGAGCAGCGGAGGAGATCAGGCACGAGTGGTGATTGTTCGTGGCCATCTCCCGGTGATTTTAAGGGGTTTCTTGTACCTTCCCCGTGGGAGATCACGAAAGGTAACTCTAGTGGATTGCTCGTAGCTTGTGGATCCCCATCTTGTGTTGGTTGTGCGGCACCCTATTGAGGGTTAGGCGTGTGATGCCTATTAGCGCGTGAACCTCCAAGTGGGTGTATCGCTACAACGGGGACGTAGCTTGCCGGCAAGCAAGTGAACCTTGGAGGAAAAATCATTGTGTCAACCTGTCTCCGTGGTATTCTTTGATATTCATTTGTTAATCTCTTGCCGGATCGGTATACACACCTCTATCTCTTGTACTTACTTTTGTTACTATCTTGCAAGTTAATTTTGTATCTTGTTGTTAGTTATATTCTCTTATCTTGTGTAGTGATATACATTATTGCTTAGTTAGTTGTTAAATAGTTCCTTTGATATTGTGTGACTTAGAGTTTGTGGTTATCTAGAATTGTGAATAGGTGGCTTGCATCTGTGTAGAGCTAGGGCAAACTTCGCTTCGCCATTTAGTTGTCTAACTAGTTTGTTTAAGTGTTGTTGTAGAAAATTTTATAGGCTATTCACCCCCCTCTAGCCATTTAGGACCTTTCACCTGGTGGTGTGGTACACCTGGCATCTGCAGACGCGCCTCCCGGGCCTCGGCGTGGTGGGCCGCCCACTCTTCGGATAGACACCGGTCCACGATCATCTCCCAGCACTCGGGAAACGACTGGCACCATTGGGGGATCATCTGCACATAATCAAGTATTTCACGTCTAAGCGTCAGATGAAAAGTACCAAAAGCTTAATCTCAAAAGAAATCACTTACCTGCAAGAACTGCGCCCGGCCCAACGTCATGCCTCTCGCCTGGGCCTTCGTCACCCTCGTGGCCAAGACCGTGGCGTTGTAGGTAATGATGGCCTGCAGTCTCGCCTCGTAGATCATGTCGGTGACGAGCATCCTACAAGCCCGGGTAGCCGTCACCTCCGCCACTACCTCCTTCCCCGGCTCGCACTTGAAGTAGTTCTGCATACAGACACAATATGAGGCGAGACAGTAATTAAAGAAAAAATATGATGAATTTGATATTGTTTGACGAAGACTTACCCACAGCTCCGCTCTAACCCGCGCCGCCTTGTTGGGGAAGCCTGGGTCTGGGGCGACGCTGTAGTGGTCAAAGGTGTAGGCCGGCTCGTGCCTCCCGGCATACTGTACTATGCCGGGGTAGTGCTCGCGGCACAGGAGACCCAAGATGCCGTTGGGTTTGCGGCCTTTAGGCCCCACAAAGTCCCATGACCTGCACAAGTGATTAAAAAAGATTATTACCTTCTATTTCTATTTTGAGTCTCATCGTACGAACAGGTAGTTAGAACATGTACTTCTGTCTGATGGGCGTGATCACTGGGCGTCGGGCACGTGGCGGCAACGCCGGGAGGCTGGCGGGGCCTCTCAAGTAGGGCGTGGACACCCCTGAGGCACCCGAACACCCGTCCGCCTCGTCCTCCTCCTACTCGTCCTCCTCCTCTGCCTTCTCGGCCAATGGTGCCTCCTCCTGCCGCTGGGCCTCGGGCGTGGCCGGCACCTCCTCCTTGACCTCCTCCTCCTCCTCCTCCTCCTGTGGAGACGGCTCCCTCCGGCGGCGGCCACTCCTCGTCGAGGGCCCGTCGGCCTGCGAGCTGCGGTACAACCAACTCAACCGCCTCTGACGTCCTCCCGGCATCTTGCCTCGACCTCCTGCATTTAAAAAGAACAAACAATGTTGTATTAGAAATAACATAACCAAATATATGCAATATAAATAAAACAATAGATCCTAAAAATATAACATAATATTACATGTATTAGAAATAATCTGGATCATCCAGATTAGCCGGAGCATGAGTCTCCTCATCACTGTCAACCATGTCTAAGTACTCCTCAGTATCCGAAGACAGGTCGCCGTCTTCATTTGCTTGGCCTAAACGGAATCGTTCTAGCATTTCTATGTCCTTCGCATTTACCACCTCATCCCCAGCGTCCTCGTCATCATTCTCTACTTCCATTTCCATCGCTTCGGTTAAGTCTATCGTGAACGTCCCTTGCAACCCAGATTCTTGAAAGAACTCACCGTCATACATGTTTGTGTTGAAGTTATAATCCTCATCATTGGGGAGAGGTAGTTTAGCATGTGGTGATATCTTGTGCACAATATACCAACCCAAGAGATGCTCTTTGCTTTTGCACGCGTATGGCGTGTAATAAACCTGCGTGGACTGTTGAGCCACAATATACACATCGGAGCCTGGATAGACAGAATCCTGTCGAATTTCGGCTAGCCCAAGATTAGGTGTCAGCCTCGTTCTTCCAGGATCGAACCAATGGCATTTGAACATGACAGGATTCAAAGGCTTTTCACCGTGAAATGAAAGTTCGTATATTTCTTTAATTCTTCCATAGTAGTCACGGTTGTCATTGCCTGGAGTACAAACACCGCTATTTGTGGTTTTTCGATTGGGCTGACTCTGCTCGTAGCTTGATGTGTGGAAGCGAAATCCATTCACGTCGTAACCGTTAAATGACTTGACCCTACGGTCAAAGCCTTTTGCAACCTGTCTCAGCTCTTGACTCATAGACGCATCGGTTTGAGCCTGCAAGGCGACGCAAGATATATCGTTATACGGTCAGAACGTAAGAGCAAGTTGGAACGTCAGACTAAGTACGACCTTGGTAGGACGGTACCTTTTGTCGGAACCAAGAAATGAAATCAGGCCTCCCTTGCCCTGCACCATTTGCAATTAGGGTTTCAGCTGCCGCATCAGAAAGAGGCCTTGGTCCATTCGAGAACAAATGAAGAAATTCACTGTACGAAACAAAAAGAATGGTGTTGGAAAGTGACGATGAATTGGATGAAGATAGATAACAACTTACCCCATGTACGGGTCCAGCTCATCAAGGTTGGTAAGCACGTATAGCATGATCTTTCGCCACTCTTCATAGTTCAACTGCTTAACTGTGGATCCACTTGCCGTGCCGAGTTGGCCTCGAAAAAGGCTAAGACTCGATTCATTGTCTCCAGCATTGTAACGAGGGGGTGGATTATGCACGCTAGGAAGGTTCTCGGAGTAGTATTCTTCAGTGAAGTTGGACACCTCCTCCAGAATGGATGCCTCTGCAATGGAAGCCTCAATTTTGGCTTTGTTTCTACATTTCTTGCGAAGAGTCTTCATATTTCTCTCGACTGGAAAGCACCAACGCCATTGCACAGGCCCTCCCATTCGAACCTCATTTGGGAGGTGTACGATCAAATGAAGCATCGGAGTGAAGAAGCCTGGTGGAAAGATTTTCTCTAGCTTACAGAGCAACACAGGTGCAGCTTTCTCCAAGTCATCAATGACGGACCGAGATATCTCCTTGGCACATAGCTGCCGGAAGAAATAGCTCAACTCTGCCAGGACAACCCACATAGGCTTAGGAACATAGCCTCGAACCATCGCCGGAAGAAGCCGTTCGATCCATACGTGGAAGTCATGACTCTTCATCCCTAGGACTCACAGAGTAGATAAGTTGACTCCTCTCGTTAGATTCGCTGCATATCCATCAGGGAATGTCAATGTCTGGATCCACTGAAGTATTTCTTTCCTTTGTGGCCTACCCAAGACGAAATCGACCTTGGGCCGTGTCCATCTCCTGCCGGGCTGAGGAGGCAGCATCTCTTGCTTTGGTCTATCGCACAACAGTGCCAGGTCTAGTCTAGCCTTAGGGTTGTCCTTGGACTTTTCAGTGTCCATGAGTGTTCCCCAAAGCGACTCAGCGATGTTCTTTTCAGTGTGCATTACATCAATGTTATGTGGCAGAAGATCGTCATAATAAGGGAGTCTTTCCAAGCCTGACTTATGAGTCCACATATGCTCCTGACCATACCCCGCAAAACGACCGTCTATTTTGTTGAACTGGAGAGCATCTATCTGAGCATGAACCTCGGCACCGGTCAGCATCCGAGGTGGAGGATCTCTCACCACGACACCTTTGGTAAAGTTCTTGGTGTCCCGTCTGAAAGGATGGTCAAGAGGCAGGAATTGTCGATGTTGGTCGAACGCCGAATACTTGCCACCCTTCTTCAACCAGATAAATCTCGTAGCTGTCTTACAAACCGGGCATGAGAACTTGCCATGGACACACCAGGCACAGAATATCCCATATGCCAGGTAGTCATGCAGTGAGTACTAGTACCAGATGTGCATTGTGAAGTTAGACCTTGAAGCTCGGTCGTATGTCAATACCCCTTCATTCCAAGCAGTTTCCAATTCATCAATCAGAGGCTCCATGTACACACCCATGTTATTCCCCGGGTGTCCAGGAATTATCAACGACAAGAAGACAGTATGATGTTGAAATAGGACGCCGGGGGGGAGATTGAGGGGGATAACGAAGACGGGCCAACAGGTGTACGGGACAGCCATGAGTCCATAGGGATTGAAACCGTCCGTTGCAAACGCAACACGAACATTACGAGCCTCTCTAGCTTTGTCATGATGGATGCGGTCGAAGTGGGCCCATGCTTCACCATCGGCGGGATGTACCAACTTCTCAGGATTGTATCGGGTACCCTGTTTGTGCCATGTCATCTGTTTCGCGGATTCCTCGGTCATGTAGAGACGTTGGATCCTCGGTGTGAACGGCAGGTAACGCAGGACTTTCATGGGGATAGAAAGCTGCCTCTTCGGGCCTTCACCATCGTCTACCTCCATGTATCTCGACGCTTTACACTTCGGACAGTAACCTGCATCCGTGAGATCTTTCCTGAAGAGGACGCACCCATTTGGACAAGCATGTATCTGCTCATACAGCATCTTCAGTGCACGAAGCAGTTTCTGTGACTCGTACAGGCTCTTTGGCAATATGTGGCCGTCCGGAAGCATGCTACCAAATAGGGCCAACATACCATCGAACGCATCTCGACTCAGGTTGAACTGGGACTTGAACCCCATCACACGGCCAATGGCATCCAGTTGAGAAACCGTTGTCCGATCGTGAAGGGGTTTCTGTGCCGAAGACATCATCTCGTAAAACGCCTTTGCGGTCTTCTCCATCTCCTCCTCCGTACGTCCTTCAGCGTACTATGCTTCTTGGAAGTCATCTAACATGTCTGCTACCCCCGCATCAGCATCAAAGTCCTCTAGACGTGGTCGCACTGCCTCCGCTCTCAAACGATGTGCTTCACCATGATAGATCCACCGGGTGTAGTCCGGCGTGAATCCATTGTTCACAAGATGTTTAGCCATGTTCTCCTTGTCTTGCCTTCTCCGGTTCCCACATCTGCTGCATGGGCACAACAATTTGATCTCTCCTCGCCGAGCCACGCCAAATGCATTGTTCACGAAAGCATCTGTCTTGCGCAACCATTCATCGGTGAAATCACTTCTGCTTCTATGGCCCGAGTACATCCACTGACGGTCATCCATCCTACTGTCATCCATCCGAGTACTTACATATCTACCTCCAAGTACTTCCATCCTACTATCATCTAATAGGTGAGGATAGGTCCTAATCCCACCCGCGGATGCGTACATGAGGCCAGTTCCCATTGTCTGCCCCGAGCCGAGACAGAATTTCGGCAGCACCTCCCCGATGTTCTCAAGATACACGTCCCTGTAGGGAGAGTGTGTATCCGGAGAACAACAGGGAGGTGATGCAGAAACTCCATCTCGAATCGGGCCAGACCATGGGAACTAGCCTCATCGACGCATCTGCGGGCTGTCCAAGTAACGTGGACAATCCGAAACAGATACGGTTATCGATATGCAAAGACCTGCATACCTCCAGTCGTATCTCTTTCGGACAGGAGACGCCTGACTGGGTTCAATGACCTACGACCCTTTTCTGGGAGGAGACGTTATTTATACCTAGGGTGCCGGTGGAGTCAAGCTAGCGGCGCAGTGGTGAGTCGGTGCAGTGGCGAGGCGAAGCGGTGCAGGCAGACCCGCGACGACGACGAAGACGATCGAGGTCGCCGAGGATCTCCGGCTTGGCCCCGGCAGGTCCTCCTACAGAAAAGACAAAAAAGATAGTATCAATTAGAAATTTCGGCAGAACCTCCCCTGCACGGTGAGGTTTCGAAACCTGCAAGAAACAACGGCACGATGGCCGACATCCACATATATACGACACGATGGCCGACATCCACATACATACGGCACGATGGCCGATATCCACATACATTCACATGCATACCACTACTACTAACAACTACTACTTACTACGTGGGGCGATCGACGACGACGGAGCGGACGAACTCGGGGTCGAGGCGAAGGCAACAACGGTCTCCTCACCTTCTCCTCCTCCTCCTCCTCCTCCTCCTCCTCCTCCTCCTCCTCCTCCTCCTCCTCCCGCTCTGCTTCTTCTCCTTCTCCTTCTCCTCCTCCTCTTCCTCTACTGCTCTCCTCCTCCTCCCCCTCCTCCTCTACTGCCTGCGGGGCGAGACCCGGGGCAGCACCGACAGGGCCGGCGGCGAAGAGAAGGATGGCGGCGGCGGGGCGAGACGCGGGCGGGGCGGGCGCCGGCTCGAGGCGGGGCGCGGGACGGCGGCGACTCGGCCGAGGGGGCGGGGCGCGCCGCGGCGGCGGCGGGGCGAGGGGCGGGGGCGGGGCGCGGGGCGCCGGCGGCAGGGCGCGCCGGCTCGGGGCGGGGCTCGGGACGGCGACGACTCGGCCCGCGGGGGTGGGGCGCGCCGCGGCGGCGGCGGGGCGAGGGGCGGGGGCCGGTCGCGGGGCGCCGGCGGCGGGGCGAGTGGTGGGGCGCCGGCGGCAAGGCACCGGCGGGGCGAGGAGGCGGCGGCGGCGGCGTGCGTGTGTTGCTGGCTGGCTCGGTTGGTTTGTGTAGTGGGCCGGTCGGGCGCTTTTTTTTTAAGTGGTCTTTGCCGAGGGCCGGATCGGGCGGCCCTCGGCAAAGAGGAACCTATGCCGAGAGTCATATGTGTTAGCTCTCGGCAAAGTCTTTGCATTTTTTTTATTAAACTCTATGCCGAGAGCCCTGGCCCTGGCTCTCAGCATAGGTGCTCTTTGCCGAGGGCTTTAGGAAGCTCTTGGCAAAGCATATTATTTTTTTTTGTTTTTTTGCTCCCAATTTTTTCTTTGGCCTTGCCACACTACTACAAGCCAAGATTTCAAATTTGGTGTGTTTTCCATAAATCTTGCTATATTTCGCGCATTTTCTTTAATTTAATGATTTTTTCCGTGAGACGCACGTTTGAACTGCAGGTGCATGAAATAATGAAACTCAGCGATTCGAAAAATGGTATTCATTCTTCGGAGGGTATTTCGACACCGTATCCGGGGACAGGCACGGAGACTCGACCATCTCGTGCACGAGAAACGGCGACCAAGTTGCGTGATATTGGATTTCAAATTATTAAAAATACAAACGAAGTCAGAAAATCATGAAAATGGACGAGTGACCTTGACATCGCATGTAGAGGCTATAAAAAAATTTGGAAGTGTTTAGAGCAAGTGGTGGCGCAAGATGGTTGAAACCCTGAGATCTCCGCATATCATCTCGATCATGTGACATCTTGCGGAGATCTCAGGGTTTCAACCATCTTGCGCCACCACTTGCTCCAAATATTTCCAAATTTTTTTCATAGCCTCTACATGCGATATCAAGGTCACTCGTCCATTTTCATGATTTTCTGACTTCGTTTGTATTTTTAATAATTTTAAATCCAATACCACGTAACTTGGTCGCCGTTTCTCGTGCACGAGACGGTCGAGTCTCCGCGCCTGTCTCCGGATACGGTGTCGAAATACCATCTGAAGAATGAATACCATTTTTCGAATCGCTGAGTTTCATTATTTCATGCACCTGCAGTTCAAACGTACGTCCCGCGGAAAAAATCATCAAATTAAAGAAAATACGCGAAATATAGCAAGATTTATGGAAAATACTTCAAATTTGAAATGTTGGCTTGTAGTACTGTAGCAAGGCCACAGAAAAAATTGGGAGCAAAAAAACAAAAAAAAAATAATATGCTTTGCCGAGAGCTTCCTAAAGCCCTCGGCAAAGAGCACCTATGCCGAGAGCCAGGGCCAGGGCTCTCGGCATAGAGTTTACCAAAAAAAAAAAAACCTTCGCCGAGAGCCTAACAGAGGGCTCTCGGCAAAGGTAACGGCGCAGTGGGAGCCGTTTGCGAAGGTTCCGTTTACCGAGGTGCAGTCTACGCCGAGGGTTCGGCTCTCGGCATAGGTTATCTTTGCCGAGAGCCAGATGTTGCCGAGAGTCGGACCCTCGGCGTAGAAATCGTCGCCGAGTTCCGTATGGTGCCGAGGGTTGGCTCTCGGCAAAGAGCTCTCTGCCGAGCGCCCGTGTTTTAGCCCTCGGCAAAGCGGCGGGCGCTCGGCAAAGAGCCCGTCTCCGGTAGTGAATAGGGAGAGAAGCAGACAAGACCTAAGCTTATCCAATGGATTTCCTAGAAAAATGTCACACTTTGGGCAGCACTTTATGTTGTCTTTCGCAACCTTGTCATATATGCATTTCCTGCAAACTGATCGAACCGCGTCGTCATATCAATCAATGGCTGAAGCAATGTAAGTTCAGGATGTTTACGAATTGCTAGCAACAATGCGATTTTTTTACAGCACTAAGCACTGCCAATGAGCAGCTTGATCCAGGCGATAGAACATACGCGCAAGGAGAGTAATCGGCGCTCATTGATTTAATGGCCAATGCAATACCGATTGCAGTATCAGAATCGAACCCAACCCAATCAGGACAGGCGGAAATGGAAACCATTCCAATTCCCATCCCTGGAGGCCAGGCCGCCCACATCGATAGACAGGGGTAGCAACAAAAAGTAACATGGTGACAAATAAGGATCTTGCATCAGAACCAAATATGAATCTTCCCTTCAGTAAAAACACCTGCAAAAGATGGAAGCCACCGTCAATCGCACTTTATAGTTCAATCACGACAGAAACAGCTTGAAAATCCGGCTGATTGGGCGAAGAAACAAAGACGTTGGTTCGGTCAGAGATGTCGACTCTGGTCTACGAGACATCGCTGCAGCTCGTCGACGTACCTACACACGGCCTCCTCCGCTGCGGCGCCCCCAGCGGCGTAGGGTTCGCGCAGGACGAGTGCCTCGTCGGTGGTGATGATGCACCGTAGCCGCTCGAGGTTGCAGACGACGGCGCGCTCGCAGCCGAGGATGCGGACGGGTAGACGAAGAGCGGGTCGAGGAGGCGGAGGTCCCGCGCGGGCAGGTCCAGCCACCGCATCAGCACCGGATTGGCGACCTCGACCGCCTCCGTGGCGCCCGTCGCCGTGTCCACGCGCACCAACGAGCGCCTCCCGCCGCCACGCCGCTTCAGGCCGTTGACGTCGATGGACACGCCGCCGGCTCCGCAGCCAGATGGGCCTCCGGCGCCAGTGCCCGGCGCGGGCGTTGCGCGGCGGCGGTGGGGCCCGTTCGTCACGGCGGCGCGGGAGGACGGGAGGAGCAAGCGGTCCGCAAGGGTTGGGTGGGTCGAAACTAGGGTTTGAGAGATTTTATACGGTCATCAAAAATGGGTATGGTGGGCTGGCCGGTGGGCTAACGGGCTGTTGTGAGTTGGTTTGGTTCAACCGGATTAGCTAGTCTGATCAGGGCTTCCGATAACTATTGAAAGCCCAGGGCTCCTATATATATAAGGAGACCCGTGCATTATTACATTGAAATATCAATAACGAACAAGCACGTGTCAAGATGCATAGGATGGAACTATTTTTGCTCTAAGGAAGATGGTAGGTTTTCATTATAATAACATCAATACATTTTTATTTCATCTCTGAGCGACAAGTTCTATTTTGATATTATTCTTAATTATCTATCTAATTTAAAATGTCTTCAGATTTGTTCTGTGGCATACATCGATCTTTATTGGTTGATAAATACCCAAACTGCATGCATGCAGCCTTTGGGTAGGAGGCTTTGAACACTAACCACAAATTTCTAGCTAGACTACAGGGGTAGAGGATTGAGGAAAAGGCGCTCAACCGTCTCCTTCATAGCCTTGCCGTTTGTGTGTGCATCTTTTTTATCACTATAGGTGAACGGCATGGACACTGTCAGGTTGTTAAGTCGCTGCACCGCTGGAAGTAGCTCAGGATAGTCAAATTGACCTCTGTTTGCTGTCTTCCATCCATCCTCAATTTGGTAGTTTATCTCAGTCATAGCTACCTCACTTGTTACATTGTAGTCCTTCATGTAGCAGTCCACGGAAGATGCCACATCGTTCCGGGTCTTCCCACTCTGCAAATTAAACGACATGAAGTGCATGCTCAAGTTTTTTTTTATATATATATATATGGTAATTATTTCATATACTCCCAGGGAGTAATTACTCCTATGTGTATATCTCTTGATTTATGGAGTTTATGACCCGGCGAAGTGTGTGTTGACAAAGTATATGATCATACTAGACATTACATTCGAAAGTACAATATATATCAAGTATGCAAGAATACATAAAGTATATGGTCATACTTATTTTATATACTATTGTAGTGTCATTTTAGTAATATAATAAAAAGTATATGCTCTTTTGAAAAATTTCGCATGAGTAAGATTTGAAATATCTTAAAATAAATATATAAATATACTCAAACTGATAAATTAGTATATACACATACTCAATGTGGTTTATTGAAGATGAGAGTAACTACTCCCGGGAGTATAGAAAACTCACCCTATATATATATATATATATATATATATATATATTATATGGGTGAGTTTTTTATACTCCCGGGAGTAGTTACTCCTATCTCTAATAAACCACATTATGTATGTATACATACTTATTTATCAACTTGAGTATGTCTATATACTTATTTTAAGATACTTCAAATCTTATTTATGCAAAAAAAAATCAAAAAAGCATATACTTTTTATTGTATTACTAAAATACCACTAAAATAGTATATAAAATAAGTATGACCATATACTTGCATACTTGACATACGTGGTACCCTAGAAGGCCCAGTATGATCATATACTTTGTTTACGTACACTTCATCCCATCATAAACCACATAAATTAAAAGATATACATATTGGAGTAACTACTCACTGGGAGTACGAAATAATTACCATATATATATATATATATATATATATATATATATATACACACACACACATACACATAAAAATGATGTGTGGAATCAAACTCTACATTGTGTGCAGCAATGTCGTTCATGAAACGGGCTATACACCCAAAGGTTATAACAGAATAGTCACTCCTTAGTGCCCACTCCAATGCATCTCTGGTTGCTTCATCACCCATGCCCATTAGGATCGTGGTAGCTGCTAATATAGGTCCCACCGATTTGAAAGACACCTTCACTTGTTCTTCAAAAGTTGGAATCAAATTATGATTAAACCATTCGCTTTCCTGGAGATAACTTTCACATGAAATCTGAAACTGTACAGAGAATACATCATCAGTACTTGTATATATGAGAATGATATATTTGAACATTGCTGGCTTATTGGTGGTTGGTTCGTAATTAGTCTGTTGTGCGTACCCCTTCCCTGACGTAAGCCATACGGTACCTCTCATTTGGCTGCAGTTGATTCTCTAATTCTTCAAAGGTGCGTAGCAGGCTCAAATATAACTTCCTCACGTACTCGGGTAGCATAGAAACTGCACTATAGTCCCATCTGCAACACACCATATATATATGTCAGCTTGCACCAAAATTAAACGTACAGTAGGCAAGAGGAATAAGATCATGTAAAAATCAGCCAAACTGACTAATACGAACCTTCTAAAAGCTTCAGTCAACTTATGAGACTCATCTAAGGTAGCACGGTCATCATACTGGTCATCTATCACAGTTATTAATCCAAAAACTTTGACAAGCATTGTTCGAGCTCGTGAGTGTTCTTGCTCATAGTATATTGCAAAGGCCCAGAAGTACCACTCAACCACGCGATCACGTATGTAATTCAGTTCCACTTCTCGGTAAATATCATTCCACCATCTGAAACATTTTGACTATATATCATCAGTAGGGTAGGTGTGGACTAATTCGTGTTCATGAGTTGAAATTATTAGCCTTTTTTATAGATTTGAAGAGTATTGGTTCCTCCTGCCTATTGCAATCTCACATGGGGCACTAAAATGAACACGACGTTTATTGTCCTTAATTAGGAGCTAGCAAGTTAATTACACCTACAAATTGAAGGTACAAAGTCTTGATACCAACTTAAATTTTGCATTTTGCAATTCCATGAAAGGAATGCACTCTGTGATCATCTTACTCTCATGTGAAATTTGGAATGAAAGAAATGCTCAAATTTTCAATCTTAGAGAGTAGCATGCATGTAATTAGCTACGTGTACTGCAAAAAATAAAGGATGAGAACAAAGTGTACATCATAGCAGGTGCAAAACATCTTGCAATTCTGACAGGTCGACGATGAGAGTTTTTTCTAACACTTTTCGTAAAGTTTTTTTTTTTGCAGTCTTATATCTAGGATGTCTTAGCTCACCTTATTCCTTTAATTTTAATATTACAGGCAGTCCTCTTGCCTTCACCCACTTTTAAAAAAATCATATTTCCCTAGATATAAAACACGTTGTCACACTTTCTTGGTACCTCCAAGGACTATAAAAGTGATCTAACATGATACTCAAGTTGTTTGTATTCATTTGTTAATTAGTGTGTGTTGAACGCCTTATATTGAAACACATCAGGAGAACAAAGTTACAGTTGTTTTTATAATCGATGATCAAAGATACACATATTTGACTTAGAACAAACCTAATATGATAGGTTAAAAAACGGAGGGAGTATAATAGAGGATATTCACATGAACTGAAAAAAAAACTTCAATGAAACTATTGTGAAAGTGGAAGTCTGGCATCATAAAACGGGAAAGAAAAAATTATCAAGTTTCATTTTAATAGGAGATAATTAGAAGTTTAGAACATGCATACTTCTGAACGAATTTGAGCTCTTTCAAGTGAAGACGTTGAAGTAGGTTAAAATCCAGCTTTGCAAGTTCTAGTATGGAGGGATTGTATGATTGCTCTTGAATATATTCAGACATATAATCAAGGGCCTCCAATCTCTTCATTGTCCTTGGCAATGGTAGCTTAAGGGCCCGGGTTACTTGACCAGCTAATGGGGCCTTGATGCTACCTGTTGATAACCCCAGTCCCAGATGATGCCTTGCAAATACAATCGCTTCTTCAAGTTGCTCCTCTCCATGCGTTAAAAGGTGAGCTGCATTGTATAAGCTTAACAAGCCCATATGATCATTCATTATTTCTGTACGGAAGCTTCCATCGTCGTCTCTGAACTTGCTGATCAATTCATCTGTCGTAATTAATAAATCATGATACAGAGAAAGTTGTCATGCCGCCAATCGTACACAAACTATATGCATTGCAGGCACACATATATACCATACCATACGTACCTGGAGAAACCCAAAGACCATGGGCCCTAAGGAGCCAAAATCGCAGGGCAACTTCATGGAGGCTACTGAATTGTCACACCCGGTTTTAAGAACAAAACCAGGTATACACCATATGTGAGCCCAGGAAGTCAAATCTCACATATAGCCACAAATAAAGGGGTAATATCAAAAGACAATGCTCATATATAACGTATAAACACAAAGAACATAACCTTAAGGAGCAGACAGCGGAAAGACACTCCGATCTTCAGATGGAGACACCAACTCCACAGGGAACAACTGACTGGTTGACCACAAGCCTAAGATATGCCTAGCACTTCCATCGGCCTTCTAGGAAACTCATCTGTGTCATCACCACGCTTCCGCAGCGCGACTCTGATGGAGACTGGGGTGTGGGGGAAAAACAAGAGTGAGTCCATGTTGAACTCCACAAGTATAGCAACAAGTGATGTAGATCCCAAGTTTCATGATCAATGTAACATAAATAATGAATAGCATAAAATGGTAAATAATGAACATGTTAACCAACAAAAGTCATAATCTTAATGTAAAAGTCTTCAAGGCCGCTCGTGTCCTTGAGCAAGGCTGATATATCAGTTTAATAAACTTTGCGCAAAGGTGTACACTTTCCCTGTGAGACGTGAATTGCCCTTTCGCCCGAGGTGATCAGCCTCTTAACTCACTTCCAAGGAAAGTTGGCAGGGTTCACGATGAAGCCTTTCAAAGGTTCGTCTAACAAGTTAGGGCCGCTAGGTTTCATTAGTCAGTCTGGGTGATTCAACCAGTCGCAGGGATCCCCAGTCTGCTATCCCCCACTTGCGCCACAAGGGTAACCTCTAACAAGCTAGAAAAGGTCCTCATACTGAGCTAAAGCCAGAGCCATATAACCCCCATCAGTTGTACTGTAAATCCCGAAGGTGCTCGTACAGATAATTTCTTAAGTTGCTAATAAGTCATTTTTATCATTCGATGCATACATTAATTAAGTAACATGATCATGATTGCGAAAAGAAAACCCGATTGCTATACTTGCCTTAACTCAAGATCCTTCTTGTGTTGACTTGTAAACTTCCAAAGGTTGACTCTTGATCCTGATCTCTAGATCACAAACTTCTTCTTGATCACCAACGCATAACTCACCGACTGGACATACGATCACAGAACACCACACATGCATCCAAAAGCAATTCATGCAAAGCAAACATAGCCTATGATTAGAACAGTACATCAATCATAATAAAACAATATAAAGAGTTTTGAAAACTGATCTACGTCTCACTACGAACACACAGACGCGAAGATCACGCTAAACGGAGCTATAACGGAGAAGATATGATCTAAACAAGATTAAAGACACTAATTACTAGATTAGATTTAACTCAAATTTTAATTACAGAAAACAGTAAGGAAGGTTATTTAGTTTGAAAGAACTTTTCGAAACGAATTTAACGCAAGTTGAACGGACTAAAACAGAGTTAAAACAAAGATTTTACAAGCGTTTTAGTGTAATGGCAATTCTGTAAATAGACTGAATTCCATTTGAATATAAACCAGATTTTAAATCGAAATTCACCCGGCCAAGGACTGCGGGTTGATATCGTGAAACGTCAGGGTCTCTTTAGCAAAACTTCCCCGAAGGGGTATCGGCCATCTTGGGCCGTTGGATCGGGAAAGGACGGTCGGGATTAAATCCCGGGGACGCGTGCGCAAGGGGCGAGCCGACGGCGCGCCGTGGCCAGACACCAGCCGCGACGTCGCGGCCGCGTCGCGACGCCGGGCGCGCTCGCGCCATGGCCGGGTCGCCAGAGCTTGCGGACACGGACGCAGGGCACACCACTGGCCAAAACAAGGGAACAGATGGGTAGGGGGATGTCCAGGGTATCCATGCGGCACGCCCTGGCCAGCGGAACGGGGCACGTGACGGCGAGGGGACCGCGCGCGCGGCGGCGGCCATCGCCGGCGGCGAGGAATCCGCGGCGGCGTAAATCAATTCGGCACTACCGACCACCATTTTGCACGGGAAACGGACGGGGAGGGAGAGGGGAGCATGGCGGGGCTCACCACGGCGAAGATGGAGGCCGGGAGGAGCGGTGCCGGCAAATTGAGGCGGATGGCGGCCGGCGGAGCCTCTGCTCAAAAGAATCAGCGGTTAGGGCGAAGCGGCGACCAAAGAAGAGAGAGGACGAGCACAGAAGCACCAGAAACACGATGCGGAGCTTGGCGACGCATTGAATCGGCCGGAGGAGCGGCCAAGCGGAGCGGCGAGCTTGGCGGACGGCGGCGGAGCGGCTCTGGCCGTGGTGTACTGCGGTGCGGTCCAGTGCTGGGACGTGCGAAATGCGGAAAGGGGGAGAGCGGGGAGCGGCACACGCGCTAAATAGCCAAGGGGGAGGTGCGGGGGCGAGCGGGGCGCACCACGACGCGGAGAAGCGGCGGTTGCGAGCTCGGGACTGCGCAGACGTGCGGCAAGAGGGGAGAAGGAGGCGCTGACAGGTGGGGTTGCTTGTCAGTGAGAAGAGGGAGAGAGGCGGTGGCCGAGCTGCTGGGCCTGGCCTGGGCCGTGCGCGAGATAGGAAAGGGCGAGGAGCACCGGCCCAGTGCGGGAGAAGAGGAGGGGAAGGGAAGAGGGGCCGGTGGGCCGGGAAGAGCTGGGCCCAAAAGGAGAAAACAAGGGGGGAGAGAAAGAAGGAGTTTTTCTTTTTATTTTCAAAGTATTTCAAACCACTTTCAAAAGGAAATTTGAATTCAAAACAAGTTTTGACCAAATCCACTCATCTCAAGAAATAAAATGTGAAGGCATGAATGCAAAAACATGTTCCTAACTTGGTTTTAAATTTTGTGAAAATTATTTAATCCTAGATTAAATGCACACCAAAAATCAAAATAAAACATTTTCACCTATTTTTAAAATTGGGCAAATTTTAGGGTGTCACATGAATCCTGCATAGCCATGGATGCTGCGTAGTGTGGCACCAATCTGCTCCGGGAAGAGATGATCGATACTCAGATGCTGGAGGGTGTCCACAAGGATCATTTGGGGCACCGCATTGCTGTCGCTGCAAGCCTCAAACAGTCCACACACCTCCTTCCTCAGCTGATCGGCCCTCTCCCTCATGGTTCCCTCCGGAATCTACATACAAGCAGAATTATATATGCAAATTAAAGACATGTGCACATAGTATAGCAGCATAGACACCGCCGGACATGATAAAAAGTAATAGACGACGGAGCATGATTGCGTGCCTGCGTCGGTTTAGGGACGTAGTTAATGAAGAAGTCACCCCACACTGAGGAGTCAACAGCCCTGGGCGCCATAGCAGCGGTGGCGTTGTTGGCAGCCATTTGCGGATGTGCCTCGCTCTAGTATGTCTGAGGAGCTTGATATATATGTCCTACTAGTCAGTCTATATATATACACATAGATCGGGAGCCTTTGGTTCCAGCAAAGTCAGTCGTCAGTCGTCACGTCTTCCAGGAAAGTCATGTGTTCCAGGCTTCCAGCAAAGTCAGGCACAAAGTCAGGCATGCGTTCCAGGAAAGTCAGTCACATGGGGCATAGATTATGTTGTTTATATTTGCGTTACTGTGTAAGAACGAAACAGGTCAAATATTCAGCATGCATGGGCTGAATAATATTCAGCTTGCATGCATGTTGCCCATTGTTGCCTCGATCATCAGCAGTTGCCTCGATCTGACAGCCGCCAATACTTATGTGTGGGGTAAACATTCCTGACTTTGCTTGCCAGGCGTAAACATTCCTCCTGAAGTGGCCCACTCCACAGTAAGGCTTGTTTGGATGCACATGATGTATCTTCTAAAAACCACATATGTTGAAATGGATTAGAGTGTAATTTAGTTTAAATCTACTTATGTGGAGTTCAACAAAATTAGATTTTCTATATTATAATTTTTCTATGACTTACTATAATTTTTAAAGATTCAACTAAAATAAATAAAAAAGAAAAAGACAAAATCATGTTACTGTAGCAACACCACCATGTAAAACCGCCTGAGTGGATTATTTGACGGGTTTTGTAAGTTTTAGGGGGTAAAACATCTAGTTTTATAGTTTGAGGAGAGGTTAAAGTAGTCGACCCTCAATAGTTGAGGGGTTATGTAGACTTTGTACTAAGTAGATCTACACAGTAAACATATAATATAGTATATACTTTAGAACAAAGTTTTTCCTGTATATTTAGATCTATGCTTTTCTACAATTAATTAGAATAATTAATTTATAGGTGTTGTTTCTTTCATCCAATTATGGTGAAAATTTATTTATGGGCTAATTGTTATATGCTTGAACTGTAGTAAAATTTTCATACTCATTGGATCAAGTATAACTTAGGTATAGATTTATTTAGGTTTATGCTAAGTTATATCTAAATAAATTTATAGCTAAGTTATACATGATCCGATTAGTATAAGGTTTTTACTACAGTGCGAGGATATAATAATTAGCTCATAACAAAAATTTCACCGTAATTAGATGAAAGAAACTGCATTTATGAATTATTCTAATTAATTACAGAAAAGCATAGATCTAAATCTACAACAAAAATTTTGTTCTAAAGTATACTGTATTATATGTTCACTGTGTAGATCTACTTATGTAGAGTCCAACAAAATTGGATTTTCTATTTTATGATTTTACTATGATTTTTTTAAAGATTCAGCCAAAATAAATAAAAAAGAAAAAAGACAAACCACGCTACTGTAGCAAAACCACCGTCTGGTGGGGTTATTTGACTGATTTTGGAAGTTCAAAGAGTAAAACATCTGGTTTTATAGTTTGAGGGTGAAATAGTTGACGCCCAATAGTTGAGGGGGTTATTTAGACTTTTTCCCTTGCTTAAGCCACGTTCTCCTTAAAACCAACACTCGGATCCATCGAGCAAAACCACATTCAGAATCCACCGAGCAAACAACACATAGAATCCACCAAGCAATCAACACTCAGAGTCCACCAAGCAAACCCACACTCAGAATCCAACGAGCAACCACACCTAAATTCCATCCAGGCAACCAACATGAACCTACCCAAACTATCTAATCTCAAAAAAGTCCAAGCCCACTCGTGACTGTGAGCATAGCTAATATATCATTTTACACTCTATAGAGGTTGCACATCTTTACTCACGAGTCGTGTGTTTCCCCGTCACTTACACATTGGCTAGGTGCATAGTCAGGTCACACTACAAGGCCTTTGCAAAGCAGCATCATACTTGTTTTACACGTTCACGAAGGTTTTGCCACGTACCAAAGGTCCACGACCCTAGGGCCCCCTCTTGTGCCACTAAACCGAACCCGTGTAAATCAGAACTTGGAGGAACTAATTAATTAGCCAGGTACAGAATATCCAGACCCCATGGTTGCACCGTTTAACCGAGTTACGTACTCCGAGAATCGGGTCTTAGGGATCCAGGAAGGATAACAAGCATAAACACAAACCACCACCATCATCCGCCAAATCCATGACAAACTCCATCAACAGGAACCATCTTGTCAGATTTACCTACTCACCATGTTGTTAAAAAGATTACCAACCTCCTTGTTGCATAAATCATTAATCAAGGTTAATAATTATACCCATGCCAAACCCATTCCATGACTGCAAGGCTAAGTATGACTCTACCCACTTTCCCAAATCTGGTTACAAGGAAAATATAATCAGTGCTAGTAAACCCTAACATGGGATTCAATTTTAGACTCTGCATGCAATTAAGGATCTAACAACTCTAACTCAAATATAAAATAAACATAGGAGCATGTTTGGTCAAGGACACTTGCCTTCGGTCTAGATAGGATCAGCGAAGGCACACTCCCAGTATTGGGGATCCTCGTAGTCCGTACTCTCTGGATCAAACATCAAACATGAAACACAAATATCATATAAGAAACAGTAAAACAAACCGTGGAAAAGCATGCTATAAACTATTTTACTACGTAGGGGCTCATCCATACGAATCTAATATGACTTGAACGGTTCAAATCAGAGCTAAAACATGAAATTTATTAGCATTTGAAGTTGGTATTTCTATAAATAGATTGAACTTGATTTTGTATTTAAAATAAATAAAAACCAAAAAAGAAAAGGTGGTTGGACCATGCCTCAATTCAACAACAGCATAGGGGTTAGATTGCAAGATTCAGCTGATTCAACGCACAATGCAGGAGGATTGTAGGTTGATTAAATAAAGATCGAGGAGCTCTTTACAAAAATGATGGGGCTGCCGACGCGGTGTTGACGCATGCGACACGTGTCACCGCGTCGTTGGTGCGGTGTATGCGCTGTGCCATGGACGCGGCCGAGCTGGCGCCATGGATCGCGCCCAAGGGACCATGAGTCGGTGCATACCGGTTCAGATTATGTTCCAATCCTGACCGTGGACCTCAAATCGGATGGCATAGGCAAGATGGGGGTGGTGGCAGCCATTGGGGCGGCGATATGCGCATGGCGGTGGGCGGCGGCGCCATGGGAGGGGTTGCCAGAGCTGGCTAGGGCGGTGTTGCGGTGCATAGGGATGGAGAGGAGCTCGCTGTGAATTGAGCCACGACGTCCTCGGCACGATGCATACCCGAGTGGGAGCTCGGCACAGAGGAAGTGAGTTGTTCATCGGTGGTGGCGGCGGCTATGGGTTGGGTGCGAGGGAGGGAGCTCGGAGGTGGACTGATGGGTGCGGCGAGGTGCGAGTTGGCAGATGTTGCCTCTTAGGGTGTGTTTGGTTGACGGACGAGGATTGTATCATATATCCTGGTTGAGTGGATGCAGGCTGAGTGGAACCGTATTTCAGAAAAGAATGTGTTTGGTGAGGTTGCATGAGCGGATGCAGAAAAATTGAAATGTTGTTTGGTTGGCTGCATGAACGGATGCAATTTGTCTAACTTGTGAGACTGACACGTGGGTCCATCATACTCATCATGCATCCGCTCAGCCTGGCCCGACAGTGAAGCTCAATTTGGGCGTATCCCACCAGCCTGTATCCACTCATACAATTGCATCCTCTCGTGCAGATATGCAGCCAACCAAACAGCCTTCTCACTCAGATTTATACGACTCCGCTCATGCAGGATGGGTGGAACGGACCAACCAAACACACCCTATAGGGTCGAAGAGTGAGGAATGGGCGGCACAGAGGGCTCTGTGCAGCGGCAAGGGCGGCATGGTGGCTGCGGCACAGTCCTGCGCAGGGAGCGGATCGGCAAAGGCCGAGGATGATACGGCAAGGGTGCGAGGGGCGCGGGATGGGAGCGTGGACAAGGAGTGCCCAGGCTCGGTCCTGGTCCTGGCATTGGCCGGTGAAGGCAGGAAGAGGGAGGAAGAGCGGATACTCGCCCTGATGAGAGGAAGGGGAACTGGGCCGTGCAGGGGAGAGGCGGAACTGGGCCGATCGGTTGCAACAGGCTGGGGAGCGGAAATGAGTGAGGTGGTTATTTTCCTTTTTCTTTTTCTTCTCTTTTCTTTTGTAAATGCTTTTAAAAATCCAAATCAAGTCCATTTTAATTCAAATAAATTTTGCAAAATTTTGAAAATAGTTTACTAGGTTTTTGAAATAAAATTTATGTTTATTTTAAAAAAATTGTAAAACTTTTAGTTATTTTATAAATAGAGTAAAATCAAGTCATCTTTAAATCAAATTTAATAAATACTTTTTTACCTAATAAAATATGCAATGCCAAGAATACAACATAAATAGCTAAATTTTATTTTTTTCCACTAATTATTTGGCCAATTTTAATAATAGACCTGTATACCCTCATGGCTAGACTTGGGTCACTCTATAACCTTGCTCTCTGTGCTATATAAGGCGAGCAAGGACCCCCTTCGAAACATTTTTCATCTCATCTCATCATACCACATAATACAAAACCTAGCGCAGGACGTAGAGTATTACACTCTTCTAGTGGCCCGAACCTGGATGAATCCTTGTGTTTATTTGTCTTGTGCTTCCTGTGCTAACGTCTGGATCGTCGTCTTGTGCACCTCTACCGATTAAACTACCGTGTAGACATACCCCTCGGTGGGCTATCGACCATATTTCATCGAAAGCGGCGCACCAGATAGGGGTGGTTGGCTCCTCCCTACACATCTACGAGCTCCATGCTCTATATTATGTGTGGTCGGCAGCAGCTCCCCGGTGACGCCGGTTACTCCTACACGTCCATAGCCTTCGTGCTCTATGTTACGGATACACTGGCTAGTTGGGGCTGAAGGAGCTCGGGGACGAGATATCTACCCGGACGCTGTTTATATAAAATATACACACTTTATATAACAAATAAACAACATGTTTATTTCACCAATGCTGATTTTTGCTCAGCGATTCATATTTTTATTATTACATCATATATGTACTATCTGTTCTCCATATTTTTATTATAAGGACCAGACTGGTCAGGTCGCTCGGTGTTCACCACCTGGCGCTCGGACTTTATCACGGACAAGCTGGCCGAACTCCTCGACGTTCATCGACAGCTACACTGAGAGCTCACTAGCTAAGCTGGGAACTCCTCGGTGCTCGAATTCTTTGCTCCAACATTGCCAGCCAAGCTAGTCGAACTGCTCTGTGCTCGCTTCATCGTCAACTATATGGAGGGCTCGCCGTCTAAGCTGGGGACTCCATGGAGTTCAGATTCTTCAGGCCAGAGTCACCAACTAAGCTGGGGACTCTTTTGGTGGTCGGATTTAGCCTCGTCTCGTCTCAATTGGTGAGCTCATTAAGTTACTCCATGCTGCTCGGTTCAGGGTGTTGATCCAGGGCAGCATGTCGGGGACTTGAAGATGCACGCCAGTCAGCTACTGATGGGTGGAGCAAAGAATGACCTCTTCACACAATACTTTTCTCAGCCCTCAACAGAGCTCGGGGACTGATAGAAGGACGTCGCCTCAGGATGTCACGTGGCCTATCTAGGCATGGCCTTTTACAAAGAATTCAAGCCCGCAACAGAGCTGAGGCTGGTCACAATTCACGTTACTAACGGTGGTCTCAATAGAGTTGGGGTTTTCTTTTTTCTATGACCTTGGCACCACACGCCTCCATCACCTACTACCAAACTCAGGGACTACGAAGCAACAAAGACTTATTGGACCCTTGACCCCCAACTTATCTACAACACGATTATGGATCACTTTCTCATCAAGACCATCACACCACGTGACCATGTCACCTACTGTCAGGCTTAGGGACTAAGTGGGCACACTTAATCACCTGACGGTGAGTGTGCTCGCTTGCAATGCTAAAACATGACAGAGCTAACGACGCACAGGCACGACAAATTTTCTTAAAAATTTGAAGTGGGCACACTTCATCTATGGTAAAATGTTTTTTCTTTTTTCTCAAGAGCACCATGCATCTTCTGGGCATAGTAACATGTTGGGCACGACAAGACGACTTCAACACAACATGGTCAAAGGACTAACACCTTGTCAAAGAACTCTCAAGCAGCTCGGAGACTTCATGACTCCAACCTTTACTGGTCGAACAAGGTCTCCATGCTGTGTCACTTCAAGATCCATTGTGCTCAAGGACTAGTTGTGAGGGTATAGACTCGTATACCCTCATGGCTAGACTTGGGCCGCTATGGAGAAGGTAGCTCAACTCACCAAGACATGCCACGTGGATGGAATGTGGTCGACGTAATCCCCACAGCTCCAGCAAGCTAAGTTTCGCGATCAAGAAAACTTAGTCGGTTATAGTAGATCCCGCATCCTAAACACATTTGCTGATCGTAGTCGATTAGTTTCTTTATACTTGTAACCGACTCGATCTTCTTAGATCTGTAGCCTTACTACTTGTGCTATATCAGGCGATCAAGGACCCCCCTCGAAACATCTTTCATCTCATCTCATCTCATCATACCACATAATATAAAACCTAGCGCAGGACGTAGGATATTACGCTCTTCTAGCGGGCCGAACTTGAATAAATCCTTGTGTTTGTCTTCTACTTCCTGTACTAACGCTTGGATCGTCGTCTTGCGCACCTCCACCGATTAAACCATCATCATATGCATACCTTTCGGTGGGCAATCGACCATATTTCATTGACAAATCTCGAGAAAAACAGGATTGGGATCAGGGTTCCCTGGCCAGCGAAGTCCGGTTCGGCCACAGCGTGAGGTAGACGATGGCGTTGGCGGCTGACATGCAGGGCTAGGCTGTCAGCGAGGCTATGAGGGAGGGCGCGGCGTTGCACGCAAGCTGCTGCAGCTGGGCCAGGCCGTGATGCTGGGCCAAAACATTGAAGCGGGAAGGGAGAAAAATGAATTCATTTTTCTTTTCTAAATTGAGTTCTCAAAATTAGTTTTAAAATTCATTTGAATTCAGTTTGAGTTCAAACAAAAACCACTCACCACAGAGGAAAAAAAAGATGTACCAGCATGAATGCTCAACATGTGTCTAACCTTATATTTGATTTTAATCAAAAATAATTATTATTCTCCTATGTTAAATGCTCACACAATTGTATAAATAAATTAATTTTAGCTATTTCGAAATAAGCAAATTTTTGGGTGTTATAGTGGATAGGGTTGAGGAGTGAAGTTTGGATATTTTCACGGACTGGACCCAGTCACGGACGTGGAGAAATAATTTTGCTCACCTTTTCTATGCACATGTCTCTCTTTTGGGTGGGCCGGCGGGACGAGGAGCGCGCGCCAGCCTGTCATCTGCGCGGGAAAGAAAGATGAGGAGCGCGTGCATTTCGAGTTAATTTGCGGGGATGCCTGAAATTGTCTCCGTGGCGTTATTAGGCCAATGTCAATGAGAGTTTCATTTGAGTTTTATTTGTATTAAATAGGTTGTCACATTGTTGATGACATGGCGGTGTATTTAAGAAGTGAGAAAAGAAATAAGTTTTATCTAGATGAAACTCTCTTGACACGAATATCAACTCTCTATGAGTCATGAAATTTAATGCCTATGAAACTTTACAATGAAACTCTCACTCTTAATGGAGAGTTTCATTCAAGTTTTATTTTATTTTATATGACATGACAGTCTTAGAAATAACAAAATAAAACTCACCATTGAAATTGGCCTTAGGCGCCGACCGGAGAGGTCTTGACCGAGGAATTACTCTGTGCCCGTGACACGGAGGATGCGCAGCCAAGGGGAGAGAGGTCACAGATTATGGGAGAAAATGTGTATATGGTGGTGTGTCGTCACCGGGGGGTCATAGATCTATCGAGCAGTCGCATAATTGCTAATATAATTCTCGGTCTTCACACGACTAGATGAACTCGTGAATGCTCTCTCTCTATTCTTGTGTACTTAAGAACCTGGACAAAGAATGACATGACAGATAGCAGCGCAACAACAACGTGGCAGTGTTCTGGTCATGTGTTCTTTCTTTTCTCGCGGACAAGAGAAGTAGTACTCTATTTATGCAACATCACATGGACATGAAGAGCCAGATGCATGAAGAGATAGTGGTTACCACAACGCGCGTCCGTTACTAGTAACTTAGACAAATCAAGTGTTTATTATTAGTAACGGAAACTGTTGGAGCTCACTGCTAGACGGCTCAGTAGCTCTTGAGAGTGCGCGGTCGCATGACCTCCACTTGCGCACGTCATGCTCAGTGCGTGGCCGAGGCGGTTACGGAACCCTGCGTGGTCACCGTCCCGCAATCCTGTAATATGTATAAAACATTCATGAGCTCAATAGATCAAGGCTGTTGGCTCCAATTCTCTTCTTCTACATGGTATTGGCAGACTAGGTCCCTTCCCCTGTGTTCCTCCCTCTCCTGATCCATCGTTGTGCCTGCGTTCGTCGCAGCCGGCGAGCGCTCTCTTCCGCTGCCCACCCACCGTCGCCATGTCTGATCTCAACCCCCTCTTCGATGGAGATCTGTCCGATGACTACAACTCCTCTACCTCCTCCGGCGGCACTTCCCTCACCGCCGTCCAGCCCCCTTCCCATGTCGTGCTTCAGACTGTCAACATTCATCAGCACGTTCCAGTCGAGCTCGATCTCGCTGATTCCAACTATGCCGAATGGAGGTGCTTCTTCGACGCCTTCATCGACAAATTTGGTCTCACGTCTCACCTCACCTTCGCGCCCACCTCAGCCAACCGTCGTGACCCCGATTGGGTCATGGTTGATCAATGCATCCTCAGCTGGTTGTACAATTCGGTGTCCAAGGATGTCCGCACCATTGTCCGATCTCCCAAGGCCTCGGCGTACAAGATCTGGCATGCAATTCACGATCAGTTCCGTGATACTGAACTGCATCGCGCAGTCTATCTCGAGGCTGAGTTCCGCAACATGGTTCAAGGGGACATGGACATCAAGACCTACACCGGCAAGCTCAAACGTCTTGCGGATGCCCTCCGCGACGTCGGTCAGCCAGTGCGCGAGACCTCCCAAGTTCTGAACATGCTTCGTGGCCTTTCACCCAAGTACCGGCATGCCGTCCCAGTGATCACTGCCAAGCATCCTCCTCACACATTCCTCTCGGTGCGTTCCTATCAGCTCCTGGAGGAACAATATGATGCTGAGCACGCCAAGTCCGCAGTGCAACACGCCTTCGTGGCCTCCGGCGGCATCAACTCCAGCAACTCCGGATCCAACGCCAGCAGTTCTTCATCCAGTACAGCCCGTCCTCCTGCCCCACCTGCTGGCGATGGTGGTACTCTGGGGGGGCCGCGCCCGACATCTCATGGCTACGGCGCGCCTCCTCGCAACGACAACCGTGGCGGCAAGAGACGCGGGCGTGGTCGTGGCGGCTTCACCTATCCTCGCCCACCGGCCGACGGGGTCTGGACGCATGGCCTGAACCCATGGACAGGCATGGTTCAGGCCTGGCCGATGCCTTTCCGCGCTCCCGCCTCCGGCGTCCTCGGTCCGTGACCTGGCACGCCGACCAATCAAGCCTTCGTCACCACACCGCCATCTGCGGGCTCTCCAACTCCAGACGTCTGGAATCATCAAGCCATGCTCGCCACGCTGGTCAACTCCGGCCTGCCCTCCTCAGGCCCTCAGCCCGCCGAGTGGTACTTCGATACCGGGGCGGCGTCGCATATGTCATCCTCCGCTGGTAACCTCTCCTCCCTCCAGCCCCTTTCTTCCTTTCCTCCCATAAATGTTGGCAATGGTGCTTCGCTCCCGGTCACACACCGTGCGCGCACAACCATTGCCACATCCTAGAGCCCTCTTCATCTCAACAATATTCTTGTCTCACCCTCTCTTGTCAAAAATCTCATCTCTGTTCGATCTCTTACTTGCGATAACAATGTGTCTGTGGAATTTGATCCTCTTGGTTTTTCTGTTAAGGACCTTCTCACGCGGGCGGAGATTCTCCGATGTAACAGCCGTGGAGAATTGTACCCCTGACGCCCTCTTCACCTCGTGCTCTGCTCTCCACAGCACCAACCATGGAGTTGTGGCACCAGCGCCTTGGTCATCCTGGGCGCCACAACTTCCACAAGACCCTTGCCAACCTTGATCTTCAGTTCACCCGGTCGCCGACTCACGCCTGTGAAGCCTGTCAGCTCGGCAAACATGTTTGGCTACCGTTCTCTCCTTCAGAGTCTGTGTCTTATGTTCCCTTTCAACTTGTTCGTGCTGATGTTTGGACCTCTCCTATAACTAGCTTTTCTGGATTCCAATATTATCTTGTTTTAATTGATGATTACACCCACTATGTTTGGACCTTTCCTCTGCGCGCGAAATCTGAAGTTTTCCAGTGCATTGTCAATTTTCATGCTTATGTCAATACACAGTTTCAGTTACCGTTGCTCGCACTCCAAACTGACAACGGTCGTGAGTTTGATAACAATGCTTTACGAACTCACCTAGCTGCCCATGGCGCTGTTCTTCGCCTCTCCTGTCCCTATACTTCATCTCAAAACGGGAAAGCTAAAAGAATCATTCGCACCATGAACGACTGTGTTCGAAGTCTTCTGTGTCATGCCGGCATGCCTGACACTTTATGGGTTGAAGCTCTTTCTACCGCTACCCATCTTCTGAATCGCCGGCCATGCAGACAAAGTGGCATCCTAACACCCTTTCAACTACTGCTCGGTACTGCTCCCGACTTCAGTCACCTACGAGTCTTCGGATGTCTTTGCTTTCCCAACCAAAGCTCTACTGCCGCCAACAAACTCAGTCCTCGATCCACCCCATGTATCCTCTTGGGATACCCATCGGATCACCGTGGCTACCGCTGTCTCGATCTCCAAAGCCAGCGAGTCATCACGTCCCGGCATGTCATTTTTGACGAGTCACAGTTTCCCTTTACTTCTGACGAGCTTCAGGCGAAAACGAAAATAGCGCGACCAGCTACAATGCCTGCATCCCTGAACTCTCCTGTCTTCATTCACGCAACCACTCCCCTGAATACGGGGACGCAGCTGGCACCCAGCCACTCCGCTTCTGCATCCCCTGCCAACACCTCCCCGATTCCCCAGCACACCTTCCCACTTCTGCCACAAAACTCTCCCACCACTACGCCGTCACCTGAACCGCCTTCAGCTGCTGCTTCTCCCTCACCCACACAACCACATATATCACCGCCTGTCGTGGGACACCCCATGGTGATGACTCGATCTCGTGCGGGCATATTTAAACCCAATCCCCGATATGCCATGCTATCTGACGTGTCCCCGTCCCCCTCCCCCATACCCAAGTCTGCTCGCGCCGCCCCGAAAGATCCTCACTGACACGCCGCCAAGGCCTCCGAGTTCGATTCCCTTCAAAAGAAGCGGACCTGACGGCTGGTGGATCAACCTCCTGGCGCCAACATCGTGACCGGGAAATGGGTCTTCAAACATAAACTCCAATCCGATGGATCCCTCGAGCGCTACAAAGCACGATGGGTTGTTCGTGGCTTCACACAACGCGCTGGTGTGGATTTTGGCGAAACGTTCACCCCGGTTGTCAAACCGGCCACAATTCGCACTGTCCTTGCTGTCGCTACGGCCAAGAACTGGGACACCAAGCAAACTCGACGTATCCAATGCATTCCTGCACGGGCATCTGAAAGAACAAGTGTTCAGTCAGCCGGGTTTGTTGACATTGAGTGCCCTAATGCTGTTTGCCTTCTGGACAAATCCCTCTATGGCCTTCGGCAAGCTCCGCGTGCGTGGTTCGAACACATCGTAGCATTTCTCCGTCAGATCGGCTTTTCTCCGACGCGCTCGGATTCCTCGCTGTTCGTTCTTCGTCATGGACAAGACATTGCCTTTCTCCTCCTGTATGTCAACGACATCGTCATCACCGGCTCATCACCAGCTCTTCTTCAGCACATCGTTGCTCGCCTCCAAGCCGAGTTCGCTGTCAAAGACTTGGGCGCGCTTCGTTTCTTCCTCGGCATCGATGTGCATCGAACCAACGTTGGCTTTCACTTGTCTCGAGAACGCTACGCCAACAACATTCTCGATCGAGCTGGCATGTCCTCGTGCAAGCTAGCGTCGACACCGATCGATGCCAAGAACAAGTTGGTTGCGACCGGTGCTGCTGTTGACGAAGCGAAGGAATACCGTAGCTTAGCTGGCGCCCTCTAGTACCTGACGGTCACAAGGCCTGACATCGCCTTCGCAGTGTAGCAGACATGCCTATTCATGCACGATCCCCGAGCACCGCATCAAGCCCTGCTGAAGCGTATCTTACGCTATGTCCGGGGTACGACGTCGCACGGCCTCCTGCTCCGAGCCTCCGATAAGCTCGACATCACCGCGTACTCCGACGCCGACTAGGCGGGCTGCCCAGAGACGCGGCGATCCACCTCCGGCTACTGCGTTTTCCTCGGCGACGCGCTCGTTCCGTGGTCTTCGAAATGCCAGCCTACGGTATCACGCTCCAGTGTGGAGGCAGAATACTGGGCACTGGCCAATGCGGCGGCCAAGTGCATCTGGTTGCGCCAGCTGCTGCAAGAACTCCATTGCGGCGTCGACAAAGCTACCATTGCCTTCTGCGACAATATATCAGCGGTCTACATGTCGTCCAACCCGGTGCATCATAAGCGCACCAAACATATTGAGCTGGACATCCACTTTGTCCGTGAACGCGTACAAGCTGGCGAAATCCGTGTTCTACATGTTCCGACCGGCGAACAGTATGTCGACGTGCTTACAAAGGGACTTCCGACCTCTAGCTTTGTTTACTTTCGAACCAGTCTTTGTGTACTTCCAACTACACCACAGACTGAGGGGGGTGGTGGGTGTTGAAGCTCACTGCTAGACGGCTCGGTAGCTCTTGAGAGTGCGCGGTCGCATGACCTCCACTTGCACACGTCGCGCCTAGTACGTGGCCGAGGCGGTTACGGAACCCTACGTGGTCACCGTCCCGCAATCCTGTAATATGTATAAAACATTCATGAGCTCAATAAATCAAGGCTGTTGGCTCCAATTCTCTTCTTCTACAGAAACCACTGAGACATCATAACCCTAGCATGTAAGGGCAGTCACACTAGTTGAAACTATGCACGGCTTCCATACCAGCCATGTCGTCAAGAAATCATCTATACAAACTACCGCATGCAATACAAGTTTCTTCCCCTAATAAATGTTGCTTTTTTTGTCTCTCTCTCTCTCTTCTAAGTACATCGGTTTTCTCCTAGCTACGAGTCCTACCACCCGTGAGCTCGTGCTCTCCGTGTAGTCTGCAAAGACGACGAGCGCAACCTGGGAGACAAGCTAGCGAGCTCGGCGACACATGCAAGTGAGTCCAGCAGCGGCCGTTAGAGGCAGCACGCGGCCGAGCGCCTGCGATGCTCGCGACACACGCGGTGGGGAAAGCCGGACCGGACAACATGCGACACCGGCGTGGCGAGCTCGCATGGCACTGGTGAATGCTGGCGTAGCTCACGCGAGCGCGGTGGGCGTGGGCATGTGAGCGTTGTGGACCGCCGCGGTGGCCGGCGAGAGCGAAGGCTCGTGGGATGGTTGGCGGGACAACGCGTAGACCCGAGCGAGCAGCTGCAGCAGCCGGCGCGTGAGCGCGACGGTCGGCGCCTCGGCGGGCCAGCGCGGCGACATGTGCGAGCGGCTTGCGTAGAAACTACCGATTTCTTTCCAACGGCAAAACCACCGTTTCTTCACGCCTCGTTGCGAGGGAAGACTCGGTTTCTGCCTGAGGAATTCTCTTTCCTCATTAATTAATCTGCCATGACAACATTTTGTTTAGATGACATGTCATTTAATAGGGATAGAAACCACCATTAATACTCCATTGGGATTGCTCTTATGCACTTGACACTCATCAAATCATCCATTACGTCATCGGCTTTTAAGGGTCATGCTTGTTACACCTAGCAATAACCATAGTCTTTGAATTATTCTTTGATTGAATTGTCGAATAAAACTGGCGGGACAGATCCCATTAAATCTAGTAACACGCATGCGCTAAAAAGTTAAATGCACCTTGTCCCATCTTAGGGGGTGTTTGGTTCCCACCCCCTAGAGTTTAGCCACTAAAGTTTAGTGGAGGTCACTAAAGTTGTAGTGTTAAAAGTAACTTTTAGTAGAGGTGTTTGGAAATTTAGTAACTAAAAGTGACTAAACTTTAGTGGCTAAACTCTAGGGGTTGAGAACCAAACACCCCCTTAGTATTAACCATGCGTCCATGCATGTGAATTTCCAATCCACACCTATAGGATGGGGCTATATATGCTTTCCCATTTCCTCCCACACACTTCATATTAAGCCTGGTTTTGGACGTTAACTCTCGATGCAACGTTTAGTTAATAATGAACTAGAATTGGGCGGCACCGGAGAAGCAAAAGTATCGGAGAGACCTGCGAGGTGGTGCTTCAATCCGAGAAGGCTGGCCACCGCACAAACAGGTCCAAACACACAATAGCAGAATGCCTCAAAGTTCCGTGGTACCTTGTTTGAAGCACCTTGGAAGCTGAGGCGCTGGTTCGAGCAAAGCATGACACTTGCACCGAAATGTTAAATTTGCCTGCTACCCGTATCTTCAATGCTTAGGGCTACTGTGCTGCAGTTTTATAGATTTTTCCATATGTTAAACGTCGTAGTTCCAAGACTAAAAATTCATGTGAATTTCCAATCCACATCTGGGATGGGACTTCTCATTTCCTAAGGATGGGATGGTGCTCCAAATAGATATCCGCGGTTCCCCCTAGTTCAACTAAATGAACTAGATATGCAAAATGAGGAAATAAATTGTCTAGTTAGTTCTTTAAATTGAACTAAAGGAGAACCGCAGATAGCCATTTGGAGCACATCCCCATCCATATCATTTCCTCCCCCACGCTTCATATTCCCACATCCACATGCTAAGCTTACATGCTACATAAGCGCATACTCCCTCCATATTGAAAAACTTGACGTTTCAGACAACGACACGGTCTCCAAAACATCACTTTGACCACTTGTTTCTTTAAAAATATTTATTGGAAAGTGGTATATGTATATTTTTATGAAAGTACTTTTCAAGACAAATTTATTTATATGATTTTTACATCTCTATACTCAATAATTTAAAAGTTATTTATGATTTATATTCCCAATGTTTGACTCAAACTTTGTCCAAAACGTCAGCTTTTTCAATATGGAGGGAGTAGGTAGCTAGGAGCAGAGCAACACAATAAATAGGATTTTGCGTTCTATGCAGTACTTATTTACTAAATTTAAGCATTGAACGTTAACTAGATGCAGCGTCTAGTTAATAATGAACTATAATTGAGGGGCACAGGAAAAACAAATGTATCAGAGAGATGTGTGGTGGTTCTTCGATCGGAGAAGGCTGACCACAACACAAACATGTCCAAACTCCAAATGCTCAACAACACAACACCTCAAAGTTGCATGGTACCTTGTTTGAATTGCCTTGGAACTGAAACCCTAGCTCGAGCAAAGCATGAGACTTTGCACCATAACAGTTTAATTTGCCCAGTACTCGTATCTTCAAAGCTCTGTACATGTTCGCACCAGTAGCAGACTCACATCTGCTAATGGCAACGAGATGGAGAGAGAGAGAGAGAGAGAGAGGGAGAGAGAGAGAGCATAAGAAGGAGGAGCAAACAGCTAGCCGACCGGCGGCTGGCACCCTTCGATTCACCATGGTCTCTCTAGTACCGGAAAACCTTAGAAAGTCTACAAGGGATCCATAGATCGATCTTTAGTTTGCTATGACCTCATTCGGTTAGCATGGAAAAAGCCTGAAATGCGCCTAAGAACCATTTGCGCTTGATCAAAGTTGTAAAAATTAGTATTGTTAACGAAATATGATCGATAACCCACGTAGGGGTATGCCCAAGGTGGTAGATTAGAGGGAAAGGTGCGCAAGACGATGACCCAAATGTTAACGCACGACAAAACTAGATGAACACAGAGGTTTATCTGGGTTTGGGTCGCTAGGTCAGCGTAATACCCTACGTCTTGCGTCAAGTTATGTATTCTATATGGGAATCAATCTATTTTTGATGGGGTCCCTGCTCGCCTTATATAGTCACGTGGAGCAAGGTTACAAATCTCGATAGATCAGATCTATCAAAGAGACAAGAAAACTAAATCGGTTACAATTAGCATACCACACGGGATGCAGTATTTTCTCTAACCGATCAGGTTTCCTTGATCACCAAACTTACGTGGACCACCACGCCGCCGCCCGACTAGGTGGGCGTCCTGCCCGACCAGGTGGGCCTCGTCATATTGGGCCTTCGCAACGAGTTGGGCTGGTTTCTTCGAAGTAGCCCAAGTCTAGTCGTGCTGTATGGGTTCATACCCCCCACAAGTATACCATGCGTTGGGAACCATTCTGGTCGGAATCGTTGCCAAGGAACCGAACCAGGCCTGAAGAGTCTGTACAAGTAGATGAGAATAGTGCTAGCTAGGGAAGTTATTAAGTAGATTGTTTGGTTTAGTCCCACATTGGTAATTGATGGTGGCGAGTATGACATAGCAACTCTCACCTATCACACTAGTCTTTTCACTACTGGAAACTTAAAATTCCCTAACCAACGTCAGTGAAAACTGGAATTACCCTGTCGAGCTAGCCCTGACGGTATTTTTATTTTCCCTGACGGTAAGTGCACCGTCAGAAATTTTATGGCGATATTTTTATTTTTTATGATGATACCTACATTTTCATGATAATATTTTTATTTTCCCTGACGGTAGTGCACCGTGAGGGAATTTCAAGTTTCCAGTAGTGTTTGGGTTAAGTTAGGCCCAATGTCTAGATATGATGTGGGATCTGACGGACCTAGGTCCGAGGGGCGCCGGCTCGTGGGCATAGCGAGCTGGGCCAGATTTCGCTGCACAATCTAACAAGTGGTACCAGAGCCAGATTCATAGAAGAAGATTGGGTGAGGTGCGATGGATATGTTCCACACCGCGTAAGGCTTGCACGGGTCTGTCCGAAGAAGGACATGGCGCAAGGTGGAGCATGGCGGCGATCGACAACTCGATCAGTGGAGATGAAAACTTCGAGCAGGTGGCTTGAACCGTCCAATGGGCTGCAATCAACAGGGATCCATCTAGACATGGAGATCAGGTTGACGGTGGCTGGTGGCTGCTGTTAGATAGGGGACGTCGTCGTGGATGAAGATGGGGGCTTCGATGCGCGATCATATTAGTGAGAGATTGATTATGATCAGCGTGGTCATTGCAGGGCTCAAATATAGCAGAAACGATAGTGGTAAAAACCACGGTGAACTTGACATGGTTGACTCGTTAGAGTGCGCAGTGGAATCTGGCCCAGCTCGCTATACCCACTAACTGGTGTCGCTCGGGCCCATGTCCATCAGAGTTCACAACATATGCAATCATTGTGCCTAACTCAACCCAAAAGACTAGTCTTATAGGTGAGGGTTGCCCCTATCTTATATGTTGTGTTCTCCACCATCAATTACCGATGTGGGACTAAACCTAATAATCTCTCCCGTTACACATCGGACCTAACTCTTCACATCACACAACCTCGTGCGATCTCCGGAACAAGTTTTTCAGGCCCCGAGTCCAATGCTCCATATCACACATAACCCTGTGACCTCCGAAACGTTAACGGACTCCCCCGTCACATGTGACCCCTGTGATTTTTCCAGGTTTTTCCGACCATGGGCTCCGATACCACTTGTTAGACTGCATGGTTAGTTCTAGACCCAAATGGATCTACTAACCAAAGAATGAGGAAGCATAACCACCATATAAAAAATACAATGCAAAATTGTATGCATACATTTCAACTTTGTCTGCAAGAGGGAAAAATGCATGAGGTGCCTATTATATATACCAGAATCAGATCTAACTATATCTAGTATATCAAATGAGACCCATGCATTATTACTTTGAAATATCAATAATGAATAAGCACATGTCAACATGCATGTGTAATGAAAATGGACCTTGGACCATTTAACTTCGGATTTTGGTGTTTGATGAACAACATAACCAAATTGGACTAATGCATTTGCAAGTGTTTGTTTTGTAGTCCAATAGGGTGCAAATGTGACTTGGACAAAGGCTATGTGATGATCCGATGATCAACACCTCAAGCAAGACATTAGAAGCCCAGTAGAAGACCCCCAAGATCAAGCAATGTCCAAGCCACAAGAATAGAACCAAGACGGCGCAAGAAATCGCAGAGAAACGAAGAAACAGGGACATCAGAAGCTGCATCGGACGCTGGCTCAAAAGCGTCAGGGGCACCGATGGTAAACCCTAGCTCGGGTTGGCGCCAGCAGAAGCATCGGAAGCACCGATGTGATTACATCGGACGCAACTGTGACACTGTGCAAACTGGCACAGCGAACATCGGACGCACCGTTGCGAACATCAGAGGCTCCGTTGTTAACATCGGATGCTACAGTCCCAGAATCCGATGCCTATACAGAGAGGTTCCAGAGAGGCTCTGTGGGCATAGGACGCATCCGATGGTCAGGCATCGAATGCTAACTAGCCGTTGCGGCACAGTGCCAGGCCGGCATCCAGCCGTTAAAGGAGCATCGGACGCTCCGATGGTCCCGACTGCAGCATCCGATGCTACGCAGGAAAGCCCATCCTTGGTGTCCAACGGCTCTATTTGCTTGGGGCTCTATATATACCCCCATGGCCGGCCAAAACAGTATGGTTGGAGCTCAAGGAAGTGTACCAAGTGTATAGACACATATTTAGTTGCTCTAGCCACAAAAGTGCTCAAGTGATATACTAGGTGATTAGTGTATGCTCTTTGCGAAGTGCTTAAGCTAGTTAGACCATCGCTTTGCACTTGCTCTAGGTGTTTGGCCTAGTGTTTAGTGAGGTTGAAAACCTCTCATCTACTGGTGCTTGCGCGCACCGTTGTTGTACATCGGTGGGGCTTGTAGTCTTGCGAGATCACACCAATCGTGTTTGTGGTGTGGCCGCCTCCGTGTACCGAAGGGAACAAGGCCCGCGGCGCTTCGGCCGGAAACTTGATAGTGAAGACGGCGGGGAGCATCCGGGAAAGGCTTTGCCACGATTGCCTTAACCGGAGACCCACTTGTGTGTGGGGAAGGCCCGGAGCTATCCACGGAGTTACCCGACCGGGAGCTTGGCCCTTGCGAGGGATTCCTTGCGAGGGATTCCTTGCGAGGGGCTCCAACGAGGACTAGAGGGAAGCTTGCGCGCTTCTCGATACCTCGGTAAAAATACCAGAGTCGTTGACGGGAGTTTGTATCTCTACCACACTACTTAGCTTCCGCATTTATATTGCTACCTTGTTTATGTGCTTTACCTTTCCTAGCTTACTCTTGCTAGTTGATAGGTTTGGAAACTAGGTTGCATAACTCCTTTTGCGGTAGAGATAGCAAACACACGTAGCAAAACCTTAGTTGCACATTTGATAGTTTACCTTTTTGCATAGGTTTTGACTAGGTGAAAATTAGAGGCCATAGTTTAGAGTAGAAGTTTTAAGTTGCCTAATTCACCCCCCCTCTTAGGCGTCACGGTCCTTTCAATTGGTATCGGAGCAAGGTTGGCTCTCTTGTGGACTCTTGGCTTAATCGCCTTCAAGCCGACGCCCCTAAGAGAGGTTGGGATGGATACCTCTAGGCCTTCACACTTTGACGGCACTAACTTTCCTTACTATAGTGCTAGGATGGCTTGCTTTTTAGAAGCCGTTGATCTAGGTGTTTGGAGAGTCACCCGCGACGGGATGAAACCCATTAAGGATCCCGATAAGCCTACCGCGGGTGATGAAAAAGAAATTCATCTTAATGCTAGAGCTAAAAATTGCTTGTTTGAATCTATAAGCATGGATGTCTTTAACTAAGTTTTTACTTTGCAAACATCTCATGAAATTTGGTCAAAACTACATGAGCTCCATGATGGTACAAGTAATGTACGTGAGCAAAAACATCACCTAACTAAAACAAGCTATGATTCCTTTAGAATGAATGATAATGAGCTTGTTCGTGATATGTATTCTCGGTTGAATCTAATTATCAATGAGCTCCATTCTATAGGAATTACAAAGCTAGATGATGTGGATATTGTGAGGAAGATCATCTCCGTGCTTCCAAAGAACAAATATGCAACCATCATCACCATCCTCCACAACATGGAGGACTTGAGCACCATGACCCCGGCCATTGTCATTGGCAAATTGGTGGCATTTGAGATGTCACGCAAGATGGGTCAAGAAGAAGCCACTTCATCAAGCAAAGACATTGCTCTCACATGTGAGCACAAAAAATGAAGGGCAAAAAGCAAGTTGAGACAAGCTCAAGCTCCTTGAGTGAAGAAGAGGATGATGAAGATGAAGAATCAAGTGATGATGATCAAGCCTCCACCTCATCCGACTCCTCCTTAGATGAAGAAGAAACAATCAAGCTCATGAAAGGAGTGAAGAGGATGATCCGCAAGCTCAATGTCAAGGGTGTGCCCATCACCATAGAAGATTGCCTTTTCACCAATCAAAGAAGAGAGCAAAGAAAAAAGGGATGCTATAGATTTGGCAAGAAAGGGCACTTTGTGGAAGATTGTCCAAAACAAAAGCCCACACCCAAGGACAAGAAAAAGAAGGGATGCAAGGCCAAAGCTCTCACCACCATCAAGACATGGGATGATTCATCAAGTAATGATGAAGTCCAACACAAGAGGCTTGGCCGCAAGCACTCATCATCAAGCTCCTCACGTATGTGCCTTATGGCACGAGGTAACACAAGCCCTATCTCTAGTGATAGTGATAGAGATAGTGATAGTGATGATGAGCTACCTTCTTACAATCAACTTGTGCAAGATAATCTTAAATATGCTAAAGCTTGTACTAGCCAACAAAAGAAGATTAATATCTTAAAAGAAAAATTAGATAGTTCTCAACAAGCCTACAATGCTATGCTAGATCAATATGAAACCTTTTCAAACTTAAATGTTGAGCTATCTAATAAAATTGAGAAACTTGAGGCTAGTATAAGCACATATGATAGCACAAGTAATGATGAGCAACTTGCTAAGAAAAATGAAAAACTAAAAGCAAAGTTAGCTAGCACACAAGATGCTTACAAAAGTTTGCTTGCCAAAATGGAAATTATGTGCAAACATTGTGATGAGCTAACTAATAAAGTTGCTAATCTTGAAACCATCGGAGCAAACCCCACCGAGGCACCTAAAATTAGAAACTCTATCTTTGATATGCCTAAAAAGGATGTCTCTACTTCTTGCATTGATTTACTTGATTTAGACTCACCCATGTGCAAACAAGCTTGTGTTGAGAATGTCATTGTAGAAACATGTACACAAGAAGTTGCAATGGAGAATGAGCTACTAAAGCAAGAAGTGGCTCGCCTCACCAAGGACTTGACCCAAGCAAAAGGCAAGGCGAAGCAAACCCGAACTCATCAAGATAACACCAACAAGGGAGTGAAGAAGCTTGATGAGGAGCAAACCGTGGTTTGTTACCTTTGCCACAAGGAAGGTCACAAGTCCTATGAGTGCAAGGTGAAGCATGGAGGAGAAAAGAAGAAAGAGAAAAACAAAAAGCAAACAAGCAAGCTCTCCAACACCTACACCAACAAGGTGAACAAGAAGGCCACCACACCCTACCTTTTGAAGAAGAAGAAGAATGACAAGGTAGTGGCCATCAAGGTAAACAAGCAAGCCAACAATGGGGCCAAACGTATTTGGGTGCCTAAGGACATTATCTCAACCATGAAGAGCACCAAAAAGGTTTGGATCCCGAAAGGGAAGTGAGTAGCCAAATTGGCTACGGGGAATTTGGAGACCTGGCAAAGTTTTTGGTGCATATTATGGGGTGCATCACATTGGATCATGCCATTGCCAAGTATGTTAGTAGGGACTATGGACCCAAGTTCCCCCTCCCATGTTAGGTAACTAGATTTAATGTCTTGCAATTACTTTTAGCATCTAGTTCCTTTCACTGCCTATGTTTGCATTGGTATATTCATATCTTTTGTCATGCAAATTAGGCTTATCATATGGTAGTTTTGCTCGGTATCACTCACATTCTTAGAGCAATTCTACATGGTTTTAATTGGTTAGAAGCACGACACATAGCTTCTTTTACTTTGTATTTATCTCATATGTTCCAAAGTCCAAATTAGAGATAAACTACCCCAATTACCATCTTCAATTGATGTCACATTTCTTGTAATATCAATATGGAAAATGGTAGTTTGACCTTACAAGTCAATGTGCATGCCTCCTACAAGTATTTCAAACTTGTATGCACACTTTTAGGGGGAGTTTACTCTACAATTTGGAAGCTTTGAGACTAACACTACTTTCAAGATTATCATGTGTGTAGTAGTCTCATTGCAAGGAAAATGGAGTTCTCGGAGACAAGCATCATGTGTGGTGATAATCCAATTGGCATCTACATGTGGTATTCCTAACCGATATCATTATGTTGATTTCAATTTAATACTCTTATAAGCTTTCTCCATGCATTATATAGATTAAACTCCTTTGTGCTTTAATTTGTCGGTTATGCATATGCTTTTGCCTTACATTATATGTATGCATCTACTTAGGGGGAGTTTTAGCTTATATAATGTTTCCTCTCTTGAGCTTTAATGTCTTCCTTTTCGGTGTTTGATTCCAAAGGGGGAGAATGTGTAGGGACCAAAAACAAGCCCAAACTTAAACAAACAAAAATAACCAAAATCAAATTTTTCAAAAATTTCTATGGTTATGTTTATGGGAATGGTTCAAAAAGAGAGGAAGTGATTTATGGAGTTAGGGGGAGTCTTAATCCATAAAGTCACAAAGAGGAACTCTATGGCAAGGGCAAGATATGTTAGATTAAATATGTTTCAATTTAGTATCTTTTAAACATCATATGATCTTGCCTTTGCATTGCATCCTAGCAAGTAGATTGCATTTTAAATTATGTATCTATTATTTGCTTGTTTTGGTCGTGTTGTCATCAATCACCAAAAATGGGGAGATTGTAATGAAAATGGACCTTGGACCATTTAACTTCGGATTTTGGTGTTTGATGAACAACATAACCAAATTGGACTAATGCATTTGCAAGTCTTTGTTTTGTAGTCCAATAGGGTGCAAATGTGACTTGGACAAAGGCTATGTGATGATCCGATGATCAACACCTCAAGCAAGACATTAGAAGCCCAGTAGAAGACCCCCAAGATCAAGTAATGTCCTAGCCACAAGAATGGAACCAAGACGGCGCAAGAAATCGCAGAGAAACGAAGAAACAGGGACATCGGAAGCTGCATCGGACGCTGGCTCAAAAGCGTCGGAGGCACCGATGGTAAACCCTAGCTCGGGTTGGCGCCAGCAGAAGCATCGGAAGCACCGATGTGATTACATCGGACGCAACTGTGACACTGTGCAAACCGGCACAGCGAACATCGGACGCACCGTTGCGAACATCAGAGGCTCCGTTGTTAACATCGGATGCTACAGTCCCAGAATCCGATGCCTATGTACAGAGGTTCCAGAGAGGCTCTGTGGGCATCGGACGCATCCGATGGTCAGGCATCGGACGCTAACTAGCCGTTGCGACACAGTGCCAGGCCGGCATCCAGCCGTTAAAGGAGCATCGGACGCTCCGATGGTCCCGACTGCAGCATCCGATGCTACGCAGGAAAGCCCATCCTTGGTGTCCAACGGCTCTATTTGCTTGAGGCTCTATATATACCCCCATGGCCGGCCAAAACAGTATGGTTAGAGCTCAAGGAAGTGTACCAAGTGTATAGACACATATTTATTTGCTCTAGCCACCAAAGTGCTCAAGTGATATACTAGGTGATTAGTGTATGCGCTTTGCGAAGTGCTTAAGCTAGTTAGACCATCGCTTTGCGCTTGCTCTAGGTGTTTGGCCTAGTGTTTAGTGAGATTGAAAACCTCTCATCTATCGGTGCTTGCGCGCACCGTTGTTGTACATCGGTGGGGCTTGTAGTCTTGCGAGATCACACCAACCGTGTTTGTGGTGTGGCCGCCTCTGTGTACCGAAGGGAACAAGGCCCGCGACGCTTCGGCCGGAAACTTGATAGTGAAGACGGCGGGGAGCATCCGGGAAAGGCTTTGCCACGATTGGCTTAACCGGAGACCCACTTGTGTGTGGGGAAGGCCCGGAGCTATCCACGGAGTTACCTGACTGGGAGCTTGGCCCTTGCGATGGGCTCCAACGAGGACTAGAGGGAAGCTTGCGCGCTTCTCGATACCTCGGTAAAAATACCGGAGTCGTCGACGGGAGTTTGTATCTCTACCACACTACTTAGCTTCCGCATTTATATTGCTACCTTGTTTATGTGCTTTACCTTTCCTAGCTTACTCTTGCTAGTTGATAGGTTTGGAAACTAGGTTGCATAACTCCTTTTGCGGTAGAGATAGCAAACACACGTAGCAAAACCTTAGTTGCACATTTGATAGTTTACCTTTTTGCATAGGTTTTGACTAGGTGGAAATTAGAGGCCATAGTTTATAGTAGAAGTTTTAAGTTGCCTAATTCACCCCCCCTCTTAGGCGTCACGGTCCTTTCAGCATGATAGAACTATTTTCGTTTCCAAGAAGAGGGTATTCACTAATAATATAACATCAATACATTTTTATTTCATCTTTGAGAGGGACAAGTTTTTTTTTTTTGATTTTGCCACTATTCTTGTCTATCTAATCTTCAGATTCCTTATGCGGCATACATCGCTCTTTATTTGTTGATAAATATCGAAAATGCATGCATGCAGCCTTTGGGTAGGCTGCTCTTTGAACACCAACCACAAATTTCTAGCTAGACTATAGGGGCAAAGGATTGAGGAAAAGGCGCTCAATCGTCTCCTTCATAACCTTGTTGTTTGTGTGTGCGTCTTTTTTACCACTATAGGTGAACGGCATGCTCACTGTCAGGTTGATAATTCGCTGCACCGCTGGAAGCAGCTCAGGATAGTCAAATCGACCTTTGTTTGCTGTCTTCCATCCATCCTCAATTAGGTAGCCTATCTCAGTCATGGCTACCTCACTTGTTACATTGTACTCCTTCATGTAGCACTCCACGGAAGATGCCACATCGTTCTTGCTCTTCCCACTCTGCAAATTAAACAACATGAAGTGCATGCTCAGATTTTATATACACACACAAACGTACATAAAAACGATATGGAAACAAGCTTTACATCGTATGAAGCAATGTCGTTCAAGAAACGGGCTATCCGCCCAAAGGTCAAAACAGAAAAGTCACTGCTCAGTGCCCACTCCAATGCATCTTTGGTTGCTTCGTCATCACCCATGCCCATTAGGATCGTGGCAGCTGATAATATAGGTCCGACCGATTTGGTAGACACGTTCACTTGTTCTTTAAAAGTTGGCATGCAATTATGATGAAACCATTCGCTTTCCAGGATATAATTTTCAGATGAGATCTGAAACTGTACATATAAATGCATCATCAGTACTTGTATATATGAGAATGATCTATTTGATCATCGCTGGCTTGTTGGTGGTTGGTTTGTAATTAGTCTGTGCGTACCCCTTTCCTGGTGTAAGCCACACGGTGCCTCTCATTTGGCTCCAGTTCATTCTCAAGGTCTTCAAAGCTTCGTAGCAGCCTCAAGTAGAACTTCCTCATGTACTCGGGTAGCATAGAAACTGCACTATAGTCCCATCTGCAGCACACCATAAATGGCTTGCACCAAAATTAAACGTACATGAATAAGGTCAAGTAATAATGAGCCAGACTAATTAATACGAACCTTCTTAAAGCTTCAGTGAGCTTATGAGACTCTTCTAAGGTAGCATGGTCATCATAAGTGTCATCTACCACAGTTATTAGTCCATAAACTTTGACAATCATTGCCCGAGCTCGTGAGTAATCTTGCTCATAGTATACTGCATTGGCCCAGAAGAACCACTCAACCACGCGATCACGTGCGTAGTTCAGTTCTACTTCTTGGTAAATATCCTTCCACCATCTGAAACAACATTTTGTTTATATATCATCAGTAGGCTAGGTGTGGACTAATTTGTGTTCATGAGTTGAAATTATTAGCCTTTTTACAGATTTGAAGAGTATTATGGGTTCCTCCTGCCTACTGCAATCTCACATGGGGCACTAAAATGAACACGACGTTTACTGTCCTTAATTTGTGTTCATGAGTTAAAATTATTAGCCTACAAATTGAAGGTACAAAAATTTGATACCAACTTAAATTTTGCATTTTGAAATTCCATGAAAGGAATGCACTCTGTGGTCGTTTTATTACTCTCATGTGAAATTTGGAATGAAAGAAATGCTTAGATGCTCAATCTTATCTTAGAGAGTAGCTTGTAATTAGCTACTACAGAAAATAAAGGATGAGAATGATGTGTACATCATAGCAGGAGCAAAACATCTTGCAATTCTAACAAGAGCAAAACATTTTGAAATTTTAATATTACATGCATTTCTTGGTAACTCCAAGGACTGTAAAATATATCTAACATGAGACTCAAGCTGTTTGTATTCATATTTTAATTAGTGTATCTTAAACGCCATATATTGAAATACATCAGGAGAACAAAGTTATAGTTGTGATTAATAAGCCACAACTCTAACCAAGTTATTCTCTCTATTTTTTTTACATGTCACATTAGCCTTGTCCTTACCATTCATTTTAAAAATGTTCATACAGTTTCACAACATATCAATTATATACAAAACATAAATCTTTTGTCATGAATCTATATATAATTTTTTTATATCAATTATTTGACTGAGGACAAACCAAATATAAAATTAAAAAATTGGAGGGAGTATAATATATATGCTACAACTAAGCTAGAGGATATTCTCATGAACTGTAAGAAAACTTCAATGAAACTATTGTAAAAGTGGAAATCTGGCAACATAAAATGGGAAAGGAAAAATTGTCAAGCTTCATTTTAATAAGAGATAATCATAAGTTTAGAACAGGCGTACTTGGAGAGGACTTTGAGCTCTTTCAAGTGAAGACGTTGAAGTAGGTTAAAATCAAGCTTCGCAAGTTCTAGTATGGAGGGATTGTATGATTGCTCTTGAATATATTCGGGTATATAATCAAGGGCCTCCAATCTCTTCAGTGTCCTTGGCAATGGTAGCTTAAGGGCCCGGGTTACTTGACCAGCTAATGGGGCCTTGATGCTACCTGTTGATAACCCCTGTTCCAGATGATGTCTTGCAAATTCAATCGCTTCTTCAAGTTGTACCTCTCCATGCGTTAAAAGGTGAGCTGCATTGTATAAGCTTAACAAGCCTGTATGATCATTCGTTATTTCTGTATGGAAGCTTCCATCGTTGCCTCTGAACTTGCTGACCAATTCATCTGTCGTAATTAATAAATCATGGTACAGAGAGTTGTCAATTGTCATGACAATTGTACACAAACTGTATGCATTGCAGGCACACATATATATGATACGTACCTGGAGAAACCCAAAGACCATGGGTCCTAAGGAGGCGAAATCGCAGTGCAACTTCATGGAGGCTACTGAATCGTGCACAACCATGGATGTTGCGCAGTGTTGCATCAATCTGCTCCTGGAAGAGATGATCGATACTGAGATGCTGGAGGGTGTCCACAAGGATCATTTGGGGCACCGCGTTGCTGTCGCTGCAAGCCTCAAACAGTCCACACACCTCTTTCCTCAGTTGATTGGCTCTCTTCCTCATGCTTCCCTCCGAAATCTACATACAAGAATTATATATGCAAACGCAAATTAAAGACATGTATAGCATAGGCACCGCTGGACATGTTAAAAAGTAGGCAAATTTTGTTGGAGGACATCATGAAAATATGTAATTGGCTGACACACAACGCAATGACGATAATTTGTCCAATATCATTATAAATTTGGTGGTATTTGCTGGTGGACACGACCGCACGTATTAAAATTATCATTTCTGTAGTTTGGAAGAGAGAAAGACACGTGACCAGACCACACTGCCCCTGCAGTCATCTTCCACCTTTCGACACCTCCCTCCGTTGGTCGGGGGGCAGCTAGCTGCCACAGGGGCAGGTCATGGGCGCCGACCGCCAGAAGCAGTGAGTCGTGGGGGCAGGCTGCGCGACGCCACCAGCGCAGGGTCCCTTGGGGCCGTGTCCGCAAGCACAAGGCAGCGAGGCGCTGGACACAGGGCCGCAACTATGGATGGGGATGGTACTCCAATGGGTATCCGCGGTTCTCCTCTAGTTCAATTTAAAGAACTAACTAGACAATATTTTTTCTCATTTTTACATATGTAGTTCGTTTAGTTGAACTAGGAGAGAACCACGGTTCCTCCACCCCCATCCTTAGCCGCAGCGGGGCCCGGGCTACCTGGCCGCAGTCAGACTTGTGGAGAATTTCTATTCCTTTCCTAAGCTCCCCTCTGTTTCTCGTGTTTTCGCGAAAAGGAACGACGGCGGCCGGACTACTTGACCGCCATGGCCCCCCACCCCACTGCACACACGAGTGGCATGCATGGTGGTCTTGCACGTGCGACGCAGCATGGGGCGCTGCGCTGCACGGTTTGGGCGATTTTTTGGAAGAGGAGAAGGGAAGCCATGGTAGACAGCTCCGGGTATTTAGCCCACCGGACGAAGCAAGCAACGGTTTGGCCAGGGGCGCGGGCTGGGCATCTACTCACGCGGCATTGAAGGCACATGGCCACGGGACAAGGCAAGGTGCAGCAGTGTCACTGCATCAGCGCGGATGGCGCGGATGGGGTCATGGGGCTAGGGCTGCTGTTGCGGCCGTCACAACGATCTTTAGGCAGCTCTCACGGGATGTGAATGACAAAAATTACTGTTGGTGGCGTGGACTCCTACCGTGGTGAGGTGCGGCCCGGGGGCTCGCGCACACCCATGGATGACGACGACATAGTGAACACTGATCGGGCGGAAATGTGTTATGGCAAATAACCACGTAAGTGCTAGAGGTTGAAGACAAGGCTAGGTTGGACATTTCTCCATCCTTCTCTCTCTGAATCTGAGAAATAAATAAAATATTGGTTGCGGTGTATTATGGCAAAGAATCCTAAATTTATAATGGTACTGGGCAAATTCTGTGAAGTTCTAGGATCGACTAGGTGCAGATTCAGTTGGGGTCTAATTGATTCGGGTAACAACCAGCGGGTAGTTCATCTCGGATGAACTACCAGAGAGGAATGGAGATAGATAGGTTACAGTTTAGGGTTCATACCTTCGAGATCCGACCGTCTCTTGTTCGTTGATGGAGGCTGCGCACGGGCAGCGACGTTTGGTGTAGCGCAGGGTCGGCGTGGAGATGCTCGTGGCGCTTCCCGCCGCTGGCAGTGCCACCCTCGGGATCGGATTAGGGTTAGGAGGGTGGGTACTGTAGCAGCGGCTGTCAACCTCATTATAGAGCCCTGCCCCCACCTCCTCTTTATAGGCACTGTGCGACAGGGGCCCACCAGCCTGCTAATGGGCTGGGCATCCCCGATCAGGATGCAGATCAGGGTCCAGTTAGGCCGTTGGGCCTAACTGGTGGAGATCAATCCAACATTCTCCCCCTTGATCTCAACTCATATCTTTAAACTTCTCATTTATTTCTTTTACCATTCCATCACAGATCGATGCATAGAGCGTGCCTCATCGTCACGATCAATTGTCGATAGATTCAACAGCTACAATACACGTCTCTGTTTTGAAATAGGTTCTTTAGCTTTGGGGCCCTTTATTGTCCAGAAATCATAGGCCTAACCATACAACCCATGTCGACTGTGTATTTCCTGAACACACTGGGCGATAAGCCTTTACAAAACGGATCCGTAATATTTTCAAATCTAAAGGTATGATTCTGGACTTTCTCCTTCACAACGTACAACCCAATGTCAATGTGTTTGGCAGCACACTTGACCCGTTGTCTTAGGAGTAAACTTCTTAAATGGTTATTGCTGTTGTTTACCATTATAAACTCCGGGTATAGGTTTCTAACCATTTCGCCTGTCCTTTACGCCTCATGATAAGCTATATGATAGTGTTCATCATCAATGACACCACTATGGTTCCTTTTGGAGCTTTTCCACAATAAAACTCCAACTGCGAGTGTTAGTTACTAATGTGGATTTCACTAAACATCTCGCTCAAACATATTAGTTGTACTCACAACCACTTGAGAGTACTTGTTCTCTTTTACTCGTCATAAGGCATATAAAACTTTGCACAATTGCAACACTTCCATTCCAGTGATCTATATCTGGATTGGACATCTGCCAAAATCCCGGATACACGAACCATGTCAGGGTAAATACTTGTGCACTCATTAAGCTTCCAACAGCCGAAGCATACAGGACGTCCATTTTATCAATTCTCATATCTATTCTTGGAACACTGAAAGTTCCCAAAACTATTACCCTTGACCATAGGAACAGGCTTATGTTTACACATATATATATACTTTATTTCTTTAGAATCTTCTCAAGTATATACTTGAGACATTTCTAATACCCCCTTCTCTTGTCTAGGTAAATTTCAATTCATAGACGAATGACAATTCACCGAGATCAATCTAATGTAATTTAGGGCAATGACTACTTTTCCAATAGTAGATTAACATCATTGTCAGCAACAAGGTGTCATCCACATACAAGGTTTAGGAAAATGAATTTCCTATTCTTGAACTTTGCACAATGTCATTGTCCTTCTCATTCTCTTTAAAACCCAAACTTTCTATTGTGGCATCAAACCTTGAATACCACTATTTAGATGCCCGTTTGGATCCTTAAATGGATTTCTTCAGATAGCATCCTAAACTTTCTTTTCCTTTCATGACAAAACCGTTAGGTTGTGCCATGTAAACTTTTCGCACAAATCCCCATCAATTAGTGTCGTCTTTACATCTATCTGATGCAACTTTAAACATTACGTGCCATTAACACTTGTTAAAGTGTTTTCTTTCCTTTATGTGAATCCTTTCACCATAATCTTTCTATGTTCCCTCCGGAGCCACATTGTATCTTGTAGACCCATTACAGTCTACTGTTTTGGCTCTTTTAGGAATAACTTAAAATGGCACTCTTTTATATGGGATGTTATTGCTCTTTCATTGCCAATAGGCAATTGATACTTTACATTACTCATCTTTCTAGAAGAGCTAACAACAAGTGTTGTATAGGCCATACAACATCAACAGGTATGATTGTTCTTGAGTCATTGGAGTGGGCACGAAGTCTCACTTCTCTTCAAGTCTTTGATCTCTACATACCATGCTCCCCCAGATTATCCCATCTTTTGAAAAGATGGTGCTTCCTCAAATTTCTTATTTGGGTTTAATCTGTCAAAATCATATGGTCTCTTAAGCACCGCTCGTCCAGTACAAATACTGGCTCACTATGCTATCTTCCTATCCTAACCATAAAGGCATAGGAATTTAGCTATTTCTTTCTTTACTTAGGGGTATCGTTATTATGATCATTGTACTCCCTCAACGGTCATATTCATCTTTTATAGATCACTTTTGCCTTAATGTATATCATGCATTGCACTTTGAGGCACAGGGAAATGGAGAGAATCTCTTTTAATCTTTATCTTTCTTAGTGTAATCTCACCATTCTCCCCCTCGAAATATGGCACAAACTTTACTGCCATAATTTCGAAACTATTCTGAAATTTGTGAACGAGGAGTCATCTATAATTTGCTTTATTCACATGACCATGTCATGCAAACAAAGTCATCTTTTGATTCTTATGGGAGTATACTTTCCTCATTCCACTTTAAGAACTTAACAAAGTCCTTACTTAACTTTACTTTTGCAAGTCATGCTTGCATGCTTTCTTTATCTGGGATTACTCCCCTCATGGCCTTAGCCCATGACCATGTCATGGTCAACACTGTGATAGTATAAAAGCTACCCAGACTTTTCATTCTTTCTCCCACTCTGGGATATACTTTAGGCACATGAGCCATCACATTTTTTTTTCTTTTCTTTTCCCGCCAAGCGGGACATTTTCCCATCAGGGACATTAAAGCCAGAATTGGCTTTCTCATTCCATCATCAAATCCAAAAATAAATCTGAATATTCTATAACATACACATTTAATCCAACATTGGTCAAATTAAATAAGCATTTTTATTACAACTTTGTCATAATGACTGAAACTGAAACAAAATTCTTCTTTATAGAGAGTACATAAACACATTTCATGTACTAAACTTTTACTTTGGACCAATGTCCCTGAATTCTTTTCCTTTTCAAGTCATTTTCTAAAGAGAACATAATCCCTTTATGTAATGACTTTCACTTTCCATCTTCTCAGTCACAAGTACCCAGCTCTTTCTTTTCTGCTTCCAAAAATGAAAGCATGAAGATCTTTTCTGAAAACATTAATCATTAATAATCAATAATAATGAGCATAAAAAAATAACCCTACGTTGGTCTGGTTAAAACATGCACATTAAACTTTATAACTTGTAGTTCTATTCTATATCACCGTTGGGCAGAAAATAGAATAAAACGACATTCTTTTACATTAATTCTACATCACCGTTGGGCAGAAATAGAATTAACGTATGCAAAACTCAAATAACTTGATGATAATCAACATCATTGCAGCGGAATACTTTTCACTTTATCACAGACATTTCTTGATTCTTATATGGTCTCTGGAAAAATTGGTCACGTTGACGTAAAATTTACCAGAAATTCAAACTTTAAATTTAAACTTACAATATTGTTATCATCAACGTTGGTCAGAAAATAACAATATCATAATTTAACTTAAACATGTGACTATTCCTCTAATTAAATTTTTCCGTTGGTTCCAATTTAATTAGAAGATAATCAATGTCAACTTTGCAGCGGAAACGTGAAAAATATAGTAATACTTAATCAGAAGCATCAACATATATACTTTTATCCATTCTCTGTACAAATTATCCCGTTGGTTCAAATTTGAACAGAGATTGAAACACTTATTCAAACTCAGCAATAAAATGCTTCTGAAAAAGAACAAACAAAACCAGACTTTACTTTTCATTTGCCCGAAGGCCTGTTTGCGATTTGCGATTTGCAACAGTCCAGCCAACAAAACGGCCCGGTCCACGCGCGTGCAGAGTTCCTGGGCCTAGGCCGACTTCGCGCTGACGCCCGCGTGAGCACCCCGGCCTCCTTCTCCCGCCCAGGCCCTCCTCCTCCCGCCCAGGCCGCAACCTGGGCCTGGGCCAGAAAAGTTGGCACCCGCATGGGCCTAATCTGGCCCGGTGAACCACAGCCGTCCATCACAATCGGACGGCCGCGCGTCGATCTCGCGGGGACAAAACCCCCTCCTGGCCGGTTCTCCCACGAAACCCTAGCCACATTCTTTCTCTTCTCCTCTCTTTCTCAGTACCGCAAACTGCGGCGGCGGCGGCCGCCATGGCCGTCGGCGCAGCCGTGCCCGCCGGAGTCGGTGAAGACCAGGGGCCGCCGGTCCGGACCTGACTCCCCTTCCTCTTCTCTCTCTCTCCACCGCTTCTCTCCGCCACACATCTAGAGGCGAGCTCGCGACGGAGGAAAAGAGGATGGCGCCGCCGTGGGCCCCCTCGCCGGCGCACGCGTGCGGCTGAGGCCGCGCGCGGTGCCGTCGAGTGGCTCCGTGGTGATGCCCTATTGAGCCCGCGCCGGAGCATTCTCGGTGCCCCTAGGTCTTCTTCCCGCGCGCCGGCGGGACGGTCTTGCCCCGACAGCGCCATCGGCCGGCCGCCGGAGGCTTCGGGCGGTCTCCTCGGACACCGCCAGCGAGAGGACTATGGTGGAAAAGCCCTGGTGAGGCCCCTATTCGCCTTGTTCTCATTCACTGTTAGGGTTAGGGTTTCACTTGCAGTGCTTTTGGGTGAAGATCCGGACGGATCGAGCCCCGGTGTCCTTTGTTCTTGGTCTGATCCAATGGATCGAGATCCATGTTCTTCCTTGCCGCTCTGGGGCCCATGGCCGGCGAGCGCGGTCCCTTGACCGAGCACACAGATCTTTGCTATTTCTGTGTTTTAGGGTTCGGATCCAATCCTCCCCCTCTGTTTTGCTTTGCCGAAATCCTATCAATTTAGGATTTGGCTCCATCCCGTACGTCGGCAAAACGGCGTCGGTGGACAGTAAGGTTTCCCCTTCTCTATCCATCATCCCAACACTCGATCTACACGCTAGATCGGCTCCGATACCATTGTGAAGTTCTAGGATCGACTAGGTGCAGATTCAGTTGGGGTCTAATTGATTCGGGTAACAACCAGCGGGTAGTTCATCTCGGATGAACTACCAGAGAGGAATGGAGATAGATAGGTTACAGTTTAGGGTTCATACCTTCGAGATCCGACCGTCTCTTGTTCGTTGATGGAGGCTGCGCACGGGCAGCGACGTTTGGTGTAGCGCAGGGTCGGCGTGGAGATGCTCGTGGCGCTTCCCGCCGCTGGCAGTGCCACCCTCGGGATCGGATTAGGGTTAGGAGGGTGGGTACTGTAGCAGCGGCTGTCAACCTCATTATAGAGCCCTGCCCCCACCTCCTCTTTATAGGCACTGTGCGACAGGGGCCCACCAGCCTGCTAATGGGCTGGGCATCCCCGATCAGGATGCAGATCAGGGTCCAGTTAGGCCGTTGGGCCTAACTGGTGGAGATCAATCCAACAAATTCCGCTCGTTGCGGTGTTCATCAGCATGTAATAGGTATTTGTTTGGTGTCCTGCAGCAAAATTTGCCAAAAAAAGTAATAGATGGAGCATGAGTGTGTGCCTGCATGGGTTGAGGGACATAGTTGATGAAGAAGTCACCCCACACCGAGGACTCAACAGCCCTGGGCGCCAAAGCAGCGGTGGTGGTGTTGGCAGGCATTTGCGGATGTGCCTCTTGATGTGTATGTCTGAGTATGATGTATGTATCTGAGAGTGACTGGGATGTTGATCGAACGATCGACAGCTACAATCTATATATATCTGGGAGTGTCTGGTTCATGCACAAAGTCAATCACGTGTTCCAAGCAAAGTCAGTCACGTGGGGGCATACAAGTATTAAGTCAGTCACATGTTCCTGCAGTCAGTCAAAGTGAACATACAAAAGTAATAAAGTTCATGGACAAAGTCATTCACGTCTTCAGCAAATTAAGACTGGAGAGAGAGAGAGCGAGAGACTCCCATCGATGACAGCGTAGTATCAACAATTCATTTGTATGGTGGCCGGCTGCCCCTGTACGGCACTACTACAGAAACATGTCTTTAGCCCCGGTTAAAGGCAACCCAACCAGAGTTTTTTCCCAACCGGGACTACCAATCCGGGACTAAAGGACTACCAATCCATCCGGAACTAAAGGTGGGAGAATCCGGGACTAAAGGACTACCAATCCATCCGGAACTAAAGGTGGGAGGCTAAAGACTCCCACGAGAAAAAATAAATTTGCGTTTGTGAGATTCGAACTCAGCACCTCTCGCTTCACGCGCGCTTACCAACTGAGCTACACAATCCACATGATACAGTTCTGGACGTTTTCCTTTTGAATACACTCGTGAAGGACCTTTAGCCCCGGTTGGTAACACCAACCGGGGCTAAAAGAACCTTTAGTCGCGGTTGATAACATCAACCGGGGCTAAAAGGTCACCCTTTAGTCCCGGTTGGTATTACCAATCGGGACTAAAGGCTGGGGGACCTTTAGTCCGGGTTAGTAATACCAACCGGGACTAAAAGTCTTTAGTCCCGGACGTAATTTTCTGCCGAGACTATAGCTAATAGATCGGCCAAAGACCATTTCTGTTGTAGTGCGGTAACTAGGCAGGAAGGCTGGCTTGTCAAACAACCATTCGAATTCGACTAATACTATGATTCATTCGTGATGAGAAAGCGAACTTGGATGCGTACATATATGCTTATTTATCAGCGTGGCAAAATTTAGTGCGACTAGTACACCCGCGTGGTTTGCTAGACTCTGTCTTGTTGCCGTCAACTATTGGACGAAATTTGTCAAAAAAAAAAAAACTATTGGACGATGAGTGATAGGCTCTCGCACTCGACAAGACGTGTTAGGTGTAGTAGTAGGACCTTGCGGGGTACGGTCAAGGTCGGCGAGACGGCAATTATTTTCTAATCTTAGGGCTTGTTTGGATTGTTTTTGTCACGCTAAAACTTGGGCAAAATAGTTTTAACCAAAACTTTTGCCTTGGAGAGTTGTTTGTTTCTCATGACGACTAAAGTTGCATTAATGGTCTACATCAATGACAGATTTGTCCATAACTAATGATCGAAGAGTAGGACAAAATATTTATTTATCATGCGTGGTGGGGTGAAGGGTAGTGTGGCCATCCAGCTTCCACCCTGAGACATTTTTACCAAGTTTTGTCAGGTTTGGATGAAAGAGACGAAATTAGCAAAACTTTTGCTTTTTTTACTGAGTTTTCCATAGCAGCGGTGGCGTCGTTGTTGGCAGCCATTTTGTCGATGTGCCTCTAGTATGTCTGAGGATATAATGTCCTACTACTCGGTACTCAATGTCAAGATGATCGAACGATCCACAGCTACAGTGCACATACAAGTAATTAAGTTCATGCACAAAGTCATTCACGTATTACACATAAACATTCAACAATTCATTTCTATGGTGGCCGCCCCTGTACGGTAACTAGGCAGTAAGGAGTAAGGACAAAGGCTGGCTTTTCAAACAACCATTCAATTAATACTGTAATTCATTTGTGATGAGACAGCGAACTTGGATGCACGGCCTGTTTAGTTTCCCTTCTCAAAATTCTTTTACCTATCACATCGAATATTGAGACACATGCATAAAGTATTAAATACAGACTAATTAGAAAACTAATTTGTCAGCCGGAATCTACTTCGCGAGACAAATCTATTGAGCCTAGCTAATTAGTCCATGATTTCACAATATTGTGCAAATATGCTAATTAATGACAGATTAATTAGGTTCAATATCTTTGTCTCGTTAAGTTCTGTATGATGGTGTAATTAGTTCTATGGGATTTGCTAAAATCTAGTCGCCTGAAATTTAGATTTCTTTCAGGTGATGGTATATACTTTTTACTAAAATTGCAGGTTTTCTTTCGCTGCAATTACTGTATGCGCAATTTGTACTTTTGAGTAGTGATAATAAAAAACTCTTTAGACAAAACTAAAAACCTAAAAAAAATTAATTTGTGTTGGCACAAAGATAATTAACAATTAACAATTATTTCTATATGAAGACAAGGACAAAAATTTAATATGTAATGACACAAAGACAAATAATAAATCATAAAAGTAACAATTAACTTATACTGGTTGATGATATAAGAGTGGTGCCTGAAATCATCTAAAATTTCAGACACCTGAAATATAGGAAAAGTGTACAACTAAACAAGACCGATATCACCGTGGCAAATTTTGGTGCGACTAGTACACCGGTGGCTTGTTTGACTTTGTCTCCGTCAACTATTGGACTTTGTCTCGCAATCGACAAGCTAGTGTTGGCTCTCGTAACAATAATCTAACGTCAATTTTGCAGACGAAGGAATCTTGGTTAATTACTTGCGCGTTAGGTGTAGTAGACTTGCGGGGTCAAGCCTGGTTCGTTGCATCCTACTCCCTCTGTCCGGAATTAGAGGACGTTGTAGGAGTTGGCACAGATACCAATGTCAAAGCAAAAAGACACTGACACCCTTATACGGATTTCGCATGTGACTGATAACATCCACCAACATGCAGTTTTTGAGCAGCGCTTCGGCTGAGAAACGTTTTTTTATTCAACTCTCCGGTACGTACTAGGCCATCTGGTACATAGTTTTTTTGCTTTTTAATTCATGTTCAGGGAGTGGACGACAGAAACTGACGTTTTCATGGTAAGTTGGCTATCATTAGACACATCTGCTAGCCTATAGCGTCAACTATTGTGGGACAATTTTTGAATCCCTAAACGACTTGTATATGCGGACGGAGGGAGTATGTGCGTTGCATGCATATGTCAATGTCATGTACTAGCTAGTTACACGTATTCCCTCCGTATCGGAAATAGAAGTCGTTTTGTACAAGGTTTGAGTCAAACACTGAGAATATAAATTATGAATAACTTTTAAATTGTTGAGTTTCGAGATGTAAAAATCATATAAATAAATTTGTTTTGAAAAGTACTTTCATAAAAATATACATATACCACTTTATAACAAATATTTTTAAAGAAATAAGTGGTTAAAGTTATGCTTTAAAAACTGTGTCGCTATCCTAAACGACTTATATATATTTCCGATACGGAGGGAGCATAGAAGGACGATCTGGTTTATTTGCACGCGACTAATTGGGCGTGTACACGTATGCTGCGGGAACACCACCAGTCTCTTTCTGCGCAGCACACAATACCAGTAAATTGCACTGACCAATAATATTCAGCATGCATGGGCTGAATAATATTCAGCATGCATGCATGTTGCCAATTGCTCCGTGGAGGCGGTAGAGACATTCCCTCACGTGTAGCCGCCTCTGTTCCATCATCGCCCTGCCCCTGCTCCTTCGGTGACTTCTATTTTTTGTGTTGTTGTGTTGTTATTCAGGTTGTCGTCCAACAAAAAATTCTTCTACTTGATGCTTCTGTTTGTGTGTGCTTCTGCTGCTAGCTGTGTTGATGTGCTAGTTTTTTTGACAACATATGTGTTAGTTGTTGATGTCGCCATGTGATGTTTACTGTCAAGGTGTCACACCCGGTTTTAAGAACAAAACCAGGTATACACCATATGTGAGCCCAGGAAGTCAAATCTCACATATAGCTACAAATAAAGGATAATATCGAAAGACAATGCTCTTATATAACGTATATAGAACAAAAGATCATAACCTTAAAGAGCAGACAGCGGAAAGACACTCCGATCTTCAGATGGAGACACCAACTTCACAGGGACAACTGACTGGTTGACCACAAGCCTAAGCTTCTCCAAAGCTTAACTCTCTGAGGTGTGGGGAAAAGCAAGAGTGAGTCCATGTCGAACTCCACAAGTATAGCAGCAAGTGATATAGATCCCAAGTCTCATGATCAATGTAACATAAATAATGAATAGCATAAAACGGTAAATAATGAACATGTTAACCAACATAAGTCATAAATGTAAAAGTCTTCAAGGCCGCTCGTGTCCTGGAGCAAGGCTGATATATCAGTTTAATAAACTTTGCGCAAAGGTGTACACTTTCACTGCGAGACGTGAATTGCCCTTTCGCCCGAGGGAGCCAGCCTCTTAACCCACTTCCAAGGAAGGTCGGCAGGGTTCACGATGAAGCCTTTCAAAGGTTCGTCTAACAAGTTAGGGCCGCTAGGTTTCCCCATCAATAAGCATGAATCTCCCCTCCAAACGGTGACTAACAAAAGACAGAATGCACCAACTTGGTCGGCCAAGACCATACAGATCGGAGCCCCTCTTGCGCCTTTCGGTAACCTCTAACAAGCTAGAAAAGGTCCTCATACTGAGCTAAAGCCAGAGCCATATAACCCCCAACAGTTGCACTGTAAATCCCGAAGGTGCTCGTACAGATAATTTCTTAAGTTGCTAATAAGTCATTTTTATCATTCGATGCATACATTAATTAAGTAACATGATCATGATTGCGAAAAGAACACTCGATTGCTATACTTGCCTTAAACTCAAGATCCTTCTTCTGTTGACTTGTATACTTCCAAAGGTTGACTCTAGATCTTGAACTCTTGATCACGAACTTCTTCTTGATCACCAACGTACAACTCACCGACTGGACATACGATCACATAACACCACACAAGCATCCAATAGCAGTCATGCAAAGCAAACATAGCCTATAATTAGAACAGTACATCATTCATAAGAAAACAAGATAAAGAGTTTTGAAAACTGATCTACGATTCGCTACGAACACACAGACGCAAAAATCACGCTAATCGGAGTTTTAACGGAAAAGATATGAGCTAAACAAGATTAAAGACACTAATTACTAGATTAGATTTAACTCAAATTTCAATTACAGAAAACAGTATTTAAAGTTATATATTTGGAAAGATCTTTTCAAAACGAATCTAACGCAAGTTGAACGGACTAAATCGGAGTTAAAACGAAGAAGTTATAAGCATTTAAAATTAGTGGCAAAACTGTAATTGATTCAAACCTGATTTTGTAATTTTAAATAAATAAAACGAAATCAGAATTTCGGCTGGACTGCGCCTCATTTAAGAGAAAACGCAGGGGCTAGATTGAAAGTTTTCGCAGACTCAAAGAATAGTGCGAATGGGAGCGCGGGTTGAGACCTCATTAATTATAAGGGCTTATTTGCAAAACATCGGACGAAGGGGTATGGACGTGTTTTGGCCGTCGGATTTGGGATGGGTGAACGAGATTAGATCCAGGGCAGAAAGGCGGCGCTGTTCGCCGGAGAAGACAGGGGACACGGCGGCGCCATCGCTGGAATACGGCGGCGCCCTCGGTTTTTGAGCTAGAGAGCGGTAGAGAGCTCGGGAATGGGTTCAATCGAACCAGGAGCTCGTGGCGAACTCACCTAGCTTGAAAATAGCGACGGGGAAGGTCCGGTGTTGGCGAATCGCACGGCGGAGCGGAGATGGTGGCTCTGTGCACAACGATGAGCTCGGGTTAGATGAAACAGAGGAAAAGAGAGCGAGAAGAAAGGTTGGGAAGCTTCACAAGATCGATCCGAGGCTCGTGATGGGTCTTACAAAGGCAGTGAAGCGGCGAGAGGCGAGGACAACGGCGGCGGGTCGAGCTTCGTCTCGGCGAGATCCAATCTCGGCGGTTGGAGTGAATTAGGGCACGGGAGTTCGCGTTTGTTGAACAAAGGGAGGCGGAAAGAGCTTGGGGGGGCTTTATAGGGAGCTTGGAGCCCGGCACGACAGGGAGGATACGTGGCCGAGGCGAACTCGGGGCTCGGACGGAGTCCGGAGCGAACACGACGCGGTGAAGACGACGCTGACAACGCGGGTCTACCAGTCAGCGAGAGGAGGAGGCGGGGCGCACGCAGGCTTGCAAGCGCGATGCTGGGCCGGTTTTGATCGCGGGCCGCGCAAGGGGAAGAGAGGCGGGAGCGCAGGGTGCTCCTGCAGGCTTCTAGCGCCAGCGGGCTGGCTGGCCGGTCGATGCGGCCCAAGGCGGGAAGGGGAGAAGGGAGATGGGCTACGGGTGAAGGGAAAGAGGAGCGAGCGGGAGCAGGCCGGCTGGCTGGTGCGGGCCAAAAGCCAGGAAAGGAGAGAGGCGCCGGGAAATGGGCCTTCGGGCCAGATGCTGAAGGGGAGAGGGGAAGAAGGGTTTTGCCCTTTTTGTTTTATTTCAAAACCTTTTTCAAGACATTTTCAAACCAATTTGAAATCCTTTTGAAATTTTGTTTGAATCTTTGGGAGAATAAATAGATTTTGAAACTTTGAACTTTTCCAAACTTTTTGAAAACCAAAAAGTCTTCATTTTCAAAACCCTTTTCTTAGGAATTCGTTTTTCTTTAAATTGTTTTAAAACCATTTTGAGCTCAAATTGAATTCTAGACAAAACCACACATCACAAAAACTCAAATGCACCAACATGAATGCACAAACATGTCTCTAAAACCCTAGGATGAATTTTAACTTAGAGAAAATTTTTATTTCCCTATATTTTATGAGCACAAAAATTCATAAATAAATCATTTTAACTCTAATTCAATAAACACAAATTTCAGGGTGTGACACAAGGTTGCAGGGTGGTTGCTATTATTGGATTTGGTCACATGGACGTTAAAGACAAAGAGACAAGCAGAACAGAGTTGCGAGAAGAAAAGAGGGGAGAGGAAAGGACAAGGCAGGTCTTTTTCTTGTAAATCTCATAATTTTTCAAGATCTGTGTTCTTCCTTAAAGGGTAATCTCTATTTCATCCATCGGTTCAGAATTATTTTCCTAGTATAGTAGATAGGAGGACAACTATACTGATTTTAGGGCATGAATGAATTAAGCTGATTACTCGATGAATTTTTAGGAACAATGCGTATAAAATTTAAACATCTTCATAAAACCAAAGTTTCTGCTTTCTGACACCATTTTTATTATTTTATTTCTATAACCTTTTTGAATTAGGTTGCAGCAGGTGTACATATTTTAAACATTGTTGTAGAGAGCTACTTCGTGAAGTTCTCTCTAAGGTTCCGTAGGTAACCGAACCATGAGAAGATAGAATTTTTAAAAAAGATTTGTTTAGTCTATTATCTAAGCAAAGAATTGAATTTGTTGTCCGACACATCATCGGGTTACATGCTACCATACCTGTAAACTTCCTCTTCATTCACTTGCTCCTTACTATTTAAGAGAAGTTGAAAACTATTATTATTTTTCATTTTTAGGTTGACCGTCGGAGTAATCTTCTCAGAAAGAAACAGGGGACATATCAAATATATCAATGGAATCCAATAACCATGGTCAACTGATCACCATCTTTGTTTCGAAGCTCTTTGTTCTTGTGTTTGCAAAGCTTCTATAATCACGATTTTATAATCCATATTTGAAAGGAATACAAGCAAAAGATGGGATAACTTGTTTATCCATAGTTTGTCCAAGATCATTTGCACATAACTTGTTTGTAGCTTTGGCATTGCAAAAACGGGAGAAGAAGAGATGCATGCCCTCGCTCTGAGGTCACGGGGCTATTGATTCCACTACGTTGAAAGACAATGAATTTATCGAGCAAGTTATGTTGCTGGAAGAACATGATAGTGTTGTACCATAAGAACATTTTGATTCTGAGGTTTGTAGTTAACCTTTTTTTGTATCTGGACAAACATTGTAACCTGAGGATTATTTTTGTGATATATGGGATAATGAATTGGACCCACCAAAAAACTCACATGAGACCTTGGACTATTAGAGAGGCATTATATTGACCACAGTTTGAATTATATAATCAGTAATTGTTCTATACACCGGCCTTTTGCTTTGTCATGCGAGTTTAGTTTATTGGGCAGATGGCTGCTATATCTAGTGTGGAAAACAATATTTCTTATGTGACTCACATGATTGTGCATACTGCTCATGTCAGGTTATGGCCATTTCAAGGTTTTGATGCATAATGTAATCTGCATGGCATCTTCTACGGACACTGAAACTCGGTAGGCTCATGAATTCCTTATTTATCTTGTCTTGCCTTTCTTGAATATATATTTTAATTTATATTGTATTCCTTTTGTTTTCGTAAATATGTGATTATCAGTGTATATTTTTAATGATCTATGTTGTTGCATGGCATTTTTCTCCTGTTTAAATTGGACTGTACTGAATTTGGAATTCTCATATTTAGATATGCCAGCCATCAACCTCAATGAAGAGTTGATGCTTTTTTTTTGCCAAACAGAGTTACAAACCACTACAGCAGAATCAGACTTGCCGACTGTTGACAGCACTCGGCAAAGAGCCTTTTGCACTTGACGAAGGCTTTGCCGAGTGCCGCACTCGGCAAAGAGCACTAGGCAAAGAAAATATTGGCAAATGACTCTTTGCCGAGTGCCAAATATCGGGCACTCGGCAAAGGCTGCCGAGTGCTGACATATTTGGCACTCGGCAAAGAAAAAATGAAAAAAAATTCAAAAAAATAGAGAAAAACTTTTATTAAATCGGGGGAGGGGCCCACTGGGCAGCGCCCACCCGTTTCCCTCGAAATCGCAAGTCTTGTTATTTTTCACGCAATTTTCTCTCATGCAGTCAGCAGGATTTGAACTCACAACCTCTCGTTCGCGCGTTGCCTCCTCTACCACTGCCATACACATATATGTTCCATCTTCGTTTCGGTTACCTATATATTATACTAAATCGAGTGTAACTTGCTTATTTGAGGCCCTAAACGAATTCAAATCAAAAAGTTATCAACTACAAAGTTTTCTAACTTTTTGGGATCTACAACTTTTATTTTAGTAGTTTTTCCATCTGAGGTCGTTTAAAAAAATTTGAATTTCAAATTTGACAATTTGAAACATAGTTTTCGTTGACAAGATGATTTCAAATTAAAAGGTTGTCAACACTAAAGTTTCATAACTTTTCGAGATCTACAACTTTTATTTTGGTCATTTCTCCATTCGAGGTATTTTAAAAAATTCAAATTTTAAAATTTTCAAATTCGAACGCAGTTTTGCATAACTAGATGACTTCAAATTAAAAAGTTATCAACTACAAACTTTCATAACTTGTCAAGATCTACAAAGTTTATTTTGGTTGTTTGACCATTTGTGCATTCGATATTGTGGTTCTAATATTAATCACAAACATTATATATCACTCTTGTAGTTTTATTAACTACCGGAGAGAGATATATAAGATTTGTGAACGAATTTATTTTAAGTTTGTCAAATGAAGAAATCACCAAAACAAAAATTGTTCATCTTGATAAGTTAACCAACTTTGTAGTTAAAAACTTTTTCATTTGGATTAATTTACTGCTTCAAAATGTAATTTAAAAACTGGCATTGCCGAGTGTCAAAAAAAACACTAGGCAAAGAGCTCTTTGCCGAGTGCCAGCCCTTTGCCGAGTGCCGCAAGCTGGCACTCGGCAAAGACCCGACCACGTGGCACAGTTCGGGGCCACATGTTTTGCCGAGTGCCCCGTGGCTGGCACTCGGCAAAGAGCTCTTTGCCTAGTGCCTTTCTTTGCCGAGTGTCGGACACTAGGCAAAGCATCCTTTGCCAATTGTTTGCGCTTTGCCGAGTGCCACATGGACGGCACTCGGCAAAGAGGCTCTTTGCCCAGTGCCCGAAATTTGGCACTCGGCAAAGGCTAGGCTTCCTGTAGTGAACCTATGTTATAAGGTGAAGAAAAATTGATTTTATTGTTTCCTGAGAAGATAGTTTCCCTTATGATTTAGTTTGAAGTACCCTGGAAATTTTTTCCTGACACGGCATTATTTACTCTGCTTGAGAGAGTGTACTTTCATGTGTATTAACATTTGCTTCTATTTTCATTATAATCCATTTATCTGAATGTTTGAGGTACCGACACTGTTGCAGTTGTTGAGTATAGCTTTGCATATTGTCCGAAGCTATGGGATGATAGATGGCTTTTCAAAGGTCGTTGCATCAATGTTTTTCTATCTATGTTTAATTGTTTATTTAGTCTATTTTTATAGGCATGCCGGTAGATAAATGACAAAGTTCAAGCATCCATAGTTTATTTTAATTGATATATTGTCGTTTTTACCCTAGGTTAGTTCAGATGGGTGCTACTATTCTAATATATTATAATATGTGATCGCTAAAAATCACCAAAGTATTTACACCATTTTGGTTGCTTAATTTGTGTTAGACTAAATATCACCATAGCATTAGCACACAGACAATATACTAGTACTAGTTGGTCTCCAACAACTCATTGTCTCCTCCTGCCGCTGCAGCTTTAGGCTGCCGCAAGGGCGCACGTTGGGAGCGACTCGTGTGATTTATACACATTGGCGACCCGCCCGCGCTCGAATGAAGGAAGAAAGGGGCTCGCAGAGCTCGTGACCGCGCAGCGCTCACGACCGCCCGCTCTCGGCGGAGCTGCGCGTGGTGGAGCTTGCACTCGAGTCGTCGAAGCTGGAGCTCGTGCCCGGTGGCCGGCAAAGCCATGCCTGGCGGAGTTCCTACCATGGCCGACAGAGTGAAGATGTCGTGACGATGAAGAAACCACGACGAAATCAAACGATGGCTCTCAGGTTTCACCCGGTTTCCGATGTTTTGGAAACATGGGTCACTCATTTCGTCCTTATGAAACGTTTTCATTGTGTCTCTTTACAGGTCATGCAAAAGTTTTTTATATTGATGTGACAACCTATTTAACATGTATGAAACTTCCTATAAAATCCCGTTAAGACTGACCTAATACTCAGTAAGCATTGTTTGTAGGTGTACACAACAAATCCAATTTACGCTCAACTATTGTGATTATATGATTTTTCTCCTATAACTACAAAGCCAGTTCTTTTGGCCTCCCTCAACTTTTAAACTATTTATTTTTGCACAATGGTTGGTTTTTAAAGTTCACGTAGACAAATTGGAACAGAAATATTTTACTTTAAAAGAATACAAAAAATTCGTCAATATATATATATTTTTTAAAAAAATATCCAAATATTTTTACATGAAAAAATAATGTAAGGAAATCATAAAATTGGTCTTATAATCTTAAAAAGTTCATCGAATATTTGTTTTACCTTGGAAAATTATGAAACTAGTTTTATTTTTTCCTAAAATCACCCTTTATCTTGTGGTGCCTAGCTGATTTTTTTTTGAATTCTTATGCACTTAATCTGTTGCTTATTTGCAAGCAAAGGCTCTTGCGACTACGTAGAAGCACTAGTATAGCATCGTTATGACTAAACATGTGTGACAGGATAAGCGTTAGTTGGTCCCCTAATACGGATACATTTTCAAAACGGAATTGATAAACATTGCTCGTGTGTTTTTTTGTTTGTTGACACACAAATTTTGTGACTGCACGATTAGACACGCGTCATTTATCTGTTCGGTCTGCCTCCACACCCATCATTTCCCCCTCCCCAAAATGACACCACCTGCCTCCACACACCGCACTGCACCCACCATTTCCTCCCCCAAAACACAAGGGACTTCTCCTCGACGGGCCAGGAGTGACGGTGGCGACGGAGGCGGAGGCCCCGCCGACAGCAGCGAGTAGGCGGAGCGTTGGCTGCAGATCGCTGAGAAGCTGCTCGTGGCGTGCGACCTAGTCGGCTACCTCGCGGAGCGGGCGGTGGAGCTAAACCGGCTTCTCCTCGGCGCTCGTCGTCGCCGACGTCCTCCGATCCTCGCCTCCCTATCCGTGCCCCCTTCGGGCCATAAGGATCCGCTTGCCGTCCTCCAGCCGTCGTCCAGAGATTTCATGTTTCAGTCAACACTACTTGTATTCCATGGATCTCACGTTAGGGATTGAAATGGAGGCGACTTCCTCGAGCTCATCATGGGCGGGGCGATTTCTCCGGCAGAATCATGGATCTTGTTCCTCACGCTGTTGGAGGTCTCCGAGGAGCTCCGACAACATCCTTTGGTGCCAAATTTGTTGTTACACCCCAAAATTTCTAATTTCGGGTTGTGAGTAGAAAACACTAAATAAAATAAAAAGATTTAATATTTGTATAAAATTGATCAAGTTTAGCTCGAGCTAGCGCCACTTTAGTTGTAGTAAAATGAGAATTTTCAAATTTTTCTAAACTAATTTGATGGGTTATGTTTGACGTGATGGTTGGTTGTTGTTTGACCTTGTGTTGTGAGTGAGTAGAGTTTTAAAACGTGTTTAGTAGGCCGTCTATCTTTATCCGATCTGTTACTATCTTTTTCTGAAATCAAATTTATCATTCCCAACTCTATCCTCTTGTTGGACTTTTCCAAAATCCTTTTTCGTGTTCTCCAAACCATTTCTTTGAGTTCATCATCCATCATCCTACAACTATAAACTTCTCGAGAATTTTTCTGGACTTTTCCGGAACCTTTTCCCATTTTTCCTAGAGCAAAATCAAATTTTTAGCAGAATGTGAGCCTCCGCCCCTACTGGATCCAGGGCATGAATGGCTGGTAACATGGGTCACTCGTGCCTTCTTGCGCTCAGGGTGACGAAAAGAACCATCTGCCTTGCGCTTCCTCTCCCTGAACTCCTCTCCAGCTTCATTGCGATCCTTTTCAATCTGGATGCTGCGATCAATGATGTCGCGCAGAGTGTGACTCTTAACCCCTCCCATATTCACCTTGATGCGAGAACTAAGACCCTTGCGATAATAGTACAACTTCTCTTCTTCGCTGGTCACTATAGAATGTGGCGCAAAGCGAAGCAGGGTGGTGAAGCGAGTGGTATACTCGGTAACCTTCTCATTCCCCATCTTAATGTTACGAAACTACTCTGCCTTAGCTTGCATCACGCCTTCAGGAACGTGATATTCAGTGAAAGCTTCCACGAACTCATCCCAAGTAATCCCAGCTGGATTCTCATGAGAGTCACTGAAGCTATCCCACCAGGCGCGGGCTGCACCAGTGAGCTGATGGGTAGCGGCTCCAACACACTCTTCATCGGAAAGCATGGTAAGGTCGAGCTTCTTTTCCACCTCGCGTAACCAGTCGTTGGCAGCGAGTGGGTCAAGATCGGTGCCATCATAGGTAGGTGGCCTGAGCTTGATGAATCCCTCAAGCTTCCTTGGGAAATCATTGTGTTGTCCACCATTGCGACGATTTGCACTCTCAACTAGCGCAGCTAGCAGCTGAGTCTGTTGAGCCATTATTTCGGCCAGACTTGATGGAGCTGGCGGTGGTGGAGGTGGTGGTGCCGCGCCGATTGGCACGTGATCATCAGCGGGAACACGGTCATCTCCTGCTGGTGGCGTCTGCTCCATGTTGAATGGTACTCCATGTCTACCTCCACGGCCACGGCCGTTTCCAGCCCCGCGTCCTCGTCCACGGAATCGCCCAGCTCTTACAGCGGGTTCAGGAGTTAGATCACGCGGGTGGCTCAGACGTACTGAGCGACGTAGCGACATCTGTATCATAGAATAGATAGGATTTTAGTACATGGATTCATTGTTTAGATATTGCTTCAAGTTTTATTAGAGTCCTTTCAACAATTTTAAAGAAAACATTATTCTATCCTGCACTCAAGCAAAGAAGCGATAAAAGATACATAAGATGCAATAAAATCCGAACACTCATAACATGTTTGCCTTATTATTTAACTTAATAGATATGTTGTTCGTACTACGCATCGTGGCTACAACTCGGGGTATAACTCATGGGTGATACACACTGGAACTCATCACGTGACCACGCAGGGTCATCACACACACCTACTCCTGTCCAAACACAGCTTCCGGAAAGCGACTATCCTCAGCTTCGATGTCTTCGTTAGTCTTGTGGAGTCGGGCTACATATTTTAACGCCTCGGCAAGTTCTTCAGTAGGCTTGGCCCCAGGTAGGACAGGGAAAGCGTCGAGGTTGAGCCGTGTGGGTGCCAACTCAAAGTCCTCGGTCCTGGGTCGGATTTTGGCGCGTTCTTCTTTGGGTAGTTTCTCCCAAATGCCCTTCATTTCCCTGAGTCGTTTTCTGTCCGACTTCTTCCAGGCATCCCAAGTTCGCTCGCATTTCTCCTGTAATTACTCTGTGTTCTTGACGTATTCTATCAGGTGGCCTTGGTTGCGCAACGCCTTCACCTGCATTTCCTTGACTTCTTGTTCCAGGGCCTTCACCTTGTTTTGAAGTTTTAGAAACTCCATGCCTTGATTCCTCTTCTGGTTCCAACCCTGGGTCAATGCTTCAGTCTTTTCTTCTAGATTTCTTTGCAATTCTAGGACTCGACAGTCTAAAAACCAGTTGTCGTTCCCCAAATCTGCAGCTTTGTATCGCAGATCTGCAACTTCCGCCTTGTGCCGTTCTTCCTGTTGCTCCAGCTTGTCTTGCAGTTTTGCTATGGTAACTCTTAGGTCCTCCTGAACTAATTTCTCAGCCTTGGCCGCTTCCTGGCATTCCATCATGTGGTTACGAGCCGTAGTCTGTTTGAGCTCAAGGTGACTTGCATAGTTGTTCAGGTCGTACAAGTGGTAAGCTGTGGTGCGTAGGCAGGGATCAGTTTCGGCGAGTACAGACTGGGTGTAGGCATGCTCTTGCTCAACCTGGGTTAGGTGAGGGTGTAAGGCCTGGGGTAGCAACCGGAACTCTATTTTCTTTAAGTGCTCTCTGTTGTCCCATGCTACAACCTTAAGTGCTTGAAAGGATACAGCCTGCACGCACTCATCAATGGTCTCTCCAATCACCATCTCTGAGTAAGCTGGAACGGAGGGCAGAGTTTGGCTTGCAGGTATCTCTAGTCTGGCCACTACAGGTGCCTTGAGTCCTCCCTCATGTGCTGGCTCTCCCGAGTAGGTATACAGGATTTGATCAACTGGAACTCCCAGTGCAGCCAAGACTTCACGCAGGGTAAGTGGAATTCCTGCGATCCCCTCGCCATTGGAGACATACTTTGTGGTGAGGCTGAACAAAGGTCCTAGTGGCGGATACTCTGGGGTTGTCTCCATCTGCACGTATCAAAAGGCTAAGGTTAGCAAGTCCATAGTAAGGTAAGCCTTGCATTAAAAATAAATGCAGGGTCGGTATATAACCGAAAGAGAGTGGCTTCCTGTTTCTAGCGTCCATTTTCTAGGGGTTTCGTCCTATGGTCAAGTATGGCTCTGATACCAACTGAAATGACCTGATTTTCCACGAAGGGAAAATCCACAGAGTCAAGTGTAATAAAACTCTTTCGAGTCGAATTACCCGATAATCCAGTCGAATATCACAATCCATACTTCGAGTAATAAAAGCACATAGTACGTTATTTATTACATCGCCAAAGGGCGGAAATTTAAATAAACAGCATCCGGAACAGCTTGAAGTAGACGAAGAAGCGTGATCGAACTCCACACTTGAGCGTAGAAGCGAAAACCCCCTACTCCTCGAACTCTTCGGAGTGATACTCCTCCTCGGAACCTGAAACCTCAATTTTTAGTACGATTTGTACTGGCCACACTTTCCCATCCTATATGATTCATATGTGGTAGTGGATGCATCAGGTAAAAGGATTTCAGACCTATCAGGCTAGGTTTTCGTATGCAAAACCGTATAGTAATTATATATATTTATCATGTTTCACCACTTCACCTTATCACCATTTCCATCACCAATACACCTCCCCCCCCACACACACATACTCTCGCTCAGTCGACAGAGGCCAGCTCCCTCCCAGCCTTGTCTCAACGGCCCGCAGTCTCACCTGACTCACGACCGGCACACTCTTACCAGAGGAAGGGAAGAGAAGCTCTCACTAGTCGGAAACAAGTCAGGGAAAAGGTCCGCAGCCAACAAGTTGGCTAACGTATCGATCGATCAACCAAACACTCTGCAGAGGTTCTACAATATCCACAAGATCGCCATCATCAGCACCCCGGATGTGCCTAGGCGGATGCCGGTCGCTTGCCAGCCTAGAGTAACGCCACTCTACCACTCAGCCCTGGAATCACCCCAAGTCTGTCTGGGATGGCTAAGTCTGTGAAGTCACGTTCCCTCTCCCGAAGTGGGGGGCCGTGATCGTCTCGGAAGGGTGTGGGACTCCCATGCCCGTACCTTCCTCGCACTCTCTTGCCTAGCAGTAGTGGCATTGCTCTACCAGGTAGTCCGACCGTCCCCGTCCATAAGGAGCGAGTGGCATGTAAAGGTATTCCCCGTGGTCAGGTTCCCGTTCCACCTAGGGTGACTAAGCCGGAATGTCTTCTCAAAGGTTTTCATTATCCGTGCCACCACAGCACGCTTCTGATCCGGGTTCCACCAGCGGCTCACACCCGGATCCACCTCAAGTCACCTCATAACCCGCCACAGGTTTCACACCACAGGGGCATCCAGATATGCCCCACGGCAAGACTCGCACCAGGCTCGTCGTATATTCCGGCTCGGTCGACACAACCCTCATCATCATACTCACCCAAAACACACGCAGCACACTCCCCAGTATACACCGTATGCACCGGTTTTCAGCATAGCATAATTAAATGTAGTCAAGATATTCTTTGCAGCGCGTGTGGCTATTCTATCAGCTGGGTAGCAGGGAATAGGTTGCGTCAAGGTATGGGCTTACAAGCAATCTATCATGCAAGTCCTATTCAGAGCATCATTTAAACAGAATTGTAATTTAGCATGCGTAATGGAATCTACGAGGTTGGATGGGCTGTGGCACCTTGAGATTGGTCGTCGCCTTGTTCCTCCTCGTAGTCGTGATCTTCGTTGTCAGGCGTCCCTTCCGGCTCTGAAAACGGACGAAAACGGTCGCGTTAGCGACTTCTATAGAATAACACAAAGAACGAATGAAAATTCAAAAGACCCAAATGCACTCATACATGGTTCCATTGGGTAGATCTTGATTTTAGATGAATTTAGCAATTTGAACCACTATTTTTGGTGTTCAAATGAATTAGTTATGAATTTCCGAAGTTTATCCCTATTTCTGAAAAAGATAAAAGGCCGATTTTATTAGGTGACGACTCGTCTCGCTCTGTGAGAGGTCAGTTCGGTGTCAGTGATTGACAGGTGGGTCCCACGGTCAGTGTTGACCTAGTCAACGGATGCTGATGTCAGCATGACGTCAGCGTTACGTCATCTCGGACGCTTCTGTTCACGTCCCTCGAGCGAGCCGAGGCCTCCCTCGGACTGTAAGCCTCGAGGACGCTGAGACCTATCCTCGAGCCTCGGACGAATCGGGGTTTTTTTCCCGGGGCCTTCCCGTGAGCCTCGAGCCTCGGGCGAGACGGAGTTTTGCTCCGAGGCCTCCCTCAGCCTCGAGCCTCGGGCGAGACGGAGTTTTGCTCCGAGGCCTCCCTCAGCCTCGGGCGAATCGGAGTTTTCTCCCCTTTCTCCTCTGTTCTGTCACGGCGGCGTCCGCCGGCGGCGAGCTCACGCCGCGCCCTGCAAATCTGTTTCTATTCCAATTCGGGGCTCTAGCGTGTTCGATTTCCCCTCCGTGAACTCCATGCGCACAAGATTTCCCCCCTACAAACCTCAGTCGGTCGGCGCACGTGATTTGGCGGCAATCCGCGGCGGTGCTATGCCAATTGGTTAGCCCCGATCCTCTCCGATCAAATTCGTGCACACGGTCTCCTTCCCATCTCCTCTACGGACCCCCGATACATGCTGCTGGCGCCTATACACCCGGCAGTAACTCCATGCTTATGGTCTCGCTCGGTGGCTTTTGGCGGTGCGTCCATACGACATGGGGAAGGGCTCACCAACGGACATCAGTTTACTCTATGGCGCGCATAGTGTTCTACTTCACTTAGCGAAGCTATTCGGCAAGTTGGTTTCTCCTCTCGTGGCCCGTGGCGTCTGGAATGCAAGCTTGCCACGGCAACGTCTAGCCGCGGCGTCGTGCAAGGTTTCAGTGTCTTGTGCTCTGGTGGCATGGGTGTCCCTTACGCATCTATTCGTTTCAAGGGCGCGCATGGGATCTACACTACTACCACGATCCTGCTTGGCTCGGCATCTTTCTTCTATGATTGCTACAGAGGCCGGTTTGGTGATTCGCCGCGGCGGGCTAGGCCGCGACGTCGCTTGTGGTCCACGGCGTCATGTGCACAGATCTCACTACAGCGTGGTCGGCTACTCGTTAGGCCATGGATGGCAGTCGTTCGTGTGTGCGTAGGTGCATGTGCTCATTTTGATTCAAGGTTCGGTGGAGACCCTGGCCTACGCGCTCTGGTACGGAGCGCCATGGCCGATGCAGCGGCGAGGTTTGGACAAGAGAGACATGGCGGCTCACCGTGGTGGCGTTGAGGTTAGGATGGTTGTGCAGGGCGATTCGAGGCCATGTAGCTCCGGTAGCAGTGTCGTGCCGCGCCTAGTTCGTCGCCGTGCTTGCTCCAGAGTTCGCCGGTGTCCTGCTCGCGGTTCTCTCCTGCGGTGCCGGCGACTTCCGTGGCGGCGCTCCGGTCCTCTGCGGCTCCGCTCCTCCGCTCTCTTCTCTCGGCTGTGTGGTGTGGCGAGGTTGTTGCGCCACGGCGTGGCGATGCTAGTGAGGGGAGTCGCCAGGGTAGGTTGGGATTTATAGCCGGCGGCTCATGCCATGGCGAACGGTGATCAGAGGCGTCCGCTCGATCGGAGGGACGTGAGGTGCTCAGTGTTTGCACGGCTCCAATTCGAACTGCGGGGGCCAGGCTGGCGAGTTTGTTAGCGCTGGTCGGCCGAGGTGGCGCGGTGGGGATCGCTCTGTCGCCCGCGCTCTGCTTCTGGCGTGGAGAAGAAGAATGGGAGTGGCGTTCGTTGACGCGTGGGGCTCGATCGTCAGCCACTTCTGGGGGTAGGTGAGGTTGTTACGCCATGGCGTGGAGCTGGGCCGCGCGGTTGCGCGAGTCGGGCCGCGTGCGCATGCGTGGCCTGATGCTGTGCGCGCTTGGGCTTGGTCGGCTGGGCCGTGCGGTAAAGATTCGGCCCGAGCGACCAGCTCTACTCTTCCCTATTTTACTTCCCATTCCATTGTTTTCCATTTGTTGATTTATTCCCTCTTTGGGTTAGTGTTTGGTATTAATCAGTAGATCCCTTGTTAATTATTCAGTTTTGGAATTGTAGATTTGTCATGCAAGAACTTGTATACGTCGTGTATTTTTGTATTGTTTAGTTGACACACACGAAATCCAAAAAAAGAGCCAAATCATATGAGCTTAACAATTTAATTAGTTAGGTTATAGACTTAAACATTTTACCAAATTTTGCTAATGCTCATGTAGTTACAATGCACAGGTATGATGGGTCATTCATCAAGCAAAGTTTAAAAAAAGAAAAAATTTGTAGTTGGAAATTTTGGTGTGAGAAATTTTGGGTTGTTACACGCCACTCATATCATTCGTACCATTCTAGATCTAGAGCCGAACTTTTGCATCTGCTCTTCTCCGGCAAACTTCCGGCAAACGTTCGGCGTTGTTTTCCGTCCATCTCCGACGTCTCCGGAAAATTCCGAGACCACCATGAGGTAGCCCTCTTCGTTCTCTACACCGTCGCATCTTCTTTTTTACGAATCCATCACGGTTTGACCGTTTCCCCGTCGTTTTCCTTTTCTTTCCGGCGAACTACACCATGGAAGGGTATTGTTTCCTCTCTTCGGACGAGCGAAGGGTGCCAGCAGCTGACCACCACTGCCTGCCGGCCTCACGTGGCCTCGCTTCGAGTTCTGTGGGTGTGTGCCGCTCTGTGCAGGGCAGAGCCGGCCACCAGCCACCGGCCGTGCCCCTGCTTGACCGAGCAGGCAGGGTTGAGGCCGTGTGCGTGGCCTCCCTGCGGTCCAGCCTGGCCTTGGGTGAGCGCCTCCGCGTCATGCCGCGCCGGCACCTGCAGCAGTCTGGCCGAGGCCCCCTTCCTAGCGCAAGTGCAGTACTACTCACCTCCATGGCTGCACGTTGACAAATTCAGAGGAAGAAGAAGACCCAAGGTAGAAGATGCAGTTATTTACAATTTTGCCACTGCTCTTTAATCCTCCGCTGTTTAGTCATCTAATCTCTGTTTCAGTCTGTTTCAGTTGCGTTAGTTTTGTGTCGCCACGATCTACGCGACTACGCAGCAGTATTGACGCTTTTCATCTCACATGTTTTTCCATATCAAGTTAAATATTAAATTGATTAATAAGCCTACAACCGATTTATAATTAAAATCAATGTAGGTTTTATATTTCGATATTTTATATACAAATGTTACCATGATTAATCACTAACATAAATTTATTTTTAATTTATAATTTGCTTAGGCTAAACACTGCCACATAAATTACGTTCAGATGCTGTCACATGTTTACTTTCTTTTACTAAAATAAAGTTTAACTTGCTTAAATTATATGACAATATTTATTAATAAAATATGATTAATCTAACTCGATCTATGTTTTGTCTAATCTGAATTAATATTTTGTGATGATCTTATCTAAGTAAAATAAAGGAAGCCGGTAGTTCTTTCTTTTATAATAATATAAAACTTTTGGTAGACGTGTCTTTTCAGTAACAGCAGTCGTTTCGTGCGATCCCGCGACCGTAGTATCGAGCTCTCTTTTAGTACGTTGTTTTGTCTCGTGTTGTGTTGTTCTTAGTTCCCTTTTGTTGTTGCTTGTATGTTTGCCTATGTGTGGTGCTTGCTACGTGTAGACGACGACCGGTTGTGTGCGCTGAAGATCAGAAGTTGGTGACTCAAAGCTGAAGATGTGAGAATTGGTCAAGTGTAACAGGCAAGTATAACATGAGACCATCCTTGTTGCATATTTATTTAAAATTCACTATTCATATGCATGTGTCTAATATGCAAACCATAGGTTTTCCTAGTTGTTTCAACTTTATACCTTGCTACCATGGGATATATGCATATGGGTAGATCTACTAGTGCTTAACTCCAAACTATATGAACAAACGATATGGCTAATAATATGTGCAACACATACTGATAACTTGTTTCCATGGTAATGTGAACATCTGACCCCCTAAATGATCCTCTGCGAGCAAAAGCTGGGACATATAGTACAACCATGAGGGCTATATGGCCCTGGTTTTAGTTGGTTCGATGACCTCTCCTCGCTTGATGGTGGTTACCCGAAAGGGCACAAAAGGGGCTCGCCGACTCGGGTATAGGACAGCCTCTGGTCTCATGTGTATAGCCGGGAAGGAATGTGCCATCGGAAAGGGGTTCCTATATCTGCTTGCAGATTGGAAACCAAGTGGCCACTATCTTGTTAGGGGAACTTCGAAAGACTTCATAGTGTACCCTTGAAAGTCCTTGTTTGGTTTTGGATAATTGATGTCACCTAGAGTACTAACCTTGTCATGAAGTGTTTATGAGCTAGGTTGGTACACACCAAATGCGGGAGCTAGATGATGATCATGGTATTGGTGGTGATGACCAAAAGATGGATCAAGTGCTCCACATTTGGAAAGAGAAGAAGAGAAAAGCAAAACCCCTACGGAGATCAAGGCAAAGGTATAAATAGGGATTTTGTTTTTGACACTCAAGACACCACAGAGGGTGTGAGTGTGTTTAGGAAAGATAGCCGTACTATTAAGAGGGGGACTATCTCGGTGATTGCGGTTATCAAGTGCCACTAGGTGAATTCATACATGCATATGCATTAGGACCTAGTGTGCTAACATCTAATCCTTTGAAAATAATTGTGAAAATGCTAACACACATGCACTTGATGATGTACACTTGTTGGTGTTAGCACTTTTGCAAAGGAGAAAGTGTTGGAAGTGTTTTGGATCAACACAGAGAAGAAATCAAAGTTTTCTGTGTGTGGTCGGTAGTACCGCCCAGGGGGTCGGTAGTACCGCCCAAGGGGGCTGCTTGCAATGCTCTCTGTGTTGAGTCTGAAATGGCCTGGCGGTAGTACCGCCATAACCTCGGTACTACCGTCGGCGGTGGTACCGACCCAAGGCCGGTGGTAACCAAGTTTGCAGAGCTCTCTGTGTTGAGTTGAAAATGACCTGGCGGTGGTACCGCCATTACCTCGGTACCACCGACCTCGGAGGTACCGACCTTTGGGCGGTAGTTTCCGAGGGACCAAGTCCCTTTGTGAGATGCTCTCTGTGTAGATCCAGTTTTGGCCTGTCGGTAGTACCGCCATAGGGCCGGTACTACCGACCGTCGGAGGTACCGACCAGGAATCGGTTGTTCGTTCTGGTCAACGCTGTGTGCAACGGTCATAAGTTGTGCCGTCGGTTGTACCGGGTCTTGTGGTCGGTAGTACCGACGTGGCGTCGATAGTACCGACCTCAGGCGCAGAAGCTCGGGAAAAAGGGGGAACGACTTGCTGTCTTCTCCCTCCTCTTATAAATAGGTGGTGGCCGGCTAGTGGAGCTTCTCCTCGACTTTTCAACCTCTTGAATATCCTCTTGAGCAAGATCTACTCCCTCCCACTCATCTCCTTGCTTGATAGCGCGAATCTAAGTGAGATAGAGTGGATCCAAGTGCATTTGCTTGTGAGTTTGCATCAAGTGGCACTTGGGGATTGTTGTTGCTGCGGGTATTCTCTTTACTCTTGGTGGTTGCCGCCACCTAGACGGCTTGGAGCAGCGGAGGAGTTTTGGCACGAGTGGTGATTGTTCGTGGCCATCTCCCGGTGATTTGTGAGGGGTATTGTGCCTTCCCCGGCGAAGAGCCAAAAGGTAACTCTAGTAAATTGCGTGTGTCATTGAGTTACCTCCATTGTGGGTCAGTTCTTGTGGTGCTCAAGTGTTGAGCTAGGTTTGTGAACACCTATTAGCCACCGAACCACCAAGTGGTTGGTCGACACAACGGGGAGTAGCGTGCCGGCAAGCACGTGAACCTCGGGAGAAAATCTTTGTGTTCATTGTCTATTTGGCTATCTCCCGAACTTCATTGGTATTCATATTGTGGTTGATTGTTTCTTGCCGGTGTCGGTACATCTCTCTATCCTTGCATTACTTTCGTTATCACTTGTGTAGAGATATTTGTTGCTAGAAGTAGCTCTCTAATTAGAAGTAATTACTTCTTGCTAACTCATTATTTTAGAGAGTAGTAACATATCTTTTGTGTGACATAGTGATTATAGGTTACTAGAATTGTTGGATAGGTGGCTTGCAACACTTAGTAGAGCTAGAGCAAAAAGCTTCACTTTGTAATTGTCTAACTAGTTGCTCTAAGTGTTTTGTAGAATTTTATTAGGCTATTCACCCCCCTCTAGCCATTTAGGACCTTTCAAGTGGTATCGGAGCCGTGGTCACCGTTTGCATAAGGCTTAACAACCTTCAGTGTTGAAATGGCTCAAATTGTGTTCAACCATGTTGGGGGCAAACCACTGTTCTTTGATGGCACATCTTTTGATTATTGGAAGAGAAAGATGAGAATGTATTTGGGTTCAATCAATGACAAGGTGTGGGATGTGGTAGAAAATGAGTTTGTGATTCTTGATCCTACCAATCCAACACCAAATGACTCCATCAACAAGCAATGCAACACAATGGCGCTCAACACCATATACAATGCCATTGATCCAAAGGTGTTCGAGCAAATCAAAGATCTTGACAATGCAAGTGAGGTGTGGAAAAGATTAGAAGAAACATATGAGGGCACTTCAACGGTAAAAAGTGCCAAGTTGTACATGCTCAAGGACAAGCTCACCAACTTCAAGATGAAGGATGATGAATCAATTCCGGAAATGTTCTATAGATTGCAAGTGATCATCAATGATCTCAAGTCCTTGGGAGAAAAGGTACAAGATGAAGACTTCACTCACCGGTTCTTGAGTTGCTTGCCCAAGAGGTTCAAGACACTTCGGACCATCATCTTTAGAGGAGGTTTGAAGAATGTGACTCCAAATGAGGTGCTTGGCGATGTCATGACCGAGGATCAATACAATGAAGATAGTGAAGAAATGGTCAAGGAAGAGGACAAGAAGAAGAAAAGTGTGGCATTCAAAGCCACCTCATCTAATAGCAAGGGCAAGTCCAAGAAGGAAGAATCAAGTGACAATGGAGAAGCTAGTGACATTGATGATGAAGCCTTAGCTCTCTTTGTGCACAAATTTGGCAAGTTCATGAAGAAGAAGGGCTATGGTGCAAGGAAGAGAAGAGATTACAACAAGAACAAAGACTATGTGAGAAGATACTACAAATGCAAGAGCAAGGATCACGTTGTAGTGGATTGTCCCTACAATAGTGACAATGATGAAGATGAGAAGAAGAAAGATAAGAAGGAGAAGAAAGAGAAGAAAATGAGCTTCAAAAAGAAGAAGAAGGGTGGCTCATATGTTGTCACATGGGATAGTGATGCATCATCCGATAGTGAAGACTCAAGTGATGATGATAACAAGAAGAGCACCAAGAAGAAGGCACTTGCAAGCATTGCAATCAACAACAAGCCTTCTCTATTTGACACTTCATCATGCTTCATGGCTAGGCCGACTAAGGTACAATCCGATGATGAGAGTGATAGTGAGAGTGATGAGGATGAGGAGCACTCAAAGGAGGACCTCATGGACATGTTAGAGCAAGCTCACACTTGCTTTGAGATGAAGAGGAAGGAGTGCAAGGAATTGCGCAAGAAGCTTAGTGCTCTTGAGCAATCCCTTGATGAGCTCAAGTCTACTCATGAGAGGCTAGAGGTAGCCCATGAGAAGCTTGGCAAGGCTCACACAAAGCTTGAAAAAGCTCACTCCTCCCTCCTTGATCAAGTCAAGGTTGAGGATGTTGTTCCAACATGTAACATAGGAATAACTTGTAATATTCTTGATGAATCATTTTATACTCCTATTGTTGTTGCTCCCACTAACCCTTCATGTAGCTCATCCACTACTACTTCTACTATGAGTGATGGTTTCACTTGTGATGCCTCACTAATGGTGGAGAATGAGACCTTGAAAAATGAGGTCAATGAGCTCACTCGTGCCTTAGGCAATGCCTATGGTGGAGATGCCCGCTTGCTTAAGTGCTTGGGTAGCCGACGGTTCTCTCTTAACAAAGAGGGATTGGGCTATACCCCCAAGAATGGCAAGGCGGCTTTTGTGACTCACAAGACTAGTTTTGTGAGAAGCAATGGTCGGTTTTGCAAGAAATGCAAGCAATCCGGGCATATAGAGCTGTAACACCCTAAAAATTTCTCCAAAACAAAATAGGTGAAAATGATTTAATTATGAATTTGTGAGCATTTAACCTAGGGGTTAAATAATTTTTGTTGAATTAAAATAATAGTGGCAACATGTTTTTGCATTCATGCTGATGCACTGGATTTATGTGTGTGTCTGGTTTTTGCCAAAATTTGAAATGAATTCAAATTCTATTTGAATTTGGTTTGAAATGCTTTGAAAACAAAAAGGAAAAGAGTTTTTATTCTTTTCACCTCCTCTCCTCGCTTTCGGCCTGGGAAGCCTTGCGGCCCAGCCCACTGGCGCCTCCCTCCCTTCTCCCTCTTTTCCCCGTGGGCCGGCGCTCTCCTTCTTCCCTTCGCCCGCGCGGCCCGCAGGCCGGCCCAGCTCGGCGCTCGCTGAGCAACCGCCGCCTCTCTCCCTTCTCCCAGTCGCAGACACGCCGGGCCCGCTTGTCAGCCGAGTCTTCCCCTCCGCGCTCGCGCCGTCCGAGCGCAACTGCAGCAGCCGCACGCCCCCGAGTCCTCCGCGAGCTCGCTCCCACGTCCTCGCTCCCTCCCTCGTCCTTTAAGTGGACGCGGTCTCTCCCCCGCTCCCCCTTTCTCTCTTCTCGCACTCCTCAGCGCCCTAGAGCAACCACCCGAGCACCTCCAGAGCCTCGCCGCGCCATTGCCGCCGCCCGCCGCCGTCGCTCCGACGAATCTTCGCTCCGCAGGCCGATTCGTCACCCTCAGAGCTCCGCGCCGAAGTGGTGACGACCCCGAACCACCTTTCTCTCTCCCTTGCGCTCGATTTCGCCCTAACCGCCGGCAGAATTCTTGCAGGAGGACCTCGCCGGCCGCCGTCCGCCGGACTTCATCGTTCGCCGCCGTTAGTGCCTCCCCGCCGCCTCCTTAGCCGCGGTGAGAACCCCCTTGTCTCCCTCTATCTCCCTGTCCGCTTGTCTTGGCCTAGGGCAGGCTCTTCGGCCGAGTCTGTGAGCTCCGCCGCGCCGGCCATGGCGGCTGTGCGCACGGCGTCGCGCGGGAAGCCGTGACGTCGCGGCGCGGGCGCACCGTCGGCCCAACCCGCGGGCTATTCTTTCGGGATCTAATCAGCTCCGTCCGTCTTTGATCCGACGGTCGTGGCTCGTCGGTACCCCTTCGCCGACCGATTTGCTTAAGAGCCCCTGAGAAAACTTGAAATCAACCCGCGCTCCGGCCGGCACTATTCCCTGTGCCTTGAAAAGTTTGCAACCAGGCCCCTGTGCTTTGGTTGATTTGAGGCGCAGTCCAGCCGGCTGTGAATTCGATTTAAAACTCAGTTTAAATTCCGTTTTAATTTCAAATTGATTTCACTCTATTTACAAAAATGCTATTACATTAAAATGCTTATAAAATCCACGTTTTAGCTCCGTTTTGACCCGTTCAAGTTGCGTTAGGTTCGTAATTTAGTTATCTACCTGTTTATGCCTCTGTTAGACAGCGTAGATCAGTTTGGTTTCAGAGTTTATGTTAATCTTGTTTAGGGCTTTAGAAACACCGTTTCGGCCGTATCTTTTGCATAGTAACTCCGTTTTCGGTGAACCAAAACTTGTTGTGATCGTAGAAACGCGTACTTCAGTTTTATCAAAGTTTTATTTCTGTTTATTACTGTTGGTGTACTGTTCTAATGATAGCCTTGTTTGCTTTGTGTATGTTTGCGTCTGGAATGCGTGGTGATGTTTTGTGATCGAGTAGGCGGTGAGTCGGTGTGGTACGACCAGGACCCCTCTCTCAGCGACCAGCAGGAAGATCAGTCTTTCGACAACCAAGGCAAGTTAGCATGGGATCTCCTTGTTACCTATTTCACCTTACTATTAAATTACTCATTTATGCATGTGTCCAAATTGAGCAACCTTAGAGACCCACTTAGCTTTGTTATCTGTGATGTTCTTGACTCCGTGGGATATATGCATATGGGTAGAATGCTAGTGCCAACTGACTTATAACTGATTCAGTCCAGTAATGAATTTTGTTCTCATGATGATATGTTGTTAAACGGTTAATAAAACTTGCTGTTAGCAAAAGCTGGGATTGACAGTGCTACCATGAGTGCTATATGGCTCTGGTTTTAGCTCAGTACACTGGACCTTTTCTAACTTGTTAGAGGTAACCCGGAGGGGCGCAAGAGGGGCTTGCCTCTACGGATGTAGGGCTGCTCCTGTTCCTATGAGTATAGCTGCGATGGCCTTGTGCCATAGGAAAGGGGGGTTTGCTATGTCTGATTGCCAAGGAAACCTCGCGGCCCTAACCTGTTAGACGAACCAGCGAAAGGCTTCATAGTGTGCCCTGCCGATCTACCTCGGAAGTGGATCAAGAGGTTGGCCGCCTCGGGCACAAGGGTAACACGGCTTGTGGGTAAAGATGCACAACCTCTGCAGAGTGTAAAACTGTTGTAACAGCCGTGCTCACGGTCACGAGCGGCCCGGGAAACTAGCAGAACTTTGATACTTGAATAATTGTTACTTTATGTTGGTGGTACCTTATGATGTTATATTTATCTTTGTTGGACAAATGGATCATGGGTTAAGGGCTAAGCACAATATTCGTTTACTTTAATGCTAAAATATGCCAACTTAAAAGCTAACTGCAGTCAGACAGTGTCAGCCTTTTGAGCCTCATGAACCCTGTGTTAGCTTACTAAGTACGTGGAGTACTTACGCTTGTTGTTTATCTTCTTTTTGGGCAAAATCCCGGATGGGTAACAGATGAAGGTGCAGATGGCGACTTCCCAGAGGACTTCTAGGCTAGCTGTTTCCCCCAGTCAGCGTTCCCTGTGGAGTAGATCTTGTTAGCAGTTCAGTTATCTTTTGTTTCGCTTGATGTAAGACTTGTGTTGATACTATCGTTATGTAATAAACAATGTGATGATGCCACCTTCTTGTAATTTGTCTAACTTATGTGTGTGATTGTTTCCTGGGCACACATGAGTACTCCGCCACAATTTTATCCTTAAAATTGGGGTGTGACAATATTGCAAGAACAAGAATAAAAATGCTAATGTATCCTCAATTCAATTTGATTTTTGTTATTTGCTTACCAAGGGTGTAAATGGTGTGAAGGCTAAGTTTATTGGTGCTCCCATTGTTGGCCCAAAGAAGAAGGCAATTTGGGTGCCCAAGAGCTTAGTGACTAACCTTGGAGCACCCAAGCAAGTTTGGGTACCTAAAAAGAATTGATCTTTTCTTGTAGGTCAATTATAAAGCCGGAGGAAGGCATTGGGTGCTTGATAGTGGGTGCACTCAACACATGACCGGAGATGCAAGAATGTTCAATTCAATCAACAAGAATGATGACAATGGGATTGATAGTATTACATTTGGTGATAATGGCAAAGGCAAGGTCAAGGAGCTTGGTAAGATTGCTATATCGAATGACATGAGCATATCCAATGTATTGCTAGTAGAGAGCTTGAACTTCAATTTGTTATCTGTGGCTCAATTGTGTGATCTTGGATTCAAATGCATATTTGGAGTTGATGATGTAGAGATCATAAGTGTAGATGGCTCAAACTTGATCTTCAAAGGCTTTAGATATGAAAATCTATACTTGGTTGATTTCAATGCTAGTGAAGCTCAATTGTCAACTTGTTTGTTCACCAAATCTAGCATGGGTTGGCTATGGCATAGAAGACTTGGTCATGTTGGAATGAAACAATTGAATAGATTGATTAAGCATGATCTAGTTAGAGGCTTGAAAGATGTGGTGTTTGAAAAGGATAAACTTTGTAGCTCTTGTCAAGCCGGGAAGCAAGTTGGAAACACTCACCCTAAGAAGAGCATTATGAGCACTAGCAAAGCATTTGAGTTATTGCACATGGATCTATTTGGACCAACAACATACACTAGCATTGGTGGAAACAAATATGGCTTTGTGATAGTGGATGATTTTACAAGATATACATGGGTGTTCTTTCTAAGTGACAAAAGTGATACAATTGCTACATTCAAATCTTTTGTCAAGAGGTGTCACAATGAGTTTGAAACAACCATCAAGAAAGTAAGAAGTGACAATGGTAGTGAGTTTAGAAACACAAGAGTTGATGAGTTATGTGATGAATTTGGAATTAGACATCAATTCTCGGCCAAGTACACTCCACAATCAAATGGTCTTGTTGAAAGGAAGAATAGAACTCTCATTGATATGGCAAGGTCTATGCTTAGTGAGTACAATGTGAGTAATTCATTTTGGGCCGAAGCTATCAACACGGCTTGCTATTGTAGCAACCGCCTCTATTGTCATCCCATGATGGAGAAGACTCCCTATGAGCTATTGAATGGAAGAAAGCCTAACATTGCATACTTTAGAGTCTTTGGTTGCAAATGCTATATCTTGAAGAAAGGCACTAGATTGAGCAAGTTTGAGAAGAAATGTGATGAAGGCTTCTTGCTTGGTTACTCCACTACAAGCAAAGCATACAGAGTATGGAACTTGGCTAGTGGTACTCTTGAGGAAGTGCATGATGTTGAATTTGATGAAACAAATGGTTCTCAAGATGAAGAAGAAAACCTAGATGATGTGAGAGGAACTCAATTGGAAAAGGCAATGAAGAGTATGGACATTGGTGATATTCGGCCTAGGGAAGTGATTGATGTTGAAGATGACAAAGATCAAGTGCTCACTTCTCCAATTGTGCAAGCTAGTGGTTCTCAATTGCAAGATCAACAAGTTGCTAGTTCATCTCAACAAAATGCTCAAGCAAGTACAAGTAATCAAGTTCAAGTGCTCCAACCAACCAATGTTGCAAGAGATCATCCATTAGATCAAATCATTGGTGGAATTCAAAGTGGTGTGCAAACTAGATCAAGATTGGCTTCTTTTTGTGAACATTACTCTTTTGTATCATCCATCGAGCCAACAAAGATTGAAGAAGCATTACAAGATATTGATTGGGTCAATGCCATGCATGAAGAGCTTAACAACTTCACAAGAAATAAAGTATGGGAATTAGTAGAGAGGCCTAAGAACTACAATGTGATTGGCACTAGATGGGTTTTTCGAAACAAGCAAGATCAAGACGGCATTGTGGTGAGAAACAAAGCAAGATTAGTGGCACAAGGATACACTCAAGTAGAGGGTCTTGACTTTGGTGAAACATATGCACCGGTTGCAAGATTAGAAGCAATAAGAATCCTATTAGCTTATGCTTGCTCCCACAACATCAAGTTATATCAAATGGATGTCAAGAGTGCGTTTCTCAATGGCTACATCAATGAGTTAGTATATGTTGAGCAACCACCCGGTTTTGAAGATGACAAGAAGCCCAACCATGTTTACAAGCTCAAGAAGGCACTTTATGGTTTGAAACAAGCACCAAGAGCATGGTATGAGAGATTAAGAGATTTTCTCCTCTCTAAAGGGTTCAAGATGGGAAAGGTTGATACTACTCTCTTCACCAAGAAGATTGGAAAAGACTTGTTTGTGTTGCAAATCTATGTTGATGATATCATTTTCGGTTCAACCAATCAAGATTTTTGTGAAGAGTTTGGTCAATTGATGGCAAATGAGTTTGAGATGTCTATGATTGGAGAGCTTAGCTACTTCCTTGGTCTACAAATCAAGCAATTGAAGGAAGGCACATTTGTTAGTCAAGGCAAGTATATAAAGGACATGATCAAGAAGTTTGGATTGCAAGATGCAAAAGCCATTAGCACACCTATGGGGACAAATGGACAATTGGATAGTGATGCAAGTGGCAATATGGTGGATCAAAAGTTGTATCGGTCTATGATTGGAAGCCTACTCTATGTGACCGCATCAAGACCGCATCAAGATTCCAATCCTCACCAAGAGAGAGTCACTTGAAGGCAACCAAGAGAATATTGAGGTACTTAAAGCATACACAAGATATTGGTTTATGGTATCCAAAGGGGTCAAACTTTGAGTTGATTGGATATTCGAACTCTGATTATGCGGGTTGCAAGGTTGATAGAAAGAGCACATCAGGCACATGTCAATTATTGGGAAGATCACTTGTGTCTTGGTCATCAAAGAAGCAAAATAGTGTGGCACTTTCAACCGCCGAAGCCGAATACATATCCGCCGGTAGTTGTTGTGCTCAATTACTTTGGATGAAAGCAACTTTGGATGACTTTGGAATCAAATTCAAACAAGTGCCATTGCTATGTGACAATGAGAGTGCGGTGAAGCTCACAAACAACCCCGTGCAACATTCAAGAACAAAGCATATTGACATTAGGCACCACTTCATAAGAGACCATCAACAAAAGGGTGATATTTCAATTGAGAGTGTTGGTACCGATGATCAACTTGCCGACATTTTCACCAAGCCACTTGATGAGAAGAGGTTTTGCAAGCTAAGGAATGAATTGAACATACTTGACTTCTCAAATATGTGTTGATGCACCCCCACTTATATGACATGCCTCTTCTTCGACAAAGCAAGGTAAAAGTTGATTGACATATGCATCCATCCTTTGCTAGGGACATGTTTAGTGCATCTAGTCATTCCTCACAATCATTAGGCTCATTCATGAAAATAAAATGATTTTGATGATTATATGATGCCATTATTGTTTCTATGCTTGATATGATCTAGCGGTAACATATGACATGTTTATGGGCTTGCAATCCTAGTGTTTGATCTAGAGAATGAGCAATGAAATGTTTAACCAACGTGAGTAAGATAACCATTGCAAGATGTGTGAAGAAGCTTACTCTAGAGCAAACCATGTTAGATGTTTCATGCAAATGATCTAGATTGAACCAAATATGAAAGAACTAACTCTCTCCTAAACAATTTGAACCTTTTTATGCAAACCTTTTATGAAAATAGATGACAAAGGGGGAGAGAAAAGTCACAAAGATCAAATGAAGGAGATCAAAACTTTGAAAAAGATTTGAGCACACAAGTAGGGGGAGCAAGCTCATGAACTTGGTTGTTGCATTTTATTTGTGCATGTTCATATGCTTGCTTGCATTGCATTGCTTGCATTGCTTGTGTGGTGCATGCTAGAAATAGATTTTGAATGATGATTTGCAAACTAGCATGCATAGGTGGTAGCTAGATGTAATTTGCTCTTACAAGTGGTACTAGAGCCTTTCATATAATGTTGATCTCATGAGGTATCTAGTGTTTTTGTAAAGTCTAGCTAACCATGGTGCTAAGGATGGTATACATTGGCAACTCCGATTGGTATCACGCTTCAAAGGTCCATTCTTTACACCTTAGCATCATTTGATAGTATTACTCTCCCACATTTCATATCTATGCATATGTGCCGAACTTGAACCAAACACTATAGCACATATGTAGGGGGAGCTAATACTAACAAAGTGGTGACTCAAATTTTCAAACATATATCTTTGTGAAAGGTTGTCATCAATTACCAAAAAGGGGGAGATTGAAAGTCCTTGTTTGGTTTTGGATAATTGATGTCACCTAGAGTACTAACCTTGTCATGAAGTGTTTATGAGCTAGGTTGGTACACACCAAATGCGGGAGCTAGATGATGATCATGGTATTGGTGGTGATGACCAAAAGATGGATCAAGTGCTCCACATTTGGAAAGAGAAGAAGAGAAAAGCAAAACCCCTACGGAGATCAAGGCAAAGGTATAAATAGGGATTTTGTTTTTGGCACTCAAGACACCATAGAGGGTGTGAGTGTGTTTAGGATAGATAGCCGTACTATTAAGAGGGGGACTATCTCGGTGATTGCGGTTATCAAGTGCCACTAGGTGAATTCATACATGCATATGCATTAGGACCTAGTGTGCTAACCTCTAATCCTTTGAAAATAATTGTGAAAATGCTAACACACATGCACTTGATGATGTACACTTGTTGGTGTTAGCACTTTTGCAAAGGAGAAAGTGTTGGAAGTGTTTTGGATCAACAAAGAGAAGAAATCAAAGTTTTCTGTGTGTGGTCGGTAGTACCGCCCAGGGGGTCGGTAGTACCGCCCAAGGGGGCTGCTTGCAATGCTCTCTGTGTTGAGTCTGAAATGGCCTGGCGGTAGTACCGCCATAACCTCGGTACTACCGTCGGCGGTGGTACCGACCCAAGGCCGGTGGTAACCAAGTTTGCAGAGCTCTCTGTGTTGAGTTGAAAATGACCTGGCGGTGGTACCGCCATAACCTCGGTACCACCGACCTCGGAGGTACCGACCTTTGGGCGGTAGTTTCCGAGGGACCAAGTCCCTTTGTGAGATGCTCTCTGTGTAGATCCAGTTTTGGCCTGTCGGTAGTACCGCCATAGGGCCGGTACTACCGACCGTCGGAGGTACCGACCAGGAATCGGTTGTTCGTTCTGGTCAACGCTGTGTGCAACGGTCATAAGTTGTGCCGTCGGTTGTACCGGGTCTTGTGGTCGGTAGTACCGACGTGGCGTCGGTAGTACCGACCTCAGGCGCAGAAGCTCGGGAAAAAGGGGGAACGACTTGCTGTCTTCTCCCTCCTCTTATAAATAGGTGGTGGCCGGCTAGTGGAGCTTCTCCTTGACTTTTCAACCTCTTGAATATCCTCTTGAGCAAGATCTACTCCCTCCCACTCATCTCCTTGCTTGATAGCGCGAATCTAAGTGAGATCGAGTGGATCCAAGTGCATTTGCTTGTGAGTTTGCATCTAGTGGCACTTGGGGATTGTTGTTGCTGCGGGTATTCTCTTTACTCTTGGTGGTTGCCGCCACCTAGACGGCTTGGAGCAGCGGAGGAGTTTGGGCACGAGTGGTGATTGTTCGTGGCCATCTCCCGGTGATTTGTGAGGGGTATTGTGCCTTCCCCGGCGAAGAGCCAAAAGGTAACTCTAGTAAATTGCGTGTGTCATTGAGTTACCTCCATTGTGGGTCGGTTCTTGTGGTGCTCAAGTGTTGAGCTAGGTTTGTGAACACCTATTAGCCACCGAACCACCAAGTGGTTGGTCGACACAACGGGGAGTAGCGTGCCGGCAAGCACGTGAACCTCGGGAGAAAATCTTTGTGTTCATTGTCTATTTGGCTATCTCCCGAACTTCATTGGTATTCATATTGTGGTTGATTGTTTCTTGCCGGTGTCGGTACATCTCTCTATCCTTGCATTACTTTCGTTATCACTTGTGTAGAGATATTTGTTGCTAGAAGTAGCTCTCTAATTAGAAGTAATTACTTCTTGCTAACTCGTTATTTTAGAGAGTAGTAACATATCTTTTGTGTGACATAGTGATTATTGGTTACTAGAATTGTTGGATAGGTGGCTTGCAACACTTAGTAGAGCTAGAGCAAAAAGCTTCGCTTTGTAATTGTCTAACTAGTTGCTCTAAGTGTTTTGTAGAATTTTATTAGGCTATTCATCCCCCCTCTAGCCATTTAGGACCTTTCAACCCTGCCGCACTTCCTGGGAAGAGGTGATATGGGCTTTGCAAGCCCTGGCACATGGGGATCACGGCTCACGGGTAAAGTTGTACAAACTCTGCAGAGTATAAAACTGATATATCAGCCGTGCTCACGGTCACGAGCGGCTCGGAAAACTTGCAGGCTAATAACTTAAACAAAATATATTTTATGTTCATATTACTATTGTTAATTTGTTAATCTTTGATGTGGTTGCTCATAATTATTCATGTGATTTGAATGGGATGTAAGCACAACTTGATGGCTATCTAATGCTAAAATATTGACTCAACTAAAAGTGTGAACCGCAGTAAACCTGTGTCTGGCCTTTTGAGCTTCATAACCCCATGTTATATTTGCAGAGTACGACATGGGCTCACCCTTGCTATATCCCCCACACCCCAATCTCCATCAGAGTTGCGCAGCGAAAGCGTGGTGAAGACACAGATCAGTTTCCAGAATACTGACAGAAGTGCTAGGCATATGTTACCCCCAGTCAGCTGTCCCTGTGAAGAATGGAGTCTGATGAGAAGATTAGTTTTCGTTCCGCTTAACTTTGATGTAAGTGTTAGCTATAACTCTGTTTTCGATATCTAGAACACTGTTTTTGATATATTTTCCCTCTGTGGTTGTATGTGTGGACTTCCTGGGCACACATATGGCGTACCTGGTTTTGTTCTTTAAAACCGGGTGCTACATTTGTCCATGTTTCTTCCTCTTTATAGATCTGTTGTGTAATTTATCTCATTCCCTTTATGGTGAAATTTTCTTGCGTGAGGAGGTCATAGGGTTAGAGATTGGTGGTATTTTTGTGCTGTTGTTGTCTTCTCACTGTTTTCCTCTTGCAGCTGGAAGTCCAGCACTTTGCTCCTCGGCGAGCTTGCACTGGGATCTCTATGCAGCAGTTTTCCACTTTGCTGCTATGAGGAGTTAAAAAGTAGAGGGGATTTTGTAGTGCACAAATTTACAGTCATTGAGTGGATTACTTTGTTGTTAGTGCTAAATTCAAGAATCTCTAGCCTTTACATAGAAATTAACTAATCTCTAAAGTTGTGTGCTCTAGCCTATTAGTACTAGTTGTTGTCATTGTCTCCTTATTTTTATCCTTGTCCTTTCATAGAAAAAATTGTTTCATGTCTTTTAGAGAAAAATATTTCTTGTGACTTGTGTCAACATACAACTCATGTTTGTCCTTGTTATTTGTATTTGTATTAATTAAAAAGGATATGTCTTTTCAGATTTGTGCAACCTAATCTATTTTTATTATTAATTACATATACCACCTAATCTGAATCCTAAATGTGTTGTTTCTTGCAGGAAGTATCCTTCAAATGTTCTTCTCCAGATTATTACTTAGGGAATCCTCACTACTTATTGATATGTATAATTAAGCTATAGTGTTCTTATTGGTGATTGTGTCGTTCTGGTAGAAAAAAATATTGTTAATTGTCCTTCTCTAGAAAAAAATTGTATTCTGTTTTGTGTGTTAGTCGGACCTTATATTTGTGATTGTGTTGTTTTGGTAGAAAAATATTATTAATTGTCTTTCTCTATAAAGAAATTGTATTCTATTATTTGTGTTAGTCGAACCTTATGTTTGTGATTGTGTCGTTCTGGTTAAAAAATATTGTTAATTGTCCTTTTTTAGAAAGAAATTGTATTTTGTTATTTGTGTGTCATTTTCTTGTAAAACACACATTTTCTTGCTTGAGTTAAATTTCTGTGCTAGTTAAGAAAAAAATACATGAATTTGCTTTTATGTGTTGTTTCCTAGTCTGCCCAGATTTGGGTGTCAAGTGCCAAAAAAACACACAGATTTTTGTCTCCAGAAATTCGTGTGTTTTTTAGCCACAAAACACCCATATGTTGCTGGCCCTAAAAACACACTTGTTTCATCTAGACAGGTCCTTTCAAAATAGTTGTGTTACCCAGCTTGGCTGCATGGCACTACTACAATAGGTTTAACCGAGACGGACAAAACGTCCGCTCGGACAAAAGGTCTCGGTTAATCAGGCTTAACCGAGATGGACAATATAACACAACTACCTCGGTTAATGCCTATTAACTGAGGTGGAAACGGTTATGCAACCGCCTCGGTTAAGGTTTTAACAGAGGCAAACACTGTAACACGTCTGCCTCTATTAAAACGTTAACCGAGGTGGATTGTTGTTAGCTGTCCGCCTTGGTTAATTGTTTTATATATTTAAAAAATGCTCTAATACGAATTTAATTTTGAAATTGAATTTGAATTTTTTTCACAATAAAAGCAAAGACAATATCAATTAATAAAGCCACAAACACATACATAAATATAGATACATATTCATTGAATTAGTAATCCTTCAAGTACATATATTACATGTCACAACATATCATGGTTCAACGTTCAACTTTGTAATTTAACATTTAACATTCAACAAATTATACGTCCGCCAACATGTAATCCTTGATATTCACATGGGTGCTCCACTTTCGGATCCTCTCATACTTCTCGTCATTTGCTAACGGGCTTTCTATGTTGAAGAACTTTCCACCCTCATGCATGCAATGGTGCATGACGAATGAACAAATGTCCACAACAAACCGAGTTATGGTCTTCTCGTTGAATGGCTAGTTTGCTTTGCCAGCCCTGTAGTTCTTTCTTGAGTACCTTGTAGTTGTTGTTAAACTTGTCGGTCTCTCTCAGGTACTCACAAATATAGTATCCACATATTATGTGTAGACGGTTGTTTGAAGCACTGCATGTAATACCCAATCGTTCAGAACATAGAGCTTGCACAATATACTAAGTACACATACGACTTTTCAAACATACCGGAAAGTTGCGCCTGACTTGTAGGGTGTTTTTGTACTTCTCCTTCTGTTTTTTAGTTTTGACATCAATACAATCTGGTTCCTCTAAGCACTACTGGTAAGCCCTATACGAAACCACGTTTGTCATGACCAATTTAGCACATATGTTAAAAAAAGAAGAAGTACCATCACTTACAATCTCAATACGCTTCTAAATTCCTTATAACCTTCTTTTGGAGTATCCAAAGAGTCGAACACTATTGCCCTTCCATCCTGAGGATAGATGAGAAATTCAATCCAGTGGCCCATGATGCTTCTGCTGCACCATTCAAACCAATGCACAATTAAAACCTTCAAATACGTGAGAAACGATGATCGTAATAGTAGCTACGTAATATAGTTTCCTTTTGACTTACCTGAACTAGTGGGCGGCAATCATGTACCCACGTCCCTTGACCTCTCTCATGCATCTAAACACATATATACATGTTCCTGTGTTATACTTCATTTGGTTTTATAGAAGTTTATGGGCCACCTCTCTCTCTGCTCTAGCCAAGCCTACAAGTTTTTCAGCTTTTGTAACCACTAGGCTATAGGCTCTTTTATGATAAATGTTAATAATTTGGAACGGAGGGAATACAACCTTTCAATTTTAAAATGTTTCGTTCAAATTACTAATATTAATAATGTAACAGTCATTTTTATATTCATTTATAACATTTTTGCATACAAGCAAGAATGTGTTGTTTAAACTTGAATACGACATCAACAACCTTCTAAATGCTTGCTAATTCTTCATATTTTGATTGTGTGCTGACTTGATTTGTTACATCCATAATTATATGTACGCACTAAAATATTGATGTTTACTCGCATAAATATGCATAAATATGCTAGAATCGTTGTTATTGCATCAACATATAATGCACATTTTTGTAATGTTGTGTAAAACCGTCTAGATCGTTTTAATCCATTTAAACACTGCCTAAACCGTTTGAACGCTGAATAAAGAGTAACCGACAGCTTACCGTTTGGGCTGCGTGCTTGGAGAAATGAGTGTGTGCTTGGTGGGCCGATTATGCATGCATGTATCGGTGGCCCATAATACTGGACAACCATACTGTAGTGTACTAGCTTGCTACAAAATATACATCTTAATATTTCGAACCAAGATAATAATAAAATAGTTAGACTGCTCGGTACAAGTACAAGGCCGTAAAGTGAATGCAAAGCGACCAATAGCTATTATTTGTATTCTAAAACCACCCTTAAGCCTTAGCAGTAGAGTCAATTTAGGTTGCTAGCTCAAATACACTTAAAATTAGAAATATAAAAGCAGCATGTCAGCATTATACTCCCTCCATCCCAAATTATAAGTCATTTTAAGAATCCTAAAGAGTCAAAGTTTTTTAACTTTGACCAAATTTATATAATAAGATAATAAAATTTATGGTATCAACTAAGTATTATTAGATTTTTCATTATTAGTTATATTTTCATAATATATGTATTTGAAGTCATATATCTTTATGTTTCTCTCTATAATTTTGGTCAAAGTTAAAAAACTTCGAAATAACTTGTAATTTGGGATGGAGAAACTATTAAAAATGTACCAGCATGGACACATGAATCTTATAAAAATGTATAAGCTCGGCTCTTAATGAAGAGCTACCTTCTCATTCTCTACTGTTGTGGAATAAAATATTCTATGAATTACTCTCTCTGTCATAAAATAACTGTTTTTCACTTCTCAATAAGAAACAACTTCGATTAAATATATTTTAAAGATATTAATCTTTATGATACATAATTAGTATCGAGAATTTTTTGAACCTAGTTTTTAACAAATTTATTTGGAGATATAAATATTACACTTGTGGCACAGAAACAAAAACGACAGTTAATTGGGGACGAAGGGCTCTTAAGATAATGTTGGAAGTGTCCAAACTACTGTATTTGGGAATAATGCACGATGTAAATAAATGATTACCATGTGAATGAGTGAATTCCTGCCCGTGCCAACCATATCATAGCTCTAAACGTGTGTGCATTGTTATTGCATTATTATTATTATTATTATCATCTAATCCATGCTTAGATCCACTGTTCTCTTATTATAAGTACCACTACTAGAAAACAGGCCTTTGGACGATCGGCAACTGAGCTTTAGTCTCGACAAAAATTTGCGTCCGGGGCTAAAGACTTTTAGTCCCGGTTGGTAATACCAACCGGGGCTAAAGCTCCTTTTAGCCCCGGTTGGTGTTACCAACCGGGGCTAAAGATCCTTCCCGAGTGGATTCAAAAGGAAAACATCCAGAACTACATCACGTGAGTTGCGTAGCTCAGTTGGTAAGCGTGCCTGAGGCGAGCTGTGCTGAGTTCGAATCTCACACAACACATATTTATTTTTCCTCCCTGGACCTTTAGCCCCGGTGGGAAGCACCCGGGACTAAAGGCCGGGACCTTTAGTCCCGGATTCTTAGCCCCGGTTGGCATACCCGGGGCTAAAGGCCCATTCTGTAGTAGTGTACACCAGCAATGGTATAAGTTATCTAGTAGGTCTATATGTCAATCTCTACAATATATAGTACTGACTCTTAGCAATAGCTCATAGTATGATTACGTCCATATGACACTCATATATGATCTTGGAATATGTGTACTCCTTCCGTATAGAAAAATAAATGATGTTTTGGACATCGACGCGGTCTCCGAAGTATAACTTTGACTCCCTTTATACACAAAAATATTTATCAAAAAGTGATATATGTATATTTTTACGAAAATATTTTTCAAGACAAAATTATTCATATGGTTTTTATATTTTCAAACTCAATAACTTAAAAGTTATTCATGATTTATATTTCTAATGTTTCACCAAAACGTTATGCAAAACATCATCTATTTCCTATATGGAGGGAGAGTCTAACTCTTGATCAAGAGCTACTAGCTCATTTCTCCCATTGCTGATACGGGACCACCAGGGTTTTGCATAAATATGATTACAATTGTATGGGCCCTGGTCTGAGTCCGCAAGCCTACCCACAAGGCGGGTCACGTTATGACTCCGACTTCTAGTATATATTACTCGGGCAACCTAGTCGGGTTTTAGGAAGCTTAGATTCGTGAAGTTAGGATCAGAACTCTTTCTTGTAATTCGACTAGGACTAGAACAAGTTGCCTTGCTCTCTGGTGTATAAAGAAAGGCAAGACAGCACCCTTCTAACGGAGAAACAAGGACAAACAGGATCACAAATCACACAACTTACAATAATCCAACGCAAAAGGCTAACGTCGACTGGACGTAGGGTTTTTACTCAATCACGAGGGCTCAAACCGGTATAAATCGACTGCCTTCTGCGTTTACCGTTGAGTTTCGCACACGCAAAGGTCGAACAACTGTCCTAGGTACCCCAGTGGCAGCCTATCGGTGGTCAAACATCGACAGCTGGCGCGTCAGGTAGGGGCTTATGGCGTAATTGCAACCAATAGCCCAACAGACTTCAAAAAATGATCTTCCCGGTGGGATTCACCACGATCTTTGGTTCCTGGGTTTGCGAGGCAGAGAGTGATGGCAAGCTCTGAAGCCGTTTCATCAATCCAGCATAACCAATAGATCAATTCGCTGAGAAGTTTTCACAACTATGACTTCTGATTCCACTCAATATAGAGATCAACACAAGGACAATTCAAAAACAACCAACACTACAAGTCCTTTCCCATTCGGATTTCACACCATTGCTTCAATCCACCAAGAATAAACTCGGAAGGCGATTGGAGGACCCAACCGAGTACTTTTCCGAGAAGGTTCTACAACTTTGCATCAATCGATCAAGGACTACTTCAAAGAAAAGTAATAAAGTATTCCCGTTTGCATGAAACAACTGCAATTCTACCCTACCAAGAAGGAAGAATGATTCATGAAGAAAAAACATCCGCCAAAGCTGCCGACAACTCAGACGGATTTGCTAGATCCTTCTGAGAAATCCTTACGATTCGATGACCACACTCACCACTGATTCCTCCCAGAGTACCCAATGTTAGGTCATCAGATGAATCTGGGTCAAATATCTCACCATACATGCAAGGGGCAGATGACGAGGTAGAGAGCCAGTTGTGAGCACAGTTGAGAAACAATAAGCTGAAAGAAGGTCAAAGGAACAACGCCCACCACCGAAAACAAGCCTGGAACAAGTATGAAATCGACTTATTTGAGTACAACTAGAAGCAGTATGAAAGAGAAGACGAGGATAGGCGCACAATAGGGAGATTGCGCGATGATCCATATGACATGATCCAACAATTAATTCGACATTTGGATGCTCTCCCATCCTGATGAAAGACAACAGCGCCTCTGCATGGACTAGAGGGGCAGAGGATTGAGAAAAAGGCGCTCAATCGTCTCCTTCATAGCCTTGCCGCTTGTGTGTGCATCTTTTTTACCACTATAGGTGAACGGCATGGACACTATCAGGTTGTTAAGTCGCTGCACCGCTGGAAGTAGCTCAGGATAGTCAAATTGACCTTTGTTTACTGTCTTCCATCCATCCTCAATTAGGTAGTTTATCTCAGTCATGGCTACCTCGCTTGTTACATTATACTCCTTCATGTAGCACTCCATGGAAGATGCCACATCGTTCTTGCTCTTCCCACTCTGAAATTAAACAACATGAAGTGCATGCTCAAGTTATATATATATATATATATAGACACACACGCACACATAAAATGATATGGAAACAAACTCTACATTGTGTGAAGCAATGTCGTTCAAGAAACGAGTTATCCGCCCAAAGGTTGAAATAGAATAGTCACTCCTCAGTGCCCACTCCAATGCATCTCTGGTTGCTTCATCACCCATGCCCATTAGGATCGTGGTAGCTGCTATTATAGGTCCGACCGATATGCTAGACAGCTTGACTTGTTCTTCAAAAGTTGGAATGAAATTATGATTAAACCATTCGCTTTCCTGGAGGTAACATTCACATGAGATCTGAAACTGTACAGATAATGCATCATCAGTACATGTATATATGAGAATGATCATCTATTTGATCATTGTTGGCTTGTTGGTGGTTGGTTCGTAATTAGTTTGTTGTGCGTACCCCTTTCCTGATGTAAGCCATACGGTACCTCTCATTTGGCTGCAGTTCATTCTCTAAATCTTCAAAGGTGCGTAGTAGGCTCAAATATAACTTCCTCACGTACTCGGGTAGCATAGAAACTGCACTATAGTCCCATCTGCAACACACCATATATGTCTTAACGTACAGTACGCAACAGGAATAAGGTCATGTAAAAATCAGCCAAACTGACTAATACGAACCTTCTTAAAGCTTCAGTGATTTTATGAGACTCATCTAAGGTAGCACGGTCATCATAAGTGTCATCTACCACAGTTATTAGTCCATAAACTTTGACAAGCATTGTCCGAGCTCGTGAGTAATCTTGCTCATAGTATATTGCAATGGCCCAGAAGAACCACTCAACCACGCGATCACGTATGTAGTTCAGTTCCACTTCTTGGTAAATATCATTCCACCATCTGAAACATTTTGTCTATATATCATCAGTAGGGTAGGTGTGGACTAATTTGTGTTCATGAGTTGAAATTATTAGCCTTTTTTATAGATTTGAAGAGTATTGGTCCCCCTCCTGCCTATTGCAATCTCACATGGGGAAATAAAATAAACACGACGTTTACTGTCCTTAATTAGGAGCTAACAAATTAATTACACCTACAAATTGAAGGTACAAAGTTTTGATACCAACTTAAATTTTGCATTTTGCAATTCCATGAAAGGAATGCACTCTGTGATCATCTTACTCTCATGTGAAATTTGGAATGAATGAAATGCTCAGATTTTCAATCTTAGAGAGTAGCATGTAATTAGCTACGTACTACAGAAAATAAAGGATGAGAAGGAAGTGTCAATCATAGCAGGTGCAAAACATCTTGCAATTCTGATAGGTTGACGATGAGAGTTTTTTTTACACTCTTTTTGTAAAGTTTTTTTTGCACAATCTTATATCTAGGATGTCTTAGCTCACCTTATTCCTTTAATTTTAATATTACAGGCAGCCCTCTTGCCTTCACCCACTTTAAAAAAATCATATCTCCCTAGATATAAAACACGTTCTGTCACACTTTCTTGGTACCTCCAAGGACTATAAATAAGAGATCTAACATGATACTCAAGCTGTTTGTATTCATATGTTAATTAGTGTGTCTTAAACGCCTTATATTTGACATAGGACGACAAACCTAATATGATAGGTTAAAAAATGGAGGGAGCATATAATAGAGGATACTCACATGAACTGAAAAAAAACTTCAATGAAACTGTTGTGAAAGTGGAAGGCTGGAATCATAAAATGGGAAAGAAAAAATTATCAAGTTTCATTTTAATAAAAGATAATCAGAAGTTCAGAACATGCGTACTGGGAAACGACTTTGATCTCTTTCAAGTGAAGACGTTGAAGTAGGTTAAAATCCAGCTTTGCAAGTTCTAGTATGGAGGGATTGTATGATTGCTCTTGAATATATTCGGACATATAATCAAGGGCCTCTAATCTCTTCACTGTCCTTGGCAATGGTAGCTTAAGGGCCCGGGTTACTTGACCAGCTAATGGGGCACTGATGCTACCTGTTGATAAACCGAGTTCCAGATGATGCCTTGCAAATACAATCGCTTCTTCAAGTTGTACCTCTCCGTGCGTTAAAAGGTGAGCTGCATTGTATAAGCTTAGGAAGCCCATATGATCATTCGTTATTTCTGTACGGAAGCTTCCATCATCGTCTCTGAATTTACCGACTAGTTCATCTGTAATTAATAAATCATGGTATAGAGAGTTGGCATGCCAATCGTACACAAACTGTATGCATTACAGGCACACATGCATATATAGCATACGCACCTGGAGAAACCCAAAGACCATGGGTCCTAAGGAGGCGGAATCGCAGGGCAACTTCATGCAGGCTACTGAATCGTGCACAACCAGCATGGATGCTGCGTACTGTTGCATTAATCTGCTCCCGGAAGAGATGATCAATACTCAGATGCTGGAGGGTGTCCACAAGGACCATTTGGGCCACCGTGTTGCTGTCTCTGCAAGCCTCAAACAGTCCACACACCTCCTTCCTCAGTTGATCGGCCCTCTCCCTCATGTTTTCCTCCGAAATCTACATACAAGAATTATATGTGCAAATTAAAGACATGTATAGCATAGACGCCGCTGGACATGTTAAAAAGTAATAGATGGAGTATGAGTGCGTGCCTGCATGGGTTTAGGGACGTAGTTGATGAAGAAGTCACCCCACACTGAGGAGTCAACAGCCCTGGGGGCTATAGCAGCGGTGGCGTTGTTGTTGGCAGCCATTTGCCGATGTGCCTCTAGTATGTCCTACTACTCGGTACTCAATGTCGATCAAGATGATCGAACGATCCACGGCTACAGTCTATATATATATCTGGGAGTAGTGTCTGCTTCATGCACAAAGTTATTACTCACGTGTTCCAAGCAAAGTCAGACGTGGGGATCATACAAGTAATTAAGTTCAAGCACAACCAAGTCATTCACGTATTACAAGTAAGCATTCAACAATTAATTTGTATGGCGTGTCCGCCCCAGTACGGTAACGTACTAGGCAGGAAGGACAAAGGCTGGCTTGTCAAACAACCATTCAAACTGCAATTCATTTGTGATGAAACAGCCAACTTGGATGCTCGGTCCTGTTTAGTTTGCTTCCTAAATTTTTTTGATCTATCACATCAAATATTAAGACACATTATTCATGGAGTATTAAATATAGACTAATTAGCTAGAAAACTAATTTGTGAGCTGAAATCTACTTCGCGAGGCGAATCAATTGAGGTATAATTACTCCATAATTTAACAATATAATGTTACAGTAAACATATGCTAATGACAAATCAATTAGGCTCAATAGCTTTGCCTCGTTAAGTATCTGCGATGGTGTAATTTAGTACTGTAACCTTTATTAATGTGACATCCCAAATTTCTTAGGATGCAACTAAACAAGGTGATATCAGCATGGCAAAATTTAGTGCGACTAGTACACCAGTGGCTTGTTAAACTTGTCTCCACCAACCATATTGGACTTTGTCTCGATCGCAATCGACAAGAAGGTGTTGGCTCGTAACGTCAATTTTGCAGACGAAAGAATCTTGGTTAATTACTTGCGCGCGTTAGGTGTAGTAGCCGCCGCCTGCTGGTTCGTTGCATCCTATGTATGTGCGTTGGAACATGCCATGTTCTAGCTAGTTTATTATTAGGACAGTACGTATAGGAGGATCTGGTACGTTTTTGCACACGACTAATTAGGCGTGTACACGTCTGCTGCGCGACACCACTGGGCTCTTTCTGCAGCACACGATACCGGCCAGTAGCAAATTAAATTGCACTGAACAATAGTATTCAGCATGCATGGGCTGAATACTATTCAGCATGCATGCATATGCATGTGCCCAATTGCCTCGCTAGCCAGATCATTAACAATTTTTAATCATAAATGCATGGTCAGCAGCTGACGTGATGCCCCCAGGCCAATATATATAGCCTGCAACACGGGCAGAATCCATTTATCTTTAAGGTCAGTCTCAACGGCAGATTTCCTCCTAATTTCCAAGAAATGACACCGAGGATGAAACAATCTCTCAATACGGAGTTTTACGTCATTGTTTCACAGAGTACTTGTCTTTCATTTATATACTATGGTGGTGCGGTGGTGCCGCGGGAGCTCGCACCATGACAGCCTTGCACATCCAATCGAAGGCTATGGGATAATTGATGGCTTTGCAAAGGTCGTTTCATCAATATTTTTCTATCTTCCAGTGTCACGGGAGCTGCGGTGCCGCTGTCTATGGGTGGGGCAGGGGTTCGGGGGTTTTTCCCGACCTGCGTGAGAAGGTCTTCTACTTAAGCATAATGCCCGGGGCTGTCTTGTTAGAATTATATGGGCTTGGCCCATTAATAAATTCTGAAATTCATAATAAATCTCAAAGGCCCATTCATGTGTGTGCAAAGAGGGGAAATGGAACTCTTTAGTCCCACCTTCCTAGTGGAAGGGGAGGAGGACTTGCTTAAATACGGAAGTCCTCTCCACTTCCTCAAGTCTAGTGTGAGAAGGAGAAAGAGAAACCCACACGCGCGCGCTCGCTAGCTCGCTCGCCTCGCGGGGCGGGGCGGGGCGACTGGCGCGGGTGCGCAGCACCTGCGTGAATGGTCCGCCGAAATCCGGCTCCTCGCCTTGCGGGAGTGCGGTCTCCTTTTGCAGTTTTTGGTTTCTTGGCCTTCAAGTTGCAGTCCTAAACGGTTACAACTAAAGAGTCCTAGACCGATTTAGATCGCGACACGAGGTCGGTTCAACAGGACTATATAAGCAACCTATCGGCCACGCCAAAAAGGTATCTCAACACCTTTCGAGCTAGGGTTTGCCTCATATCGCTTTTGCGCTGCCGTCTAGTCGTCTTCAGTCCGTTCGCTTTCATGCACCAGCGACCGGGCGAGCAGGTCTCTGGAACCCTCATCTTTGCGATCCTGCACCGGGAGAAGGCGAATAAGGTTTTTGGGAAGCGCTCGTCGCGCGACTGCTCTCGTCTTCAACAACGGGTCGTCTACCGTCCAAGTCAGACGGCGCTGCGTCAAGACGTACTCGTCGTCAACTGCTCCGAGCTCTTCCTCCACCGCTTATCGAGGATCATCCAACACCGACTCCACCACCATCTTCTCCAGCATACGAAAGGTACACCGCTCGTGATCTAATGTATATGCTTATATCACATCTTATGTCTTTGTTCTTGCTATTTAATCTATCTAGTGTAAGAGCTATGCTTACACCATTTGTGATGTTTGAGATCATGTTATGCATGTTTTATTATGCTAGTAAACAATACAATCGGAGATATCTAGATCATCAATTTATCATGATTTATATTCTTGTTTTAATCTGGAAATTGTCTATTCTTTTAACAATCCAAAAACCTTATTATAGGTTTCTAGAATTAACTATGGCTAGTTTTGTTGATGCGCTGAAGCCAGAAAATTTTTCTGGAGAGCACTTTAAGAGATGGCAAGTTAAGGTCACCAATTGGTTGACAGCCATAAAAGTGTTCTGGGTTAGTGCTGGTATGCCCGAGGGAAATATCTCTGAAGAAGATCAGAGAAGATTCCAGGATGCCAACCAGATCTTTGTGGGAGCTGTGCCAAATGTCCTTGCTAATCATATCTTTGATACAATTCTGCACATTAAAGATGCAAAGACTTTGTCGGATTCTCTGGTAGCTACCTTTGGTGCTTCAGATGCTGGCAAAGAGCTGTACATCATGGAGACTTTTCATGACTACAAGATTGTTGCGAACAAATCTATAGTCGAGCAAGCTCATGAGATACAGCGTCTGTCAAGAGAGCTTGAACTCCTTAACTATGTTATACCCGATGAGTTTGTAGCTGGGTTCATTATTGCAAAGCTACCTTCCTCTTGGAGGAATTTCGCCACAAGCCTTAAACACAAGAGACAGAAAATATCAGTTGAAAACCTGATAGCATCTCTTGATGTTGAAGAGAAGGCTCGGGTTAAAGATAACACTGAGAAGGGGAACGAGGAAAGAGCTAGCACCCACTTCGTCCAGAAAAACCATGGCAAGTACAAAGGAAAGCCTAAGTCTTTCAATGCCAAAACTACTACTGCATTTAAGAAGAAGAAGAAGAGTAAAGCAGAGTTGTCGTGCTTCACTTGTGGAGAGCTTGGGCATTTTTCCAAAGAGTGTCCGGAGGGAGCGGACCGCAAAGGGGAAAATAAGAATGTCAACAATGTGACTACTAGCGATGCTGATGACAAGTATGGTAATTTTCCTACTGTACTATGAGTATTTCAATCACCAAGTTGGTGGGTTGATACAGGTGCTAATATTCACGTGTGTGCTGATATCTCTCTGTTTTCTTTTTATCAGGGGCTTCAAGGTTCCTCCGTCCTAATGGGGAATGGATCACATGCTTCTGTTCGTGGTGTTGGCACGGTAGATCTGAAGTTTACTTCGGGGAAGATCGTGCAACTGAAGAACGTGCAGCATGTCCCTACTATACGCAAGAACCTTGTTAGCGTATCTCTTCTTTTGAGAGATGGTTTTAAAGTAGTTTTAGAGTCCAATAAAGTAGTTATGTCTAAGCATGGACAATTTATTGGTAAAGGCTATGATTGCGGAGGCTTGTTCTGCCTATCTTTGGCAGATTTTTGTAATAAGTCAGTAAATCATATTTGTGGCACAATTAATGATAGTTCTAATATTTGGCATTCTCGTTTATGTCATGTGAACTTTGGTTTGATGTCATGTTTATCTGGCCTGAGTTTAATTCCAGATTTCACTATTGCCAAAGGTTCTAAGTGCCATAGTTGTGTGCAATCAAAGCAACCTCGAAAGCCTCACAAGGCAGCGGAGGAGAGAAACTTGGCACCTCTAGAACTCATACATTCTGATCTTTGTGAGATGAATGGTGTGTTGACAAAAGGTGGAAAGAGATATTTCATGACTTTAATTGATGATGCTACTAGTTATTGTTATGTTTACTTGCTTAAAACTAAAGATGAAACGTTAGACTACATTAAAATCTATAAGGCTGAAGTTGAAAATCAACTAGAGAGAAAGATTAAACGTCTAAGGTCAGATCGTGGTGGTGAGTATTTTCCTATACTTTTTGATGAATTCTGTGCGGAACATGGTATTATTAATGAGAGGACAGCTCCCTATTCTCCCGAATCAAACGGGATTGCCGAGAGGAAAAACCACATGTTGACTGACTTGGTGAATGCCATGTTAGATACTGTTGGTCTATCTAAGGCATGGTGGGGGGAAGCTTTATTGACTGCGAGTCATGTCCTGAATAGAGTTCCAAACAGAAATAAAGAGACAACTCCATATGAGTATTGGGTTGGAAGGAAACCATCACTTACATACTTACGCACGTGGGGATGTTTGGCGAAAGTCAATGTTCCAATTTCTAAGAAGCATAAGCTTGGACCAAAGACTGTGGATTGCATCTTTCTAGGATATGCACATCATAGCATTGCCTATAGATTTTTAGTAGTAAAATCTGAAGTTCCTGATATGCATGTGGATACGATCTTTGAATCTCGTGATGCTACATTCTTTGAAAATATTTTTCCTATGAAAGATATACGTAGCAATGCTAAGTTTTCCTATGAATTAACTCCTGATTTTACTACACCTATTGAGCCTCCGCTTAAGTCATTTGAACAACCATTTAATGAAGTTATTGACAAGGATGACAATGAAATTCCTGTGAGGAACAATAGACAAAGGATTGCAAAATCCTTTGGTGATGATTTCATTGTGTACCTTGTGGATGATACTCCTACTTCTATTATAGAAGCATATACATCTCCAGATGGAAATGATTGGAAAGAAGCTATTCATAGTGAGATGGACTCGATTCTTTCTAATGGTACCTGGGAGTTATCTGAGTTGCCTTTTGGTTGTAAACCTGTGGGTTGTAAGTGGGTGTTCAAGAAGAAGCTTAGACCTGATGGTACTATTGACAAGTACAAGGCTCGGCTTGTGGCTAAGGGTTATACCCAAAAAGAAGGTGAAGACCTCTTTGATACTTATTCACCTGTTGCTAGATTAACCACTATTTGAGTATTACTTTCCCTGGCTGCCTCATATGGTTTTCTCATTCATCAAATGGATGTGAAGACAGCTTTTCTTAATGGAGAGTTGGATGAGGAAATCTATATGGATCAGCCTGATGGGTTTGTAGTAAAAGGTGAAGAGCAAAAAGTGTGTATGTTATTGAAATCTTTGTATGGCTTGAAACAAGCACCTAAACAATGGCATGAGAAGTTTGACACTACTTTAATTAGTGCAGGCTTTGTTGTTAATGAAGCTGATAGGTGTGTGTATTATCGACATGGTGGGGGTCAATCTGTTATATTATGTTTATATGTTGATGATATTCTTATTTTTGGAACAAATATTGATGTTATTAATGAGGTCAAGTCTTTCCTATCAAAGAGCTTTGATATGAAAGATCTGGGTGAAGCTAATGTTATTTTGAACATTAAGCTGATTAAGGATAAGAGTGGGATTACTTTATTGCAATCTCACTATGTTGAGAAGGTTTTGAGTCGCTTTGGCTTTATGGATAGTAAACCTTCTCCAACACCTTATGATCCCAGTGTGACTTTAAGAAAGAACAGAAATATTGCTAAAGACCAACTAAGATACTCTCAGACTATTGGTTCACTAATGTATCTAGCGAGCGCAACTAGACCAGATATCTCATTTGCTGTGAGCAAGTTGAGTAGGTACATGTCCAACCCGGGTGATAATCATTGGCATGCACTTGAAAGAGTTTTGCGTTATCTCAAAGGTACAATGAGTTTTGGAATTCACTATTCTGGGCACCCAGCTGTGTTAGAGGGATATAGTGATGCAAACTGGATTTCTAATATTGATTAGATCTACGCCACTAGTGGGTATGTTTTTACCCTTGGAGGTGGTGCAGTGTCATGGAGGTCTTGTAAACAGACTATTTTGACTAAATCAACCATGGAAGCAGAACTTGCTGCTTTGGATATAGCTTCTGCAGAGGTAGAGTGGCTGCGTGAGCTCTTATCTGACTTATCGGTGGTTGAAAAACCAATATCGGCTATCCTTATGAACTGTGATAATCAAACAGTGATCACTAAAGTGAACAGTGCTAGGGATAATGCGAAGTCAACAAGACACGTTAAAAGACGTTTGAAGTATGTCAGGAAGTTGAGAAACTCCGGAGTAATAGCTGTGACTTATGTACAAACAGACAAAAACCTGGCAGATCCCTTTAGAAAAGAGTTATCACGGAATGTGATAGAAATCGCATCAAGGGAGATGGGTATGAGACCCATATGAGTTTACAGTAGTAGTAACCCAACCTTTTTGATTGGAGATCCCGTGACTAAGGACCTGGGAAGAACAAGCTATTGGTAAACCGAGGAGAGTAACCTCTAAACCCTCTCTATGTGAAAGATGCAATACTCTCATTGCTATGAGGCACTGTATGAAAGGTTGGCAAAGGCCTTAATATGTTCTATTGGCTTTAATAAGCAAAGATGCTATCCTACAGAGTATTCTTGAAAGAACATACCTATATGAGCCATGACTGTTAAACGTCGTAGTCTATGAGATTAGGGTGATCTCTAGTAAGCTCATGAAGAGACCATGGAGTATGATGTATATGCTCCACCCACGGAGAAAGGCTATTGGCAGCCAGGTACTAGTTTAACCTTGAGTAAAACTTGCTTCACGCAAAACTTGCAATTCAAGGCATAGTCCATTGTTCAAGTTGTGAATAAGTGTAACTTAAGGTTATAAGCAGAAGTTCAACTTAACAGTCTCTGCTAAACACTAGTATATCAAACAGTAGCGGGAACAGGCAAAACTCTAAATGAGTATTTGAGATCTGGTGGGGGATTGTTAGAATTATATGGGTTTGTCCCATTAACAAATTCTGAAATTCATAATAAATCTCAAAGGCCCATTCATGTGTGTGCAAAGAGGGGAAGTGGAACTCTTTAGTCCCACCTTGCTAGTGGAAGGCGAGGAGGACTTGCTTAAATATGGAAGTCCTCTCCACTTCCTCAAGTCTAGTGTGGAAAGGAGAAAGAGAAACCCACACGCGCTCGCTCGCTCGCCTCGCCGGGCCAGGGCGGGGCGACTGGAGCGGGTGCACGGCACCTGCGTGAATGGTCCGCCGAAATCCGGCTCCTCGCCTTGCGGGAGCGCGGTCTCCTTTTGCAGTTTTAGTTTTTGGTTTCTTGGCCTTCAAGTTGCAGAGTCCTAAACAGTTACAACTAAAGAGTCCTAAACCGATTTAGATCGTGATCGCGACACGAGGTCGGTTCAACAGGACTATATAAGCAACCTATCGGCCACGCCAAAAACGCATCTCAACACCTCTCGAGCTAGGGTTTGCCTCATATCGCTTTTGCGCTGCCGTCTAGTTGTCTCCAGTCTGTTCGCTTTCGTGCACCAGCGACCGGGCAAGCAGGTCTCCGGAACCCTCGTCTTTGCGATCCTGCACCGGGAGAAGGCGAATAAGGTTTTTGGGAAGCGCTCGTCGCGCGACTGCTCTCGTCTTCAACAACGGGTCGTCTACCGTCCAAGTCAGGCGGCGCTACGTCAAGACGTACTCGTCGTCAACTGCTCTGAGCTCTTCCTCCACCGCTTATCGAGGATCAGCCAACACCGACTCCACCACCATCTTCTCCAGCATCCGAAAGGTACGCCACTCGTGATCTAATGTCTATGCTTATATCAGATCTTATGTCTTTATTCTTGCTATTTAATCTATTTAGTGTAAGAGCTATGCTTATACCATTTGTCATGTTTGAGATCATGTTATGCATGTTTTATTATGCTAGTAAACAATAGAATCTGAGATATCTAGATCATCAATTTATCATGATTTATATTCTGGTTTTAATCTGGAAATTGCCTATTCTTTTAACATGTCTTACCCCCCTGCGGGTCGTGTTATTTTTTATGTTCATTTTTTTATTTAGTCTATTTTATAGGCATGCCGGTAGATAATGAATGACAAAGTTCAAGCATCCATAGTTTGTCTCTTTGACTTTGAGCATGATTTTTGTTTTATTTTGTTTTAATTGATATATTGTCGTTTTTTTTACCCTAGGTTAGTTCAGATGTGCTACTATTCTAATATATTATAATATGTGATCTCTAAAAGTCACCAAAGTATTTACACCATTTTGGTTGCTTAATTTGTGTTAGACTAAATATCACTATAGCATTAGCACAATCAATATACTAGTACTAGTTGGTCTCCAACAACTCATATGTCTCTTCCTGCCGCTACAGTTGTACGCTTCCATAAGGGCGCCCGCCCGCGCTCGAAAGAAGAAAGGGGCTCTCAGAGCTCGTGACCTCGCCCGTGAACAATGGATCTGCATCGGCCTGCGGCGCTCGCGACCGCCCGCTCCCGGCGGAGCTGCGTGTGGTGGACCTTGCACTCGTGCCTAGCGAATATCCCGCCGGTGGCCGGCGGAGCCATGCCTGACAGAGTTCCTCCCATGGCCGACGGAGTGAAGAAGTCGTGACGATGAAGAAATCTCGACGAAATGAAACAATGGCTCTCAGAGTCTTAGGCCGGTTTCCGTTGTTTTAGAAACATGGGTCACTCATTTCGTCCCTATAAAACGTTTTCATTGTCTCTCCTTCCAGTTTCGTGCAAAAGTTTCCTATATTCATGTGACAACCTATTTAACATGTATAAAACTTCCCATAAAACCCTATGAAGACTAATCTAACTCAGTAAGCATTGTTTGTAGGTGTACGCAACAAATCCAATTTACGCTCAAGTATTGTGATTATATGATTTCTCTCCTATAACTACAAAGCCAGTTCTTTTGGCCTCCCTCAACTTTTAAACTGTTTATTTTTTGCACAATGGCTGGTTTTGAAAGTTCACGTAGCACCAAGGTTTTGTGATTCAAAACTGAAAAAAAATTGGACACTACCGAATTGGACGAAATTCGGAAATTTCGGAAAATTCGGACCGGGATTCAATCAAGTTGACCGGTCAAAATTTGAATTTTGATCAAATTTTATTACAGTTTAACAGAAATCAGCTGCACCTCTTCTCCAGCAAGATTAGCATCCATGCCTGTCTGCACCTCACACGCATGGTGCTGCGGCTGCTGCCAGTGACTTGGGCGCCAGCGCCGCCGCTGCCGCCGGCGTCACTGCCGTCGCCGAACCCACAGAGCCGCCGCCGCCGGCATCGCTGCAGCCATCAAACCCACTGCGCCGCCGCCGAGCGCACTGCGCACACGGACACTGTCCATTTGACAGCATTGAAACTCCATGGACAGGGATTGTAGCCAAGTATGAGCTCTGCTTCAATTTGAGGAAGAGATAGTGGAGGGAAACAGGAAGTGCGTATGTTCTTCTTTGCTTCTTGGCTTGGGGCGCCGCCACCAGGTGAGAGAGGGGAGAGAGAAATGAAAAAACTAGGGTTCCTAGAGTGGGCTTCGGACTTTTATACTGGGAGAAATATCAGTGGGCTTTTGTGGACCTTATGTTGGGTTGAAAATTCAAATTGGGCCGAAATTATTTGGCCGGTTTGCTATTGTCTCGGGCCTCACCGAATTGGACGAAATTCGGTGAGATTCGGGTCCCAAATCGTTGCGTAGCACTACTACAGAACAGGGTCTTTGGCCGACTCTCAAAATCGCCATTTGTCTCGGCGTTTTTGCCGCCCGGGACTAATAGACCCTTTAGTCCCGGTCGGTAACACGGACCGGGACTGCCCCAACGGCTACTACGCAGAGCTGTCAGGGCAGGGACACTTTAGTCTCGGTTCATGTTACCAACCGGAACTAAAGGGCACTCTTTAGTCCCGGTTGGTGTCACGGACCGAGACTAATGCTTTAGCCACGGTTTGTGTCTTGCCCCGGGATAAATGATCACCTTTTAGCCCCAGTTTTTAATACAAACCGGGACTAAAGCTCCTCGGTTTATAACCTCCCAACTCCTTCCTCCTTGAGCCACAGACATTCAAATTTCAGTGAGCTTCCTTGCTTGTTCTTCATTGTTCTTCGTCTCCAACGTCAATTGGTGATCTTCCACTATACCACAACCCTTAATCAGCAACTTACTACAGTCGCTAAAAGTTGATAATTAGCATTGAACGGTGAGTCGCTAAAAGTTTGGGATGGACGATCCGTTGCTAATATCTACGACTTTGTGTCTGTGTGAGTGTGTGCGAGTCCCTTCTTTCTCTCAAACCAGGCAGCAGCTAGTGACAGAAAGATGACATGCTAGTGCTCCCACCGTTTGGTCGTTTCCTGCTTTCCTTGCTTTTGGTGCTCGATCTACAAAGTTGAGTATCGTAGATTGTCTATCTTTTTACTTTCTGATTTCCGGTCTATGCTTATTAGGTGTCATTAGTTAGCAGTCTAGCAGATTTTAGTCAGATAACTGCACATCCTTTTTCTATCTATGCAATGATATACATAATATGTATAGAACATATATGTTCAGGACACGTTAGAGTGCTTATTCTTGGATGTGTCAAAAAGAACCAACTACTAATTAACGAAGCTCTTGACCTGAGTGCTCTCTCAAACAAATCAGTATAAGTTTTTAATTTAATTGGGTTAACCCAAATATGAAAACAAAACAAGGACAAATATTGGTAGTAGGAAATAAACTTTAGATTGGCTCGGTTTCTCTGTTCAGGTAAAAGTTAGTTACTGTACTGTATCTTCTTTGCAGGTTACTAAATGTTCTTTTCAAACCAACATTGATACTGATAAAGAAGCATGGTACATGAGAAATTGTGAAACTTTTCTTTGTTAAGAAACAAAGATAAAAGATAAGACATAGGATATTATATTTCCAATAAAATTCATATAGAATCTGCATTAAATTCACCTATAATATGACACATCAGTTTCCTATAATATAGATTATACCAAAGCCCAAACAGCTTATCCTTGGGCTGGCAGGCTCATAGTGATGTAGTCCCTTCATCCACAAAATTACATGTGAATATTCTGAATCTGAATTTGGGATGCTAGTGCAGTACCACTTTGATAATCTTGTACTTCTTTCAGTAACTCTCTTGATATCAGAAAATAACATGTGAATCTAATGTAAAATATATGTTGTTGCAGGTTGCCAACACCTTACCTTGTACTGCTTGTGCAGCAGCAGCATTGTAGGGATTATCCAAGAGGTAAACATAAGCATGACCTCTCAAGCTTATCATGTTTTCTTCTCCTCCACTTTGATTCATGGTGTAAATTGTTTCATTTTCACTAGCCATCTGTTCTTAGGTTCAAGGAGGTGCCTACAAGCATTTGAAGTTTTCCAGGCATATAAAACAATCATAGCAGCTTACATTCGTGACTAAGAAGTTGTGAAAGGTAAGATTATTTAACCAGTTCACATCCATGAATGCTTGATTACCTTGTTACATGCTTATGATGTGCCTTGTGGTTATTGTGTTGGGTGATGTGTAGTTTAAAAATATATATAAAGAAAGCCTCTTGCTCTCCCCACAAAGGTCTATGGATAAAACATGGATTGAGAATGAGCCTAGGTACACAAAAGACTATTTCTTAACTTCTCAGACCAAATGTAATTAATATGGAATTTAACATAATGAATCTCATGTAGGCACACCAAGGCATATATACAAGGTGTGAATGGTTTCATAGCTTATGCATTTAAAAATTCAGCCATAGGAAACAAGATATTATGCCCTTGCAGAAAGTGTGCTAACATATTTTGGAGAGAGGCGTGTGATATACGTGAACACTTGATATGTGATGGGTTTTTAAGGGGGTACACAACATGGAACCTCCATGGAGAAGCTAGTCCATCCGATGTGAATGCTGGGAATAGTGATGGTGCTATCCCTATTGAAGAGGCTGAAGAGGATGAAATATCTGAATTGCTTAGGGACCTAGCTGGTGGTCTAGATGATGGAGGGGATTTTGAAGATGACAGTTCTAATGTGCAGCCTGCTAGTGATGACCTACTAACCCTCCAAAAGTTGGTAGAAGCCAATAGCCAAGAGCTATACCCTACTTGCAAGAAATATAAGAAACTACGTTTCTTGATTAGGTTGCTGCACATCAAGCTTCTTGGAGGATGGACTGATAGAAGTTTTGACCTATTACTAGATCTTTTGAATGATGCATTACCAGAGGGTTCAGCACTACCTAGAAACTTCCATGAATCTAAAAAATTGATTAAATCCATTGGTCTTGGGTACACTAGTATCCATGCTTGTGAGAATGATTGCATTCTCTATTGGAAGGACAATAAGGATTCTAACTCATGTCCAAAGTGTGAGGTTTCACGGTGGAAATCAGTTAGGAACAGTCTAGATGGGAAGCATGTTTATAAGGTTGCTAAGAAGGTTCTTCGTTACTTTCCAATAAAGAAGAGTCTGCAAAGGCTCTTTCTTTCATCAAAAACAGCAGCTCTTACAAGATGGCATGATGAGAAACGAACAAGAGATGATTATCTTAGGCATCCTGCAGATTCTCCTCTTTGGAAAGACTTTGATGATAAACATCCAAAGTTTGCTGAGGACAGCCGCAATATTCGAATGGCATTTGCCACAGATGGATTTAATCCATATAGGGGACAAAATGTTAGTTATAGCATTTGGCCCGGTATATGTATACCATTAAATTTTCCACCTTCAATGTGCATGAAGCAATCAAACTTCATCCTTTCCTTTTTGATTCCTGGCAAGTATGCTCCTGGTCATAATATGGATGTGTATTTTCAGCCATTTATTGAGGATATGGTAGATATGTTTGACAAAGGAGTTAGAACTTATGATCCTTCAAAGGGAGAGTATTTCCAGCTGCGTGCTGCAGTACTGTGGACTATTACAGATTTCCCAGGTCTAGGATATGTGTCTAGTTGTGTTACATCTGGTAAGGCAGCATGTCCTGATTGCCACTGTTTTATATGCTCAATTAGACTTGGTAAAGGCAACAAGACCTGCTACATGGGTCATCGTAGGTTCTTGCATGAAGAGCACCCATTTAGGTTTGATGAGCAAAAATTTGGTTCAACTGAGCTTAGACAGGCACCGACTCCACTTACTGGAGAGGAAATTTTAGAGTGTACTAAAGATCTTGTCACAGTTTTGGCAAGGATCCATCTGGCAAGAAACCAGCAAGCAAGAGATGCAAGGAAGGGGATCCACTAGTCATTTTCAAGAGGAGGTCTATTTGGTTCAAACTTCCATATTGGAAAGATTTGATGATCCGCCATAACTTTGATGTCATGCACATAGGAAAAAATGTGTATGAGAACTTTGTTAATACATTCTTAGGTACTGATGGGAAATCGAAGGATAATCTTAATTCTCGCTTGGACCTTCAGGCTATTGGTATTAGAAGTGACCTTCACCCTATCGAAATTGAAGACCAATTTTATATACCACCTGCCCCATACGCAATGAGTTCTGATGAGCAGAAATTATTTTGTAAAGTATTGAAAGGGGTAAAGTTCCCTGCTGGTTATGGATCTGATATTCGACACAATGTTCATGTCAATGAGAAAAAGGTGTTTGGACTAAAGAGTCATGAGTGTCACATTGTTCTACAAGACTTATTGCCACTTGGTGTAAGGAAAATATTGCCAGAGATAGTTGTTGCTGCAGTTGCTCGTGTTAGTCATTTTTTTAAGAAGATTTCTGCACCTGTTTTTAGAAAAAGTGACATGGATAATCTAGAGGCTGATATAGCTGAAACCTTGAGCCTTCTTGAGACCATATTCCTTCCGTCTTTCTTTGACATGATGGTACATTTGATGGTTCATCTTCCTGCCCAAGCAAGAATGGCTGGTCCAGTACATTTTCGTAGCATGTGGCCTGTTGAGAGGTACTTTCTTTGGCAGATTCAAACTTAAGAAACAAACTCAATACATATTAAATTTACAACATGATAAGTGTATCATATATGTTTATAGGTATTTGATGCGACTTATGGGTAGTGTCCGTACAAAAAGCCATCCGGAGGGATCAATCATGGAGGGTTCTTTGTTTTATGACAGCCTTACACTTTGTGCTCGCTATTTACATGGGTCAACTCAATTTTACCGACAAGTTACAGTTAATGAGGGGCTGCACATAGAAAATTCAAGTACAACTATATTTCATAGCACTGGACGGGGTCTAGCTGGGAAGAGCATGGTGACTTTAGACCATAAGACTTGGCTTCAAGCACATAGATATATCCTATTCAACTATGCTAATATACAACCTTACTTGGAGTAAGTTTCCTAATTCACTTGACATCTCTTGTTTACTTTCCCATGGATAGTAAATTTACAAATTAACACTTGCAGCAAGTATTCTCGTTATCTATCCTCAATTGGAGTTCGAAATCAACGAGATATCAGCCGCATGCAACATGAATCCTTCCATGAGTGGTTTAGGTCACATGTAAGTAGGAAAAGAACATGGTACATGTTATTTCGTAGTTCATGTCTAGCTTAGTTATTAATCAAATTATTTTGTTTAACCTCAGGTGGAAGAAATGTGTGAGGAAGCACCAAATGAGATTAAAATTTTAGCTAAGATGCCCATGATGGCTGCACGAAAGTACAGTAGCTATAGAATAAATGGTTTTGATTTCCACACAGAATCCTATGATGTAGGTAGGTCTATTCAAAATAGTGGGGTAGCTCTAGTTGCAGACGAAACATGCTTTGAAAGGGGAAATAACAATAACTTTGTAATGGGAAAGAAAACTTACTATGGAGTTATAAAGGATATTGTTGAACTGAACTACTCACATGAAGGTAATGTGGTTCTTTTCAAGTGTGATTGGGTTGACAATCATTTGGAACATAAGTGGGTTAAGACCGACCAATTCGGGGTCACCAGTGTTAACTTTAAGCATTTATTCAATACCGGTGAAAAAATTTCAGATGAGCCTTTCATTCTAGCATCACAAGCAGTGCAAGTCTTCTATGTTTCTGATGGAATTGATACTGAGTGGGTTTCCGTTCATCAATCAAAACCAAGAGACTACTATGACATTGATAATTTGGAGATTGAGAACATTGAAAGTGGCAATGGACTAGTTGTGCCATTGCCTGATTTAAATGTCGGTGTGACTGTGGATGTTATTAATGGGATTGTCCCTGCTGTTAGAACAGATATAGATGGTATAATTGTTGATCGAAAAAAGTCTAGAAAGAAATCTAAGAAGTGAGTCTTGTTGGCGCAATGTTTGCCATGTTTTTGTTATTCTTTAGCTGCAATGTAGTTGCATTTAACTTGTTTCTTCCTTTTCAGGAGTAAAAATGTCAAGCGCAAGAGGAAACAATAAGGAAGCCTATATCCATCCGTATGAGCTGCAGAGAATTGCAAATTGTGCAAAGAACAAACAGAAGTTCGATGATCTTAAACTAACACACTGTGCAAAGGAGCTGCAGGAGAAATTTCGGCCTAGGAAAAGAATAAAGGTCAGCCTAATCCTCCTTGAATGAATTATCATGGTACAACACTTGCAGATTTGTAGATCATTAATTACCAATCACATGATGTTCTGCAGAAACCTCAGGAACCAATAGAAGATCCACCTAACAATCATAATTTGCGGCCTAGGCCTGAAAAACCAAGTCCTGAGATTGCAATTGCAGATGAGGATATTGCGGACTATGAAACAATTGGAGACTTCTTAAGTGACAATGAAGGTTATGTTTGTAGCATGTATTGTAACTTACCATACTTGTGATAATATTGTACCTAATTCCTAGTGATCCTTACATTTGCAGATATGCATAGTAGTACCAAAAAGAAGAGGAAAGGAGGAAGGAAGCTCACTAGAATGGATGATATATTATTAAAGGAACCTGGCAGCATACCTAAAATTAAAATAGAAGTAAATAAGGATGGGCAGCCTATTGGAGAAAATTATAGGAAGCTTTCTAGTTGTATTGGAGTTCAAACACGAAAAACTTTGCCAGTTGGATACTCTGATTGGAGGAAAGTAGATGCTGAATTGGAGACAACAGTTTGGAAAGACATAAAGGTACTCAACTTTCCTAGTTTTGCTGAGATGGCTGTACTGCTGCTTCTAGCTAGTAGGAATGTTCACAAATTATGTTTTCCTGACTTTCCAGAAATGATTTGATATAGATGATAAGGCTAGGGACTGGGTTATAAATAGTGCTGGAGCAAAATGGAAGCAGTTTAAATCAAAACTTAAGAAAGAAATTTTTGATGAAACATTGACTGATGAGGAAATGAAGAACTTACATATTCATAGAATTGATCCTCATGAATTGGATTCTCTTCTCAAAATTTGGAGGTCTCCTGAGTCTCAAGTAAGGATTAATTGATATGAATCTGTTTTTTTAGTCATCTGCCAATTGGGTTTGTTTTCTTCAACATACATGCAGATGTAATGTAACACTTCTTATCATAGGCTCTGGCGGAAAGAGGAAAAGAAAATCGTGCAAAGCTGAAGTTTCTTCATACATCAGGCAGTGCGAGCTATGCTTCTACTGCACATAAAATGGTATAGAAGCTTACCATTGTCATCTTAGTTTAATTGATCATTTTTGGGGCTATTTGACTAGTGCAAATTAAAATCTTGTAGGCTAAGCAACTTGGACGCCCTCCTCGAAGAGATGAAGTCTATATAAAAACACATACAAGAAAAAATGGAGTGCCCTTAAGCGCAGCAGAAGTAACAATTGTAAGTTTGTGTCATGGCTAACATATCAAATCCAAGCATTGTACACCTATTACACCTAGTTGATCAGCCATCCACATTAGCTTGCTATTACGATCTTTCCTGTCATTTTAAAGACCTTAGAAACTATAGATGTCACACCCCAAAATTTCTGATTTTGGGTTGTGAGTAGAAAACACTAAAATCCGGCGAAACTATAGATGTCGTTCCAGATCTGAAGCCGAAGTTTCGCATCTCCTAAAATCCGGCGAACTTCCGGCGAGCTTTTCCAGCCAAACCGTCGCGTCCCGGAGAAAACCGTCACCACCATGAGGTAGCTCTCGTCGTTCTCTACACCATGGTGTCTTCCTTTTTACGAATCCATCACCGATTAATTGTTTTCCTAAAATCTCTTCTCTTTTCCGGCGATGTCTCTATGGATGCCATGTGTTCTTCGTGTTCTCTGGCCACCGCATGGTTCCTGCGCCTCTCCTCAGGCCGCAGGCGGACCCCACACCGCCGCTCGAGCTCGGTGACCCCACGGCTGCCTTCACCACGTCTTTGCTCGGGTGGAGTAGCAGGCCGCCGCCATGCCGGCAGCAGGTGCAGGGCGGGGTGGCTGCTGCTCGCCACGAGCAGCACCGGCCTGAGCAGGCCCAACCTGGTGGCTAATCGCCGGCGGCCGGACAGCAGGCCCCATGGCTGAGGACCCTTCCCTCCCGGCCAAACCCACTACTGCAGTTGCTGCACTTTGCCACATTCATCAAGATGAAGAACAGGATTTGTTCCTAAGGAACAACATGATGGTAATTACGAGTTTGCCACTCAGCGTTAATTTCTACCGTTTAATCATCTAATCTCTGTTTTAATCCATTCCAGTTGCGTTAGTTTTGTGTCGTCGTGATCTGCACGGTAGTGTTAACGTCTTTCATGTCACATGATTTTTCATATATAGTTAAACATTAAATTGATTAATAAACCTACAATCGATTTATAATTAAAATCAATATAGGTTTTATACTTCGATATTTTATACACAAATGTTAACATGATTAGTTACTAATATAAATATGCTTTTAATTTATAATTTTATTAGGCTAACCGTTGTCATATAAAATACGTTTAGATACTCTCACATGTTCTTATTTTCTTTTACTATAAAGTTTAACTTGATTAAATTATATGACAATATTTGTGAATAAAATATGATTAGTCTAACCCGATTTTATAGTTAAAATATGTTTTGTCTAATCTGAATTAATATCTTGTCATGGTCTTATTTAATTAAAATAAAACAAGTCGGTAGTTTTTCCTTTTATAATATAAAATTCTCGGTAGACGTGTCTTTCAGCAGTAGCTCTGTTTTAATCGTTTCGTGCGATCCCGCGACCGTAGTATGAGCTCTCTTTTAGTACGTTGTTTTGTCTCGGTTGTGTTGTTCATAGTCGTCTATGTTGTTTGCTTATATGTCTGCTTATGTGTGGTGCTTGCTACGAGTAGACGATGACCGGTTGTGCGCGCTGAAGATCAAAAGGTGATGACCCAGAGACGATGATGTGAGAATTGGTCAAGTGTAACAGGCATGTATACATGGGATCATCCTTGTTACCTACGCACTTTCATCTACCAATCATGTGCATGTGTCAAATGATAACCATAGGTTTTATCTAGATGTTCAACCTGTACCTTGTTACCGTGGGATAAGTGCATATGGGTAGATCTGCTAGTGTTGTAAACCTTCAAATAAGATCTAATAAATCGACTAATGATATGCGCAACTTCTGATCTTATCTTGTTCTTGGTAATGTGAACTCGGGCGTGGGAGTCTTCGTGCTCTTGGCCCCTCTAAATGATCTTCTGCGGGCAAAAGCTGGGACATACAGTACAGCCGCGAGGGCTACATGGCTCTGGTTTTAGTTGGTTCGAGGACCTCTCCTCGCTTGATGGTGGTTACCCGAAAGGGCACAAAAGGGGCTCGCCGACTCGGGTATAGGACGGCCACCTGGTCTCATGTGTATAGCCGGGAAGGAATGTGCCATCGGAAAGGGGTGTTCCTATATCTGCTTGCCAATTGGAAACCTAGTGGCCACTATCTTGTTAGGGGAACCTCGAAAGACTTCATAGTGTACCCTGCCGCACTTCCTTGGTAGAGGTGATATGGGATTTGCAACCCCTGGCATATGGGGATCATGGCTCACGGGTAAAGTTGTACAAACTCTGCAGAGTATTAAAACTGATATATCAGTCGTGCTCACGGTCACGAGCGGCTCGGAAAACTTGCAGGCTAATCACTTAAACGAAATTTACTTTTGTTCACGTTACTAACATATTTGTGATTCTGATGATGTTGCCATATTATTATTCATGTGGTATAATTGGGTTTGCAAGCACAACTTGATGACTACTTAGATCTAAAATCTTGACCAACTAAAAGTGCTAATCGCAGTAAACCAGTGTCAAGCCTTTTTGAGCTGCATAACCCCATGTTATATTTGCTGAGTACGACATGTGCTCACCCTTGCTATTTCCCCCACACCCCAGTCTTCATCAGAGTTGCACAGCGGAAGCGTGGTGAAGGCACAGATGAGTTCTAGAATACTGACAGAAGTGCTAGGCGTATGTTACCCCCAGTCAACTGTCCCTGTGAAGAATGGAGTCTGAAGAGAAGATTAGTTTTCGTTCCGCTTAACTTTGATGTAAGTGTTAGTTATAACTTTGTTTCGTGATATAGAACACTGTTTTTTATATCTTTTTCCTCTGTGGTTGTATGTGTGGACTTCCTGGGCACACATATGGCGTATCTGGTTTTGTTCTTTAAAACCGGGTGCTACAATAGAATAGTGAACTTGGTTTGTCATTTAGTACTTGCATCAGATCTGCTATTTTATAATTATCAATTAGTCTATTTGTACTTGCATTAGATCTGCTATTTTATAATTAACAATTAGTCTATTACTACTTGCATTATATCTGCTCTCATTTCCTACAATGAACATACATATTCATTCTTCCTAGAACGAGCTGAAAGATGTTGTTGAAGTCTATCCGGAGCTGAAGGATAAGACAATCTAGCAAGGTGATGCTTTTGCTGTTGTTTGTGGGCTAAAAGAGCCGAAGGGGCGAGTCCGTTGTTTGGGTCTGGGACCAACTCCTCAAGACATTGGTACCCCAGGAGTTATGGGGTACAAATCAACAAGGCTCCAGGTTGAAGTTTTGGCACGTCAAGATGCTGAAAATGAAAATCTATTGCTACGACAACGTATCTTGGAGTTGGAACAAAGGGAGGAGCAAAGGAGAGTGCTAGAGTCTGCAAATGTTGAAATAATCTCACAACATGGTTCTAACTCAAGACAACAAATGGTAAGTTACTTCAAAATGCCATTTCAAAGTATACATATCTAAATTTTCTGCATATACTAATATCACCTTTCTATGCTTGATGTAGAGCCCAAAATGTGATGAAGATGGTGAGGCCAATCAGCCTGTTCAAGGTGAAGAAGATGAGTATGTAGAGGGAGACAATTATGACGAGGAACCTGATAATGAGGCCGATCAGCAAGTTGCAGCCCATGCAGCCTCACCTGCCATGAATATTACATCACAAAGGACTGATGGCCAGCACTTTTCACGTGATGCACTTGTAATCTTCTCAACCTCATGCAAATTTTATACTTATGATTTAATAGTTGTTGAACCTAGCATTTATCTATTTCTCATAAGTTCATTATCTACTTCAGGCTGGAAATGAGGTCATATTATTTGCCATGTCTAGTGCTGAAAAAGTGGCTAAGGCAACCGTTGTTTCAGTTAATCCAAAAAATACTCTAGATGGTGTGGCTCTTGGAACCAAATTTTGTGAAGTTATTGTGGATCTTGTCCTCCGACGTGATGCATTAGTGCCACGCCCTTATGCTGAAATCAAGACTGTAGGGGATGCTCTACGGATGCCGCTTGCTTGGCCATTTAATCGGGTAATGTTCACTTGATTCAAATTTTCATGTATTTCAGACCTGTGCAAATGAAAGTAAGCATTTAGATGACAATTGCTGTTATTCTTGAAACTGAAATACTATCCATGGTTCGCCAAAAACAAATGATAATGATCTAATGTTTCCAAATAACTTATCGAATAATTATAATTTGTGCTTTACACAACTGAATATAGTCTTCATGAATCTCAGCTCCTCACAACTGAATGTGAACCTGGAAGCAATAGTAACTGTTAGGCTGACTTGATTATGCTGAGAAAGGTCTTGGATGACTAGGATCAGTTCCACTTCTATAAACCGTAATCTGTAGCCATCCTCTATATATGCATGTATCGTGTGTTATCATAATCATCTACTTTCCACATAGGAGTATATATCATTTCTATCCTCTACTGAAACTAATCTAAGACAGCCTTGCATTAACAATTTATTTCACAAGGCGCACTTGATTTCCATCATATGAGTAACAAATACAATTGAAAGATAATTTCACCTCCGTGTTCTTATTAGATTTTGCCTTCCATCATATATCTACTATTTCTAACTATGATAATACTTGTGACAGCTGAAAATCAGTAGTAAGCAACCAAGATTTGAGGAGGTTGCTGGTTCTTCAAAGAGGGTTGCTGGTTCATCTCAGAGAGCTTCTCAAGGTGCTGGAAGATCAACTCACAGATGCTAGATGGTGGTAGCTTGTTGGCAGGAAGGATGCTTAGAGTGAACTTGAATGCTTTTGTACTAGATGCTATCTTATGGTGTCGACTCGAACCTGAGGGTGGTTATGTTGGATCACTTTTGGATGATGATGACTATTCAGCCACTATGTTGGCGTGATGGGCATATGATTAATGTACTCATTTGATATGGATGTATGACAATATGATTAATGTGCCCATTTATCACCATTCAGTACTGTATTGGTTCGAAATATGAGCTAGTTTTAAATATGTGTGGATTATTATTTTTATCTATTTAATTGATACCGATGGACTGTCAGTTGCTAAAACTTATTATTGTGATGGACTGCCCGTTGCTAAATCTGCTGACAGACCGTTTGTTGCTAAATTCTGGAGCGATGGACGGTCTGTCGCTAAATATGAAGTCTGTCGCTATATACATATAACGACGGCTTCAACAGCACCTGCCAGGGTCAGTCGCTATAGCTTTTAGCCACGGACCGTCCATCGCTATACACTCCTTACAACAACTTCAAGTCAGTCGTTGATTAAGGGTTGTGGTGTAGTGTTCTTCGACTCCGTCATCGTCTCTTTGCGTTGAGAGGTAACTATTTTCGTCTCCTACCATGTCTTTTGAATATGAGAAGAATTTAATTAAAATATATAGTTTGCAAGAACAAGCATAGCAGAGAGTTGAGTAGTTTAAATTGGTTCATCACAATCACTTGATAGTTTTCTACTGCTAGCTAGGTAGTATCCATTGTATATTTCATACTTATGCAAAACGAGTAATAATGAATTTTAGTGTATTTTTAGTTAATTTTCTTTAGAAAAATGTGGAATTTATAATAGTTTGCAACAATGAATATAGAGAGTAGACAATGTGGAAATTGGTATTGTTATATCATATTTTTTCGATTATCTAAACAAAAAGATAAATTTAAAGTCTTTTTTATTTATAATTGTTTAGAAAATTAGGAATTTGCATGTAATAGCTTAAAAAATGAGTATGGATATAATAGATGGCAACCGTGACCGGGTCCTCAGCCTCTCATCATCGGGATCCAAAGCGTTTGCGGCCGGATATTCCTCTCATTGCTTGCGGCGAGTGTAAGCAGAAAATTGTGAAGGAGTACCGAGTGAAAAAAGAGGGAATCAACAAGGGTCGTATATTCTACAAGTGTCCAGACCATGAGGTGGGTTATTATTTACCCGCATTGATTAATATGGTTCATTTATATCGGTTTTGCTTGATGATGTTGTTTAAATTCCTTATTCTTTGTTCTAATTGCAGTGGAAGGGCACCGGCGGATGTAAAGGTTGGTACTGGGAGGAAGAGTACGTTCAGCACGTACGAAATTCTATTGCACAGGAGGTTGCCGCTGAAGGTGATGAGGCAGTGAGTCAGCGGCAGCAGCCCATCCATGCTGATGAAGCGCATGATCTGTCTATTTTAGTTGGGATCGGACGCGAACTAGTTATGTTGCTTAAGTGCATTTTAGTTTTAGTTTTTTTAGTGCTAGCTGCGATTGTCTTCGTTGTAGTCAAGCTTGCTTGAATTAATCAATCATGTGATGTCACGAGTGTTGTGCAATAACATGATGTCACGAGTGTTGTGCAATAACATGAGAAACTACTAAGTGCATGGTTGTAATATTTAATGTAGATGTTGTAACGCAATTGGATGTATAATGTCAATCGCCGCTCCAAAGAGTTTATTGCTGGCGTGCACTATTTCTTAGGTGTGGCTGAGACAAACAAGCAGGATGGTTTAATGTGTTGCCCATGCGCCGTCTGTAAGAATTTGAAGGAATATTCATGCTTAAGGACTCTTCATACGCATTTGTTGAAGTCGGATTTCGTAACAATCTATATTTGTTGGACGAAGCATGGAGAAAGGAGGGTTGTAATGGATGATGGGGGCCTTTAGTCCCGGTGACCGGAGCCGGGACTAGGGGGGCTTTAGTCCCCGGAAGCGTAGTCCCAGCTCGGCAACCGGTGCTAAAGGCCGTTACCGACCGGGGCTATAGCCCATTTCTGTTGTAGTGTAGATAAATTGGACTAGAAATATTTACTTTAAAAGAATACAAAAAATTCTTCAATATATATATATATATTTTTAAAAAAATATCCAAATATTTTTAAATGAAAAAATAATGTGCGAAAATCATAAAATTGGTTTTATAATCTTAAAAAGTTCATAGAATTGTTTACACCTCAGAAAATTATGAAACTGGTTTCATTTTTTCCCGTAAAATCACCCACTATCTTGTCGTGCCTAGCTGATATTTTTTTGAATCCTGATGCACTTAATCTGTTGCTTATTTGCAAGCAAAGGCTCTTGCGACTACGTAGAAGCACTAGTATAGCATCGTTATGACTAAACATGTGTGACAGGATAAGCGTTAGTTGGTCCCCTAATACGGATACATTTTCAAAATAGTTGTGTTACCTAGCTTGGCTGCATGGCACTACTACAAGTCTACAACAGGTTTAACTGAGGCGGGCAGAGCCGGTTAGCCGAGGTAGGCAAACCATCTAACAAAAGGTCACAGTTAATCAGGCTTAACCGAGACGTACAGTACAACATATGACTGTCTCGGTTATGCAACCGTCTCGGTTAATTTTTTAGCAGAGACAGACACTTAGAGAGGCTTTATATTGACCATATATAGTTCCAATTATATAATTAGAAATTGTTCTAGACACCGGCCTTTTTCTTTGTCATGCGTGTTTAGGCCTTTAGGGCAGGTACGACGCCCGTCTTTTTATTGTCTCTGTGCCGGTTATTTTATAGAAAACACCCTTGTCCAGCTTGCAGACGATGGCTCCGTCGCCTCACGAGACGACGACGAGGGCCCGTGGTACGAGGTCGCGCAGTCGGCTAGAGCAGCGTTGTATGCTCTCGTCTCCTCAACTCGACGGCGCGCTCAGATTCCACGTGCGGGTGCTCGCAGTTGCGGTATGGGTGCGTGCTGGGCGCTCAGCTCTCGGCGTTGGGGACGGATGCGGTGGGCTCTCGCCGGCTCGCCGCACAGGGCCTTCTTCATGCTCGGCCGCTTCGCTCTGCTCCATACATGCAGCCTTTCTTTCTCCAGCCCTCTCCCCGCGAGCGGTCTCCTTCCTACTTTGCTCCCACACAGGGCGGCTCCAGGAAGGTGCTCTGTCTGGCTTGGTCAAGGCGGCCGAGGAGGAGCAGGGCCGTGCCGCCACGGCCCCCAGGGAATCCATGGTTGCTTGGCATCTACCAGTCGTCTGCCTAGCTTCTTGCATCCACACCGGGCAACACGCCCCAGATCAGGCCTCTGTATCCGCTCCCAGATGGCTTCATTGTCGTCCATTGTACCTTGCGTCGTGGAGAAGAGGAACTGCTGCTTCATAAGCTAACCCACTGCTTTGCAACCTTTTGGGTCTGATGAAAAGGTAGTTCAACTGCTGAAGAAGTCACTCAATTGTTCTCTGGTCAAATTCTTGAGTCTGACGATTTTGGAAACAGCAAATTCAGGTCGTAAGATTCTATGGATTTTGAGGCTATGATGTAGTGGCTACCTTGATAGAACAGATTTTGCCGTTTCAGCACTCTGTGGTGTTGCCCTGATTTCTTTAGCAGTATCACACTTTTACATGCATATGCCTTTCTAGATGAATGCTTAATTTACTTCTCAAAAAAAATATGTACGCAAAGATAGTATAGTACATAATTTGCTTTCTAGATGTATATTTCTTAATTATCTATCAAATAGCAACACAATGATATACAAAATAGTATTCATGATTGATCTTAGTTACATGTAAAGCATTAAATAGTTTGCATACGATCCTCTGTCTTTGGGTTGTACGACATGTCCTTTTAATGCTATGTATGTCATATTCGAGACTCTTGCAGACGACCCTTCGTCTGTGGGTTGTACATGCTCTTAGTTTATTCGGCAGATGGCTGCTATATCTGGTGTGCAAAAAAATATTTCTTATGGGGATTTGCTAAAATCCAGTCGCCTGAAATTTAGATTTCTTTCAGGCGATGGTTATTGCATATACTTTGTACGCGATCTGCAATTTTGAGTAGTGATAATAAAATAGTCTTTAGACAAAACTAAAAACCTAAAAAAATAATTTGTGTTGGCACAAAGATAATTAACAATTTACAATTATTTCTATATGAAGACAACGACAAAAATTTAATATGTAATGACACAAAGACAAATAATAAATCACAAAAGTAACAATTAACTCATACTAGTTGGTGATATAAGAGTGGTGCCCGAAATCATCTAAAATTTCAGGCACCTGAAATATAGGAAAAGTGTTTCTTATGTGACTCACATGATTATGCATACTGCTCATGTCAGGTTATGGCCTTTTCAAGGTTTTTGATGCATAATGTAATCTGCAAGCCATCTTCTACAGACATTAAAACTCATCGGTAGGCTCATGAATTTCTTATTTATCTTGTCTTGCCTTTCTTAAATATATGTTTTTAATTTATATTCTATTCCTTTTGTTTTCATGAATATGTGATTATCGATGTATATTTTTAATGATCTAAGTTGTTGTTTAACATTTTTCTCCTGTTTAAATTAAACTGTACTGAATTTGGAATTCTCATATTTGGATATGCCAGGCATCAACCTCCATGAAGAGTTGATGCTTTTCTTTGCCCCGTTCTTTTGCCCTTATCAGCCGGCTTACCAGTCGTACTTCAGCTTATTCTCTCTCATAGAACACTATTGAAACAACTGAAATCAGCCATACAAACAACCAGCCAAACAGGTTAGAAGTACCCTAAAAAATTTCCCCTGAAATGCCATTATTTACTCTACTTGTGAGTTTATTTTCAAGTGTATTAACATTTGCTTCTATTTTCATTATAATTGTCGGGTACATAAAAAAGGGGTACCCCAAAACCTTGATTAAGAAAAACTAAACTGCAACAAAACCCACTATCACTCCTCCGCCCTAACTGTCAAACCAGCCCAAACGCCAAAACCACACTGGACCAGCCCACGAACGGGCCTCGACGGCTCGGTTGCAACACCCTCGAGGAGTCCCTTCTCGAGACAAAGCCAGTCCGCTCGAGGCAGCCCTCGGTGACGGAACTCTGCCGAGCAAATGAGGCAGCCCTCAGTGACGGAAACTTCCCGAGCGAACGAGGCAGCCCTCGATGACGGAACTCTGCCGAGCGAACGAGGCAGCCCTCGGTGACGGAAACTTCTCGAGCGAACGAGGCACCCCTCCGTGACGGAAACTTCTCGAGCGAACGAGGCAGCCCTCGGTGACGGAAATTTCCCGAGCGAACGAGGCACCCCTTAGTGATGGAAACTTCCCGAGCGAACGAGGCACCCCTCGATTACGGAACTCTCCCAAGCGAATGAGGCAGGCCTCGACCGCCTCGTCGCACACCTCCTCGGGCACCCCTCGAGGGGCACCCCTCGAGCATTCCTCGGGCAACCCTCGAGCACTCCTGAGGCGCCTCTCGATTACAGAACTCTCCCAAGTGAATGAGGCAGGCCTCAACCGCCTCGCCGCACACCTCCTTGAGCACCCCTCGAGCATCCCTCGAGCACTCATGGGGCACCCCTCGAGCATTCCTCGGGCACCCCTCGAGCATTCCTTGGGCACCCCTCGAGCGCTCCTAGAGCACCCCTCGACCACCTCGCCTCATACCTCCTCGAGCACCACTCGAGCACTCCTAGAGCGCCCTTCGAGCACTCCTAGAGCACCCCTCGGGCACTCCTCAGATACCTCCTGTACGACTCCAGGAGCATAAATGCGCACTACCTTCCTATTGTACGACTCCAGGAGCAGTGAGTCATGCTCAGGTCTAATCAAGCTTTTACCGCCTGTACCCAGAAAACAAGCAACTCGTACAACACTGTTACGCCATGCCGTGCACTGTGCCTCGTCAGGCACCCCTTCAAGGAACCATTGTCAACATATTTCTCGCATTCTTCGGCGCTCGACCCATTCCGCGTAGGCCTCGACTGCCTCGACCACCCCCTTGAGCAGGACTTCATCAAGACCAGTCAACGCCCCAACAGCTCCCAACGCGGCATCTCCGGCGTCTCGTACATCTCGCACATGGGCGTCGTCCTTCGTCATCACCAACCGCGTCGTCACCAGGACGATTATGACATCTCTCGACGCACGTCACAACAAGGACAACCACGACACGACGGAGCACGCCGCTACAACAACACTGACACGACCGGCCTCGCCTCACCAACATCATTGCCTACGTTCGCCCTAGAACTCATGTACTCATGTGCCTCCTCTGCTCCTATAAAAGAGGACGCCATGGCTTAGGAAAGGGCACGTTATGTTACGTTTTACAAGCTTCCAGCAAGTAGACATAGCTCTCAAGCTCATAGCCATACACAATAGACTAGAACTCCAGAGCCCGGTTCTCTAGTTCTAGCTCCTTCCTTCACACCCCCGTTCTCTCTCATACGCTTGTATACACCACTGTACAAGCACTTCGGTGCAAGATAATACAAACTCTCCCCCCCCCGCTGGACGTAGGGTCTTTTCTTGCCCGAACCAGGATAAATCGTTGTGTTCTTCTTGCATCACCATCCAGATTAGAGAGCACGCAATCACAAATTCACTCGTTGGTGTTGACCCCTGGGTTCCGAACACTGACAATAATCCTTTTATCTGAATGTTTGAGGTGCGGATATTGTTATAGTTGTTGAGTAGCTTTGCATATTCTCGGAAGCTATGAGATGATTGATGGCGCTGCAAAGGTCCTATCATCAATATTTTTATATCTATGTTTAATTGTTTATTTAGTCTATTTAAAGTTCAAGCATCCATAGTTTGTCTCTTTGACTTTGAGGGTGTGTTTAGTTGGGAAATTTTGAAAAAAAAATCCTATAGCACTTTCGTTGTTATTTGAGAAACTTTGTCCAAATATGGACTACCTAGACTCAAAAGATTCGTCTCGACATGTACATACTAAAAGTATAATTGGTTATTTTTTTACCTACAGTTAATGTTCCATGCATGCATCCAAACATTGATGTGATGGAAATTTTTGCAAAATGGAGGAACTACACAGGGCCTGCGCATGAATTCTGTTTAATTTGATATATTCTCTTTTTTACCATAGGTTAGCACAGATGTGCTACTATTCTAATATATAATAATATATGATCACTAAAAATCACCAACGTATTTACACTACTTTGGTTGCTTAATTTGTGTTAGACTAAATATCACCATAACATTAGCACAGGCAATATACTAGTAGGTCCCCAACAACTTATCTACCTCCTCCGGCCGCTGCAGCTGTAGGCTGCCGCAAGGGCGCATGTTGGGAGCAACCCGCGCGATTTATCCGCATCAGCGACCCACCCGTGCTCGAAAGAAGAAAGGGGCTCGTAGAGCTAGTGACCGTGTTCGCGACCAGTGGACGAGCCACATTGGCCGGCGGCGCTCGCACCCGCTCTCGCCGGAGCTGCGCGTGGTGAAGGTTGCGCTTGAGTAGGAGTTGGCGCTCGCGCCTAATGGATCTCTTGCCAATGGCTGGCGGAGCCGTGTTTGGCGGAGTTCCTCGTCAACAAAGTCACTACAAGAAATGGTTGGCTTTTTGACATAAAATCCATTTGTGACATTGTCTTTTTGACGGTAATTATGTATGGTTTATGACATAACACGTTAGTTATGATATGAGTTTATGTCATAATACGTTAGTTATGACATGAGTTGAAGGGCAATCATTTTTTGACATTGCACTTTGTCATAATACACATAACTGATGTCATAATTCACATAACTATGTCATAATTAACGTCAAAAAGCCAGTGTCATAAATAGATTTTATGTCAAAAAGGCAACCATTTCTTGTAGTGAGTGAAGAAGTCGTGACGATAAAGAAGTCGCGACGAAATGAAACAATGGATCTTCGTAGGGGTTTCACCCGGTTTCCGATGTTTTAGAAACACAAGTCACTTGTTTCGTCCCTATGAAATGTTTTCTTTGTCTCTCTCTAGTTTCATAGAAAAGTTTTTTATGTTGATGTGACACCCTATTTAATGTGTATGAAATTTTCTATAAAACCCCATTAAGATTGACATAACAAGTAAACATTGTTTGTAGGTGCCTGTAACAAATCCAATTTAGGTCGCTCAACTATTGTGATTATGTGATTATTCTCCTACAACTACAAAGCCAGTTCTTTTGGCCTCCCTCAACTTTTAAACTGTTTATTTTTGCACAATGGTTGGTTTTAAACTGTTTATTTTTGCACAATGGTTGGTTTTTTCCCTGAACACATAACAATCTCAAGGATGATAATGGGTTGTAAAATAACCCATTGTAGTCTGGATTGTATAAATGATCAAGCATTTTGTTCTCATATATACTGAACACCTAACAATCTTCTTGAACACAACAATCTCAAACATGACTTTATAAATTGGTTGTATAATTATTATCATAAATATAAAGTTATTTTGTTGCATGATGTAGTCCTTGTAGTGAATATCTTTGATTGTATGAAAACCTATCACATCAATTAAATAATTGATCAACACACGCGATAGTACACTCTCTTTCTTCGCACACCCTAGCTGCAACAACTGGATTGGCTTTATGTAAATATTGTCATCACAAGGATGAGAAGTTGGGCACAAATTAAAGTATCTGTTGCTGGCATGTGGCAAGAGGCATTAAGCAAGTTTTCACAATATTTATCTCATCCATTATTTGTTTCAGTGCACTTTTCCCCATAACACAAATTTGTGCAACACCGATTTCAAAATCAATATGACATGTTCCTGCCAATTATGAGATATGTTTATCACATCATTGATTGTATCAACTCCGAGGAACCATAGTAAATCTTAGAGTCATCTGATTGGCTCGATTCTGTATAGAATAATTCAAAATTAAGGATGTTTGGAATAATTATGTAACAAAGGCTAAAAAAATAAATTGAGTGGAAAATAAATTCTTACTATAGAAGGACGTGAGATTCCAGATTTAGATGCCAACATTCCAAATTCCAAATTAATTAAGAATGTTTGGAATATTTTTACGCAAACATAATTAAGAATGTTTGGAATATTTTTACGCAAACATTGCAAATTTAGCTTCAATGTCATTAATTTTAAATTAAATTAAATCCTAGAAAATTTGCTCCCACAGGGAGTTGAACTCAGGACCTGAGGTGTCACCATCAGCTCTTGTAACCACTAGGCTACAAGCACTTTCATGACAAAATGAATATTCCAAAAAAAGTCAAAAACGACTAATAATTTGGAACGGATGGAGTACAAGCTTTGAACCGTAATTTTTTTGTTCAAATTACTAATATTAATAATGCGCCAGTCATTTTTAAATTTCATTTATAACATTTTTCTACAATATTGCTCTTATTTAAACTTGAATACGACATGAACAACCTACTAAATGCTTGCTAATTCTTTACATTTTGATTGTGTGTTGACTTGATTTGTTACATGCATAATTATATATAGATACCAAAATAATTGATTTTTACTCACAGGAATATGCTAGAATCATTGTTATTGCATCAGCAGATATGCACATTTTTTGTAATGCTGTGTAAAACCGTTTAGACCGTTCTAAACACTGCCTAAACCGTTTGAACGCAAAATAAAGAGTAACCGACAGCTTACCGTTTGGGCCGGGCGTGCGTGCTTTGGAGAAATGAGTGTGTGCTTGGTGGGCCGGTAGTAAAGGGTATTAGCGGGCTCCAGCATTCAGCCGATTATGCATGCATGTATCGGTGGCCCATAATAGTGTACTTGCTACAAATCCATCTTGGTGTGGTTCCTGTCCATTTATAGTGCACTGTGCACATACATACAAATGTATATTTATTTAAGAGGAGAGGAGGTTTCAACCACTACGCAGACCCTATAGGCAACAACACAAATATTCAGACTACTACCCTAGTCCCAAATTGTAGATATTTTTTACTATGTACCTAGATAATATACTACGATATGACTACATATACATAGTAAAAGTTTCTTGAGCAGGCTGTGAAAGTCAAACCTCGTGTGAAAAAGCATTATCACTTCCGGTTGTAATGGATGGCATCAGCGGTTATGTTTTTCTCACTCAAATGGTTCTGTTACAAATCAGTGGTAAAAATATATCACTACCCTGAGTTAAAAAAAATAGCAGTGATAATGGTGCTGGAATAAACTAGTATAAAAGGATTTATAGCAACGGGCTTGTTGACGCAAAACGTGACACCTCGCGCCAAGCACACAACAAGCCGAAAAGCTAGCTTCAATCGGGTGCCCGGAATGTGCTGAACCCGGAGACGTGCCAGTCGGTTTGACCTGAAAACCAACAAGAGAAAAAACTGTGAGAATACCTTTGGAACATGCCGGTTAAAACCAAACAGTTCCATATGTACGGCTTTGAAAGCCAATCACGACGGCACACAGCTATAGAAGCTGTCTGTCAGAGCATGTTTATAAAGTCATTCGGCTAGTATGAGAACAGAGTATGTAAAGCATATTAACTGCCGAATGCATATGTAGAGAAAGACATGCTTGAACAAATTAAAGATATTATAAACAGGTAACTTGCAAATATAGATCTATTCAAATAACACATGCATAGGCTAATCCAACTAATATGCCGTACGTTTAGTCTTCATAAACCGGTCAGGTATAAACTCAAGCAAAGCTAATCCACCGTATGATACCACTTGCTATAGGTCTACACCACTTCTTATAATTAGATTAATCCACCGCATGATACAATCTAATTATAACAAGCTAAAAGCATGCATGTATTTGAACAGATCTATAAAGGCTCATTACTCGTGTAAGCTTAACCAAAATCGGCAAACCAGCCGAATTGGGATCCATGAAGAAGAAACAAACAAGCAAGCACGATTAAACTAATCTAAAACCTGCATCTGTCGCACGACACCTAGTTTCATCAAAGCCTAACCATGATTGACATGCATGAACCCACAACATGTGACAATCTAGATTGAAAGTTGATTCGGCCATCATGATCTTATGATTAAAAGAGATCACAAGCAAACTCGTGCGACAAGGTCGAACAAAGATCAATCTAGATTGGGCAAAAGAGTGTTACAAGAATTAAATAAATAAAACATATAACACATGATAACTTAATGAATCTATTAGATCTGCCAAATCTAATAGAGCCGATAACTATTTTTACTCATGACTTAATCCGCCGCACGATACAAGGCATAAGCAAAAACCTCCCGTCATAAGCTTAAATCCGCCGCACGATACTAAGCTTAACATACGAGACTACTTGCATCATATCTAAATCCACCGCATGATACTAGACACGATAGCAAGATTGCCGGTACTTACGGAGGTCGACGGATCGATGATTCCTCTCGAAGAACTCGACGACATGACTAAGGACTCGAAGGTGGCACGGGGCCGGTTTGTATTGATGTGGTTGTGAACACTTTTTACAATAGCCAAGGGTTTATATTTATACCCTGGACGCGATACAAGTCCTAAAAGGACACGACTATGAAACGTTAAAGGAAAATACTACATTTTTGGCCTTTAACGCCCTTAGGAAACTTTATTGCCTTAATTGTCGCAATTTTGTTGCCCGGTCGGCTCTTGCTCCCGTCGTTTCAACGGAAACTCCCTTTTCCTCAGAATAGCCGACCGCATGAGCAGTTGCCGAATCCTTGGAAACTAGCCGACCACATGGATACTTGCCGAATGCCTCATACGCCCATCTCCGCACACTGGACATGCACGCCGTCTTCTAGCCTTTCCTTTATGCTAAATATAGAACTGGACGTCGAGATGTGCATGCTTTATCTATATTTATATTTAAATTGCCTTCTTTGCTTGCTTGCCACATCACAACGCCACCAAATCCAACTCCTGGCCAATGAGATCAGACCCCTCTGGCTTCTTGAATACTCGTTTAATCTGTCACGGTCATGGTCGATTATCCTCGTGATCAGCTTCTCTTGCCATATCTATTTCTTGAATGGAGTAACCGACCGCTTGGCCGTCTACCGAATGCTCTTCTCACTACTCGTTGGGTCCACCTGTCATCTTCTCAATGTTGACCAAAATCCAGTGTTAACAGGCTCCTTTTTTTTAGGGTTGACTTCATTCACACCTACCACTGCAGTGGAGTGATCGGGTCATACTAGACCGGCCGCCCCTTACAGTAGAGGCGGCAGGTGAAACAAGCCACCCCTACAAATGGATCGATCTGCACGGGCGGCTCACCCTCCAACCACCTCTGTTGTTTTATTTATAGGGACAGCTCAATCACCAGTCACCCCCGACTACTGCCCACAACATAAGGGTTGTGCCCCCTTCTTCCTCGTGTTGACTAATATAGCCCGAGGAGAAAAGGAAGAGGGGCCTTGGACACCTTTCAAAAATCTCTCTTTCAAAGGGGGAGGTTTTGATCTCAGTTCCTTTGGTGGAGAGGTTGTATAAGGTAAGAAAATGTTATTTAAATAGCGGTTGGTTAGCTTTTAATTAGATTTTTGTTTTTCTCTCTCTTACATGTTGTTGAGCCATTTGTGAAGAAAACTAGATCAAAGTTTCGACGTTGCTAGAGTAAATTAGGCAGTGGAATAAGATTTAGACCATAATTTAGTGTATCTTACTTGATTTTAGTAGACTATTAGTTGTATGGATGTTTCATGTACCTATAGATTTAGATCTACAAGTAAGGTTTTATTTTTAGAGAAAATTGCTATTATGGGACTACAAAGAAGTGGTTTCGCTAAAATAGGAATCCTAATGTTGGCTTCTCTAAAACAGAATTTCAAACATTTGTTTCTTGTTTTCCATGACATTTTGTTTCTTTTTTTTTCTTTTTCCACATGAGGAAACCCCATTTCCATTACTTAAACGGAAATACAAGCGTTTAGATGCGCACAGATAGACAGAATTTAGACAGGACAGACGACAGACACAGGATAAACCACTAGAGAACCCGCTAAAAAAATCCAGGGAACCTTGCCCAAACTAAGCAAACAGCATGGAAACAACCACCATAGAAAAGGACCTAAGAGCTTCTCTCATCTTCAGAGAGGCCACCATCATCCAAAAAACTGCACCATCTAACCAAGCAAGATTGACTTCATTCCAGAAGTGAAAGGCTCCTGTTTTGACAGAGAACACAGCAGACAACTCCCCCCCAGAGGAGGCCAAAAAACTTCTCAGCACTTCTGAAGCACTACTTGTTCAGGTCGGTGGAGTCTCCGTCATCCTGATCCGGTTCTTGAGGTCGATGAAGTAACAGGTTCACATTCCTTGTAGACTGGGCAGCCAGCACTTCCTTCGCGACCTTGAGCATCAAATCGGCACCATCAATAAGCTGCTGTTGGTCCATCTCTTCGTATAAACCTGCCCAAAATTTCATATAGGCACAAGCATGACACACTATTTCAATTGGGTTTTTAAGTAACTTGTTCTCAAAACAAGCTTTATTTCTGCATTTCCATATAGCCCAACATATCGCAGCAATTCCCCAAGTGTGAAATTTCATACCATTTGGTAACCAAAATTCACACCAATGCCAGCGCTGGTGTATATTAGATGGAATATTATAAGCACCAAAGCATTTAGCTATAACAGACCAGATTACTCTTGCAACCGAACACTCAAAAAAGAGATGTGAAATAGATTCTACACTATCACAGAAAGCACACCTTGGATCTCCCTGCCAATTCCTTTTTCTAAGATTTTCTTTAGATAAAAGAGCATCATTTGTCAAAAGCCACAAAAAGATTTTGATTTTAGCAGGTATTTTTCCTTTCCAGATCTTTTTGTGATAAAAACCATTTTCAGAGCAAGTAATACCATCATACATAGCTTTAACCGAAAACCTACCAGATTTCCCAAACTTCCAAGAAATGTGATCAGGGTTATTCACTAAATGAAAACAGGTAGCATCATTCCAGATAGTATTCCACTGATTCCTCAAATCCCCATGAAGCCATCTTCTAAACCTGGTACCATTCCCCCTCAATGCCTTTTTCACAGATATTTGCTTATCTTCACATAGAATATATAAAACTGGAAACAACAGAAAAAGAGGTTCATTAATGACCATATTGCCCTTCTGTCTAATCTCTTCATCCATTCATCTCCCGTGCGTGACTCCGCCGCCCGCTTGTCACCCGCCGACAAGTCTTCTTCTCATGCGACCAGCAATGCTCCTGCATTTTGTCAAATCTAGTTCGTGTGGAGAGGAACACACATCTGGACCAGAGAAGCGAGTGCGGCCATTGACAACGCTAACCCTGTTCAGTACCAAGATGATGTGATAACTACAAAAAGAATTAGGTTCAGCTCATATACTAACAACGCTGGATCCATACTTGATGAAGAATATCTTGCACGCGAGGCATTAACAACGTCAGTTGATCTAAATCAAGGCGTTATTTCAGATTATGATCGATCTAATGATTATGAAGCTTTGGGGCACATGAAGCCAACCATTTCAACAGTACGAGCATGTCAGATTGGCAAGATGATACAGAATTTGCACTCAACATTCTGGTCTGATTCTTCTGCACATGTTGATACATTACAGTTATATTCTAAGGTGGTCACTCTGCTTCATTTATATATCTATGCATCAGTGACTCATGCTTGAAACTTGTGCTAAACATTATGTGGATAGTATTTCAGGAAGTATTGGCCAGGAAAAGATCCTGATTCTGCTAAAAAACATGAAATGGAAATGAGGGAGGAACTTGAAGTTTTATTGGTAGCCACGAGAAAGCAGCATGAAGATCTTGTAAAGAACAAAGAGAGAGCAGTATCAGGGCTGGACTCTTCTATGAGAAGATTAGCTATCCTAAGATGCCCATGCTCAAAAATAAAGCTCGGTCCAGATAGATGAGTTTTCAGCAGAACTTGAAGTGATCCAATCTTCAATAGAAAGTCTTTGCCAGAAGAAACTAAAAATACAAAAGCTAGAAAACAGACATATTGACCTGGATAAGAGGTGCAGATACAGTCATGCCACACTGTCAAATTGCTTCTCAAATGCTTTTGGAGATGATATGTACAACTTCAGAGAATTTACAATGTTCGATATGAAATCTGCTACGTGTAAATATATAACAAGAATTTAGCGACCTGGCGTGCACCGGGCACCGGGCGCTGCCGCGACCTGTGGGCACCGGACGCCACCGCAACAGGGCGACCAGGGCACCGAGCGGAGGCTCTCCATCCATGGAAAGGAGAAGGCGGCTTGGAAGGAAAGGAGGGGCGGCGGCTGGCGGGTGACGAGCGGGCGGCGATGTCGCGTGAGAAGAAGACCGGCCGGTGGGTGACGAGCGGGCGGCGGAGTCACGGTCATGCACACGGGAGAAGAAACATCGTGACCAGAGGTAGATGAATCGACGAAGTCGAAGAGATTAGACAGAAGGGCAATATAGTCATTAAATAAAAATACATATATTTATAGACATAAATAATATTAAAAGAAACAAAATATCATGGAAAACAAGAAACAAATGTTTGAAGTCCTATTTTGGAGAAGCCAACGTTAGGATTCCTATTTTAGTGAAACCACTTCTTTGGAGTTCCATAATAGCAATTTTCTCCATTTTTTTTATTAATTTCATTTTTCTTGTTAGACAAAATAGGATTTGCATGAATGATGTATAATAGGTAAAATATTAATTGTTTTTAATTATTGTCTTTGAAATTATTTATTGTAACTATTGTCCTTGAGTGTCTCCTTCACGGCGCACGGCAAAGAATTTATAATTTTTTTTAAAAAAAAAATCTTTGTCGAACACCTTGCTCCAGCGCTCGGCAAAGCTAGGAATTGAGCTGCGAGGTTGGCAGCTTTGCTGAGCGCCCTGACACTCGGCAAAGTGACCATATTTTTTTTATTTTTGCCGAGTGCGGGGCCACAACACTCGGCAAACCGACCCTAATCTCCTAGGTTTGCCGAGTGTCGTGGCCCTGACAGTTCGCCGAGTGTCGTGGCCCTAGCACTCAGCAAAGGCCCCTTTATCGAGTGTTGCACTCGGCAAACCGACCCAAAACATTTTTTTTTCTTTTTTACATTCCATCACAACAAACATGAAATATCACATATATATCACATCCATCACCATATAAATCACATATATCACAACAATTCCATCCATTGCTTTGAACAAGTTCATCGCATCATCCAAACAAGTCCATCACATAATCCAAACTAGTCCATCACAGTTGTTTAGATAAAACAAGTGCATCACACCAAGTTCATCTCAAACCTGAGGAGGCCAAGACTCCCATCCTCGATGAGGAGTGTCTTGTGGATTATTTGAACCCGCTGACTGAGGCTATACAAAGGAGAGGAGAATGTATGAGACAAGATTACTTGAATAGCTAGTCTAGGAATTACTTGCATGTTTGAGATTACTCACAGGAGTAGAAGCTGTTGCATGAGGCGGAGCTGGAGGTGGAACCATTAGCCCAGATGACACGGCTAGACCCGTATGGGCTCCAAGAGTGTGCATGAACTAAAGCATTTCTGCGAACCTCTTCTCCTGGGCCTCCCGCTCGACCACCAATTGGGCCACCATCGTCTGTTGCCTAGCCTCCAGCTCCTCACTCCTCTCCTGGGCCGCCTCCCGCTCGGCCTGCTCAACCACCAACTAGGCCACCATCGTCTGTTGCCTGGCCTCCAGATCATCACTCACTCCTCTTGTTTGCTATTTCGAGCTGGGCCTACAATATTGCAAAGCTAATGTTAGGATAATGCAAAGGTAATAAAGTTATGTAAAGATCAAAGTAGGACGAGTAAAACATGAATAACCTGGAGTGTGTCGACCTGGTGTTGTGCAGTGCCCGACCGTGGGCGTATGGGCGGGCCTGTGCTCATGTTCCTGCTCCGTGCTAGGATCTGGGAGAGAGTGGGAGTAGAGGCCGTGTCGATGATGCCATCGTCAAGCCAGTAGCGCCGATGCTTCTTGGCTCCTCCTATCCTCATGACGATCTCTCCATCAATATCGTCAGTGCTTGGATCGTAGTCTGGGTCGTGGATCGACCTTGCTGCCGACGTGTAGTCACTGATGCGGTCGTAGACGCTCGCGTTGGTAAGCCTCGGGCGGGTCGTCCAGGTGGAAGGCGACGTCGGACGTACGTGGCCTTGCCCTTGTGGGCCATGGCATATGCGAGGAACTGGGAGCAAGGTTGGCCACCATATGACGCCGACTGCGAGAAAGACAACAAGATGATTACAAATCAGGCAAAACCATCTTAAATTTTTATCATAGTCTCCGCATATGATGCGACATCTCCATAAGTTTCTTGATTTTCAGATTTCGTTTGCATTTTATAAATTTTAAAAAATATTTGCTTCGCAATCTCGTGGTTATCTTTCGTGAACAAGATGTTCGAAATTTCAGGCGTGTTCCTGGATACGGCCTCAATGTACACTAAGAAACATGGCTATCATTTTTTTCATTTGTTCAATTTCATTATTCAATGCACCTGTAGTTCAAACTTCAATTTTCCAGAAAAAACAATTAAAAGATATAAAATAGTTAATATATCAAAAAGAATTAAAAATGATCTAAATTTTAACATGGACTATGTTCTGCTGTATTAAGGCTGCACAAAATATTTGGGATCAAAAAATGAACCAAATAGTTTGCCAAGTGCCTGTATCTGGCGCTTGGCAAAGATTTGTCTTTGCCGAGTGCCAGACAGGGGATACTCGATAAAGACGGACAACGTTAACTGTTGGTGCGCTTTGTCGAGTGGTAACCTTTACCGAGGATCCCGCCCTCGGTAAAGATCGCGTTTGCCGAGAGTCATCCTATATCAAGCGTGGCACTCCACAAAATTCCTCTTTATCGAGTGCTAGAGACAAAACACTGTGAAAATGACTCACAAAAAAAATCGTCATTCATGTGCAGTGCATTGTGCATAAAGGGTCTCTTTCTCTCTCTGTAATATTATACACACACGTGGACGGACCAGAGCTCTGAGAGGCAACAGGTTAATCTTATCACCATGCTAGATCCAGATCTACATGCATGCTGGGCAGGGTCCCCCTCCACGTGCTCTTGTCGCATGCAGGATCGGACGAGACACCAACCAGCACTGCTAACAACTACTATAGGAAACGTTCTATCTTAGTACTGTAGCTCCATGTATGGATTTGTCACGGATCCGTCTTTGGATGAGCAGATATATTCCAACATCAACATCTATGGCGTTGTTCAGTTCCCATCGCAAAAACTTTTCACCCATCACATACAATATTTGGATACATGCATAAAGTACTAAACATAAACTAAAAAATAACTAATTACATAGTTTACGTGTAATTTACGAGACGTTTTTTTAAACCTAATAAGTTTATATTTTGACAAATGTTGTGATACCATAAATATATGCTAATGATAGATTAGTTAGTCTTAATAAATTCGTCTAACGGTTTTTATATTTCGACAATATTGTGCTACAGTAAATATGTGCTAATAATGGATTAATTAGAGCAACTCCAACAGTTTGGCAAAACCACTTGGCATCCTAGGATTTTTGCAAAAACCCATAAAAAACCTCCTCCAACAACTTAGCAAAAGTACTTGGCAATTTGGCAAGCTTGGCAAAATTCCCGCTTCACTTGCCAAATATGCCAAGTCCTCCATCGCTTGACATCATGTGTATCCCAATTTGTCAACTAGTTTTGCCAACTTGTTGGAGGCTCAATTTTATGATTTTGGCAAAAATTCTAGGATGTCAAGTTCTTTTGCCAAGCCCAAATAGTAAACTGTTGGAGAAAGCCTCTTTTTCACTTCGCATTTGGTTTTAGGACTTGACAAAACTATAGATTTGCCAAGTGAGTTTTAGCAAACTGTTGGACTCTTTTTCACTTCGCATTTGGTTTTAGGACTTGACAAAACTATAGATTTGCCAAGTGAGTTTTAGCAAACTGTTGGAGTTGCTCTTAGTCTAAATAAATTCATCTTACGGTTTTCAGACAGAATATGTAATTTATTTATTTATTTATTTATTTATTTTAAATAGACTAAATTAATACCGGAACATCTAGAAAAAAAACTTTTCAGGTGTGTTTAGTTGGGAAATTTTGCAAAAAAAAAATTTCCTGTAGCACTTTCGTTGTTATTTGACAAACTTTGTCCAAATATGGACTAACTAGCTCAAAAGATTCGTCTCGATATGTACATGCCAAAAGTATAATTAGTTATTTTCTTTAGCTACATTTAATGCTCTATACATACTCACTCCGTCCCTAAATAATTGTCTCTAGAAATCCGTGTTTCCCTCACAGGCACGCTTTCCGGACGACAGTTAAAAAGGGACGGAGGGAGTATATTCAAACATTGATGCGATGGTTGATGTGATGGAGAGAGAGCGAAAAGAGGTGGAATCTAAACAGGGCCGGCCGGATGGGCCTATGCATGGTCTGTCCAATGATGGTAACGTGTTGTCACATCAGATATTCTATTTAAGGCAAAACAATATTCATGTCGGCGCTAGTAGAAAGATGATTTTTCCTAGCGTCTTATTTTTTTTTACTTACGATTTTAGTTACCACGCGCCTGTAGAAATGAAACGGTGTGCCTCAAGTCTAGAACTGCCTGCAGGCGATTTGTTTAGACAGTCGTCTGTAGAAATGTCTTATTTCTACAGGCAGTTGTCTTAACAAACGGCCTGTAGAAATCCATTTCTACGTGCGGTTCGTTAAGACATCTGCATGTAGAAATACATGTGTTTTTTTAAAACTCGATTTTTTTTTCAAACGATCTTAGATGAGAAAACACCCAAAATAAAAGTTGTTCGTCTCGAAAAGTTATGAAACTTTGTAAATTACAACTTTTTAATTTGAAGTCCTCTTGTCAACAAAAAAAATATGTTTGAATGGTCTCAAATTTGAAATTCAAATTTTGTAAACGACTTCAGATGGAGAAATGACCAATACAAAAGTTGTTTGTCTCACAAAGTTATGAAACTTTGTAGTTGACAACTTTTTAATTTGAAATTGTTTAAGACCTCAAACAAGCAAATTACACTCAGGTTTGTATAATATGTGGGGAACCGAATAGGTATATGAACACATGTGAGTGTGTGGTACAGTGGTAGAGGAGGCTCCGCGCGAGGCTGAGGTCATGGGTTTGAATCCCACCGGCCACATTAGCCGTGAATTTTGCGCGAAAAATGTCGCGACATGGGACGGAGATTGTCGGGCGCTAAGCGGTGGGGTCACAGGTGGTTCGCCAGGTCAACCGCCTGTGGAAATGTTCATTTTCACAGGAGGTTCGCTAGGTCAACTGCCTATGGAAATCCATTTCCAGTGGAGGTTCACAAGCAACTGCATGTGCTGCGCTCCTATTTCTACTGGCCCCCCAGCGCAGACGTTGGGAAAAACGATAGTAGAAATAACTTACCAACCGCCTGTGTAGTATGGTTCTGTACTAGTGCAGGCCACCAAAAATTTTCACCCATCATATTAAATATTTGGACACATGTATAAATTATTATTAAACATAGACTAAAAAATATTTAATTACATAGATTGCAACAACTTTGCGAGATGATTTTTGAAGTCTAATTAGTACATAATTTGATAATATTGTGCTACAGTAAACATGTGCTAAGGATAGATTAGTTAGTCATAATAAATTTGTCTCGTGGGTTTTCATTACGAAATCTGTAATTTACTCCCTCTGTCCCTAAAAAGGAGTCATTCTCGCTTCCCAAAAAGTCAATAGATATCAACTTTGACCAAATATATAAAATAAAGTATTAATATTTATGTTACATAATTAATATCATTGGATAGATCTTTGAATGTACTTTTATAATAAAATTATTTGGAGATAAAAATATTGCACACATTTTGTATAAATTCAGTCAAAGTTGAGCAAGTTTGACCAGCACGCATCCCATAGCGACTCTTTTTTTGGGACAGAGAGAGTATTTTCTTATGATTTTATTTTTAATAGACTAAATTAGTGTCGAAACTGTGAACACAAGGTTAGTATGTGCGTTTGTGGTGTGTCCTTGTGATGAGTGATCGGTTAACAGGATCACAGATTGGTATGAGTGCAACAAGTCTCTTGGCTGTGTTGGTGTGCAAGTGTAGAGGTCGCAGGCATTCGTCGATGGCAAGGTGATGGTCAAGTAAAGACGTGTCGTGCCGATGGATCGGGAGTGACGAAGGGCGAACGCGAGGCTTGGATTGAAGGACCAAAAGGCCGGAGGACCAGTTGCTGTAGTTGCCACTTGGCGGCAACAAGCAAAGTACATGGGTTGGATACGACATCGGTCGAGTCAAGAAGAAAGGTGATGGCGTCATCGCATCTGGTGGAGGCCGGACACGGGCTTACATGGGAGATGCAGGTGTCATCGGTCGGGTCAGGAAGGAAGGCGAAGGCGTCGTGCTTGGCAGAGGCTAGACATGTATCGACATCGGTGTCGGCAACGGGGCGTGAGACCCATGCTCCGTCTTCAGCGTGGGTTTGGTAGTTGAGCCATAGAAAACTACCCCGTCTGTTTCCAGGTTTGGCCCGCAAAACTTGGGGTGACCGGTTTCTAAGTTTAGGCCTCAACACTTAGGATGACGGGTTTGTCGGTTTAGGCCTCAGAACCCGGTGGAGGTTCCTATGCGGAACAAGATGACACGTGGTGGCACCATGAGGCTTGCGTCGAGATTAAGCGAGCGGTTAGAAGGCGCATGATTAATAAACCTACAATCGATTTATAATTAAAATCAATATAGGTTTTATACTTCGATATTTTATACACAAATGTTAACATGATTAGTTACTAATATAAATATGCTTTTAATTTATAATTTTATTAGGCTAACCGTTGTCATATAAAATACGTTTAGATACTCTCACATGTTCTTATTTTCTTTTACTATAAAGTTTAACTTGATTAAATTATATGACAATATTTGTGAATAAAATATGATTAGTCTAACCCGATTTTATAGTTAAAATATGTTTTGTCTAATCTGAATTAATATCTTGTCATGGTATTATTTAATTAAAATAAAACAAGTCGGTAGTTTTTCCTTTTATAATATAAAATTCTCGGTAGACGTGTCTTTCAGCAGTAGCTCTGTTTTAATCGTTTCGTGCGATCCCGCGACCGTAGTATGAGCTCTCTTTTAGTACGTTGTTTTGTCTCGGTTGTGTTGTTCATAGTCGTCTATGTTGTTTGCTTATATGTTTGCCTATGTGTGGTGCTTGCTACGAGTAGACGACGACCGGTTGTGCGCGCTGAAGATCAGAAGGTGATGACCCAGAGACGATGATGTGAGAATTGGTCAAGTGTAACAGGCAAGTATACATGGGATCATCCTTGTTACCTACGCACTTTCATCTACCAATCATGTGCATGTGTCAAATGATAACCATAGGTTTTATCTAGATGTTCAACCTGTACCTTGTTACCGTGGGATAAGTGCATATGGGTAGATCTGCTAGTGCTGTAAACCTTCAAATAAGATCTAATAAATCGACTAATGATATGCACAACTTCTGATCTTATCTTGTTCTTGGTAATGTGAACTCGGGCGTGGGAGTCTTCGTGCAATTGGCCCCTCTAAATGATCTTCTGCGGGCAAAAGCTGGGACATACAGTACAGCCGTGAGGGCTACATGGCTCTGGTTTTAGTTGGTTCGAGGACCTCTCCTCGCTTGATGGTGGTTACCCGAAAGGGCACAAAAGGGGCTCGCCGACTCGGGTATAGGACGGCCACCTGGTCTCATGTGTATAGCCGGGAAGGAATGTGCCATCGGAAAGGGGTGTTCCTATATCTGCTTGCCGATTGGAAACCTAGTGGCCACTATCTTGTTAGGGGAACCTCGAAAGACTTCATAGTGTACCCTGCCGCACTTCCTTTGTAGAGGTGATATGGGATTTGCAACCCCTGGCATATGGGGATCACGGCTCACGGGTAAAGTTGTACAAACTCTGCAGAGTATTAAAACTGATATATCAGCCGTGCTCACGGTCACGAGCGGCTCGGAAAACTTGCAGGCTAATCACTTAAACGAAATTTACTTTTGTTCACGTTACTAACATATTTGTGATTCTGATGATGTTGTCATATTATTATTCATGTGGTATAATTGGGTTTGCAAGCACAACTTGATGACTACTTAGATCTAAAATCTTGACCAACTAAAAGTGCTAATCGCAATAAACCAGTGTCAAGCCTTTTTGAGCTGCATAACCCCATGTTATATTTGCTGAGTACGACATGTGCTCACCCTTGCTATTTCCCCCACACCCCAGTCTTCATCAGAGTTGCACAGCGGAAGCGTGGTGAAGGCACAGATGAGTTCTAGAATACTGACAGAAGTGCTAGGCGTATGTTACCCCCAGTCAACTGTCCCTGTGAAGAATGGAGTCTGAAGAGAAGATTAGTTTTCGTTCCGCTTAACTTTGATGTAAGTGTTAGTTATAACTTTGTTTCGTTATATAGAACACTGTTTTTGATATCTTTTTCCTCTGTGGTTGTATGTGTGGACTTTCTGGGCACACATATAGCGTATCTGGTTTTGTTCTTTAAAACCGGGTGCTACAATAGAATAGTGAACTTGGTTTGTCATTTAGTACTTGCATCAGATCTGCTATTTTATAATTATCAATTAGTCTATTTGTACTTGCATTAGATCTGCTATTTTATAATTAACAATTAGTCTATTACTACTTGTATTATATCTGCTCTCATTTCCTACAATGAACATACATATTCATTCTTCCTAGAACGAGCTGAAAGATGTTGAAGTCTATCCGGAGCCGAAGGATAAGACAATCCAGCAAGGTGATGCTTTTGCTGTTGTTTGTGGGCTAAAGGAGCCGAAGGGGCGAGTCCGTTGTTTGGGTCTGGGACCAACTCCTCAAGACATTGGTACCCCAGGAGTTATGGGGTACAAATCAACAAGGCTCCAGGTTGAAGTTTTGGCACGTCAAGATGCTGAAAATGAAAATCTATTGCTACGACAACGTATCTTGGAGTTGGAACAAAGGGAGGAGCAAAGGAGAGTGCTAGAGTCTGCAAATGTTGAAATAATCTCACAACATGGTTCTAACTCAAGACAACAAATGGTAAGTTACTTCAAAATGCCGTTTCAAAGTATACATATCTAAATTTTCAGCATATACTAATATCACCTTTCTATGCTTGATGTAGAGCCCAAGATGTGATGAAGTTGGTGAGGCCAATCAGCCTGTTCAAGGTGAAGAAGATGAGTATGTAGAGGGAGACAATTATGACGAGGAACCTGATAATGAGGCCGATCAGCAAGTTGCAGCCCATGCAGCCTCGCCTGCCATGAATATTACATCACAAAGGACTGATGGCCAGCACTTTTCACGTGATGCACTTGTAATCTTCTCAACCTCATGCAAATTTTATACTTATGATTTAATAGTTGTTGAACCTAGCATTTATCTATTTCTCATAAGTTCATTATCTACTTCAGGCTGGAAATGAGGTCATATTATTTGCCATGTCTAGTGCTGAAAAAGTGGCTAAGGCAACCGTTGTTTCAGTTAATCCAAAAAATACTCTAGATGGTGTGGCTCTTGGAACCAAATTTTGTGAAGTTATTGTGGATCTTGTCCTCCAACGTGATGCATTAGTGCCACGCCCTTATGCTGAAATCAAGACTGTAGGGGATGCTCTACGGATGCCGCTTGCTTGGCCATTTAATCGGGTAATGTTCACTTGATTCAAATTTTCATGTATTTCAGACCTGTGCAAATGAATGTAAGCATTTAGATGACAATTGCTGTTATTCTTGAAACTGAAATACTATCCATGGTTCGCCAAAAACAAATGATAATGATCTAATGTTTCCAAATAACTTATCGAATAATTATAATTTGTGATTTACACAACTGAATATAGTCTTCATGAATCTCAGCTCCTCACAACTGAATGTGAACCTGGAAGCAATAGTAACTGTTAGGCTGACTTGATTATGCTGAGAAAGGTCTTGGATGACTAGGATCAGTTCCACTTCTATAAACTGTAATCTGTAGCCATCCTCTATATATGCATGTATCGTGTGTTATCATAATCATCTACTTTCTACATAGGAGTATATATCATTTCTATCCTCTACTGAAACTAATCTAAGACAGCCTTGAATTAACAATTTATTTCACAAGGCGCACTTGATTTCCATCATATGAGTAACAAATACAATTGAAAGATAATTTCACCTTCGTGTTCTTATTAGATTTTGCCTTCCATCATATATCTACTATTTCTAACTATGATAATACTAGTAAGCAACCAAGATTTGAGGAGGTTGCTGGTTCTTCAAAGAGGGTTGCTGGTTCATCTCAGAGAGCTTCTCAAGGTGCTGGAAGATCTACTCACAGATGCTAGATGGTGGTAGCTTGTTGGCAGGAAGGATGCTAAGAGTGAACTTGAATGTTTTTGTACTAGATGCTATCTTATGGTGTCGACTCGAACCTGAGGGTGGTTATGTTGGATCACTTTTGGATGATGATCACTATTCAGCCACTATGTTGGCGTGATGGGCATATGATTAATGTACTCATTTGATATGGATGTATGACAATATGATTAATGTGCCCATTTATCACCATTCAGTACTGTATTGGTTCGAAATATGAGCTAGTTTTAAATATGTGTGGATTATTATTTTTATCTATTTAATTGATACCGATGGACTGTCAGTTGCTAAAACTTATTATTGTGATGGACTGCCCGTTGCTAAATCTGCTGACAGACCGTCTGTTGCTAAATTCTGGAGCGATGGACGGTCCGTCGCTAAATATGAAGTCTGTCGCTATATACATATCACGACGGCTTCAACAGCAACTGCCAGGGTCAGTCGCTATAGCTTTTAGCCACGGACCGTCCATCGCTATACACCCCTTACAACAACTTCAAGTCAGTCGCTGATTAAGGGTTGTGGTGTAGTGTTCTTCGACTCCGTCATCGTCTCTTTGCGTTGAGAGGTAACTATTTTCGTCTCCTACCATGTCTTTTGAATATGAGAAGAATTTAATTAAAATATATATTTTGCAACAACAAGCATAGCAGAGAGTTGAGTAGTTTAAATTGGTTCATCACAATCACTTGATAGTTTTCTACTACTAGCTAGGTAGTATCCATTGTATATTTCATACTTATGCAAAACGAGTAATAATGAATTTTAGTGTATTTTTAGTTAATTTTCTTTAGAAAAATATGGAATTTATAATAGTTTGCAACAATGAATATAGAGAGTAGACAATGTAGAAATTGGTATTGTTATATCATATTTTTTCGATTATCTAAACAAAAAGATAAATTTAAAGTCTTTTTTATTTATAATTGTTTAGAAAATTAGGAATTTGCATGTAATAGTTTAAAAAATAAGTATGGATATAATAGATGGCAACCGTGACCGGGTCCTCAGCCTCTCATCATCGGGATCCAAAGCGTTTGCGGCCGGATATTCCTCTCATTGCTTGCGGCGAGTGTAAGCAGAAAATTGTGAAGGAGTTCCGAGTGAAAAAAGAGGGAATCAACAAGGGTCGTATATTCTACAAGTGTCCGGACCATGAGCTGAGTTATTATTTACCCGCATTGATTAATATGGTTCATTTATATCGGTTTTGCTTGATGATGTTGTTTAAATTCCTTATTCTTTGTTCTAATTGCAGTGGAAGGGCACCGGCGGATGTAAAGGTTGGTACTGGGAGGAAGAGTACGTTCAGCACGTACGAAATTCTATTGCACAGGAGGTTGCCGCTGAAGGTGATGAGGCAGTGAGTCAGCGGCAGCAGCCCATCCATGCTGATGAAGCGCATGATCTGTCTATTTTAGTTGGGATCGGACGCGAACTAGTTATGTTGCTTAAGTGCATTTTAGTTTTAGTTTTTTTAGTGCTAGCTGCGATTGTCTTCGTTGTAGTCAAGCTTGCTTGAATTAATCAATCATGTGATGTCACGAGTGTTGTGCAATAACATGATGTCACGAGTGTTGTGCAATAACATGAGAAACTACTAAGTGCATGGTTGTAATATTTAATGTAGATGTTGTAACGCAATTGGATGTATAATGTCAATCGCCGCTCCAAAGAGTTTATTGCTGGCGTGCACTATTTCTTAGGTGTGGCTGAGACAAACAAGCAGGATGGTTTAATGTGTTGCCCATGCGCCGTCTGTAAGAATTTGAAGGAATATTCATGCTTAAGGACTCTTCATACGCATTTGTTGAAGTCGGATTTCGTAACAATCTATATTTGTTGGACGAAGCATGGAGAAAGGAGGGTTGTAATGGATGATGGGGGCCTTTAGTCCCGGTGACCGGAGCCGGGACTAGGGGGGCTTTAGTCCCCGGAAGCGTAGTCCCAGCTCGGCAACCGGTGCTAAAGGCCGTTACCGACCGGGGCTATAGCCCATTTCTGTTGTAGTGTAGATAAATTGGACTAGAAATATTTACTTTAAAAGAATACAAAAAATTCTTCAATATATATATATATATATTTTTAAAAAAATATCCAAATATTTTTAAATGAAAAAATAATGTGCGAAAATCATAAAATTGGTTTTATAATCTTAAAAAGTTCATAGAATTGTTTACACCTCAGAAAATTATGAAACTGGTTTCATTTTTTCCCGTAAAATCACCCACTATCTTGTCGTGCCTAGCTGATATTTTTTTGAATCCTGATGCACTTAATCTGTTGCTTATTTGCAAGCAAAGGCTCTTGCGACTACGTAGAAGCACTAGTATAGCATCGTTATGACTAAACATGTGTGACAGGATAAGCGTTAGTTGGTCCCCTAATACGGATACATTTTCAAAATAGTTGTGTTACCTAGCTTGGCTGCATGGCACTACTACAAGTCTACAACAGGTTTAACTGAGGCGGGCAGAGCCGGTTAGCCGAGGTAGGCAAACCATCTAACAAAAGGTCACAGTTAATCAGGCTTAACCGAGACGTACAGTACAACATATGACTGTCTCGGTTATGCAACCGTCTCGGTTAATTTTTTAGCAGAGACAGACACTTAGAGAGGCTTTATATTGACCATATATAGTTCCAATTATATAATTAGAAATTGTTCTAGACACCGGCCTTTTTCTTTGTCATGCGTGTTTAGGCCTTTAGGGCAGGTACGACGCCCGTCTTTTTATTGTCTCTGTGCCGGTTATTTTATAGAAAACACCCTTGTCCAGCTTGCAGACGATGGCTCCGTCGCCTCACGAGACGACGACGAGGGCCCGTGGTACGAGGTCGCGCAGTCGGCTAGAGCAGCGTTGTATGCTCTCGTCTCCTCAACTCGACGGCGCGCTCAGATTCCACGTGCGGGTGCTCGCAGTTGCGGTATGGGTGCGTGCTGGGCGCTCAGCTCTCGGCGTTGGGGACGGATGCGGTGGGCTCTCGCCGGCTCGCCGCACAGGGCCTTCTTCATGCTCGGCCGCTTCGCTCTGCTCCATACATGCAGCCTTTCTTTCTCCAGCCCTCTCCCCGCGAGCGGTCTCCTTCCTACTTTGCTCCCACACAGGGCGGCTCCAGGAAGGTGCTCTGTCTGGCTTGGTCAAGGCGGCCGAGGAGGAGCAGGGCCGTGCCGCCACGGCCCCCAGGGAATCCATGGTTGCTTGGCATCTACCAGTCGTCTGCCTAGCTTCTTGCATCCACACCGGGCAACACGCCCCAGATCAGGCCTCTGTATCCGCTCCCAGATGGCTTCATTGTCGTCCATTGTACCTTGCGTCGTGGAGAAGAGGAACTGCTGCTTCATAAGCTAACCCACTGCTTTGCAACCTTTTGGGTCTGATGAAAAGGTAGTTCAACTGCTGAAGAAGTCACTCAATTGTTCTCTGGTCAAATTCTTGAGTCTGACGATTTTGGAAACAGCAAATTCAGGTCGTAAGATTCTATGGATTTTGAGGCTATGATGTAGTGGCTACCTTGATAGAACAGATTTTGCCGTTTCAGCACTCTGTGGTGTTGCCCTGATTTCTTTAGCAGTATCACACTTTTACATGCATATGCCTTTCTAGATGAATGCTTAATTTACTTCTCAAAAAAATATGTACGCAAAGATAGTATAGTACATAATTTGCTTTCTAGATGTATATTTCTTAATTATCTATCAAATAGCAACACAATGATATACAAAATAGTATTCATGATTGATCTTAGTTACATGCAAAGCATTAAATAGTTTGCATACGATCCTCTGTCTTTGGGTTGTACGACATGTCCTTTTAATGCTATGTATGTCATATTCGAGACTCTTGCAGACGACCCTTCGTCTGTGGGTTGTACATGCTCTTAGTTTATTCGGCAGATGGCTGCTATATCTGGTGTGCAAAAAAATATTTCTTATGGGGATTTGCTAAAATCCAGTCGCCTGAAATTTAGATTTCTTTCAGGCGATGGTTATTGCATATACTTTGTACGCGATCTGCAATTTTGAGTAGTGATAATAAAAAAGTCTTTAGACAAAACTAAAAACCTAAAAAAATAATTTGTGTTGGCACAAAGATAATTAACAATTTACAATTATTTCTATATGAAGACAACGACAAAAATTTAATATGTAATGACACAAAGACAAATAATAAATCACAAAAGTAACAATTAACTCATACTAGTTGGTGATATAAGAGTGGTGCCCGAAATCATCTAAAATTTCAGGCACCTGAAATATAGGAAAAGTGTTTCTTATGTGACTCACATGATTATGCATACTGCTCATGTCAGGTTATGGCCTTTTCAAGGTTTTTGATGCATAATGTAATCTGCAAGCCATCTTCTACAGACATTAAAACTCATCGGTAGGCTCATGAATTTCTTATTTATCTTGTCTTGCCTTTCTTAAATATATTTTTTAATTTATATTGTATTCCTTTTGTTTTCATGAATATGTGATTATCGATGTATATTTTTAATGATCTAAGTTGTTGTTTAACATTTTTCTCCTGTTTAAATTAAACTGTACTGAATTTGGAATTCTCATATTTGGATATGCCAGGCATCAACCTCCATGAAGAGTTGATGCTTTTCTTTGCCCCGTTCTTTTGCCCTTATCAGCCGGCTTACCAGTCGTACTTCAGCTTATTCTCTATCATAGAACACTATTGAAACAACTGAAATCAGCCATACAAACAACCAGCCAAACAGGTTAGAAGTACCCTAAAAAATTTCCCCTGAAATGCCATTATTTACTCTACTTGTGAGTTTATTTTCAAGTGTATTAACATTTGCTTCTATTTTCATTATAATTGTCGGGTACATAAAAAAGGGGTACCCCAAAACCTTGATTAAGAAAAACTAAACTGCAACAAAACCCACTATCACTCCTCCGCCCTAACTGTCAAACCAGCCCAAACGCCAAAACCATACTGGACCAGCCCACGAACGGGCCTCGACGGCTCGGTTGCAACACCCTCGAGGAGTCCCTTCTCGAGACAAAGCCAGTCCGCTCGAGGCAGCCCTCGGTGACGGAACTCTGCCGAGCAAATGAGGCAGCCCTCAGTGACGGAAACTTCCCGAGCGAACGAGGCAGCCCTCGATGACGGAACTCTGCCGAGCGAACGAGGCAGCCCTCGGTGACGGAAACTTCTCGAGCGAACGAGGCACCCCTCCGTGACGGAAACTTCTCGAGCGAACGAGGCAGCCCTCGGTGACGGAAATTTCCCGAGCGAACGAGGCACCCCTTAGTGATGGAAACTTCCCGAGCGAACGAGGCACCCCTCGATTACGGAACTCTCCCAAGCGAATGAGGCAGGCCTCGACCGCCTCGTCGCACACCTCCTCGGGCACCCCTCGAGGGGCACCCCTCGAGCATTCCTCGGGCAACCCTCGAGCACTCCTGAGGCGCCTCTCGATTACAGAACTCTCCCAAGTGAATGAGGCAGGCCTCAACCGCCTCGCCGCACACCTCCTTGAGCACCCCTCGAGCATCCCTCGAGCACTCATGGGGCACCCCTCGAGCATTCCTCGGGCACCCCTCGAGCATTCCTTGGGCACCCCTCGAGCGCTCCTAGAGCACCCCTCGACCACCTCGCCTCATACCTCCTCGAGCACCACTCGAGCACTCCTAGAGCGCCCTTCGAGCACTCCTAGAGCACCCCTCGGGCACTCCTCAGATACCTCCTGTACGACTCCAGGAGCATAAATGCGCACTACCTTCCTATTGTACGACTCCAGGAGCATTAAATGCACCTACCCACTCCCATCCAAATCGTATGGCTGCAGCGCATGCCGCAGTGAGTCATGCTCAGGTCAAATCAAGCTTTTACCGCCTGTACCCGGAAAACAAGCAACTCGTACAACACTGTTACGCCATGCCGTGCACTGTGCCTCGTCAGGCACCCCTTCAAGGAACCATTGTCAACATATTTCTCGCATTCTTCGGCGCTCGACCCATTCCGCGTAGGCCTCGACTGCCTCGACCACCCCCTTGAGCAGGACTTCATCAAGACCAGTCAACGCCCCAACAGCTCCCAACGCGGCATCTCCGGCGTCTCGTACATCTCGCACATGGGCGTCGTCCTTCGTCAGCACCAACCGCGTCATCACCAGGACGATTATGACATCTCTCGGCGCACGTCACAACAAGGACAACCACGACACGACGGAGCACGCCGCTACAACAACACTAACACGACCGGCCTCGCCTCACCAACATCATTGCCTACGTTCGCCCTAGAACTCATGTACTCATGTGCCTCCTCTGCTCCTATAAAAGAGGACGCCATGGCTTAGGAAAGGGCACGTTATGTTACGTTTTACAAGCTTCCAGCAAGTAGACATAGCTCTCAAGCTCATAGCCATACACAATAGACTAGAACTCCAGAGCCCGGTTCTCTAGTTCTAGCTCCTTCCTTCACACCCCCGTTCTCTCTCATACGCTTGTATACACCACTGTACAAGCACTTCGGTGCAAGATAATACAAACTCTCCCCCCCGCTGGACGTAGGGTCTTTTCTTGCCCGAACCAGGATAAATCGTTGTGTTCTTCTTGCATCACCATCCAGATTAGAGAGCACGCAATCACAAATTCACTCGTTGGTGTTGACCCCTGGGTTCCGAACACTGACAATAATCCTTTTATCTGATTGTTTGAGGTGCGGATATTGTTATAGTTGTTGAGTAGCTTTGCATATTCTCGGAAGCTATGAGATGATTGATGGCGCTGCAAAGGTCCTATCATCAATATTTTTATATCTATGTTTAATTGTTTATTTAGTCTATTTAAAGTTCAAGCATCCATAGTTTGTCTCTTTGACTTTGAGGGTGTGTTTAGTTGGGAAATTTTGAAAAAAAAAATTCCTATAGCACTTTCGTTGTTATTTGACAAACTTTGTCCAAATATGGACTACCTAGACTCAAAAGATTCGTCTCGACATGTACATACTAAAAGTATAATTGGTTATTTTTTTACCTACAGTTAATGTTCCATGCATGCATCCAAACATTGATGTGATGGAAATTTTTGCAAAATGGAGGAACTACACAGGGCCTGCGCATGAATTCTGTTTAATTTGATATATTCTCTTTTTTACCATAGGTTAGCACAGATGTGCTACTATTCTAATATATAATAATATATGATCACTAAAAATCACCAACGTATTTACACTATTTTGGTTGCTTAATTTGTGTTAGACTAAATATCACCATAACATTAGCACAGGCAATATACTAGTAGGTCCCCAACAAATTATCTACCTCCTCCGGCCGCTGCAGCTGTAGGCTGCCGCAAGGGCGCATGTTGGGAGCAACCCGCGCGATTTATCCGCATCAGCGACCCACCCGTGCTCGAAAGAAGAAAGGGGCTCGTAGAGCTAGTGACCGTGTTCGCGACCAGTGGACGAGCCACATTGGCCGGCGGCGCTCGCACCCGCTCTCGCCGGAGCTGCGCGTGGTGAAGGTTGCGCTTGAGTAGGAGTTGGCGCTCGCGCCTAATGGATCTCTTGCCAATGGGTGGCGGAGCCGTGTTTGGCGGAGTTCCTCGCCAACAAAGTCACTACAAGAAATGGTTGGCTTTTTGACATAAAATCCATTTGTGACATTGTCTTTTTGACGGTAATTATGTATGGTTTATGACATAACACGTTAGTTATGATATGAGTTTATGTCATAATACGTTAGTTATGACATGAGTTGAAGGGCAATCATTTTTTGACATTGCACTTTGTCATAATACACATAACTGATGTCATAATTCACATAACTATGTCATAATTAACGTCAAAAAGCCAGTGTCATAAATAGATTTTATGTCAAAAAGGCAACCATTTCTTGTAGTGAGTGAAGAAGTCGTGACGATAAAGAAGTCGCGACGAAATGAAACAATGGATCTTCGTAGGGGTTTCACCCGGTTTCCGATGTTTTAGAAACACAAGTCACTTGTTTCGTCCCTATGAAATGTTTTCTTTGTCTCTCTCTAGTTTCATAGAAAAGTTTTTTATGTTGATGTGACACCCTATTTAATGTGTATGAAATTTTCTATAAAACCCCATTAAGATTGACATAACAAGTAAACATTGTTTGTAGGTGCCTGTAACAAATCCAATTTAGGTCGCTCAACTATTGTGATTATGTGATTATTCTCCTACAACTACAAAGCCAGTTCTTTTGGCCTCCCTCAACTTTTAAACTGTTTATTTTTGCACAATGGTTGGTTTTAAACTGTTTATTTTTGCACAATGGTTGGTTTTTTCCCTGAACACATAACAATCTCAAGGATGATAATGGGTTGTAAAATAACCCATTGTAGTCTGGATTGTATAAATGATCAAGCATTTTGTTCTCATATATACTGAACACCTAACAATCTTCTTGAACACAACAATCTCAAACATGACTTTATAAATTGGTTGTATAATTATTATCATAAATATAAAGTTATTTTGTTGCATGATGTAGTCCTTGTAGTGAATATCTTTGATTGTATGAAAACCTATCACATCAATTAAATAATTGATCAACACACGCGATAGTACACTCTCTTTCTTCGCACACACTAGCTGCAACAACTGGATTGGCTTTATGTAAATATTGTCATCACAAGGATGAGAAGTTGGGCACAAATTAAAGTATCTGTTGCTGGCATGTGGCAAGAGGCATTAAGCAAGTTTTCACAATATTTATCTCATCCATTATTTGTTTCAGTGCACTTTTCCCCATAACACAAATTTGTGCAACACCGATTTCAAAATCAATATGACATGTTCCTGCCAATTATGAGATATGTTTATCACATCATTGATTGTATCAACTCCGAGGAACCATAGTAAATCTTAGAGTCATCTGATTGGCTCGATTCTGTATAGAATAATTCAAAATTAAGGATGTTTGGAATAATTATGTAACAAAGGCTAAAAAAATAAATTGAGTGGAAAATAAATTCTTACTATAGAAGGACGTGAGATTCCAGATTTAGATGCCAACATTCCAAATTCCAAATTAATTAAGAATGTTTGGAATATTTTTACGCAAACATAATTAAGAATGTTTGGAATATTTTTACGCAAACATTGCAAATTTAGCTTCAATGTCATTAATTTTAAATTAAATTAAATCCTAGAAAATTTGCTCCCACAGGGAGTTGAACTCAGGACCTGAGGTGTCACCATCAGCTCTTGTAAGCACTAGGCTACAAGCACTTTCATGACAAAAATGAATATTCCAAAAAAAGTCAAAAACGACTAATAATTTGGAACGGATGGAGTACAAGCTTTGAACCGTAATTTTTTTGTTCAAATTACTAATATTAATAATGCGCCAGTCATTTTTAAATTTCATTTATAACATTTTTTCTACAATATTGCTCTTATTTAAACTTGAATACGACATGAACAACCTACTAAATGCTTGCTAATTCTTTACATTTTGATTGTGTGTTGACTTGATTTGTTACATGCATAATTATATATAGATACCAAAATAATTGATTTTTACTCACAGGAATATGCTAGAATCATTGTTATTGCATCAGCAGATATGCACATTTTTTGTAATGCTGTGTAAAACCGTTTAGACCGTTCTAAACACTGCCTAAACCGTTTGAACGCAAAATAAAGAGTAACCGACAGCTTACCGTTTGGGCCGGGCGTGCGTGCTTTGGAGAAATGAGTGTGTGCTTGGTGGGCCGGTAGTAAAGGGTATTAGCGGGCTCCAGCATTCAGCCGATTATGCATGCATGTATCGGTGGCCCATAATAGTGTACTTGCTACAAATCCATCTTGGTGTGGTTCCTGTCCATTTATAGTGCACTGTGCACATACATACAAATGTATATTTATTTAAGAGGAGAGGAGGTTTCAACCACTACGCAGACCCTATAAGCAACAACACAAATATTCAGACTACTACCCTAGTCCCAAATTGTAGATATTTTTTACTATGTACCTAGATAATATACTACGATATGACTACATATACATAGTAAAAGTTTCTTGAGCAGGCTGTGAAAGTCAAACCTCGTGTGAAAAAGCATTATCACTTCCGGTTGTAATGGATGGCATCAGCGGTTATGTTTTTCTCACTCAAATGGTTCTGTTACAAATCAGTGGTAAAAATATATCACTACCCTGAGTTAAAAAAAATAGCAGTGATAATGGTGCTGGAATAAACTAGTATAAAAGGATTTATAGCAACGGGCTTGTTGACGCAAAACGTGACACCTCGCGCCAAGCACACAACAAGCCGAAAAGCTAGCTTCAATCGGGTGCTCGGAATGTGCTGAACCCGGAGACGTGCCAGTCGGTTTGACCTGAAAACCAACAAGAGAAAAAACTGTGAGAATACCTTTGGAACATGCCGGTTAAAACCAAACAGTTCCATATGTACGGCTTTGAAAGCCAATCACGACGGCACACAGCTATAGAAGCTGTCTGTCAGAGCATGTTTATAAAGTCATTCGGCTAGTATGAGAACAGAGTATGTAAAGCATATTAACTGCCGAATGCATATGTAGAGAAAGACATGCTTGAAGAAATTAAAGATATTATAAACAGGTAACTTGCAAATATAGATCTATTCAAATAACACATGCATAGGCTAATCCAACTAATATGCCGTACGTTTAGTCTTCATAAACCGGTCAGGTATAAACTCAAGCAAAGCTAATCCACCGTATGATACCACTTGCTATAGGTCTACACCACTTCTTATAATTAGATTAATCCACCGCATGATACAATCTAATTATAACAAGCTAAAAGCATGCATGTATTTGAACAGATCTATAAAGGCTCATTACTCGTGTAAGCTTAACCAAAATCGGCAAACCAGCCGAATTGGGATCCATGAAGAAGAAACAAACAAGCAAGCACGATTAAACTAATCTAAAACCTGCATCTGCCGCACGACACCTAGTTTCATCAAAGCCTAACCATGATTGACATGCATGAACCCACAACATGTGACAATCTAGATTGAAAGTTGATTCGGCCATCATGATCTTATGATTAAAAGAGATCACAAGCAAACTCGTGCGACAAGGTCGAACAAAGATCAATCTAGATTGGGCAAAAAAATATTACAAGAATTAAATAAATAAAACATATAACACATGATAACTTAATGAATCTATTAGATCTGCCAAATCTAATAGAGCCGATAACTATTTTTACTCATGACTTAATCCGCCGCACGATACAAGGCATAAGCAAAAACCTCCCGTCATAAGCTTAAATCCGCCGCACGATACTAAGCTTAACATACGAGACTACTTGCATCATATCTAAATCCACCGCATGATACTAGACACGATAGCAAGATTGCTGGTACTTACGGAGGTCGACGGATCGATGATTCCTCTCGAAGAACTCGACGACATGACTAAGGACTCGAAGGTGGCACGGGGCCGGTTTGTATTGATGTGGTTGTGAACACTTTTTACAATAGCCAAGGGTTTATATTTATACCCTGGACACGATACAAGTCCTAAAAGGACACGACTATGAAACGTTAAAGGAAAATACTACATTTTTGGCCTTTAACGCCCTTAGGAAACTTTATTGCCTTAATTGTCGCAATTTTGTTGCCCAGTCGGCTCTTGCTCCCGTCGTTTCAACGGAAACTCCCTTTTCCTCAGAATAGCCGACCGCATGAGCAGTTGCCGAATCCTTGGAAACTAGCCGACCACATGGATACTTGCCGAATGCCTCATACGCCCATCTCCGCACACTGGACATGCACGCCGTCTTCTAGCCTTTCCTTTATGCTAAATATAGAACTGGGCGTCGAGATGTGCATGCTTTATCTATATTTATATTTAAATTGCCTTCTTTGCTTGCTTGCCACATCACAACGCCACCAAATCCAACTCCTGGCCAATGAGATCAGACCCCTCTGGCTTCTTGAATACTCGTTTAATCTGTCACGGTCATGGTCGATTATCCTCGTGATCAGCTTCTCTTGCCATATCTATTTCTTGAATGGAGTAACCGACCGCTTGGCCGTCTACCGAATGCTCTTCTCACTACTCGTTGGGTCCACCTGTCATCTTCTCAATGTTGACCAAAATCCAGTGTTAACAGGCTCCTTTTTTTAGGGTTGACTTCATTCACACCTACCACTGCAGTGGAGTGATCGGGTCATACTAGACCGGCCGCCCCTTACAGTAGAGGCGGCAGGTGAAACAAGCCACCCTACAAATGGATCGATCTGCACGGGCGGCTCACCCTCCAACCACCTCTGTTGTTTTATTTATAGGGACAGCTCAATCACCAGTCACCCCCGACTACTGCCCACAACATAAGGGTTGTGCCCCCTTCTTCCTCGTGTTGACTAATATAGCCCGAGGAGAAAAGGAAGAGGGGCCTTGGACACCTTTCAAAAATCTCTCTTTCAAAGGGGGAGGTTTTGATCTCAGTTCCTTTGGTGGAGAGGTTGTATAAGGTAAGAAAATGTTTTTTAAATAGCGGTTGGTTAGCTTTTAATTAGATTTTTGTTTTTCTCTCTCTTACATGTTGTTGAGCCATTTGTGAAGAAAACTAGATCAAAGTTTCGACGTTGCTAGAGTAAATTAGGCAGGCAGTGGAATAAGATTTAGACCATAATTTAGTGTATCTTACTTGATTTTAGTAGACTATTAGTTGTATGGATGTTTCATGTACCTATAGATTTAGATCTACAAGTAAGGTTTTATTTTTAGAGAAAATTGCTATTATGGGACTACAAAGAAGTGGTTTCGCTAAAATAGGAATCCTAATGTTGGCTTCTCTAAAACAGAATTTCAAACATTTGTTTCTTGTTTTCCATGACATTTTGTTTCTTTTTTTTTCTTTTTCCACATGAGGAAACCCCATTTCCATTACTTAAACGGAAATACAAGCGTTTAGATGCGCACAGATAGACAGAATTTAGACAGGACAGACGACAGACACAGGATAAACCACTAGAGAACCCGCTAAAAAAATCCAGGGAACCTTGCCCAAACTAAGCAAACAGCATGGAAACAACCACCATAGAAAAGGACCTAAGAGCTTCTCTCATCTTCAGAGAGGCCACCATCATCCAAAAAAATGCACCATCTAACCAAGCAAGATTGACTTCATTCCAGAAGTGAAAGGCTCCTGTTTTGACAGAGAACACAGCAGACAACTCCCCCCCAGAGGAGGCCAAAAAACTTCTCAGCACTTCTGAAGCACTACTTGTTCAGGTCGGTGGAGTCTCCGTCATCCTGATCCGGTTCTTGAGGTCGATGAAGTAACAGGTTCACATTCCTTGTAGACTGGGCAGCCAGCACTTCCTTCGCGACCTTGAGCATCAAATCGGCACCATCAATAAGCTGCTGTTGGTCCATCTCTTCGTATAAACCTGCCCAAAATTTCATATAGGCACAAGCATGACACACTATTTCAATTGGGTTTTTAAGTAACTTGTTCTCAAAACAAGCTTTATTTCTGCATTTCCATATAGCCCAACATATCGCAGCAATTCCCCAAGTGTGAAATTTCATACCATTTGGTAACCAAAATTCACACCAATGCCAGCGCTGGTGTATATTAGATGGAATATTATAAGCACCAAAGCATTTAGCTATAACAGACCAGATTACTCTTGCAACCGAACACTCAAAAAAGAGATGTGAAATAGATTCTACACTATCACAGAAAGCACACCTTGGATCTCCCTGCAATTCCTTTTTCTAAGATTTTCTTTAGATAAAAGAGCATCATTTGTCAAAAGCCACAAAAGATTTTGATTTTAGCAGGTATTTTTCCTTTCCAGATCTTTTTGTGATAAAAACCATTTTCAGAGCAAGTAATACCATCATACATAGCTTTAACCGAAAACCTACCAGATTTCCCAAACTTCCAAGAAATGTGATCAGGGTTATTCACTAAATGAAAACAGGTAGCATCATTCCAGATAGTATTCCACTGATTCCTCAAATCCCCATGAACCATCTTCTAAACCTGGTACCATTCCCCCTCAATGCCTTTTTCACAGATATTTGCTTATCTTCACATAGAATATATAAAACTGGAAACAACAGAAAAAGAGGTTCATTAATGACCATATTGCCCTTCTGTCTAATCTCTTCATCCATTCATCTCCCGTGCGTGACTCCGCCGCCCGCTTGTCACCCGCCGACAAGTCTTCTTCTCATGCGACCAGCAATGCTCCTGCATTTTGTCAAATCTAGTTCGTGTGGAGAGGAACACACATCTGGACCAGAGAAGCGAGTGCGGCCATTGACAACGCTAACCCTTGTTCAGTACCAAGATGATGTGATAACTACAAAAAGAATTAGGTTCAGCTCATATACTAAAAACGCGGATCCATACTTGATGAAGAATATCTTTGCACGCGAGGCATTAACAACGTCAGTTGATCTAAATCAAGGCGTTATTTCAGATTATGATCGATCTAATGATTATGAAGCTTTGGGGCACATGAAGCCAACCATTTCAACAGTACGAGCATGTCAGATTGGCAAGATGATACAGAATTTGCACTCACATTCTGGTCTGATTCTTCTGCACATGTTGATACATTACAGTTATATTCTAAGGTGGTCACTCTGCTTCATTTATATATCTATGCATCAGTGACTCATGCTTGAAACTTGTGCTAAACATTATGTGGATAGTATTTCAGGAAGTATTGGCCAGGAAAAGATCCTGATTCTGCTAAAAAACATGAAATGGAAATGAGGGAGGAACTTGAAGTTTTATTGGTAGCCACGAGAAAGCAGCATGAAGATCTTGTAAAGAACAAAGAGAGAGCAGTATCAGGGCTGGACTCTTCTATGAGAAGATTAGCTATCCTAAGATGCCCATGCTCAAAAATAAAGCTCGGTCCAGATAGATGAGTTTTCAGCAGAACTTGAAGTGATCCAATCTTCAATAGAAAGTCTTTGCCAGAAGAAACTAAAAATACAAAAGCTAGAAAACAGACATATTGACCTGGATAAGAGGGCAGATACAGTCATGCCACACTGTCAAATTGCTTCTCAAATGCTTTTGGAGATGATATATGTACAACTTCAGAGAATTTACAATGTTCGATATGAAATCTGCTACGTGTAAATTTATAACAAGAATTTACCGACCTGGGCACCGGGCACCGGGCGCCGAGCGGAGGCTCTCCATCCATGGAAAGGAGAAGGCGGCTTGGAAGGAAAGGAGGGGCGGCGGCTGGCGGGTGACGACTGACGAGCGGGCGGCGATATCGCGTGAGAAGAAGATCGGCCGGTGGGTGACGAGCGAGCGACGGAGTCACGGTCATGCACACGGGAGAAGAAAACATCGTGACCAGACGTAGATGAATCGACGAAGAGATTAGACAGAAGGGCAATATGGTCATTAAAAAAAAGAAAAATATATTTGTAGAGATAAATAATATTAAAAGAAACAAAATGTCATGGAAAACAAGAAACAAATGTTTGAAGTCCTATTTTGGAGAAGCCAACGTTAAGATTACGGAATTGCTACATGGCACCCGAGTGTTTTTGATCCTGGCAACACACGAATTCTGGGCCGTCGGATCTAACATGTGTTGGCCCTTGAGCTGCCCGATCTTTCTTCGCGCGATCTGGCTTCTATATGTCTCTGTCATGTGTGGGTCCACATCTCAGTGCTACTGGGAGTCGTTCCCAAGTTGTGCACCCTTCCCTCATTTCTCCTGTTCTCATTTCGTCTTCCTCCAGACGACTCCCCGTTCCCCACCGCGGCGACGAGCGATTTCTAGGGTTTGGTGAGGTACGTTGCTTTTGCTTCCTATTGTTAGTGAATCTTCGTTGTTGTTTGGTGATCTGATTCATGCCGGATTTGAATTTGGTATTGATTTTTGGATTGGGCTGTGGAAGGGGCTGCGACTGTTGGTTTGGATTTGGTTGCGGCATGGGATTTGGCCGTGTGAGCTCCGCTAGTGGCCAATAGGTTTGGGTGTGGTTGTGGATTTGGTTGCGGCATGGGCGGCAAGTGGGGGGTGTGGTGTATCGGCTCTGCGAGCAGGGTTCGAGCAGGGTTGGAGCAGGCATTTTTGATTGCTGGCGGCCGAGGCTCGCAATCTTCTGTTGGTCGGCGCCCATGTCGCAGATACCAGCTGACGGCTGGTGACTGGGACGCGCATGTCGAAGTGCATTCTGCATTGTGTAGAACTTCTCGTCCCGAGCCATGGTGGTGACCTTGTGTGGGGTGGTGGAGCCGCCGTTGGAGGCCTGTAGCAGCAGGGGACGGGCCTCTCCTCAGTAGGTTCTGCTTGGCTTTGTAACGATATTGATGTGGCGGACTTCTCCTTGTTCAGATGCATCATGCATCTGGATCACATGGCTCACGTACACATAGGTGATGCTCCTCTTCCATGCCTTTGGTGTTTACGTTTTTCACCAGAGGGTGCTGCAGATAACAGTGCTGCATCCGTCAGCTGAATAAACATTCAGAGTTTTCTCAGGAGCTTGGCCAAGGAAATCACCCACAGCACAGTCGTTTTGAATAAATGAATTTTAAAGATGAACAGGATTGTTGAATAGGGAAGTGTAAGAGTGAAGTAGATAGAACATGCCTTGTTCTGATTTCCAGGTGCAGTGAAGTTAGTGGATTCAGAGATTGTATTGGTGTGGCTGCCAGTTTGCTTGAAGAGGTCCTGAAAACAGACATACATATATGATCTTAGTAACCCAAGTGACAATGTCTTTATAGAAAAAGAAAACATGTAACTAGTTTAAAAAGGAACTTACTTTATTAAGTACCCAGCTGGGGTAAGGCAATGGAGTCTGGACCAGAGGCACAATTTCTGATAGTAGTAGCAAATATTAGCAGATAAGTAACAAAAATAAAGTATCTGGTATATAAACTTCTTGGTAAAGACTGGAACTTTGTTCCCTTATTTTAAAAAAATGAACTACAGTTGTTATGGCGTTCTAGATTTGTAGGAGTACTCTGTGCACTGTGTTCTTGGCCTTTTCCATTTCATGTGGCGGGTCCTCAGATTTATTAGAATTTACCTATGGAAAAAACATATTTAAAGGAACCATGAAGCATTAGGACCAAATTAAAATCGCACTGTGCCTCTAGGCTCTAGCTTTTGTGCAGGGTGACATTTGCTACACTTTTGTGATGCTTTCGTGCGCTACAAGCAGAAATAAATATGAGAATACAGTTTTTAAAAAAAAAAAACAATTAGTGATCAAAGGGCATCCATGAGCAGTTCTCTACCTGTTATTTGAGGTGTCTTTAGATGGGCTTGGCAAATTTACGGCAGTTCTGGTAGAAAGGTCCTGTATTTGCTCGATTGCAGACAAAGGTGGGGTTTTGTTGGTCGACTAATCTATAGTGCCAGCCACTGGATTTACATTTGGAATGATATTGGTTTGTTCCACCACTTTATCTATGCATGCACTTTGGTTAGCCAGTTCATTAGCAACACTACCAGTTTCAGTCTTGCATCAAGAAAAAAAATATCATTCCAATGCTTCATGGTTTCTCGTTTCCTCGTTTACAACATAGATTGTTAATTTTTCTTTATGCCAACATAAATTAGATTTTGTCGGGTTCGTGGTTTTGTCTAATGGGGGTTTTATTCTCGGTATCGAAAACTATAGCTTGTGTCTATAGAAATTGCATTGAACAAAATCTGTAATTTTAGTATAACATATATGCAATAATTGTCGTCTAAAAGGAATTGGCACCTGAATTTTAGCAAGTCTCATTGTTTATGCATACCCTGTGTTCATTATATATCTGACATAAACTATTTTTTTATTTGTACTGGAAATTTATTCCATTTTGGGGCTTTCTAAAGCTAATCATTTTTTTCTTTTCTGACCTATCAGTTGACATAAGAACTTGTCAGTCAAAGTTCCTCTAGTTGATGGTGGTTCTGTGATATTACTTTTATTTGTTTTCCAAGATTATTTAATTTGATCTTCTTTTCCTAGATATATCCAGGCCTCTTATACTTTGTGATCTTCAGGGTGCACTAGAGACCATCCAAGAGAGATTAGTTGATTTACCTGCTGCATATGTGGAGACATGCAAGAAATACACACGCTAAGGTTCTCAGGTCATGGCTCTTGCATACAGATTGCTTCCTGAGATGCCTGTAAGTTTCTGTTAATAATAATCATGTCATTTGCCTATAGCCATTCTATTCTCTTCTGTTATTCTTTTGTCATTGTAATTCCATAAGTTCTATAGCCATTCTCTTTCTATTATTTGAGGTATTGTTTTTCCATACTCTGTGTTCATTACATATATGACGTAAGTTGTTTTTTATTTTTTTACTAGAATTTTGTTCTATTTTCACTACGGGAAAATCAATCTTTGCCGAGTGCCTGTGGCTTTGCCGAGTGCCAAATTTCGGGCACTAGGCAAAGAGGCTCTTTGCCGAGTGCCGGCCACGTGGCACTCGGCAAAGCGCAAACACAAGGCAAAGCATGCTTTGCCGAGTGCCACGTGGCCGGCACTCGGCAAAGAGCCCCTCTTTGCCGAGTGCCAGCCACGTGGCACTCGGCAAAGCATGTGGCCCCGAATTGTGCCACGTGGGCGGTTCTTTGCCGAGTGCCACGTGGCTGGCACTCGGCAAAGGCACCTCTTTGCCGAGTGCCAGCCACGTGGCACTCGGCAAAGAATGTGGCCCCGAACTGTGCCACGTGGGCGGTTCTTTGCCGAGTGCCACGTGGCGGGCACGGCAAAGAGGTGCCTTTGCCGAGTGCCAGCACGTGGCACTCGGCAAAGAGCTCTTGCCTAGTGTTTTTTTCTGACACTCGGCAAAGCCAGTTTTTAAATACATTTTGAAGCAGTAAATTAATCCAAATAAAAAAGTTTTTAACTACAAAGTTGGTTAACTTATCAAGATGAACAATTTTTGTTTTGGTGATTTTTTCATTTGATAAACTTAAAATAAATTCGTTCACAAACTTATATATTTCTCCGGTAGTTTATAAAACTACAAGAGTGATATATAATGTTTATGAATAATATTAGAACCACAATGTCGGATGCACAAATAGTCAAATAACCAAAATAAACTTTGTATATCTTGACAAGTTATGAAAGTTTGTAGTTGATAACTTTTTAATTTGAAGTCATCTAGTTATGCAAAATGCGTCGAATTTGAAAATTTTAAAATTCAAATTTTTCAAAATACCTCATATGGAGAAATGACCAAAATGAAAGTTGTAGATCTCGAAAAGTTATGAAACTTTGGTGTTGACAACTTTTTGATTTGAAATCATCTTGTCAACGAAAACTACGTTTCAAATTGTAAAATTTAAAATTCAAATTTTGATAAACGACCTCGGATGGAAAACTACCAAAATAAAAGTTGTAGATCTTGAAAAGTTAGAAAACTTTGTAGTTTACAATTTTTTGATTTGAATTGTTTAGGGCCTCAAATAAGCAAGTTACACATGGTTTAGTATAAATATGGGTAATCGAAACGGAGATGAAACGTATATGAGTGTGTAGTGCAGTGGTAGAGGAGGCTCCGCGTGAACGAGAGGTCGTGAGTTCGAATCCTGCTGACTGCGTGAGAGAAAATTGCGTGAAAAATAGTAGAAGTGAGTTCGAATCCTGCTGACTGCGTGAGAGAAAATTGCGTGAAAAATAGTAGAACTTGCGATTTCGAGAGTGACAAGTGGGTGCTGCCCAGTGGGCCCCTCCTCCAATTAAATAAAAATTTTTCCCTATTTTTCGGGGTTTTTTTATTTTTTTCTTTGCCGAGTGCCAAATATGTCAGCACTCGGCGAAGCCTTCGCCGAGTGCCCGATATTTGGCACTCGGCAAAGAAACCCTTTGCCGTGAAATTCTTCGTCGAGTGCCCTTCGCCGAGTGCGGCACTCGGCGAAGCCTTCGCCGAGTGCAAAAGGCTCTTTGCCGAGTGCTGCCAGCACTCGGCAAAGAGTGATTCTGCTGTAGTGTTTGGGGCTTTCTGAAGAAAAAAGTCCTATAGTCATTCAGATTTTATCAGATTTTCTTTTTTACTAGGGTTGTGTGTTTTTTTCTTTTCCAACATAACCTATCGGTTGTTTTGCCACACCTTTTTTTCTTGTTTTTCACTATTTGTTTATCAGTGAATCATTTTTTCTCTATTTCTTAACTATTGTATTTGTAAGATTTTCATCCAATTATCCTTTTCCATTAAAGCTTTCTTTTGCATGGATTGTTTCTAAGGGGCTCTAGCTCCTCAATTGACTTTATTTGTAGGGACATGATCTAAATGCAACTAGTACACCTAAGCCCTATATGAATGATTAAAGGTTATTTTTGTCTATGCAAAAGAATACTACAATTAGACTACAAGTAGTTTTATATTCTAGGATGGGATGTAAATGTTTCTCATGGCATAATAATAGTATTATAATATTAGCGTAAGGCTTGCATTCTAACTCATTTGATCTTGCTAGTAGAGAGCATATAAATGTGTACTTTTTGAATCATGTTTTATAAGATCTTTTATTCTATTTTTTGTATGGAATGTGCCATATATATCTCTGGTACCTGCAATCCATAAAAAAAATATGTAAAATATGTTTTTCCTAAACAATGTGGCATATATGTCTCTGTGATCTATAATCCATAGAAATGATTCACAATTTTGTTTTCTGAACAATTTGTGCTCATCCTTTGTTTTTCTGTGTAAAACTCTAACAACTTTGTAACCATTTGAAATATCGGTTGTATCATTTGTGGGGGCTAGGAATGGCATCTATTTTGTCCCATGTTCCCATGGGTGGAACGAAGATAACATTTTTTCATGGCATTGTTAGCTTGTTGCTCATCTATTTCCTGAAAACAAATTGTTTGTCATTTCTTTGATTTTTTCTATTTAGGTGATAGTCAGTGCTTCTGTCTGAATGAGATGAAGAGTGTGGATGGTAGCTTCATCCCGCAATTACTCTTCTTCAATTCCATCCCAATGATATGCAGCAGCAGACTGCTTTTGCTTGCTAGCTTTGGTAGGGTGGATGGACAGTGCAGGCACAACCGGCTAGCTATTATGCTCCTGATTTAAAGCATTACACCAATCCTAGCCTTTTCCGTTTCTTTGTGTTTTGGGCCACTAGGAGAAACCATGAGTCTGGCCCAGGGCCTGAAGCTGATACGTACTGGTTATTCCATGTCCACCCATTCTCTTCGTGTGTTGATTACCTTTCTAAGGGCATGTGCCCTTGTTGCTGAGTTAGTTCTATAATTGTTAACTAAACTTGTGTGCCAGCAGTACTGAACTCATAATTGGTTTGTGCCTTTTTGCCAGTTTTCGTTAGATAGAGGGGTGATTTTATAATAGCATGTCACTTCCTTGGGTGTACTTGGGAAGGCATCATTATTTTTTGACAGCCTGTTTGAAAGGTATTCTCCTTTTCATTTGTCTTTCTATAATTCAATATTGTTGTCCATATGTAGAAAGCTAGCAAACACATATTCCAGTTTCCTTTGTTTGGTGTTACTGTGTGTTGCTCCCATGTAGGGGCTACACAAGAAGAAAATACTCATTACTGTGACATTATCTTAACTCAAGTCTACACAAGAAAAAAAAAATACCCATTCCTTCATCCTAGCTGTTTTGTTGCCCTAAGCAGATGACTTCCATTCCATCCTAATTCGAGTATACTTAGCAAGGTTGAGGGAGACACTCTGGATACTCGTTACTGTTAGGGAGTCGGTGTACTACATTCATGATAGGTTTAATAAGTTGGAGTTTAATAATTCGTTTGACCTATGAGACATTTGTATATCTTTAGAATTTTTCTTAGTTTCTGTCTATAAACTTAAACTTTTCTGTTGTTTAGTAAACACATCAAACTCAATATCATTGTCAAACGGTGTGTTACTGCTTCAGATTGATCATTTCCATGAAACTATTCTTATTTGCGTTAGCTGGCGTTGTGCTAGTTGGTTTAGAAATCCTGCTCGTTGTAATCAGGAAAACAAATAAAACACTAAGTTATTAGTTGCAATCAGGAATAGTGTATATTGCAAGTATTCAATACCGCAATTGTAGGTCTCATAATATGCAATAAGTGGAATTTTGATTTACCTCGTACCTCATGATTATAATTGGCATTTACATTGTAAACCAAATTTTTATCCTTGTCCTTGTATAGGAAAAATTGGTTGTTGTGATTTGTGGAAACACACTTTTATTTGTTTATTGTGATTTGTGCCAGCAAACACCTTATTTTGTTCTTGTCCTTTCATAGAAAAGTTGTTTTTTTTTTGGTTTGTGCTAACACAGTTTATCCTTTTTTTATTGTGATTTGTGTTAGCCCACACCATTTTTTTTATCCTTGTCCTTGTCTTTCTAAGAAAAATATGATTTGTGCCAACATAGACCATATTTTTGTTGTCCTTGTCTTTCTATAGAGAAAATTGTAATATGTTAATTGTGTTTTGTGCCGACACAAAAACTTTTTATTTGCCTTTTTTTTGCTTCTGTATGGATTTAAAGTCACTTAGGAGAAAGAACTTTTTTGCGTTCCTAATTCGTTGTCTGTCCATGGCTCCCAAAGTCATTGGTAGAATCAAGAAATCGAGAATATTTTGTTCAATTAGTCACTTAGTTGTGAGGTTATGGATAATGGTGCTAGTAATTAGTCACTTAGTGATAGTGCCACCGATAGCAATCCTTATACTATTGTCTTTATTTGTTCATTAGCATCAGTTAACTTTATTCTCAACAGGCTTCACTTGTCTTTTTTCCTCTCAGGCTGTGTTTGAGTAGGAGTATAAGATATAAAGTTGGCTTTTCCTGTAGGTTGAGCTTCTATGCAAAAGGTTGTTGATGACATGTTCCAAGCTACTCAAATCTTCCATCAAAGTTGATTTGCCTTCTACATAATGTCACTTTACATGTAATATTCCGGTGTGGCCCCATTTTAATTATCTTCTGTTTGATCATTTATTCATTTAGACAAAGGATTTGTTCTGGGTCTTCCACAGGTGAATCTAAAACTGATGAAGTGTATGCGCAAAATGATTCTCATGTCAGTTACTTTAGTAAGTATCCAACTCTTGGGTTTCCATAAGTTTTCCTATTCTTCTTCATTGAAATCTGATTCTGTCCCTTTCCCTGCTCTATGTGAGCAGAGGAGAGCCATTCCCCAATCAGTCGACCTAGATTTATTCGTTTGTGGATTGGACCTGTGTCTGCAGGTTCTTTAGTTGGTTTGTCTAACAAGTTTTTTATTCTCGATATCATCAGCATAGGTCTAAGATTGCATAGCAGTTTTAGCTTTTTAGCCATGACACACTTTTCGATATCATCAGCATAGGTCTATCAGATTGAATGCTTAAGGCCTAAGCTTGTCAGATGTAGTTAACTAAATTTTTATTGCATTATACAATATTATTGCATTTTTTTATTAATAATAGTTGCACTAATCCAAATGGCAATTTTCTCATCTATAAATTAAAATTTCTAAATCGTATACATGTATCATTTAAATAATTATGCCTTTATTTGTTAATTGTACTTGTTTGAACACAAGTTAAATTTTTGTCCTTGTTTGACTATAGAAACAAGAGGAAAATGTTAATTGTCTTTGTGTCAATACATAATTTGTTGCTAAACACACTAGTATATTGAGCTTCTAGGTCCTTTGAGTCTTTAGTGAAACTTTTAATTTGTTTGTTAGATGTCCTTTGACTCCTTGCAAATGCAGTAAACTGGGATCAACATCTTTGTTTGTAGTCTTCTTAGCAACGAGTTGATAACAACATTGAACTAAATTTTCTTTGGGCGACGCTCATGCTTTGGAACTTATTCAATGTACTTGTTAGTATCCATTTCTTGATTGCACGTTTATTAGTAGTAAATTGCATATTCGAATTATTGCAATTATGGTGTTTGACATTTGTAATATACAATCTTCTATTCTCGGTGATTGCATCCCTTCTTCTATTTTCTATGTGAAGCAGGGAGAGGCGATTTCATCGAAATAAAAGAAATATCAGATAATTGCATCCCTTCTTCCTATCAATATTTCCTATTCAATCTTTCCTATGTGAATTTTTCTTGTCTTACCAGACCCCAATTACATATAATTTGCATAAGTCCATGTGCTGACTGGTGATTGAGTTGAAACTAGAGAAATAATCATTTATGTTATGACCTTCATATGATTCCATATACTATAGGTCTTTATCTTAATCATAATTTAGTGCTTCTCATATTTGGAAAAAATATCAGATATTTGTTTTGTGATTTATGGTAACACATTTCAGATATTTGTCCTTGTTTTCCTATAGAAAAAACTTGTAATCTGTTAATTGTGATTTATATGAGCACACCATGTTTTTGTCCTTGTCCTTTGATAGGAAAAATATTATTTATGATATGTGTTAACACATTTCAGTTATTTGTCTTTGTCCATCAATAGATAGAAATTGTAATATGCTTATTGGGTTTGTGCTAGCTCAGAAAACATTTTTGTCCTTGTTTTTCTATATAAAAAATTGTTATTTGTGCTGTGTGTCAACACATTTCAGATTTTGTATTCAAAAATTGTAATTTGTTTATTGTGTTTTTTTTGCAAACACAGGCACCAAATGGCATAGCTTGCTCACCTTTTCGAACTTCGCATTCTTGTCAAAAAGAGTTTGTTTATGGCAGGATACAAGGGTGATTTCATGACGGTCAAGCTTTAGATGTTGGAGCTCTCGCGGAGTAGCTCCAGAGACGTCATCTGGTGTGGTTGCTCCCTCTTCTTCCTCTTTGTATATGTCTTCATCATTTGTATCAGATCCTCTTCGATTTGTTCGATTAGTTAATTCTCTAGCATTAAGAGGGAATAGAACTAGAGATTGGTGGTGTTCAGGTTCACATCTTCTCATGCGTGTTCTGTAGGGATGAGCAAGCTAGCTGCACTAGTAGGTCTTTGAATATTGGTTAGCAACTTAGCATTCATTGATTCTATATTAATGATCTTTTTCCTTTACTCTTTTTGTTCCGCTCGCTAGTTTCGATTTGGTTTGCTCGACTACTACATCGAATAGCACTACTGGAAGCACCTGATGGTAGATTTGTGGATTCTGTTTTTAGAGTGAAGAATTGTTTTTATTTTTGATATTTCAGTACTATATGACTCATTAAATATTTCATGTCATATTTTCATTAAGATGTTTTTTTATTAGATTAGTTTTGCCAAATCTGGTGTATTCGTTATTAGCAGTAAATTGCACATTTATTATTAGCAGTATATGTATTTGAATTAAATTAATTATGATATTTGGTATGTGCAATATTCATTCTTGTCACTTATAATTTCCAATTTGAATTCTCTCATCATCTCATTGGCCTTTTCTGTAGGTACTGTTGCGCATGACACGACGGCTCTCTACCCCTTTCCAATCCCAAACTGCCCCTAGCTTCTCCCTAAGACCAGGGAGACACCAAGGATGCTCCTCGCCCCTGTACACCAGCTGAGGACACATGTATTGCTTGCATGGCTGCAACCCGCATGCTTGTAACTGCAAGTTTGCAAGCTGAATAGGTAAGCAACTCTCAAGTTAATTAATATTTCATATTCAGATTTTTGCAACTTGCATGGTTGTAGTGCTCTGTCCATTTTCAGGTCTGAAGATACAATAGAAGGCGGAAGGCTTGCTTGAAGAAACGGGTTTGGCGCTGACTTTCAGCACCATGAATATTCAGCTGTGAAGCGGCATTGTCATTGTCTGTGCAGACATGTATGGTCCTCATCTCTAACGATAGGCAATTCAGCTCTGTTTTTCATGTAAGCCTACACAGTTAGTTTTTTGGTCAGGTTTTTAGACTCACTTGCACAATTACAACTGTAACAGATCTTCTCTGTGGACCTTGTTTGTTCTCCTCACACAGATTACAACTCCAATAGAATTCATGTGCTACTTCCTCCTAAAACACACAGTTTTTGTCTTTGATAAATTTCGTGTGCTACATAAGAAAAATACATGGTTTTCTTTTCTCTACCGGAAAACTTGTGATGACTAGGCTGCCTAAAATCGTGTGTCAGCTTCAAAAAAAACACACGGTTTTCTGGGTTCCTGAAATTTGTGTGTTTTGTTGACACAAATCACCATGTTGTCACACCCAATTTTAAGAACAAAATTGAATGCAATAACTCAGTGTGCCCAGAGATAATCACACACATAAGCCACAAATATAGAAGTACCATACATGGTTTATTACATAACGGATATTATTCAAAGTCTTTACATAGCAGCGGATAATAAAGTATCTCTCGCGGTAGCTCCATCACAGGGAAGATGTGGTTGACAGCAAGACTAGAACTCTTCAGGAAGTCGTCATTACCATAGCAATCTGTTACCCATCCGGGATTTTTATCAAGTAGAAAGAAAAATAAACAAGTGTAAGTACATCTCGTACTTAACAAGTGTAACAGGGTTCATGAGGCTCAAATAAGGCTGACACTGGTTAGACTGCGGTAGCTTTTAGTTGGCATAATTTTAGCATTAGATAGCATCAATAATATCCATCCCAATTAAACATGTGATCAATGTGAACATGAAACCATTGAACGAGATAGTAAAATCACATTAAAACATTATTAAGCAACAACTATACCATAAGAATTCCAGGTCGCTCGTAACCGTGAGCACGGCTGATATATCAGTTTTACACTCTGCAGAGGTTGTACACTTTACCCGATGAGTCGTGATATCCAGATGCCCGGGTTAATTACTCCCCATAACACTTCCGAGGTGAGCGGGCAGGATACACGCAAAGCCTTCAAAGGTTCGTCTAACAAGTTAGGGCCGCTAGGTCTTAAGGCAAGGGGAGAAGGGTCTCTCAACCTTGCGGCACGCAGGCAAAGTGAAAGTAGCCGCCCTAAATCCAGCTCGTCAAGCGCCTTATGCGCCCTTTCGGTACCACTAACAAGCTAGAAAAGGTCCTTATACTGAGCTAAGGTCAGAGCCATATAACTCCATGGTTGCACTGTAGTCCCGGGTGATCCTTATAGTAGTTCCTAAACCATGTTGCTATAAAAGCCAGTTTTACCAAGTTGCATATATCATTAAGTTCAGACTCACATGATCAAAGTTTAATTTGAGCACTAGCATAGTTCTACCCAATGCATACCGTGGATAACAAGGCACAGATCAACACCTAGGATAAATCTAATAGGCATCAAGGTAGACACATGCATATGATTGTATAATTTAAGATTTATGGTTATTAGGACATCAAGGAGGATCCCATGCTATACTTGCCTGGTTCAGCGAACTCTGGTTGCTCTTGGTTGTCGTAGAAGGGTTCCTGATCACCAGCGTATGTCTCACCGTCTATACCGATCGATACACATCAACACACAATCATCGGAACACACAATCATGCAAAGCAACAAGCTATAATTAGAACCTTACACAAACCAACAGCAAGAAAATAATATAAAAAGTTTGAAACAAAACTACGATCAACGATCACATAAACGCGAAGATCACGAAAACGGAATTATAACGCAAAAGTATATGAGCTAAACAAGTTACAAACTTAATTAGTAGATTAAACCTAACTCAAATTTAAGTACTGAAAAAACAGTAGATATTCTTGTACAGATAGATAGATCTTTTCAAAATGAATCTAACGCAATTTGAACGGGACTAAATCGGACTAAAAACGTAGAAGTTATAAGCATTTGAAACTAATGGCAAAACGTAAATAAACTGAAATTGATTTTGAATTTAAATTGATTAAGACGAATTTCAGAATTGACTGGACTGTTGCGCCTCCATTTGGAAGAAACGCAGGGGTTTATAAGGAAGAAAACACAGACTCATCGAACAGTGCAGTTTGGACCGCGGGTTTAGGCTCGAAAACTTGAGGGTCTCTTTAACAAAAGTGACGCCGAAGGGGTATCGACTGCCAGAGGCCGTTGATTTCTAGATGGACGACTCAGATTAAATCTGGGAGTAAACCGGCGGCGCTTTCGCCGGAGCAAAGGGGTGCGCGGGGCGGCCATGGTCGGAGACGGGCGGCGCGGCTCGGTTTTGCGCTACGATGCGGTGGTAGAGACCTCGGGAGTGGATCCAAACGAAAGAGGAGATCAAGGCGAACTCACCCGAGGGGTTTATGGCGTCGGAGAAGACTCAGGGACGGCGGATTGCTCGACTTGGCGGGTGGCGGGCTCTGCAGAGCGACGGCGAGCAATAAGAGCACCAAGACGAGGGGGAAAAAGGGGAAAAACTTCTCGGTTAGCTTCGAAAGATCAAGGGGAAACTCTAGGTACCTCTTGCGAGCGCTGGAACTTGATGAATCGTCGGGTCGACGGCGGCGGATCTTCGGAGACGGCGGAGCTTGCGGTGTGGGCGAGATAGGGCACGAGAGCGTAGGATTCTTGCGTGGGGAGAGGCGGCGGGTCCTTGGGGATCTATTTATGGGTTGGCTCGGCCGATTAGGCAGGCGAGAGAGCGTGGGGAGGACGGAGTCGCGCGCGGGCGTAGCCGAGCCGGAGTCGGAGGAGGGAGAGAGGGCTGACAGGTGGGGCGAGCTGTCAGAGAGAGAGAGAGAGAGAGAAAGAGAGAGCGCGCGGCGTGCTGCGGCTGCGGCGCGCGAGCTGGGCCGAGGCCGGCGGCCCAAGGGAGAAAGGGGAGAGCGCTGCGCGCGGGGGGCGAGGGGAAACGGGCCGGCCGAGTTGGGCCAAGCGCGAGAAGGAAAGGGGAGGGAGACAGGCCGGCCGTGCTGGTTGGGCGAGAAGAAGAAAAGGGAGAGGAGGGAGAAAGGAAAAGGTTTTCCAATTTTCAGAAGCTGATTTCAAAAGCAAATTTGAAATCCATTTGAATTCAAACAAGTTTTGAGCAAAACCAATCATCACAAAAATAAGATATGCACCAGCATGTATGCATCAACATGATCTTTGGCCTAGGATTCATTTTAGCTTTTGTAAATAATTTATTAACTAGGTTCTATGCAACACATAAAATGCATAATTAAATCATATTGCCTATTTTTAAATTGATGCAAATTTTGGGATGTTACACATGTGTTAGTTGCCTTCAAAACACATGAGTTTTAACTAGACAGGCTCTAAGATTACTATTTTAGTAAAACCACTTATTTGGAGTCTCGTAATATAGCAATTTTCTCCATTTTTATTATTTTCAGTTTTCTTGTTAGACAAAATGGATTAGCATGAATGATGTATAATAGGTAAAATATTAATTGTTCTTAATTATTGTCTTTGAAATTATTTATTGTAACTATTGTCCTTGAGTGTCTCCTCCACAGCGCACGGCAAAGAATTTACAATTTTTTTAAAAAAAAATCTTTGTCGAGCGTCTTGGCTCTGGCGCTCGGCAAAGCTGGGAATTGGGCTGCGGGGTTTGGCTGCTTTGCTGAGCGCCATGACACTCGGCAAAGCCACCATGTTTTTTTTAGTTTTGCCGAGTGTAGGGCCACGACACTCGGCATCCGAGTGTCGTGGCCCTGGCACTCAGCAAAGGCCCCTTTATCGAGTGTTGCACTCGGCAAACCGACCCAAAACAATCCTTTTTTTACATTCCATCACAACAAACATGAAATATCGCATATATATCACATCCATCACCATATAAATCATATATATCACAACAATTCCATCCATTGCTGTGAACAAGTTCATCGCATCATCCAAACAAGTCCATCACATAATCCAAACTAGTCCATCACAGTTGTTTAGATAAAACAAGTGCATCACACCAAGTTCATCTCAAATATGAGGAGGCCAAGACTCCTATCCTCGGGGAGGAGTGCCTTGTGGATTATTCAAACCTGTCGACTAATTAAGGCTATACAAAGGAGAGGAGATTGTATGAGACAAGATTACTTGAATAGCTAGTCTAGGAATTACTTGTATGTTTGAGATTACTCACAGGAGTAGAAGTTGTTGCATGAGGCAGAGCTGGAGGTGGAACCATTAGCCCAGATGGCACGGCTAGACCCGTATGGGCTCCAAGAGTGTGCATGAACTAAAGCATTTATGCGAACATCTTCTCCTGGGCCTCTCGCTCGGCCCATTCGATCGCCAACTGGGCCACCATCGTCTGTTGCCTGGCCTCCAGCTCCTCACTCCTCTCCTAGGCCGCCTCCCGCTCGGCCTGCTCAACTGCCAACTGGGCCACCATCGTCTGTTGTCTGGCCTCCAGCTCCTCACTCACTCCTCTTGTTTGCTATTTCGAGCTGGGCCTACAATATTGCAAAGCTAATGTTAGAATAATGCAAAGGTAATAAAGTTATGTAAAGATCAAAGTAGGACGAGTAAAACATGAATAACCTGGAGTGTGTTGACGTGGTGTTGTGCAGTGCCCGACCGTGGGCGTATGGGCGGGCCTGTGCTCATGCTCCTACTCCGTGCTCGAATCTGGGAGAGAGTAGGAGTAGAGGCCATGTCAATGATGTCGTCGTCAAGCCAGTACCGCCGATGCTTCTTGGCCCCCTATCCTCATGACGATCTCTCCATCAATATCGTTAGTGCTTGGATCGTAGTCTGGGTCGTGGATCGACCTTGCTGCCGACGTGTAGTCACTGATGATCGTAGACGCTCGCATTGGTGTAAGCCTCGGGCGGGTCGTCCAGGCGGAAGGCGACGTTGGACGTACGTGGCCTTGCCCTTGTGGGCCTTGGCATATGCCTGGAACTGGGAGCAAGGTTGGCCATCATGTGACGCCGACTGCGAGAAAGACAACAAGATGATTACAAATCAGGCAAAACCATCTTAAATTTTTATCATAGTCTCTGCATGTGATAACACGATATCTTCATAAGTTTCTTGATTTTCATATTTCGTTTGCATTTTATAAATTTTTAAAAACATTTGCTTCGCAATCTCGTGGTTATCTTCATGAACAAGATGTTCGAAATTTCAGGCGTGTTCCTGGATACGACCTCAATATACACTAAGAAACATGGCTATCATTTTTTCATTTGTTCAATCCCATTATTCGATGCACCTATAGTTCAAACTTCAATTTTCCAGAAAAAATCAATTAAATGATATAAAATAGTTAATATAGAAAAAGGATTAAAAATGATCTAAATTTTAACATGGACTATGTTGCACTGTACTAAGGCTGCACAAAATATTTGGGATCAAAAAATGAAAAAAAATAGTTTGCCAAGTGACTGTATCTAGCGCTTGGCAAAGATTTGTCTTTGCCGAGTGGCAGACGGGGGACACTCGATAAAGACGAACGACGTTAACTGTTGGTGCGCTTTGTCGAGTGGTAACCTTTACCGATGATCCTGCCATCGGCAAAGATCGCGTTTGCCGAGAGTCATCCTATACCGAACGTGGCACTCGACAAAATTCCTCTTTATTGAGTGCCAAAGACAAAACACTATGAAAATGACTCTACCAAAAAAAAATCGTCATTCATGTGCAGTGCATTGTGCATAGAGGGTCTCTTTCTCTCTCTGTAATCTTATACACACACGTGGACGGACCAGAGCTCTGAGAGGCAACAGGTTAAGATATCACCATGCTAGATCCAGATCTACATGCAAGATCCTGTGGTTTCATGCATGCTGGGCAGGTCCCCCTCCACGTGCTCTTGTCGCAGGATCGGACGAGACACCAACCAGCACTGCTAACAACTACTATAGAAACGTTCTATCTTAGTACTGTAGCTCCATGTATGGATTTGTCACGGATCCGTCTTTGGATACATCAACATCTATGGCGAATTTTCATCCGTCACATGGAATGTTTGATATATGCATGAAGTACTAAACATAGATTAAAAAATAACTAATTATACAATTTGCGTGTAATTTACAAGACGATTTTTTAAAACCTAATAAGTTATTTTGACAATATGTGCTACCATAAAATATGCTAAGATAGATTAGTTAGTCTTAAAAAATTCGTTAACAACTTTTATATTTTGATAATATTGTGCTATAGTAAATATGTGCTAATAATAGATTGATTAGTTTAATAAATTAATCTTATGGTTTCAACGGAATATGTAATTTTTTTTTATTTGAATATTTTTAATAGACTAAATTAATAACGAATCCAACTAATAGGCCGGATGGGCCTATGCATGTAGTCCAATGATGGTAACGTGTTGTCACATCAGATATTCTATTTAAGCAAAATAATATTGAAAGGACCTTGATGTCGCCTAGAGGGGGGGTGAATAGGCCTGTTAAAATCACAGCTCAAAACTTTGTTAGGATGCCCGGCACTACCGCCATGAGCCCGGCACTGCCGCACCCCGGCACCCGGCCTCAGCCCGGTACTACCGCGCCAACAAACTGCCCGAGCCTGCAATTCAAAAACTAGCCACAGGAAACCAGTTCTATATGAATAGAAGTGTTGCTCTTGGTTTCCTGAACCTGCAGAACCAACTCAACCAAGCCAAATATGTTGTATGAAGTAGATCGGGGCCAAATCCTAGAATCAATCACAAGCTCACAAGTATGATGAATGAACACAAGTAAATACAAGAGACAAGTGATTTATCCCGTGGTTCAGCTCGCCACCAAGGCTTGCCTACCTCCACGTTGTTGAGGATGACCACTTAGGTCAAGAGCTTTGCAACTCTTCCTCGGTCTCAAGTCAAGGAACCAAATCCTTGAAGTGAGGGGTAATTCTACTAGCTTCACAAGAGGATTACAAACTTCCCGCTGCTCACCACAAGCACGGGAGCTCGCCGGGCGACGCCTAGCCGTCTAGGAGGCTTCACCTCCAAGAGTAAAAGATGCACAACGAAGATCGACGAAGCCCGACAAGTGCTCAAGGTTTGGAAGGCTCTAATCTGCTCTCTAGCTCTTAATCACACAGCCCCAACACTTAATCATGCACTAAGCATGTCACTCTCACAAGAGAGGGTTGGGGAGAGCTCTCAAATGGCTTGGGATGGGTGTTAGAAAGTTTTGGGCACCAGCAGCCAGCTCTGGAGGCGTGGGGTGGGTATATATACCCCCCACACCCAAAACTAGCCGTTAGAGGTCAGAAACTAGCCGTTACTGGCTGTACAGGCCCGGCACTGCCGCACTTAGCCCGGCACTGCCGGGGAGCGGCACTGCCGCTCGACAGAGCACTGCCGCAGCTCCCTGAGACAGCACAGGTGACCTCACGAAAAACGCCATAACTTTTTACTCCGAACTCCGATTTAGTGATCTTGGACTTTCCGGAAAGCTTGTTTCGAGGGCTATCCAACCCTACAGAGAACAAGCCCAAGATCAACAAGTGCAGGTGCAGTGCTAAGTGTTTTCTCTCATGTTAGCACTCGGGTTCGGTTAGTTTGAGCACTTGAGACTTGTCTATGATTCGTATTGCATCCCCCTTGATAGTACGGCATAATATACTCAAGACAAAGAAAATATAACCATTTTAACCACTTGAGTCTTCAATGTCTTCATATGCCATTTCTTCTTGATATCACTTCGAAAGGGGTTGCAATCATCTTTGTCTCCTTTCTTTGAGCAAGCACACCTTGAGCATGTGACTTGAACCATTTCCACACATATGAGTTCAATCCATGGCTTCAAGTCACTTCCACTAATGATTTGATCCTCAACACAATATGAATCCTCATAGCTTGATTAGTACCTCGACTCAATGCAAGTACTCTCTTCTTCACCCTAGCCATAGTACTTCGGTCTCCTTGACCTTCACCGTCGCTTAGTACCTCGAAGCCCTTTCCTTGCTATCTTCACCTTATCAAGCCACACTCAAGTCACATCATATTGAGCATCCATGAAAACCATTTCTTCAATATTGTGATCCTTGCTTGAACATCTTGTAGATATGAATGTTGAGATCAATCAAGCTTTAGGACTCACATAGAGACATATATGGATCATCATTAATATGGTCAAGCCAATTCACGATTCCTTATATCCTCTCCTTTTGGCTTGACACTCAACACTCACTTCAATCTCCATCTTCATACTTCTAGCTTGATCAAATCAATGCAAAGTGATTCTCCAAATATTTATCCATACAAGCAAACCAATGTAGAGATGACATATCCAATATGAGTTAAGTCCTTGTCATTTGACCTTTGCTTGGCATTTACTCACTTATGCATTCTTGATTCATTCTTCAACCTTGATCAAAGCTAGTTCACTATCAAACTCTTCTTGCTCATGAAAAGCAACCCATTGTTGAGACCATTCCAAAATCATCAATCCATGTCTCACTTGTCATTTGCCAAATATGCTTGCTTTCTCATGATGCCATGATATCCCACAACATAGAAGCCATATCATCAACTCTATTTGCATTGTTGTCTTTTGCTTGAACAAGATTGTTTCCATGATCTTCCAATACAAAATACACAATTTTGGCCTTCATTTCAACACTATGTGGAATATCATCAAGTTTGCTTTTCTTGTTGAACCTTTGATACACTTAGCAAACTTGTTAGACCTTTAATTATGTTGTCACTCAATTCACCAAAACCCACTAAGGGCTAGATGCACTTACAATCTCCCCTTTTGGTGATTGATGACAACACAATTAAAGCTTACAGGAGATTGATAAACTTAAGATTTTGAATCCTATGATATAGTGAGCTCCCCCTAAATGTGTGCATTGAAAGGAATTTCAAATTTTGGCCTCAAATGCCAAATGCACATATTTAAGACAAAGTGTGGAAACTCTCCTATATCTTAGCATTCGTGGGGTGCAAGGTGTTAACATGATAATCGTGATGCTTATGACAGTTCATGCACTCAAAGATTGCTGACCAGCAGAGGGCGGCACTGCCGCACCAGAGAGCGGTACTGCCGCACCTGCCTGAACAACACTAGAGATACAAGCACCACTCTCATGAATGTCACACACTAGCATAAATTGTCCCTATCAAGAGCATCAATTTAAACTATCCTTGCACACACCACATAATTTTGAAAAATCTTATATGCCTCTCCTTTACCCCTTTCCATCCTCATATCAATCTCTCTTCCCTTACAATGTCCCCCAAAATTTCTCCCCTTTGGCATTAATCTCCAAAAAGGATCTCTCCACCAAAAGGAAGAAATGATGGTAGACAAGTGAGGGCTAGAGGTAGGTAAAAGTTTAGCATATATGATTTCTCTTCTATGTTTTTCTACCAAACAAAGTATGCAACACTTTAAGTCAAGATTCTCAAGAGGTTAGCATATTTAGCTCATACCTCACATAGGTGACATAACATGAGACAAACTCACATAATCACCACAAGAGGTATCAACCAAATATCTAACTCATTCTCTAATCGTCACCATAAGAACAAACTCATGGTGTGACTCAAAATATTGCATACACATGCACATACTAGCATGTAAGGGCCTAGATGCACAAAGGTAATACAAATGTTCATAGAGTGATATACCTTTGTTCTAAGCCTCATAATCTCCACCATGATGATGATTTTGAATTTAGTGCTTTGATGGGCCTAGCACTTATTAAGCAAAAGATCTCATTTGTGCCCATCTCTCTTTTCATCATCTTCAAGGAGACATCACAAACTTGTGCTTCATCTTAGTTGAAAGTCCATTGCTAGCTCTTGTTGTCATTTTGAGATACCAATTGAAGACATATTTCTTGATATACCAAATTGAAAGATTATCCACCAATATCAATTGAAATATGATCTTCATAGTTTGACACCAATGGATGGAATCTTCACAAGTTGATGTCAATTGGAATGGATGGTGTATCTCATAATATCACCTAGATGTCTCCTAGGGAATGCTCACAAAGACAAGAGATAACATTAAATTGCACAAGCTACAGTTTTACAACTAGTGACCATTTGAATGTGGAAGGCAAGTGGATCACTAATTGCAAAACCTCATAACATAGACTAAATTCCCCTTTTTGATAGTGCATACATATGTATGTGAAAAGCAGAACATATGCACTTTGGTCAATTAAGTCCAAATAAGAGAATTTAAGCTATATTATGGAGAGTAGCTACATAGAGTTAAAATTGCAATCCAAATGAATATGAGAGATAACATTACTGATTTGGATTGATTTGGTTATGTAGCATACCCAGAGAAACTATTCTCACCAAGAGACTACACAAGTTCACTAGAAGAAAATGTTAGTCTCAAAAGACACAAGACATAGAATGGGCTTCCCCTTAATATGTGCATCAAGTACTGGATTACTTGTGAAATGCACTTGAATCAGTTTAAGAGTCTAGAGGAGTTCATCCTATATCTTGGTCAAGGCACACTAAATTTGCAACAATTGAAATTATGCCAAAGGAAACATACCACCACTAAGGTAGAGAGATCACCACATAAATTTTGATTGACATGACCATCATATAAGTAAGATTTCAATGATTTGGATGGCCATAGTTTTCTCTTTGATGAAATGTGGTGAATTGAAGCTTTTGTGGTCATCCAAGATCCATAATAGATTCCTAGTTCTTTCTTTACCTAAAGCAACTCACATAGAGAGCAAATGGTAAAATTCATGAAATTTGCAAATTGTGAACTAGGAGTTACCACTCTTATTGACAAGGTCTTGGTTGATCAATAGGATGGATCATGTGCACTTGATGAGCTCTAGAGTAGAGAATTTGACAATGAGAGTCCACCCTTCAATTATTTTCTCCAACTCATTAGAAACATGTTCCACTAAAGGATTGGGGCATTCGACACCAAACCGAGAGAACTTGGTTTATAAAGACCAAGACTTCCAAGAATAATATTTGGAGCACCCAAAGATTCCATTGGAACTATCCATCCTCCTTTGAAGTTCTTCTTTCTCCAATGTTTGAGATTACACAATATGAGCTTGAGAGAAGACATTTTGTCTCATGAGATAGAAAGTAAAGTAAACTCCCCTCAATTTATGAATACAAGATTACACAAAGCACACTTATGCACATCAACAATATGAGGTCAAAGGAGAAGTCTACACTATGTTCCAACTCATTTCAAACTCCTTCAAGCTGCTTGCAATCCAACTTTTCAGATTCTGTCTTCCTTGATGAAAAATTCATATCTCTCAACTGCTGAGCCAATAGTATGAAATTTGGTAGAGATGTGCATATATGAGTCCTCTAACTGCTGTAAAAATTTCAGCCATTTGAACTCCATTTGATCAGTCAAATATATTTTCTACCAAAACTGCTCAAGTTGAAACTGCAGTGCTGAGGCTGACAGAATTCAACTGAAACTGATTTTCTTCTAAACCAAACTGCATCCCAACTGTACATCAACAAGTACTAGATGTATATATCATGCTCACAAAGTTTCAAGTCATTTCATTAGTGTTTGATCTTCCAAATCCATGCTTGAAGGCAGTCAACTCAGAATTTCAGATTTCTGGACAGATTTGATGTTCTTCACAATTCTTCTTCTCTTTGTCCAATATGAGTGATTTGGCTAAGAACACTCACAAGATGTCATTACCATTCAGTCCTCTTATCAATATTGTAGTATTATGAGTTCTTCCAATATAGCATATCCAACTCAATCTCAACATCATGCTCTAGGTCCACAAAATGGACTGTTGTCAGCTGTTGTGTGTGGAGGTGTGCACAGTGCTACTCACGGCGTAGCAGTGCTGCTCATAGCCCGACACTGCTGCCCGCTGAGCGGCACTGCTGCTCGCACATCAGCAGTAGGTTGTAGATTATCTCCGACATGAGGAGCCTCCACATTGAGAGTGAGTCAACACACTCCGACTTCTACCAACCTCATCTTTCTTTAGGTGAAGAGTAACCTTTGGACTTATGTTTTATCCAACTAAATAAGCACAACCTCTTCTCATTATTTTTTTCCTAAATGAGCTCAAACAAGAGAGGTATTAGTACACAAGCACTAGTTTCTCATTTAGCAACCCTTTATGTGTGGAAGGCAAGTGGGCTACCAAAATAGAGAAACCTCATAACATAGATTAAATCTCCCTTGATCTCTCATGCACACTCTTTTGAGTGAAATGGAAAAGTGAATGTGCATGGTTGGTCAATTAAGTCCGAAGGGTAGATTTAAGCCATATTATGGTGAGTGGCTAACATAGACGAATCAACCCAAAATAGCTACAGAGAATACATCACATAGTTTTGGATTGATGACATTGATATGATAGCACACTCCATTTGAGAAACACATTCTCATTTAGTGAGACTACATAAATCACTTAGAGAAAAGGTTAGTCTCACAACTCTAGTCATAGAGTAAATTCTTTTTTTTAAGTGCTCTAAGTATTTGAATTTCTCACATAGCACTCTATTCATTTAAGAACATGGAATTTTACTCTATGTCTAGGTCATGGAAATAATAGAATAATCAAATTTAATATGCAAGAAATACTCACAACCATTTAAGCATGTAGATGACCATAAGATGAGAATGAGAATTTGCCAATCTACCATATGACAAGATTTCATCAAGTAGAGAGTTCTTGAATTTGAGTGATAAGTGCTTCTACTTGAGCTTTCTTGAAATTCTTGGTTTATGGTCCACAAAGAACACCAAGTCATGTATGTTGCTTGTTGTGATTGACCAATTCAATTCCAATCATACTTTTCTTCCATGACCAACAACCAATACATATCCTCAAGTGCTTTCTTTCCCTAAGTGACTACACAAGACACAAAGAGATAAGATTTGAAATAAATTGCACTTGAGATTTAGATGTTACCGCCCTTCTTGAAACATAATGGATGAGGTGGCTTCTTCATCTTCACTTTGCTTATCATCATGTTGTAGACTTCATCCATGGCTTGGACTTATCTCAGCCACTACTGTCTGCATAGGGGCGGCACTGCCGCTCTGAGGTGCGGCACTGCCGCTTGAGGCATAGCACTACCATATCAGAGATGTCAGCGGAATTTGGTGCAATGTAGCTTGAGGATCTCCTATCTTTGTACCCAGAACTTCTTGTGGTCTTATATCACCAATGGGCATTTTCTTGATTGTCTCACAAAGTGGTTCCTCATTACCTACAACATGAATAAGATCTTGCTCTACTAGAGAGCCATTAAAAGCATCATATGAAAGATGATTCATTTGAACTCAAAGTACTCTAGCCACTCCTAATGATTCACAAGCATGCACATATTTGTGAACTACTAGAGACTACACAAGTCAAGTGGCTAGCTAGCAAGGGTTAGGTACTTGTTACCGAGATGAGTATGAAGTTAGAGATATATCCATCAATTCATCCTTGGGTCAATCTTGATAGAATAGTCAATATGAATAAGATTGATAGCTTGAGATGATATTTTCAATAAAACTTGCTCAAGCACCCAAGGCTTCATATCACCTTCAAGTACCTACAACACTTATTAAGCACAATTTGGTACCCATACCAAGATGGGTCCATCAAGGTTAGTCACAAGAGACTTAGGCACCCAAATGGCCTTTGTGCTAGTATGTGGTGAACCAATCACCTTTCTAGCACAAGTGTCATTTTGGGTCTCCTAAGCAAGTTTAAATCAATTGAGGAGTTGAGCTTAGGAGTGTTACCCATGGGACAATCCATACTTAGATGTCCCTTCCCTCTGCAAGTGTAGCATAGGCGTGTTCTTGTTATTCTTAGTTGTCTTCTTGCAATTTGCTTGCTACCTTGCTACTGAGCCTCTTTCTTGATGATATCAAGCCTTTGTCCTTCATGTAGGGGCATGATGCAATTTCATGACCCTTCTCATTGCACTCATAACACTTCCTCTTACTTCTTCTATCTTCTTGTTTGGAAGTGTGGCTTGGTCATCAACCTTGTTGGAACACATCGAGGCATTGTGTCCCATGTTGGAGCAGTTTCCATGAGCCATCTTTTCTTCTCTTGAATGTTACTCATGACCTTCGCTTTTCTTCAAGGAGCAATCCCTTACATGGTGACCCTCTTTCTTGCACTTGAAGCAAGTGATGAGAGTCTTCTTTGCTTTTTGGGGCTCTTGCTTTGATTTGGAGACCTTCTTCATGAGCTTGACCTGACCAGGGGCATAAGTGGTAGCCTTCCCTTTTTTGTGGGGGGCAGCACTACCACCCTTCATAGCGGCACTGCCGCCCTTGGGTGGCTGTGCTGCTCGGGGCTGTGTTGTGCCACCATCTGTGCAGGCTGATCTGTACCAACTTTGCCCTTGATCATGGAGTGAGCACACTCAAAGCTATTTTCCACCTTCTTGCCACTATTTTGAGTCTTGCCATCCATGCACTCTTTTGCTATGATCTCATTGAGCCTAGCAATCTCTTTTCTCATAGCCTCCATATTAGCAAGGTTAGTGGCATAAATATTCAAATCAAGATCAAAGCATTTTCCACAACCTTGACTAGTGGAAGGGAGTAGAGACATCACTTGCTTGGAAGGATGTGAGTTGCTCTCCCAAAGAAGGCTATATTGCTCCTCAAGTTCTTTGTGCTTGCCATTCAAGCTACAATACTTTTTCTTGAGTGTAATATGATCCTTCTTTAGGAGAGCATGGACATCTTGCTCTTTGGCCAAAGCCTTGCACAAGGTGTCCACCTCACTTCTCTCCAATGCAAGAGCTTCCTTGCTAGCAATGTACAGATCCTCTTGTTTAATTAGAGTCTTTTCTCTAGATTCTAGCTCAGCTTGTGTTGCCTCTAAGTCTTCCATTAGCTTTGAAATAAATAACTTGGTCTTTCTATCCAAATTTTTAGTTATGTTATTTATTTCTTCATCACTAGAATCATCATCACTAGAAGTATCACTAAGATCACTACTAGAGATGTCACTAGGAGGTGGAGAAGGTTTGGCTTTTGATTTTACTTCTTACCCTTTGCCATAAGACATACATGAGAGGTGGCAAGAATAGTTGAGCACATTGGTGAAGTGGATTCATCACTTGGCCTCCATCGATCACAAGCTTCTTCTTCCTTCAAAATGTTAGTCTCACAAGAACTATAGGAAGTAGAAGTACCACATGTATAATCCTTGTTCTCACCAACCATTTATTACCTTCCACATATGTCGGTGAGGGAGTGGTTGTGCCATGGTCACTTAGGCATTTTGAGAGAATCACTTGAGGCTCTTCAATTATTGGTGAAGTAGAGAACTCCTCAAGTGGTTCCTCCAATGAGAGCAACTTCTCATCACATTTGGACTTGTCATATCTTTCCTTGAGTGTGGTCCAAATGACATGAGCATCCTCAAGAGGTTCACCATCTCCAAATATGACGGCATCAAAAACATCTTCACTCAAAGCACTAAATAAGACATTAGTAGCTTGAGCATTGAGTTGTAAGCACTTCACTTCCTCTCTAGTTAGATAGTCCAAATCATCACTAGGAGGTGAAATGCTCACATCAACAATTTGCTCGATATGAGGACCCATGGTCCTAAAAGCAGTAAGCACACTAGCGGACCAAGATGCATAATTTGAGCCATCGAAAAGTAAAAGTTCTAGAGATACTTCCTCACTTGTCGACATCGTCTCTCAAGGCGGTTAAGCCCGTAATTGAGAGCCCAGGCTTCGATACCAATTGAAAGGACCTTGATGTCGCCTAGAGGGGGGTGAATAGGCCTGTTAAAATCACAGCTCAAAACTTTGTTACTGATGCCCGGCACTACCGCCCTGAGCCTGGCACTGCCGCACCCCAGCACTACCGGCCTCAGCCCGGTACTACCGCGCCAACAAACTGCCCGAGTCTGCAATTCAAAAACTAGACACAGGAAACCAGTTCTATATGAATAGAAGTGTTGCTCTTGGTTTCCTGAACCTGCAGAACCAACTCAACTAAGCCAAATATGTTGTATGAAGTAGATCGGGGCCAAATCCTAGAATCAATCACAAGCTCACTAGTATGATGAATGAACACAAGTAAATACAAGAGACAAGTGATTTATCCCGTGGTTCAGCTCGCCACCAAGGCTTGCCTACCACCACGTTGTTGAGGATGACCACTTAGGTCAAGAGCTTTGCAACTCTTCCTCGGTCTCAAGTCAAGGAACCAAATCCTTGAAGTGAGGGGTAATTCTACTAGCTTCACAAGAGGATTACAAACTTCCCGCTGCTCACCACAAGCACGGGAGCTCACCGGGCGACGCCTAGCCGTCTAGGAGGCTTCACCTCCAAGAGTAAAAGATGCACAACGAAGATCGACGAAGCCCGACAAGTGCTCAAGGTTTGGAAGGCTCTAATCTGCTCTCTAGCTCTTAATCACACAGCCCCAACACTTAATCATGCACTAAGCATGTCACTCTCACAAGAGAGGGTTGGGGAGAGCTCTCAAATGGCTTGGAATGGGTTGGGAATGTTTTGGGCACCAGCAGCCAGCTCTGAAGGCGTGGGGTGCGTATATATACCCCCCACACTCAAAACTAGCAGTTGGAGGTCAGAAACTAGCCGTTACTGGCTGTACAGGCCCGGCACTGCCGCACTTAGCCCGGCACTGCCGCTCGACAGAGCGGCACTGCCGCAGCTCCCTGAGACAGCACAGGTGACCTCACGAAAAACGCCATAACTTTTTACTCCGAACTCTGATTTTAGTGATCTTGGACTTTCCAGAAAGCTTGTTTCGAGCGCTATCCAACCCTACAGAGAACAAGACCAAGATCAACAAGTGCAGGTGCAGTGCTAAGTGTTTTCTCTCATGTTAGCACTCGGGTTCCGTTAGTTTGAGCACTTGAGACTTGTCTATAATTCGTGTTGTATCCCCCTTGATAGTACGGCATAACTATACTCAAGATAAAGAAAATATAACCATTTTAACCACTTGAGTCTTCAATGTCTTCATATGCCATTTCTTCTTGATATCACTTCGAAAGGGGTTGCAATCATCTTTGTCTCCTTTCTTTGAGCAAGCACACCTTGAGCATGTGACTTGAACCATTTCCACACATATGAGTTCAATCCATGGCTTCAAGTCACTTCCACTAATGATTTAATCCTTAACATAATATGACTCCTCATAGCTTGATTAGTACCTCGACTCAATGCAAGTACTCTCTTCTTCACCCTAGCCATAGTACTTCGGTCTCTTGACCTTCACCATCGCTTAGTACCTCGAAGCCCTTTCCTTGCTATCTTCACCTTATCAAGCCACACTCAAGTCACATCATATTGAGCATCCATTGAAAACCATTTCTTCAATATTGTGATCCTTGCTTGAACATCTTATAGATATGAATGTTGAGATCAATCAAGCTTTAGTTTGACTCACGTAGAGACATATATGGATCATCATTAATATGGTCAAGCCAATTCACGATTCCTTATATCCTCTCTTTTTGGCTTGACACTCAACACTCACTTCAATCTCCATCTTCATACTTCTTAGCTTGATCAAATCAATGCAAAGTGATTCTCCAAATATTTATCCATACAAGCAAACCAATGTAGAGATGACATATATCCAATATGAGTTAAGTCCTTGTCATTTGACCTTTGCTTGGCATTTACTCACTTATGCATTCTTGATTCATTCTTCAACCTTGATCAAAGCTAGTTCACTATCAAACTCTTCTTGCTCATGAAAAGCAACCCATTGTTGAGACCATTCCAAAATCATCAATCCATGTCTCACTTGTCATTTGCTAAATATGCTTGCTTTCTCATGATGCCATGATATCCCACAACATAGAAGCCATATCATCAACTTATTTGCATTGTTGTCTTTTGCTTGAACAAGATTGTTTCCATGATCTTCCAATACAACAATACACAATTTTGGCCTTCATTTCAACACTATGTGGAATACCATCAAGTTTGCTTTTCTTGTTGAACCTTTGATACACTTAGCAAACTTGTTAGACCTTTAATTATGTTGTCACTCAATTCACCAAAACCCACTAAGGGCTAGATGCACTTACAAATATCCATGTCAGCACTGGTAGAAAGATGATTTTTTCTGGCGTCTCCTTTTTTTACTGGCGGTTTTTAGTTACCCCGCGCCTGTAGAAATAAAATGGTGTGCCTCAAGTCTAGAACCGCCTATAGAAATGGATTTCTACAGGCGGTTCCTTAAGACATCTGCATGTAGAAAATACATGTGTTTTTTAAAATTCGATTTTTTTTTCAAACGATCTCGGATGAGAAAACACCCAAAATAAAAGTTGTTCATCTCGAAAAGTTATGAAACTTTGTAAATTACAACTTTTTTAATTTCAACCCCTCTTGTCAACCAAAAATATATTTGAATGGTCTCAAATTTGAAATTCAAATTTTGTAAACCACCTCGGATGGAGAAATGACTAATACAAAAGTTGTTCGTCTCGAAAAGTTATGAAACTTTGTAGTTGACAACTTTTTAATTTGAAATCGTTTAAGACCTCAAAGAACCAAATTACACTCTGGTTTGTATAATATGTGGGGAACCGAATGAGTATATAAACACATGTGAGTGTGTCGTGCAGTGGTTGAGGAGGCTCCGCGCGAGGATGAGGTCGTGGGTTCGAATCCCACCGGCCGCGACTTGTGACGGAGACTGTCGGGCGCTAGGCGGTGGGGTCACAGACGGTTCGCCAGGTCAATCGCCTGTGGAAATGTTGTTCATTTTCACAGGAGGTTCCAACCGCCTAGATTGTGTTCCTATTTCAACTGGCCCCCAGCGTAGACGGTTGGGAAAACGCTAGTAGAAATAGCTTACTAACCGCCTGTGTAAAAACGCCAGTAGAAATAGCTTACTAACCGCCTGTGTAGTATCGTTCTGTACTAGTGCAGGCCACCAAAAATTTTCACCCATCATATTAAATATTTGGACACATGTATAAATTATTATTAACATAGACTAAGAAATATTTAATTACATAGATTGCAATAACTTTGCGAGATGATTTTTTAAACCTAATTAGTCTATAATTTGATAATATTTTGCTACAATAAACATGTGCTAAGGATAGATTATTTAGTCTTAATAAATTTGTCTCCTGGGTTTTCATTATGGAATCTGTAATTTATTTTCTTATGAGTTTATTTTTAATAGACTAAATTAGTGTCGAAACTATGAACACAAGGTTGATATGTGCGTTGTTTTTTGTCCTTGTGATGAGTGATCGGTTAACAGGCTCACGGGTGGGTATGAGTGCAACAAGTCTCTTAGCTGTGTTGGTGTGCAGGTGTGGAGGTCGCAGGCATTGGTCGATGGCAAGGTGATGGTCAAGTAAAGACGTGTCGTGCTGATGGATCGGGAGTGACGAAGGGCGAACGTGAGGCTTGGATTGAAGGACCAGTTGCGGTAGTTGCCACTTGGCGGCAACAAGCAAAGTACATGGGATGGATATGACATCGGTCGAGTCAAGAAGAAAGGTGATGGCGTCGTCGCATCTGGTGAAGGCTGGACACGAGCTTACATGGGAGATGCAGGTGTCGTCGGTCGGGTCAGGAAGGAAGGCGAAGGCGTCGTGCTTGGCGGAGGCTAGACATGCATCGACATCGGTGTTGGCAACGGGGCGTGAGACCCATGCTCCGTCTTTAGCGCGGGTTTGGTAGTTGAGCCATAGAAAACTACCCCGTCTGTTTCTAGGTTTGGCCCACAAAACTTGGGGTGACCGGTTTCTAAGTTTGGGCCTCAAAACTTAGGATGACATGTTTGCCAGTTTATGCCTCAAAATCCGATGGAGGTTCCTATACGGAACGAGATGACACGTGGTGGCACCGTGAGGCTTGCGTCGAGATGAAGCGAGCGGTGAGAAGGCGCATGGTCGTCGAGACAGCACGTGGGGGCATTGGGAGGCTTGTGTTACGACGAAGCAACCAATAAGGAAGACACATGACCGTCGATGAAGATCCTAATAGAGTTAGACTAGAATGCCCATGGGCTATCTAGTTTGCTCTATGTATCTAGAGGTAGAAGGGTATTGTGTAATAGGCTATAAATAAGGGATGCCACTCCTCTCTTCCCTCTTCATCTCTCCGGTTGTTATTTTTGAGCCATACTTTCATCTGTTAGGCTCTAACTCTATAGCTGCTGTTGAGATCAACATAGACGACAATCTTTCTTTGTGTACATCAATTTCACGAATGAAGACCGTAATCTCCTTGTCTCCTCGTTGTGTATTTTGCTGAAATCTTTTAGTTCGCGTTTTGTTTCGTCGCGTTCTTCGTTTTCCCCTCTTTGCACTTTTGTGAGATCTTTTGATTAGAGGGATGGATTGAAAATTTGTTCGAACCATCTTGTGCATGATCGTGAGAGACATCTTTCCATCAAAGGATTTTCTCTAATTCCTCATTAACACATAGTTCGGGTGGATTTCTTTTTTATCTTGTTTTGCCTCCCCTTTACCGATTTTCTTCGATTCCACAGTTTGCGGTTAGTGTCGACGAAATATAGTTGATATCCCACCTAGGGGTATGCCCAAGGTGGTAGATTAGAGGGGAAGGTGCGCAAGACGACGACCCAGATGTTGACGCGAGACAAAACTAGATGAACACAGAGGTTTATCCAGGTTCGGGCCGCTAGGTTAGCGTAATACCCTACGTCCTGCGTCGAGTTGTATTGATTGGATCTGGCTTGTGGCTTATGACCTGTGACCTAGGACCTATGATCTATCCGACTTGTGATCTATGACCTGTCCTCTCGGAGGACCCCTGCCCCTCCTTATATATTCCGAAGGGACCAGGTTACATGGTAAGTATCTGAGTTGGTACTATATCTAGATTACAACTATCGTGTGGTGCATGTCGTGTGCCGCACGTCTTCATCATGTGGGCCGGACGACCCCCAGTGGTGAGGCCCATGTACCATCATGTGGTACCCTGGGGTCTATATCCCCACAGCTAGTCCCCGAGCCTGACAGCAGGTGACTCGGTCATGTGGTGCCAGGGTCATGAGAATAACCAGACTTATATACATGCGCGGACGAGCGCCATGTATACACGGTAGTCCCCAAGGTTGTTAGAAGATAAAGAATAAATCTTGTAGCAGGCTTATAAAAAAGGTAAAAACACTATGACGAAAGCAGCATGTCGTCCGAGCATGTTGTCGTGCGACGAGTCTGAGCACCGAGCAGTCCCCAGGTTAGCTGGTGACCCCTCGGGGTAGCCGTCGATGAACGTCGAGGAGTCTGGCTAGCTGGTCGGCGATGAAGTCTGAGCGCTAGGCGGTGAGCAACGAGCGATCCGACCAGCGGTGCTGACGATGTTGGCGTGAAGAACCCGAGCACCGAGGAATCCCCAGCTCAGCTGGTGAGCTCTTGGTGTAGCCGTCGATGAGCGTCGAAGAGTATGGACAGCTGGTCGGCGACGAAGTCCGAGAGCCAGGCGGTGAGCACCGAGCGAAGCGACCAGCTGGTCGATGATGAAGTCCAAACGCCAGGTGGTGAGCTCCGAGCAAAGCGACCAAGTGGTCGACGAACCCGAGCACCGAGAAGTCCCCAGCTCAGCTGGTGAGCTCTTGGTGTAGCCGTCGATGAGCGTCGAAGAGTACGACCAGCTGGTCGGCGACGAAGTCCGAGCGCCAGGTACAAAAAATGAGACCTTCTACGATGATTAGAGGGTTTTCTGTTATCGTAAAAGGCCGTCACTAAGGACCTTCTATGACAATTATAAGCTATTTTTATGACAATTTGTAATTTACGACAACTATAATTGTCATAGATAAAAAATTATCATAAAAAATGTCACAGAAGGTCCTTAGTGACGGGCCTTCTATGACAACAGAAAACCCCTTATCGTCGTAGAAGGCCTCATTTTTTGTCGTCGCGGTGAGTACCGAGCGAAGCGACCAGCTGGTCGGCGATGAAGTCCGAGCGCCAGTTGATCCCAAGCAATAATCTTCTCGTCCATCATAACCGGTCCAGTCCCCGAGCGTAAAAAATTAGCTCGCAGACCGAACATGGTTCCTGTCAAATACACATGGAGAATGGTAGTACATGATGTACAAATAAAATATGGAGAAAACATCAGCGGTAAAGAAACAGTATGTGCCGCTCAGCGGTCAGTCAGCTGGTATGAATGCTCAACATTAAATAAAATTCCTCCGAGCAGTTTGTTTGTAACTGAGTCGCCAGCCTCGGCTAGCCGATAACTCCGGAGCGTGAGGCGCGGAGCCTGGGCACGCGTAAGAGGACCAGCGTCACCGAGGAGCCGCTGCCGACCACCCGTAACGTAGAGCGCAGAGCTGCATTCACGTGTAGGAAGGAGCCGGAGACAGGGCCGTACGTTTCTGGAAAGCACGAGTGTAAACGTAGCTACTCAGGAAAACACATATGTCATCCTCAGGATGGTATATACGGTAAAAAATAACGAAGAGCCGTTGTATAAAAAATAATGTGACCACGGAGGCACATGATGGTATCTAGAGATATATGACGATAGAAGGAATATTCGATTAGTGTGAAAAATAATACTTAGCTCGATTGTCGTCCGGACGGAGCAGGAGACGAGAGGCGTCGAGGACGACGATGAGTCGACAACGAGCGGTCGGCGAGGATGGCGGTGAGACGATGATGACAACATGATGGCTCACTTGTGGCTCGTCGGTGGCTCGACGATGGCTCGTCGATGGCTCGACGGTGGCTTTTCGATGGCTCATTGATGGCTCGTCAGCTCGCGGACGGCTCGTTGGCTCGCTGGTGGCTCGTCTTTGGCTCGACGACGACGTGATGACTCACTTCTGGCTCGTAGATGATCAGAGCGAGCGTAGGGCACGGGTCGTCGAGCAGCTTCTCGTAATCCTCGTCGTGGTCGATTAGCTGAGCCAACGATATCTTCTTGTCGACGGTGATGGAGTTGTCTAGCCCTCGATCTTTCCTCCCGGTCATCATAGCGCCACTTATTACGGCGATCATCACTGTGACGCGGTTGAAGGTCGGAATGAGAGGTACGACGATGTCGTGCTTAGAGATTGATCTTTGATCAGATCTACGAGAGCGAGAGTGTCACTGATGCCTGTCATGACCCGATCGATGGATTCGATCAGATCGGTATTGTCGACACGCTGTCCCCGATAGTGGGGAAGCGTGGTCGGAGCGCCGGGGAAGATGACCTTGAAGAGATGTCGAGGCTGGTCTCGCCGACGCTGAAGTGATGGAAGCAGATCCGTTCGGCACAGGGAAGGCATGCACTGCCTCCATGCCCCTAGCGGCGCCATCGACGTCGGTGGTCCAGGAGAACGACCCGACGACGAACGTGAAGCCTCTGGAAGAGTCGTGGAAACGAGGAAGGAAACCATCTGAGTCGTCATAGCGTCCGTACGCACACGCCCCACAGTGGGCGCCGCTGTCGATGAAATATAGTCGATAGTCCACCTAGGGGTATGCCCAAGGTGGTAGATTAGAGGGGAAGGTGCGCAAGACGACAAACCAGATGTTAACGCAAGACAAAACTAGATGAACACAGAGGTTTATCTAGGTTCGGGCCGCTAGGTTAGCGTAATACCCTATAGGCCGCTAGGTTAGCGTAATACCCTATGTCCTGCGTCGAGTTGTATTGATTGGATCTGGCTTGTGGCTTATGACCTGTGACCTAGGACCTATGATATATCCGACTTGTGATCTATGACCTGTCCTCTCGGAGGACCCCTGTCCCTCCTTATATATTCCGAAGGGACCGGGTTACATGGTAAGTATCTGAGTTGGTACTATATCTAGATTAGAACTGTAGTGTGGTGCATGTCGTGTGCGCCTCACGTCTTCATCATGTGGGCCGGACGACCCCCAGTGGTGAAGCTCATGTACCATCCAGTGGTACCCTGGGGTCTATATCCCCACAGTTAGCTTCAAGACATGATGTCATAGGAGTAGCGCACTAACTTTCTTAGGATCCCTCATGAAAAGTTTGAGCACAAGTGCTTTTGATTTGAGCGAGATCAGGTCGATTCGGTAAAAGAATAGTGTTGCACCAGGGCATTGGACGCACATGTTGTTAGCATTGGACGCGTCTGACGCTTAGCCATGTGTCCCTACTCGCCTTATATAGTCACGGGGAGCAGGGTTACAGATCTTGGTAGATTAGAACTATAGAAGGAATATGGAAACTAAATCAGTTACAATCAGCATACCACACGGATGTGTCACGCTGAGTGGCATCGTACGCTGGGTGAGTCAAAGGCTTTTCGAGCAGGCATCAGACGCACAAGCAACACTGTTCATGCATCCTATGCTCATACAATGAGGTTCCAGAATCATCCTATTCACATCGGACGCGTCAGGGGCCTCAGGCATCGGACGCTGGCAGAGTTCAATCCTCACTCGTTCAGCGTTGTTTCGTCCGTAACTTTTGTGTTTGGCTTGTGGTTCTAGCTTTTGTGTTGGATTCTCGACTTCCGGGGTTCTATAGAAATCGGGCTTCCCACTTTGTAAAATGACCTGAATTCCCCTCGCGTTGCTCGGGGAGGTTGTCCAAAGTTCATCTAGTCACTAGTTGGCTCGTGTGAACTAGGGAGTGAGAAGTTTTGTGGTGTCCTGTTGCGTTCTTAGCGAACAATTACCCAATCATTTGGGTCATGGACATCATGAGTGTTGGCTTTGTTTTTTGAGTTTGAGTTTGTTACAGAAGCTATCTATTTTTGAGAAATCCGAGGCTTCTATTCATCCCTCTATGGTCGTCATTTTCGATCCTTCACAAGCATTCGATATGACACCTAAAAACTTTTCACGTACCAACTAAACAAGACATCTGAGTAGGCATGGACTTATGTAATTATTAACCAAAAAATCGACAACCCGGGTCAAAATAGCTCAGATCGAAACTATAAAATAACCAAAACCGAGAGATTTGGTCCCAGATTTAGTTCCTATTATTGATCGAAGAAATGATTCTTGAGCATCCCGATCGATTCGATGATCGATATCTGCGAGCATCTCCGCCGGTGATGCATGGGCCAACATACGGATGAGTTATGCATATGCATGTATGTAGTGGCCAGCGCATTTATTTGTTCAAGTGAGACTTTATTTCGGTGCTGCTTATAATTTTATTTGTAGTGGCTTCAGAAAACTTTGTATGTCAAGGAATTCAGCTAGTATTGGTTCAGGCCTCCTGAAATCCTTATATAATTGTTGACAACCAAAATTGGTCAATTTATGAAGTTGTCAAAATATGAAATGGACTTCACCATTGCGTTCCTCTCATCGAGATGGTCAAAAAATATATATGGAACGTCCAATTTGGAGCCCGGATGGAAGAGTTATGGCCTAATAAAAATGGCTCACTATCGGAACTGCTGACCCTCCGAGTCGGAACTTCTTCTGACCCCTGGAAGTTCTGACCTGAGTCGGAAGTTCTTACCACCCGGAACTGCTGACCCTCCGAGTCGGAACTTCTGACCCCCGGAAGTTCCGACCCGAGTCGGAAGTTCTGACCCTGTTCGGATCTGTCCTTTTGGATTCCGATCCGAACTATTCTAAACTCGTGGGAAACATGGAAAATAAGGTTTGGAAGGGTTTCCTACTGGGATAAGACCACCCCCTCTATATATATGAGAGGATCATGGCCGATTGAGATCCCATCTATCCTATCGTCAAAAACACATCTACTATCTCTCTTTTTACCCTCTCTTCCTCTCTACTTCTCTTTGTTCTTCGTCGGCGCTGCATGGACTGTTGATCGACGACGACGACGCTCTAGAGCGGCCAGGTCAATTAGAGCAGCCCATAGCCGCTACACACCCCGACGGGGTCCCTCCCGGGCGTTTAGGGTTTCGGGTCTCAAGAGACCTCGCCGGCGTGTCTTGCGTATCGCGCTCCCGGCGAGGCTCCTCCGGCGACGTGTCTTGCGTATCGCGCTCATCGCTAGAGGCACAAGGTCCGGGTGCGAACAAACCCTAGGCACCGGCCGACCAAAACATTGGCTTGGTCCTCATCGAGCGATCTAGCTCCTTATCAAGTGTGTGACCTAATTTAGCGTCAACACACTTTTTGGCGACTCCGCTGGGAACGAAAGCAAATCAATCTACTACGACAATGACTAACGACAAGATCGATCCGAAGAATCAAAGCAACATCATCAAGCCCTCGGTCGATCAACTTCCTGAGGAGGTTCGCAAGATGCTACAGGATAGGGCGAAAGCTCGAGTCGTTGCTAATCTGGAGCATGCCCTAGCATGCTTTGAGGTGGATCGGCGGGGAACTATCAAGAAGATCCAAGACGTCAACTTCGATCCTCTTCCTACTACATCTACATCTGAGGTAAAAATAGATCAACCTCTCCCTAGATTTGGCATAACAAATGATGAATGTGCTGCAATGATTGTCGATCAAGCTAAGCTTTTTGAAACTCGTATGAGTGAAAATCTTAGCAAATTTATGGATAGTCATGATAAGGGGGAGGGAAAGAAATCTGAAATTTGTGTTTTACCTCAAGATATATCTATTGGTGGATCAGCTCCAGTTTCTAGCCAACCACAATATGGGATGCCGTTCGGCTTTTTTGAGGGACAAACAGACTATGCATCGGCTAACCAGCTTAAATTGGCCTCTTCGGTGCCAGAAACTGATATGGCCAATTTAGGGGGGTTGGATACTACTATGCCAATGACTACCTTTGCGCAGGTATCGTTTTCTACCACACGAGCCGATAGTAGTTCAGCAGCACCACATGTCTCTTTTGCTCATAATAGGGTGTTGTCAAATCCTCCTAGACCACCGTTTAGGAGTCAACAGGATAATGCTTATGCAAGTACTTCACAAATCGGAACCCACCCCATGGGATGAAGCTTTAAGCCAATTTAAAGAAAATTTGCATAAAGATTTAGAAAAAAGTTTGGGTGTGCATTTTAAAGCAGCCGGGAGTTATGGTAAGCCGTATCCTTCATATTTTGACTATGTGAAAGCTCCTGATGGTTGGAAAGTATCCAACTTTTATAAATTCAGTGGTGAAGATAATAAGACCACGAAGGAGCATATAAGCATGTATATTGCTCAACTAGGTGAAGCTAGTACCAAAGAAAATATGAGGATTCGTAATTTTTCATTATCTCCTACCGGTACTTGTCGGTGTTTCGTACCCGGGGGTATCACACCAACGAGTAATGTGATCGCGTGCTTCTCTTCCTGGATGGTGATGCAAGAGGTCACAAGGATTTATCCTGGTTCGGGCAAAGAAGGCTCTACGTCCAGCAGGGGGGATGTTCTTGTATTACTTGCACCTAAGTGCTTGTACAGGAGCGAATACAAGCTCAGTGAGCGTGGACCGGAGTCCGGACTCGTGTGTTGTGTGTGGACTCGTGTATCGTACCCCTCGAATGAGGGCCCTGGTGTTCCCTTTTATAGAGCAAGGGGAGGCCAGGGTTACATAAGGGTATTACAGGTGTTGGTGGGGCGTATGGTGCCCCATACGGAGAAGGGTAGGAACCCTGTCTTGTCGGGGCTACTGGAGCCGATGTGATCGTTTGCTGTTGCTGAGGCGTCCTTGGGTCGTGGCTTCCATCCTGGGCGCGGACGTGGTGGTGTGACAAGGGGGAGCCGTACAGCACGCCATCCCGGAATGTACAGTACGCGGCGGGGTCCCCTCCGGGTCTTGGGGTACCTGTCCTCCGATAGTATGAAAGTAGTTAGGGCTCGAAGGGCGCGGAGCCGGCTTCGAGGTGGTGCCACGGGGGCTCGAGGGGCGCGGAGCCGGCCTCGAGGGGTTACAGTGCAGGGCTCGGGGGCGCGTAACCGGCCTCGAGGGGTTATAGTGCAGGGCTCGAGGGGCGCGTAGCCGGCCTCGAGGAGTTGCAGTGCCTGGCTTGGCCGAACAGTGTTGTACTGGTGCCCTTTTGCCCATGCTTGTGGAGAAACGAGACTGGACCTTACAACCGAGTTACTGTGGTACATGCTGTGCACTAGTGGACAATGACCGGAGTAGGCGGACAATTAAATGCGTGGTATGGGCTGGTACGGCTGTCTGTGCCTCGAGGTCCGTGCGTTAAGGCTCGAGGTGTGGGGCACGCTCGCCCGCTGCTGGAGGCTCGGGCGAGACGGAGAGCGATCGGCTCGCCCGAGGCCTGGCTCAGAGGCAGGCTAGGCGGGACCGAGTGGGGTCGGGCCGTTCGGGGTGTTTGGGTTGATTGGGCGGTACCTTATTTTTGTACCTTTTTGTACACCGACAGTAACTGCTTTTTCATGGTATTCTTCACTTCAGTTCTTGCTCTATGGTGTGATTTTTTGCCAATTATCATGGGTATTATCTTTGATATGCATAACTCAACGTACGGTTAAAACAAGAATAATATTTTTTTAACATGGAAAATCCATTATTCGATGCACCCGCAGTTCAACTTGCGTCTTCCGGGGAATTCAAGAAAACGAAATAAAGTCAAAAAATATAACGAAAAGTTTTAAAACTGTCAAATTTGAACATGTTGGCCATAGTATGTGGGGATGACCCACAAAAATTTGGTGTCCCAAATTCAAAAAAAAAACTTTGCCGAGTGCCACGTGGCTGACACTCGGCAAAGAGGGGATCTTCGCCGAGTGCCAGCCACGTGGCACTCGGCGAAGAACGCCCACCAGGTGTCAAACAACGGGGCCACTCGCTTTGCCGAGTGCCACGCGGCTGGCACCTCGGCAACGAGGGGGTCTTCCCCGAGTGTCCGACGGCGGGCACTCGGCAAAGGAGAACGGCCGTGGATGCCGTCTGGTCCGGGACGCTTTGCCCGAGTGCTCATCCGTGCCGAGTGTACGGCACTCGGCAAAGAGGTCACTTCTCCGAGTGGCTTTTCTTTTGCCCGAGTGTGGGGGCACTCGGCGAAGCAGTCTTTGCCTTGTGCTCAGTCTTCGCCGAGTGCCAGGTTTCCGGCACTCGGCAAAGAGGCTGTTTGCCAAGTGCCCGAAATTTGGCACTCGGCAAACTCGCAGGCACTCGGCGAAGATCGTGTTTCCTGTAGTGATATGTCGCCAACGAGAAAATTAGGCACAATGACGTTCCCTTTTATTTATTCAAAGCGCTGGTGGTAATACAAAACCATACCCTTCCTTATTTGGAATTTTGAAAATTCAGATTACAAAGCAGCAGACTTATGTGGAATTCAGATTACAAGCGCTGATGAGGCGCCTAATATAATAGTCCAATAATTAATTAAAGAGACTGGTGCAGGTCGTGGTGGTCCAGCCGGAAGTGGTCGAGCGCACGACCGTCGAGGCCGATGCCGTTGAACTTTGCGATGAAGTCTCGCGCCGTGACGCTCCTGTAGAGCGGCGGCTTGCTGGGGTCCGGGATGGGCCCGTACAGCCTCTCCGACCTCTTCACGTCCGTGTTGAAGAAGGACGCCACCGACACCCTCGCCGTGTCTCTCCTGTTCGCCGGCACCCGGTGCTCCACGCTCTTGAACCGGTCATTCGTCACAAGCTATATATATATGCATGCAAATGCATATACACATATATACATATATATATCATTTAGATTATATAGAGGCGAAAAAGAGATATATATATTATATATATATATATATATATATATTATATATATATATTCTAATAAACGACGACGACGACGACCGACCGTACGTACCTGTAGAAGGTCGCCGACGTTGACCATGAGTGCGCCAGGGCGTGGAGTGATGTCGACCCAGGCCGGGCCGGCGCGGCCGCCGCGGTCCAGGAGCACCTGGAGGCCGCCGAGGCCGTCCTGCAGGAGGATGGTGAAGAACCCTGGGTCGGAGTGGCGCTTGACGCCGACGGTGCGGTGCGGCTCTGGGCACGGCGGGTAGTACTGGCACAACACGTTGAGGTTGCGCATGCACTCCATCTCGCGCAGGTGGTCGCTGGGCCAGGCCTACGCGACTCCGACAGCAGCTCGAACACGAACCCCGCCAGCCGCGTCACGGCGGCGCCGTACTCCAGCACCACGCCCCGCAGCGGCTCCGGGATCGCCTCCCGCGGCGGCGGGTCCGGCGCCACCTGGCAGAAGAGCGTGTCGCGCCAGTCGGCGGCGGCCGCCTTGAACAGGTCGAAGTTGGACGCGAACCGCAGGCTGCGCGACAGGTCACGCGAGTAGAGCGCCTGCTTCGCCTCCACGGGGCCCTCGTTGAACTGCCGCACGCCGCGGAGCATCCCCGCCATCAGCTCCTCCGGCACGCCGTGGTTCACCAGCCAGAAGAACCCCGCCGTGCCCGCCGCGTGCCGGACCTGCGCCACCAGCTCCTCGCGCCGCGTCTCGGCGCAGGAGAGGTCCACCACTGGGATGGCCGACTCCTCGGCGCCCGCGGCGGCGCCGGAGGACGGGTCAGGTGGCGGCAGAGTCGTGGTGGTGATGATGTCCTTGAGGGATTCCGGCGAGTGCTGGAAGATGGACGGGATGGACTTCACGCCGGAGTCCACCAGCCCCTTCACGCCGAGCTTGGTGTCGTCGAACGCCTGCAGCTCGCGCCGGCGCTCGTCGGAGTCCTTGGTGGTGGTGGCCGTCGTCGGAGCCATCTTCCTTTTGACTGGCTGGCTGGCTTCTTGGATTTGGTATTCTGCTGTGCTTCTCTCTACCTGCGATAACAAAAGGATGCTCCATGCATGCTTTATATAGAAAATACAAGAAGCGTGTACCTACCCTACCTACCACCAATGCAAATGGGCCACCAATAATTCATTCAGGCCATGTTCAGTTGGCCAAAAGGCCATAAATATTTTGCGCAGTGTAATTTTTAGACGTATGCATGGAGTATTAAATGTAGGTAAAAAAATAACTAATTGTACTTTTAGTCTGCTCATGTCGAGACGAATCTTTTGAGTCTAGTTGGGTCATGTTTGGACAAAGTTTGTCAAATAACAACGAAAATGCTACAGTAACTTTTCGCCAAATATTTGACGAACTGAACAAGGCCTCACTCACTGTGCCGTGAAACACGATGTGGAGCATAATTGCTGCAAAACACAGTGCAGATCGACACATGCTGATTAATTTGCCTCGACATGAACTAACTAATTAAGCTTAAAAGATTTGTCTCGATATTTACAGATAAAAAGTATAATTAGTTATTTTTACCTACATTTAGTGTTATATGCATATGTTCTATGCATTGTCTCATGTTTTGGAAAAAGTCTTGTAACACTTTCGTTGTTATTTGACAAATTTGTCCAAACATGGACTAACTAGTCTTAAAATAAGATTCGTCTCGACATGTACATATTAAAAGTATAATTACTCCCTCCGTCCCTAAATAAGTGTTGTCGTTGGTGTACGTGCCACATGTTTGACTTAATTTGTAGAAAATATGTGCAATATTTATATCTCTAAATAATTTTGTTAAAAAACTAGATGTAAAGATCTTTCCGATGATACTAATTACTTAGCATAAATATTAGTATATTTTAATATATAATTGTCGGCAGCTTTTTCTCGGGAAGCGAGAACGACACTTATTTAGCGACGGAGGGAGTAGTTATATTTTTAACTACATTTAATGCTCTATGAATATATCTAAAGATTGATGTGACCAGAAATCTAGAAAAAATTCGAGAAATTTAGGAAAACTAAACCGGACCTAAACATGAGAGTAGTTGTCTCTGTTGACTGTTGCATTTACTTTAGGGCCTTCTGCTCCTGCAGCAGCGCGCAGCCAGGTGTGGCGAGCAGTCTGACTTTTTTACTATTACTTTCGTCCAGAAATGATTTAACTCTAGATGCATTCCTGGTTCAAGCCTGGCTAAAGTTTAACCAGATATATATGGATCAAGATATTAATGTCAAAGGTATCAAATAAATATATTACCAAATTAAATTTGTTTCATGATACCTCTAATTAATGATACCTATTTAATAGGATAAAAATTAGTATATTTTATTTTATATAAATTTGGTTAATAAATTTGGCATGATTTAAGGGCATGTTTGAGACTGGTCCACAAACTCTGTCGTGGTATCTCTTAATTTAGATGCTCTCACAACTCAACATTTTTTTCTCAAATAAAAACGTGAAGCGTAGCTGAAAAACGTGGAGTAGAGCAGTGACAAACAGACCCTTAACGTGTAGCACTCAGAAAAACACATTTTGCATTATTGGAGACCGTACCACACACGTGACGGTGTAGATGTCGTATTCCAAGCACACGTGAGTATGTAGTAGGTAGGAGGAAGTATTATTCGTGTGATCTTGCTGCACGTGAGACGAGTGTGTATGTGTGTTGCTGCAGATCACAGATTTACAGACGAGTGTGCCTGCTACTGGGCCTGTTGCTACCAGATCTGGCCATAGGAAAGACGACATGATTGAAAGCGTAAGCTGCTCCTTTTAGTTAACAATCCTAACTGACTTATTTAAGTTAGTTTGTCTAAGGGCCCCTAGCCTAGTGGTTAGATCACCCGAGTGACACCTAGCTAGCAGGTCCGATTCTCTGCGGAGTGAATTAAAACAGGTCTAGAATAAAAGAAAATAAAAAAATAGTTTAGGGTTTTCCCTGCTGACTTCCGTTAAAAAAATTTATCACTTGAGTCACCTAAACCAAACATGCCCTACATGTGTACTTTTTAAAGTTTGACCAACTTTATAGAAAAAATAAAAATATTTATGATATAAAATAAACATATTATAAAAATATATTCTATGATATATTTAATGATACTAATTTGCTATCATAAATCTTGACGTATTATTTTAAAAATTTGGTCAAAGTTTAAAAAGTTTGACTTAGGACAACTCTAGAAATCTATTTATTCTTGAACGGAGGGAGTAGTATTTACTATATGTAGTATCTAGACATATACTCCCTTTGTCCATAAGTCTTCATCATTTTAGACTTTGGTCTAATGACCAAGGAGCAGCAAGCATTTGCATTTAATCATGGCTGAAAACACATACTTCCTCTGTATCATAAATAGAAGACGTTTATGACAGTGACACGGTCTCCAAAGCATAACTTTGACCATTTATTTCTTTAAAAATATTTGTTGTAAAATGATATATATATATATATACTTTTATGAAAATACTTTTCAAGATAAATTTATTTATATAATTTTTACACTTTTAAATTGAATAATTTAAAAGTTATTCATGATTTATATTCCCAATGTTTGACCGAAACCTTTTTTAAAACATGTTCTATTTGTGATACGGAGGGAGTACGAGCAGTCCCAAGAAAGGAGCAGCCAAGCAGGAAGCAGCAAATGCACAGCCAGCACGAGGAATTGCATGCTTTAATATGATGGATACTTAATACTCGTACTATGATGGACGTGGTCAGGATCATTAATATGATGGATACTTTTGAAAAAAAAATATTTTTCTTAGATGATGGAGACTTATGGACAGAGGGAGTAATATGTATCTAGGTAAAAAAAAAGCTAAAACGAGTTATAACAATTATTTTAAATGAATGAAATAGGCATTTAGGAGATAACGACACTTTTGGACTGTCTATACACCATCAGCTGATGCATAGCTAGCACCATGATTGTGGCACTTTTGGACTGTAGCATGTAATATACTCCCTCCATACCTAAATTATTTAGTTGACGTTTAAGACATGACTGTGCTTACTAAGGAGTGATTAATTAGACGGTAGTTTTTCTGTTTTGCCCTTATTAAATAGGCCTGCAGGTCACTCTGGGCACAAAACCCGATACCCGAACCCCGAACCCGAAATACCCGGATCCGAATCCAAATCCGAAGTACCCAAACCTGCACTACCCGATATCTTGTTCGGATAGTGAATACTATTACCCAAATTTATTTCGAGTAATTCGGGTGGCTACACCCGCGGTACCCGAAAAACCCGAATAGGAATACGTATCAGGCTGCCAGCGATTAAGTGTAGTAGCAAACTAGTCAAATTAGATTATCTTGTTGTTGTGTACGTGAAGCACCAGCACTGTTGTGATGGCAGGCAGCAGGCTTGAACTTTACTCTTGTATCGTATCTCAGTACCTGTGTCGTGGTTTGCACTTCTGGTTAAAAACTTTGCACCTGCGGTTAAAAACTTGAATGCGTCATGGTTTGAACTTATTCAAAACTTGAATGCGTCATGGTTTGAACTTATTCCTTTATCTGTTATGTTAATGCTTAGTTATCATCTATTCTGTGCAAAATTATATGATGTTATCACTTTTGCTGTCATTTTATATACTTCGGGTATATCGGATATACCTGAACCCGAACCCGAATTAGCGGGTAGTGATTTTTTGGGCTGTTATCAAATAACAATTCTCATTACCCGAACTACCCGATCAGAACTTTGCGGGTCCCACAGATCACGTATACCACAAATATCCAAGTGATGGACATGGACAACGTTCGTCCCTCCCACAAGTTGATGACAAATCTTGTTGTTTGCGCCATGCATGATATATAGACAAAGGTACGCGTTTTATATCGTACGTGAACGTGGATATCGTGGACAATATAATAATAATATATAATATATAATGCAGCGATTTGGACTTGTGTGCCTATGGTCGTCCTTATGTAATGCATGTGTGTGGATGGGCCAAAGCGCAGAGATAAGGTTGCTGTTGCAGCACATGCATGGTTTCCTCGTTATTAAATTGGAATACGGTGGTCACTACTACAATCCTGATTTACCTTGAGTGCTTAACATTTCCTTGAGGGCCGAAACAAAACCGCCAAGAAAGGGTGTTAACATAGACCTCCAAGAAAATAGATATTCTTCGGTGTTGAACCAAACAATCAAGGTAAATGCTTATTTCCTTGGGTGTTATATGAAGCCGCCAAGGTAATTGATATTTTCTTGAGTGTCCCTTGAAACCGCCAAGATAATTTATATTTCCTTGAGTGCACTTGAAACCGCCAAGGTAATTCGTATTTCCTTGGGTGTAATTTGAAATCGCCAAAGAAATTAAGGTAACATTGAATTTTAAATTTTTTAAATTTTGCAAATGACCTCAGATGGAGATATAATTTAAACCAAAGTTATAGTATTCGATGAGATATAACACTTTTTAGTTCAAACTTTTTACGTTTGAAATCATTTTGGATCTCAAATATTCATTATAAGATTCAACGAAGTAAATACAAAAGAAAACGGTGATTCACTTACTCTCCATCCATGGCATACGTAATGCATTCACTGTTATAACTCCGAGGGATGTTAGCTTGTCAATTTCTTCTCTAGTCTCGCCGTCTGTAGCGCTCCCACTGTGTTTAGGGGTTTGATGTTAGAGTAAATATAAATAGTACCATATTTTCTAACCACTGTTCTTAGCTCTTCTTTGCGTCGTCTGAAAGAACAAGGGTGAAAAATGCATATTGCAAGCGTATGATTTAAGTGTTTTAGATATTTCACAGGTATATCGCAAAGTGTTTCATATGGATGTTGCAAAAGTAAATCGAGTTGTTGCATGTGTTACATCAATGGGTGTACCCATATGTTGCATGTTTCAGTTCCCAATATCACTAGTAGAAAGACGATTTTTCCTAGCGCCTCAATTTTTTTTTACTGGCGGTTTGAGTTACCACGCGCCTGTAGAAATGAACCGGTGAACCTCAAGTCTAGAACCGCCTGTAGAAATCCATTTCTACAGGCGGTTTGTTAAGACAACCGCCTGTAGAAATGCCTCATTTCTACAGGCGGCTGTCTTAACAAACCGCCAGTAGAAATACACGTGTTTTTTAAAATTTGATTTTTTCAAACTATCTCGGATGAAAAAACACCCAAAATATAAGTTGTTCGTCTCGAAAAGTTATAAAACTTTGTAAATTATAACTTTTTAATTTGAAGTCATCTTGTTAACGAAAAATATGTTTGAATGGTCTCAAATTTGAAATTTAAATTTTGTAAATGACCTCGGATGGGAAAATGACCAATACAAAAGTTGTTCGTCTCAAAAAGTTACGAAACTTTGTAGTTGACAACTTTTTGATTTGAAATCGTTTAGGACCTCAAACAAGCAAATTACACTCGGATTTGTATAATATGTGGGGAACTGAAGGGGTACTTGAACACATGTGAGTGCGTGGTGCAGTGGTAGAGGAGGCTCCGCGCGAGGCCGAGGTCGGGGTTCGAATCCCACCGGCCGCGCTAGCCGCGGATTTTGCGCGAAAAATGCCGTGACTTGCGACTTCGACGGAGACGGGCGGGCGCGTCCTCGCCGTAATTAAAATATTTTTCCCCTATTTATTTTTGGCTTTTTTCAAAAAGTTTTCCACAGGCGGTTCTCTATGTCAACCGCCTGTGGAAATGCTCATTTTCACAGGCGGTTTGCTAAGTCAACCGCCTGTGAAAATCCTTTCCACAGGCGGTTCACAAGCAACCGCCTGTGCTGTGGTCCTATTTCTACTAGCCCCCAGCGCAGGCGGTTGATAAAAACGCCTATACAAATGGGTCTACAACCGCCTGTGTTGTATCCTTCTGTACTAGTGTATTTCATCTGTTTTTTCAGACGCATGTTGCAAGTGTGTTTGTCTGAATATTGAATATATTTCACATACATGTTGCAAATATTTTATATAGATTTTGCATATGTTTGCAATGGTTTCAAGTATTTTTCATGTGTTTTTTGTAGTGTTTCATATGTGACATATGTTGAAAGTATTGCATCTAGATGATTTAAAAGTAGATCGGGTATTGCACATGTGGCGATACAATGAGAAGCGAAGGGCACACGAGCAGCCCCCGCGTGTGGCCTGGTGTGGGCAGGGGGAGTGCTAGCACGAGCGCGGGCATCTAGACACAGGCGTCCGTCTGAACGTTCGGGCGCTAACACTAAAGATTGGGATTGGGAAAGAGCAGGTACATTGTCCTTATCTGGTAACAGTCTCAGCCACTTAATTTAAGACGACTTAATAGACTGTGTATGGTCATTTTAAGTTGTCTCATAGTAACTTGTAATTCCTTAATGTATACATACAGTAAAAATAGGATTGTGAGTTGCATGACAATAAACGACAACAACTCATACAATGGTATAATAGTTGTCTCATGCGCCTAAATTTTAGCTCACGAGACGGTTGTTTCACGAAGCAATGACCTTAATTCTCTCTCCCCTCTCTCTTTCCTCCATGTCATAAAAAATCATATGTGACACTGAATGAGACAATGTATGAGACCGTCCTATGTGACACTGAATGAGACAATATATGAGGCCGTTGACGTGTATCAATGTACTTGCTCTAATGAAGAGATTCCACTAAACACGGGTATCAGTTTCACTAACCCACAAACACGCATCGTTGGGGTGCAAACTTGGGAATAAAATAGCATGCACCCAGATCCAATTTTCTCATATAGATGGTACGTGTACCCAAAATTAACTACACGGTTGATCTACTAGCTCTAAATAATGTAAGAGCAAGTAGAGCGCGGCGTTTCTGGCCGTCTGTAAACCGTGAATTTTGCAAAAAAGACCCCCACGAGCTGGGAGCAGGGCGGTGTCGGCGTCTCACGAGACGACGATGCGGGACTCGTGCTCCCAGACGAAGAGATACAGAGAGGACGCGCGGTAGAGGATCGTCATCCAGAGGCGACGATGCTTTTGTAGGACACATCTGTGCATTGGATTGATAGATTTATTGACGCTAGTCGCTAGGCCCGTACAGTTAATTAATTTCGGAACATCAGCATCGAGGTTGCATTGCCGTAGTGGTGTCATTAGGCTATCCGCACTCATCCATCTTCTATATCATCCTCTATACATTCTGGTCATCAAGATTCTTTTCTCTATACTCATTTTTTCTGCATCCATCTATCCTCTATATCATCCTCTATCCACTGTGGGCTCACTTGTCACCTTATCTAAATATATCCATGTGAGATCTAGTTTTAAAGAATTAATTACAACGAATTTAATGGTGCAATCAGAATTTAATTTGGTGTTTTGATTTGTGACTTATAGCTTTTTTTTAAGTGGAAAAAGTGGGACCCACTCATTCCAGCGTCCAGCAGCAGCGTGATTGGCCCGCTACTGCGCTATGTTTGGCGGATGGAAGGCTCCTCCTCTGATTTAGTGTTGTTTTTCGCTGCAGCTGTCTGGTACAGAGCGAAGTGGGGTTGTGCAGCAGAGGGAGTAGATTTTAGGGCGTCCTCAATGAGCACAGGCAAATGGCCGGCCTCGTTGGAATACAAAAAAACAGAAAAACTGACAGCTGCATGGTACGGAGGGAAGTGGGGTTGTGCAGCAGAGGGAGTAGATTTTTTTGGGAACTGTGCGAGATAGGAGAGGAGTGAAGCGCTAGCGAGCAGTATTGCCCTTACTCCTCCACGTAAGAAAATAGCTAGCTAGGAAGTTGTTGTTGGGACGCTCTTAGCATCGGAGAGCCTAGGAATTAAATTCAAACATATTTGAAAGCACAAATAACGTCATGTTATATATCAGGAAAGTTGATTGAACAGGATGCTACGTACCATTCAAAAAAAGAAAGAAACACGATGCAGACAAACTTTTATATATGCAGTCAACTTTTATTTTAGGAAAAAAGTCCAAAATTCTAATCTCAAGTACGATCTATGTCTATATATATAACTCCTATACGATTTAGTTCAATGTACTCCTCTTAATTTAGTTGAACTAATTTACCCCTCAACAGGATTTATCTTTTTTTTTTATTTCTCATTCAAGTTGGGTACGTTTCCATTTCACATTATATGTGGGGATAGTTAGTATCATAGTTTATGTTTTAAAAGTATATGACAAATTTTTATCATATTTTGATTGGTTGGTACATATAATAATAAATTAACATTACAAATACAAAACTATTAAAAAATTACGGTGTAAAATTCATAATTTATTTTTAAAAATAATTTATGGTGACCACTATCACCTTACAAAATTTGAAATAAACCTCAAATTATACATAGAGAAATAAATGTGACAAATCATGTTAAAAGGTAAATTAATCCGATAAAATAGTTAAGAGAAATAAGCTGAACCAAACATTAGTTTATGTTGGAGTATAAGTGAATTGCCCGCCTCTCCCATCAGCTTAAGTTCTTCGGTTAAACTGGTCGGTGCATGCAACTTAATAGTGGAGTAGGTTACAAGGACATAACCAATAATTCGAGTCTAGTAATTTAGACTTTCTTTATTTATTATTTTGAATCCAAAGGTTATGAGTGACGCATATATGCAGACAACTTTTATATTTGTGCCGTGTGCCCGTGTCGGCCATCGATGATCGGATGATTACGAGAAGAAAAGGGGCGGCGCTGGATCCATTTGCTACAGGCCAAAAGGGGGGGCATGGAGCTGCTGCTTCGTTTAACGTCATTGGTGACGTTATTTGAAAAAGCGTGGTCGGGCAATGGCTGTGACAGTGTGACTGATCGAGCTTGTATCCCGAGGGAATCGTAGGATTACTTGGTGAAAATCCGAGAGGTTCCACGTCCCCACGGATTTCATTGTACTCAAAAGGTAGAGATATATTGGGAATTTCAATTCTCCAAGAGACAGAATGAGAATTACTAAATAAAGAGAATGTTCCCTTAAGCAGAATGAAAAAGAAAAGGCACAGAGCCACCGACACAAAAGACTGATCACCCCAATGCTTTGTCAATAGAGAAAATTGTCGGTGTACATAAATTAGAAGAATTTTGACACTGAATGCAGAACAGTCTGCCATAGCCCATACTAGTACTTCAGAACCATATATATATAGCCTCCATTCTTTTTCAGATCATTCAGAATTCATCTAGTTAGTGGTTTGCAGGTGCAGCATATAATGGTATAGGAATAACCCTCACGGCCTCACTACACATTGCGACAAAATTACTAGAACAAAAATATACTTGCTAAATTGATGGTTCACCCTGATTCCAGAAGCAATACAAGATCACATATAGACAAGCATGAGTCTAAGTCGTGGGCCGAGGAAGAACTCCTCAATGGGTATACGTAGGAGCTGGCCGCGGACATCAGCAATAAAACCATGATGCAATTCGAAGAGGGTGCTTGGCATTGACCGCCGGCGGCCCACCACAGCCCACGTAGGAAATTTTGAAGGAATCGAATCCCGTTGGGCCTGCGTGCTTTATTTGAGAAATGAGTGTGTGTGTTTGGTGGCTGTTTCAACCACTACCGATAGCTCGGAGTAAGCCTTCACCGTCGGTTCAGAACCCCTTTTACTCTTTTAGAAAGCAAATCGACAAAAGAAAATAAATTGGCAAACTCGGTTTATATGCTCAACTGGCAGTGATATCATCCTCAAAATCACTGTCCGGCAAGAATACCAACCGGCAGGTTTGATTTTAGCAACACTGCCGGTTTCCTTTGAATGCGACAGCGATATTCATATGATCATTGCTGGCTTTTGTTAGTACCTGATACAGATTATTTTCACATATTCTTAATTATTAACTTATTTTTTGTAATACCTTTTATTTTCTATGATTATTGGACTGGATATGAGCCCATTGATGGGCCCACCAAGCCCCATGCTACTGTGCCAGATACGTGGGTGGAGCCGCCGCCGATGGTTCTGGGCCTTTCCAAGCCGCTGCCACCAGATCTAGACCCGGCAAAGTCGTTGTTGTCGGATCAGGGCCCGTCGAAGCCATTGCGGATACATGGGTGTATGCCGAGTCTCGAGTGATGAGTGATTGTCAACGGGTTTGATTGCAGGTTCTTTGGCTTGTGTTGTACAGGTGTCGAGCACGGATACAGTGATCAGAGGCAAGGTGAAGGTCAAGTAGAGACGTGCCGTGCCGATGGACCGAGAGTGGCGAAGGGCGGACGTGAGGCTTGGACTGAGGGACCGGTGGCCCGAGGATCAGCTGTGCTGGCTGACAGCCTGGGACAGCGACGAGCGAAGACTTGCAGGACATGGTGTTGCTTGGGTCGAGGATCTGGGGACATGTGTCGGTGGACGGGGTGCACGGGCGGTGCATCCCCTCTACAGCTTCGGTTTGGTGGTAGATCCAGAGAAAAACCATCGGGTGGACGGTTTCCAGGTTTGGGCCTCCAAACCTGGGTGCTGCGGGTTTGCCGAGTTTGGGCCACAAAACTCGGGCTGAGGACGGTTTCTAGGTTTGGGGCTCAAAACCTGGGCGCTGGCAGGTTTCCTGGTTTCGGCCTCAAAACCAGGGGATGAACTTAGAGGCTGGTTTCCCGGTTTGGGCCTCAAAACCGGGGTGGACGTGAAGGCCTGGTTTCCCGGTTTCGGCCACAAAACCGGGGGCGGAGTCCGTGAAGAGGACGCAGAGCGGTGGCGGCACGTGGCGGCAATCGGTGAGGTTGCGTCGAGGCAACGCTACCAGTTGCGCGGGCGTGGCCGTCGGATCCACCTACCATCGAGTTGGTCCAGAATAACCTTAGGGTTTAGCTGGTTCGCTCTGTAAGTAGTTAGGGGTAGAGTGGGAATTAGGAATAGTTAGAATTAGGATAAGTAGGGGGAGACACCCACCTCCCCATCCATCTCAGTCATTTGCTCTTTGCTTCTAGGGTTTCTTGCTCTCCCAATCCCCTGCTGTAGCTAGCTGAGATCCGCAGAGAACCATACCTCTGTGTACTGGAGATTTTGAGGAAGTGAGGCCGTAACCTCACTGTTGTAGCGTGTGGTAGCCACATGGTTGCAGATCGATGTGTTGATTCGCGTTTTGGTTCGTGTTCTTCGCGTTCTTCGTTTCTCCGCGATTTTCTCGTCACTCGATCTCCGTTTGAATCAACTTGTTCTTTATAGTGAGGAGGTCATTTCGACCAAAGGAATTCATCTAACTCCTCACGAACAAGTAGATCGGGTTGATTTCATTTTCGTGGTGCTTTTTCGGTTCATACACCTTCCCCTTCGATTTCCCGTTGATTGAGTTGATTTGAGCGGATGATTTCTTGGGGATAGTCTTCTAACTACCTCGTGATCATCCTCTCCAAGTTTGGGATCAAGGGATTTTGATTTGGATCGATTTGGAAGAGATTTGGGTGAAGGGCGACCGAAATCGCCCTCACTGGGTGTTGGCGGACAGTCCGCCACCCCAGGCGCGGACAGTCCGTGCGTCGGGGACGAGCCAGTTCAGTGGCCGTGTTCTTCAGCTGTCTTGTCCTTGTTTGACCGGCGGATAGTCCGCTGTAGTGATCCGCGGACAGTCCGGGATCACTCAGGGAAGTTTCAGAACCTTTGCGTTTTTGGGAGTTTAGCCGGCGGACAGTGCGCCACCTGAGCCCGGACAGTCCGCCATTGGGCGGACAGTCCGCAGCTGTACTGGCGGATAGTCCGGGACCCTGCTGAAGCTTGCATTTTAGTGCACTTGCTCTCCCGACTTTTCCGTTTGGTTTCCGGACTTCTCGTTTGGCCCTAGAGTTGACCAAGGAACCTCTCTAGGTATCTTTGCTACTTGTTAGCATTGGTATTTGGAGATTTCTCGACGTAGCCGTCTATCTACGTTCGGGACTTGGTTTTTGGGGGTCGAACTCGTGCCGGTGCTTTTGGCGTTTGGTTTACTATCGTTTTGTGGTGCCTCGCTGTGATCCTAGGGATCATCCACCCTCTTCCAAGGGTCGTGGGCATCACGGTTTCGGTCGTAGCTTCTTGGGGTTGATTTTGGGACAATTGGCCAAAGTTTTGAGAGAAATTTTTGTGGCTCCCATTCACCCCCCCTCTGGTCGCCTTGCTAGTGCTTTCTCGGTCCTTCAATTGGTAGCGGAGCGGGTTAAGGATCTTCCACCTTAGCCGGTTCTAGATCCACAGAAGGCGACATGGATCGCGGCGTGGGCAAACCGCCGTTCTTTGATGGGACGAAAAATGCGTATTGGAAGATACGCATGTCGGCCTATCTCCAGAGCATGGGCTCTTCTGTTTGGGAGATTTGCAACAGGGACGATTACGTTGTCTTGGCTGCTCGTGTTACTCAGCTTCAGATGGATGAGCACGATGCCAATAGCCGAGCTCGTAACACTCTTTTCTCCTGTTTGAGCATGTCCGAGTTTGATCGCGTTTCTCACCTCCCCATGGCTCGTGAGATTTGGGCGACCCTCATGCGATTCCATGAGGGAACCTCTCAAGTCAAATCTCGTCTCTACGAGTCGCACAAGCGGGAGTACGAGAACTTTGGACACATGCCTGGCGAGAGCATAGAGAGTTTATTCGCTCACTTTCAGGTCATTGTCAACAAGATGAGAGCGAACAAGGAGCTGTTGCCTTTTGACGATCATGAGAGGGCTTTGAAGCTTTTGCACACTCTTGATCGGTCGGTGTGGGACTCAAAGGTCCAGGCGATCATCGAATCGTCTAACTATGAGACCCTCACTTGCGACGAGCTCTTTAGCAAGCTCAAGTCTAGTGAGATTGACGCCATGTCGAGGGCTTCTTATGAAAATCCTTCTGGCCCGACTATGGCTTTGGTTTCTGGCTCTTCTGCTAACCCCTCTGGAGGATTTGCACTTTCTTCACTCTTTTCTGTCATAGAGGACCAGCTGGAGTCTTTGGGGGATGACGAGTTGGCGATGCTCGCCAACCGGTTCTCACGGTTCCACAACAACCGCATGAACCGTCGCCGCGGAGGAGGACGCTCAGGATGCTTTGAGTGCGGCGACCCCGACCACTTCATCGCCAACTGTCCCAAGAAGAAGAACACATCTGGGAAGGGCGATCATGGGCACAAGTATGACTCCGGCAAGCGCAAGGAGAAGTACATCCCCGCGAGGCACAAGCGGAGGGGTGGCTTCGACAAGGAGTACATCAAGAAGAAGTACTTGGAGAAGGCCCATGCTGAGCAGCGTCCGTTCTTCGCCACGCTCAGCGACGTCGACGGCTCGGATGACGACTCCTCTTGCTCAAGCGATGACGAGTCCGAGAAGAAGAAGAGGATCAAGGACAAGCTGAACTGTCTCTGCTTCTTCGCCGACGACGACGGTCTCTGCACCATGGCCCTTGGTGATGAGGTCGACGACAAGCTGGAAGACTCCCCTCGGAACGACGACGATGATGACACCTCCCAGGTATCTCTCACCCACGACGAGCTTTCTGCTGAGGTTGAGAAGCTTACTGGCGCCTTGCTTAGCCAAGATAAGTTGCTTAGGCGTGCTGCTAGGGAGCGCAAGGAGTTTAGGCAGAAGTGGGAGGACACGGTGAGGAAGCTTGAGTTCGCTAAGTCCACCGTGGTCGTGTCTGAGGAGGGTGAGTGTGAGATGTGCACCAAGCACATGACTGACCTTCTCACTTTGAGAGGTAAGTACGCTGCTTTGGTTGGAGAGGTGGATGAGCTCCGGGCTAGACCCTTGCTGTTGGATGCGTGCAAGTCTTGTCCAGTCTTGCAAACTGAGTTGGCAGAGAAGGATGCCAAGATTGAATCTCTTGAGAAGGCCAGCTCGGGTAGCACTTGTGTGACTAGGTGCGCTTTGTGTGAGGGTTTGGAGATGGAGATCGCTAATGTGAAGCATGACAAGATGCAAACCGAGTAGGAAAACACATACCTTCGGACCATCTTGTCATGGGTGTCTAGCGGTGAGCCACAGCTCGGGATGATGATCTCCCAATTTAAGCGAGCTGCTGGAGGTCCTGGTGTAGGCTTTGCTCCGGGTGTTGATCTTTCTGCTTTTGGGAAGATTGGAGAGTCGAGTGGTCTAAACCCATGTGAGAAGCCCAACTCCACCACTACTCCCAAACTTACCAAGCTTCCACCCAAAGAGCCTCTCAAGCCTAACACCAAGGATGGGGTGTTTGAAGAACCTCCACGAGCTCCACCCAAGAACCAGCAATGGGCTCCCAAACCAAACCACCTGAAAAACAAGCTGGACACAATGCCACCCATCCAGGAGGAGCTTATACCACAGAAGGGCAAAGTGATCCACACCCACAACCGTGTGTACCAACAACCCCCTTTGAGAGCGGTGAGGTACCATTGTGAGCACTGTGGGAGAGATGGACACTTTAGTGAGTTCTGCTTTCGGCGTAAGAGAGAGGTGCGCTGTGCTAGGGAGATGAAGAATGCGGACATGTACCATCCTTTCCATGATGTACATGTGCTGAATGTTTAGAGGAGAGCTCCGAGGAGAGCTGCTAGGCCTAGAGGTCCAGAACCTCAAGTTCCCAGGCCTAGGCAGCAGAGAGAACGTGACCAGCGGGAGCCTGCAGTTGTAGGCTATGGATCCCGTGGCGGTGGCTTTGTTGTAGAGCGTTTTCCCCCACCACGTTTTGAGTATCGCGATGGACGCTCTTCCCTTAGCGGACCACGTTTTCCTCAACGTGGTGATCGCTTTCCTCGTAGACGTGCTAGGAATGGTTTTTCTGCTAACCGTTCTTTTGAGCAGCCGGCCCAACACTGGTATTCTTCCTACTTCACTAACCCCAGTGTTGGACCGTATGCTCACCCTATGTCTTTTTATTGATGTAGGTAAAACAATTGGAGGACGTTTGGTTGGTGGATTCCGGTTGCTCGAGGCACATGACCGGAAATGCCAAGTGGTTCTCCAGTCTTAGTCCAGTCGCCGGAAAGGAGTTTATCACCTTCGGCGACAATAGCAAAGGTAAAGTGTTGTCTCGTGGGTCGGTGCGAGTTAATGAGCACTTTGTGTTGCGCGATGTTGCTCTTGTTTCTAACTTGCATTTTAACCTTCTTTCTGTTTCGCAACTCTTTGATGATGACTATGAGAATCGTTTTAAGCCGAATCTCAGTCGTATTTTGGATCCTCAGGGCAATCTTGTTTGTGTGATTTCGCCCTTTGGGAAAGTCTGGGACATTTGAGCTTCGACTTGCTTGCAAGACTTAGCTCACTTGGCCTAATCCGAGGATTGCCCAAGTTGTCAATGGAGAAGGATCTTGTTTGCCATTCTTGTAGACATGGGAAGATGGTTGCCGCTCCCCACCATCCAGTGACTCAGGTCATGACACAGCGCCCTAGAGAGCTTTTACACATGGACCTTGTTGGTCCGGCTCGGGTGAGCTCAGTTGGGGGGAAGTGGTATGTGCTTGTTGTTGTTCACGACTTTTCGAGGTATTCGTGGGTCTTCTTTTTGTCTGAGAAGATCGAGACTTTCTCTTTTGCTCGCAATATGATTTTGCGTCTTTAGAACGAGTTCCCTTTGAACTCGATGCGAGCTATTAGAAGTGATAATGGTTCCGAATTGAAGAATTCGGATTTTGAGAAGTTTTGTAACTCTTTGGGTTTGGAGCATCAGTTTTCTTCCCCCTACACACCGCCACAAAATGGTGTTGTAGAGAGGAAGAATCGGACCCTTGTAGAGATGGCCAGGACAATGCTCGATGAGCATAGGACCCCTAGGCGATATTGGGCTGAAGCTATGAACACTGCATGCTATATTTCCAATCGCATTTTTCTCTGAGCTTTCTTGAAAAAGACTTCTTATGAGTTGCGATTTGGGAGACAGCCCAAGGTGAGTTATTTTAGAGTCTTCGGTTGCCACTATTTTATATTGAAGAAAGGCAACCTGGACAAATTTGAGTCTCGCTCTTCTGACGGTGTATTTTTGGGTTATGGCACTCACACTAGAGCTTATCGTGTACTTAACCTTGATACTAACCGAGTCATGGAGACATCCGATGTTACCTTCGACGAGACCATGGTTTGTCCTTCTTCTCGTTTTGAGCGTGCAGGTGATCATGAGGTTGGTGAGCCTCTTTTTGATGACGAGGATGAGGGTGCTGAAGGTATGGATGATCCAGCTCCCCCTCCACCAGCTTTGCCGCAAGGAGCGGCTTCTACGACGACTCAAGGCCCTGACACGTCTTCTTCCTGGGGGCCGTGGGATTCGCCACCCCGAGCGGTACCTTTTGTACCCGGGGAGGCACCAGCTGCTGTTGAGGGGGAGGCCACTTCTGCTCGAGAGGCGCCTCGACACATCCAGCGCCAACATCCCCCAGCAGATGATCGGCAACATTGACGAACGTGTCACTCGGTCCAGGTCTCAAGTCTCTCACTTTTCTCATTCTGCTTTTGTTGCTGATTTTGAGCCCTGAGATGTTGGGCACGCTTTGACGGATCCGGATTGGGTCAATGCCATGCATGAGGAGTTAGAGAACTTTGAGCGAAATCGGGTTTGGGTTTTAGTTCCACCTCCTCCAGACTGTAAGCCTATTGGGACAAAATGGGTTTTCAAAAACAAGCAAGGAGAGGATGGCCACGTTGTTAGAAACAAGGCCAGGCTTGTAGCAAAGGGCTATAGTCAGAAGGAGGGGATAGACTATGAAGAGACTTTTGCTCCTGTAGCTCGTTTGGAGGCTATTAGGATACTCTTGGCTTTTGCTACATCCAAAGGTTCCAAACTTTTTCAAATGGATGTCAAGAGTGACTTCTTAAACGGCTACATAGAAGAAGAGGTTTATGTTGAACAACCCCCCGGTTTTGAAAATCCCAAGTTTCCAAACCATGTTTTCAAACTCCACAAAGCTTTATATGGTTTGAAACAAGCCCCTAGAGCCTGGTATGATAGGTTGAAAACCTTTTTGCTTGCTAAGGGTTTTAAAATGGGATGTGTGGATAAAACGCTCTTTCTCCTCAAGCAAGGCAAAGACACTCTCTTGGTCCAGATTTACGTGGATGATATCATTTTCGGTGGTTCTTCTCACGCTTTGGTTGCCAAGTTTGCAGATACTATGAGCAGGGAGTTCGAGATGAGTATGATGGGCGAGCTGACTTTCTTTCTCGGATTGCAAATTAAGCAATCCCGAGAAGGGACGTTTGTGCACCAGGGCAAGTATACCAAGGACTTGCTGAAGAGGTTCGATATGGGTGAGGCCAAGCCTCTTCCAACACCCATGTCAACCACGACAGCCCTGGATGCGGACAAGGATGGAGAAGCTGTGGACCAGAAGGAGTACCGAAGCATGATCGGGTCGCTGCTCTACCTGACGGCGACACGCCCGGACATCCAGTTCGCGGTGTGTCTGTGTGCGCGCTTTCAGGCGTCGCCGCGCACTTCTCACCGTCAGACGGTCAAGCGCATTTTCAGGTACCTTCGTTTCACACCTGAGTTCGGGATTTGGTATTCAGCTTCCTCCACCCTCTCCCTTTGCGGTTATTCCGATGCCAATTTTGTTGGTTGTCGCATTGAGCGCAAGTCCACTTCTGGGACTTGCCAGTTTATTGGTTCTTCTCTTGTATCGTGGTCTTCTCGCAAGCAGTCTAGTGTCGCCCAGTCTACCACGGAGGCTGAGTATGTTGCTGCGGCTAGCTGCTGTTCTCAGTTGCTTTGGATGATGGCCACTTTGCGTGATTTTGGTCTGAGCTTTTCTCGTGTTCCTTTGCTTTGTGACAACACGAGTGTGATTAGCGTTGCTAAGAACCCCGTGCTTCACTCGAAGACCAAACACATTGATGTGCGCTTTCACTTTTTGCGAGACCATTATGAGAAGGGTGATATCGACCTTCGCCATGTCGATACTCATCATCAGTTGGCTGATATTTTCACCAAGCCTTTGGACGAATCAACCTTTAATCGGTTGAGGGGTGAGCTTGGTGTGTGTTTCCCCTTTTAGATGGGGGAAACATTTTGGAGCTTAGGGTTGGTATTGGATCTTGTATCATAGACTAACTATTTTCTCGTTTGCTTTGTTTTTCTTTTGCATTTCAGCATACGCTTTTACATTCTGAGCTTCATGTATATACTCTCTAAAATGGAATTATGCTCTGTTTAGTATGCTCTGATGCTATATGTTGATGCTAGTAGCTTATGCTCTTTCTGATCACTAATACATGTTGTGAGCTGAGCTATTTTTGAATGGTGAATTTGCTTAATGAACATAAAACTTGAAAAAGTTCACCATTGAGATATGCATCTAGCATGTGTTGGATGTGTTGAACTCATTCGTGCTTTTCATATATGCTAGGTTGCTATGTCTCTAGTTCTGAGTTTGTCACTTGCTTGGTCTGTTCATACTCTGTTAATAAAATTTGAACCAAGTTTTAAGTGAATTGAAAAGATCGAGATGGGATTGCTTGTCAACACATCACAGTTTCGAGACCGTTTCTCATTACACTTTGAGTTAAACTTGAGCTATGTAGTGTATGACCGAAACTGTTGCTTTAAGCTTCTGATTGCTTCTGCATAGGCTTCGCACAGTTGAAAAGTTAGGCAATGACAAGCTTTCAACCTCTCGCAATCACATGCTGAAATTTGAACTTGTGTAACCTAAACCGCTGCTACTCCGATAAAATTTGGATACACAAGTCTATGTTTCATTCTATAGCATGATGATTGAACTTTGCTAGGGGTAGTTCACCTTGTATACATGTTTAGCACTTGTCTGATTTCCTGTCTATACATGTTTTGTGCTATTTTGATGGTGAATACCCTTTTTGGCTAAAAACTGCTCACTTTGCTCATATGTTCATATTTCATAGTTGGTGATCAGTTTGAGCCTTTGCAGGCTTGTATGCTTTCTAGTGAGTCGTTGGAGCTATACTGTTTAGAGCATCTTTGCATTTTCTTGACTATATTCCTGAAGCTGTTAACTCGCATTGTGACTCATATGCATTTTTGGAAGGGGGAGAACTTCTCTTGTTGGCACTTTTGATGGTGCATTTTCCCAGGGGGAGACCTTGCTTGATTGCTTGTTGATGCAGTTTTTTCACTTGATGGTGCATTTTCAACTAAGGGGGAGAATTTGGACAAATCATGCCTCCCATGTTCAAAGGGGAGAGGAATCGGTTGTGTGCACCATGCAAGGGGGAGTTTGCTCGTCATAATTTTTTGAAATTTCCAATTGGTTCGGAGCGATTTGCTAGTTGTGTTGAGCTTTTGCCTCTATCTTGAGGGACTAGCAGTCGCATCTTTGCTTCAGTTGGTTTCAGTTGGTATCGAGCTTTTCAGTCGATGTCGAGCTTTTTGCTAGTTGTGTTGAGCCTCTGTGCCTCTGTCTTGAGGGACTAGCATTTTGCTTTGATTTTTCAATTGGTATCTGCTAGCGGTGTTGAGCCTATTCTACCTCTTCTTGAGGGCTAGTTTTGCTTTGCTTGGTTGCGTCGAGCCGTTGCCCATGTTTTTGGGGACCAAGTTGTCTTGCTCTTTCCACTTGACCTTCTTCGGCTTTGCTATGCTTTTGGGTCATTTGGTTAAGTTCTCTCTTCTCCTTCTTCCTCCTTCTATTTCCATTATGATTTGTGTGTGTAGTTGACAATGCACTCATCAAGGGGGAGATTGCGGATACATGGGTGTATGCCGAGTCTCGAGTGATGAGTGATTGTCAACGGGTTTGATCGCAGGTTCTTTGGCTTGTGTTGTGCAGGTGTCGAGCACGGATACAATGATCAGAGGCAAGGTGAAGGTCAAGTAAAGACGTGCCGTGCTGATGGACCGAGAGTGGCGAAGGGCGGACGTGAGGCTTGGACTGAGGGACCGGTGGCCCGAGGATCACCTGTGGTGGCTGACAGCCTGGGACAGCGACGAGCGAAGACTTGCGGGACATGGTGTTGCTCGGGTCGAGGATCTGGGGACACGTGTCGGTGGACGGGGTGCACGGGCGGTGCATCCCCTCTACAGCTTCAGTTTGGTGGTAGAGCCAGAGAAAAACCATCGGGTGGACGGTTTCCAGGTTTGGGCCTCAAAACCTGGGTGCTGCGGGTTTGCCGAGTTTGGGCCACAAAACTCGGGCTGAGGACGGTTTCCAGGTTTGGGCCTCAAAACCTGGGCGCTGGCAGGTTTCCTAGTTTCAGCCTCAAAACCAGGGGATGAACTTGGAGGCTGGTTTCCCGGTTTGGGCCTCAAAACCGGGGGTGGACGTGAAGGCCTGGTTTCCCGGTTTCGGCCACAAAACCGGGGGCGGAGTCCGTGAAGAGGACGCAGAGCGGTGGCGGCACGTGGCGGCAATCGGTGAGGTTGCGTCGAGGCAACGCTACCAGTTGTGCGGGCGTGGCCGTCGGATCCACCTACCATCGAGTTGGTCCAGAATAACCTTAGGGTTTAGCTGGTTCGCTCTGTAAGTAGTTAGGGGTAGAGTGGGAATTAGGAATAGTTAGAATTAGGATAAGTAGGGGGAGACACCCACCTCCCCATCCATCTCAGTCATTTGCTCTTTGGTTCTAGGGTTTCTTGCTCTCCCAATCCCCTGTTGTAGCTAGCTGAGATCCGCAGAAAACCATACCTCTGTGTACTGGAGATTTTGAGGAAGTGAGGCCGTAACCTCACTGTTGTAGAGTGTGGTAGCCACACGGTTGCAGATCGATGTGTTGATTCGTGTTTTGGTTCGTGTTCTTCGCGTTCTTCGTTTCTCCACGATTTTCCCGTCACTCGATCTCCCTCTCTATTGCGTCTTTGCGAAATCCATTTGAATCAACTTGTTCTTTATAGTGAGGAGGTCATTTCGACCAAAGGAATTCATCTAACTCCTCACAAACAAGTAGATCGGGTTGATTTCGTTTTCGTGGTGCTTTTTCGGTTCATACACCTTCCCCTTCGATTTCTCGTTGATTGAGTTGATTTGAGCGGATGATTTCTTGGGGATAGTCTTCTAACTACCTCGTGATCATCCTCTCCAAGTTTGGGATCAAGGGATTTTGATTTGGATCGATTTGGAAGAGATTTGGGTGAAGGGCGACCGAAATCGCCCTCACTAGGTGTTGGCGGACAGTCCGCCACCCCAGGCGCGGACAGTCCGCGCGTCGGGGACGAGCCAGTTCAGTGGCCGTGTTCTTCGGCTGTCTTGTCCTTGTTTGACCGGCGGACAGTCCGCCGTAGTGATCCGCGGATAGTCCAGGATCACTCAGGGAGGTTTCAGAACCTTTGCGTTTTTGGGAGTTTAGCCGGCGGACAGTCCGCCACCTGAGCCCGGACAGTCCGCCGTTGGGCAGACAGTCCGCAGCCGTACTGGCGGACAGTCCGGGACCCTGCTGAAGCTTGCATTTTAGTGCACTTGCTCTCCCGACTTTTCCGTTTGGTTTCCGGACTTCTCATTTGGCCCTAGAGTTGACCAAGGAACCTCTCTAGGTATCTTTGCTACTTGTTAGCATTGGTATTTGGAGATTTCTCGACGTAGCCGTCTATCTACGTTCGGGACTTGGTTTTTGGGGGTCGAACTCGTGCCAGTGCTTTTGGCGTTTGGTTTACTATCGCTTTGTGGTGCCTCGCTGTGATCCTAGGGATCATCCACCCTCTTCCAAGGGTCGTGGGCATCACGGTTTCGGTCGTAGCTTCTTGGGGTTGATTTGGGGACAATTGGCCAAAGTTTCGAGAGAAATTTTTGTGGCTCCCATTCACCCCCCCTCTGGTCGCCTTGCTAGTGCTTTCTCGGTCCTTCAGCCATTGGCGTCGAGGTGGGTGCATGGGCAGGGCAGGGTGGCGCTAGAGCCGCTAGCACAAGACCTTGCCCAACCGAAGCCGCTGCTGTCGGGGTGGGCGCACGGGCAAGGGAGGGTGGCACCGAGCTGGGAGAGGGCGGCGTCGGAGCCGTTGTCGCTGGATCTAGGCTACCTGAAGCTGCTGCCATTAGATTGGGCACACATGCTGGGGAGGGCTCCGCCAGGCTGGGGGTAGGGCGGCACGCCGGCACTGGAGCCGGTAAAGTTGGATCTGGACCCGCCGAAGCCGCTGCCATCGGGCTGGGTACACGGGCAGTGAACGGCAGCGTCGGACTTGTGTAGGCGGCGCTGGTGTCAGGGAGGGCAGCACTAGAGCCGCTGAAGTTGGGGTATGTGCATGGGCTGGGGAGCGCAACGCCTGGCTGGGGGCTAAGGCAGAGGAGGGAGTGCAGGCTGAGAGAGGGAGCGATTGCTGCTGCGGTGAGGGAGAAATGAGATATGTGAAACCCTAACTATTGTACATATATAAACCCGATTTTGATTGGATGTGGGTTTTTTTGTTGGGCCTCAGGAAAATTAACCGAGGCCCACCTCAAAAAATGAGGGTATTTTTGGAGGCGGGATTTCTTATAAGGTCTGCCTCGGTTAATAGATATTAGGTGTCTCTGTAAATTGATTTTATGAGGCGGTTACTTGTGACAGTCTTTATTAATAAAAAACGCCCACCTCAGTTAATCTCATGCATTAACTAAGGCACACAAAGCCAATCTAACCGCTTCCAAGGCACAATTCTAAAGACCATGGAATTTTTTTTAGCAGTGAGCAGCCTTTTCTCTTGCTTTCATTGTGTTCTCATCACAGGTCTAATTGCTCATCAACTTCATTTTGCAACATATTATCACAATTGCGTTCAGACAGTATGACCTTAGGTCAAGCGAAAACAGCTTTTATATTTAAATAATCACATACATCACAAATCCATCAAGATTATTTATAATATAAATGTTAATGTAACTATAAAAATGTATACTACAATAGTAAAACGGTTCCTAATTCTTGGCCGGTTCAATGCATAAGGATCCATCTTTACACAACGCATCGTCTATGATGAAGGATATGCTAGCTTGTCTTGGAATCCTCTACTCTCCAAGTCTAATAGCTTTTGGGTTTTAAGTTTCTCACGTTGTTGTTGAAGCAAGATGATATCAAAATGTGCAAGTATTAGACAAAATAGTAGTGTGCTTTGTTGAATTAACTGGTATATATGTGTTTGCATACACCATATTTTGGAATGATACATAGAGACACCGGATTTAGAGAAGATACTTAGAGGCCTGGTTGCACGCATAATCGGCTTGCATGATTTGATTGATATCGTCTAAGATGAGATGTCAGCATCGACTAAGGCATGAAGGGGCTGGACTTTGCCAATCTGGAAAGCTAGAGCATGATCGGCAACGACTCACGCGCAAGCATATCAAATCAATAGTTATTGAATCTATTAAGATTACAAAGTCATGTCATTTGTTCTCTTGTTATTTTTGGTAGATTCACCAGTTATGGATCTTGCGATATTTGGTATTTAACTATATTTAGCAATATCAACAATTTATCCGATCACGTTTAAGATCAACAAGCACTTATCTTATTAATCTGTCGTATTTTTTCTACATCACGTTTAATCCTCTTTTCTAACTTCGGGTTCTGTTATATTGGTTGGCTGATATTAATCTTCATTTTACATAGTGCGTGTTCAAGGCCTTGTTTTGCTATAAATATATCTATCGGCTAATAGATTTCAAATCGATCGTTCGTTGTTTATTAGTCAATGATTTTGTTTACTAGCAAAATAGGGTCTTGTTCATTCATTATGATCCCATCGGCCTTATAGCCGATGTTCTATGCTTTCACATCCATGGCTGCCGCCGCTGTCACCGGGAGCGTGTCAATGCGGGAACAGAGCACAGCCACCGGGGTAGGGTCAGTGTTGGGTGGCGTGACCTGTAGCATAGGGGGAAAGGATTTCGTGTAGCTCATGTGGAGCAGAGGGAGGGGAACCGCCGAGGGGGCAGCCACGCCGAGGATGGCCGAGCTGATGCGGAAACATGGGTGTATGCCGGGTCTCTCAGTGATGAGTGATTGTCAACTGGGATGATGCGCATGTTCTTTGGCTTGTGTTGTGCAGGTGTCGAGCACGGATGCAGTGATCGAAGGCGAAGTGAAGGTCAAGTAGAGACGTGCCGTGCCGATGGACCGAGAGTGGCGAAGGGCGGACGTGAGGCTTGGACTGAGGGACCAGAGGCCCGAGGATCAACTGTGGTGGCTGGCAGCCTGTGACGACAACAAGCAAAGAAGTGCGGTCATGTGTTGCCCGAGTCATGGACTCAGGGACACGTGTCGGTGGACGGGGTGCACGGGAGGTGCATCCCCTCTACGACGTCGGTTTGGTGGTAGAGCCAGGGAAAAACCATCGATGGACGGTTTCCAGGTTTGGGCCTCAAAACCTGGGCGTGGAGGGTTTCCGAGTTTGGCCACAAAACTCGGGCTGAGGACGGTTTCCAGGTTTGGGCCTCAAAACCTGGGCGCTGAGGGTTTGCTGAGTTTGGCCTCTAAACTCAGATGCTGGTGGGCTGGTTTCCCGGTTTGGGCCTCAAAACCGGGGGTTGGCTGAAAAAGGCTGGTTTCCCGGTTTGGGGCCACAAAACCGGGGGTGCAGAGCGAGGGCGCCACGTGGCGGCGATCTGGAGGTTGCGTCGAGGCAACACTTCGAGTCGAGCGGGCGTGGCCGTCGGATACACCTACCACCGAGTTGGTCCAGAATAACCCTAGGGTTGAGCTGGTTCGCTCTGTAATTAGAATAGAGAGGGGTAGAGTAGGAAATAGACTTAGGTTAGAATTAGGATAAGTAGTAGGGAGACACCCTCCTCCCATGTATCTCAGTCATTTGCTCTTTCGCACTTAGGGTTTCCTGCTCTCCCATCCCTTGCTGTAGCTAGCTGAGATCCGCAGAGAGACTTGCCTCTCTATACTGTTGATTCTGAGGAAGTGAGGCCGTATCCTCACTGTTGTAGCGTGTGGTAGCCACACGGTTGCAGTTCGTGGTTGTGATTTGAGATTTGTTCGTGTTCTTCGCGGAATCCTTTTTCTCCACGTTTTTCCCGTCGCTCGATCTCTTTGCTCGGTTCATCTTTTGCAAATCCGTTTGAACCAAGTTGTCCTAGGTCGTGAGGCACTTCTTTCCACCGAACGAATTCTCCTCTAAGCTCACGGTCTAGGAGATCGAACGATTTTCGTGTTGGATCGGGTTTTGCTCCATTGCCCCGATTTCTTCCATTTGCTCGATTTGGAGTTAGGTTCGAGCCATGATTCCCATGGGATAGCTCACTAACATCCTTGGAACTCCTCATACCAAGTCTAAGCCTTAGTGCTTTTGATTCAGAGGAGATCGAGTGAATTTTGCGGAAGAACAGTGCTGTTTCGGGACCATCGGACGCTGAGTCTGTAGGCATCGGACGCTGAGTTCATCGCATCGGAGCGTCCGTTGCCACGTGTCATCTGATAGTGGTTTTGAAGGAGCATCGGACGCTGACCATCGGAGCGTCCGTTGTCATCGGACGCGCCGGGGGTCTAGCATCGGACGCTAGGGTTTCACTGTAGCAGCGTCCGATGCCAGTCCAGTAAGGTTCCAGAGAGGTACTGTTTGCATCGGACGCGTCCGGTGCTTGGCCATCGGACGCTGCCGATGCAGTGAGTTCTTCACTGTTTCGTCCGCGGTTTGATCGTTCGACTTCGGATTTGGTGTTGGGTTTTTGCGTTGGGTTTCTAGAGTTGTGTAGTGTCCCGCTGTGCTTCTTGGAAGCATCCACCCTACATCTAGGGTCGTGGACATTAGCAAGCTCTAGGGTTTGTCTTTCGGGGTGATTCTCGGGACAGTGGCTACTAGTTTCCGAAAGGAAATTTTGAAGCTCCCATTCACCCCCCTCTGGTCGCTTTCTGGTTGCTTCTCGGTCCTTCAATTGGTATCGGAGCGGGTTAAGGATCTTCCACCTTAGCCGGTTCTAGATCCACAGAAGGCGACATGGATCGCGGCGTGGGCAAACCGCCGTTCTTTGATGGGACGAACTATGCGTATTGGAAGATATGCATGTCGGCCTATCTCCAGAGCATGGGCTCTTCTGTTTGGGAGATTTGCAACAGGGATGATTACGTTGTCTTGGCTGCTCGTGTCTCTCAGCTCCAGATCGATGAGCACGAGGCCAATAGCCGGGCACGTAACGCTCTGTTCTCCTGTTTGAGCATGTCCGAGTTCGATCGTGTTTCTCACCTCCCCACGGCTAGCGAGATTTGGGCGACCCTCATGCGCTTCCATGAGGGAACCACTCAGGTCAAATCTCGCCTCTATGAGTCGCACAAGCGGGAGTATGAGAACTTTCGACATATGCCTGGCGAGAGCATAGAGAGTTTATTCGCTCGCTTTTAGGTCATTGTCAACAAGATGAGAGCGAACAAGGAGTTGTTGCCTTTTGACGATAATGAGAGGGCTTTGAAGCTTTTGCACACTCTTGATCGGTCGGTGTGGGACTCAAAGGTCCAGGCGATCATCGAATCGTCTAACTATGAGACCCTCACTTGCGACGAGCTCTTTAGTAAGCTCAAGTCTAGTGAGATTGACGCCATGTCAAGGGCTTCTTATGAGAATCCTTCTGGCCCGACTATGGCTTTGGTTTCTGGCTCTTCTAACCCCTCTGGAGGTTTTGCTCTTTCGTCTCTCTTTTCTGTCATAGAGGACCAGCTTGAGTCGTTGGGGGATGACGAGCTGGCAATGCTCGCCAACCGGTTCACGCGGTTCCACAACAATCGCATGAACCGTCGCCGCGGTGGAGGACGCTCAGGATGCTATGAGTGCGGCGACCCCGACCACTTCATCGCCAACTGCCCCAAGAAGAAGCATTCATCTGGGAAGGGCGATCATGGGCACAAGTACGACTCCGGCAAGCGCAAGGAGAAGTACGTCCCCGCGAGGCACAAGTGGAGGGGCGGCTTCGACAAGGAGTACATCAAGAAGAAGTACTTGGAGAAGGCCCAGGCTGAGCAGCGTGCGTTCTTCGCCACGCTCAGCGACGTCGATGGCTCGGATGACGACTCCGCTTGCTCAAGCGATGACGAGTCCGAGAAGAAGAAGAGGATCGAGGACAAGCTGAACGGTCTCTGCTTCTTCGCCGACGATGACGGCTTCTGCACCGTGGCGCTTGGTGATGAGGTCGACGGCAAGCTGGAGCACTCCCCTCGGGACGACGACGACGACACCTCCCAGGTATCTCTCACCCACGACTAGCTTTCTACTGAGGTTGAGAAGCTTACTGCCGCACTCCTTAGTCAGGACAAGTTGCTTAGGCGTGCTGCTAGAGAGCGCAAGGAGTTTAGGCAGAAGTGGGAGGACACGGTGAGGGAGCTTGAGTTTGCCAAGTCCACCGTAGTCGTGTCGGAGGAGGTTGAGTGTGAGATGTGCACCACGCACATGACTGACCTTCTCACTTTGAGAGGAAAGTATGCTGCGTTGGTAGGAGAGGTGGATGAGCTGAAGGCTAGACCTTCTCTGCTGGGTGCGTGCAAGACTTGTCCTGTCTTGCAATCTGAGTTGGTAGAGAAGAATGCCAAGATTGTGTCTCTTGAGGAGGCCAACTCAGGTAGCACTAGTGTGGCTAGGTGTGCTTTGTGTGAGGGTTTGGAGATGGAGATTGCGAATGTCAAGCATGGCAAGATGCAAACCGAGGAGGAAAACACATACCTTCGGACCATCTTGTCATGGGTCTCTTGTAGTGAGCCGCAGCTCGGGATGATGATCTCCCAATTCAAGCGAGCTGCTGGAGGTCCGGGTGTAGGTCTTGCTCAGGGTGTTGATCTTTTTGCTTTTGGGAAGATTGGAGAGTTGAGTGGTCTGAATCCTAGTGAGAAGCCCAACTCCACCACTACTCCCAAACTTACCAAGCTTCCACCCAAAGAGCCTCTCAAACCTAACACCAAGGATGGGGTATTTGAGGAACCTCCGAGAGCTCCACCCAAGAACCAAGTGTGGCATCCCAAACCCAACCACCTAAAGAACAAGCTGGATACAATGCCACCTATCCAGGAGGAGTTGCCACAGAAGGGCAAAGTGATCCACACCCACAGCCATGAGTACCAACAACCCCCTTTGCGCGCGGTGAGGTATCATTGTGACTTCTGTGGGAGAGATGGACACTTGAGCGAGTTCTGCTTTAGGCGCAAGAGAGAAGCGTGTCGTGCTAGGGATATGAACAATAAGGACATGTACCATCTCTTCCATGATGTACATGTGTCGAATGTTCAGAGGAGTGCTCCGAGGAGAGCAGCTAGGCCCAGAGGTCCAGAACCTCAAGTTTCTAGGCCTAGGCAGCAGAGAGCTCCGAGGGAAGATGCTAGGCCTAGAGGCACAGTGCCTCAAGTTGCTAGGCCTAGGCCTCGTAGAGAGCATGCCCGGTGGGAGCCTGCAGTTGTAGGCTATGGACCCCGTGGCGGAGGCTTTGTAGTTGAGCGTTTTCCCCCACCGCGTTTTGAGTATCGCGGTGGATGCTCCTCCTTTAGCGGACCACGTTTTCCTCTACGTGGTGATCGCTCCTCTCGTAGACGTGCTAGGAATGGTTTTTCTGCTAACCGTTCTTTTGAGCAACCGGCCCAACACTGGGATTCCCCTTACTTCACTAACCCCAGTGTTGGACCGTATGCTCACCCTATGTCTTTTTATTGATGTAGGTAAAACGGTTGGAGGACATTTGGTTGGTGGATTCCGGTTGCTCGAGGCACATGACCGGAAATGCCAAGTGGTTCTCCAGCCTTAGCCCAGTTGCCGGAAAAGAGTACATAACCTTCGGCGACAATAGCAAAGGTAAGGTATTGTCTCGCGGGTCGGTGCGAGTTAATGAGCACTTTGTGTTGCGCGATGTTGCTCTTGTTTCTAACTTGCATTTTAACCTTCTTTCTGTTTCGCAACTTTTTGATGATGACTATGAGATTCGTTTTAAACCGAATCTCAGTCGTATTTTGGATCCTCAGGGCAATCTTGTGTGTTTGATTTCGCCCTTTGGAAAAGTCTTTCGTGCGAATTTCTCGGAGTCTTTTGGCACTTCTCGTTGTCTTGTGGCTGGACCTTCCTCCTCCGATCTTTGGAAGTGGCATAGGAGACTTGGACACTTGAGCTTCGACTTGCTTGCAAGGCTTAGTTCACTTGGCCTAATCCGAGGATTGCCCAAGTTGCATATGGAGAAGGATCTTGTTTGCCACTCTTGTAGACACAGGAAGATGGTTGCCGCTCCCCACCATCCAGTGACTCAGATCATGACCAAGCGCCCTGGAGAGCTTTTGCATATGGACCTTGTTGGTCCGGCTCGGGTGAGCTCGGTTGGGGGGAAGTGGTATGTGCTTGTGGTTGTTGACGACTTTTCGAGGTATTCGTGGGTCTTCTTTTTGTCTGAGAAGACCGAGACTTTCTCCTTTGCTCGCAATATGATTTTGCGTCTTCAGAACGAGTTCCCTTTGAACTCGATGCGAGCAATTCGGAGTGATAATGGTTCCGAATTCAAGAATTCGGATTTTGAGAAGTTTTGTAACTCTTTGGGTTTAGAGCATCAGTTTGCTTCCCCCTACACACCCCCTCAGAATGGTGTTGTAGAGAGGAAGAATCGGACCCTTGTTGAGATGGCCAGGACGATGCTCGATGAGCATAGGACTCCTAGGTGATATTGGGCCGAAGCTATGAGCACCGCATGCTACATTTCCAATCGCATTTTTCTCTGAGCTTTCTTGAAAAAGACTTCTTATGAGTTGCGTTTTGGAAAACTCCCCAAGGTGAGTTATTTTCGAGTTTTTGGTTGCCATTGTTTTATACTCAAAAAGGGAACTTGGACAAATTTGAGTCTCGTTCTTCTGACGGAGTATTTTTGGGTTATGGCACTCACACTCGCGCATGTCGTGTACTTAACCTTGATACTAACCGAGTCATGGAGACATCAGATGTCACCTTCAACGAGACCATGGTTTGTCCCTCTTCTCGTTTTGAGCGTGCAGGTGATCATGAGATTGGTGAGCCTCTTTTTGACGACGAGGACGAGGGTGTTGAGGGTATGGATGATCCAGCACCCCCTCCACCTGCTGTGCCACAAAGAGCGGCTTCTACGACGACTCACGGCCCCGACACATCTTCCTCCCGGGGGCCGTGGGATCCGCCACCCCGAGTAGTACCATTTGTACCCGGGGAGGCACCAGCAGCAGCTGAGGGGGAGGCTACTTCAGCTCGGGAGGCGCCACGACACATTCAGCGCCAGCACCCCCCTCAGCAGATGATCGGCAGCATCGACGAAAGGGTTACTCATTCCAGGTCACAGCATATCTCTCACTTCGTTCATTCTGCTTTTGTTGCTAATTTTGAGCCTCGAGATGTTGGACACGCTTTGACGGATCCGGATTGGGTCAATGCCATGCATGAGGAGTTAGAAAACTTTGAGAGAAATCGGGTTTGGGTTCTAGTTCCTCCTCCTCCTAACTGTAATCCTATTGAGACAAAATGGGTTTTCAAAAACAAGCAAGGAGAGGATGGCCACGTTGTTAGAAACAAGGCCAGGCTTGTAGCGAAGGGTTATAGTCAGAAGGAGGGGATAGACTTTGAGGAGACTTTTGCTCCTGTAGCTCGTTTGGAGGCTATTAGAATACTCTTGGCTTTTGCTGCATCCAAAGGTTTTAAACTCTTTCAAATGGATGTCAAGAGTGCCTTCTTAAACGACTACATAGAAGAGGAAGTGTATGTTGAGCAACCCCCCGGTTTTGAAAATCCCAAGTTTCCAAACCATGTTTTTAAACTCCACAAAGCTTTATATGGTTTGAAACAAGCCCCTAGAGCCTGGTATGATAGGTTGAAAACCTTTTTGCTTACTAAGGGTTTTAAAATGGGATGTGTAGATAAAACGCTCTTTCTCCTCAAGCAAGGCAAAGACACTCTCTTGGTCCAGATTTACGTGGATGATATCATTTTCGGTGGTTCTTCTCACGCTTTGGTTGCCAAGTTTGCAGATACTATGAGCAGGGAGTTCGAGATGAGCATGATGGGCGAGCTGACATTCTTTCTCGGGTTGCAAATTAAGCAATCCCGAGAGGGGACGTTTGTGCACCAGGGCAAGTACACCAAGGACTTGCTGAAGCGGTTCGATATGGGTGAGGCCAAGCCTCTTCCAACACCCATGTCGACGACGACTGCCCTGGATGCGGATGTGGATGGAGAAGCAGTGGACCAGAAGGAGTACCGAAGCATGATTGGGTCGCTCCTCTACCTGACGGCGACACGCCCGGACATCCAGTTCGCGGTGTGTCTGTGCGCGCGCTTTCAGGCGTCACCGCGCACTTCTCACCGTCAGGCAGTGAAGCGCATATTCAGGTACCTTCGTTTCTCACCTGAGTTCGGAATTTGGTATTCTGCTTCCTCCACCCTCTCCCTTTGCGGTTATTCTGATGCCGATTTTGCTGGTTGCCGTATTGAGCGCAAGTCCACTTCTGGGACTTGCCAGTTTATTGGTTCTTCTCTTGTTTCGTGGTCTTCTCGCAAGCAGTCTAGTGTCGCCCAGTCTACCACGGAGGCTGAGTATGTTGCTGCGGCTAGCTGCTGTTCCCAGTTGCTCTGGATGATGGCCACTTTGCGTGATTTTGGTCTAAGCTTTTCTCGAGTGCCTTTGCTTTGTGACAGCACGAGTGCCATTAGCGTTGCTAAGAACCCCGTGCTTCACTCGAAGACCAAACACATTGATGTGCGCTTTCATTTTCTGCGAGACCACCAGGAGAAGGGTGATATCGACCTTCGCCATGTCGATACTCATCATCAACTGGCTGATATTTTCACCAAGCCTTTAGACGAATCAACCTTTAACCGGTTGAGGGGTGAGCTTGGTGTGTGTTTCCCCTTTTAGATGGGGGAAACATTTTGGATCTTGTATAGTAGACTGACTCTTTTTCGTTTGTCTTTCTTTTCTTTTGCTTTTTAGCATACGCATTTACATTCTGAGCTTCATGTTTATAGTCACTAGAATGTAACTATGCTCTATGTAGTATGCTCCGATGCTTATGATGTTGCTTGTAGCTTATGCTCCTTCTGATCACTAGTACATGTTGTGAGCTGAGCTATCTTGAAATGGTGAATTTGTTTAAAAAACTTAAAATCTGAAAATGTTCACCATTGAGATATGCAACTAGCATGTGTAGATATGTGGATTTTACTCGTGCTTTTCATATATGCTAGGTTGCTATGTCTCTAGCTCTGAGTCAGTCACTTGCTTGGCCTGTTCATATCATGTTTAAAATTTGAACCAAGTTTTAGTGAGTTGAAAAGATCGAGATGGGATTGCTTGTCAACACATCACGGTATCGAGACTGTTTCTCATTGCACTTTGAGTTAAACTTGAGCCGTGTAGTGTATGACCGAAACCGTAGCTTTAAGCTTCTGATTGTTTCGGCATAGGCTTCGCTCGGTTGAAAAGTTAGGCAATGACAAGCTTTCAACCTCTCGCAATCACATGCTAATAATTGAACTTATGAAATTTCACCGCTGCAACTCCGATCTATTTTTGAATTCACAAGTGTATGTTACATTCTTAAGCATGATGATTGAACTTTGCTAGGGGTAGTTCACCTTGTATACATGTTTAGCACTTGTTCAGACTCCTGTTTATACATTGCTAGTGCTATTTTGATGGTGAACACCTCTTGACTCACAACCGCTCATTTTTGTGCTCATATGTTCATCTTTCATATCTGGTGATCAGTTTGAGCCTTTGCTGAGCTTTGTTGTTATTGAGTCATTGGAGCTATACCGTTTAGAGCATCTTTGCTTTCTCCTGAATATATGCCTGAAGCTGCTAACTTGCATTTTGACTCATATGCATGTTGGAAGGGGGAGACCCTCCCTAGTTCGCACTTTTGTTTGTGCCTTTTCTGACGAGGAGAGCCTCTTATTTGATTAGTGCATTTTCAACTAAGGGGGAGAATTTGCAAATCATTTGTGCTTCCTGAGTGTTCATTTGAGGGGGAGAGGTTGCATGTCTCCTGGATGTTCAACTAAGGGGGAGTTTGAGCTTTGCTGTCTCTTGTTGACCGTAAGACTTTGGTATCGAGCTTTCTTTGCTAGTTGTGTTGAGCCTCTGTGCCTCTATCTTGAGGGACTAGCATTTTGCTTCGATATTTTCGAGTGAGATTTGCTAGCGGTGTTGAGCCTGTTCTACCTCTTCTTGAGGGCTAGCTTTGCTTTGCTTGGTTGCGTCGAGCCGTTGCCCATGTCTTTGGGGACCAAGTTGTCTTGCTCTTTCCACTTGACCTTCTTCGGCTTTGCTATGCTTTTGGGTCATTTGGTCGAGTTCTCTCTTCTCATTCTTCCTTCTTCTCTTTCTACTATGATTTGTGTTGGTAGTTGACAATGCACTCATCAAGGCGGATACATGGGTGTATGCCAGGTCTCTCAGTGATGAGTGATTGTCAACTGGGATGATGCGCATGTTCTTTGGCTTGTGTTGTGCAGATGTCGAGCACGGATGCAGTGATCGAAGGCGAAGTGAAGGTCAAGTAGAGACGTGTCGTGCCGATGGACCGAGAGTGGCGAAGGGCGGACGTGAGGCTTGGACTGAGGGACCAGAGGCCCGAGGATCAGCTGTGGTGGCTGGCAGCCTGTGATGACAACAAGCGAAGAAGTGCGGTCATGTGTTGCCCGAGTCATGGACTCAGGGACACGTGTCGGTGGACGGGGTGCACGGGAGGTGCATCCCCTCTACGACGTCGGTTTGGTGGTAGAGCCAGGGAAAACCATCGATGGACGGTTTCCAGGTTTGGGCCTCAAAACCTGGGCGTGGAGGGTTTCCGAGTTTGGCCACAAAACTCGGGCTGAGGACGGTTTCCAGGTTTGGGCCCCAAAACCTGGGCGCTGAGGGTTTGCTGAGTTTGGCCTCAAAACTCAGATGCTGGTGGGCTGGTTTCCCGGTTTGGGCCTCAAAACCGGGGGTTGGCTGAAAAAGGCTGGTTTCCCGGTTTGGGGCCACAAAACCGGGGGTGCAGAGCGAGGGCGGCACGTGGCGGCGATCTGGAGGTTGCGTCGAGGCAACGCTTCGAGTCGAGCGGGCGTGGCCATCGGATACACCTACCACCGAGTTGGTCCAGAATAACCCTAGGGTTTAGCTGGTTCGCTCTGTAATTAGAATAGAGAGGGGTAGAGTAGGAAATAGACTTAGGTTAGAATTAGGATAAGTAGTAGGCAGACACCCTCCTCCCATGTATCTCAGTCATTTGCTCTTTCGCACTTAGGGTTTCCTGCTCTCCCATCCCTTGCTGTAGCTAGCTGAGATCCGCAGAGAGACTTGCCTCTGTGTACTGTTGATTCTGAGGAAGTGAGGCCGTATCCTCACTGTTGTAGCGTGTGGTAGCCACACGGTTGCAGTTCGTGGTTGTGATTTGCGATTTGTTCGTGTTCTTCGCGGAATCCTTTTTCTCCACGTTTTTCCCGTCGCTCGATCTCTTTGCTCGGTTCATCTTTTGCAAATCCGTTTGAACCAAGTTGTCCTAGGTCGTGAGGCACTTCTTTCCACCGAAGGAATTCTCCTCTAACCTCACGGTCTAGGAGATCGAACGATTTTCGTGTTGGATCGGCTTTTGCTCCATTGCCTCGATTTCTTCCATTTGCTCGATTTGAAGTTAGGTTCGAGCCATGATTCCCATGGGATAGCTCACTAACATCCTTGGAACTCCTCATACCAAGTCTAAGCCTTAGTGCTTTTGATTCGGAGGAGATCGAGTGAATTTCGCGGAAGAACAGTGTTGTTTCGGGACCATCGGACGCTGAGTCTGTTGGCATCGGACGCTGAGTTCATCGCATCGGAGCGTCCGTTGCCACGTGTCATCTGACAGTGGTTTTGAAGGAGCATCGGACGCTGACCATCGGAGCGTCCGTTGTCATCGGACGCGCCGGGGGTCTAGCATCGGACGCTAGGGTTTCACTGTAGCAGCGTCCGATGCCAGTCCAGTAAGGTTCCAGAGAGGTACTGTTTGCATCGGACGCGTCCGGTGCTTGGCCATCGGACGCTGCCAGCGTCCGATGCAGTGAGTTCTTCACTGTTTCGTCCGCGGTTTGATCGTTCGACTTCGGATTTGGTGTTGGGTTTTTGCGTTGGGTTTCTAGAGTTGTGTAGTGTCCCGCTGTGCTTCTTGGAAGCATCCACCCTACATCTAGGGTCATGGACATTAGCAAGCTCTAGGGTTTGTCTTTCGGGGTGATTCTCGGGACAGTGGCTACTAGTTTCCGAAAGGAAATTTTGAAGCTCCCATTCACCCCCCTCTGGTCGCTTTCTGGTTGCTTCTCGGTCCTTCAATTGGTATCGGAGCGGGTTAAGGATCTTCCACCTTAGCCGGTTCTAGATCCACAGAAGGCGACATGGATCGCGGCGTGGGCAAACCGCCGTTCTTTGATGGGACGAACTATGCGTATTGGAAGATACGCATGTCGGCCTATCTCCAGAGCATGGGCTCTTCTGTTTGGGAGATTTGCAACAGGGATGATTACGTTGTCTTGGCTGCTCGTGTCTCTCAGCTCCAGATCGATGAGCACGAGACCAATAGCCGGGCACGTAACGCTCTGTTCTCCTGTTTGAGCATGTCTGAGTTCGATCGTGTTTCTCACCTCCCCACGGCTCGCGAGATTTGGGCGACCCTCATGCGCTTCCATGAGGGAACCACTCAGGTCAAATCTCGCCTCTATGAGTCGCACAAGCGGGAGTATGAGAACTTTCGACATATGCCTGGATCTAGACCATCGAACCAAAGAGATCTAGACATATGCTTTCAACGGAATCTGATCCAAGAGATCTAGACCATCGAACCAAAGATTGGATGACCGAAAGTATTTGGGGTGACGAGTGACACCCGCTTCTCTTGGAAACGGAGAATGTAGAGATAAATGTGGAAGCAAGAAAGACTGAGAGCATGATTAATAATAGAGCCAAGTGTTTGGCTACAAGGCAAGCTCTAAGAGCCAAGCTATACAATATATAGTTAGTCTTTTACTTATCTACAAACCATTTCTCTTTCCTATTCCTCCTCACATACATCTCTATTGAGACTCACAACTACCTATGCTTTCGTGTCCAGTTTGGTGCTTGTATGGGAGTCAAGCTCTCCTCCCTTCTCTCCTCCAGATCAGCATTTGTTTGGCTATAAACCAATTATTGTACCTGCCCTCGGCGTGCCTCCGAGAGAAGCAGTATGATGTGACAGTTTCAGGTTTCGTTTGTATGCATGAGTTTTACAGACCCAGACTACTCAGCATAGGCGTATAGAATACAGCACTTGAATTGCATTGCACACGTCGACGCTCTGTTATAAAAAAAATAACCCTTACTTGCACCTGTCATAAAAAAAGGAGCCCTTGCACCAGCAGTGTTTTGTGTTTGGAGAAGGTTTTCTAGTGATGAAATGAAACTGTTTTGCTGCATGAAACTGCATTCATCTAGGCTTGGACAAACTGCATGCTTCACAATAGTGTGTTTCTATTTGTATTCCGCCGGCCGGCCTATTTGTTAGATTAATCGTACATTTTCTGCACCAGATCGAGATGATGTACATTACAGGCACACGTACTGCACGAATGCTCTCTCACATATGCGATTGTTTGCAGCATGAGCATCATTGCTTCTCTTCACCTGTGCTGACCACTTGTGTGATGAATGGAACACATTAACTATTATTATACATGGGTCATCTGAAATCTTAGAAGAAAGCATATGTTTGGTGCCAACTGAAACTGATATCTCTGCGCTTGTGCAGTACAGTACATCACATCACATGTTAGCTCAATGGCGAAACGACAAGGGGCAAAAAATGCACACAAGCCCTGGCTGTTGTTACGCCTGAAGATCTGATGAGCCCACACACCTGCATCCCAAGCAAGCAGCGTCTGCGAACGTTTCAGAATTCAGCCTTTTAGGAGGGTGCGAACGTTGCAATAATGGAGGTGCGTGGCAGGGTACGGAACGCGTAGATCGAGGCAGCAACAGAGCAGCTCCGCGGCAGGGCGTGTTCCGCGTGCGGGCGATAGCCAGATCATCTATACTGATGGACTATCACCAACTGTTCGTGTTAACAACCTACTAACCAGTGATAGATATAAAATCGCCTTTCACTATCCGTGGTGAACGTCATTTTCACAAGCCTGCTAGCTGATAGACGTTGGAAATAAGGTGCTGTATAATGGTGAACGTTGAGACGGTCTTGTACGAGCCAGTCGCTGGCGGGCACACCAACGACGAGGCACTCAAAGAATCACACCAACGACGAACGCAGGACACGCGGTCGGCACAGAAGTGAACACATATTCCAGATATGATGAATAGGATGTTGTGCTTCTCTTCTATGTTATCTGCTTGAGCCTAACCCTTCGTTTTTCCTCCAATAAATAAATAATGTACACGGCATCAGGAACAACATATATATGACCCAAGTCTGAATTGAGAAGCTATATATACACTACTACAGAAATAGGCCTTTAGCCCTGGTTGGGAAGGGCCTTTAGCCCCGGTTTTCCCAACCGGGACTACCAATCCGGGACTAAAGGCTCCCACCTTTAGCCCCGGTTGCTCCGAATCGGGGCTAAAGGACCAATCCGGGACTAAAGGCTCCCACCTTTAGCCCCGGTTGCTCCGAATCGGGGCTAAAGGCTTCCACAAGAAAAAATAAATTTGCGTTTGTGAGATTCGAACTCAACACCTCTCGCCTCAGGCACGCTTACCAACTGAGCTACACAACCCACGTGATGTAGTTCTGGATGTTTTTCCTTTTGAATCCACTCGGGAAGGACCTTTAGCCCCGGTTGGTATTACCAACCGGGGCTAAAAGGACCTTTAGTCCCGGTTGGTAACACCAACCGGGGCTAAAGGTTCACCCTTTAGCCCCGGTTGGTATTACCAACCGCGACTAAAGGTTGGGGGACCTTTAGTCCGGGTTGAGAATACCAACTGGGACTAAAGGGGAACCTTGGTTTTACCCACCGGGACTAAAAGTCTTTAGTCCCGGACGCAATTTGTTGTCGAGACTATAGCTCAATTGATAGATCGTCCTATGGCCATTTCTGTTGTAGTCATATATTCGATATTCCAATAACGGAGCTGTATCAGGTATTTTTAATGTGATTAAAGGGGATTCGATGACCCCCTATTTGACAACTTCCACACAAAGGATGCCTTGATGTCTTGTTTGACTTTCAAATTTACCTCTACAACTTAGTTCCTCGCAACCACGTCTTATTAGTAGCTGCCTTTGCTCGGGTTTACAGGAGTGAAGAAAAAAAATAATGAAAAATACTGAGAAATTGTCAAAGGACTAAATTGCTAGATGACCTTTAGCCAGCATGCATGTAATTATTCACCCACCTGCCAAATTCTTGAACTTAGATGAACAATTGAAGAGATGATGTATCTAACGTACTGCACCCGCTTGCCAAGTTCCTGAACATAAATGAGCAATCGGAAAGAAGATGTATCTATATAATATGTGCACCTACCTAATTGCCAAGTGACAGGGCTATGTTATAACAACATAGTTAGTGTACTAATTGTGCATTTTTATCATTAAAAATATTAATATTTATAGTACATAATTAGTATCATTGGAAATATCTATGAATCTAATTTTTTAAATTTATTTAGATATATACAAATGTCAGAAACGGAGGGAGTATACACCTACAATAGTACTATCCACTATATTTGGTCTGGGATACCTTATCACCAATGAAACAGCTAGGATGGTACACCTCAGTTCTTTTAGGGCAGTCCCAATGGTAAATTTATTTTAGTTTATATTCCTATTAATTAGCTTGACAACTCAGCTTTTTGGTGATGTGGTATAAGAATTAATGAAGAGAGAGTGTGTAAAATAAGGAAACCGTTTCTGCCTCAGGAAACCAAGTCGACGCACGCAACGAGGCACATCGACGCGACCAAATCGCCGTTGGGGAGACTCTACTGGTTTCTAGCGGATTCCTTCCGGATCCACTGCGGTCGTCCATGCCGTCGGCCGCCGCACTCGCTCGAGCGCTGGCCGCCACGCTCGTCCATGCCGCCGGCCGCCACGCTCACCCGCGCCGTCAGTAGCTACGCTCGAGCGCTAGATGTTGCGCTCATCCGTGCCGCCGGCCGCCGGGCTCGACCACGCCGTCGGCTGCTACACTCGAGCGCTGGATGCCGCACTTGCACTCGCCAGCCTCCGTGTGCTCGAGTGTTGTTCGCCGCGCTCGCCCGCGCCGCCGGTAGCTACACTCGAGCGTTGGTTGTCACATGCGCACCCGCCGGCCTTCGCACGCTCGAGCGCTAGCTGTCGCGCTCGTCTGTGCCACCGGTCACCGCGCGTACCCGTCGGCGTCCGCATGCTCGCCCGCTCCAGCGGCTGCCACGCTCGCACGCGTGCTAGTTGACGCGCGCCGCTGGCCGCAGCGCTTGCCCGCGCCACCGGCTGCCGTGCTCGCACGTGTGTTGGTGGACACGCGCGTGGACCCACTGGCCACAGCGCTCACCTGTGTGGCTGCCGCGCTTGCTTGTGCACTGGCTTTGCTCGGAGGCGCAAAGACTTGTGACCGCCCGTGTGGTCTGGAGAAAAGATCTGAAGAGGAGAGACAGAGATAGGATAAATGATTGGTTAACTTTTTATCTAGACATTACGAGAAAATTTTCTATTAAGAAGAATAGTTTCTTGGTGTGATATCCTATGTTATAGAAACTGCTAGTAGTTTCTTGCATTGGACTGTCCTTACCATCGCCAGGCAGAGACAGAGTCAGAGACGCGTGTAACACAACCTATGGATCCCATAGCCAGAATGCGATAAGGTTGGTGATTGCGCCCATGCGTCCGGAAAACAAGCAAGGGTGGGCCTGTCTTTTTTTCTGGTGCACGTACTACTGGTACTGCATCTGCATGCATGCATTCGCGCTGCCACTGGTAAAAATATGTTTGCTGGCTGGTGTCATGGAATTGTGCCATTGGCGACATGCATGGTGATACACACGTACGATACAGCTACATCACATGGGAAAAAAAACGGCCACGCCTAGCCAAGCACACGTACCAAGAGTCTTTAATTCCATGTGTCTTTTTCTGGTTGGTGCTTGGTTAATTTTGTGGCCCAAAATGCGTGGTGATACACACCAAATTCGTCTGAGCCTAACTGCCCTAGAAACAAGCAAGGACTGTCCGTGAACTCACTGTGCAAACAATTATAGCCCCTAATAAGCAATCCGAGTCCTCTAACACCATGACGTTGTTTGGATGCACATGTATTCACCTCAATCCATACGTGTGAAAGTGACTTAAACTAATTTTCACTCCATCACTTCAACACGGTTGCTATTTTTTTCAGATGGTTCATAATGTTTAGGCAACACTAGGAAACAACTGTGGGTCCACACCATCAATCATGGGTGTAAATCCATTTTACTAGCTATTTTCGTAATTTTACCGCTAGTAAAATACATGATTTCTACTAAAAAACAGTAGCCTTAAAAAACAGCCAGTAAAAATACATTTATATATAGTGGCGGTTTTGTTAACCTGGGGCTACTAGAAATAATTTGAATTCAATTTTTTTTGTTTTGTAAATGATCTCGAATGCAGAAATGTTATGGACAAAAGTTGTAGGATTTGAAGAGATCTACAAGTTTGTAGTTGGCAACATTTTCATTTATTATAATTTAGAACGCTTAAATTATATGTTTTAAGCTTAATGATTTGAAACTTCATTTTTTTTGAATTTCTCAAATGACCTCAGATGGGAAAACGATCAAAAGCAAAGTTGCAGTTCTCGAAAAGATCTAAAACTTTGTAGTTGAGACTTTTTTCATTTGAATTTGTTTAGAGATTTAAATCTTTATTTCAAAATTTGCCTAAGTGAATACAAAGAAATTTTTTGCAACTAAGTCACAAGTGACTATGAGGTGTCGTGGTAAGGGGTGTAACGTGCGAGGTTGGAGGTTACGAGTTTGATTCCTAGACAACACATACCCACGGTTTTATCTTGAAAAGGTAAGAAAACGCCAAGAGCTTGATTTGGCTGCCTTGTGTAGAAAATGATTTATAGTGGCAGTTTTCCTAAAAAAACAACCAGTGTAGATCATTGCTTACATGCCTGAAGTTTGGTATCTCTCCATCTGAGATTGCTTAAAACTATAAATATTTGAATCTTATAACTTAAAGTTAATATCCAAGACTCTAAACGATTTCAAATAAGAAATCTTGTTAGCTCTAGAACCGTAGACCGTGTCGATCTCCATAACTTTGGCGTTGACTATGTAAACATCTGAAGTCAATAAAAATTTCAAAAATTTGAATTTAAAAATTTTTAGCATTTAAATCATATAATCAGGACTCTAAATGACTTCAAATAAAAAATCAACTATAAAATTATAGATCTTATTGAGAACTACAAATTTGGACTATACCACATGTTAATATCCGAGGACCTTTAAAAATTGTAAATTTTTAGTTTCAAAACATAAGTAACTAAAATGAAATTTTGAGACTCCAAATATTTTATAAATAAAAAATTTCTCAACTTCAAACTTCTGGATCTCGTTTAACTTAATTTTTTTTTGTAAAGTTTGTCTTTATCTGAGTTGATAGGCAAAAGTTACGAAGAAATCTTTTGTGACAACTATTTATAGAAACAAGCATCTTAGGACTATTGTCTTTGTCGATTTTCAAAGACAGTGAAGGGATCGTGATGCCCAAGAGGGATGGTGAATTAGGCAACTTAACAACTATTTTTAACTATGTCCTCTAATTTTCCTCCAAACCTAAACCTAATGCAAGAATTAATCTATCTAGACCCACAACGACAATTTTACTAGATGTGTTTCTATCTCTAACGCAAAAGATGTTTGCAACCTAGCCTGGAGCGGTACCAGACGGTGATGTGTTTCGACAACTATCGCAGTGCAAGCAGCCTCCTAATGGCAGCTAGAGCCCTAGCTTGCATTTTTTCTATCTTCGATGAAGTGACAATGTTGCTATGCGCTACCGGATCCGTATTGGATTGACGGCTTGCAGTGGACTATGGCAGATAACCCAACCTGGGAGGGTCTAATCCAGTGTAGGGCATCGTCATGAGATGGGATACGTTGATTTGATGACGTGACAGTTACTGACTTGCAGCGGCTTGCTCTGCATGGCAGTAACTACCTTGGTGCTGCTCAACGTTGGTAACAATGGTGCAAGTGGTGACTTTGGTGTTTCGTCTTGATGACTCTATCATCCACATGATGGAAGCAATCGGTTGGCTATTGTGAGCTTATGGAGGGTTAGGTCTTTGGTGCAGCAGTGGTGTGTGCAAGTAGATATGTCTTCGTAGTACTAGAAATGTGAAATTCCCCAACAGTTTTGATTTTTATGGATATTTATAAATCATCAAAATAACTAAATTATGTTGACGTTTTCTCGAGAACTTACATGGAAATTGCACCTTTAGGAAAATTCTTGTTTCAAGTAGTGTAGGTGTGTGTTGGAGTCCCACTCTAACCATCTTTTGTTGCTAGTTGTTTTTGTAGTTTTAGTTTTTAGTTGTTTTGGTTGGTTTAGTGTGTTGTTGCTAGACCCTTTGAGGTCTCTTTGTTTCGCTGTATTACCCAGTTAGGGCTTCTTCCTTTTTAATATAATCGGTGGCTCACCTGTTTTTTTAGTTCTTTTCTGTATATGAGTTCTATTTATGGTCGGTTCTCACCAAAGCAAAACAAAATCATGGAACAGATCCAAAATGTACGTTAAACTCATTAATTTATTATCATCTTATAGTTTTAACATTGCCATTAGATTTTTATAAAACATTTTGATATAACTTGTGTACGTATAGTATGTATCACTACAGCAGAATCGCTCTTTGCCGAGTGCTGGCAGCACTCGGCAAAGAGCCTTTTGCACTCGGCGAAGGGCACTCGGCGAAGAATTTCACGGCAAAGGGTTCTTTGCCGAGTGCTAAATATCGGGCACTCGGCGAAGGCTTCGCCGAGTGCTGACATATTTGGCACTCGGCAAAGAAAAAAATAAAAAAACCCTGAAAAAATAGGGAAAATTTTTTATTTAATTGGAGGAGGGGCCCACTGGACAGCGCCCACGAAATCGCAAGTTCTACTATTTTTCACGTAATTTTCTCTCAAGCAGTCAGCAGGATTCGAACTCACGACCTCTCGTTCGCGCGGAGCCTTTTCTACCACTGCACTACACACTCATATACGTTCCATCTCCGTTTCGATTACCCATATATTATACTAAACCATGTGTAACTTGCTTATTTGAGGCCCTAAACGAATTCAAATCAAAAAATTGTAAACTACAAAGTTTTCTAACTTTTCAAGATCTACAACTTTTATTTTGGTAGTTTTTCCATCCGAGGTCGTTTATAAAAATTTGAATTTTAAATTTTACAATTTGAAACGTAGTTTTCATTGACAAGATGATTTCAAATTAAAAAGTTGTCAACACCAAAGTTTCATAACTTTTCGAGATCTACAACTTTCATTTTGGTCATTTCTCCATCTGAGGTATTTTGAAAAATTTGAATTTTAAAATTTTCAAATTCGACGCAGTTTTGCATAACTAGATGACTTCAAATTAAAAAGTTATCAACTATAAACTTTCATAACTTGTCAAGATCTACAAAGTTTATTTTGGTTGTTTGACTATTTGTGCATCCGACATTGTGGTTCTAATATTATTCATAAACATTATATATCACTCTTGTAGTTTTATAAACTACCGGAGAGATATATAAGATTTGTGAACGAATTTATTTTAAGTTTGTCAAATGAAAAAATCACCAAAACAAAAATTGTTCATCTTGATAAGTTAACCAACTTTGTAGTTAAAAACTTTTTCATTTGGATTAATTTACTGCTTCAAAATGTAATTTAAAAACTGGCTTTGCCGAGTGTCAGAAAAAAACACTAGGCAAAGAGCTCTTTGCCGAGTGCCACGTGGCTGACACTCGGCAAAGGCACCTCTTTCCCGAGTGCCAGCCACGTGGCACTCGGCAAAGAACCGCCCATGTGGCATAGTTCGGGGCCACATTCTTTGCCGAGTGCCACGTGGCCGGCACTCGGCAAAGGCACCTCTTTGCCGAGTGCCAGCCACGTGGCACTCGGCAAAGAATCGCCCACGTGGCACAATTCGGGGCCACATGCTTTGCCGAGTGCCACGTGGCTGGCACTCGGCAAAGAGGGGCTCTTTGCCGAGTGCCGGCCACGTGGCACTCGGCAAAGCATGCTTTGCCTTGTGTTTGCGCTTTGCCGAGTGCCACGTGGCCGGTACTCGGCAAAGAGGCTCTTTGCCTAGTGCCCGAAATTTGGCACTCGGCAAAGCCACAGGCACTCGACAAAGATTGATTTTCCCGTAGTGTATAGAGTGGCTTGCATTGTGAATGCATGGAATGGTTGATGCCTTGATGTGCTAGCTAGTTTGAATGGTTAACTACACGAAGCAAAACAATGGTGACGCCACTACTTGGGAGCTCAATACTCCCGGTCTATAAATAGCTCCTTAGAGCTGCAATGTTGAGCAAGAAGACAGGCCAGTTTCCAGCAAAGTCGTCCATTAGCAGAAGCTAGTCCTGAATTAGTTAGCTACCTCTAGGTACAATGGAATTCATCAAGCCCATCGAGTTCAAGCTGCTCCCGGCGGCGCAACAGGGAAGGGTTCTTACTGTGTTGAGCATCGACGGTGGCGGCATCCGCGGGATCATCCCTGCAACCATCCTAGCCCGCCTCGAGGCTCTGCTCCAAGTATGTCGTACAATGCCAATAACAAACATAGCGGTGCAACAACAACAACATTGCCGTTTGTACCGTGTAGTGGTTGAGTAGAACTCTTCCCTAAATGGTATAGCCCGCTATTTAAAACATCGTAACATAAACAAACACTACACTTTTGTGGGGTTTTTTTTGGTTTATCATCAGTTAACATTGTTTGTGTCCCAACCGCCAGCATGAATATATCATTATCATATGTGCCGGTCGGCCCAGCCGCCACCAACATATATCGTCGTCGGTATTAATATATTGTTGTATGTACATTTGGTTGCATGCATGCATGCAGGAGAAACACGGGCCGGACGCTAGGATCGCTGACTACTTCGATTTCGTCTCTGGGACCAGCACCGGCGGGCTGCTCACGGCGATGCTGTCGGCGCCCGGCAAGGACAAGCGGCCGCTGTTCACAGCCAAGGACATCAACCAGTTCTACCTCGACAACGGCCCGCACATCTTCAAACAGGCTGAGTACGCACGATGATACATTGTCTCATCTGGTACGTCTAGTGTTCTTCAATTCAATCAGTATTCAGTACTGTGCTGTTGTTGCAGCGGCTGGCTCGACAGGCTTCGGGAGAAGGCTGCCGCGGCGTGGAACATGGTGACGGGAGGCCCGCAGTACGACGGCAAGTTCCTGCACGACAAGATCAACGGCCTGATCCAGGACACCAAGCTGGCGGACACGCTGAGCAACGTCGTGATCCCGGCGTTCGACGTGAGCCGGATGCAGCCGGTCCTCTTCAGCACGATGGAGGCGGAGCGGGACGCCGGCAAGAACGCGCGCCTCGCCGACGTCTGCATCGCCACGTCCGCCGCGCCGACGTACCTGCCGGCGTACCGGTTCCGCACCGTGGACGCGCACGGCGGCCCGCACGAGTTCGAGCTCGTGGACGGCGGCGTCGTGGCCAACAACCCCGCCATGGCCGCCATGTCCGTGGTCACCAAGGAGGTGCTGCGCGTGCGCCGCGAGATGGAGAAGAGGGACGTGCCCATCGTGCCGGGGGAGATCATCGGCGGGGACGACGACGACGACGTCGTCGTCGAGATGGACGTGGGCCACGTGAACAACCCCACCGTGGCCGCCATGGCCGCGCTGGAGAGGAGCCGCCGCCGCGCGCTGACGACGAAGCTGATGGTGAGCAAGGAGGAGGACGCGCTGGCGGAGGACGCGAGCATGTACCGGAACATCCTCGTGCTGTCCATCGGGACGGGGACGGCCAGTCCCAAGCAGGCCGAGAAGTACACCGCCGCGGATTGCAACAGCTGGGGTCCTTTGGGATGGATTACGAAAGGTGACGCCCACCCAATCATCGACTTCTACTCCCATGGCAGCGACGACATGGTCGACGTCTGTGCCCAAATGCTCTTTGACGTCCTCGGTTGCCAGAACAACTACCTGCGCATCCAGGTCGGTCTCGTAACTTATTATATTTGACATACATAAAATAACACTATATTTAATTATGTAAAGTAAGTATAAACCTTCTACTCTATGTATGCTCGCATATTTGACATACATACATGGTACCCTAGAAGATCTAGTATGCTCGCATACTTCGTCTACATACGCTTTATCCTGTCATAAACTCTATAAATCAAAACATATATACATGAGAGTAACTACTTCCTAAGAGTACGAAATAATTACATGCATGTATGCCATGCAGGCTGACACGCTGGAGGGAGACATGTTGTTGACGGATTGCGCGACCATTAGCAACATGAAGGCGCTGATAGACGTTGGAAATAAGGTGCTGAAGCAGAAGGTGGCAAGGGTGAACGTCGAGACGGGCTTGTACGAGCCGGTCGCTGGCGGGCACACCAACGACGAGGCACTCAAGGAATTAGCCGGGAAGCTGTCCCACGAACGCAGGATGCGGTCGGCACGCAAGTGAACACATACATATTCTAGCCAGATATGATGAATATGGTGTGCTTCTCTTCTATTATGTGTGTTATCTGCAGCACGCTTATCTTTTTTCTGCCAGTACAATAAAGTTGACCCCCGGGACAACATATGTCCCGACTAGGTCTGAATTGAGAGATGTTATATTTCAACTGAGTTGTATCAAGTATTTTGGAATGTGATTAAGGCCTTGTCTGTTTATCTTGGAATGAAGATCTGAAATGATTTCTGGCCGAAATAGTTCACTAATTTATACTGATTTTGATGAGCTGGAATTATTCTGGGTCCAATCTGAGATAACCGAACAGCCCCTAAAGGGGATTTATTTCCCATATTTGATGGCTTCAATAAAGGTTGCTTGGTGTGATCTGAATTTTTTTAAAAAAGCAGGTACTCACCCGATTACTTTAGTTTAGTTTCACAGAAGACGATTTTAGTGTGGATACAAACTTTTTGTTCAAGAAGGTAATGTAGTAGGCATAAAATTAAATGACCAGGTTGACTCCGCTACAAGAGAACACGTTGTTGACGGACCGCGCGACCAACAACAATGTGAAGGCACTCATAGACGCTGGAGATAAGGTGTAGATGATAGCAACAGAGTAGATCAGGAAGGAATTAGGGAAGAACGGGAGGAGAATTGGGGAACAAGAAAGGAGAGACGTGTGTCGGAGGACGGCTTTAGAAGATGGCAATTCAGTTATCATGCGTATGATGTTTCCCTTCTCCTCACGGGCTCTCTCTTAAATGATATAGAGGCGGCCTTGCCACATCTCCCCACACGCAGGCGCTAGGTGGTCAATAGTGGACCTAGTCATCTCCTGACAATATTCACACAAAAAAGTCATCTCCTGCTAATATTCACACACAAAAAAGTCATCTCCTGACAATTTCTTGGTGGGCTTTTTGGGCTTGAGTCGATCACCTGGGTTGGGTTCAGCAGATACCATGGGGCCTATTGCTAGATCGGCTATAGCGTGCTAGTCTTCACTGACGCACCAGTCTTCATACTGAACATCCTTCCCTCCTTGAGTGGTTGCTTGTCCCCAGGCAGCAGCACAGGGAAACTCCTAGCATAGAGCTTCATAGTCCTACAGTCTTAGAGACTAGCTTCCTATTTTTTGGCAACGACACATTTACCTTTGCAAGACAGCCCTAAATCGAAAGATGAGAGAGATCTAGCTTCCTTCTATTAAATCCTTCAAATGGTGTAACCTCACAATTGCGAGGACGCACCCTATCGAGGACATAGCTCACAGTGAGTACTATCTCGCCCCACCATATCTCAGGCATCCCCAAACTTTGCAGCAAGGCATTTGCCATGTCGCACATTATCCGGTTCTTTCTTTCAGCCACCCCATTAGATTGAGGTGAGTATTGTGCAGTTGTTTCATGAATGATCCCACGTTCCATACAGTATTCATTGAACAGGAGGTTGGAATGGTATTCACCACCTCTATGAGACCGTAGCCTTTTAATCATTTTATTTAACTGGTTGTCAACTTCACTTTATAGGTTTTAGAATATTCTACTGCTTCATCTTTAGTTATGGGTAAATAAATATGACAAAACTTAGTAGCATCATCTATAAAGGTAAGAAAGTATCTTTTGCCACCTTTTGTAATTATACCATTTATCTCATATACATCTGAGTGAATAAATTCTAAAGGAGTGGTACTTCTACCTTTGACCGTATGAAAAGGTTTTCTAGGTTGCTTTGCTTGCACACAAGTACCACACCTCGAACCTTCAACATGTTTATATTCAGGAATTAAAGATATGTCACTTAATCTCTTAATAGCCTCAAAATTCACATAACATAAATGAGAATATCAAATATCATTAACCATGTCATTATTACAAACCATATTAATAGAATAAGAAGAATGAGTAATCAAAGTAATGTCAAATATCATTAACCATGTCATTATTACAAACCATATTAACATAATAAGAAGAATGAGTAATCAAAGTAGAAAGATGGAACAAACCGACTGACTTATACGACTTAACAACAGAGACACCAAATTTTGATAGGATCACTTTATTAGACTCAAACACTAACGAGCTGTTTGGTTCAGTGTTGGGTAACGCAAATGAAAACAAATCTAAGCCACTGATGTTACCGGCGGAAACAAAAATAAACTAGATTTTATTCCATTTGCGATACGGCAGCTGTTACCAAACAACTCGTAATTTGAGATCCCGCCGTAGTAGGAGCGACACTGAAAAGAGGTTCTGACTCATCGATGGCACATATAACATATCCTTCAGCATGAGTGTCTTGCCTGAAGTCATCTTCAGATAGACTTGCCGTGTGCCTGGAACAGCTGCCGGAACTCCATTTCCCATCAAGACTGCTCGCTGCTTCATCCCTGAAATGAAGAGAACATAAACCGATCAACACAAATATGAACAGTAGCACCTGAATCAATCCACCAGTCATGTGATGAACCTACCATAAAGGCGTGAGGTGCATACACTGAGGTGGTGTTAACCACCATGTTCCCTTTTTTGCGCTGAGGTGGAAGACCTTTTCCTTTTTTATCACGACATCACTTGGCTGTTTGCCCACCGACTCCACAAACATAACAAATAAGGTCCTCCATTTTCTTCTTCATCCTTTTGGGCTTTGGTTTATTCTGGTTCTAAGGTGGAGAGTATTTCTTCTTCTTTTGCTGCTGGAATTTTCCACCTCCGCCCTTTTCAACAACATGAGCTTGAACTTGCTCGGATGGTTTGTTACTAGCCCTTGCATGCTCTTCCACGTTTATAGTAGCAAACAACTCAGAGAGAGTCATTTGCTTCTTCCCATGGCGGCGTGTGATCACTAAGTCTCACCAGGACGACAGAAGCTTTACCAGTATTGCGTTCACTTAAAATCTCTCAGGCATGTTGCAGTATATTGGACTAAGTCCCTCACATAGAGCTGAAGCTCCTGTAACTGCTCCATGATAGATCTGCCATCAAACATTTTATAGTTGAGGTAGCTTTCTATAGTGAACGAATCATTGCCATTATCAGCCTCAGAGAATTTATTCTCGAGCTCATCACAGAGTTCCTTAGCAGAGGTTTCAGCAGCTAGACATCAAGCAAGTGGCTCGACAAGATGTTCAACGGTCGAGACAACCATGTCTGGTTAGCGTCGTCCCACTTTGCCTTTTCCGCTTCCGTGGCGAACCGCTTCCGTGGCGCCTTCACTGTAGCATTAGCATCAGCTGCTACAGCCTCGGGGACAACCATCATCACCACCCAAAATAATGAGGTCGGTGAGCCACATGCGAGTCTTAATCTGTGAGTGTTTAAAACATGCGCCGTCGAACACATCATGCTTATATTTCGTACAGCGCTTATAAGGAATACCAAATGGTGCCCGGATTCTGGGACCGAAGAACTCAAAAGTTCAAGGACAAGCATAGGTACCACCTCAAAATTCGACGAGATTTCCCGGTACGTATTTCAAAGGTTCAATTCATGTTTCATACATATATATGGGTTCTAATGCTTGTGTATCAATCGTGCAGTGCACCAAATAGCCACTAGGATCGAAGACATGTGGCTTGTACACATGCGAGTTTCTAAGGGAAAGCAAGGAGTACACCAATAGCTGGAAGAAGCTCAAGGAAGGTGTCAAGTATTGGGGAGAGCAGCAGAGCCGCAGGATGTGCTTTAAACAAGTCAAGGCGGACATATACAAGTTTGTAATGGAGAAATGCATTCTCGAAGGAGAAACGTTCTTCGACAACGAATCCGAGCTGGCGTTGCTACCCCAATACGAGAAGCTCCGCAAATAGAACACAATGCTTCGTCCTACAGATTACGCTCATCAAGTTGAACTATGAATTGTAATTTGAATTTGAAATCAACTAAGTCCATGTGTATATGATGACAACAAACAACTAAGTGACTTTGTATGTTATGTCAAGATGGTTTATATGTGCATATATATATATATATATCTCTGTTTGAAATCTGAAATTCTGGAATTGATTTAAAAACTGCAATTGATTTGAATTCATATCCTGAAGTGTTTCTGTTGGCTGCATTATATATTTTTTAATCCAAAATTAATAACCATGACGGGCAACGGTTAAACGTAACTACTGCAGCGGGCAACTTAAATAGACCGCTGCGGTAAATAATTTACCGCAGCGGGCGCTTTAGGTTGTCCGCTGCGGTAAATATTATTAACCGCAGCTGGCTTATTATGTTGCCCGCTGCGGTAAAGCCAAAAGGCCCGTTGCGGTTAAGCCTTGTGCAGTAGTGTAAGTGACATGCTTCTAACATATTTAATTATATTAAATAATTTAATTCCAAATATAACCAGCAATTTACTCAGAGCATAGCCAAAAATAAACATGATATATAGGAATAGGGTTATTTCCAAAGCTTGTATATGAGAAATACAACTACTTAGTTTTCTATCCATATTTATCATGGCTAGAAGATGAAGAAGGCAAGATGAAAAAGGCAGATTAAGCACATAAACATGATTGTTTATAAATATTTGCTCTCAAAATATCAGGTTGCTACTCTAGGCAGCCTTCCAACACCAGTGGTGACCACTGATCCTAGACTAACGTGACAACCCTACACTACCGGAGGCGGGCTCTATGCCGAGTGCCCGCCGTTTTGCCGAGGGCTAAAACACGGGCACTCGGCAAAGAGGTCTTTGCCGAGAGTCAGCCCTCGGCACTGTACGGATCTCGGCGAAGAATTGTACGCCGAGGGCCAGACTCTCGGCGAAGTCCGACTCTCGGCAAAGATACCCTATGCCGAGGGCTAAACCCTCGGCGTAGACGGCACCTCGGCGAACGGGTCGTTCACAAACGGCTCGTCCTGCGCCGTTACCTTTGCCGAGAGCCCTCTGTTAGGCTCTCGGCAAAGGACCGAAATTTTTTTTTGGAAGAACCCTACGCCGAGAGCCCTGGCCCTGGCTCTCGGCATAGGTGCTCTTTGCCGAGGGCTTTAGGAAGCCCTCGGCAAAGCATTTTAATTTTTTTTTGTATTTTTGCTCTCAATTTTTTCTGTGGCCTTGCTACAGTACTAGAAGCCAAGATTTGAAATTTGAAGTGTTTTCCATAAATCTTGCTATATTTCGCGCATTTTCTTTAATTTGATGATTTTTCCCGCAGGACGCACATTTGAACTGCAGGTGCATGAAATAATGAAACTCAGCGATTCAAAAAATGGTATTCATTCTTCAGAGGGTATTTCGACACCGTATCCAGGGACAGGCGCGGAGACTCGACCGTCTCGTGCACGAGAAACGGCGACCAAGTTGCGTGATATTGAATTTAAAATTATTAAAAATACAAACGAAGTCAGAAAATCATGAAAATGGACGGGTGACCTTGACATCGCATGTAGAGGCTATGAAAAAAATTTGGGAATGTTTGGAGCAAGTGGTGGCGCAAGATGGTTGAAACCCTGAGATATCCGGATAGCCTCACATGCGATGATATGCAGAGATATCCGAGTTTCAATCATCTTGCGCCACCACTTGCTCCAAACATTTCCACATTTTTTTCATAGCCTCTACATGCGATGTCAAGGTCACCCGTCCATTTTCATGATTTTCTGACTTCGTTTGTATTTTTAATAATTTTAAATCCAATATCACGCAACTTGGTCGCCGTTTCTCGTGCACGAGACGGTCGAGTCTCCGCGCCTGTCCCTGGATACGGTGTCGAAATACCCTCTGAAGAATGAATACCATTTTTCGAATCGCTGAGTTTCATTATTTCATGCACCTGCAGTTCAAATGTGCGTCCTGCGGGAAAAATCATCAAATTAAAGAAAATGCGCGAAATATAGCAAGATTTATGGAAAACACTTCAAATTTCAAATCTTGGCTTCTAGTACTGTAGCAAGGCCACAGAAAAAATTGAGAGCAAAAATACAAAAAAAAATTAAAATGCTTTGCCGAGGGCTTCCTAAAGCCCTCGGCAAAGAGCACCTATGCCGAGAGCCAGGGCCAGGGCTCTCGGCGTAGGGTTCTTCCAAAAAAAAAATTAAAAAAGCCTTCGCCGAGTGCCCGACAGGCGGCTCTCGGCATAGGTCCCTATTAGCCGAGGGCCGTCCGATCCGGCTCTCGGCAACGCGCGCAGCCGCTTAATAAAAAAAGCTCGGCAGCCGCCCGACCCACCACACACACTCACGCACGCACGCACGCCCCGACCCACCGCGCCGCCGCCGCGCGCCGATCCTCCCCAGGCTGCCGCGCCGGCCGCGCGCCAACGACCGGTGCCGCGCGCCAGCGCGCCAGGCGCTCCGGCCAAGCTCCGGCGCCCACTTCCCAGGCATACGTCACACCGGCGGCCCGCCAAGCCGCCTCGGCCGCTCCGGCCAGCTCCGCGCCGGCCCCCCGACCCGCCCGCCGGCCGGACGCCGACGCCCGCCTCACCCCCCCGGTCCGGCCGCGCGCCGCCGACCGCCCGCCCCGGACGGCCAGCCGCGCCGCCGGCCGCCCGCCCGCGCCCCCGGCCGCGGCCACCGGCCCCGGCCCCGCGCGCCGCCGCCTCTGTCCCCGGCCGCCGCGCCAACTGCGCAGTCGGACGCCACGCCGCCGAGCCCGGCCGCCGCCACCGCCCCCAGCCGCCGCTCCGCCGAGCCGAGCCGCTGAGGCAGCCGGCGCCACTGCTCCCGGCCGCAGCCCGCCTGCGCTGCGCAGTCGACCGCCACGCCGCCGAGCCCGGCCACCGCCCGCCCGTTCCAAGCCCGACCGCCGCCACCGCCCCCAGCCGCCGCTCCGCCGAGCCGAGCCGCTGAGGCAGCCGGCGCCACTGCTCCCGGCCGCAGCCCGCCTGCGCCACCACCGCGCCCTCGAGGAGGAGGAACAACAAGAGGAGGAGAGGAGGAGGAGGAGGAGGAGGAAAGAAGGAGGAGGAGAAGGAGGAGGAGGAGGAGGAGCTCCGACCGGCCTCGCCTCGCTACACCTTGCGGCGTCGCCGCTCCGCCTAGTTGGAGAGGAGGAAGAAGAGGAGCCCCAGCCAGCCTCGCCCTGCTGTGCCCCCGAATTCATCCCCTTGGTCATCGTCGATTGGTAAGTCGTCCTCGATCGCCCCATCGTCATTGCACATATGTCACCTAGTTGTAGTAAGTAGTAGTAGTATGCATGTGAATGTATGTGGATGTCGGCCATTGTGCCGTATATATGTGGATGTCGGCCATCGTGCCTTGACATATATGTGGATGTCGGCCATCGTGCCGTCTTTTCTTGCAGGTTATGAAACCTCACCGTGCAGGGGAGGTTCTGCCGAAATTTCTAATTGATACTATCTTTTTTGTCTTTTCTGTAGGAGGAGGACCTGTCGGGGCCAAGCCGGAGATCCTCGGCGACCTCGATCGTCTTCGTCGTCGTCGCGGGTCTGCCTGCACCACTTCGCCTCGCCACTGCACCGACTCGCCACTGCGCCGCTAGCCTGACTCCACCGGCACCCTAGGTATAAATAACGTCTCTTCCCAGAAAAGGGTCTTAGGTCATTGAACCCAGTTAGGCGTCTCCCGTCCGAAAGAGATACGGCTAGAGGTATGCAGGTCTCTGCATATCGATAACCGTATCTGTTTCGGATTGTCCACGTTACTTGGACAGCCCGCAGATGCGTCGATGAGGCTAGTTCCCATGGTCTGCCCCGATTCGAGATGGAGTTTCGGCATCACCTCCCTGTTGTTCTCCGGATACACACTCTCCCTACAGGGACGTGTATCGGGAGAACATCGGGGAGGTGCTGCCGAAATTCTGTCTCGGCTCGGGGCAGACAATGGGAACTGGCCTCATGTACGTATCCGCGGGTGGGATTAGGACCTATCCTCACCTATTAGATGATAGTAGGATGGAAGTACTCGGAGGTAGATATGTAAGTACTCGGATGCATGATAGTAGGATGGATGACCGTCAGTGGATGTACTCGGGCCGTAGAAGCAGAAGTGATTTCACCGATGAATGGTTGCGCAAGACAGATGCTTTCGTGAACAATGCATTTGGCGCGGCTCGGCGAGGAGAGATCAAAGTGTTGTGCCCATGCAGCAGATGTGGGAACCGGAGAAGGCAAGACAAGGAGAACATGGCTAAACATCTTGTGAACAATGGATTCACGCTGGACTACACCCGGTGGATCTACCATGGTGAAGCACATCGTTTGAGAGCGGAGGCAGTGCGACCACGTCTGGAGGACTTTGATGCTGATGCGGGGGTAGCAGACATGTTAGATGACTTCCAAGAAGCACAGTACGCTGAAGGACGTACGGAGGAGGAGATGGAGAAGACCGCAAAGGCGTTTTACGAGATGATGTCTTCGGCACAGAAACCCCTTCACGATCGGACAACGGTTTCTCAACTGGATGCCATTGGCCGTGTGATGGGGTTCAAGTCCCAGTTCAACCTGAGTCGAGATGCGTTCGATGGTATGTTGGCCCTATTTGGTAGCATGCTTCCGGACGGCCACATATTGCCAAAGAGCCTGTACGAGTCACAGAAACTGCTTCGTGCACTGAAGATGCCGTATGAGCAGATACATGCTTGTCCAAATGGGTGCGTCCTCTTCAGGAAAGATCTCACCGATGCAGGTTACTGTCCGAAGTGTAAAGCGTCGAGATACATGGAGGTAGACGATGGTGAAGGCCCGAAGAGGCAGCTTTCTATCCCCATGAAAGTCCTGCGTTACCTGCCGTTCACACCGAGGATCCAACGTCTCTACATGACCGAGGAATCTGCGAAACAGATGACATGGCACAAACAGGGTACCCGATACAATCCTGAGAAGTTGGTACATCCAGCCGATGGTGAAGCATGGGCCCACTTCGACCGCATCCATCATGACAAAGCTAGAGAGGCTCGTAATGTTCGTGTTGCGTTTGCAACGGACGGTTTCAATCCCTATGGACTCATGGCTGTCCCGTACACGTGTTGGCCCGTCTTCGTTATCCCCCTCAATCTCCCCCCCGGCGTTCTATTTCAACGTCATACTGTCTTCTTGTCGTTGATAATTCCTGGACACCCGGGGAATAACATGGGTGTGTACATGGAGCCTCTGATTGATGAATTGGAAACTGCTTGGAATGAAGGGGTATTGACATACGACCGAGCTTCAAGGTCTAACTTCACAATGCACATCTGGTACCAGTACTCACTGCATGACTACCTGGCATATGGGATATTCTGTGCCTGGTGTGTCCATGGCAAGTTCTCATGCCCGGTTTGTAAGACAGCTACGAGATTTATCTGGTTGAAGAAGGGTGGCAAGTATTCGGCGTTCGACCAACATCGACAATTCCTACCTCTTGACCATCCTTTTAGACGGGACACCAAGAACTTTACCAAAGGTGTCGTGGTGAGAGATCCTCCACCTCGGTTGCTGACCGGTGCCGAGGTTCATGCTCAGATAGATGCTCTCCAGTTCAACGAAACAGACGGTCGTTTTGCGGGGTATGGTCAGGAGCATATGTGGACTCATAAGTCAGGCTTGGAAAGACTCCCTTATTATGACGATCTTCTTCTGCCACATAACATTGATGTAATGCACACTGAAAAGAACATCGCTGAGTCGCTTTGGGGAACACTCATGGACACTGAAAAGTCTAAGGACAACCCTAAGGCTAGACTAGACATGGCACTGTTGTGCGATAGACCAAAGCAAGAGATGCTGCCTCCTCAGCCCGGCAGGAGATGGACACGGCCCAAGGTCGATTTCGTCTTGGGCAGGCCACAAAGGAAAGAAATACTTCAGTGGATTCAGACATTGACATTCCCTGATGGATATGCAGCGAATCTAACGAGAGGAGTCAACTTATCTACTCTGCGAGTCCTAGGGATGAAGAGTCATGACTTCCACGTATGGATCGAACGGCTTCTTCCGGCGATGGTTCGAGGCTATCTTCCTGAGCCTATGTGGGTTGTCCTGGCAGAGTTGAGCTATTTCTTCCGCCAGCTATGTGCCAAGGAGATATCTCGGTCCGTCGTTGATGACTTGGAGAAAGCTGCACCTGTGTTGCTCTGTAAGCTGGAGAAGATCTTTCCACCAGGCTTCTTCACTCCGATGCTTCATTTGATCGTACACCTCCCAAATGAGGTTCGAATGGGAGGGCCTGTGCAATGGCGTTGGTGCTTCCCAGTCGAGAGAAATATGAAGACTCTTCGCAAGAAATGTAGAAACAAAGCCAAAATTGAGGCTTCCATTGCAGAGGCATCCATTCTGGAGGAGGTGTCCAACTTCACTGAAGAATACTACTCTGAGAACCTTCCTAGCGTGCATAATCCACCCCCTCGTTACAATGCTGGAGAAAATGAATCGACTCTTAGCCTTTTTCGAGGCCAACTCGGTACGGCAAGTGGATCCACAGTTAAGCAGTTGAACTATGAAGAGTGGCGAAAGATCATGCTATACGTGCTTACCAACCTTGATGAGCTGGATCCGTACATGGGGTAAGTTGTTATCTATCTTCATCCAATTCGTCGTCACTTTCCAACACCATTCTTTTTGCTTAGTACAGTGAATTTCTTCATTTGTTCTCGAATGGACCAAGGCCTCTTTCTGATGCGGCAGCTGAAACCCTAATTGCAAATGGTGTGGGGCAAGGGAGGCCTGATTTCATTTCTTGGTTTCGACAGAAGGTACTGTCCAACAGTAGGTCGTACTTAGTCTAACGTTCCAACTTGCTCTTACGTTCTGACCGTATAACGATATATCTTGCGCCACCTTGCAGGCTCAAACCGATGCGTCTATGAGTCAAGAGCTGAGACAGGTTGCAAAAGGCTTTGACCGTAGGGTCAAGTCATTTAACGGTTATGACGTGAATGGATTTCGCTTCCACACATCAAGCTACGAGCAGAGTCGGCCCAATCGAAAAACCACAAATAGCGGAGTTTGTACTTCAGGCAATGACAACCGTGACTACTATGGAACAATTGAAGAAATATACGAACTTTCATTTCATGGTGAAAAGCCTTTGAATCCTCTCATGTTCAAATGCCATTGGTTTGATCCTGGAAGAACGAGGCTGACACCTAATCTTGGGCTAGCCGAAATTCGACAGGATTCTGTCTATCCAGGCTCCGATGTGTATATTGTGGCTCAACAGGCCACGCAGGTTTATTACACGCCATACGCGTGCAAAAGCAAAGAGCATCTCTTGGGTTGGTATATTGTGCACAAGATATCACCACATGGTAAACTACCTCTCCCCAATGATGAGGATTATAACTTTAACACAAACACATATGACGGTGAGTTCTTTCAAGAATCTGGGTTGCAAGGGACGTTCACGATAGACTTAACCGAAGCGATGGAAATGGAAGTAGAGAATGATGACGAGGACGCTGGGGATGAGGTGGTAAATGAGAAGGACATAGAAATGCTAGAACGATTCCGTTTAGGCCAAGCAAATGAAGACGATGACCTGTCTTCGGATACTGAGGAGTACTTAGACATGGTTGACAGTGATGAGGACACTCATGCTCCGGCTAATCCGGATGATCCAGATTATTTCTAATACATGTAATATTATGTTATATTTTTAGGATCTATTGTTTTATTTATATTGCACATATTTGGTTATGTTATTTCTAATACAACATTGCTTGTTCTTTTTAAATGCAGGAGATCGAGGCAAGATGCCGGGAGGACGTCAGAGGCGGTTGAGTTGGTTGTACCGGGCCTCGCAGTCCGACGTGCCCTCGACGAGGAGTGGCCGCCGCCGGAGGGAGCCGTCTCCACAGGAGGAGGAGGAGGAGGTCGAGGAGGAGGTGCCGGCCACGCCCGAGGCCCAGCGGCAGGAGGAGGCACCATTGGCCGAGGAGGCAGAGGAGGAGGATGAGCAGGAGGAGGACGAGGCGGACGAGGGTTCGGGTGCCTCAGGGGTGTCCACGCCCTACTTGAGAGGCCCCGCCAGCCTCCCGGCGTTGCCGGCACGTGCCCGACGCCCAGTGATCACGCCCATCGGACAAAGGTACATGTTCTAACTACCTGTTCGTACGATGAGATTCAAAATAGAAATAGAAGCTAATAATCTTTTTTAATCACTTGTGCAGGGGATGGGACTTTGTGGGGCCTAAAGGCCGCAAACCCAACGGCATCCTGGGTCTCCTGTGCCGCGAGCACTACCCCGGCATAGTACAGTATGCCGGGAGGCACGAGCCGGCCTACACCTTTGACCACTACAGCGTCGCCCCAGACCCAGACTTCCCCAACAAGGCGGCGCGGGTTAGAGCGGAGCTGTGGGTAAGTCTTCGTCAAACACTATCAAATTCATCATATTTTTTTCTTTAATTACTGTCTCGCCTCGTATTGTGTCTGTATGCAGAACTACTTCAAGTGCGAGCCGGGGAAGGAGGCAGTGGCGGAGGTGACGGCTACCCGGGCCTGTAGGAAGCTCGTCACCGACATGATCTACGAGGCGAGACTGCAGGCCATCATCACCTACAACGCCACGGTCTTGGCCACGAGGGTGACGAAGGCCCAGGCGAGAGGCATGACGCTGGGCCGGGCGCAGTTCTTGCAGGTAAGTGTTTTCTTTTGAGATTAAGCTTTTGGTACTTTTCATCTGACGCTTAGACGTGAAATACTTGATGATGTGCAGATGATCCCCCAATGGTGCCAGTCGTTTCCCGAGTGCTGGGAGATGATCGTGGACCGGTGGCTATCCGAAGAGTGGGCGGCCCACCACGCCGAGGCCCGGGAGGTGCGTCTGCAGATGCCAGGTGTACCACACCACCAGGGCAACCGCAACCTCGCCGAGTACGCACAAGCTTGGGTACGTGAAAGACTTTATCAATTCCTCGATCAAATATTGCCTGATTGCTAATCATCTTGTTGTCTTCCTCGCAGTCGGAGGCACACGGTGGCCAGCCTTGCGGCACGGTGGCGGCATACGCCATGTCCCACAAGGGCAAGGCCACGGCAGCGGAGACCTCCTACAACCCCGACGATCCCGCCGACGCGTACACCAACTCCAGCGTCCACTCCCGCCTCACTGACTACTCAGAGGCGGCAAGGACGGTCCATGGGGATGACTTTGATCCCGCCACCGCGGACCTGGACGGGAGCATCGTCATGAGGATTGGAGGAGGGAAGAAGCACGGGCGGTTCTGGCTTGGCGACGGCGTCATCGACACGGCCTCCACTCCCACTCTGTCCCAGCTCCGAGCACAGAGCACGAGCGGGAGCGTCCCCATACGCCCACGCCCGTCGCCTGCGCAGTCGCGGGTCGCCGAGCTCGAGGTTATTTCTATTTTACTCATCGTACATTGATCTTTAAATGTTTGCATTGTTCTAACATTCACTTTGTATTATCGCAGGCCCGCCTGGAAAGAGAAAGGCAGGAGCGCCAGGTGTCCGAGTTCCAGATGCGGTCACAGATGTCGGCCCAGATGGAGGCTCAAGCTAAGCAGATGGCGGACCTCATCGCCTTCATGGCCTCCCAGGGCATGGCCGTGCCGCAGACGCTCATGACTCCTCCACCGCCGTCTCAGGACCCCGGAGCTGCTCCTGTGAGTATCAATACTTCAGTGTTTCATTTATTTCATTTCCTTGTCTGACATGACCTTTTGCAGCCTCCTCCGTCACAAGGTTCGAACAACCACCGATGGAACCAGACCGGGGGTGAACCAGGCGGCCCCTCTCAGGGGTGGCCTGGTTGGCCGGGGGTGTAGTACGTTGGACTATCGTGTGTCACTGAAGTTATGTGATGTGAACTAGATTCGAGGACGAATATGTTGTTGAACTATGTGATGTGAACTTTCATGATATATACATATGTTCTGTGATGTGAAATGTGATATGTGATGAATGTGATATATATATGTTTGGTAGTGTGGGAGAAAAGGAAAAACAGAAAAAAATAAAAAAATTGCTCCTTTGCCGAGGGTTGCTCTCGGCAAAGGGCCTCTTCGCCGAGGGCTATGACCATAACCCTCGGCAAAGCTGGACCAGAAAACAATGTTCCCAGGTTTGCCGAGGGTTATGGTCATAGCCCTCGGCAAAGCTGGGAATGTTGAACGCAATTTCAAGGGCTTTGCCGAGAGTCAGATGATAGAGCCCTCGGCGAAGTGGCCGCAAAAAAAATCATTAGAAATTTCTTTGCCGAGAGCCGACCCTAGTTAACCGTCGGCACAGGAAAATAAAAAATAAAAAAAATATAGCTTTGCCGAGAGCCGGACTCTCGGCAAAATATAGCCTTTGCCGAGGGCCAGGTTAGCCCTCGGCAAAGTGACCGTCAGTAGAGAGCGCCGTTAACGGCTACTTTTTTTTGCCGAGGGCTACACGGAACCCTCGGCGAAAAGTTTGCCGAGAGCCCGATAAATGGCCCTCGGCAAAGGCTCCTTTGCCGAGAGGATTTTTGCCGAGAGTCCTATGCCGAGAGCAGCCTTCGGCATAGCCTACGCCGAGCGTCAGAGGGCCTTTGCCGAGTGCTACAGGCACTCGGCAAAGCAAGAATTTCCAGTAGTGCTACCTACCAATGGATTTAGGTTCTAGATCAAAAATTAGATGCCTAGAATAACAACAATATAACAAGATAAACAAATTACTGAAGTTTAATACAAAACAGCAAGAACACATGTTATATGCTCTCAGGAATAAACAACTGAATAGTAGGTAAAGTAATTCAGCAGTTGAGATAGATTTTCTAGACAAATAATTTAACAATGCTAAAAATAATCAACACTCTAAAGCCCTTGACTGTCACGTTGTCTCAATACACCACTTTGTATCACCGAGCAATAAATTAATCCACCCAACACACCCAAGTTATATAGACTAGCATATTGCAAAAGAAAATATCTCTAATCTATAAACCAAGAAGCCAACGGGTAACTCGCATCATATAGATTGTCTACATGAGAAGACAAGCTCAAGCGAATATGAAGTTATGTCCCAGAAAATCAATTCCACCACTCACATTCGAGCCTGCACGGCGGATGGAAGATGGAGATACTACAACTGCTGTTGCAGCCGAGAGAGACATCCATGACCCTAACCCGAGGAGCAGAGGTACACCACGCAGCAAGGAGCCCAAACACCAAACAACGGTCGACAACAACCAGATCACCACCGTGTAGCACCACATAGGCGTACGCATGACAACAGTACACCGCTAGTCGGAACCAGCAGCACAGCACCAAAGCTCCACCACAGACGGTACACAGCACCGTCGAAACGACCACGACACATGTACGAAGCCGATGCCCAGACAAGACCGTTCACCACACGAACAACACAGCTCACCGTGTACATCCCCGTGAGGAGGAGTACCTAGTACGTCAGAGGTGCTATCGTCAACCAATCGAACCTTACCGCAGCAGAGTGGCCGAACCTCCAATGGAGCAAATCGTCCGAATCGAGAGTGGATTAGAGAGGGAAGGTGGAAGGTAGAGCTGGAGTTTCAGATGTGTGCACGACGAGAGGAGGCGCACCCATTTTTTGAAGGAGTGGAGGAGTGTCGCAGCGTCGCGGATGACCGCGTCCTGTCGTGCAGGCGTGCAGGCGTTGAACGCTGCCACCGAACCGAGCGGTCCGCCATTTCCTCCCCCTCCGTTCCTTCGATTCGAGAAGGACCGAGTCCTTCCTCCCGTACGTCACCAGGTGAGACTGGATAGGGACAGCAGATTCTGGCTGGGTTGCTCGGCCGAATGGGCCTTGAGTGGCATGGCCGGTTAGCTCTCTCTCCTTTTTTTTAATAATTATTTATTTTTCTATTTTCCAATATAAAAATAAAAGGAAAAATCTCTTAAATGAACAACATTAAATAGATTACAATATTTCGCAACTGATAATAATAATACATCACATATATATATATCAGGTACAATGCCATCAAGATTACACTACATCACTACCGAAGAAAGGCTCTTTGCCGAGTGCCCGGAGCTTTGCTGAGGGTCAAAACACGGCCACTCCGCAAAGAGCTCTTTGCCGAGAGCCAGCCCTCGGCATAAAAGAGCTCTCGACAAATCTTCCTATGCCGAGGGCCTAACTCTCGTCAAAGCATGACTCTCGGCAAAGAGCATTTGTGCCGAGAGTCGAGCCCTCTACATATAGAATCCATCTCGGCAAATCTCAGGTTCACAGACGGCCCCCTCTGCACCGTTATCTTTGCGGAGAGCCCTCTGTTAGGCTCTCGGCAAAGGTTTGTAATTTTTTTTGTAAATTTTTTGTCGAGAGCCCTGGTCCTGGCTCTCGGCAAAGAGGCTCTTTGCCGAGGGCTTTAGGGGGCTCTCGGCAAAGAGTATTTTTTTTGTTTTTTTGCTCCCAAATTTTTCTAGCGTCTTGCTACAGTGCTACAAGCCAAGATTTTCAAATTTGATGTATTTTCCAAACCTCTTGCTATATTTTGCGCATTTTCTTTAATTTCTAGTTTTTTCCCAGGAGACGCACATTTGAACTGCAAGTGCATGAAATAATGAAACTCAGCGATTCAAAAAATAGTATTCATTCTTCCGAGGGTATTTCGACACTGTATCCAGGGACAGACGCGAAAACTCGACCGTCTCCTGCACGAGACACAGCGACCAAGTTGCGTGAAATTAGATTTAAAATTATTAAAAATACAAACAAAGTCAGAAAATCATGAAAATGGATGGGAGACCTTGACATCGCATGTAGAGGCTATGCAAAAAATTGGAGAATGTTTGGAGCAAGTGGTGACGCGAGATGGTTGAAACCCTGAGATATCCGCATATGATCACATGTGAGGTTGTATATTGTGGCTCAACAGGCCACACAGATTTATTACACGCCATACGCGTGCAAAAGCAAAGAGCATCTCTTGGGTTGGTATATTGTGCACAAGATATCGCCACATGCTAAACTACCTCTCCCCAACGACGAGGATTATAACTTCAACCCAAACACGTGTGACAGTGAGTTCTTTCAAGAATCTGCGTTGCAAGGGATGTTCACGATAGACTTAACCGAAGCGATGGAAATGGAAGTAGAGAATGATGACAAGGACGCTAGGGATGAGGTGGTAAATGAGAAGGACATAGAAATGCTAGAATGATTCCGTTTAGGCGAAGCAAATGAAGACGACGTCCCGTCTTCGGATACTGAGGAGTACTTAGACATGGTTGACAGCGATGAGGAGACTCATGCTCCGGCTAATCTGAATGATCCAGATTATTTCTAATACATATAATATTATGTTATATTCCTAGGATCTAGGGTTTTATTTATATTGCATATATTTTATTATGTTATTTATAATAGAACATTGTTTGTTCTTTTTAAATGCAGGAAGTCGAGGCAAGATGTCGGGAGGACGTCAGAGGAAGTTGAGTTGGCTGTACCGGAGCTCGCAGGGTGACGGGCCGTCGACAAGGAGTGGCCGCCGCCGGAGGGAGCCGTCTCCACAGGAGGAGGAGGAGGAGGAGGTGTCGGCTATGCCCGAGGCCAAGGCTCAGGAGGACGAGGGGCAGGAGGAGGACGAGGCGGACGAGGGTTCGACTGTCTCAGGGGCGTCCATGCCCTACTTGAGAGGTCCCGCCAGCCTCCCGACGTTGCCGACACATCTCCAACGCCCAGTGATCAAGCCCATTGGACAAAAGTACATGTTCTAACTACCTGTTCATATGATAAGACTCAAATTGAAATAGAAGCTAATAATCTTTTTTAATCACTTGTGCAGGTCATGGGACTTTATGAGGCCTCGTGGCCGCAAACCCAACGATATCCTGGGTCTCCTGTGCAGCGAGCACTACCCTGGCATAGTACAGTATGCCGGGAGGCACGAACCGGCCTACACCTTTGACCACTACACCATCGCCCCAGACCTGGAGTTCTCCAACAAGGTGGCGAGGGTCATAGCGGAGCTGTGGGTAAGTCTTCATCAAACAATAGCACATTCATTGTATTTTTTCTTTAATTACTTAGAGTTTGTATTGCGGATGTATGTAGAACTACTTCAAGTGTGAGCCGGGGAAGGAGGCAGTGGCGGAGGTGGTGGCTACCAGGGCCTGCAGGAAGCTCGTCACCGACATGATCTACAAGGCGAGACTGCAGGCCATCATCACCTACAATGCCACGGTCTTGGGATAGAGGGTGTCGAAGGTCCAGGCGAGAGGAATGACGCTGAGTCGGGCGCAATACTTGTAGGTAAATGATTTATTTTGAGATTAAGCTATTCATATGTTTCATCTGACGCTTATATGTGAAATACTTAATGATGTGCAGATGATCCCCCAATGGTGCCATTCGTTTCCCGAGTGATGGGAGATGATCGCGGACCGGTGGCTATTTGAAGAGTGGGCGGCCCACCACGCCGAGGCCCGGGAGGCGCGTCTGCAGATGCCAGGTGTACCACACCACCAGGGCAACCGCAACCACGCCGAGTACGCACAAGCTTGGGTACGTGAAAGACTTTATGAATTCCTTGCTTAAATGTTGCCTGATTACTAATCATCTTGTTATCTTCCTCGCAGTCGGCGACACACGGTGGCCAGCCTTGCGGCACGTTGCATGCATACGCCATGTCCCACAAGGGCAAGGCCATGACACTGGAGACCTCCTACAACCCCGACGACGCATATACCAACTCAAGCGTCCACACCCGCCTCACTGACTACTCAGAGGCGGCAAGGGCGGTCCATGGGGATGACTTGATCCCGGCACCGAGGACCTAGACGGGAGCATCGTCATGTGGATCGGAGGAGGGAACACTACTACAGTAAAGCTCTTTAGGGACGGCTGGTGAGCCTCTGTAGAGGTGGCTCGGCCAGCCGCCTCTACCATACCGTCTCTACAAATCAGGTATTTGTAGGGGCGGTTCCCAAGCCGCCCCTAGAAATGTCATTTGTAGGGGCGGCTAGTAACAATAGCCGCCCCTACAAAGTTTTATTCAGGGGCGGTTGGGCTTTGCAGCCGCCCCTACAAATACCATTTCTAGGGGCGGCTTGTAGAAATGGTATTTGTAGGGGCGGCTGGAGTTACCAGCCGCCCCTATAGTCAGATTTGCAACAAAAAAAGTTTAAATTTTCAGTTATCAAATCTGACCAAATAATAAATCAAAACAATATATATTGACAGGTCCAGAAATGACTTATACATAATTCATCATAAATAACACATTCACATTGCATATGCTTTCACAAAAATGACATAATACATAATATATTATGAAATTACATAAATATATAGTCCATCATAGAGTATAGTGCACAGAGAGTTCGTTCAACAACATTACATTCTTTTTAACGACCTAAGCTTAGTCTTTCCCACTCACGAAGAGCCTGGCACCGAGGTTCACGTCCTAATTCAGACTCCGGTTCATGGTACAAACCCTTAACATGTATAATTTGGTCCATTATGAAACTACAAAGGTTCCCGACGAGCTCGATGAGGTTATCAGAATGAAGTGTTGTCGTTGTAATTCCTTTTTCTTCATGCCACTATAAGAAAACAATGTTAAGTTTAGAACTGCATAACATATGCGTGCATTTTGTACCAATCAAGTTGTATACTGTGAGTAAAGTAGATCTAACTTACCTTAGAGGGGTGTCTCGTGTATGAACTAGTGTTACTCATGGTGTGGCATATGTAATATCCACAATGTACACTCCCACACGCCTGCTTGTGGCACTGTTGACATATGAAATTGCTAAGTAAAAATGTTTTTGTCAACACCAAAATGGAAATATGGATTTTCACTTACCGGCCACTTTGTTTGGACGTACAGGTTGCACTTCCTTTCTGGATCATGCACGCCTTTGAGTTCATTAACGTAGTAGCGAAACGCACTCTTGACAATGCTTATGAAGTCTTTGTACGTTCTCTCGTCCTTATCCAATGGATCCATGACCCACGCCATACTTATGGAGAGATCGACGGCCATACAAATCCAGTGGTTGCTGCGGAAATTTTATCATACAAATAGATAACCTTTTTAGCATCTACCAAAATGTGTATTATTTAAATTATAGGATATAATGGTGCTTACTCAAAGTTGTAGGGTAGATATATAGGATTTCTATCTTGCATTCTCGAGAAAGCTCTTGCAATATAAGCCGCAACCTTGTAGGACTCGTCCCTTATTTTTTTTGCCGAATTTTCTCTTTCTCCTCAGGCGTCTTTCTAGCGGCTAGCTTTTGGTCATCTAATTTCCAGTTCTTTGGGTAAGTCCACAATGTTTGTGCTATTATTTGAGGGTCTACGTACCCTGATCGCACACTTGGCATTTTTTTGGCAATGTGCACTTGCATTCTGCAAATCACAATGTGTATTAGTTAAAACAGACTCCAAAGATTACACTAATATGAAATCAAGATGGCAAGGACTTACAGGCACCATGTTCTAATGAGATTGGTTTCCATTTCGCCTAGGTGAAACATTGTCTGGATGTCATCAAATGTAAAGGCAATTTTTCCCGACGGGCCTCCAAATGTCTTGCTAGGGTACCTTGCTTCAATGATAGTTATGTCGGTCTGGAGAGCACGCAAGTACCAATCATGGAACCTTCTCATTCCAAGAGGTAGCTGTTGGATTACCCTGTTGGGTAGGAAAGGCTTGCCTCTTTCATATGTTCTTGGACAATCCTTTGACCATTTGATGCAATCAACATTTTCATACTTGGCTTTGCTTGGTGCCATGGCCTGGACTGGTTGTCGTTTGCTGGTTGCCTTGCCAGATGCTGCAACTTTAGATACTTGGTTCTCAGGCTTGAACTGGTCATGGGCAAACCACTTGGCCGATGTCGTGATGTCTAAAATCGGCAAATAAGCTGGCCTTATGTACATTGGATGCAATTTTCGAATCTCTGGCTCCTTGCGGGCACCTTCTTGTGGATGGCGTTCTTTTGCAAGCTCTTGTTGTTGTTGTTTTTGTTGTTGTTATTGTGAGACCTCTTTCACATGCTTGCTTTGAGGCATCTCAGGCACATGCTCAGTGCGAACCGGTGAAGAGTGTGGCATGTCAGGCATGTGCTCGTTGCGAGCTGGTGAATATTGTGCCATGTCAGACATGTGCTGACGAAGAGGCGGTGAAGATTGTGCTTTCTCGGGCACATGCTCGCTGCGAGCCGGTGAAGAGTGTGGCTTCTCCAGCACAGGCTCGCTGCGAGCCGGCGATGAGTGTGGCATCTTTGGAAATTGATGTTCATGTATCTCCCCCTCTTCAACACCTTGCTCCAAATGCAAAGGTGTTTGCACAGACGTCGTATGAGCAGTCAATAAGATGTCCCGTTTATGCCGTAGGATGAATTGATTCACTACTTCTCCTAGTAACTCTAGTCCCTCTGGAGTTGGGTAGTCTATCTTCCATTGCATGAATTCAGGCTTCACAGTATGGACCTCAACCCGAGTGTAGTCGGGCGGGATCCTATTATTGTGATGGAAGCCACCAGGAGGATGTGCCACACCATTTGCCACCTCAATCATATTTGATTGTCTGCCCATGAGAACCACTAAGGTGCAACTAGTTGGTTCTCGTATGCAATCGATGGGGGGTTGTAGGTGTAGTGGAGCCTTGGCTGCTAGGAACCTTCGGAGGACTAGGAACTAATGCTAGTGTTCTTGGTGGCACCATTACTGTCCCTGGCGTCTCTAGCTCTGTTGACAGTCCTTGTTCCTGCAGCGCCTTCACAACTAGAGCCTTCACCTAGACCTCAAGATTAGACTCTCGGTCTCTGCCATGTTTCTTATACATATCTCTGTCCTCTTGAAATCCATACTTCCACGTCGTTCTTTTGCCTAGCCCTCTTGTGCGACCTGTGTGCTCGGTGTTTCCTAAGGCAAGGCTAAGCTCATCCCTCTCTCTAGAAGGCTTGAATGATCCTTTTTGTTTGTCTTCACCATATTGCAATATCTTTGATACTGCCTGTTCGGTCTCTGGCTTATCAAACTTAAGTGCACTAGTCGCCTCTTTATTTCTTGAAAGTATCCAATTCCTTGTGCGGATTGATACCCCCTGCAAGTTGTATGCCCCTGATGTTGCGGCCTCTTCCTCCATCTTTCTAAACTCAGCTTCCTTCCTATAGTAACCACCGGGCCCTAGACGATGGTGGTGCACGTTCTTCTTCGCCAGCTCAATGTTACGGGCACTAAGGGCCAATGCTTCTGGTGTGGTCTTTTGAGCCACAAGCTCTGCCCACATTGCCTCAGTTATCTTGCCATACTCATGGAACGGAGTTAACCCCTTTTGGATGTATGTGACATTGAGCTCCGACTTCCAACGTCGGAATGACTCTCCAATTTGCTTAAGAGCTTGATGGTGTACCCTTGCATAGGTTCCCTCTGGGAATCTAAAATTGGTGAACAACTTATCTGTTATTTGTTTCTTTTTTTTGATACGTCTTTCCAACTTTTGACTGTTGGGTTCAGCTCATCTCTTACTAGCACCCCAATTGCATTACGCCATTTTGCTCTCATTTTTATGGGCTAAAGGATCTCTCCTGTGTCCCCGACCTCTGTTATCACAAAGAGTGCCTTCTCTGGATATTGGTTTGCTTTTCTATCCCCTCGTTTCCTCTTAGGCTTGCTACCTGAGTTTGTGGCTTCAGGTTCTGGAGCAGAGGCATTAGTATCCAACTCTGTGGCTCTTGCATCTACACTGTCTTCCTCCATTCGCCGATGTCTATTTCGCGTTCAACGAGGGGCCTATTCCGGACCTCAAAATGTTATTAGCATGATCAAAGTGTTAGCAAAATTGAGATACTATAAGGTTGTTTCCCTACCTCCTCATTCGGGTCATAGTTCATGTCCAAATCCTCGGAGGTCGGTCTCCGTCTGGTTTCTGGTGGGAAAGGATCCTCGGGACTTTCATATCCCTCTTCTTCTTCTTCTTCGTCATCGTCATCATCATTCCCTTGAGCATCCTCTCCTGGTCTTATCTCTGCTCCACCTTCGTCTATTAGTTCCCTCTGGCTAAGCATGACTTCACGGTCCATGTCTAGCTCCTCGTCGAACTGCTCCTCAGTAAGGAGCTCCGGGTCTGCCTCCTCATAGGTTGGGCCGTGCTCAAGGCTTGGGGTTGCTTCGTCTGTGCTTCGCGTCATTTAGTCTTATGCTTTAATACATGCAAGAAATTTGTAGAAGTAAGATGCGATAAAGCACCAGCAAGAAAATGAGAGGGTTGCTCTCAAATGAGCGGGTTGCTGCATGATACAGCCGTCCAACGCTCATGGTGATCATCGATCATAGACTAACATGACAGACATTAATCGATGAGGAGAAAAACCCAATGGTCATCTTGGCCATATTCATGTGGATGGGGCTCGTCTACAATGGCACGCCATTTGAGATGAGTTCCATCCACATGAATATGGCCTAGAAGAAGCATAGGGTCAAATTGGAGCATATAGTTGACTGCCATGTTGTCTCACTACACCCTTCTGTATCATCGAGCAAAAAATAATCAGATAAAACAAAAAAAAGTAGTAGTAGAGGCCTCAGAAACATGTCAATCATCATTTGATCATGGAATTGGAGCATCAAGGCATCATTACAGAAAAGGTCAAGTAGAAGCGGGTGGTAGTGATGCCTAGTTCCTCACAACTTCTTGATCATCAGCTCATATTCCGGATAATATATGGAGTTGGACAATTTCATCATAGGCAAATAAAAAGAGAGGAAAGGAGAGTAAGCAAAAAAAGTAGCAGGTACTGCCAAACAAAGTCCCCCTTTATCTTTCTCGTGGGGGTTTAGGACAGTAGAGGATAGGCCAGGAGATCAACTGTAAAAGTAGTACAGTAGTACTGCAAGTTGAAGTTCAATGTCACAATCTGTCCAAGTCTGGACATATTTGCTTGCTGGTGATGTTTGATCTTGTTAAGTGTTGAATCACCTTTGGATGCTTATAACATAGATGTATAGTACTTAATAAGCTTTCCAAAATGTCATATATCATGCCTTCTACTGCTCTAGAACTCTAGTTTACCACTAGTTGAAGTTCAAGAAGTAGTAGAGGCCTTAGAAAGTTGTCAATCATCATTTGATCATGAAATTGGAGCATCTGGCACCATACCAGTTAACAAGAGAGGAGAGGAGAGTCAGCCTAGTAGGGGTGGCTGCAAATGATGCCTAGATCCTCACAAATTCTTGATCATCAGCTTATTTCTTGAATAATATATGCAGTTGGACAATTTCATCATAGGCAAAAGACAGGAGAGGATAGTAAGAACAAAAAAGCAGTAGCAGCTGCTGCCAAAAACAGGAGAGGAGAGAGGACAGGACCTTCAAGCAAATCTGTCTAGACTTGGACATTTTGGAAAGAGGAGAGGAGTGAGGATAAAAGGCATGGAATATGACATTTTGGAAAGCTTATTAAGTACTATACATCTATGTTATAAGCATCCAAAGGTGATTCAACAGTTAACAAGATCAAACATCACCAGCAAGCAAATCTGTCCAGACTTGGACAGATTCTGACATTGAACTTCAACTAGTGGTAAACTAGAGTTCTAGAGCAGTAGAAGGCATGGCATATGACATTTTGGAAAGCTTATTAAGTACTATACATCCATGTTATAAGCATCCAAAGGTGATTCAACAGTTAACAAGATCAAACATCACCAGCAAGCAAATCTGTCCAGACTTGGACAGATTCTAACATTGAACTTCAACTAGTGGTAAACTAGAGTTCTAGAGCAGTAGAAGGCATGGCATATGACATTTTGGAAAGCTTATTAAGTACCATACATCCATGTTATAAGCATCCAAAGGTGATTCAATAGTTAACAAGATCAAACATCACCAGCAAGCAAATCTGTCCAGACTTGGACAGATTCTGACATTGAACTTCAACTAGTGGTAAACTAGAGTTCTAGAGCAGTAGAAGGCATGGCATATGACATTTTGGAAAGCTTATTAAGTACCATGCATCCATGTTATAAGCATCCAAAGGTGATTCAACAGTTAACAAGATCAAACATCACCAGCAAGCAAATCTGTCCAGACTTGGACAGATTCTGACATTGAACTTCAACTAGTGGTAAACTAGAGTTCTAGAGCAGGGCATGGCATATGACATTTTGGAAAGCTTATTAAGTACTATACATCAATAGCTTATTAAGTACTATACCTGCAGAGCACGCTGCGGCGGAGAGGACAGAGAGAGGGAGGCGGCACCAGTAGAGGACTAGGAAGGGGAGGTGGAGCCGACGGAGAGTTTACCGGCAGGGTCAACCCTAGCCCCCTCGGTCCGAGGAGAGGCAGCGCGCCGGCGGAGAGGACCAGGAGGGCGACGGCGGCGGCGGGTCCGGGCGGGGGTCCAACCCTAGCCCTCACTCGGCCCGAGGACTGTCGAGAGTGGGGCCGGGGATGAGGAGCCCGCGATGGCGGAGAGGACCGGAGGGAGAGGCGGCGCCGGCGGAGAGGACCGGGAGGGTGGCGCGCGGCGGGTCGGGCGGGGGTCAAACCCTAGCCCCTCGCACGGCCCATGGACTCTCGAGAGTGGGGGCCGGGGGTGAGGAGCCCGCCGTGGCGGAGAGGACCGGGAGGGGGAGGTGGCGTCGACGGAGAGGACCGGAGGAGGCGGCGCCGGAATTTTGGGCAGCCTGACGGCGTCGAGAGGAAGAAGAGAGCGCCCAACACTTAGCCGCAAACTCGAACCCGTGCCATCTGCCTATATATCGAGCACCATTTGTAGGGGCGGTTCTTGGAATAAGCCGCCCCTACAAATGGATTTGTAGGGGCGGTTTCTGATATAGCCGCCCCTACAATTTTTTTTATTTTATTGTTTATACAAATTTGGAATAGGAAATGAAATATAAATAAATGTCAGTCTTGTACATAAATATTAGCACATATATTGAAACAGTACAACACATAAATATAGTCTTGTACAACATGAAAAATATAAAAGTTGTTAGCACATATATTGAAACAGTACAACACATAAATATAGTCTTTGTACACATAAATAATAGCCTGTCACAACTTTTCCCTTGCCACCATTTCGTTGCCATGGCAATATGTCTTTACGCAGGTTCTTTTCCACATTAATTATCCTTTTAGGGAAGTCTGTGAATAGGTGCATTTCACTGTAGTTATTGTACTCGTCAACATCATCCACGCCATCGACTCCGATAATGTGTTGTTTTCCAAAGACAACCACGTGTTTTGTCTTCTTCTTTGGGGGTAGGTTAGTTTGCGGGTCCGGTAAATAGAAAACTTGTGCGACACGTGAAGCAAGCACCCAAGGGTCATCTTGGTAGCCTAGATTGTCTAGGTCGACGATTGTGTAACCAATCTCGTTCAACTGGTGTTGTTTGATCCACCGACATCGAAAGAGGGCCATCTGTATATCCATTCCATAATCAAGTTCCCATATATCTTCAATGATGCCAAAGAATGGGATCTTTCGACCAACTTCGTCGAGAGCTTCGATCCGAACACCACTATTTTGGTTAACACTACTACTATCCTTTGTGTGGGTATAGTACGTGTACCCATTGATTTCATAAGCTTGCCATGATGTTACTTGTCTTGGTGGGCCTGCCGCTAACCTTGCGATGGTAATATCATCTGTGCTTTCTCCATCAGGTATGTTTTGGTCCTTCAACCATGTTGTGAATCGTTGCTTGTGTTGTTTCATGACCCACTCATCTGTGCGCCCATTACTCTCGTCTCGAATGATAGCCAAGTGCTCATCAATGTATGGTTGAATTAATTCTGTACTCTGCAAAACACTGTAATGCGCCCGACTCACTTCATTAAAATCCCTGTCAATGAACACTTTCCTCCCCTTGGTGCCCTTCCCAGCCAGCCTACCCTTGTGATGACATTCAGGTTTGCCAATTGCTCTCTGTTCTTTTAGGTACTCTTGACAGCACTCAACAACTTCTTCAGTACTATAACTCTCTATCATGGAGCCCTCTGGATATGCTCGGTTATGTACGTATCGATTAAGAACTGACACAAACCGCTCATAGGACCACATTTCATGCAAGTAACAAGGGCCCAATGCCTGTATCTGATGAACCACATGAATCATGAGATGTGGCATGATATCAAAAAAGGCAGGAGGTAAACACATCTCTAGTTGATTTTGGGTCTCCACCACAAAATTATGTAGGTCGCTCAGCTCTTTTCTACCAATCGACTTCTGTGAGATCTTCGAAAAGAAGTAACACATGCGGGTGATGGCCATTTTCAAAAACTCTGGTTGTATAGCCCTGATTGCAATAGGTAGGAACACTGTTAGCATCACATGACAGTCATGAGCCTTGAATCGTGTTATTGACAGGTCCTTCATAGATACTAGCCTCTTCACGTTCGCTGAAAACCCAGTTGGAACTTTAACCGTCCTTAGGAAAGTGCACATTGCTCTCCTCTCTTCTGGGGTGAGGTTAAAGCTAGCCGGAGGCAAAACATATTTTCCATTGCCCTGAGGTATAGGATGAAGCTGGGGCTTTACATTTAGCTGCACCATGTCTTTTCGTGACTTCAGACCATCCTTTGTTTTGCCTGTGTCCATTAAGGTAGAAATGAGACTCTCAAATACATTCTTCTGCACATGTGTTGGGGGAAGGGACCCTCGGCAGAGGCGCCACGCAGGCTGGCTCAACAAAACGGCCCGCGCACCTTCGTCGTCTATCCCCCTATTTCATCCTGTCAAGTCTCTCAGGTCGCCAATCAAACCTCTGGACACTGACCCAACCTTCGGAAGTGTTCGGGTACCTTTTGCAGGAAAAGGGCGTGAAGAGCGATGGGAGTGACCCTCGCGCATCCCGCGTACCTTCGCCAAGAGGCCCAGATCCAACTGGTGGCGAAGGACCTCAAGCTCTGCGACTGGACGGATACCTCCGCAGGACGAAGGTCGGCCCTCGTCTTTCCGTCGCGAGGTTAAGGCGTGACGACGACGCGGCAGGCGACCCTCGCCGGCCTTCGAGGCCATTCCACTTGGAGCAGTGGGTCTGGCAAGCGTCAGTGGAGCGCTGGCCCGAGGGCAAGCGAGATCGAGGGTCTGGCACTCGTTCTCCCCTCTCGAAGGTGATAAGAATCAGGTGGCGGCGCGCAGGAAGGAGGCTGACTAGGGTTTTCACCTTAGTTGTGTTTTTACGTTATTACCCCTCCTCCCCGTGTGGAGCTAGGGAATCTTTCCTGTACCCTTTTGTAATTGATCCCATGACCCTTGGTATTCCCTATAAATACCAAGGAGTGAACAGTGTAAAGGGACGATATTTTTTGGGATAGAGCCACGTCAACCTTGTCTTCGTCTCCCCAACCTTCGCTGTTGCTTCCGACGCTTGGTCACCTTCGTCACTCCCCTGCGCAAGTGCGGAGGTGGGGCAAGTGTGTACCAACAGTTTGGCGCCGTCCGTGGGGATGATGATGTTCGAAATGGCAGGAAACAGGAGAGCGCCCACAGCAAGGGACCGACGCGTCGCCAGTGAGACAGCGACAGTGGTTCCGCCCGCTGAGGAGATTGTGCAACCCTTGGGAGCAGAGGGTGCCACCCCAGAATCTGAAGTCCCGGGCCCCCAGGCCCGAGTGGTGGCACAGCCGCACCCCCACACTTCTGGAGAAGGAGAGGAGAGAGATGAAGAAGAGTTGGGCCTCGAGGCCATCGAAAGACTTCAAGCTGAGCTGCAAGAGAAGAAGAGGCGCCTGGATCAGCTTGAGAGGCTCAACCGGTTGCGCTCGATCAGGCAAAGGGCAGATGAGGCCAGGGAACAGCTTCGCCGAATGGAGGAATCCCTCGCTGCGGCTGAAGCCGAAGCCGAGGGATGGAATGATGAGGAAATGCCCCGGCTACAAGAGGGGAATGAGGAGCGGGGTCAAGACAACCTTCGTCGCCATCCACCACCCCCACCACCACCAATTCACCCAGAACCACATCCTATGAGGCCACCCAACTTTCACCAACTCTACCCAGATGCGAGAGAGCCTAACCTTCGCAACCAACGAAGACCTCAACAACACCAAATGCCCTATGACCCAAAGTCTCCACTCTCCCAAATGCTCCAAACCCAACCCTGGCCACCGTGCTACAATCCACAAAACCTGCCCCGCTACGACGGGCTCTCCGACCCTCGCCAATTCATAATGAGCTATGAAGCAGCAGTTGCCGCAGCAGGCGGGGATGAATCAACAATGGCAAAGTCTTTTGTCATCATCTTGCGAGACATTGCACAAACCTGGTACAACAACCTCCGCCCCAGAACAGTGGATTCTTGGGCCAATCTAAGAGACAGGCTCTGCACAAACTTCAAAGGCATTACACCAGCCCCATGCAACCCCATTGAGTTGTTCAACTGCAAACAAGAAGAGCGCGAACCACTTCAAGATTATTGGCGGAGGTTCATCCAAATCAGAGCAAGAACCCCGGGAATATCCGACGAGGCTGTCATCCTCGCTGCAGTCAGTGGCCTGCGCCCAGGCCCATGCTCTTCGAAATTTGCCAGGAAGCCGGCAAACACAATCGAGGAATTACACGAGACAATGGAAAGATACTGTAGAGCAGACATGGACTTCAGAGCGAAGTCCGACGCTCGGAGGTCGCAGCAGAAGCCGCAGCCGGGGCCACAACCAAGAGTAAACAACCCTCGCCAAGAACAAAGCAACATCGGTGCCATCAACAAACCAATACACTATGAACACCAAGGACGAGGCACTCAACCTCCGAACAACCAAAACCCCCAAGGTTTGCCACCCCCGCCAGATCAACAGAACCAACAAAAAGACCCCGCGAAAATGTATTGTCATTTCTATGGTCTTGGAAAGGAGCACACCACCAAACAATGTGAATGCTTCGCCAAGGGAAAAGAGTTCCAGGAGTCCAAAAGAGCCGCTTCGGCAGACACACGAACCATCAACCACACCAGGAAACCAAATTTCCACCCACCAAATCCTCCATACCACTATACCCCCATAAACTACGGCCTACCCTCGCAACAAACCATCTACGCTCACCACCCACTCTACAACCAAGCCTCTTATCAGCCAACCACCATCCCACAACGCCAAAATCCACCATACACAGTCACATATCCAACAACCCCCCAAACCCAAACCCCAACCACCCAACAAGTCAACAACGCTTTACCGCCACCACCACCAATACCCGCTCTACCAGCGCCTCAACCTGTCAAACCCGAAACCCAGAGCCAAACGACCATCAACAAACCAACATCAACCTTCGGAGTAATACTAGCTATCACCGGAGGTTCAAATGAAGACCATGGCAACAAGCGGCAGAGAAAAGAACATGCCAGACGGGTGCACCATGTAGCCGTCGAAGGACCACACAAATTCGGTCGTTGGTCTCACATCCCCATAACCTTCGACTCCAGTGATATGAAGTTGAGAGATTACCCTCATACCGACGCCATGGTGATCGAGACCAGTCTAGCAGGGTGGACTGTCACTAAAATTCTGGTCGACACAGGAAGCTCCGCAGACATCCTGTTCGCCTCAACCTTCGACAGCATGAAGCTTGATAGGAACCTCCTGCAACCTGCTGACAACCCTTTATACGGCTTCGGTGGTCAACAAGTGAGAGCCATCGGGAAAATTTCTTTGCCCGTGACCTTCGGCGACCAGATCAACTGCATAACCGAGCATTTAACCTTCGACGTGGTCAACATGTTCTACCCGTACAATGCCATATTTGGCCGAGGGGTAACCAACACATTCAACGCAGTCATCCACCCCGCTTACCTCTGCATGAAGCTTCCCGCCCCGAAGGGAGTGGTCGCAGTATATGGAGACCAAGACATTGCAAGGGCAGCCGAGGGAACAGTAGCACCAGGACAACGTAATGTCCACAACCTGTCAAAGCCTCAAGCTACAAACCTGAATGACGAAGGTGAGGTGTGCACTGACAAAATAAAGGTGTCACCCAAGGAAGAAACCAAACAAGTGCAACTCTTCGAGGGTAACGCTGAAAGAAAGGTGTTCATCTCGGCCAACCTAGCCCCCCAATCAGAAAGCGACCTCGTCACTTTTCTCAAAGAAAACTCCGACACCTTCGCCTGGTCCGCGGAGGACTTAAGAGGAGTGAACAAAACCCTAATAGAGCACAGCCTAAACATCAAGCCGGGCTACCGCCCGATCAAACAAAAGCTCCGCAAAATGTCAGAAGAAAGGAAAGAGGCAGCGAGGGCTGAGGTAAAAAGGCTTTTGGACGCAGGCGTCATCCGCCCAGTCAAGTACCCAACATGGCTTTCAAACGTGGTACTAGTACAGAAAAAGAACAAGAAATGGCGAATGTGCGTAGACTTCACGTGCCTGAACAAGGCTTGCCCGAAGGATGATTTTCCCCTCCCCAACATAAGCACCCTGGTTGACAGAGCAGCCGGCTGTCAAATGCTATCTCTACTCGACTGCTTTTCGGGATACCACCAGATTTGGATGAATGAAGAAGATGAGGAGAAAACAAGTTTCATCACACCTTCGAGAACATTTTGTTTTAGGAGGATGGCAGAAGGCTTAAGAAACACGGGTTCAACCTTCGCTCGTATGACATCCGAGGTCTTCAAAAATGAACACTCCGTCTCCGCTTACGTTGATGACCTGGTTGTCCAAAGCGAGTTAAAAGAAAACCACATTTCGGACTTGTCGAGAGTGTTCAGCAACCTCCGGCGCGCTGGATTAAAGCTAAACCCCGAAAAATGTGTTTTCGGGGTAAGTGAAGGAAAACTACTGGGTTGTATCGTCTCTGGAAGGGGAATTGAAGCTAACCCCGACAAGATTGATGCTATCATCAACATGGAACCCCCGACAACCAAAAAAGCAGCCCAGCGCTTATCAGGCCGATTAGCAGCTCTCAGCAGATTCATTTCCAGATCAGCTGAGCGAGGGTTACCTTTCTTCGAAACTTTGAGAAGCACTGCACCATTCAACTGGGGACCCCGGCAGCAGAAAGCCTTCGAAGAATTGAAGAAGTATCTCACCAGCTTGACTGTTCTAACCAACCCAAGCAAAGGGGACTTGTTACTGCTGTACGTCGCAGCCTCGCCTCACGCAGCGAGCGCAGTCTTAATCAAAGAGTTACACGAGAACAACAAAACCAGGCAAGCCCCAATCTATTACGTATCAGAAACCCTCGAAGGCCCTAAACGAAATTACTCAGAGCTCGAGAAGATAGCGTACGCAGTGGTCATGGCATCAAGAAAGCTCAAGCACTATTTCCAAGCATACGAAATCCATGTACCCTCGGCTTTTCCCCTCGAGAACATTTTAAAAAACAACGAGGCAGTCGGAAGAATAGCTAAATGGGCAGTTGAACTCAACAGCTACGCCCTAACCTTCGTCAGCCGAACAGCAATCAAATCCCAGGCGCTAGCAGATTTCATAGCAGAATGGACCCCAGACCCTCGCAAAGATGAAACTCACCAAGACCCATTTTGGACTGTGTATGTTGACGGAGCCTGGGGTGCAACCGGCGCAGGGGCCTCGGCCATTCTAGTCTCGCCATCCGGATCTAAGCTAAGATACGCAAGAAGACTTGACTTCAAATGTACAAACAACTCCGCGGAATACGAAGCTGTGATACTCGCTCTCTCAAGGCTTCGGTCACTGTCAGTCCGAAGAGCCGTCATCTACACAGACTCACAGGTCATCGCGGGGCACATTGAGAAGAGCTACAAGGCCAAAGATCCAGAGTTGCAAAAGTACTTCCAACACGTCCGAAGGTTAGAGTCCTTCTTCCTCGGCATATCAGTAAAGGCAATACCAAGGTCAGAAAATAGCGAAGCAGACTGCCTAGCCAAAGAAGCAGCACAACAATTACACCTACCGCCCGACGTTTTCCGCGAAGTTGCGACCCAATCAGCTATCGTAACCTCCGAAAAGAACGCCAAGTTGATCAACGCAATCCAGAGTGAGGACTGGAGGGCACCTATCATAGCCTACATCAAGGGGCTCCACGAACCAAACTCCAAAGAAGAAGAAAACAGGCTGAAACAAAGAGCACGAGGGTATAAGATTGTAGACAACATTCTGTACAAAGCTTCAGTAACCTCGCCCTGGCTCAAATGCGTCTCGCAGTCCGAAGGAAACGACATCCTTAAGCTTATCCATGAAGGCATTTGTGGTTCACACAACGACCCAAGGGCACTAGTTGGGAAAGCCTTCCGGCAAGGTTTCTACTGGCCAACGACGCTAAAAGATGCAGAAAACATCGTCAAACAATGCGAAGGTTGCCAGCTAACAGCAAAAAACCAAAATGCCCCAGGGGCTCCGACGACGCTTATATGCCCAACATGGCCCCTGCAAAGGTGGGCAATGGACCTCATGGGCCCACTATCGACAGCTCCAGGAAACCTTCGCTACGCGGTGGTAGCCGTGGAATACTTCACAAAGTGGATTGAAACAAGACCATTGTCTTCCATCACCTCCCTCGCAGTGAAAAAGTTTTTCTGGCAACAAATAGTTTGTCGTTTCGGCATCCCCAAACATCTCACCGTCGATAATGGCACCCAGTTTGACTGCGAAGTCTTCAAAGAATTCTGCGCTCAAATCGGTACAATCTTATGCTTCGCTTCAGTTCGGCACCCTCAATCCAACGGCTTAGTTGAAAGAGCTAATGCAACAATTTTCCAAGCCATATCCAAGAAACTGCAAGGCAGGCCTAAGGGAAAATGGGCGGAAGAGCTAACCTCGGTCACTTGGTCTCACAACACCTCGGAGTGCAGAGCAACCAAATTCACACCTTTCAAGCTCCTATTTGGGGAAGAGGCTATGCTACCAGAAGAACTGAAGCACGAATCACCGAGAACAACCCTCGAACCAACAGAAAAAAGCCAGCTGCTCAACAAAGATTTACTCGAAGAAGCAAGATGCAACGCAGTGCACAACCTTCGCAAGTATCAAGAAGAAACCAAAAAATGGAGAGATAAAAAGGTCAGAATCAAAGACTTGCAGAAGGGTGACCTCGTCCTCATCCGGAAACAAAACGCCGGCATGGCAGGAAAGTTCCAGCCAAAGTGGACCGGTCCATACCTGATATCAGAATGCAATCGCCCTGGCTCTTTCCACCTCTCTGACAGCGAGGGAAACATCCTGCCTCATACCTGGAACATCGACGACCTTCGCAAATACTACCCATAGCGGAGCCTTAGCGAGCCCTCGCATTATGTAATTTGTTGTTTCTTCCATCTTCTATGAATGTAACAAACAAAAGGAGCTGCACTCTTTTTCCTTACGAAGGGGCGTAAGGTTTTTTAACGAGGCAGTATCCAAACGCTTAATACAGGCTAGAACCCCCAAAAAAGTAAAATCTCCAAGTTATTACTTTTACTAGCAAACATCGAAAAAGCACTTCTTTTTCAAAGAGCGCTAGAATCGATGAAAACCCACTAAGATTGCTTCGAAAAACAACCTTTTTTCTTTTCAAAGCAAACTTTACCTCCACCTAAGATAAGGGGAGGCGCGAAGTCCAAAAAAGTCGAGCACCCTGGCAAAAACGACAGGGGCTCGCAAAAAGAAAACTTCACCTCCACCTAAGATAAGGGGAGGCGCGAAGTCCAAAAAAGTCGAGCACCCTGGCAAAAACGACAGGGGCTCACAAAAAGCAAACTTCACCTCCACCAAAGGGGAGGCGCCAAGTCCAAAAAAGTCGAGCACCCTGGCAAAAACGACAAAAACGACAGGGGCTTGCAAAAAGCAAACTTCACCTCCAACAAAGGGGAGGCGCGAAGTCCAAAAAAGTCGAGCACCCTGGCAAAAACGACAGGGGCTCGCAAAAAGCAAACTTCACCTCCACCAAAGGGGAGGCGCGAAGTCCAAAAAAGTCGAGCACCCTCACAAACACGCCAGGGGCTCGCAAAAAGCAAACTTCACCTCCACCAAAGGGAAGGCGCGAAGTCCAAAAAAGTCGAGCACCCTCGCAAACACGCGAGGAGCTCGCAAAAAGCAAACTTCACCTCCACCTAAGGGGAGGCACGAAGTCCAAAAAAGTCGAGCACCCTCGCAAAACACGCCAGGGGCTCGCAAAAAGCAAACTTCACCACCTAAGGGGAGGCGCGAAGTCCAAAAAAGTCGAGCACCCTCGCAAAACACGCCAGGGGCTCGCAAAAAGCAAACTTCACCACCTAAGGGGAGGCGCGAAGTCCAAAAAAGTCGAGCACCCTCGCAAACACACCAAGAAAACAGCTGTCTAATGAGACGCGAGCCTCGCTAAAAAGAAAGGGGGCGTCGCTGTTTTTTACAAAACAGCTGTCTAATGAGATGCGAGCCTCGCTAAAAAGAAAGGGGGCGTCGCTGTTTTTTACAAAACAGCTGTCTAATGAGATGCGAGCCTCGCTAAAAAGAAAGGGGGCGTCGCTGTTTTTTACAAAACAGCTGTCTAATGAGACACGAGCCTCGCTAAAAAGAAAGGGGGCGTCACTGTTTTTTACAAAACAGCTGTCTAATGAGACGCGAGCCTCGCCAAAAAGAAAGGGGGCGTCGCTGTTTTTTACTAAAATATCAGTTCAACGAAATGCGAGCCTCGCCAATTCGCTTTCTGAGCTAAACGTTGCATACAACAAAAACAACGCAGTGTCGGGCAGCCAGCGAGCCTTGTCAATATCCGATAACGAGTAAGGAATCGTAGCGACATAAAACCAACATTCAGCGTTCCCGTTCATTTACAAAATAGCTTCACAACGACAAACAAATCATGGAAAATTACAAAAATTACAAGGAACCTTCGCTCCCTTCAATTAACATCAAATCACCAGAACCCTCGCTACTTTCCTCAAACTCTGGCTCCACTGCAACAATGGGTCCCCACAACAAAGGAGCTGCCGGAACAATTGGCAGCTCCCCAGACAAAACCCTAGCCCGATACATATATGTACGGCCCACATCACTGACCTCCGAAGGTTCCTCCTTTGGAACCACTAAGGATCCGTCCGAACCTAAATCTAGTTCAGTTCGCCCAAACAAGTAATCCAAGGCTATGTTCTCATCGATATCATCATCAATTCCAACTTGCGAGGACGAAGAAGCACCAAATAAATAACGGGTGGCCTGCCGGTCAGTAAAGTCCGCATCGCGCCAAAAACGGCTCGACCGGCTATTTTTTAAATCGTACCTTCGCACCTTCGACCACCAAAACCGCTCGAAGGTCAGTAAAGGATGTCTCAGCTTAGCACGAGCCCAAGATTCGCCAGTTACAAAAACATCTTGATAATTTAGCGTCAAGAGCGTCACATCAAATACGTCTAGCATGGTTCCGTCAGGAACCTGCATTTACATCAAATAAGGGAAAGTGTCTCAGCGTCAAGTCTTTACAGCGACAACAACTTTTACAAAATGACTATCTCGCCCCAACAATCCCAAATTTCACACCTGTCCAGTTTTCCCATGCCCATCAGCCGCAACTTCATCATCGACAGCTTCTAAACTTTCACCCATGGCAGCACCCGAGGCTTCAGCAGGCGCCGTCTCCATCGTCGCCTCTTCTGCAGTAGCTTCGACGGTACTAGCAGGCCTCTCTTCCGCTACTGTTTTTTCCACGACAGCCTCGCCAGCGCTCGGGACGTCTCCAATCAAGGCTTCGATTTCGGCAAGCGAAACCCCCGCAGCGCTAGGCTCAGGGAAAGCTTCGGAGCTGCCTCCTGCATCAACTGCGGCCGACGGCGAGGGCATCGCTTCTCTCCGATCCTGCAGACATAAAAAAAAGAGTCAATTCTAACTCCTTAAAACATCAAAACAAAACCAAAAGCTACGCTTCTCCAATAGTACTAACCTGGCGAGTAGCTTCGGCAGCCTCCTCGAACGCAAGGGCTCGACCTCCACCGGAGATCCAGAACCTACGAAGCAAACACATCACACAGTTTCGGACCTCCGAATCATTGACCTTCATCTGGTGCACCTCTTCAACCGTCGGAAATACATGGTTGGGCTTCTTAACCTTTCGAAGGTGCTCACAGTCCGCCTGTCGAAGGGTGCCAGCCATGGCCAAGGCTCCGGCATAACAGCCAAAATCGGCCGCGTTCTCGACTAGCGAGCTGAAGACATCAAGCTCATTAGCAAGCCAACCCTCAAACGCCTCTACATCAGTAATAGGCAGCGGCTCCCCAGCAGAACCGCCAGCCTCGGTCAAGCAGCAATCGAGTTTATGTTTAATCTTCTCCATACTCATCCGCCATGACTTATTCAAATTGTCAACTCGACCCTCGGCAGCCGCCAGAGCCATATCCTTCTCTTTGTCCGCCGCAATCAGATCCGCATTACGCTTCGCCGGCCCCACCGCCTCTTCTCGGACCTTGACGGCCCTCTCCGACGCATTCTTCAATTCGATCTCCTTGTTATCCAAGCTTTGGCTGAGCCTGGCATTCTCTCTCTCAAGCTCGGAGATTTGGCCACTCATGAATTCCATATCAGAGCCAACTTTATGCCTGGCCGCGCGATTCAGGAGCATCAACTCCACCAATTTCACATCCACATCGTCAAACGTATCCCCAACAGGTTGGTCGGCAAGACGAACCTCCGCTTTCGGCACACAAATACGGCCGAAGATACGGCCTAAAAAACGCCTTTCCTCCGGGCCACACTGCAGGTGGCAACCCCGAAGGTCCGGGCTTGTGAATAACTCGGTCGCCGGATCGCAGACACCAAGCTTCTTAGCGAACTCAGGAAGACTCGACCGGCTAGCCTCGCCATACGGCCTCTTCCCCGGGTTTCGCTCAGATTCAAGTTCGCCGGAAAATTTGAAACCATCGACCCACAAATGCGAGCTAGCAAACGAGGGAATCGACCCTCGTAGAGGACTCCTCGGCTCCAAGTCCCAAATTATATTGTCAATGCTCCGGTCAGCCGGAGCGCCACCACTGGACGCGACAATCTTCTTCCCACGGTCATCTTCAATGCTCACAACCTCATCAGAGCCACCCTCGCTGCTTGAAGTCACACTGTCTTCAACAGACGTGTCCTCTTCCGTCCCCCCCTCTTTTTCTTCCTCTTTCTCCTCCTCCACCTCATCGTCATCAGAGTCACCCCCGTCGTCTGAGATTTGAATTAAAGCTCTGATCCCCCCAACTCGGGGCACCCGCCCTGCAACCCTACCGACCCCCCGACCGGAAGTAACAATGGCCGAGGGGGAAGAGGTACCACCAGGACCCGAAACAACTGCGACCTTCGTCGCAAGTGTTTTCGCTCGACCTCCAGCAACACCACGGCCTCGACCACGGCCTCTCTTCGGCCGAGAAACGCTCTCTCTCTTCCGAAGCTTTACGCTTCCTCTTCTTCGGCGCATCGTCGCTCGAAGGAGCTGGCCAGTCTGCGTACTGGATCCCAAGCGTGTCAAATAGTCTGTTGACCCGACCTCCGCTACCCACCGAGCTATGGATCGCCTTAACCTCTAGCGTGGACAGTTTCCCAACAAGCTCCTCCGTCCACTGCTGAACTCGCTTGTAGACGGCCTCGACCCCATCTTCGCGCGAGGGAAACTTCTTAAGAGTTTTCTCCCAAACCTTGTCCAGATCCAGATTCGGCCTCTTCAAACCCCTACCTTCGTACTTGGGGTCACTCTCTACCTTGAACCATGCCTGCCTCCGGCCGAGAGGCCAAATCTTGGCACAGCAGTACTCCTCCACTAAATCACGTGCACACAAAGAGCGTGCAACGACTCTCAGGCAGTCAACAGCAGCGTGAGCCTTGACGCTCATCCTAGCTTTGGCGCTTACATCCCCAAGCAACGGAAGCTCACCGCAAAGCTCAGCGCACACTGAGCTTGTAATAAAACCAAAACTCCTGCCACCTGCTGCTCCACTTGTTCTTCTGCGCCTGCACCGGCAGCTCCGCGCCGGCGCGATGACAAAAAGTGTACACCGCAAACTGACCAAGACTGGCCTTACCTTCGCCGTCCGTAAACTTACGAGGTTGCATATGAACGCGATGAGTGCGAACAAACCCCTCGACATGAGGGACAATCCCCTAAGTTCGGCAGGCTCAGACATAAACTGATATTTTCGTGAAGCAAGAGGGTGTAAGCTGGTGGAAGCGCAGATTAAACCTTCGCAGAACCGAAGTCACGAAGGAGTCAGCGGGGAAGCGATGACCAGCTGAAAAGACCTCCTCAAACACAACAACCTCATCTGCGTCCAGCCTCGGCACTGTCTCCCCAGCACTAGTCCTCGCCCTGCCTTCCTCAATCCAACCCCACCTGACATAAGATGCAATCTCAGAGGCGCAAACCCGGCTGAGACCGAACTCGAAGGTAATCCCCTCATCCGCGATAGTGGGAGAAACAGTGCGAGTGGTCTGCTTCAACCTGGCCATCTCTTTAGCTCCTGACACTATCGAACAACGAATGCCCGACTCAACCCTCGCACGCAAGCTAAAACAAACCTTCGCCACAAGCAAATCGCAACAGCAGGATGGCTATAGCAGAGGAGGGCGCAATACAAGCTCCTCACCCACCCCTTCTATTTATAGGCCGGATGGCGGAGCGCCCCACCCAATAAAACCCGCACAAAAAATGAAACGGACTCCAGTTCAAAAACAATACAACGGCCCGGCCCAAAAGCAGCCGTGGGCGTCGCTGCCAAGGATCCCGTCTCATTTCCCATTGAAAGGCGCTGCTTGGGCCTAAACACTGTTCTTTAGATCCAAGACAACGAGGGGCTACTATTGGGGGAAGGGACCCTCGGCAGAGGCGCCACGCAGGCTGGCTCAACAAAACGGCCCGCGCACCTTCGCCATCTATCCCCCTATTTCATCCTGTCAAGTCTCTCAGGTCGCCAATCAAACCACTGGACACTGACCCAACCTTCGGAAGTGTTCGGGTACCTTTTGCAGGAAAAGGGCGTGAAGAGCGATGGGAGTGACCCTCGTGCATCTCGCGTACCTTCGCCAAGAGGCCCAGATCCAACTAGTGGCGAAGGACCTCAAGCTTTGTGACTGGACGGATACCTCCGCAGGACGAAGGTCGGCCCTCGTCTTTCCGTCGTGAGGTTAAGGCGTGACGACGACGCGGCAGGCGACCCTCGCCGGCCTTCGAGGCCATTCCACTTGGAGCAATGGGTCTGGCAAGCGTCAGTGGAGCGCTGGCCCGAGGGCAAGCGAGATCGAGGGTCTGACACTCGTTCTCCCCTCTCGAAGGTGATAAGAATCAGGTGGCGGTGCGCAGGAAGGAGGCTGACTAGGGTTTTCACCTTAGTTGTGTTTTTACGTTATTACCCCTCCTCCCCGTGTGTAGCCAGGGAATCTTTCCTGTACCCTTTTGTAATTGATCCTATGACCCTTGGTATTCCCTATAAATACCAAAGAGTGAACAGTGTAAAGGGACGATATTTTTTGGGATAGAGCCACGTCAACCTTGTCTTCGTCTCCCCAACCTTCGCTGTTGCTTCCGACGCTTGGTCACCTTCGCCACTCCCCTGCACAAGTGCGGAGGTGGGGCAAGTGTGTACCAACAACATGCATAGCATCAATGGCATGGGGGACCTCTAAATCCGGCCAATAAGGCAAATACTTAAAGAAGATTGACTGTTTCTTAAAAGGTACACCAGGGACAGGAGGTGTACTTCTATCTCTGTTTGTGCCATCAGCATTCTTCTTCCCAAAGACAACATGTATGTTTTTCACCATTGCGAACACGTGTTGCCCGTTGTGACGTCTCTCTGGAGGGGGGTCTGTCTCCGGGGCATTGTCATACAATCTAAAGAACATCTTGCTACGTTATTTGTGAGTTGTCTTTAAGAAGCGTCGGTATCTTAGGTAAACTATTTTCTTGGATGCGTCCAGGTACACCCATGTAGTATCATCCAAGCATACTAAGCATCATGTCTTTCCTTTGATCTGTCCAGATAAAGCAAACAACGCAGGGTAATCATTGGTAGTAACAAAGATAATGGCTCTACATATGAAGTCCTCTTGTCTGAATGCATCATACATCGGTTCCCCATGCCGCCATAGCCTCTCCATTTCTTGCATCAAAGGCTCGAGAAACACATCTATATCAATACCTGGTTGTTTCGGACCTGAAATGAGAATAGTGAGTAGAAGATATTTTCTCTTCTGACACAACCAACTTGGGATGTTGTAGATGGTCAAGATCACTGGCCATGTGCTGTGCTCACTGGTCCTCTCATTGAAGGGATTCATTCCATCGGTGCTCAAGCCAAACCGTACATTTCTTGGGTCAGAACTAAACTCAATGTGTTTTGCGTCAAATTGTTCCCATTGGGTACCATCGGCCGGGTGTTCAATCTTATCATCACCCATCTTGCGCTCAACATCCCACCATGTCATGAGTGCAGCTTCGTTAGGGTTTAGGAACATACGCCTCAAGCGGTCGACAACTGGAAGGTACCACATTACCAAGGCGGGAATTCTTCTTTGCTTCTCGTCGTTGCCTAATGGAGTGTCCTCTGGGAGTTCTGAACCTTGTACCACTTTTTTCCCACAATTTTTCCTTTTATTCCCCGTGGATGCTCCATCCCCGTTGTAAAGGTTGTTGTTCTTGTACCGACTGGCTCCACACCTAGGACATTTGTCTAGTGACTTGAATGTATCACCGCGGAAAAGGATACAGTGGTTGGGGCATGCATGGATTTTTTCAACACCCATTGTCAATGGACTTATAACCTTTTTTGCTTGATATGTGTTGGTGGGAACTGAGTTGGGCTGTGGAAGCAACCACGACAAGAGACGCAATAGATCATTGAAGCTGCAGTCTGACCAACCATACTTAGCCTTTAAGATTAGTAGCTCAAGCACAAATCATAGCTTTGTCCAGTGTTTCGGACAACCCTTTTCAGTACTGTACACAGTCTCCTTTGATGCTTTTTTAACTCTTTCTAAATTTTCTAGACCTTTCGGGCTCTTTAGTAAAATCTCTGGACCAATGGCTCGAAGCATTTCCTCTAAATAATCACCATCTTCGTCATCGTCACGTCCTCCACAGTCATCATTGCCGCCACCACCTTGATCGTTACCATCACCACCGACAGTATTCTCACCGCCTAGATCATGGTCATTATCATCTATTTCTGTATCAAGCTGTGCTACATAATTCTTAAGATATTCTATAGAGGTTTCAGTGTCTATTTCAACTTCTTCATCTGGATCAACCTTAACAGTCTCTTCACCATGATGAAACCACACTTCATAGTCCTTAACAAATCCTCGCATAATCAAGTGTGATCTGATAATACTCACATCTTTCCATGCGAGATGATTCTTGCAATCGCTACATGGACAAATAATTGAATCTTTATTCTGTGTCAAAGTCATTGCATGCTTCTCGGTGACTTCAAGAAATTTATCCACTTCCTCACGGAAAGCTTCTTTCCACCTTAATGAACCATACATCCAAGAGTTCCTGTACTCCATCTTTTAGGACATCAATCAAAGGAAAGAGTATTAAAACACTAATTATTGATACACACAAATCAACATAATAATTAATTGAAGAAATATTTAACTAGCAGCCTACTATTTGAGGTAATAAAGAGTAATTAAATGTACGTAGGCATAATAACTAACTAATTATAAACAAATTAAAATATAAAATTAATTAACAATTTTTAGTCTCCATAATTATAATAAATAATATTTACCAACTATATATATCCTTCAAGCGAACTTAATCTCATTTCATCAAACAAGAATTTTAAAAACTAAAATTAAAAAAAAAGTAAACCCTAGTTCTAGATCTAGATCGATCTAGATCTAGATCTAGATCTAAATGATCAAAACATCCATAACTAATAATCCACTAAACTCAAAGAAGATCCACTGGAATATGGTATAATCATATTGTACTAACTAATTGACCATAGCATCCTCAAAATCTTGGTCTAATTTTCTTCATAAATGCTTAAGCACCATGGAAGAGAGAGAAAAACAAAACTCTAATTAAACACTAACCAACCACTAAAACTTTTAAAAAAGACCATGAATAGCTTTTTCTTACCTTCTACAACCTCTTTATCAAAGGATTTGAGAGAAAAACCTTCCCCCCTTGAAAGAGCAATTTTGGGAGGTGTCCAAGGCCCCCTTCCTTTCCCTCCTCGGGTTACAGTAGCAGCAGCCCGAGGAGGAAGAAGGGGGCATTGCTATTTTACTGTGAGGAATTCTAGGGGCGGCTGCTGATAGAGCCGCCCCTACAAATCCAACTATAGGGGCGGTTTTTATTAGAACCGCCTCTACAAATGAATAGAGCCGCTGTGAATAGAGCCGCCCCTACAAAAAAAGGAGCCGTTGCTACAAACCCTTTCTGTAGTAGTGGAAGAAGCACGAGCAGTACTGGTTTAGCGACGGTGTCATCGACTCGGCCTCCACTCCCACACTGTCCCAGCTCCGAGCATAGAGCACGAGCGGGAGGTTCCCCATACGCCCACGCCTGTCGCCTTCGCAATCGCGGGTCGTCGGCCTCAAGGTTATTTCTGTTTAACTCGTCATACATTGATCTTTAAATGTTTGCATTGTTCTAACATTCCCTTCGTATTATTGCAGGCCCACCTGGAAACAGAAAGTCAGCAGCGCCAGATCTTGGAGACCCAGATGTCGTCTCAGATAGAGGCCCAAGCTAAGCAGATGGCGGAGCTCATCGCCTTCATGGCCTCCCAGGACATGGTCGTGCCCCAAACGCTCATGGCTCCTCCACCGCCATCTCAGGACGCAGGAGCTATTGCTGCGAGTATCGATACTATACCTCAGTGTTTCATTTCTGCATTTGCTTGTTTGACGTATACGTCTTCCTTTTGCAGCCTCCGTTGCAAGGTTCGAACAACCGTCATGCTCCTGGATGGAATGCGGCCGGGGGTCAACCAGGCGGCACTTCTTTTCCGGGGTGGCAAGGTTGGTCGAGGCTCTAGTACATTGAACTTTGGATTGAAAAATTTCATGTTGTATGTCTGGTGACCTTGGTATTGAACTATGTGATGACACGTGATGTGATATATATGTTATTGAACTGTGTGTTCTGTGACGTGAAATGTGATGAATGTGATATATATGTGATATGTGATGAATGTGATATGTATATGTGTGATAATGTCGGAGAAAAGTAAAATCAGGGTAAAAACAATTTTGCCCTCTTTGCCGAGAGCAACTCTCGGCAAAGGGGGTCTTTGTCGAGAGCTGTGACCAAAGCTCACGGCAAAGATGGGAAAATGGGCTGATTTCCCAGCTTTGCCGAGTGCTTTGGCCAAAGCACTCGACAAAGGCTAGGTCTTTGCCGAGAGCCAGGGGATGAGCTCTCGGCAAAGAATTTTCAAAAAAAATAAAATTCTCTTTGTCGAGAGCGAGGCTAGTGAGCTCTCGGCAAATAAATTAAAAAAACAAATACCTCTTTGCCGAGAGCCTGACATTTGAGCTCTGGGCAAAGATTTTCCAAAAAAAAAACCTTTGCCGAGAGCCTGCCAGACGGCTCTCGACAAAGAAGCCGTCAACGGTGACCTGTCGTTAACGGCTGCTCTTCTTTGCCGAGAGCCACACAGGACCCTCGGCAAGCCTTTGCCGAGAGCCCGACAAATGGCCCTCGGCAAAGGCTCCTTTGCCGAGAGGATTTTTGACGAGAGCTCTTTGCTGAGGGCCATTAATCCTTTTGTCGAGCGCCTCAGACACTCGGCAAAGCGGCCGTCTCCAGTAGTGCATTTACAACAAATTTTAATTTCCATCACATAGTTCGATAATGAATATATCATACTTAAAAAACAAAAATAACAACAAACATATGTATGTATATGTATATCAATTAGGCAGATTATACTCATAAGTAAAGCATAAAGGAAGAATTTTGCCTTGAGCAAGAAGCCAAGAAGGGCAGTGAATCGATCAGCTGGTTGTTGTTACTTGTTAGAGCGGGCGATGTCCACCAAGGTTAGGACCTTGGGATGAACTGGGCACATCTCCATTCACCCTTGGTTCGACGTGCTACAAAACATCCAGTTATATGAAAACTTAGAGCAGGATTACAACGGTAATTAAAACTAGATGTCAGCCCCTTAATTAATCCTGTTGCAAGTTGATAACTCGTATAGCTGGTCTCAGTTCAACAAGTCATTTTGCCAACTGCCTTTGTCAGCAGACTTGCTAGTTGCTTATCTGTTCTGACATGATCCACATGTACAGCACACTATTGCTGATATGCACATGTATCAAATGGAACTATGTATCAATATGTTTACTTCTTTCATGATAGGTTTATTTTTTTATTAGCTCTATAGCGCAGACTTGTCCGCAAGTTTGAACTTCTCAATCTGGACTGTACCTACCAACAGATAAAAAATCATATGTTGATGTGTCCAAAATCAATTTTTGTAGTGGTAGTCATTTATGAGTACCGTAGGCTATTCATTTGTTATAGTTTACTAGGTAAAATGCCCGTGCGTTGCAACGGGTAAAAAATATTCAACAAAAATTTAAGTATAAACATGTAATATTTATTATAAAAACAATATTTTAAGTGTCACATTTTCGGAACTTATCAACACTTCAATCGGGAGATTTTTGGAGTGCATTGACTCCACACGAGAAACATGGAGCAACCGTCCGTTAAGCCAGGCCTTGCGGCTTGCTGTTCGTGTCCAAACGTAAAACGTCAACTATCTCAAAGTGAAGTAGTTAATTTAATTAGATTTACTTGGACTTACCTTAACCCTTGAAATCGTCTTCCTACTAACCCTTTTGCATGCTAGATCAAATAGCTAACTTATAATTTCCATTCCCGTTGTTCAAGTTCGCTCTTTGGAATAGTATACCGTGCGTTGCAACAGGAGAAAATATGATCATGCACATTGCTTGTGTGCAAATTAATTAAGGAATTTACAAATTTAATGATATAGAAAACATATAGCCTAACACAAAAAATAAATATTTACGTGATTCCCTTTCTTTATCATCTATAGCAAAACATATCCGTGTGTTGCACCGGAGCTTACACGACGTATAATTTATTATCATGTACTTGTGCCAATGGTAGGCGTGTCGTGCATCATAAATATTATTGCGTTTTTACATAAAACTATCTATATTTGTTTGGTTTAATTAAGAAAATCTTGTTTCTATTAAATATCAAGACCTTAAACATCATGGCCTATAATAAACGGACATCGGGGCATTCACAATACAAGTTTAAATCTATTTATTATTCTTCTATTTATAATATTTTACTGATGTGATAATATATATATTTGTTAAAGAGAGAGGAAGACGAACCAAAACTTTAAATATTATTTACCTTCTCTAAGTCTATAAAATCTTTGAGGTACCCCAACAGTTTCCCAATATTCATCCCCAATACTATAGGTCCCACTTGTCACATCATTCATTTTCATCCCTTTCCTCTCTCCTCCGGCCTCCCGAGGCGCGATGTCTGGTGGAGGCGATGCAGGGGCCGTCGTGCGCCCTCCGTGCCCACCGCTAGCGCCCGACGCGACGCACCGCCGCCCACCGGAGTGCCCGCTCCCCAGCTCGCGACCGCCGCCATTGGAGCTCCCCTGCTCGCGACCCCGACACGCGCCGCCGGCGCGGCCACCCGCCGACCGTCGGGTGCCTGTGCTTCGAGTGCTACGACAGCTTCTGGTCACGCTGGGACTGCTCCCCGTAGCATGACCGCATCCACGATGTCCTCGAGGCCTTCGAAGAGCACCTCAGCGCCGCCGCCACCAGTCGAACTCTAGCCGACGGCGAACAGGAGAGAGAAGTGGCAGTTGGAGGTGGGCCCTAGCTATTGGGGGAGATACAACTCCCCCTTTATTTAAGGGAAGATAGAGGAGATATTGGTGATCACCATAAAAAGGGATGGTAAAGGGGAGCTGTTGGAGCAATGAATTTGGTTTATCTCCCCTAATATGACAGGTTTATGGAGATAGGGGGTGGCAAAGGGAAGTTGCTGGAGATGCTCTTAGTATTCATTAGATATTTATAAGAATGAATAGGTGCTCGTGCATTGCAACGATGGGACATATGATTTATTGTATAATTATTTTTATGACTTGTGACTCAATATTTATTTAACTAACATGTTATGTGTTCTAATTCACGTGAAAACAGAAGAAAACTTGAAACAGTGTGTCGAACATCCTTACCAATTAAAAAAATAGAAAAAACAATCTATTATTATCCTCTTCTAGGATTCCTATTCTATTCAGGTTTCACAAGATCGGATGATCTATTTAAATTAGTACTTTTAGTTATTCTCTCAACAGTCCTCACCTAATACGATAACAGTGAAGCTGTAAATAGATTTGGACTTTTAGTTATTCTCTCAGCAACCCTTATCTAATATTGTAACAGTGGATTGTAAATAGATGATGAATAGAAATAATAATTTTCATATTCACAGAGTACCAAATAAGTGAAAATTTTAGCTCTTTAGTATAGAAAAGAAAAGGTATAGATATAGATCAAATATAAATATATTTGAAAAGGTAAAAAGTGATGGATTGACGCAGAAAAAGAGGACCGTGAAAAAAAATGACGAAATCCAATCAGATGATAAAACTCTAAAGCCACGGAAACAAAGAAACTCTATGCTAATAAGAAAACAGAAAAAAAAACAGATAGAGCTTGCGCAAGAAAAAATAAACTCGAAACCCATATCTCACACGCTAAAAAGAAGTCGCCGGTCAAAAAAAAAGTAAAGCAAACCGATTATCATCAAAATCAGAAGAAATAAAATTCTCAAACAATATGTTAGCACATACTACTCCCCTACTCATCAGCTTTTCATGGGCCGCTTCACACACAGGCACGCAATCGGAAAACCTTTTTTAGTGGCGCCAACACTGCACTTATTTCTCCAAAAAACGTAGACACGTTTCACATGAACAACGGCCACAACCCTTTCCGCCACAAACACAATGACAGGATGTCGAGCCACAGCGCCGATCCCTTTGTTCCCTGAACACCGTGCACGTTGCTCCCTGTGTTTCCTTTGGCAGCTTGGCCCCTGCTACTCCTCGCGGTCAGCAGCCATCCGATCCTTGATCCATCCCACGGATTGCTGACTTGGACACGAATCCCTTTCAGCGCGGGCAGCACATCTGTGCTTCTTCTGTGTGGCTGACGTGTGGGCCCTGCAGGATGTCAACATGCGTCGAAGGCCGCGCAGCCCGATTGCAAATCCCGAGTCTCTCTTCTGTTTTCCGTATGTGGCACACAGCGAGTCTGTCTCACGCGCATCCCCTCTCTCCCTCAACGCTCTCCACCGTTCTGGCCCTTGCCTGGGCACGAACGCCGAGGTTGAGGCAGCAGCGTTCGTCCGTACCTGCGCCCGTGCCCGCTATACAATCAGATCCAGAGTGACTACCTATTCATACCGCCACGAGAGTCATGGCGAACATTGTCGGGTTGCGAACTCACCGTCGCGGATCGACCACGCTGCCGGAAGGAGCCCAGTAGCCGCGGGGTTGCTGAACCAGGAGCCAACCTGATGAGGATGTTGCTGCTCCGGTACTCTGCATCGGTTGGTGCCGTGCCGACCATGCACGCTGTGGAAGCCGAACCTGGCTTACGTCGCGGAGGCTACGGCTTGGGCACCCCGGGTGGCTTGATGCGACCCCGACTGATGCCTTCTTCGATTGATTATCTAATGTCTTCGATTTAATTTTTTCTTTGATTTCCTCTTCAATCTTGATTTTTGGTGATGATTGTTGTGGAGGTCTGCTGGAAAAACCGCAGAATAGTTTTTTTATAAGATGTTTGTGTTGCTAGAGGCAGTCTGATCTGATTTGGGTTCGGATTTTGATTATCGTGTTTGTTTTCATTCAGTCTTGGTTTGGTCCTTTCCTAGTTTGCTTGTGGATTTAGATTGGAAAATCCTCGATAAATATTTAGAATAGTTTTTTTATAAGATGTTTGTGTTGCTAGAGGCAGTCTGATCTGATTTGGGTTCGAATTTTGATTATCGTGTTTGTTTTCATTCAGTCTTGGTTTGTCCTTTCCTAGTTTGCCTGTGGATTTGGATTGGAAAATCCTCGATAAATATTTGGAGCTGATTTCGGAAACCATATAGTAAAGTTAGCTCTGGAGTCTGGATGGTCAGAGAAGGAAAGCCAGACGAAAACCGACCAGACGAAAAAAGAGGCAGAAATTTTGCCTCTTTATTATTATTAGGTATAGATACTGAATTTTTTCTTAATTATATCTGGAGACCAATACAATCGTAAATGTAAAACTTGTGAACTATAGAGTTTTATATCTCAACCATATAATAACCTAACATATATTAGGGCCCATAAACCATCTCAAAAAGCAAACTGTTAACTTCAAATTTTTTGATCTTGTTAACCTCAGCAATTTTGATATACAAATTTTCTTTGTCAAACATCTTTGAACCATATATAGATTTATTTGCACAACTTATAAAATTGATCTGTAGGGACTGATGGTAATACCAACCGTCTTTCGAAAAATGACACAATTCATCATTTCTAATGGCAGTCTTGTATTACCATATGCACCCTTATAATAATACTCCTTGTGTCCCTTGAAGAATCAATTCATATATTTGTCTTAAGTCAAACTTTTTAAACTTTGACCGAATTTTGAGAAAAACTATCAAGATTGATGATACCAAATTCATATCATTAGCTATACCATAGAATATATTTTCATAATGTGTTCATTTTATATCATAGATGTTATTACTCTTTTCTATAAAGTTAGTCAAAGTTTAAAAAGTTTGACTGACACAGATTTTAGGAATTGATTCTTTCAGAGATAGAGGGAGTAATAATTTATAGCAATGCATGGTAACATAAACCACTCCTGTCAAAAACGATTATTTCTAGAGATGGTATCGTGTTACCCCAAAGTTTCGCTTTTCAAAAGCACTAGCTGGCCCGTCTGCAACAATTTGACTTCTAGGCGGCCCATGGATTATAGATCGACAACCATCTCTTAAAAAAGGGGCACCCCTTGAGGAATCAAACTGCGCAGCAGTATATATTACAATGACTCTGTGGTACTAGGATACATTAATTAGCAAGGACAACTAGGGAATCTCAGGAATCAACAAAGAACCTTACCAGTCTGGATGGCTGCATTATGGTCTTATAGCCAAGCAGCTACTTGACATTTGTTTTTGACGACCGGAAAGACCGTGAGGGAGATCCCCACAGTACCAATATATTTTAGGGTTTTTTGGATTCTCACCATTACAATTCTTCAACTTTAGAGATATGCCATTACAATTCATCTATTCTGAAACTTGCCATTATAATTTCTCTCCTCTCTTGTTTTTGCCATTTTCTACGTCTTTCCCGTGTTTGGGCCTACTGTCAGACCGTATGCGCGTACGCGTACTGCGTATGGACCAAAACATCCTGCTCTTTCTCTTCCTATTGGCACTGACTTGTGGGCCCCATACGTCACCTCCATCTTCAACCTCCACCTTCATGCGTCCCCGCGAGGCCGCGCGCGGGACTGCATGCTCGTGCCCCTGCGAGGCCGCGGCGAGTCTGGACGCTCGCGTGCCCGCATGGCGGCGGCGGCGCTGCACGCCTCTGCGAGGCCGCGGTGGCTGCACGCTCGCGTGCCCGCATGGCGGCGGCGGCGGCGCTGCACGTCTGCGCCCCCGCGGTGGCTGCTGCACGTTCGCGTGCCCGCATGGCGGCGGTGGCGGCGGCCCGCAAGTGTGCCCGTGAGATGGTAGCAGGGCTGCAGCACGCCAGCACGCGTGCCCATGTGGCGACAGCGGGTGGTGGCAGCACGCATGGCAGCGTCTGCGGCATGCGCGCGGTGGCCGTGGTCGTGGCTTGTCTGCACGGACTTCCCTTCGGATCTCTCTGGACGTTGTCGTTCAAGGTGGCCAGAGGTTGAAGGAGGAGCTTACATGTGGGGCCCACATGTCAGCGGTAGGAGGAGAGAGTGCAGTAGGGGTGTTTTGGTTATACAGAAAACGCGTAGACATATATGCCCTGACAATGGGCCCAAACATGTAAAATACGTATACAATGGCAAGAACGAGAGAGGAGAAGAATTGTAATGGCAAATTTTAGAATAGGTGAATTGTAATGGCATATCTTCAAAGTCGAAAAATTGTAATGGCAGGAATCCAAAAAACCCTATTTTTTATAGTTAGAATGAAAGGAGAGTTCTTATATAGGGAGTTAACTGAAGGCATCAAGCCACGTATAAAAGGATGACCTTATAGATCACCTTTGAACCTAATAGACTGAAGATTACATAAAAGCTACTAGGCATATTTTTGATGACATATCTTGGAAATATGGGAAGAAAGAAAGGAGTGTTTGGCTCTCATGCAAGCAATAAGCTAGGGAGGAAAGCTTATACAGTGGTGGACCTATATATATAACAAGTATGTGAGGAAGAATTAGAAAGAAAAATGCGAGAAAAGAGTTAAAACTTAGTACATAATATTAGAAAAACCTTTTTGTAGACAAATAGAAGATAAATATTGTATAGTATGACTCATTACTTATCACATATGTTTGGCTCTCTGTCAGGGGAATGTTGTAACTGGGGAACAAAACCTAATAAACAAATCCATATCACATATGTTCATATCTGCGATCCCAAGCCCGTAGCAATTAATTCATGTACATGCCTTTTTCTCAGCCATATTTGTTAATTTAATACTTGAGATATGACTTATTAAAATCACAATGACTTAAAACACTAAACTAAACAAAGAAGTAATAATGTAGCAATGTACTGATCGCTATTTTCATTGAGTTTTATTTATGATGGCAGGTTCTTTTTTTTCGCAACCTGTGCAACAGCATGTATATTAATAAGAGAAGGGGAAAGTTACACCCCTAACACACCCAAGCATGTGAGAAGCACACCACGGACCGCAAAGGGTTCACCGACCGAACGTAACCAAGCTTAACAAAATCATGGTGAGCGGATGGCCAGTTCTCACCAAAAGCAAAACAAAATCATAGTACAGATCAGAATATCGTAAATATTAAAATCATATATTTATTTTATCAACGCCATATGTTTTTTTAAAAAAAATATATATTTTGATATCTACTACGTACTAGTTTGAAAAGTGGCTTCTGCGAATGCAGCATACAATATGGTTTACGTCTATCTAGTTTGTATAGTTAGATGGTTGGTTAATTGACCACCATGTTGGGGACACTGCACCATGCAAACCAATGGAGACCCTATCTAATATAGCTACCTGGGAGCTCCATGCTCCCGGTGTATAAATAGCTCCTCAAAGATGTAATGCTGAGCGGGGAGGCAGACCAGGTTTCAACCGAACCAATTTGCAGAAGCTAGTCCTGAATTAGTTAGCTAGGTACGATGATGAAACCCAATCCTCACCAAAGAAAGGCGCGCCCGGAGGCGCAGAAGGGAAGGGTTCTCACTGTGTTAAGCATCGATGGCGGCGGTATCCGCGGGATCATCCCTGCAAACATCCTAGCTCGTCTCGAGGCTCTGCTCCAAGTACGTCGTACATACGATGCAAATTACATAGTACATATATAGTAGGGAAGAACGAAGTTGTGTTGTAGTAAATGGATCTCTAGATGAGGGCTATAGTAGTGTGTGTATAGTACGTGGTTGGTTGAGTAGAGCTCTTCGCTAAATGGCACAGCCCGCTATTTATTAGATAGAAACACTACAACAATTCACGTGCTTTTTTCATCATCAGTTAATATTGTTTGTTGCCCATGGAGCCCCCCCCCCCCCCCCCAACATGCATATGCATATATCATCTGATCATCATCAGTATTACAGTAATTGTTGTAACACAAGCGGCATTTGGTTGCAACGCATTTCCATGCAGGAGAAAGACGGGCCGGACGCCAGGATCGCTGACTACTTTGATTTCATCGCTGGGACCAGCACCGGCGGGCTGCTCACGGCGATGCTGTCGACGCCCGGCGAGGACAAGCGGCCGCTGTTCACAGGCAAGGACATCAACCAGTTCTACCACGACAACGGCCCCCAGATCTTCAAAAAGCCTGAGTACGATGATACATTTTCACATCTGGTAGTTCATGCAATTCAAGCTTGACAGGTAATAGTACGTCCAGTAGTGTTCTTCAATTCAATCTGCGAGCTGTTGTTGCAGCGGCTGGCTCGTCGACAGGTGGACGGTGTGGAACATGTTGAAGGGAGGCCCACGGTACGACGGCAAGTTCCTGCACGACAAGATCAACAGCCTGATCGGGGACACCAGGCTGGCGGACACGCTGAGCAACGTCGTCATCCCGGCGTTCGACGTGAGCCGGATGCAGCCGGTCCTCTTCAGCACGATGGACGCGGAGCGGGACGCCGGGAAGAACGCGCGCCTCGCCGACGTCTGCATCGCCACGTCGGCCGCGCCGACCTACCTGCCGGCGTACAGTTTCTCCAGCGTGGACGCCGACGGCAAACCCCAAGAGCTCGAGCTCGTGGACGGCGGCGTGGTGGCCAACAACCCCACCATGGCCGCCATGTCCGTGGTCACCGAGGAGGTGGTGCGCATCCGCAGCCAGCTGAAGAACAGCAACGTGGCCCTCGTAGACGGTGAGTTCAACGGGAAGAAGGAGGAGGTGGCCGGCATCTTGCGCCAGATGGCGGATGCGCCGGCGAACAACGCGAGCGTGTACAGGAACATCCTCGTGCTGTCCATCGGGACGGGGACGGCCAGTCCCAAGGTGGCGAAGAAGTACACGGCGGAGGAATGCAACCGCTGGGGTCCTTTGGGATGGATTATGAAAGGTGACGCCCACCCAATCATCGATCTCTACTCCCATGGCAGCGACGACATGGTCCACGTGTGTGCCAAGATGCTCTTCGACGTCCTCGGCTGCCAGGACAACTACCTGCGCATCCAGGTCTCACTCATCATAACTTACTATATATATTATTTTCTAGTAACTGTATGCTCTTTTACACACCCCTTTATAGGCATTCGGCAAAGAGCGCGAATCCGGTAGTGAGTTGTAGGTGATGATGGCCTGCAGTCTGACACTGTTTGCATGCATGTATGCTGCACATGCAGGCTGACACGCTAGAGGGAGACATGTTGTTGATGGACTGCGCGACCGATAGCAACATGAAGGCGCTGAGAGAAGTTGGAAATAAGGTGCTGAACAAGAAGGTGGCAAGGCTGAACGTCGAGACGGGCTTGTACACGCAAGCCGATGACGGGCACACGTACGATGACGAACTCAAGAAATTCGCAGTGAAGCTGTTACAAGAACGCAGTGAACGGCCGCCACGCAAATGAACGCATATTCGACATATGAATATGATGTGGTTCTCTTCTATGTGTTTTATCTGGAAACCTAAAACAACCGTTCGCTTTTCTTCGAAGAAAATAAAGTGGACTGCCGGGATAACATATGACCTAGGTCTGAATTGAGAGTTGCTATATATTCCAGTTGAGGTGTGTATTGTTATCAAGTATTTCCGAATTAATATGATTAAATGAGATTTAATACCCTATTTGATGACTTGCACAAAGGTTGCTTGATGTGATTTCAAAAATTTTACCAAACCAAGTTACCAACCGGATTACTTTAGTTGCATAGAAGATTAGTTTTTTTTCGATTGCACAAAAGATACCCAAAACAGCTTTTCTTCTGCATACAAATATTCTAGAAGGTGTTGACACTCAAAAGTATCTCAAGATGGATTGTGGGTAGTGCCAACAAGAGCTATAAACATCGCAAGCGTGTTGGAGATCAAATGGCACAAGAAAATATATAGCAACAGAAGCATGCCAAGAAGGCGGCGACATAGAGCCGGTCAGCTTAGACGATTGGGCAGTTGGCCTCGCCCCACCCGACTAAGTCAACTACCTCTATTGCCAGCTAGAGCACAGCGCCTGCGCTAGAAAAAACCATTAGTCGGCTGAGCCGACTCCCCTAAAATCCGAACTGATTTAGTTTCCAAATCGGTTTTGGCATGTTTTTTTACCTGAGAAACTTGAAGGACATGTTTTAGACTTCTTTCTACTGGGATAAGACCACTCCTACTATATATGAGAGGATCATGGCTGATTAAGTATCCGGACTTCCTATCATCAAAATAAATGTTAAACACCCTTTTACTCATTTTCTTCTCTACCTTGATGTTCGTCACATCTCCCGGCAAGACTTGGTGGCATCTAGGCGACCTTGCTGGTCCAAGGGCAACCTCCACATGAACCTCCTCAATGGGTCTTCCTTGGAGAAATTTGTGAGACTATCGAAGCGAAGAATGGGCTCAACGTCGGCCTAACCAATCTCTAGATCGGTTTTTTCAATCCCGATGCGTTCTTACTTCATCGAGTGTTGTTTGCAATCCATCGGATGGGATAGCCCTTTGCCAATGTGTGATCCAAAACCCATCTGGTGTCAGCACACTGTTGACACTTCTTAATGCAACCACTAGAACTAGACTGTGGAGCCTAATCCCCGGCAGCGGCACCAGAGATGCTTATTGACACCAGAAGTGGCAAACGGATATACACTACTGCACAAAACTTAACCGCAGCGGGCGTTTTGGCTTTACCGCAGCGGGCAACAGCGTCCGCTGCGGTGCTAAGGCCACGGTTAATCGTGGCCATTACCGCAGCGGGCGCTGTTGCCCGCTGCGGTAAAAGCCTTAACCGCAGCGGGCAACATAAGGTGCCCGCTGCGGTTAATAGCATTTACCGCAGCGGACAACCTTAACCGCCCGCTGCGGTAAATTATTAACCGAAGCGGTCGCTTTAGGTTGCCCGCTGCAGTAGTTGCTTTTAACCATAGCGGGCAGCTTATGTTGCCCGCCACGGTTATTAATTTTGGATTAAAAAAATAAATAATGCAGCCAGCAGAAACAGCAGAAACAGCAGGATTGCAATTTTCAAATAATTCCAGAATTCCAGATTTCTAACAGATAAATATATATATGCACATATAAACCATCTGGACATAACATACAAAGTGACTTAGTTGTTTGTTGTCATCATATACACATTGACTTAGTTGATTTCAAATTCAAATTACAATTCATATTTCAACTTGATGTGCATAATCTGTCGGACGAAGCATTGTGTTCCATTTGCGGAGCTTCTCGTATTGGGGTAGCAACGCCAGCTCGGATTCGTTGTCAAAGAACGTTTCTCCTTCGAGAATGCATTTCTCCATTACAAACTTGCATATGTCCGCCTTGACTTGTTTAAAGCACATCCTGCGGCTCTGCTGCTCTCCCCAATACTTGACACCTTCCTTGAGCTTCTTCCAGCTATTGGTGTACTTCTTGCTTTCCCTTAGAAACTCGCATGTGTACAAGCCACATGTCTTCGATCCTAGTGGCTGTTTGGCGCACTGCACGATTGATACACAAGCATTAGAACCCATATATATGTATGAAACATGAATTGAACCTTTGAAATACTTATCGGGAAATCTCGTCGGATTTTGAGGTGGTACCTATGCTTGTCCTTGAACTTTTGAGTTCTTCGGTCCCAGAATCCGGGCACCTTTTGGTATTCCTTATAAGCGCTGTACGAAATATAATAGTTTTAGCCACAATTTAAAAACGTATGGTAACCGTAACTGATGAAAAAGATGGATGACTTACTTTTTCAGACAATCTTCGAATGCCTTGTACCCTTGCTTGTTTGGTACGCTCAAGGAGTCAAACACACAGCCCTGCCATCTTGAGGGTATATGATAAAAGCGACGCAGTGGCCACCCACGAGGCCCTGGCTGCACCATTGCAACAAAATAGTGTTTATGATGATTAGAAGGCATGATATGCTAGCGACTTAGGTGTACGTACATGTATTTGACTTACCCAAAATGATAGGCAGCCATTATACACTCTGGCCCATCCGGCTTGATCTTCTTCATGCATTCTAGTATGTAATTTTTCAACTTAGTCTTCTCGGCTTTCATATTTTCTTCATATTTCTTCTCTCGCTGTCGAACTGTCATCTCCGGATCAGTGATCTCGAAACCCTTGATGACTCTTTCGGCAATATGTGCAGGAGAGAGGTAGAGTACAGGACGTGTCTTTTTATTGCTTACAGTGACCGTCATGCTGCACGGACAAGTCATCGTGACATAATAAGTATAGAACCATGGAAAATACGAATGTATTGATCTGTGGAAGTTGCATTCATCGCTTACAGTGTGAATAGGGTGATTTGAACGATGTCCAGGTCTTCTTCCCGCATCAGGTTGTACATGTCGCTAAAGTCGACGGGTAGGTGCATTTCGTTACCAGCGGGCAAGTGGAAGTACTCCGTGGGAATCTTGACGTTAAAACTTGACATCCCGGCTTTTGCAGCTTCCATGTACCATAGATGGAACCTCCTTGTATCCCACTTTTCCTCGTCGATGAGCTGGGCCTTGGGAATCAAGAACTTCCCGCACACATAGTGGCTAGGGCAGTCTTCGGCCTCATCAAATAGTTGACGGATAGTTTCAGGCCTGGCATACGATGGATAGGGATGTTAGTAGCATACGATGGATAGGCCTGGCATACGATGGATAGGGCAGTCAATGTTACCATACCTTTCGAACGTGAGCGTGTACGGGAGCTTGTCGGTGGATGTTTTTGGGTTCTTGGTGGGCGGGGGAGGACATTGGCTTGTGGTTGATGGGGGAGGTGTCTTCGTCCCTGTTGCCTCCCCCGTCGTGCCTCCCTGTTGCTCGTTCGTGCTTGGCTGGCTTGTTGTTGTCGTGTTGTCGCCCTTACCGGCCTCTGAGCTTCTTGCCTCATGGACCGGGACGATCGGCGGACTATTTGGAGGCGGGGGAGACACAGTTCCCATGTCAGTGCCCTTTTCCTTTTCCCCGCCATCACCTTCTACCTTTTCCTTGTCCCCACCTTCGGTACCGCCTTCTCCTTTGTCCTTTCCCTTTCCCTTGTCCCCTCCCTTTTCTTCGTCATCATCGCTGCCGTGATCTGGATCTTCCGGAGGACAAGATCCGGCGGCTGATGGTTGTGATGCTGGTGTCGGCGTTGGAGTTGGCGTCCGAACAATGATCTCGATGTCCTCGCGGTTCCATAGGACTTCCAATCCAAGTGCCTGCCCTAGGTGCCTGGCCGTTTGTAGGTTGGGATGGTCCAATTCAAAATGTTCCTGGTCGGGAACGTGCCATAACGGGCTCACGACCACATAGTCTTCAGGGGTGTTGTCTTTGTTGAAGTCGTGAATATCGTGGGGTGCAAGAATGCATCCCTCGGCCACCACCATCTTCTTGGACCTTCCGAACGGGATGAGGAGTTGGACGTGCTGGTTTTCCTTGAAGTCCTCGTTTGAGACCCTTGGGCGATCCTCGTTCATCGGCAGTAAGGCTTTCTTTTTGTTTGCTTGAGGATTGGGCAGGCCATGGTGATCAAACATCTTCGACCTCATCACGACCATCTCCGGGTCGTTGCTCGTGAAGGCTTCCTTTATTGAGCTTTTGATCATTTCAGCCACGCCTTCATTGAAGCCCTTGTTATATAGCCCATCTTTATACCTTTGCCTGGACTTGTATGTGGCCGCGTCGGATTGCCACGACTCAACTGACTTCCAGCTCATCTTCGACCCGACACCACGCACGCGGCCGCGGTGCTCGGGGGTTCCTAGGACCTCGGTGAGCAAGTCGTGGCCCCGGCGGACCACGATGCTGTCCTTAAGCTTTGCTTTCTCCATCAAAGTCTTCTCGACGTCCTCGAGGTGGGGCTCGTTAAACTTGGTCGCCCCAGGCTTCAGCCTCTTTGGAATGCGGGCCCTCATGTAGTCCTTTGCCCTTGGGTCGATGCCCTCATAGGATCTGGAACCCCGGCAGCCTGTCTTGCTTGTTCTTCTTGCTGCCACTTGGTCCTCTCACCGGCAAAGCCAGTCATGCCCAAGTGGTGAGGATTCTTGTTCCTCTTTGCGAGCTCACTGAACTTAGCGCTCTTTTCCTCTGCTTCTTGCGTCTTTCTCATTTCGCAGAAAGCATCCCACACGTGTGCCTTGACCATATTGTACTTTAGCAGTGGCGACTTCCCCTTCTTCAGGTAATTTCTGGTCAGCATGGACCTGAAGTTGCGAAGCGCAGTCGACGCCACGTGCAAAGCCCACTCTTGGCACTTCTCCATGTCAGCTGAGGGCGGATATCTAAATCTCCTTGTCACCTCACCCCAGACATTGTTTTTTATGTCTTTCGGTACATCGTGCCAGTTGGGCCAAGTGATCTCCACCTTCTCCTTGGCTATACACGCCACTTGATTGCTGAACTTGCCAATGACTGTATCTGGAGCTATTGGGTTGCCCTCTGGCCCCACCGCATCGATGACATGCACCTCGTTTTCTTTGTCCAACTTGTGCCTCCCGTGTTGTCCCCTCACCCTCTTCTGGCCCTTAGATTTGGACGAAGAGGTTGCCGTAGAGGGAGCGGGGGCTTCTTCCTCCCTGACCGCGTCTTCGTCCCTAAACTCAAGCTGACGAGGCACAATCGGCAGCTGTTGACAAGAGTGACGAGCCTTTAGTGATTCAATCGCGTCTTTGTACATGTTAGAAAGCCAGCGTGTTGCATAAACCTCGAAACTCTCTGCTTCGTCCGCCCCTGGTTCGTACGTGGGATCGTTGCCCTCCTCTGTACGCTGCTTCTTCGGCGGTGGAGTCACGGACACCTCACTCATGAAGCTGGTTGACGAGGAGCTAGGGGTAGGGTCCCTCCATTCTCCCGTTTTGTCTTCCGCCATTTCAGTTCTACATATACACAGACGCGTATATAATATGATCAGTTCAAAGCTTTTGAATAAAAAATGACACGTATAAGTTTTTGGCTCAGATTTGCCCCTAGGTCAACACGTCACTGCTAAACTGGTTACTTGTAAAATACAAGCCATCCTAGTCTAGCAGCTGACTCAGCATAGAAAGTAGGGGGGCAATTGATCATCATCGCCGCTGCCTCAGCATAGATCGAAAGGGGTCACATCATCGCATTTGCCACTACCTCAGCTTACAAGTTTGAAAAAAATCATCAATGCAAAGAGAGGAGTAGTAGGGAGAGGAGTAGTAGTAGGGAGAGGAGTATAAGGAGAGGAGTATAGTGAGAGGAGTAGTAGTAGTGAGAGTAGTAGTAGGTAGTAAGTAGTACAGAGAGTAGTACAGAGAGGAGTGGTACAGGGAGAGAGTAGTAGAGGGAGAGAGTAGTAACCAGTAGTAAGTAGACAGTAGTAAGTAGTAGAGAAGTAGTAGAAGGAGTTGAGAGTAGTACAGAGAGGACTGGTAGAGGGAGAGAGTAGTAGAGGGAGAGAGTAGTAGGAGTAGTAGGAGAGAGTAGTATACACTAGCATCACTGGGCATCATAGGTAGTGGCAAATGGATATAGCGTAAAAAACATCAAATTGCATCATCGGCAGGAAATAAACTCGTAGCTAAAGCATCATGAGACATAAGATAGGTTCCATCTGAAATCACGAGGTGAATTGATAAGTTAATATTATATACTCTGCTAAGAAACAAATAAACTATAAGAGTCACTGATATTGCTAGTCACTGATACAGGAAGACAAAACGACCAGCAAGTAAGGGAAAACAGGAAGCTCCATACAGGTAGATCAACAAAATGAAAACAAGAAGCATAGATAGTGTTAGCATACAAGGAGGGTGTGTGTGTGTCTGATTGAAAGTGTCAAAGTGTCAAAGTGTCAAATTTGGCTCAGATTTGCCCCTAGTTCAACACGTCACTGCTAAACTGGTTACTTGTAAAATACAAGCCATCCTAGTCTAGCAGCTGACTCAGCATAGAAAGTAGGGGGCAATTGATCATCATGACAGTAAAAGTCAGATTATGGCTCCAGATCCTTGAGTGAAAATTTTGCAGAACTGTAAATGTGATTCCTGCTCTCACAAATCGAACAGAGAACTCATTTAATCTAGATATAACCATTCGAATTGTGTGCATATTTCCATGCATCAGAGATACTATTCAAGTCCAGAGAAGACCAGAGCCCAAGCTATTGCTAAGGATTTGTCATCAATAGAGAGAAGACCAGAGAAGTCCAGAGAACTCACATCGGGCTCCTGGCGGTGGACGAGCTCCAAGCGACGGGCAATGGCGGTGGGCTAGGGCACCGACGGACTCCTGGTGGCGGGCGGGCTCCAGGTGATGCTCCTGCGGCGTACAGGCTCCAGGCGATGCTCCGGTGGTGGGCTAGGCCACCGACCGGCGTCGCTCCGACTCCGGTGGAGATGGCGGTGGTGGCGGGCTAGGGCACCGACCGGCGTCGCTCCAACTCCGGCGGCGGAGGAGGGGAGGACGATAGGGGGACGAGGAGGACAGGGTGAGGAGGACAGGGGCGGTGGAGGAGGACGACGGCGGCGGCAATGGCGATGGCGGCGCGGTGGACGAATTCGACAGCCCTTCGGGGTTGAAAGGACGATGCGTGAAGGACTAAACTGCCCTTCGGCGCTGCGGTTCTTTTATAGGGGGGATTAACCGCAGCGGGCAACTTAAGGTGCCCGCTGTGGTAAATATTAACCGCAGCGGGCACCTTAAGTTGCCCGCTGCGGTTAATCTGAAAAACCACAGCGGGCAACTTAAGATGCCCGCTGCGGTTATTGATTTTGTTAACAATAATATATTACAGAATTTCTTACATAATTTGTTATTAATATAATATGAACTTATTAATAAGTCAGTAACAAATTGAGATACTATTAATATAATCTATTACAAAACTTGTCTCGAATACTTCATTACAAAACGTGTGGCATATATATATATGAATATATATACATCTTATTTTGGTGCGGGCGCTTTCACGGACCGCTTCTCACCATCGGGACGGGCCCAGGGCTTCATACCGCTCTTGTTGCAACGGTCCTCGACGGCCTTGATCTTCTTTGCAAAATCAGTAAAAAGTTGGAGCTCTGCATAGTTGTTGTATTGTTCTGGGCTTTGGACCCCATCAGCACCAACAATCCGCTGCTTTCCAGACACGACCACATGCCTCTTTGGGTCCTCCGGATAGATATAGTAGGCCACTTGCGCGACATTGGTTGCGAGTACCCATTGGTCATCTTTGTACCCGATACTTTTGAGGTTCACAGTGGTTAGCCCGAAACTGTCGACCGCAACCGCTTTGGGGTTTACCCAGTGGCACCGGAAGATTGTTACGCATACGTCCTTGCCATAGTCAAGTTCCCATATTTCTTCGATCTGGCCATAGTATTGCGTCCTCGTGTTTGTGGCCTCGTCGACACCCTCATATCAAACACCACAGTTCTGTGTCGCGCTCTTCTTGTCCTTCTCTTTCGTGTGGAACCTATACCCCTTCACATCGTACCCTTGCACGTCGTGATTTGGCTTGACGGGCCTTGCAGAAGCTTCTGCACAGTCTCCGTATCTTCATCATCAGGGCATCTTTCTAAGGGTACGTGTTGCTCCTTGAGCCAATCTATGAAACTGTTTCTGTGCTCATTTTGCACCCATGCCTCTGTGCGTTGTCTGTCATTAGCGGCACGGATCTCTTCTATGTGCCTCTCGACATATTTCTCCATGCTCACCAACTGATGAAGGATGTTGTAATGAGCTTGTTCAATCTCCTTGTATGGTATATCCGTGCGAACTTTTCGGCCCGTGCACCCCATGCCCGCGGTTCTGCCCTCGTGCTGATGGACAGTCAACCCAATCGCCCTCCCATCTTTTATGTACCTCATACACCAGTTCACTGCCTCTTCGGTTGTGTACGCCTCGATCATAGAGCCCTCCGGGTGAGCACGGTTATGAACATATCTGTTGAGGGTGGACATGAACCGCTCGTACGTCCACATCTCGTGTAGGTACACGGGGCCTAGTTGCTCGATCTGATCCACCATGTGCATCATTAGGTGTACCATAATATCAAAATATGATGGGGGAAAGCACATCTCAAGCTGGCAAAGGGTCTCCGCGATGAAGTCCTTAAGGGCAGGGAGGTCAGCCTTACCGATGACCTTCTGCGTGATGCGGTTAAAGAAGTATGATATCCGAGTGACCACCATCTTCACGTACTCTGGACCGATAACCCTTATCACAATTGGAAGGAACACCGTCAGCATGATGTGGCAGTCATGTGCATTGTAGCCAGTCAATGTGAGGTCTTTCAAGGAGACGAGGCTTTTAATGTTGGAAGAGAAACCGGTAGGCACCTTGATACCCCTGAGAAGGTTGAGCATAGCAGTCTTCTCGCCATGCCTTAGGTTGTAGGCCGCACCTGGAAGATCGACTTTACCATTATGAGGTGACCCAGGGTGAAGGTCCTGTCTGATGCCCTGGTTGAGAAGATCCGTCCGTGACTTCAGACCATCCTTCGTCTTTCCCGGGATGTCCAGCAGGACACCGATCGTTCTATCAAAGACGTTCTTCTCGAGATGCATGCAGTCGATGGCCTGGGGTGTTTTCAGTGTCTTCCAATATGACAGGTACTCGAAGAAAATCGACCTCTTCTTGAAAGGAACAGAGGGGACCTGTGACGCTTCCTCCGTCGTGTCTCGCTTTCGCTTCCTCGTTTGTTTTGTCCCCTCCTCTAGTGGCTTCTTCTTCTTCCCAAACTCGATCTGATCAATATCCTTCACCATCTCATACACCTTTCGCCCCCAACTAGTCTGCGTCGGTGGTTCACCCTGTGGCTCGCCCTGATCATCGAACAATTGATTCATGACACTTCTTCTATATCTGTGCCTTTTCGGAAGGAACCGCCTGTGCCTCATGTACACCATCTTGTTTGATCCCTTGAGGTAAGTGTAGCATGTCTCGTCGATGCACATTACGCAGCCGGTCTTCCCTTTGATCTGCCCCGACAGTGAGAAGAGGCCGGGGTAGTCGGTGATGGTGACAAAGATGATGGCTTTTAGGGTGAACTTCTCCTTGAGGGACGCATCCACCATCTCGACCCCAACATCAAATAGCTCCTTCATTTCCTCCATTACCGGCTCCAGGAAAACATCGATATCATTGTCGGGTTGCTTCGGTCCCGAGATAAGCATGGTCAACAGAAGATACCTGCGCCTCTGACACAGATGGGGAGGTAGGTTGTAGATGGTCAGTACGACCGGCCAGGTGCTGTGGGAGCTGCTCAGCTCGCCGAACGGATTCATCCCATCGGTGCTGAGCGCGAACCGAACGTTCCTGGGATCTTTGCCAAATTGCGGGTAGGCCTTGTCGAAATCTTTCCACTGCTGGCCATCGGAGGGGTGTCGCAGCATGCCATCGTCCTTCAAGCGGTCAGCTGATGCATGCCAGAACATGAGCTTCACGTCCTCTGGGTTCCCAAATATCGCACGGAGGCGGTCGATCACTGGCATGTACCACACCGATAGTGCCGGACTTTTCCTCAACGTGTAACCCTCTTCTTCCTCGTACTGCTGATGAGCCGAGATGCGATTGGCTGCAACATTGCTCTTGTTGACACCCTTCTTCTTCCTCCTCTGACCACCTCGCAAGGCCTCATCGTCGTCTGCATCCATGCAACAGCCAGCATTTCTCTTGTAGCGACTGGCGCCACAGTGCGGACAGCTCGTCAAATTCTCATACTTTATGCCCCGATAGAGGATGCAGTGGTTAGGGCAGGCATCGAACTTTCTAAGCTTCATCGCCACTGGCCGGATAAGCTTCTTCGCCCGATACGTATTTGCTGGGATCTTGTTACTCGTCGGGAATGTTTTAGCAAGGTAACCTAACAGCTCATCAAAGCTAGTGTCTGACCACCCATGCCGAGCCTTCATCATCAACATGTGGAGGTTGAAACGGAGCACCGTGCAATCCTTCGGACATTCCTCGCGGTCCTTATATAAAGGATCAAGTGACGCCTGCTTCATCTCTCTGAAATTTTCCAGCCACTTCGGGGAGCCATACACGACGTCGTCTTCGTCGATGTGGTTGACTAAATCCTGAAACTGCTGCACATCCGCAGGGTCCTGCACCGTAGCGTCCTCAACATCTCCACCACCATCATCTATCATATCCTGGAGTACATCTACGTCCACAGCGATGTGGTCACGAGCACTACTGTCACTGAAGGCAGGCGCTACTGTTGCTGATGTGACGTGCGCTCCAGGATCTTGGTTCACCGTCGCCGTCGACGCTGAGCTTACACCAGATGCCGCCCCGACACTCGGATCGAATCTCTCGCCGTGATGAGTCCACACCGTGTAATCATCCATGAAACCAAAACGAATCAAATGAGATTGCACTCTGCCTTCTTCTTTGAAGGCGGTCAGATTCTTGCAACGATGACATGGACATATGATTGTCGTCTGGTTCGATCTCTCACGGTCAGCTTTCGCAGCGGAAATAAACTTTCTCACTTCAACGATATACCGCACATCAAGTACTCTATTGATCTTATACATCCATTCCGACCGGTCCATCGTACCTGCGATCCTTTATTAATAACACACATCATGAATCACAAAATAAAGACGATGAATTAGAAAAACATAAAAATTTATTATATTTATGTTAAATCTAGAGACAGAAGTAATAATGATGGCAAATAAAATTAATGCATCCATGATGAACTTAGAGAAACAAATATCAGTTTTCTCTCTCCTACATACAACTAGATCTAAAAGGGAGGCTAAAAAGAGAGAAAAAGAGAGGGGAAAGAGGGTGGAGATCATCTAGGTACCTCTTGTGGAGTACTTGTCCTCCAAATGAAATAAATAAACCTCAAAAACAAGTTATTTGGGACAAAAATTCGGCAAAACTTCTTCTCCCATTTTTGGTCTAAAGGAAGAAGATGATCGGGTTCTGCTGGCGGTGGCGGCGGCTTAAATAGCGAGGAATAACCGAAGCGGGCAACGTAAGTAGCCCGCTGCGGTTAATCTTATTTAACTGCAGCGGACAAGTTACGTTGCCCGCTTCGGTTAATCATTAACCGCAGCGGGCATATAAGGAAGCCCGCTGCGGTTAAAGAAGATTAACCGCAGCGGGCACCTTATGTTGCCCGCTTCGGTTAACGATTAACCGCAGCGAGCGCATCAGCGGCCGGCCGCTGGAGGCCGACCACCGAATAACCGTGGCGGGCAAAAAGTGTGCCCGCCACGGAGCCCATTTAGGCAACGCTGCGCAAGTTCTTTTTTGTAGTAGCTAAATCAAGGAATTGTGCAGAGTTTTGGCTAAGACCGAGATAGAAATGTTGCATAAGGGTTGGCTCGGTTATAGCTAAATCTGGGCCAGAGGATGCTAAGTCTGTAAGTCGTGCCCAGGCCGCACCTAGAGATTCCTTCTCGTCTTGTTTGAAGTTTAGCACATCTCTACGAAGACGAGCTACGTGGGATATGGGAAAGTACGTTAAGTAGAACATGGCTTGCAGTTTCTCCCATTCTCCGTTCACACTACCAACGTAGCGAGTATACCAGCGTCTAGCTTTTCCCGTTAACGAGAACGGAAATAGCTTCCACTTAAGAGTGACTCGCCTCATTCCTTGGATGTGAATACACGAACAAAGTTGTTCGAAATCACGTAGGTGGGTATAAGGATTCTCATCTACTTCTCCTAAAAGGGATTCTCCTGAACCATCGCTATGAGGCTGGGGCGAAGCTCATAGCGAACTGCCAAAACGGCATGAGATGAACTAGGCGGCTCCAACTCAGCGCCCGATGGAGCAGCGTAGTCAAAAAGGGTTGTTTGATCCATATTGATTTATGAAATAAAAGTTCTAATCAAACTACGATAACTTTAACGACTTTATTCTAGCTAACACAGCTATCGTTCCCCGGCAACGGCGCCAGAAAAACTTGTTGACACTTCTTAATGCAACCACTAGAACTAGACTATGGAGCCTAATCCCCGGCAGCGGCACCAGAGATGCTTATTGACACCAGAAGTGGCAAACGGATATACCGCAAGCGCACGGTAGTCAAATGTAGCTTTTCACCGGGAGTATTCCAGGTATCGTATTTCCACAGGGAACGTGAAGTGGATTAACTAGAGGTAGGGTCGTCAAAGGATGATCAAAGGGTATATGATAACTGGGATAGAGAGGTCTTCCTAATATCAATATCTGGTACTGGTTTTCTAAGAGTACTGAGGTTTACCACCTCATTCCTTACTGGGGGCGAAGGACGAAACAGTAGTTGATTAAAAGGTTCTCCACCTAACAACTACTGAGGCGGCAATGCTGCTACCCAACTATTATTTTCAACTTGCCTACAACACTTGAGAGGAACTCCAAGCACTGGCTGTGTCTGTCACTCTACCACCAGGCGTCTACACAAGTGCGACAAGAAGTCCACACTGGCAAGATATAGCCTAGACACCACGTCTACACTAATCTTACTACTCTAAAGCTAAGCTTATTAGGCCTAGAGCACTTCAACAAAGTAAAGCAATGTGCCAAGTAAAAGAACTGTAAACTTAAATTACCAGACCAGAATATTAAATACTAGAAGGACTTAGATGTAACACTTACAAGAAGAATCACATCCGCTGAGGCGCACCTTGGAGAAGACTCCCGACAGGCCGGGACTCCTCCGTGGAACTCCTCACTCCCTTCCCTCTCTTCTAACACTAAAGCTACTAAGTAGGCTTTCTCTCCTTGGATGCATACAAATGAAGAGCTCTAGGGGGGTATTTATAGCTTGGAGGTGGAGTAGCGGCTACTCTGGTGCCACGTCAGCGATCCGCGTGCTCTCCTTCCTTGGCCATTGGATCAAACCGCCATAGTAACCGTCATGGATGGATGGCCTTGATTTTTTCACGTGTGAAACATGTGCAAACAACCGACATTGGATGGGGTTCACCCTGAGGTCGGCCGACCCCAGCCAATGACAGGTGGGCCCACCACTTTGCTTCTAGAAGGTGCTGATGTCACCAGGCTGAACAGTGTAGCCAGGGCCCACCAAGGGGGGGTCGGCCGACCCCCCCTATGACAGGGTTGGCCCACCTTCTTCTCTCCCTTGGTGACCCTACATGTCATGGAGCAAGTCTTGTGGTGATGGTTGCATTTGGTTTCGGTGTGGACCCATGAATCCATGTGCTTCTCATCTTGCACCATTGAGTAAAAGCACATGTTTGATCCAAGGGTTGATATTGGCCTGAGCATGCTTCTCTTGGATCGTGCCATGTCACCTTGGCCGAGGTGGCCACCAAGGTGGGGTCGGCCGACCCCCTTGGTGGGCCCACCTGGCCTCATTTTGTTCATTTTGCCATCTCCTACAAGTTCACAAGCTAAGAGTACAAGTGGAACTTATTAGTGATAAATATCCTCATGATATGTTATACTTCCTTGAAACCGAGGCCTGTTGACGGTATTTTGATAAGGTAAAACATGCTATAACTTTCGTCAACAAGATCCCCCACACTTGAATCTTTGCTCATTCTCGAGTAAAGGTTAGAGAAAGTGAACAAGTGATTATTACATACTTAAAATGATAATGATCATAAAGCATTATTCCTAACATAGTTTATACAAATGGGTTATGTGGTATTGTCTATCATATATCCTTTAGATGTTGAGAAAAGGAACAAATCTCAAAGCAAAGTCATCTCCCTGAATTCTTGTTCTTGGTACTTAGAGTTTTTTTTAGGACAGTTTGAAAGGAAAACTCATAGTTCATGCTTACTACTCATATAGTACTCTCAATACACTCTTATAAGTGTTTGGTTCCTCACCAAGGCATAGCATGTGATTGCCTTATTTTTGTTTTATCCTAATCTATCAGGCTTATGTGGAGCTTGGTAGGGATAAACAAAGTAGCATACTTGTTTTGCATATATTGTAAAGTCAAAACAAGGATCCAAGGAGAAGAATGTCATAATCCTAGATCAAGATGTGCATGTGTGTGGAAAGTATGTGGACTAGAATGCTCCTTTAATATAATCTCTCTCTCTACTTTATTTTACCTTGAGACATGGTTAGCATTTTTCAACAATGGACCTTTATGCATCCATATTTTTTTAGTGGACCTTCATGTGTCCACTATTTTTTTTATATACTGGACCTTCATGTGTCCACATTTTTTTTCTTTTGCTTAGCCTTAATGTCTCTTTTTACTAACCAGAGTCAAAGAGAGATATTGTAGAACTTTAATGTACGGAGCATCTATAGAGTGGAAATGAATGACATGTGCAGGCATACTTCCAGTGTAGAAGTTGCATATGTAGATGGTGTGTACGTGATCTTGATCTTGGGATTATGACAAAATTCTCGACTAGGGTCAACAAGGTTTGACCAAACTCAAAGCAAAAACAAGTAGCATGTGTGTAAAGGGTTTTGCTCATGTACGCATATGTATGGTTTTGGTAGGTATTTCTCACTATAGAGGAGTAAATGATACTATTGTTTTGAGATATTTTCAAAAACAAATCTCTAAGCACCTTAAACAAAAATAGGTTTGAGTCTTTAAGCCAAGATTTATCTCACTTTTAACAACAACTTAGTCAATACGGTTTCCTAATTTAGTTTACCCATGAGTATAAACATATGTAAGAACATGGTTTTATGTCATTAACATTCTTAGCATATCATAACTCAAGTCACTTTGTAGCTTTTTATTTTATTTTATTCAGAATATGGAATGATTGTGAAACTGCTTGAATCGAGAGGAGAAAAGGGAAAACGAACCAGACAGCAGTGTGGAGCTTGTTGTGCAGAGGTGAGCTGGTGGGCCCAGGTCACCATGGTGGGGTCGGCCGACCCCACCAAATGGTGGTTTTCGTTGCCATTTGCCTTTTTGTCCATTCAGTTTTACATCTACAAAAGCACTTTTCAAAAATTCAAGAGAACGGGGGTCGCCCGACCCCTTGCTTACCTCTGTTTTGTACACTGCAGCGTGTCAGCCTGTGCTCAGCAGTTCAGTGTGGTTCAATGATGAAATTTGAGGGTCGTCCGACCCCCCCACACTTGAATTTTTCCATAAATGAACTCTGAACATGACGCAAAGGTAAAATGCAAAGCGCTCTACTGGTGGCAAACACACCAGTAGAGACGAGATATATTTTATTTTTTCTCTAAGAAGGGAAATACATTGGAAATTTAAAAGGGAAATTCAAAAGAAATAAATTTAAGATGAAACTTGGAAATTCAAAATAAATCTAACATGGAATTTTATTCTAATCTAAACTAAACTATCTATGGAGACGGGGGGTTTAGGAGGTCTTCCCGCCCTAAAGCCTTAGCGAAGCGTTTGAGCTTCGCAGAGGTGCTAATCCTAAGATGGCGAAAATCATCTTCTAAGTCTTTATTCGCCATCTTCAACTCTGACACCGTCTCCTCCAACACCCTGTTCCTTACTTGCAGGGTGGAGGTGACGTGCATCAGCCTCTCCAGATCTGTTTTCTCGTCTTCCTCCTCAAATTGTCCTGGCGGCCCCTTGATCGACGGAGGATCCATCCTCCGCCGAATAGAAGCCTGGGACTCCAGGGACTCCCGTAACTCGCCCTTCTCTTCCGTGTTGAGAGAAGGGACGACCACCTTCCCTCGGCCATGCCCACCGGCCATGATCCGATGGGTCTTCCAGAACGTGGGCGTCGACGGGGAGTACGACGAAGTGTACTCCGTACTCCCCGTTGTCGTGGTGATCGTGCGCGGGTTCTCCTCCAGCTGGGCCTTCCCCTTTAGCGCGAGTTGGCCCGTGGTCGGCCTAGTCGGCGTGATGGAGCGGCCGGGGGATTTCCTGATCCCCCTTCTCGGAGTCAGCGAGCGGGACGATGCCGCCGCGCGAGACGATGGACGGGGGGTGGTCGGCCGACCCCTGGTGGGATCGGGCGACCCCGCCACCGGCCCGGCCAGCCCCCCTGGTGGAGGTACCATGGCCAGCGGCACCGCATCGATCACATTGATCGCGAGGGCATGCTCTAGATCTTCGGTTAGAGCCCGTCGTGGCGTGGGTGTTGCAGGGCGCGTAGGCTTGCTAGTGGGTGCCATGGTTGTGCGTGGAATTGCGAGTAGGAGGAAGAAAGAGATGGGTGCAAGGTTAAATAGCGGTTGCAGATGACTACAATGCCGATTTTCACGGGATCGCCGCGGAAAACTCGTAACTTGACAGAGCCCGTCGCGCCGCCGTTCCAATCCCGTAAGGTAGGGATCGGCCGACCCCTCAGGTTTTGGATTTGGGCTTTATCTCCAAGGGTTGTTATCCACTTGCCGCGGTGAACTCATCTGTGAGTCGAACCTCCTCGAGGCGGGGTCGCCCGACCCCCTTGATGGGTGTCCGGCGCGGTCACGTACCCGGCTCGAGACCATCTACACGATTGTGCAACCCTTGTTGCAGGTGGGCCCAATATAGGGATCGCCCGACCCCCTAACTGGGGTCTGTGGGCCCCACCTCAAAGCCTAAGGTAAGTCTAGCCTATCCCTTCTCGAACAATGAAGTGGCATTTCTCCCAGTTCAAGATCAAGTGCTTTTCTTGATAGCGTTGTAAGGCACGGTCCAGATTCTCTAAGTAGTGATCAAAGGTTATTCCATAGACTGAAAAGTCGTCCATGAAAACTTCCATGATTTCTTCTATCATATCCGAGAAGATGGACATCATGCACCTCTGAAATGAAGCAGGGGCATTGCACAGGCCAAATGACATGCGCCTGTATGCATATGTCCCATAGGGGGCATGTGAACGTGGTCTTACTTTGGTCGTCGGGATGGATTGGAATTTGATGGTACCCCGAATACCCATGAAGGAAACAAAAGAAGGAATGTTTGGCTAGCCGTTCCAACATCTCATCGATGAATGGCAACGGAAAGTGGTCTTTCTTTGTGGCCTTGTTAAGTTTTTGGTAGTCTATGCACATTCTTCATCCCGTGACGGTTCATTGTGGAATCAATTCGTTGTTTTGATTTTTAACGACCGTCATTCCTCCTTTCTTAGGAGCTACTTGGACGGGGCTGACCCACTCGCTATTTGGAACAAGGTAGATTATGCCCGCGTGCAAGAGCTTCAAGACCTCCTTCTTTACTACTTCTCTCATCGCATTGTTGAGCCTCCTTTGTGGCTCTCTAGAAGGTGTAGCATCGGGTTTGATTGGAATGCGATGTGTGCAAAGAGCGGGACTAATTCCCTTGAGATCTTGCAACGAATATCCTAAGACGGATCGGTGTTTTTCTAGGACGGTGATGAGTTTAGAAACTTCTTTCGTTGTAAGTCGATCACTAATGATCACGGGAGTCTCTCTATCACCATTAAGGAAGGCATACTTAAGCCCAGAAGGAAGTGGCTTAAGCTCTATAGAGGCTTTTGGTGGAGGTTCAGACTCATCCAAGTCTAACGGTTCATCTAAATCAGTGTCTTCTTCTTGGATAAAGTCATGGGCGTCTTCTTCTAGATCAGGTTGAGAAGTTTCTAGTGAAGATACCGACATCACCTCCCCTATTGGATCAGGCTTGGGTTTTGGTTCGGCTATTGAATTAACGGAGCCGGCAAAAGGAACTGAAAGATCAAGATCCTTCCCAAGGTGACCCTTAAGGCTCCCTTCACGAAATCCCTCAATGAATCTCATGAGTGGGTGCCCAATTAACAAGTCGACTTCGTCTACGTCAAAGACATAGAAGTTTGCGAGGAAGCTAACCTTGTTAATTGTGATAGAAATATTATGTGCAATCCCGCAACTCTCGACCAATTTTCCAGAAGGAAGCTTAAGGAATTTATTGGTCGGGTTTAGCGGTTCCTCACCTAGGAGTGTTAACATCAACGATTTAGACATTAAATTTACTCCTACAGCGGGATCATAGAGGGAATCTACAGCCGTCATGTTTATGGCACACGGTATGGATGTGAAACAGGACAGAAGCTTAACGACATCTGATGATGCTTCAGCCTCCCTAAACCATTCGTTGCTCATAATAGACATGAGCTCTTGGGCAGTCGCCTTAAGGTAACTTGCCTCAAACTGGGTTGGCATGTGGTTATTAGGAGCTCTACGGGCTGTGGATCTCTTCTGCACAGGTTGTTTCGAGACATTGCCATAATCAGCGAAAAGATCTGTCTCGATATTTAGAGGATAATCCAAAGGATGAATTACTTCTTCCTTTGGAGGAGTAGGTGGTTGTGGTTCAGGTTTGACAGCTTGAGGTATAGGTAAAGGAGTTTCGGCTGTCATGGGTTCGTCCCTAGGAGTTTGATCTTCCTCTAGAGTTTCACCATGGTCATCGGTGTAGGGGGTGTTCTTGAGAATGGTCGCAAGGACTTCCTTACCTTCACTAATGGGTAAATGGAGGAAAGCTCCTTTAGAGGCTATATCAAGGAATTGTGCGGAGTTTTGGCTAAGACCGAGATAGAAATGTTGCATAAGGGTTGGCTCGGTTATAGCTAAATCTGGGCCAGAGGATGCTAAGTCTGTAAGTCGTGCCCAGGCCGCACCTAGAGATTCCTTCTCGTCTTGTTTGAAGTTTAGCACATCTCTACGAAGACGAGCTACGTGGGATATGGGAAAGTACGTTAAGTAGAACATGGCTTGCAGTTTCTCCCATTCTCCGTTCACACTACCAACGTAGCGAGTATACCAGCGTCTAGCTTTTCCCGTTAACGAGAACGGAAATAGCTTCCACTTAAGAGTGACTCGCCTCATTCCTTGGATGTGAATACACGAACAAAGTTGTTCGAAATCACGTAGGTGGGTATAAGGATTCTCATCTACTTCTCCTAAAAAGGGATTCTCCTAAACCATCACTATGAGGCTGGGGCGAAGCTCATAGCGAACTGCCAAAACGGCATGAGATGAACTAGGCGGCTCCAACTCAGCGCCCGATGGAGCAGCGTAGTCAAAAAGGGTTGTTTGATCCATATTGATTTATGAAATAAAAGTTCTAATCAAACTACGATAACTTTAACGACTTTATTCTAGCTAACACAGCTATCGTTCCCCGGCAACGGCGCCAGAAAAACTTGTTGACACTTCTTAATGCAACCACTAGAACTAGACTATGGAGCCTAATCCCCGGCAGCGGCACCAGAGATGCTTATTGACACCAGAAGTGGCAAACGGATATACCGCAAGCGCACGGTAGTCAAATGTAGCTTTTCACCGGGAGTATTCCAGGTATCGTATTTCCACAGGGAACGTGAAGTGGATTAACTAGAGGTAGGGTCGTCAAAGGATGATCAAAGGGTATATGATAACTGGGATAGAGAGGTCTTCCTAATATCAATATCTGGTACTGGTTTTCTAAGAGTACTGAGGTTTACCACCTCATTCCTTACTGGGGGCGAAGGACGAAACAGTAGTTGATTAAAAGGTTCTCCACCTAACAACTACTGAGGCGGCAATGCTGCTACCCAACTATTATTTTTAACTTGCCTACAACACTTGAGAGGAACTCCAAGCACTGGCTGTGTCTGTCACTCTACCACCAGGCGTCTACACAAGTGCGACAAGAAGTCCACACTGGCAAGATATAGCCTAGACACCACGTCTACACTAATCTTACTACTCTAAAGCTAAGCTTATTAGGCCTAGAGCACTTCAACAAAGTAAAGCAATGTGCCAAGTAAAAGAACTGTAAACTTAAATTACTAGACCAGAATATTAAATACTAGAAGGACTTAGATGTAACACTTACAAGAAGAATCGCATCCGCTGAGGCGCACCTTGGAGAAGACTCCCGACAGGCCGGGACTCCTCCGTGGAACTCCTCACTCCCTTCCCTCTCTTCTAGCACTAAAGCTACTAAGTAGGCTTTCTCTCCTTGGATGCATACAAATGAAGAGCTCTAGGGGGGTATTTATAGCTTGGAGGTGGAGTAGCGGCTACTCCGGTGTCACGTCAGCGATCCGCGTGCTCTCCTTCCTTGGCCATTGGATCAAACCGCCATAGTAACCATCATGGATGGATGGCCTTGATTTCTTCACGTGTGAAACATGTGCAAACAACCGACATTGGATGGGGTTCACCCTGAGGTCGGCCGACCCCTGCCAATGACAGGTGGGCCCACCACTTTGCTTCTAGAAGGTGCTGATGTCACCAGGCTGAACAGTGTAGCCAGGGCCCACCAAGGGGGGTCGGCCGACCCCCCCCTATGACAGGGTTGGCCCACCTTCTTCTCTCCCTTGGTGACCCTACATGTCATGGAGCAAGTCTTGTGGTGATGGTTGCATTTGGTTTCGGTGTGGACCCATGAATCCATGTGCTTCTCATCTTGCACCATTGAGTAAAAGCACATGTTTGATCCAAGGGTTGATATTGGCCTGAGCATGCTTCTCTTGGATCGTGCCATGTCACCTTGGCCGAGGTGGCCACCAAGGTGGGGTCGGCCGACCCCCTTGGTGGGCCCACCTGGCCTCATTTTGTTCATTTTGCCATCTCCTACAAGTTCACAAGCAAAGAGTACAAGTGGAACTTATTAGTGATAAATATCCTCATGATATGCTATACTTCCTTGAAACCGAGGCCTGTTGACGGTATTTTGATAAGGTAAAACATGCTATAACTTCCGTCAACACACACTTTTTGACAACTCTGCTTGGGAAGTAGAAAAGGAGCAATATCCAATCTCCTAGTAATATGGCTGCTAAGGTTGACAATAACAAGACCAATTCTTGCAATCAACGAAACATCAACCGCCTCACCTTGATCTGTTGATGTGCTTCTTGAGGAGCATAAACATAAAGTTGAGGCTAAATTCAATAACTTTCTAAAAACTTTTCTTGGGAGTTATGCACCAAAGATTGTCGAGAAAAGGTCACTCAATACATGGAGCCTGACTTAAAGGAATTGATTGCATCTCCATCTTTCATTACTCATGCCAATTATGCTACAATGTTAGAAGATCATAAGATAATTATTGGTAACAATCTTATGACTATTGTTGACATGATTATGCCATGTTTTAAGAAGCTAGAAGTTAAGACCGACGATTACATAAATCTATGGACCAAAACTTCACTTCTATGCAACCTCAATATATATGGCATGTCTTACAGTTATTATAAAAAGAAAGGTCCCTATGCAGCAGCACATAAAGACAAATTGGCTTCTTCGACAATTGAAACCGATAAGGCCAATTTAAGTGGTGTTGGTCTATCTTTGCAATTGGTCACTATTGCTCAAAATTCGGGTCATACCACACAAACTGATTATGGATCAACAGTGAATCGAGGTTTGGCGGGGTATAACATGGTTCTTTCTAACCCGCCGATGTCACCAAATCAAGTTCCTATGCTTAATAATGCCCTCATAGCTCCCGGTACAAATTTAAATGAAACTTTGAATCAGTTTAAAGAAGAGTTGTTTAAATCCACTGAGGATACCTTGGGTGTGCAAATTAAGCCTAGTAGAACATATTGTAAGTTGTACCCTTCACACATTGATTTCATGAAAGCTCATTGATTTCATGAAAGCTCCTGATAGTCTGAGGGTGCTGAAATTTTATAAATGCAGCAATATGATAGTAAATCAGCTATGAAGCATGTTAGTATGTTTTTGCTCAAATGGGTGAAGCTAGTACCATGGATTTTATGAATGTTTTTTTATTTTCGTTTATCTCTTATCGATAAAGCTTTTGCATCATTTACTTTATTACTGTCTTGTTCTATTGGTTCATGGGCTGAATTAGAAGAAAAAAATATATGATCACTTTTATAATGGAGTCTGTGAAACAAGATTGGCCCAGGTTACATTGGTTCATCAAGGACATGATGATTCCGTTCTAGATTTTGTTAACTGTTTTAGAGACATTAAGAACCTATGCTTTTAGAGACTTGACCGATTTCGCTTTGTTGGTTTATGTTCTAGCATTGAGGATATATAAGCATGAGCAATATGAGTTTCTTCATGTTATTCAATTGTTATAAAAGGTTAATGTGGTTGAATCTCGTTTAAAAGAATCATGTGATGTTCATATGTCTCATTGTCCAAATATGCATGTCATAGAATGCTACTCCGATAGCTCAGACGGTGAAAATAAAGAATGTTACCCTGATGAATTTGTGTGGCCAACACAAAACAAGTTGGTAAGTTATCCTTCTCTTAAGTCAATTCATAAGAATCCACAACAGGAGTTAAATTTACTTTTGATACATGTGAATCGGCAAAAAAAAAACGTGTTAAATTTGTCATTGACTCCCATAGTTTTCATACAACACTTACATGAGGATCCTAAAACTCGTGATCTTAGAACCAAGAAGAGAAAGAAAAGGCTGGGCAACAGAAGAACGGTCAGGCGCAACTTCCCAGTACTTACCAATCTATTATGTATTATATATTGTGCAATACACCAAACAACCTATAGGGTATCTATTATTTGGATTCTATGCTTACGAGTACCTTAGAGAGTTAGACAAATTCAGCATCAGCTAGAAGTAGCTAAAGAATGCACAAGACTGGTGGCAAAGAAAATGAGTCGTCGTAGGGAATATAATGAGACTGTAGTGTATCCGTCTTGCACAAATGCTTGCATCAAAGCGAAAAGTTCTTCAACAACGAGAGCAAGTTAGTGTGGATTGAGAAGTATATATGAGAAGGTCAGAAATTGAGATGAGCTACACATGGGTAAACAAGTTAATGCATGTGTGGTGCATTTTACTCTTGTTTTTTCTAAGAGGGTGTCTTTTCTTTTGATGAAGATTCTGAAAAATCCACCTATAGTAAAAATATCAAACTAGTATCATTAAATTTTCAAGAAATATGTTCTGATAGTGCATTTATTTATTACTTAATCCATCCTAAATTATAAGACGTTTAACTTTTTTGACACCAAGTTTGACCACTCGTCTTATTCAAAATTTTATGCAAAATACTACTTCTTTTGTCATGACTTTATTTATCAATAAAGGTTCTTTAAGAATGACTTAAATTTGACTATATTTACATAAATTTTTTAAATAAGATGAGCGGTCAAACTTGAGATCAAAAAAGAAACGTCTTATAATTTGGGATGGAGGGATTATATAGATATCACTATATTTTTTTAAAAAAATTGCTCAAACTAGAATAGTTCGACATACCACAAATTATCATTCTCAAACAGCTTCACGCGGCTAGGATTTGATTTGCCTAGAGCGTGCAGCTCCTATCCTATACCTTCTTCTTCCTTCTCCCTCTCTTTTTTTCTCCAAAAATCCTTCTACCACATATCTTTTTTTTTTTTTGCGAGGTCTTCTGCCATATGCCCATATCTCTCATCCCCTCCTCTCCCATATCTTCTTGGAGTTCATGCGGTGCGGCCTGCTGTACCAAAAAAATCACGCCCGGTCCTAAATTGTGACAATATCTGCAAATTACACAATGCAGTTAGGATGCGCCATGTGGGCTCACTGATTATTCACTGACGACCATGAAACACGCATGAGTGGCTGCATGCATGTTTGGATTGGCATGCAGAGAGAGAGAGAGAGGTAATTTTCTCCTGCTTCCTAGGAGTTACTTTTATATGTAATTATTTCCTACTCCATGAGAGTAGTTACTCTCGTATGTATATCTCTCGACAAAGTAGATGTATGCGGAGTATATGGTCATACTAGAATATCAGCATACGGGGACATGCTGAAATTCAGGTGCTTGAATTTTAGTTTTTTAATACGACAGTTATTGTAAATATTTTTTATACTAAAATTGCAAATTTCATTCACTGTAATTTCTGTGGAGGCAATCTATAATTTTTGGTACCCAGAATAAAAAAACTCGTTAAACAAAACCACAACCCGATAAAATCTGATTTATGTTGGCATAAATACAATTAAAATTTATAATTATTTTATGTAGGTAGACAAGGATAAAAAATTACTATGTTATAACACAAAAACAAATGACAAATCACAAGGGTATCAACTTATTTGTACTAGGTAGTTGTATAATAATATTGCCTGAAATCATCTTAAAATTTAGACACCTAAAATATAGGAGAAGTGAAAAAGTAATGCATCTAGCACGCCGACTTGCATTGCTTGACTTCGTCTTTGTTAATAATACGATGATTATTGGCCCCGCAATCAACTAGACTTGTTCGATTTGGAAGAGCAGCCATCTGGGTTAGGTGCAGACTTAAAGAGAAGGTCGTCCAGGAAGTAAAAAATGAAATTGCACTGAACAATACAGTTTCTGTCATGTGCATGTACAGACACCTTTTCAATCGGGATTCCCTGTTTTGTCAACTGGCATCTTTATCAGTTAACTAGAGGTTTGGCCACATGGCTCACAACAGACATGTTGAAATTGGCACCATATCAAATTATGAAGCATCTTGATTTGATGCTCTATGCTGGAGAGTCTCTAGGTCGTCGTTCCATTTTATTGATACATCAACCTCCAGTGATGCAAGAACGTGTTAAGTGCTTGATGTTATTAAAATTTAGTGCTACTAGTACCCCGGTTTGTTAGACTTTGTCACGATCTGTCAATTATATTTTTTTTAGGAAACTGGAGGGGCCATGCTACAAGTACCACTGCAGGAAAATTTATTAACAAACGAAGGAACAGTTTACAAACAAGGAAAAGCAAGAGGAAAAAAAAAGAAAGAAGGGGCCAGAGGAAAGAATCTTGGTTAATGTGGTGACTGTGAGGTGTAGACTTGCGAGGTCAAGATCGGCGATTAATTTTTAATTTTGATTTTAAATATAGGCAGGGCTTGATGTTTTGAAAGTAAAAAAAAAAGACAGTTCCCATTTTTTTTTGAATCTGGGTACAACTTTGAACGCACACAACCCACGCACACCACACTCACACCACACGCACACACACGTGTGCGCGTCCGTACACACGCAAAGAAAGAGATTGGGAGACTCGCCGCCTCCAGTGCGCGGGAAACGCGCAGTACCACCGAACGCGTACGCGTGCGTGTACCCTGCAAATTCTGGATAAAATCCAGAAAAGGTGTGAACACCAGGGTTCACCTCCAGTGCGCGGGAAACGCGCAGTACCACCGAACGCGTACGCGTGCGTGTACCCTGCAAATTCTGGATAAAATCCAGAAAAGGTGTGAACACCAGGGTTTGAACCCTGGTGGGTAGGACGGTTCTTTTGAATGAAAGAAGAGAAAACAAATGGAGATAGGAAATATAAAAGGAGTACGTGGGCTTATATGGGCTGCCAAAACCTGGCCTGCTCCTAGCTAGATACGGCTGACACGGCCCATTTCTGGTGGCTTAAGGATGATCTTTCTGCCAACAAGTATCATTACATGCATGCATGTCATCCTGAGGGCGACATGTAATGTCCCCATCCTAGAATAAATGAATAACTTAAACAAGGAAAGGGAAAAGAAAATTGATGAAAAAAATCACATGTATATCCTAGAACATCATAGCAATATTTAACTTCAGTATTGTGCTAACTGTTGGTCAACTGTTGTTTGTACCACATGCAGGCTGCGTTTTCTTGGCCAGGCGATGGCAAGGTGCCAAACTCTGTGACAATTGCATAGACGGTGGATGTCGTCTTTATGTTTCCCAATATATGCGGGAGTTAATATTGTTGTCTACGTTGTTTATGATTGTGCTTTAGTCAGTCGTTATATATGTACGTGTGCTAGGAGAGAAGTTCAGCATCTGCATACATGATCGAGTTGGAACACAGACAGAACATGATGTCAACGCATGCTTCAAGGTGTGGCGGGAAGGTGGATCATGATGAAAAACCTAACTGCATTCACATGTGTGTGTTAGTATTGCTTTAATTTATTTGCATGGAGATAGATGTTCCATGTAGGATGTGAGCTAGTGATCAAGCAAAAACATGATGAGTGGGTGTTGATAAGACCAATGATATATATGATTAGCTTGTTTATGTTCGATTGTGGGTGTCCTTGTGAGGGGCTCCAATGAGGACTACCTAGGGGGAAGCCTGAGTTTCTCGATACGTCGATAAAAATACTGAAGTCATCGACGAGGTTTTCTTCCACATTCATACTATATGTATCTTGGTTGTGTGCTTACTTTCGTAGCTTATATTGATAGGACTCGAACATATATTTCATAACTTTTTGCGGTAGAGATGACAAGACACTTAGCAAAAAACCTTAGTTACGCATGTATATATATTATTTATTATTGCATAGATTTTCACTAGGAGAATATAGCGGCCAAAGTTAGAAAATAGATAGCATTTAATAAGTTATCTAATTCATCCCTCCCTTCGCAGACGAGTAAAAACACTCTCCTTCACCGTGCAAAAACTAGTCTAGGCTAGCTTGTTTTGGTAGTGGATATGGGCTGTTTTTTGTTTGTTTGTTAAAACTGGCCCAGACCTGTGTGCGAGTACATTGTAGACGATGGCTGACGTAAAAGTCGGCTAGCCTGATTTACCTGATCTATACCGAAAGATCTAGCTCTGCATCGTATGTGATCTGATCTCTTTAGCATAAAAAATGCCATGAAGAAGACTGGACAGCTTTGAACTTGATGAATAATTATATTGATGATGAAGTGCCAAGTACGTATATATCCTACACAGGGTTTTTTTTTTTTGAGCATTTTCGTCCTACACTGGTTGCTCGTGATGAAGGATATGAACTCGCTAAGGGTTCGGGCCGAATTCAGTTTGGTGCCTGCTTGTACTGCTAGGCGTTCCTGGGCCTGTGGGCCGTGCAGGCTCGAGACCTCGCTGGCCGAGCCCAATCAGTAAACATTGGAAAAAGTTCACTTTCCCTCCCTCAACTTTTGAGGAAGTCCGATTTTCCTCCCTCAATTTCAAAATCGGACAAACAACCTCCCTCAACTTTTGAATCAGTGCATTTTACCTCCCTAACCAGGTTTGGACGGTGGTTTTGCTACAGTAACAGTGGTTTTGCTACAGTAAGAATGGTTTTGCCTTTTTCTTTTTTTTTTATTTATTTTTGCTGAATTTTTGAAAAATCATAGTAAATCATAGAAAAATCATAAAATAAAAAATCCAATTTTGTTTGACTCCATATGAGTAGATCTATACAGTGAATATATAATATGGTATACTTTAGTATAAAGTTTTTGTTGTAGATTTAGATCTATGCTTTTTTGTAATTAAAATAAATTTATAACTAAGTTATACATGATTTAATGAGTATAAATTTTTTAATACAGTTGAAGCATACAATAATTAGTCCACCATAAAAATTTGATCATAATTAGACTATACAAATTGTAGCTATGAATTAATCCAAATAATTAAAAAAAAACATATTATTGTATGAAATTAATTGTAATATTTCATAGCTGCAGTTTCTATAGTCTAATTGTGGTCAAATTTTTATGGTGAGATAATTATTGTATGCTTCAACTATATTAAAAAAATTGTACTCATTGGATCATGTATAACTTAGTTATAATTTTTTTTAGTTACAAAAAAACATGGGTCTAAAGCTACAACAAAAATTTTGTACTAAAGTATACCATATTATATGTTCATTATATATATCTACTCATGTGGAGTCCAACAAAATTGGATTTTCTATTTTATAATTTTTCTGTGATTTACTATGATTTTTCAAAGATTCAGCGAAAATAAATAAAAAGAAGAAAAAGACAAAATCATGGTCACTGTGGCAAAACCACTGTTACTGTAGCGAACCACCGTCTAAAACCGGCTAGGGAGGTAAAATGCACGGTTTCAAAAGTTAAGAGAGGTTATTTGTCCGGATTTTAAGATAAAGGAGGAAAAGTGGACTTCCTCGAAAGTTGAGGGAGGGAAACTGGACTTCTTCCTTATTATTGCACCTCTGTGGTGGCTAGACCAGGCTCTCTCTGAGCCCAGGGTGCGGGGCTGCAGACATCATCGTCAGCACAGGCGATGTACAGAAGCAGCAGCCATGGCCATATGCATACGGCGGCGAGCCTAAGCGGTGTGGCGAGAGCCCCGGCCGGCCACGGGTTAGTGGGCGCTAAAAATTAACATGCCACGCTCGTCGCCCGCCACCACGCATGCAAGTATAAAATGTTTTGGGTCATTGGGTCGACCCAAAAAATTGATCAAATGAACTAGAGTGGTATTTTTGTAGTTTGAGGAAAGTGAAAAAATGAACTAGAATGGCATCCAATCGTAATTAGTTGGTTGACCCAAAAAACACCATTGGGTACCCACTTGCATCCCTACCCGCCACGCCCGGCTGACCGGCGGCGCTGGCGGCGCGCGCGTGACTACCTTTGTTCGTTTCTCAACTTCTTAAATTAGATGGAATAATTTCCACCATATAAGTTGAGTCAACGTCCCTTAATTTTTCTATCCGGTACAAACATTAATTCTTATAGTTACACACTATAGAGTTATTGATTTATTAGATATATATATATATATGGGTCTGGCCCATAATAAATTTAACAAAAGTGATTAAATTTTAGTGGTCTTTACTCAGTATAACTAAACGGGAGTCACTAAACTTTAGGAGACAATAAACTTTAGAAAACACTAAATTTTAAAGGACCTAACCAAACACTGTACGGGGTGGGCGCCGCGTTTGCAGCTACTCCCTCCGTCCCTAAAAGACTATCGCTTCGCTTCTCGAGAAACGATTTTGACTAATTATATATTAAAAATATTAGTATTTATGGTATAAAATTAGTATCATTAGAAAGATCTTTGAATCTAGTTTTTTAACAATTTTTTTTGAAGATTTAAATATTACACATATTTTCTATAAATTGAGTCAAATTTATGGCACGCATTCCATGACGATATTCTTTTAGGTTCGGAGGGAGTATGTGGCGATCTAATATTAGATTTTTTCTCTAAAACTACAATGGATCAAAGCATATCCTAAGTTTTGGCATACACGGATAACTGAGTCATCAGCTGCTTATGTATTTTTTAGCCTGCTGTCGATGCCTTCTTTACTCGGTTTGGTGCGTACGAACTTCGCCATAAATGGCTGCTGTGCCCTTGATAACGGTTTAGTGCGTACTATAAATTTGCCATAAATGGCTCGATCTGCCCGTGTCAAGCACATGCTTTCTGTCCAAGATCGTACACAGAGAAGCACATGCTCGTCGCAATGCGCCTAGATTCTGGACAAATTGTTTTTTGGATTTCATCACTATCTTGTCTGAGGCTAATAAAAATATAATTCTTTTTTTTATACACGCTCTTGATATGAGAACAAACTAATCAGTCTGCTTGGAGCGACTAGTAGACAAATTTCGTACCTATCACCCGCGCATGCTACTGCCAATCCGGGACTAAAGGTGTAAAGGTGAAAGCCTTTAGCCCGGTTAAAGACTCCCACGAGAAAAAATAAATTTGCGTTCGTGAGATTTGAACTCAGCACCTCTCGCCTCACGCATGTTTACCAACTGAGCTACACCCACAACTCACATGATACAGTTCTAGACGTTTTTCTTTTGAATACACTCGTGAAGGACTAAAAGGACCTTTAGTCCCAGTTGGTAACACCAACCGGGGCTAAAAGGTACCAACCGGGACTAAAGTCTGGGGGACCTTTAGTCCGGGTTAGTAATACCAACTGGGACTAAAGGTTCACCTTTAGTCTCGGTTGATTTTATCAACCGGGACTAAAAGTCTTTAGCCCCGGACATAATTTTTTTTGCCGAGACTATAGCTCAGTTGATAGATCGTCCAAAGACCATTTCTGTTGTAGTGTAAACCGACTTCGAAATACACTGTATGTGTTAAACAACATTATTTTAATGTTGGTCTTACATAACTGAACTATTCCCCCTGTTGATTCTTTTTTTAAAAGAAAAAGTGATGGCAAATTGACCCAAATGATAGCGAGGCTCTGGAATTCAAGATTTACTATTCGTGAAACAATATGTTTTTCTCTTACAAACAAATCAATTGTATAAATAAACAGAAACCGCTTTAAGTTGTGCCAAACATAGTCATATTATAGATGTTATAAGAATGCTGCCTAGCTACTATCAAATAGAGGTGTGGGACCAGGCAAACAAATGCTATGTGTTAAATAGCATGGCTCTAAACCGCTTAACCAAATTCTTTTAAAAAAAGAATGAGGAATCATATTTTTAGGCTATAGTATGACACAAGACATTCTATGATTTAGAATCATAAGTCTTGGGTAACTTAAATGGTACTAAAGTCCGCCCCCAAGACAAAAAAATTATTGAAACCTCAGAAGTCTCCCTTGCGCTTTGTGACGTTCAAATCCAGGATCTTTCACCTCACGTATAACTTACTTACCAGCTCAGCAACACACCACATGTGACACAGTTTTGGACGCTCTCCTTTTGAATTCACTTGTGAGAGACTTTTAATCCTGGGTGAAAGACCTTTAGTCCGGGTTGGTAACACCAATCGGAACTAAAAGGTCACCCTTTCGTTTGGGTTGGTATTTAACCAGAACTAAAGGGGTCAAGGCTCTATAGTCCGTATTATAAACACTAGCCGAAACTGCCACCTCCCCACATCCCTTTCTCTCCACCTCAGCACCGCCGGAGCGCGCCACCGGGAGGCCCGGGCGGCAAACCATGATGGTGTCGGCGAGGTCTTGCCTCAACGATGCCCTGTTTATGGCGCGACGGAGGAGGGGCGAAGCTGGGCGGCCGGCGATGGCACTTGCTTGCATGGGCGGCGGATCCATTTGCGACTCATCCGATTTGGCCCTTCGCGACCCGATCTGGTGGAGTCCGCAAAAATCAGATCAGCCATCGTAAGACTCGGTCGGCGTCTCGTCGTGCCGCCACTGAAGGCGGGCTCGGCGGAGCCAAAGCCGTCGCGTGCCTGGGCATCGACGGCCTTACTCGTGCAACGGTGGCAACCAGCCTAGCAGGGGCCGACCCACAGGGTATGCCAGGTGGTCCACGGCATACCCTGTGGGCAGCAATACATTTAACACTCAGCTATATGATTTCTATAGATACTGAAATTTTCAATCACATTCACATACTCATGTTGTTAACGCAATGGTATGTCTGCTGCCTTCTGAATTGGAGATCCCCGGTTCCATTCCTTGCCGCTGCATTATTTTGTTTTTTTTCATTTTCCACTGTTTGCGATTCTTTGCTGCTGTTTTTTTTTCATTTTCCACTGTTGCATTTTTTTCTTTTTTCCCATTTTCCACTGTTTGCCAAATAGTTTTAATTTTTTATCTTTTATTCCCTCTCAGTATTAATAACTATATATATATATATATGATATAAGTTTGGCATCAATTTATTATCACTTACCAATAGCAATGTAGAACACTATTTTAAATATCATTTTTGTCTCCTCTAAAATTAAGTATAGATAATAATATACTTCATTCTTCAGTTTTATAGTTATATTTCGAACTATTTGTATCATTTAAATAATTTATATCGTTATTTTTTTGTAGTCTTTAGCTTAATCATAGAATTTAAAGGCTTACAACTGTAATGCACGTGATTTTGCCGAACTGAAATATGATTTTATCGAATTATATAAAAAAGTTTTATCCGGCATACCCTGTGATTTTATTTATCTGGCATACCCTGTGATAAAATCCTAGGTCCGCCACTGCAGCCTAGGCGTGTACGACAACGACCAGATCAAGACGGAGACGACAATCAATGATGTAACATTTCGGCAATTGATGGGCAATGGCGGTACTATCATGTTTCAACGGCGGTGACGCATGTGGGCACCACTTTCCTTGCTGGAGGAGTCGTCTTTCCATGCGGATCTTCCCGAGTGAAAGCTCATGTCCAGTTTTCTGGCGGGGCGATGATGGCGTTTGCAGTTGTCATTTTCTCGTTGGAGACGTCGCTCTTGGAAGATTTCTTGGGTTGTCAGCTTTGATGCCGGCAACGAGATGGTGACTCTTTTGCATATACACCAGATGTTTCGTGTTGTTGCCAGAATACAACATCCAGTGTCTTCAAGGTGGTCGTGTCCAATGATCTTTTAGTACCCTTATTAGGTCTGACAGACGTGTGTGACGACATTGTCTCGACGTTGGTGGTCATACTCTTATGGAGTCGACATCACGGAACAAGTCATTTTTCGCATAGGACTACTAGAGTTCCTTGTTGGAATTTTTTTTTCCATCCATCAATTTCTTTTATTTTAGTTTTCTCTGTTATAATAATTTGGTCTGATTCTACTTGTTGCTAAATGAAGCCGGGTATGAAATACTATCCTTTATCTTAAAAAAAAGAAACACTAGCTGAGACTATAGTAGACTCTTTAGTCCGAGTTCGTAACACCAACCGAGATTAATGTTCAGCTAGTCCCAGATTCAATTCTAACCGAGACTAAATCCAAAGTTGGGTGTGGTTCAAAAGTTTGTTCTATGTTAGTGAGCCTATTCTGCTGGTGGTTTGAGCGCTTCTGTATGACAGTGTGCGGCTGTTCTATCTCTTACCTACCAAACACTGTGCATGCAGCAGCAGCCAGCTAGCTTTAGTGTCGTTCGGTTAGTAGGTGCCATTGTATTGTGCAGTAAACTCTGGCGATCAGAAGCCTTCTTTCATCACAGTTCAGCAACATAATAATTATATTAACTTGCCTATTTTTTGGGTCCACTGGTCCCTAGACTCTTTAGCGATATGGATCTTGCTCAACAGGATCTAGCAAAAACCAATACGATCTAAAGATTGCTGTATGGTCCGACATGCATTGGCCCTGAAGTATTTAGATGAATTAAGGGCTTGGTTTTCCAATGCTTTTGCCTCAAAGCAAGTTGTTTGATTTACTGTAGTTCTTTTTTTTTAAAAAAAAACATAGACAGGATCAGCATGGGTGGCCATCGTCGACTGCATGCGGCGGGGGGCATCCATGGTGGTTGGCTTTGAAATGTTGGTGGTTGGCCATGGAGTGTGTGACAGAACGACAGTTGGTGTACAGTGGTACGGGCGCGCGGCTGGCTGCCGGCCTTTTTTTTTTTTTGTCTTTTCACATCAAACACAGTCAACATTGTTGGTAGCGAAGGAAAACCAGGAATGGAGCAGAGTGCAGAGCACAAGGAAGGGAGGCAGGGGACGCAAAATTTTGCATCTAAACACACCCTAAAAGAATAACCGGAGAAACATTTAATTGGACGGGGCACAGTGTAGTCTTTCTTAGGCCAATCGCAATGGGGGTTTTATTTATGTTTCATTTGCATTAAATATGCTGCCACATAAGCTTGTTTGATGACATGACAGTGTATTTAAGAAGAGAGAGATGAAATGAGTTTCATCTAGATGAAACTCTCTTAGCACGAATATCAACTCTCTATTAGTCATAGAATTTAATGCATATGTGTCGGTGTTTCGAACCCGGGGGTATGACACCAACGAGTGATATGATCGCGTGCTCTCTTCCTGTATGGTGATGCAAGATGACACAAGGATTTATCCTGGTTCGGGCAAAGAAGGCCCTACGTCCAGCGGGGGAGGAGGTTCTTGTATTACTTGCACCTAACTGCTTGTACAGGGGCGAATACAAGCTCAGTGAGCGTGGACCGGAGTCCGGACTCGTGTATGTGTGTGTGGACTTGTGTGCGAAAAAGCGTGTGCGTAACCGTGGACTCGCGCGTTGTCTCTTGCGCGCGAAGGGCCCTGGCGTCCCCTTTTATAGAACAAGAGGAGGCCAGGGTTTACACAGGATTGACATGTACAGCGCTCGGTATGGCGAAGGGTAGGAACTCTGTCTTGTCGAAGTCACTATAGCCAACGTGGGTGTTGCTGTTGAGGCGTCATTGATGCGTGGCCTCCATCCCGGGCGCGGACGTGGAGGCGTGGCGACGTGGAAGCCGTACAACACCCATCCCGGCACGTGCAGGACACGGCGGGGTCCCTCCGGGTCTTGGGGTACCTGTCCTCCAATAGCGTGAAAGTAGCCAGGGCTCGAGGGGCTCAGAGCCGGCCTCGAGGTGGCGCTTGCGGGGGGTTTGAGTCCCCGCAGGTATGGGCAAGTCCCGGGAAACCCGATTGAGCAGCAGGTATCCGGGCCTCGAGACGTGGCTTGGACGTGCAACAGCGTAAGATATGGGTTAACAGTGTCGTACTGGTGCCTTTTTACCCATGCTTGTTGCGAAAACGAGACTTGACTCTGCCCTGGTTCACTGTGGTACACGTCGGGTTGCAGAGGACGTGACTGGAGTAGGTGGATGCATTAAATGCGCGGTATGGGGCTAGGACGGAGCGCCAGCCCGAGGCCTGGCTCGGAGGGCTCGGGCGAGACGGAGATTGAGCCCCCGCCTGAGGCCTGGCTTGGAGGGCTCGGGCGAGACGGAGAACGAGCGTTCGCCCGAGGCCTGGCTTGGAGGGCTCGGGTGAGCGGAGGTTGAGCTCCAGCTCGAGGCCTAGGGTGTGACGAGCCTCGAGGGATAGGCTATCGTGCTGGAGGGGCTCGAGGTCCCCGCGCGGGGTCCCGAGGAGCGGTGCACAGCTGTAGCGGGTTCGAGGGGTAGGCTACCAGGAGGCGGTCGGTAAGGTTTTGGCAAGTCTAAGCTCCCTGGCGGTGGGCCTGCGTTGCAGGCTCCGAGGGGTTGGTTTCTTGGAAGGTTAGCCTAGCTGGGTTTATTAATTGGTGTTCTAGGTTTAACCTATTTGTTTGCGTTGATTGGGGGTACCCCTTTGGTGTTCCCCCAACAGTAGCCCCCGAGCCCTTGTTTGAGTGTTTGCACTCGAGCAGGGGCTCCCGACTGGGATCTCGAGGGTTAGCTAGCCGGATCTCGAGGGTTTGGTTGCTTTGATTCCGTGGGTGTCGTGCGAGCGACACCTACGGGTGTAGCCCCCGAGGCCACGGGGGAGTGGTTAGGACTCCCTCGTGGGCTGTTTTGTGAGTGTGAATGTTAGTTGCGTTTTTTAGGTTCGGGGGTGTCGAGCCCCCGAGTTTTTTACCCTCTTTCGTCGAGGGGTGCCAGGCTGAACCGACCGGCCGGCACTTCGAGCCGTCCGGCACGCCGGTTGCCCCGGCTTGTCGTCCCGCGAGTCCTTTCGATCGGATGCGAGGGGGGATGCCTCGTACTACCACGAGCGGGCGAGTATCGAGGTTCCCGGTGAGCTGGTAACGGGGGAATCCAAGTGAGACCTCGTGCCCCGTTCGATGGGGTCGACTGTAGCCCGGAGGCGATCTCATAAAGCATGGGTGCTCAGTCTGCAGGAGTGCCGGGTCCATTCGATAGGACCCGGTGGCTCGATGCCTCCCTCCGAGGGGATCTCACTGCATGTCGTGCTCCCCGCCTTGGATACACGTGAGGGGCCTCGAGGGCTTGGCCCTCGAGCGATGCTGCGAGTGGCGCCCCTTAGTGTCCCTGACTCGGGTGCTCGAAGCCGGCTGTCGAACCCTCTTCGAGGGCCAGCCTTCGCTGCTTCGAGACTTAGGGCCGGGGCCCATTTTTACCTTCCTGAAGAAGCCTCCGTCGCTTGGAAACCTTCTGCCCGTTGGGCGCGCCTTTTTAGGCGAGGTAGTGGAGATCGTGGCGCTAGGGCGACCGATAAGAAGTCAGAGCGGCGGCCGTGGCGGGCCCGGAGAAGTGGAGCGAATGCGGAGTTGCCGCGTGTACCTGTCGACCAGCTCGAGATGCGGTTAGGTGGGCACATTAAATGCGTGCGGTTACTTTTTCCGCCGTCGTGGGAAACCCCGCCCGCTGGGGTTTTCTCCTATAAATATCGAAAGAGGGGAAGAGGAACCCTTTACTTTGCCTTTGCCTTTACCGTCGCCGTAGCCTTCACGCGCCCTCTTCCTCGGGTTAGTCGATTGGGAATTTTCTGGCCATCCGTCCGCTGCTCGGGTGCGCGCCGTCATCGCCATGGCTGCCCAGACACAAGCGCTGCCGGCCGATGACTGGAGCCCGACGAAGGTGACGCAGCGCGAGATGGACTCGTTGGTGGCCCAGGGGCTTCTCCGTCCCAACCCGGAGGAGGGACCCGCGTGGTGGGCTGTCCCGTCGGCGGATCACCGGGAGCCGCACCCACCGGAGGGGTATGTGGTGAGCTTCACGCGCTACCACCGCATGGGGCTCGGTGTTCCGCCGATCCGCTTCATGCGGGCGTTGACCCACCACTACGAGGTGGAGCTGCAACACTTCTCCCCCAACTCAATTTCGCACGCCGCCATCTTCGCCGCAGTGTGCGAGGGGTACCTGAAGATCGAGCCGCACTGGGAGATGTTCGTGCACCTCTTCCGGGGCGAGCTCTTCATCAAGGCCTTGAAGCCGAGCGGGAGGCGGCTCGTGCGCATGGGCTCCCTCACCGTCACTGCGAGGACTGGGACCTCGTCGGCCAATGTCCCCCGCGAATACCTCCGCTACAAGCTTTCCACCAACCAGGCCGGGTGGGACGACCACTGGTTCTACCTGCGGAATGAAGGTGGTCTCCTTCCGCAGTACACCGGCAGGGTCCTCACTCAGCGCCCGGAGAAGTGGACCTGGGGTGTCGCGGCGGACAGGCAACGCCACCTGGTTCCACTGATGAAGATGATGAAGATGCTGGTGGACGAGAAGAATCTGACCGTTCAGGCGGTCATCTGGGCGTTCCATCAGTGAAGGGTTCTTCCGCTGGCGGACCGCCCCCTTCTTATGCACGAGATGGGGCCGAAGGCCCAGCTCGAGGCGCTAAATCGGTCGAGGATGGCCGAGGAGAGGCTGCCTCGGAACGAGGGCGTCTCCCGGGTGTCGATTACGATCCAAGGGTCGTTCGTCCCCGAGGACACCAACCTAATCGCCATGGCACCCGACAAGGGGTGTCTCGACCTGGTGAGCCCCCCTCGAGCTAAGCTGTCCCGAGCCTCCTCCCCCTTTCTCTTTCTCTGAACCTTGTACATTCTTCTCGTGGTTTTTTCTCGTCATGCTTCTTCTTCTTCGCAGGGGACGTTTACTTGTCGTGCATCGAGGCCCCCGGTGAGGGAGGACGCCGCGGATACCCAGGTGAGGCGCCTCTCTGCTCAGAAAGACAAGGAGAGCAAGGATGCCAGAAAGAAGAAAGAGAAAGACAAAAACTTGCGTCGCTCGGCTCGGGAGCAGAGGCTGGCCAAGGCTCGTCGTAACCGGCAGCCTGGAGATGGGTCCCCCGAGCTCAGCTCTTCGAGCTCGGAGGAGGAGGGTGATGATGAGGAGGATAGTGACGACGAGGGGATGGATGCGCGTCTGAGGCGTGCGGGGGTCGTCGACGTCCGGGCTGACCGTTCCTCTGTGCAGGAGGATGTCTTGGAGGTCCCTCGGGCGAAGGGATCGCGCGGGACGCAGCCCGGAAGGCGGCGCGAGCCCTGCCTCGTCGGGGCTCAAGGCCCGTCGAGCTCCGTGCCGGACGTGCCCCCGGACGCAAGGAAGCCTCGGACCCGGGCGCCGTCGCCGCGGCACAGAAGGAGGCCACGGCCACGTCTGCCCATGCGGGGGGTCTCGAGAAGGCCGGCCCTCGAGAAGCGGCCAACACGTCGAGAGGGACTCCGGGTCCGATCGCCGCAAGTCGCCGAGGGCGGCGTCGAGCCGCGGAGGAGCGGGCAACATGAGGGGGCGTCGAGCCCCCGCCATGATGACCGTCGGGTGGGGAGCCGTGAGCGCTCCCAGAGCTCCTCACCGCACCGTCGTCGGGAGAAGGAGACCGACGCGGGGGGACGCGACCGCCGGCACGTGCGCCGGAGCAGGTCCCGGAGCCCGCGCAAGGAAGGGCGCCACGAGGACCGCTCGAGGGGGACGCGGTCCCCCCCGGGACAAAAGGCAGGAGGAGAGCTCCCCACTGGGGTCGGGCCACGAGACGCATCGGGCGCTTTCCCCCCGTCCAAGCCACGTGGAGACGGCTCAGGGGCGTGGCTCGAGCTATGGGCGGGCTCGAAGCCCCTGAGCGGGTCCGGCGATTCGGGGAAGAGGCCCCGCCCTCGCTTTGGGTGAGTAGGTCTCCTTAATTTCGTTGGTAGGGAAACTTTACCTTTTTACCTTTGGTGATATGGGCTGTTTTCTGGCTTTTCAGGGAGAAGCGCCCCCGGCAGGAGATGGTCCCCGCAGCGTCCAAGCGGGCCAAGACCTCGAGTTCTGCCGAGGCCCAAGCACCTCGAGGTATGGCTCCTTCTTCCACTGGGGAGGCCGCTTGGCTGGCGAAGGCTCGAGCAGCCATGGCTCGGGGAAGCCAGATGGCCGCCGCGGATCTCGGTGAGGCCAACGCCGTCGACCACGGGGGTCGAAGCTTTTTCCTGTTTCTGACGACGTCGTTCTCCTTCTTCAGCAGGGACCACGGCTCCTGGCGCCGAGCCCCCGCTACCACCGCGTCCGTCGCGGCACCGCCCCTCCTCTTCCTCCTCCTCCTCGGGTGGCGCCTATCGAGAGGGCCACACCTCCCCCCGTTGCGACGACCATCTCGGGGGAGCTCCCGAGACAAGCATGGCTCCGTTGGCGTCTGGGGCTGAAGGGTCGGCGGCCCTCGAGTCCCCGGTCGACGCGAGCCGGCCCGCGGAGAAGGGGAAGGAGGGAGAGGCGTCGGTGGAGAAGGTGCCGACGGTGGAGGAGCTCCTGGACGAGCTGGAGCGGGTGCCGCCCCCGGTCGAGGGCTCAACGCTGGAGGAAGCGCTCGAGGCACTGGCCGGGGCCGACGAGACGCCGAGGACCCGATGAGGGGGAGAGGTTGGCGACGAGCCACCCTTCGAGCGACCCGCTACCGCCTCGAGTCCCTGCCTCTACGCGAGGCCGTACCATCGCCTCGGGCGAAGCAGCAGGAGGAGACGGCGGAGGTGCGGGGAGAGCCACAGCCGGTGCCGCCGGTTGGTGGTTTGCAGCTGGCGCTGCTTGAGCCGGAGGTCGAGGGCCCGCCCAACGTCGAGCTTGATCGACCGGCGTGGCCATATCCCGACGCGCCGAGCTCCTCCCGCGCCATGATCCCCGTGGAGCGATCGGCTCAGCAGGGAACTCCGCGGGAGGCGGGTTGATCTTCAGGGAGCTGGCCGCGCTCGTGGCGGAGGCGGAGCAGTCCTTCTCGGAGGAAGCGGAGAGGTCCGCGCAGGCGGCGGCTGCCCTCGCGAAGGCGCAGGCGCAACTCCAAGAGCTCCGTGCCGAGCTGGATCGGAACGCCCAGATGGCGAGCCGGCTCAACGCCGCACAGGCGGAGGCTCGGGCGGCTCGGGACGAGGCCGCTCAGGCAAAGAGGAGGCCACCACCGCGCTGTCCGAGGGGAGGCGTCGAAGAAGGATGCCGCCGATGCTCGAAGTGAGGCCGCTACCCCCCTACCCACCGGCGATCTGCGACGAGCGCGAAGAAGGAGGCCGAGGGCCCAAAGCGAAGCCGCCACCGCCCGATCCGCGGCGGAGGCGGCGAAGAAGGAGGCCGAGGAGGCCAAGAATGGTGTCGCCACCCGCCCAGCTGCAGCGGAGGCGGCGCGGCAAGAGGTGATCCGGAAGGATCTGGCCCTTGCCGATACGGGCAAGCTGGTCGAAGGCCTCAGGGCCGAAAAGCTTGACGTGCTGTCCGAGAAGCGTAGGCTCGAGCAGCGCGTCGAGGGCCTCACCAGCGACCTCGCTGCTCTGGGCGCGCACTGCGATGGTAATTTTCATGCCTTGTCTTTGCCTTGATTTCGAGGTTTTTTTGTCACGTCGCGGTCTCTTCTTTCTTCTTGCTTGTTGCATAGACGTCGAGAAGACCGCCGAGGAGCTCCGTGAGACGAATCAGACTCTCGTGGAGCAACTCCGGGTGAGACCATGGTGGCGGAACGGGCGCGCTGCACCCTCGACCGGCTCAGCTCTATGTGGGGTGCCGACCCGGTGGCCGCGGCGGAGGGCGCGGTGGCTCGAGGCGACGCCCTGGTCGACGCCCTGCTTCTTCTTCGACGTGGCCGCGCGGGACCGCGTCAGGAGCGCTCTCCACCACGGCGTAAAGCAGGCGTTTGCGGCCGTCCGCTCCGGCTTCCGCTACCCGGTCAACGTTGTTGCCAAGGGCTTCATCGAGATCGAGGGGAAGGACGAGGAGTGGAACGACCGCCGCGTCGACAAGATCTTGGAGAAGGTGGAGAGGCCGGGGGCGGCGTTCGCCAAGCTCTTCGAGGAGGACGTGCTGCCTCCTGATGCGGACAGTGGTGTAGGTGGCCCCCCTCCTCCTGGCCCGGATGTCGAGGCTGAGCCCGCGGCAGAAGAGCTTGGGGAGGAATTCCAGACGGATGAAGAATGAGGCCTGCGTGCCAAATTTGGGCATCGAGGCCCTTGTAAGAATTCAAATCATGACTTATGGCCCGTCGAGGTCAATATGTGTATATGACTTGTTTATTTAAAGAAGCTGTTTTCTTTTCAAATTTATTCGATCACTTCTCTTTGTCGCTAGCTCGAGCTTCAACCGGCTTGGTCCGTGTTCCTTCGATACGCGTCACGAGTTCCTCGAGGGGAGGCGTAGGTAGGGTACCGTAGCCCGGGGCGTAGGTGGCCGTCTACGTCGACGCCCCCCGACTCTTGGAGGCTCGGGGTATTTACGGATTTAGACGCTGCTAGTATGCTCGAGGTGCGAGTCGAGACGAGGGTCGAATTTTTTGAAAAGAAAACGCTTTTTTCTGGAGTTTTCTGGGTCTGGGAGGGTTTCCCCCCCTTCAGCCCCCGAGGGAGGCTCGACCCTGAGCAAGGCAGGGTCGAGGCTACCTTAAGTTGCTAAGTAAATGAAAGATGGTGCACGAGTTGGCTCATTCATATTCAACGTGTTCGTACAAAGCAACAAAATGAACAAGGCCTCGAGGCCTTAAGGGTAGAAGCGACGTAGCTGAGATATGTTCCATGCGTTTGCCAGGATCCTGCCTTGACCGTCGTAGAGCTTGTACGTTCCTGGCTTGAGCACTTCAGCTACGGTGTATGGGCCCTCCCATGGAGGGGTGAGCTTGTGGCGCCCTCGATTATCCTGCAGCCGTCGAAGCACGAGGTCCCCCACCGCCAGGTCCCTCTTGCGCACGTGCTTGTCGTGGTAGCGTCGAAGTGTTTGCTGGTAGCGCGCGGAGTTGATGAGCGCCACGTCTCGGGCCTCCTCGAGCTGGTCCTTGGCGTTGGCGAGCCTTTCATCGTTGGTTTGCTCGTTGTAGGCTCGAAGTCGAGGGGAGCCGTACTCGAGGTCCGTAGGCAAGACAGCCTCGGCGCCGTAGGTTAGGAAGAACGGAGTGAACCCGGTGGCTCGACTCGGCGTAGTCCTGAGGCCCCACAGCACCGAGGGGAGCTCTGCAGCCCACCCCTTTCCGAAGTTTTTGAGGGTCTTGAACAGCCTCGGCTTCAGCCCATGGAGTATCATGCCGTTGGCGCGCTCGACCTGCCCGTTGCATTGAGGGTACGCGACCGAGGCCCAGGTCACGCGAATGTTGTTGTCGTCGCAGAAGTTGGTGAACTTTTTGCCCGTGAATTGGGTGCCGTTGTCGGTGATGATGACGTTAGGCACCCCAAACCGGTACATGATGTCGGCGATGAACTCGACGGCCTTCTCGGAGGTGGGGTCGCTATGGGCTTGGCCTCGATCCACTTGGTGAATTTGTCGATGGCCACGAGCACATGCGTGTACTTTCCGTTGTCATCTTGAGGGGACCCACGAGGTCGAGCCCCCAGACGGCAAACGGCCAAGTGATGGGGATCATCTGCAGGGCGTGCGTGGGCTGGTGCGTTTGCTTGGCGTAGAACTGACACCCTTGGCAAGCTTGGACCAGGCGCTTGGCGTCTCCGATGGCGGTTGGCCAGTAGAAGCCTGTCGGAAGGCGTTCCCTACCAGGGTCCTTGGCGCTGCATGATGGCCGCAAGCCCCCGAGTGCATGTCGTCGAGGAGCCTGCGTCCCTCCTCGAGGGGGATGCAGCGTTGAAGGATTCCTGATGGGCTTCGACGGTACAGCTCTCTTTCGTCGCCGTAGATGACGTAGGTCTTGGCCCTTCGAGCGATGCGTCGGGCCTCCGTCTTATCCTCCGGTAGCACGCCTTGCGTCAGGTAGTCGAGGAAGGGCGTCCGCCAGTCGAGGGTCGTGATGAAGAAGAGGCGGGCGTGTCAATCTGCATTGCCTCATCGGATGTCGAGGGGTCGTTCTCGAGGGGTGGCGTTAACGGTCGAGCCCCCGCGTCTGGCTCGAGGTGTGGCGTCGAGGGGCCAGCCCCCGGGCCGATTTTGACGGATGGCGAAAACGTCCCTCGAGAAGACATCTGGTGGAACCGTGCCGCGCGTGGACGCCAACTTTGCCAGCTCGTCTGCGGCCTCGTTGTATTTTCGAGCGATGTGGTTGAGCTCGAGGCCGTAGAACTTGTCTTCTAGCTTGCGCACTTCTCCGCAGTATGCCTCCATCTTGGGATCGATGCAGCTCGAAGCCTTCATAACCTGGTTGATGACGAGCTGCGAGTCCCCTCGAACGTCGAGGCGTCGGACCCCGAGCTCGAGGGCGATGCGCAGCCCATTGACGAGGGCCTCGTACTCGGCGACGTTGTTGGAGGCGGGGAAGTGCAAGCGTAGCAGGTAGCGCATGTGGACTCCGAGGGGTGAGATGAAGAGCAGGCCTGCGCCTGCCCCCGTCTTCATGAGGGATCCGTCGAAGTACATGGTCCAGAGCTCGGCTTGGATTTGCGCCGGCGGGAGCTGGGTGTCGGTCCATTCAGCAACGAAGTCTGCCAACGCTTGCGACTTGATGGCTTTTCGCGGGGCGTAGGTGATGGCCTCCCCCATTAGCTCGGCGGACCACTTGGCGATGCGCCCCGTGGCCTCCCGATTGTTGATGATCTCACCGAGGGGGATGACACCACCGTTACGGGATGAGCGAGGAAGTAGTGCTGGAGCTTGCGCCTCGTGATGATGATGCCGTAGAGCAGCTTCTGGATGTGCGGGTACCGGACCTTGGCCTCGGAGAGCACCTCACTGGTGAAGTACACCGGCCGTTGGACCGCAACGCACGACCCTCCTCGTGCCTCTCGACGACTATGACCGCGCTGACCACCTGAGTGGTTGCGGCCACATAGAGGAGAAGGGACTCGGGGGATCGTCACCCTGGGCTGGTCGTGGCGGCACGAGGATTGGCGCGGAAGTCAGCAACCCCTTCAACTTGGTTAGGGCGTCCTCGGCTTCAAGGGTCCACGCAAAGCGTTCCGTCTTCTTCAGCAAGCGGTAGAGAGGTAGCGCCTTTTCCCCTAGCCTCGAGATGAACCTACTGAGAGCAGCTAGGCAGCCTGTCACTTTCTGTACGCCCTTGAGGTCTCGAATTGGGCCCATCCTCGTGACTGCTGAGATCTTTTCGGGGTTGGCCTCGATCCCCCGTTGTGAGACAATGTAGCCAAGTAGCATGCCCCGGGGCACACCAAAGACACATTCTCGGGGTTGAGCTTCACATTCTTGGCCGGAGGCACTCGAACGTGGTCTCGAGATCGCTGATGAGGTTCCCGACTTTCTTGGTTTTAACCACGATGTCATCGACGTAGGCCTCGACGGTTTTGCCTATGTGTTCGCCAAAGATATGCTGCATGCAACGTTGGTACGTTGCCCCGGCGTTTCGAAGGCCGAAGGGCATTGTAACGTAGCAATACATACCAAAAGGCGTGACAAAAGAGGTAGCGAGCTCGTCGGATTCTTTCATCCTAATCTGGTGGTAGCCGGAATACGCATCGAGAAATGAAAGTACTTCACACCCCCAGTGGAATCGATAATCTGATCAATTCTAGGTAAAGGAAATGGAACTTTTGGACACGCTTTATTCAGACCAGTGTAGTCTACACACATCCGCATTTTTCCATTCTTTTTCCTAACTAGTACAGGGTTAGCTAGCCACTCCGGGTGAAATACCTCCTTGATGAATCCAGCCGCCAAAAGCTTGTGCACCTCCTCGCCGATGATCCTGCGCTTCTCCTCGTCGAAGCGGCGCAGGCGTTGCTTCACCGGTCTGGACCCGGCCTGGATCTCCAAGGCGTGCTCGGCGACTCCCCTCGGTATGCCTGGCATGTCCGAGGGGCCCCACGCAAACATGTCGATGTTCGCGCGGAGAAAGTCGACGAGCACTGCTTCTTCCTATTTAGGCTCGAGGCTGGCACTGATGGCCAGCGTCTTGCCATCGGTCGAGGTTGGGTCGACGGGTATCAGCTTGGTGTGCTCTGCCGGCTCGAAGGCGCCAGCGTGACGTTTTGCTTCAGGGGCCTCTTCGGTGGCCAGGGCCGCTAGGGCTTCGAGCGAGTCGAGTTGGACGTTGGCCTCCCCACGCTCGACGCACTCCACGTCGCAGTGGTACGCGTGCTCGTAGGAGGTGTCGATGGTGATGACCCCTTTCGGCCCCGACATCTTGAGCTTCAAGTACGTGTAGTTGGGAACCGCCATGAACTTGGCGTAGCCTGGCCGCGATGATGGCGTGGTAGGTCCCTTGGAATCCAACCACCTCGAAGGTGAGCGTCTCCCGGCGGAAGTTAGCCGGCGTGCCAAAGCAACCGGCAGGTCGATGCGCCCGAGGGGGTGAGCCTTCTTCCCTGGTACGACTCCGTGGAACCCCCCGACGCTGGGTCGGAGCTGATCCCTCGAAATCCCCAGGAGGTCGAGAGTCTCGAGGTATATGACGTTGAGGCTCGAGCCCCCATCCATCAACACCTTGGAGAACCGTACGTCGATGATGACGGGGTCGACGACGAGGGGGTACGCCCCCGGATTTACGACATGGTCCGGATGGTCGTTACGGTCGAATGTGATCGGCGCGTCGGACCAGTCGAGGTATTGGGGGGTGTCGTGGCGGAGTGCGAAGACCTCCCGGCGTTCCTTCTTCTCTCCCGAGCTGAGAGCCCGACGTTGGGCCCCCGTAGATCATGAAGCAGTCACGCACCGGGGAAACCCCGCGTCCCCGTCGTCGCGTCGTTTGTTGTCCTTGCCCTTAGGCGTCCTCCTTCTTGTCGTCGAGCTTGGCGTAGAAGCCCTTCAGCAGTCGGCAGTCTTTTAGCTTGTGATTCACGGGGCCCTTGTGATAAGGCAGGGGTCCTCGAGCATCTGGTCAAAACAGCCCCGTCAGGGGGCCTCGAGGTTTCTTATGGTCGAGGGCGCCCATGAGCACTTCTTCATCGTCGTCGTTGTCGGCGTCGCGCTTCGCCTTTGACCTTTGCTTTTATTCTTTCTTTTTTTTTGTTGTTGTTGTTGTTGCGTTCTTGGCGTCGTTGCCCTTGTTCGAGCCCTCCGGCGCGGTCACCGCCTTACCTTTGTCCGTGGAGCGCCAAAGATGCCCCCACTGCCTCGTCGCCTGAGGCAAAGCTGGTGACACGATCCATCAGGTCCTCGACCGTCCTGGGACGGTAGCGTCCTAGCTCATGAACTAGCTCTTGGCATATCGTGCCCGCGAGGAACGCTGAGATGACGTCCTCATCAGGCACGTGGGGAGCTCAAGGCGCTGCTTTGAGAATAATCGCCGGCAAAGTCGCGGAGGGGCTCGTCCCTGCCTGCCTGCAACGCGTAGATCCCATGGGTTGGTTTGGCGGCACGCAGTCCCCTTGAATTCCCGAATTCCCGTCGAAGACCCTGACTAGGTCGGCCCAGTCGTGGATCCGATCCGGCGGGAGCCCCTCGAGCCACCGGCGGGCGGTCCGAGAGGTAAGTGGGAGTTGGCGTATGATCACACACGGTCGTCGCTCTTCGCTCCGCCCAGTTGGCAGCCTAGGCGGAAGTCCGAGAGCCAGAGCTTGGGCTCGACCTCCCCGTCATACTTCACGATGTTGGTCAGTGGTCGGAAGCGGTCGGGGAGGGTTGAGCTGCGGTTGGCCGGCTGAAGACTCTGAGGCCCGGGGGCTCGAGGACTTGCCGGTCCTCGTCACTGTCGTAGCGCCCCCCTCGATGGGCGCTATAGCCACGCTCTTGGGCCCCCTTGTCCTTGCGCCGCGGTTGATGTCGTTGCAGGCGTCATTGGGGTCTCGAGGTGGCCGGTTGTCGACGATCCGTTCCCGGACTGGCCTAGCTCGAGAGGCGTCCGGCTGGTGGACGGATGTCTCGCGCTCGTTGCGGGGCGTGTCTGCTGGTTTCCCCGAGGCCGCCCCGCGCCGTCGTCGAGACTGAGCTCTCGCCTGCTGCACAGCAGCTGTCTCGAGGAGGTTCTTCATTTTCCCGAGCATGCGCCTGGCGTCAGGGTTGGAGACGGCGGGTAGATCACGGAGCAGCATTGCCGCCGCCACCACGTTCTGCCCGGCTCGCGGGAACGCAGCTCGGGGCGTGCCGGTGCCCCGTCCTCGAGGATCTGCCGGTGGACCTCTCGAGCGCGGGCACGGACACCGGCGCCTCGAGGCTGGGCTGGTTCCTGTGCTATAGTTTTCTCGAGTTGCAGCAGGCGCTGTCGCTCCTCCTCAGCCTTAGCGATGGCCTCTCGCAGCTGCGCGAGCTGCGCCGCCCGGTCGTCACCGTGCTGAGATGGTGCAGCTGGTGTCGGGGGTTCGTTCCTCCCCTGAACGCGTGATCCTCCTGCCGCAGCCACGTTTCCGGGCTCTTCGAGGTTGAGCGTCGGCCTGGTGTCGTCGTCGCCGTCGTCCTCGGTCGTCCACGACCCCCCTCGAGCTGGAAGCACTCCCTGTGGGGTCCCAGAGGTCAGGGTCGTGGTAGTCGTACTCATCGGAGTCGGAGCTGCTGATGCCGCGCCGCCCTGGCTCGTGCCAGGACTGCAGCTCGCGGTACCACTCCACGAAGGTGGCTCGACGGCTCGTGAGAGGCCGCGGTCGACGTGCGCGGGGTAGACGATCTCCAGGTCGGTGGTGGCTCCTAGGAGTACGCCTGGACGCTCCTCCCGCTCTGCGGCCGCCCGGTCCTGACGGCTCTCGTCGAGGCGGTGGGCGTAAACAGCCGCGGAGTTGTTGAGGCCAAACGAGAACCGCTGGCGCCGAGCGCGGTAGACCCCGTGCGGGAGGAGGCCAGGTGGTGTCGACGGAGCACGGCTCGGGGGCCTCTGGCTAGGCTCCCGGTCCGTGCGCGTGACGAACGCGAACTCGTTGGGGAGTGCGCACGCGCCCTGGAAGTCTCCGGCCGCGCGCGCAGGACAGGTTCCTCACTAGGGACTCTGCGCCGGCCACGGGAAGTGGGTGTACGCCGCGGGCACCGCCTGTGCCTGGCGACGATGGTGACGACGGCGCCGCTCACGAGGTGGCGACTCGTGGTGGTGCGGGCGACGCGCCACGCCCCCCGCGCGGGGTGGCGTGGCCGCCCTCCGCTCGGGCTCTCCGTGGAGAGCAGTCCAACTCGTTGCCGGCCTGGTGGCCAGGGCCACTCTCGAGGCTCCCGAACCAGACGACGACACCAGCAGAGAACGAAGCAGGGGAGGAAGCCATCCAGAAAACAGCGAGAAATCGACTCCGACACGCGAAGGCCCCTACCTGCGCGCCAACTGTCGGTGTTTCGAACCCGGGGGTATGACACCAATGAGTGATATGATCGCGTGCTCTCTTCCTGGATGGTGATGCAAGATGACACAAGGATTTATCCTGGTTCGGGCAAAGAAGGCCCTACGTCCAGCGGGGGAGGAGGTTCTTGTATTACTTGCACCTAAGTGCTTGTACAGGGGCGAATACAAGCTCAGTGAGCGTGGACCGGAGTCCGGACTCGTGTATGTGTGTGTGGACTTGTGTGCGAAAGCGTGTGCGTAACCGTGGACTCGCGCGTTGTCTCTGGCGCGAAGGGCCCTGGCGTCCCCTTTTATAGAACAAGAGGAGACCAGGTTTACACAGGATTGACATGTACAGCGCTCGGTATGGCGAAGGGTAGGAACTCTGTCTTGTCGAAGTCACTATAGCCATCGTGGGTGTTGCTGTTGAGGCGTCCTTGATGCGTGGCCTCCATCCCGGGCGCGGACGTGGAGGCGTGGCGACGTGGAAGCCGTACAGCACCCATCCCGGCACGTGCAGGACACGGCGGGGTCCCTCCGGGTCTTGGGGTACCTGTCTTCCAATAGCGTGAAAGTAGCCAGGGCTCGAGGGGCTCAGAGCCGGCCTCGAGGTGGCGCCTGCGGGGGGTTCGAGTCCCCGCAGGTATGGGCAAGTCCCGGGAAACCCGATTGAGCAGCAGGTATCCGGGCCTCGAGACATGGCTTGGACGTGCAACATCGTAAGATATGGGTTAACAGTGCCGTACTGGTGCCTTTTTACCCATGCTTGTTGCGAAAACGAGACTTGACTCTGCCCTGGTTCACTGTGGTACACGTCGGGTTGCAGAGGACGTGACTAGAGTAGGTGGATGCATTAATGCGCGGTATGGGGCTAGGACGGAGCGCCAGCCCGAGGCCTGGCTCGGAGGGCTCGGGCGAGACGGAGATTGAGCCCCCGCCTGAGGCCTGGCTTGGAGGGCTCGGGCGAGACGAGAACGAGCGTTCGCCCGAGGCCTGGCTTGGAGGGCTCGGGTGAGCGGAGGTTGAGCTCCAGCTCGAGGCCTAGGGTGTGATGAGCCTCGGGGATAGGCTATCGTGCTGGAGGGGCTCGAGGTCCCCACGCGGGGTCCCGAGGAGCGGTGCACAACTGTAGCGGGTTCGAGGGGTAGGCTACCAGGAGGCGGTCGGTAAGGTTTTGGCAAGTCTAAGCTCCCTGGCGGTGGGCCTGCGTTGCAGGCTCCGAGGGGTTGGTTTCTTGGAAGGTTAGCCTAGCTGGGTTTATTAATTGGTGTTCTAGGTTTAACCTATTTGTTTGCGTTGATTGGGGGTACCCCTTTGGTGTTCCCCCGACAATATGAAACTTTAGAATGAAACTCTGACCCTCAATGGAGAGTTTCATTTTAATTCATATGACATGACAGTCTTGGAAACAACGCAATGAAACTCACCATTGAGATTGGCCTTATCATTCAACACAAACACAGTCAACATTGTTGGTAGCGAAGGAAAACCAGGAATGGAGCAGAGTGCATAGCACAAGGAAAGGAGGCAGGCGACGCAAAATTTTGCATCTAAACACACCCTAAAAGAATAACCGGAGAAACATTTAATTGGGCGGGGCACAATGTAGTCTTTCTTATCGTTCACCAGAACTACCGCTGCACAGGTAGGGACGACTTGGGTGAGACCCAATGAAGTTTAATGACCAAAATAACATACTTTCAGAGTTAGGAGATCGGGACGACACCCACACAAGCTTGAGGTACTTTACTCTTTAGTAAAATAGGTATAAATATTTCCTTATTGGTGACGAAGGGGGTGAATTGGCGGTGCTTCTAGATCTTGCATTGTGCGGTAGTAGAGTGCTAACTTCCTTAGAGAGAGAAATTTTGGGGCAATTGCTATAATACTGTAGTATGTCCTTAACTCTTTTAATTACCTTTTAAACCAATGGTAAGTACAAGTACAAAATACCTAAACTTTCCAACCATCCTAACAACAGTAGTTACTGTCGATTTTACTGCTCTTTTTTTTTAGACGAAAGAAGAATTGTATTAAAATATAGTTGGGTACATCATCACATTACAAGTATTCTGGAAAAAATATATATCCAGAAACTGATTTTCATCTATATTGCATCCACACTGTGAATAGCTCAAACTCTCAAATCCAAACCTATTTAACGCTTCGTATGAATGACCGCACAGGCAAATACTCGGCAACAATTGTTTTAGGCCAGACAACGGACGGCCAACATTCTTGCAGGTGGAGTTGAGAAACTTCTTCTTTCTTCTTCTCTCTACCACCGAAGAGCGAAGAAGACTGATCTTACTGCTCGGTGCTGGGCTGCTGGCAGCACGTTGCAGCGTGCAGCTTCAAATCTACTCGCCGTCCGCACGCTTCTGTAGGTTTTTGCACCGCTCATCTGCTGCTGATACGGAGACAGTATTAATCATGTTTTTTTTTTCACACTTGTCACGTGGGTAACATGCGACCAACATTCGTGGTGTGGCATTGTCTCCAGCTTATTCCCAAGGACTAGTCACGTCTGTGTGGAGCATTCTTCAGAAAGTGACACAAGAACTGTCACAGTTTTCGCAGAACGTCAAACCCCATTTCAGAATTGACGACACACTCCAACATATCATTTTTTTTATCATAAAAACAGGGAGGTATTTACCGACTATGCTTTGCTTTATTGCAAACAAAATGGAATACAAGGAATAACCTAGAACTGTCATGAAAGAAAAGTTACAAAGAAGAAAAGCTGTGGATGCCATATATGGACACTGAAAGCTTCGACGTTTGGTGATTTATAGGTGGATGCCGAGTTGGCTGCTTATTATTTTTCGTTTTGCTCTTATTGAGCGCTTCCCTTCTATAGCGAAAGACAGTAGTTTTGACTGATGTTTGTGTGCGTTGCTTTTGGCAACGGCAGAATAAAAGTTCTTTTTCTCGAAAATGTTTATTTTGGATATATAATGATATAATATGACAACTATTGTGTACGTATATGTGAATTTGTCAACGAGGATGCCTGTGTGTTCGATTGTGAGGTGACATATGACACTAAAGTTCTTCACTACAACCTCCATATCCTAAAATATAATGGATCTAGCTAGAGTCCAACATTTGTACCAGAATATATAGTATTCTACGTCATGTCTTTTTTTTTTTTTTGACAGGAAACATTGAGATTCCTTCTAAACTTGGCGCCACCTAAAACAACTAGGCAGTAACTAATTAGGAAAAATAACAACAGAACTAATACCTGAGCCGGCCTCTTTTATATTTTCTAACATTGCTCAGATATTTCAGGACGGAGGGTATAAATAAGTCATGTGGATTTTGGAAGCCGCAATCCTTGAGTAATTAAATTATTCCCAAATTTTCCACCACAACAGAGTATGTAGTGAAAGTTGGTAGATACAAATTAAGTATATATAAAAAAATATTGGTTGATTCCAGTTGTTGTGGTTGAGAACACGACAGAGGTTTAAATTGGATCTGGAGAGGCACTGTCGCAGACACCAATCTTCACTCTTACAGCGCAGCAGGTACTAGCCAGCAGTGGTCCATACCCAGTAATTGCAGCTGGACAGCGCCATTGCAGGCCAGCCAGAGGTGGTCCGAGCGAGTGGCCTTGTTGTTGCCTTCGATGATATCCATGCAGACGTACGATTTCTTCTCTATATAAACGGAGAAGAGCTAGCGTGGTGTAGAACTGAGAGTGAGCCTTCTACACCCGAGACTTGCAAATAAAAGCAGCGTAGGAGAGACAGATCGAGCGAGAAAGATAGGGTGGCCGTGGTGGGTGGTGGCCTAAGCGGGCTAGTGGCGGCGCATGAGCTGGCGAGGAGCGGCGGCGCGCGCGTCACGGTGTACGAGAAGGAGGACCATCTCGGCGGCGCCAAGACCGTCGCCGTCGACGGCGGAGAGCAGCAGGCCGTGTCGCGTCGACCTCGGCTTCATGGTCTTCAACCCGGTGCGGAAAGCACCTTAACCGTTGTCTTTGCTCTCTTTTGGATAAGTAGTTATTATTATATATATATACTCCTAGAATAGAAAATAATTTCCATATATGTATATATATATATAAATTAAAAATAAGTGTTTTCCTTACATTATTAGAGGAGGAAAGAAAATCGTTCTGCTGTCCAGCAACAATAAGTACGCTGACGACGTGAACAACGTACGTACAAAGATCAGATTCTGGCTCGTGATCCCGCACGAGACATATAATTAAGTGAACTCTTAAGTGAACAACTACTATTACAACATCGCCTGGTACAAAATCTTAGCACAGGAGATCAGATCGTACTCTTTTATAAAAAGAGTAGGCCCGCCATCTCTAGCAAATGGTATTTATTAATGAGCCATTATTTGGAGAAACGTACGTGATCAGTGTTGCCCCTTCAAAAGCATCTATAGATCGATCGACACCCCCTTTTCAGAGGCAGCCGACTTAAGACTGCCACATCACCCCCTAAGGCCTCGTTCGGTTGCAATCTGGAACGATTCCAGACCAGGTTTGTTTCAATAATTAAAACGGCGTCGGATTAGTTCCGGCCGAAAACGCCCGGAACGGAGGCAACCGAACGGGGCCTAATTCATTTCCAGTGGTACGGTGTGGTCTTCTGTCTGGAGAACTGCACGGTGGGCCCAAGTCAGGCTGCGTTTGTTAAGTTTTTTGGCTATTTATTTCCTATAAAAGGCATTTTTTTTAAGTACTGATAGAATGAAGTAGTACCATTTCTAGCTTTGACGCCACGTCGGTACTCATCTATTTGTAACAACACAAGATCTCTAATTGCCTGCAGGTGACAGCCCAAACATGATGGAATGGTTTGAAAGGCTAGGGTTGGAGATGGCCACATCAGAGATTTCTTCTCAGCAAGGCATGGGGTTAAACAGGGAAAAGGCTTGGAGTGGGGTAGCCGCAATGGTTTGTCTAGTGTCTTGGTGCAGAAGAGCAATTTGCTTAGCCCCATTTCTGGCTGGTGATCCATGAGATATTCAAGTTCAAGAACCATGCCCTCAAGTGAGCACACAAGGGCTTCAACGATGAGAATTTGTGAATTATGCAGAACTATTGATGAATTTGATTTTTTATTTTGACTTCAAGGTACTTGGAGGACCATGAAAGAACCCCTGGCCAGAACGACACTTTGGGGCAATTCATTCAGTCACAGAGATATTCACAGCTCTTCCAGGATGCCTACCTTGTAAGTTATTATTACTAGTAATTGACTTATACACATACTCTTCTCCAGCTCTCATATCATTTGAAGACGCTGGAAAAACTGTATTTACTTTCTACAGATCCCAATGTGTGCATGCATTTGGGCCCAGTCCATCACAACGAGTATTGGGCTTCCCAGCTCTCTTTGTGCTTTCGTTTTTCCGCGACAATCAGCTTCTTGAGGTGCTTTTTATACAACTTATTCAGCCGCTTATTTCTTCTCCATTCTAATTCATCATGCATCAAAAGATCTTTTTACTGAAAGTGCATCAAAAGGTCTTGTGAGTCTTACTAGCATTATCATGATAATAATAATCTAATGGAATTATATGCTTGCCATTCAGTTTTTGGTCGCCCACAATGGCTTACTGTCAAAGGTGGCTCGGGGTCCTACTTGAACAAGGTACTGCACACAACCTTTTGTTTTGGTAAAAAAAAATATAAAGGACCACATGACCTATTTATCTATGAGCAGGTAAGGGAAGAATTGGAGAGCAGTGGTTGTCAAATTAAGATCGGCTGTGAAGTCAACTCTATTTCAAAGTCCAATGGAGGTAGATCCATTGTTCCATATATTTAAAAACTTGTCAAAACAAACCCGTGGTGTCGCACATGCTAGAATCTTAGCTAGGTCCAAATCTCCAAGGTCCCAATTCCACGGATGGGGTTAAATTTATTTTGGTTTTTACAGATCTGAGACTGCTCTTCTGTGCCCGGGCGCATTTACAGTTTGCTTTACGAATTAGCTAACATATAATAACATAAAGTGGGGTTCTGGAGAAAAGATACTTTTGAACTGTCAACTACTGTTACTTGCTATAGAAGATTACCCTACTTCTTAACTAATTTGGAAAAATGGTACAATGCTGGAAGCAGGTTACCGAATTTTTAGATGTTGATGGTTCAGAGGAGATGTACGACAGAATCATACTTGGTGTTAATGCGCCGGATGCACTAAAAGTTCTAGGAGCTGTTGCAACAGATGAGGAACGTAGGATTCTAGGAGCTTTCCAGTATTCCACAGGTAACACAGGCACTATATATTGTGTTATTTCTTATTCTTCTTATTGATATGAGCTGATACAATATTTTCAATTCTTGTATTTTTTTTGTTTTTGCAGTAACGTGTACCTCCACTGTGATAAAAGTCTGATGCCACATAATTCCTCTGCATGGAGCGCTAGGAACTTCTTGAGGACAACAAGCACTGATGTCTGTGTTACCTCGTGGCTAAATATACTTCAGGTGACAAAGTAGCATATGGTAGCTTAAACTGACTTTAGGTTTATTATTTTTCTTGTTCATGATTGTTGATGAACGAATATATTTTATAATATATTTTACGCAATACGGAAGTGTTAATTGTGGAACTTTCTTGTACGTTTGAATTGCTAGAACATTGAATCTGCCGGGCTTTACTTGTGACACTTAACCCTCCTCATGTTCCCAATCATGTACTGCTTAAATGGCGTATTAGCCACCCAGTTCCTTCCATTTCTGCTACAAAGGCTAATCATGAGCTCAATAACATCCAAGGAAAGAGGGGAATTTGGTTCTGTGGCACATATCAAGGTGACCACTTTCGTTTCACTTCAGCCTGCATGCCATTTAACCAATTACAGTGTAAGTCTGAAGTATTGCATTCTTTTTGAATAACAGGCTACAGTTTTCATGAGGACAGTGTTAAGGTATTCCTTGCGCACCTGGCCTTTTTAGGTTTCATCACTAAGGTGCTGAATATTATGCAGATATTTATGGGTGTGCATTCTGTTTATGGCAAATTGAATTAACTCAGGCTGGGAAAGCAGCAGCTTCAGGATTGCTTGGAATGAAATGTGACCTTTTGGTTAACCCAAAAACGATGGTCCCATCATGGACTGAGGCTAGCACACGTTTTTTGGTAGCAAGAAATTTAGACCAATACATATCTATTGGTAACTTCTGGTGAGGCTAGTACGAATCCATACATAGCACAATCTCTCTAGTCAAGATTCTCACATCATTTTTGTGCACAGCATGCTCGAGGATGGAGGCACTACGTTTAGTTTTGGTAAAGAATGTGAGAAATGTCATATAAAATCTGTCATACGAGTTCACGATCCCCAGTTCTATTGGAAGGTTCTCTACTCTCTTTCCTCTCTTGACTTATTAGAAAAATTTTGTCCTTCCAAAGAGCATTCTGCTTTCTTCTTCACATCTCATGAGATACATCTGTTCCTCATGTTTTCATTAGGTTGCAACAGAAGGAGACCTTGGTTTTGCATCTGCCTACATCCATGGCTACATCTCTTTGTTGATCACCGAAACGGACTTGTGAACCTCGTACGGGTAAGACAAGTGTCTGGCCGATTGGTTTTTTACATATTTATAAATCTAGTGAAGTTAGGACACTATAGCTAGGAAAGCAAGTTCAACATAATCCTTCTACCGTAATTGATTCAATTTTTGTTTAATCTATTCCAATATGTTAATTGGAAAATGGCTGGTGGTTTTTTACATATTTATAAAATTTAGTGAAGTTAGGACACTATAGGAAGCAAGTTGAAGATAATCCTTCTTACCCAGTGGCGAAGCCACACATTCATCTACAGTAGTGCACCGGCACCATGATAGAAAATAGGGCAGCATTAGGTGACCTATTTTGACCAATATGTTAGTTGGAAAATGACGCGAATGCCTTGAATACACCAAACTTGGATGCTCAAAACAATGTTTTATTCTCAGAATAGAAAAGGGGAAACCTATTTTAAAAAATTATTATGCTAGTGGAAAATTCTGAATAAAAATATTAAATTGACATAGTCAAGTTTGATTGTTTAGTCACATGGGTTCACATATCTACTCTTTTTTCTGTTTTCTATCTAAATCTATACATGAGCCGTATTGGTACAGATTATATTGGCAAATAGATGTGAACGCAAGAGGTTAAGCAGCACTACTAGGACAAGGGATCTCATCTTAATTCGAGAAAAACATCTCAACTGTTTCATCAATATGAAGGATCGTACATGAATATGCTATTCCTGAATTTATTCAAATGTGCCCTGCAGTGGTTATAAAAGGAAGGCCTGGTGGACACCGTTGCTTGGAATTAGTGGAGTTGCATTTGCAAAATATTTTCTGCGTCATGCGTTGCGGAAGAATAGTGTATCCAAAGCTCGTAAAAATATATCTGAACACTATGATCTGGTTAGCGAGCTTTGTTTATATTTTTAAGAATAAATAAGATAACTAACTGCTCGAATTTATAGCTACTTTACTTGTGTCAAAAAATCAATGTCATACATATTTCTAATTTCCTTCCATCGTTATACTGGAAATCATTCATTTCCATTGTTTAAAGGAACCGAGTAAGTAGTGACAGATTTGTTTCAATGTGAAATATTTTTGTGCAGAGTAATGATTTCTTTGCTCTTTATCTGGATCCATCAATGACGTACTCTTCTGGTATTTTCAAGGTTTGCAAAATCATTTGATCTCCACATTGTAAATTATGTAGCTTTGTTCTCGAACAAGAACATTATGTAGTATATATACTCTTGTAATACTCTTCTTGAGACTGCTTAATTAACGACCTGGATATATTGGTACTAATGGTAGGCGGAGGACGAGAGCTTAGAAGCAGCCCAGCTGCGTAAGCTTGACAGTCTCATTAATAAGGTAAGAAAATCATAACATGCATTAGTGGTGCTTTGTTTGAACTGTCTCACATCATAAATCATACCTGATCTTGAGACATCCGCATGCATTACCTTATTAATTACTATGCTGCATATAGAAATCAACTTGACCTTATTATATATGATGTCCTGTTGTTGCAATGAATCCATTTAACTGAAGGCTAAGGTGGAGTCAGGGCATCATGTTCTTGACATTGGTTGTGGTTGGGTACTTTAGCAATACGGTTGGTGAAGAAAACTGGTTGCAAGTACACCGGAATCACATTATCTGAGGAGCAATTGAATACGCTAAGAGAAAGGTGAAAGAATTTGGATTAGAGGTCAGTGATTGTATGTACCTTTTTCTTCATTGTTGTAGTATGATACTATCCTCTATATGTACTAGCATATGGGGAAAAAACCAAGAAAACAACAACTTCTATTGTATATGTGTAGGACCGCATAACTTTGCTCCTTTGCGATTACCGTCAAATACCAACAAGCCATAAGTTTGACAGGATTATAAGTTGGTGAGTACTACTGCTTCCAACATGATGAAGGAGTGATAATATAAAAGATAGATCAATTGTTGAGCTGACAAATAAGTTTCATTAATGCTCATTTAGTGAAATGATTGAACATGTTGGGCACGAGTACATGGATGATTTCTTTGGGTGCTGTGAGTATCATTTGGCAGAGCACGGCATACTTGTTCTCCAGGTGCATCATTACCAACGCATACTGACCTTATACCTGTTGTATGGATTGTGAGTAGCAGTTGGTCATCATCTAACTGTTTTCCATCTTCAAAATAAAATTTATGCACAGTCCATTGCGCTCCCAGAGGAAATGTATGACAAAATGAGGTTGCGACCTGAGTTTGCAAAGACATATATCTTCCCCGGTGGCTGCATACCTTCTCTAGGTCGGATTGTGTCTGCCATGAGTAATGCATCAAGGCTCAAGTATGTACTCAACTATACTCTCTCCATATACAGCCATCATTTAACAAAGTGATCTATGCATGGGATTATCATGCATTTCTATATTGTTGATGAGTACTCTGATCCTGTGTGCATAGCTATCGTTTAACAAAGTGATCTATGGATTACCATGCACTTCTATAATAATGTTGAGTGCTCCTCTGTGCAGCATTCAACCCTTGAAAATATTGGGGACCACTACTACACAACTCTAATGAACTGGAGGGACAACTTTGCGGCAAACAGAGAGTAAATACAATACTACCTCAAACTCAAGATTAATTAATTGCAAGTGGTTTTTTATATATTTATATTACTTTGTACTAGAATCTCTTATTTGTTATGATTTTTTGCAGAAAAGCTTTTGCCCTAGGATTTGACGAAAAATTCATCCGTACTTGGGAGTATTATTTAGGTTATTGTGCGGCTATGTTCAAAGCACGCATAACTATAGATTACCAGGTACGCGCTTACTATCGACATTACATACCCTGTACAAAGTTAACAATAGTAATTAACTTCAGTTATGTTGTAACTTTGGGTTGACTACTGTTTCTATGATAATGCAGATAGTGTTTGCTCGGCCAGGTGATTCAAAGCTACCAAGCTATGTTGCCATTGCATAAATGGAGCATGTTGTGTTTATGTTTCACAATATATATGTTGGGTTGAGATAATAGTTCAGTCATGTACGTTTTGTTGATTACACATGCATGTAATGTACACACGTCTGTATGTTGTGGCTTGGATGCGTACGTGGTCTAGTACTTGATGTCAAGGGAAGTACCTAGCTGGTTGCATTGTGTTAGTGGTTCTTTAATTTGCATTAGATTGGTGTTTCACGTAAGAGGTGAAATATTGTGGTCAAGGCATCTGAGGCTTGTCCGATCGAGTAATGCGGCCAAACATAATGAGTTGACGACTTGTAATAATAGTATTTTTTAAAAATAAGTTGAAGTTTCAGAGTATTATTACCCTGAGTTTGTGTTTCAAACCGGATGTGTCAATGTTCGAAGTGAGTATTACAATGATCGAGTCTGTGTTAGAAACTAGGGTTCATAACACACTATGTCAAAATAGCACAAAGGAGACACCTTAATCAGATTTTAATGAAACGCGTCACTGCCAGAAAACACGGACCCAAAAAAATTATCAAATCTAGTGAAACCCACCGCAAGTCCATCGTCACTTTTGCCCCCACCCCGGTGCCCTCTCTCTCTCCTCCACTCTATGCGGTGCATATACCTCCTCCTCTGACACGACGAATCCATGGCGCCGCCGCCAGATCTGTGGCCCTTCTCCTCCTTCCACCACTGTTGCCACCTCACCTCTTTCACCTCCGCCGCCACCACCGTGCCTCCCCTGGCCTGCCCCAACCACGATGGTTCCACGGAGGCCAGATCTGGTGAGGAGGCAGGCTAGCTTGAGAGCAAGCGCTGGTGACCCTTGACAGATCCGACTTGCCTCGAGAGGAGACATCGATAGGAAGCGAGGAAGATGGGCGACGAGATTGTGGCGGCAGGGATCCCGCACCAGATCTCCCATTCTCGTCGGCCACCACTGCCCCCTCGGCATCGTGCCAACCATGAGAGGGGCATCGGCGAAGACTATGTATGGTGTTGAAAAGGGTTGTCTGTCACACTGGACACTGCTATATTTTGTGCTTGGGCTACTCATCCTGAAGGCTAAGTACAACTATGGTCGGACTGCAGTTTCAATGATTGTTGCGCTCTTTCATTATTCATACCACAGTGCAAAACTCCAGCAAAACTCACCCACCAACACATACCAGCGAAGAGGTTATCAGTCCATTGACAATGGGTGTTGAAAAAATTCATGCATGCCCCAACCATTGCATCCATTTTCGTGGTGAAACTTTCAAAGATCTAGACAAATGTCCTCGTTATGGGGCCAATCGGTAGAAGAACAATGACCTTTACAATGGGGGAGAAGAAGCCTCCACGGGAAAGAGGAAGAAGGTGGTGCAAGAATCACAGCACCCAGAGGACACTCCATTAGGCAACAATGCAAAGCTGAGAAGAATTCCAGCCTTGGTAACGTGGTTCCTGCCAGTGAGCGACCGCTTAAGGCATATGTTCCTAAACCCTAAGGAAGACACACTCATTACATGGTGGGATGATGAGCGCAAGGCAAATAATGATAAGATTGTACACCCGTTGATTGTAGTTAGTGGAAAGACTTGGATGAGAACCTTTTAATATTTATTGTATATAATTAGTATTACTAGAAAAATCTTTAGATTTAGTTTTTTAACAAATTTATTTAGAGATATAAATGTTACACATATTTACTACAAATTAAGTTAAATTTATGGTACATATACCAATGACGATAGTTATTTAGGGACGGAGTGAGTACTCTCATCCGGTGATCTAACATGGGGCATATTCTTGCCACCACAAGCATCTCAGCAAAGTACAAATAAATGAGGACCAGTGCCAGTGTAAAGGGCCAAAAGGTTGAACAGTAGGCGGCAATGATCACCGGCATTAATACAATGTCCTTGTGTGATTTAATTGGTATGTAATGGACCAAATGGCATTCACCCCATCAAACATTCACTATCCGTGGTAGCTGATATACCATGGTAGTCCAGGCTAGGATATATACCATGGCTTGCTCATAGAAACCGCACATGTTGTGGGCGGAAAAAAAAAATCAATAATTGTTGTAACTGTCGACACTCGACGCAGCACGTACTGAGCGAGTCGCATGGAGTGTATAAATTCTCAGTACAGTGTTTGGTGTATGATGGTTCATGTGAAATTCAAGAACTGCTGCAGTCCTGCTTGGCAGCTGTTTATTATTTTGAGCACCTAGCAACTAGCAACTAACCCAGGGCACGAAATACCGAGAACCAAAAATATCATGGACCGAACCAAAATACTGAAACCAAAATTTTCGGTACTATGTTCTGTTCCTAGCTAATTCCTAGGAACCAAATTTACCGAGGTAAATTCGGTTCGTGACCTTGGTTTATCGAATTTACCAAATTTACAGATTATGATTGTGAATATTTTATATTATTGATTGTACTATTATATTGTATTATGTATTTATAGTATTCTACTCTTATAGTCTTGTGGGCTTATATATGTATTTGATACTATAATTCTTTATTAAATCATGTCAAAATTTGCTCTTGAACCTACAATTACATGTTTTTGTGATTAGTTCAGTATTTTTCGTAAATACTGAAACCGAACCGAATTTTCTCGGTACCGATCGATAGGTACCTATTTTCAAGGAACTGAATTTACCGAGATGTCGAAGTACCTCGGTACTTTATCACTTTATCGTGAGCTTGCGACGACTTTGTATGAGGAGAGGAGAGGTGAGCTGCGGTAGAAGGGTTAGGCGGGGTTGATGCACGGAGGAAGATTCTGATGGGAGTGATGGAGGGTAGATGTGCCGACAGAAACGTGCCGGAGTAAAGTCCTAATGTTTTCGTGGTAGTGGAGCGCGAGGGATCGACATCCTGTTGCATGGCATGTGCATGGTTATGGCCCTACTACTACGCCGGTCTACACGCCCACAACGAACTGGTCTAGCATGTGCAATAATAATATACGTAACAATACTGAATGAAGCTTTTGCGTCGCAGCAAATGCATGAGTAAATGTATGAATTCCTTCATTCGCGCCACCAACTACAAAATAAAATTCGCATCGGAATTTTTTTCATGAAAAGGCGCAATACGCAGCCACGGATCGGACCATTATTTATACTGCACTACATACAGATCGGATGCCGCCTTAGCTTTTCTCCTGTTCGTCGTCCTTCGATACAGTCACAGCGTGTTTGGTTCGTGGAATCAAGTCATGCTTCATGAGGTGATGTATCATGAGTTCATCCCATGAATTTTGGTGGAACCAACTCATTCCTCATCCCTATACTATCCATTCCATTCCACCAACCAAATAGAAAAAATGAGGAGTGAGAAGATGATAGACCACCTCATTCTTCAAACCAAACACCCACCCCATTAGTACCGTCGTCTCGCCAGTACAGGATGGCCCTTTCTTCATGAAATTTGAGGGCCTTGGCTAGCTTCGTCGAATTTATCATACGCCATCTATATATTGTACTGGAATGCAGTGATCTCTTAAACCAAACATTTGTATATAATAAAATGTTTATTGCTGGTACGGTTGTTCGCATCTCAGTCGTCCTTGACCTTTAATTTTCGCCCTCGCATGAGACGCAGTTACAGTTTTTGTTTACACATTTACCGAATCAGATCATCAGACCGCCGTTTTTTGCATAGCGTGCTGCATGCTGTAAAACAAAATATATAAAGGGCTGTTTGGATCATTTTATTTTGAGAAATTGATTTCTACTTAATTAATAAACTAGTCTATTTGGTTTGGAATATGACATTTCCACTACTTTTCAAAGTTTTATATAAGCTTACCTTAAATCCATAGGGTGAGAGATGGAATTTGATTCTATAGAGATTATCATATGTTACCTTTCTACTTTGCAACTTATAGCACGCTATTCAGCTCACTCCACTGCGGTAGAAATGCCGCAAATAACTTGTATAGACAATAATAATATATATTATCCATATACAACTATATTAGTTTAATTAATATATATCTAAATTATGATTATTAAAATAAATTTAATTCTAAGGATCCAAACAAACACTAAGTAATTTTAGCTACTTTGATGGAGAACTACGGTGTGCGGCCAGCAGAGACGGAACTAGGGGGGCTAGCAGGGGCCGTGACCCCCTATAAACGTAAACAATTTTTATTATGTATAAAAAAATCAACTATTATAGATAAAAAAATATAAATTCACTATTTTTTAATGATAATATTGTGTTTTCGTTAAGAATATTAAATATATGTAAAAATATTGAAAATCTATTGAGATATTTATATTTATCATATTTACGAGGTATAATTGTATTGTTCGGCCCTCCTTAATCAAAAGATCTGGTTTCGTCTTTGGCGGCCAGTAGCGTGTATGCTCTACACAACAGGTCAGCTGGTTAATTATGTTGTTTGGTGTTATAGAGCACAACGGAATCTGACTCGCTATACCCATAAGCCGATCGATGTCTCCAGGCCTAGGCTCATCGAAGACCAATATCTTAGATCTAACTCAATCTAAAAGACTAGCCTGATAGGTGAAAGGAACATATCATGTAATTAATTAATAGCGGGGGAGCGCAAGAGCGGATCGTATATCATGGTGCTCAATAACACTTGGCCATTTAATATTAAGGTGGTGAGGCTTCGACTGTGACAACACCCGACACCAAGAACAACTGCACGCTCTTGAAGGCATGTATTAGACCCTGGTACTGTCTTGTCGTACGTGGATCCAACATGTACTTCTGAACTATTGCTATAGGCTGAGGCTGGGCCCGTACGTGTCGATGCAGCACTACCGGACCACTCACCTGTTGATGGAATGAGTAGTTGTTACTGCTGTGTAAGGCTCATTATGTATCCATGTGAAATTCAAGTTGAAGAACTTTTACGGTCCTGCTGCTTCTGCGATCTAATAATTAAGGGCGCGCGCTCCCCAAATAAGACACTTGCATGATGGTTTAATTTCTATCTTCACTGAATAGGACGTACGCCAGCTAAGAAAAATTAGATGATGTGATATTGGGAGGGAAATTAAAAATAATCTTAAGGCTAGAAACATATTGATACATTATATTCATGCAGCTGCACTCTTATTTTATGTTTTGTGTGGTTTGGTCAAACTCTTGTTCTAAAATAAAAAATCCCATTTAGAAAATGCTTTGAAAAAGGTTTGGAAAAGAAAAAAAAACATTTCTTTTCCTCACTCCTTTTTCATTTCAACCCCAAGGCTCACTCCTAGATCTACTCACTCCTTTCTCTCTGTCGGCCTCCGCAGGTCCCGTGCGTATGCTCTTCTACACGGCCCAACCCAGCTAGGCCAGCTAAAACAATTGTTGCCGAGTATTTGTCTGTGCGGTCATCCATATGAAGCGTCAAATAGGTTTGGATTTGAGAGTTTGAGCTATTCACAGTGTAGGTACAATATAGATGAAAATCAGTTTCTAGATATATGTTTTTTTAGAATATTTGTAACGTGATGATGTACCCAGCTATATTTTAATACAATTCTTCTTTCTTTCGTCGCAAAAAAAACCCAGCTAGGCCAGCTCAATCTGCTCATCACGCCACACAGCAGCTCGCAGCTGCTTGCCCCTCTCATAATCGCCTTTCCTTTCCATCTGCATGCAAGCCACCCCGCACCCGCTCTTGAGCTCCAGCGCTGCCATCGCCTGACCATGCATTGCTATCCGCCCTATCGTTGCGCCGCGTCCTTCATGTCGTAAGGATGCCGAGACAATTTTCCCCGCTCCGTTTTTTTTTCTCTTTCTTTGCTAACCTGAGGTTGTCGGCATGTGCAGACCGTTGTCGTTCACCCCCTTTCGCCACGTGACATCATCTTCCCTCTCCAGCCTTTCTTGTCATGCGTTTGCCGTGTCGTATGGTTCCCGGTAAGGGCTTGTTTGGCTGCACACAAATACACCTCAATTCATGTGAGTTGGGAGGGATTGAGGTGTAATTTAGTTCAACTTACACTCCAATCCACTTCAAACCACGTGGATTGAGGTGTATTTGTGTGCAGCCAAACAAGCCCTAAGAATGTTCCAAGGAACACCAGCGCGAGTTTCCTCGCACCACGCGGTCACTATTCCCAGTGGCGGAGCCGCCCTCTCCTTCCTCATTTCTAATCTGGATCGTCCAGAGATTATATTGGATCAGACGGCCGACATTGATCGGTACCCCTTCGCCGAGGCTTTTGGCTAAAGAGCCCCTCTGCTTTCATCTAATACAACTTACAATCCTTCAGCCGGTTTATTTTTCGAATTCAATTTTTGATTTACATTCAATTGCAGATCTATTTATTAATTTACAGTTTTGTCACTGCACTGTTTTGCTTATATCTTGCTCATTTTAAATCCAATTGATCCGTTCAAAGAGTAAAACTTGACATTTTAAATCCAAATTTTAGAGACATGACGTGCCGATAGACCGGGAGTCGTCGCGAAAAGCTTATGTAAAACTTGGATTGAGGTACCAAGAGGCCAAAGAACGTGAAGGTTAAGTATGTTGTGTCCTCTCTTTAAATAATATTGGCTTGTCTCATCAAATCGATTTTGTTCCAGTGAAACTGAAGTTGCCTATAAAGACGATTTTTAGAGGTAGGCTGGCTGAGAAATCATATTTAGATGTGGTCCTTAATTTGTAGAGCTATCATTAAAAGGGAGGCACCTCTATTTCTCTATTGTGTAGTAGTGAGTCACATTTATTATTATCTAGTAAACTGAAATGTTTTATATTTATGATAACACATGTAAATTATGTCGATCTCTGATATCACATGTTGAGATGTCCAGGTTTATAAGCATCGTACGTGACAACTTGCTCGAAACTTTCTCAAATTTTTTTATCGGCATACGCATATGATGTAACAACATCTCGCCAAGTTTCGCGATTTTTGGAATTCATTTGCATTTTCTATAATTAAAAAACCGTCCGCACGTAATTTGAGGCGTTGCCCCGTGAGCACGTTGATCGAAACATCAGGTCAGGTTTTGGATTTGGCCTCAACATACGGTTAAGAACAAGAATAATATTTTGTAAATCATGAAAATCCATTATTCGATGCACCCGCAGTTCAAACTTGCGTCTTCCGAGAAAATTCAAGAAAACGAAATAAAGTCAAAAAATATAACGAAATGTTTTGAAAAACTGTCAAATTTGAACATGTTGACAGTGGTAGTGTGGAAGTGCCTCAAAAAAAAACTTGGTGGCAAAAACCAAAAAAATAAATAAAAACTTCGCCGAGTGTCAGCCCTAGCACTCGGCAAAGTTCCCTCTTTGCCGAGTGCCAGGGCTGACACTCGGCGAAGTTTTCCACGTGGGCCTCACAATCTTTGCCGAGTGCCAGATCGCGTGGCACTCGGCAAAGAGCCCCTCTTTGCCGAGTGCTACCCGATCTGGCACTCGGCAAAGACGTTCAAAAAGAAAAAAAATACAAAACGGCCGGCCGCCACCCACACACGCACACACACTCACACACACGCACGCACGCACGCAAGCACCACCGTGCCGCCGCCGCGCCGCCGCCCCTGCGCCCCCGCCCCCCCGCGAGCCCCGCGGCCCACCCGCCGCCGCGCCCGCGCCCTTGCCCACGCCGCGCCGCGCCGCCCCCGGCCCCTCCCCGCCGCACCCCTTCCCGTCCCGGCCCGGCGCCGCCCCCGGCGGCCCCTGGCCGGCCAGTGGGAGGAGAGGAGGAGGAGGAGGAGGTGGTTGTGGTGGAGGAGGAGAGGAGTGGAGAAGAGAGAGGAGAAGGAGGAGTGGAGAAGATAGAAGGAGAAGGACAAGGAGAAGAGAGGAGGAAGGTGCCGGCTTAGGTCCGTCGACCCTCAAGCCGCTTCGGTCGTCCCCGTCGTCGTCGCCGAAGCTCGTTCTTGCTATTCTCGTCGCGAAGGTATGCCCTATGTAGTTAGTAAATAGTTAGTACTTAGCAGTTAGTAGTTAGTAGTTAGTAGTTAGTAGTAGTGTTAGTAGTAGTTAGTAGTGTTAGTGTTAGTAGTAGTTGTACTTTTGTGAGCTATTGTGATTGTTGGCCGTCGTGACTATGTCTGGTATATATGTGGTTGTTGGCCTTCGTGCTGACGTTTTCTGCAGGTTTTGGGAACCTCGCCGTGCAGGGGAGGTGCTGCCGAAATTTTTGGTCGAGACTAACCAATTGCTCTTTTTTGGCAGGAGGAGGACCCGTCGGAGGGACTCGGCGACCCCGATCGTCTTCGTCGGCGTTGCGGGTCTGCCTGCACCGCGTCGTCTCGCCACTGCCCCGACTCACCACTGCCCCGCTACCCTGACCTCATCGACACCTTAGGTATAACCCCTCTATCCGTATCCTTAGGTATCTGATCTTTGGTCGCGTAACCTAGTTAGACGTCTCCCATTTGAAAGAGATACAGTCTTAGATATTTAGTCCTTTGCATATCTGCGACCGTATCTCTTTCGAATTGTCCACGTATTTTGGACAGCCCGCGGATGCGTAGATGAGCTAGTTTCCATGTTCTGCTCCTGTCAGAGTCAGAGTTTCGGCACCACCTCCTCGTTGTTCTCCGGATACACACTCTCCCTGCCAGGACGTGTATCGGGAGAACAGCGAGGAGGTGCTGCCGAAATTCTGTCTCGGGTAGGAGTAGAACATGGAAACTAACCCATCTGCGCATCCTCGGGTGGGATTAGGACCTATCCTTCTCCTATTAGATGGCAGGAACGTCGTGTAGATGCAATTGCTGGTTTTATTACTCGCTTACATATGTAATGCCAGAGGATGGATAACCGTGACTGGATGTACACGGGCCACGCAAGTAAGAGCACAGAATGGGTTACTAAGACCAATGCTTTCTTAGAGCATGCGTTTGGTCCGGCTGCTAAAGGGTCGAGTCGGATGCCGTGTCCCTGCAGCAAATGTGGGAACAAGAAAAGAAAATATAAGAATAACGTGGGGTAGATCTTTACAAGTACAGATTCGTTGAAAACTATACTTGTTGGGTCCACCATGGTGAAGCCGATCGGATTAGAGAGGAGGTGGTGAGACAACGTCTCGAGGAGTATGATGGAGATGTCGGGGTAGCAGACATGACGGGAGACTTTCAAGAGGCTCAATTCGGTGAAGGATTGGAGGAGCCAGAGGACACCGCAAAGGCGTTCTACGACATGATGTCTTCGGCACAGACCCCTTCATGAAAAGACAATAGTTTCACAACTGGATGCCATTGGACGCCTAATGGGGTTCAAGTCCCAGTATAGCTTGAGTCGAGACGCCTTCGATGGCATGTTGGCAATTTTGGGCACCCTATTGCCGGAGGGTCACATTCTGCCGAGAACACGTACGAGTCACAGAAACTTCTTCGTGCACTTAAGATGCCGTATGAGCAGATCCATGCTTGTCCAAAAGGGTGTGTCCTATTCAGGAAAGATCACGAGAAAGCAACACACTGTCCAAAGTGCAAAGCCTCTAGGTATGTGGAGGTAGACCATGGAGATGGCAAGAAGGAACAACTTAATATCCCGAGATGGTCCTACGGTACCTTCCTTTCATACCTAGGATCCAACGACTGTACATGACAGAGGACTCTGCGAAACAAATGACATGTCACAAGAATGGCAAAGATACAATCCTGACAAATGGTACACCCATCGGATGGTGAAGCATGGAAGCACTTCGATGCCATGCATCCTGCAAAGCTATGGAAGCTCAAAATATACGTGTGGCGCTGGCGACAGATGGGTTCAACCCGTATGGAATGATGGCGGCCCCGTACACTTGTTGGCCTGTGTTCGTGATCCCCCTCAATCTCCCTCCCGGTGTTATGTTTGACCCTAAGAACGTATGCTTGTCGCTGATAATTCCTGGACACCCGGGGAACAATATGGGTGTGTTCATGGAGCCTTTGTTGGATGAATTGTTCGAAGCTTGGGAAAACCCGGTACTGACATATGACCGAGCAACAATGAAGAACTTCAAAATGCATGTGTGGTACCCAGTACTCCCTGCATGACTTCCTGGCGTGTGGCTTATTCAGCGCTTGGTGTGTTCACGGGAAGTTCCCATGCCCAATATGCAAGGCAGCTGTGAAGTTCACTTGGTTGAAGAAGGGAGGGAAGTATTCTTCATTCGACCAACATCGTCAATTCTTGCCTCTTGACCATCCATTCAGAAGTGACATCAAGCACTTCAGGAAAGGTGTTCAAGTCACCAACCCCATTCCTCAGTTCAAGAGCGGTTCCGAGGTCCGTGCCGAAATAGAGGCTCTGAAGTTTGATAAAGACAACGGTCATTTTTTCGGGTACGGAGAGGAACACATGTGGACCCATAAATCGGGCTTGACTAGACTAGACTCCCCTATTTCAATGACCTTCTTTGTCCTCACTACATCGATGTAATGCACAGAGAAAAGATATCGCTGAGGCACTCTTTGCAACACTCATGGACACAGAAAAGTCAAAGGACAACGTTAAGGCCAAACTGGACCTGCAAGAGATGTGCGATAGACCAAAGCTAGTGATGAGGGCTCCTGGTGCTGGCAAGAAATGGAAAAGAGGTCCGGCCGATTATATATTGAAAAGAGACCATAGGAAGAAAGTACTACAGTGGATCCAGGCGTTAAGGTTCCCTGATGGGTATGCGGTGAATCTGAGGAGGGGAGTGAACTTGTCTACTATGCGAGTGTTAGGGATGAAGAGTCATGACTACCACATATGGATCGAGCGGCTCCTTCCTGCATGACATGTTCAAAATTGAACTTCCGACTAACAGTTGTTCTTAATGACTCATGCAGTAACTGGGAACTTGTGGCAGGTGGCAAGACACGCCATATCAATGGCATGTTAAGTCTTCTGATTCGGAAGAACTACCCTGGCTTGGTCACCTACGCTGGGGTTAGGTCACCGCCCTGGACGTGGGACCACTTCGGTGCCGCTCCGGACCCCACGTACACCACCGTTGCAGCGCGGATTAGGGCCGAGTTCTGGGTGAGTCTTGCTCGCACAACATTTCTCAATGATACGTATTTGTTGGACGTTCTTGAAATAATGAAAGGGTACATGTTGTCTTTATGCAGGAGTACTTTGCGTGCGAGGCGGGGAGAGAGGCCGAGGCGTTGCACGTGCAGGACAAGGTCTGCAGGTCCCGGCTCGCGGATATGTACCACGAGGCGCGGATCCAGTGCGTCATCAACTACAACGCCGACGTGTTAGGGAAGGCGGTGAAGAAGTCGGATGCTAGCAGATGATGCTCACCAGGGAGACCGACCTCACTAGGGAGCAGTACATCCAGGTACGTACAAAACAGTAATACTGATTGGTCCATCCATCACTTAGCGGCTCTTCTAACATATTAAATACTTATTGTCTTGCAGTTCTGTCCTGGTTGGTGAGCCAATCACCTATACTGCTGGGTGGCCATTGTGGACAAGTGGAGATCGGACGAGTGGTACGAGAGGCACAGTGCCCGCCGAGACTGCCGCCTGCAGATGCCTGGGGTGCCACACCACCAAGGCAACCTTAGCCTCGCTGCGTAAGCCGACAGATGGGTATGCTCTACTGATTTTTTTATTCTAACACTCAATTACTCATTACTTGTAATCATCTGTGTTTTCCTCGCAGTCCCAGTCGCATGGTGGTGAGGAGTGCCTCCCTTTCAAGGCGTACCACTTGTCGCACCAGGGCAAGGCGACTGCCGCGAGCACCCAGTACAACCCAAACGCTGGGCCCGAGGCGTTCACCAACACGAACGCCTACACCAAGGTCACCGAGTACACCACTGCGGCTCGCGAGCGCCATGGGGAGGACTTCGATCCGGCCACCCAGCCCCTAGATACAGACTTGGTGATGAGGCTGGGAGGAGGGAAGCAGCACGACCGGTACTGGATAGCCAACAGCGCAGTTGACTCGTCCTCTGTTCCCAACCTCGCTGAGATTCGAGCTGCCAGCACGAGCTCCTCCGTCCCCATACGACCTCGGCAGCCGACCTCACAGCAGATGATGGCAGCACTTCAGGTAAGTACTTGTTCTATTCGTCGTTCATTGCTTTTACACATATACCTTGTCTTTGCATTGTTTAAACCTTACGGGACGAATTTTGCAGGCCCAGATGCAGGCCCAGGCGGACCAGATGCAGAGGTTGCAGGCCATGCACGAGGCCGAGGCGGCGGCCCATCGTCGCGACTTACTGGCGGTCCAGCAGCGGGAGGAGCAGAGGACGCAGGACATAGCTCATTTCTTTGGGAGCCTGAACATCCCGGGTGTTGTCGTGCCTCCCTCGCTGCTCACTCCTTTTGTGTCCTCTGTTAGTTCTCCTACGTACAGAGACTCCGGTGAGTATATATGGTTGTTTATTTTCTTTAACTTTTACGACTGTCCTCCAGGTGCTAACGAATTTGCTTCTCCTTTGTGCACTCACAGTCGGAGGGTTCGGCACCGACTCCTCAACCTGGCCTTCCTCCGCACCACTGCACATCACTGGTGGCCCTCCTCCGCAGCCTGGGTGGCTCCCCGGTGCCCTCCTCCGCCCTATGGGTGGCCAGTTTACCCTCCTCCGCAGTCAGGGTACACCGGGTGGCCATCTGGACCTCCGCCGCCTGGGTGGCAAGGTTGGCAAGGTGGTCCCTCGGGCGGGTCGTGGGACGCGTGGCAAGGTGGGGGTTCTTCACAATCTGAGCACCAAGGTGAGCAGTGATGGCCGACTTAGATTTGTGATGGACTTGTGAGATGGATGTGATGGATTTGTGAACTTGTGACGGACTTGTGATAAACTTGTGAGCTATTTGTGAACTTGTGACGGACTTGTGATGCATGGAGACTGAACGTGTGATATTTGTTTGAAATGGAGGATATGTATGTGATATATGGATGTGTGATATATATATATATATATATTATATATGCATATGATATTTGTCTGAAATGGAATATGGATGTGTGATATGTGATATGTTTTCTGTCAAGGAAAATGAAACAGAAAAAAAAATTCAATTTTTCCCAGCTTTGCCGAGTGCCACACTCGGCAAAGAGCCACGGCACTCGGCAAAGCTGGGCAATTTTTGCCCAGGTCGGCCTCTTTGCCGAGTGTCAAGGTCAAGGCACTCGACAAAGAAGCCCCTTTGCCGAGAGCCGGCCCAGGTGGCACTCGGCAAAGAGGCTACCTTTGCCGAGTGCCGGCTCACGTGGCACTCGGCAAAGAGGCCCTCTTTGCCGAGTGCCTGGACACGTGGCACTCGGCAAAGAGGCCCTCTTTGCCGAGTGCCTGGACACGTGGCACTCGGCAAAGAGGGCCCTTTGCCGAGTGTCGGCCCACGTGGCACTCGGCAGGAGGTCTCTTTGCCGAGTGCCAGTCCGCTAGGCACTCGGCAAAGAGACCGTCAAGTGACGATTCCCGTTTGCTTCGCCGAGTACTGACCTGGCACTCGGCGAAGCCTTTGCCGAGTGCCCGATATTTGGCACTCGGCAAAGAAATCTTTGCCGTTATATTCTTCGCCGAGTGCCCTTCGCCGAGTGCGGCACTCGGCGAAGGCTTCGCCGAGTGCGAAAGGGCCTTCGCCGAGTGCTTCCAGCACTCGGCAAAGCCTCGACCTGCTGTAGTGTCTATTTCTATTGTGTAGTAGTGAGTCACATTTATTATTATCTAGTAAACTGAAATGTTTTATATTTATGATCACACATGTAAATTATGTCGATCTCTCCTTATTACCCGGCCAGTGTCGGGTGCTTATCAGAAGTCCCTGTACATTATATATTTTAGCTACAGACGGTCAAGCATTCTCTTATGTTATATATCCTTCAAGCTTCTATTTCTTGTCCACACCTACAATGTAGACGTATATGTAGCAATTTACCCATGCAATGTGACAAGTGGCAATGCATACTACCCCATCGATGATAGATATCCATCCTAACATACATATTTAGCATCAAGTTGTTAACACCTACAATGTACATGGATATATATGTAGCAATTCACCCTTGCAATATAACAAGTGGCAATGCATACTATTGCACCATTGACCATATATATATATAGAATCTAACCATACTTACTTAGCATCAAGTAGTGCATAATGCATTTCTTAAGTGAAATTGTTCTTGTGTTAGTGAGACGTTTGGGTTGCACAAGCTCAATTTTTACTATGGGCAGTTTGGGTTCTTGCCGGGTCCTCCGTAGAAGATGTAAGTGCCCCAATTAGCACTAGTACCATTCTGCACGTTGTAGCACTTGGGCCACTTAGCCATCAAGTTCACACCACTAGGTGATTTGAGACTATTGGTTGAATCTACTAATTGGATGTTCTTGATGTAGCTGGCCTTGCTGAACCCTTCCTCAGGGAAGTGTCCGCTACCCATCTGTGTGATGATTGGCCCGCATCCGGTGATGATACCACCTCACCTCCCCACTGGACAGAGGCTGCGCTACCTGAAAACTTAGAGAAGATCGATGATGGCCAGTAGCCCAAATCATGGCCATTCACTTGCAACCACCAGTTGCCCTCCTTTCGGTCCTAAAATTCAAAATTATTGGAGAATTCAGTAGACCAAATAATCATGACTAGGAATATTGTTGTAGGTTTTCTAACTGAAGTAAAAGATAGTTTATGTGTTCCTTATTTTCATTATGGAATGGTTTAGATACTTCCCTTCGATTGTAACAGAAGTGCAATCATTGTTTTTCATTTTTTTCTCAAACTTGATAGGTTTGCAATCTACCATTGGGACAGTAGGAATTTGACATGCATTATTTGTGACATGACGTGTGCATAGATGGATGAAAAAGTACCATTGGGAGTCTAGGAATTGACATGCATTTTTTGTGACATGACACAGGTGCATAGTGGACCAATAACAAGGTAGTAAATGCATAAATTAAATAATGTCATGTCATTGCATATGTCGTCAGACATGTTAATAGTTTATACTTTTAAATTCGTACTATAGATTTTAGAACACTTCTCCGTCCATGCTATATCTCCTAAGTCTTATCGTTATTAAGTTCTAATTTAGCAGGCAGACCTTCCATAGAAGTTCACAATGGGTAATTGATATTAGCTATCCTATGTATTAGTTAAATGTTTGGATCACTTGTTTCCCTTAGAAATCAGTGGCAGTATAGAAATAAAATCCCTTAAAAGAGAACTAGTTCGAAACTCTAAGTACTGCATTTATAGACAAATATGAAGCATGCAAGTTGATAACTAACCCATAGTGTGGCCTAAACTAAAATGCAGTTTAGGCCACACTATGGGTTTACCTGGATTGAGTGTGAACAAAGTGCAGTTGGCCTGGATTGTGAAAACTTTTGGTGTTTACCTTCCAAACTAAAATAGTGATCTCATATTGCGAGCCACCATAGGTGGAGACAGGGGACAGATAGGGTTGCTAGCACCAATGGCCATCTGATTACTTGTCTGGATAAACCCTGAGCATAGTAGATTGTAACATCCTGTCTTGTTGTATGCATCCCGCTACAATATTCCACATCAATACAAAAATAGTTCTTTATTATGCAATTTCTAACCTTGCCAAAAAAAGGCCAATATTAAAATGATGATGAATAATGTTTATCTTACAGTCCAGTAGACGAAGAGTCTTGTATGGCTATCGTTATACAGACCTGGGTAAACCTACAATTTGTAGAAGCATATGTACATTAACAATAATGAAAGATATTTTACAACTTCCTTCATGTTACAGAATACTTATGGCTTATATAATAGTACGTGTGATGTTACCATCTACCACCTCTGTCAATTTTCTTGAACTTTTAAGCAGATAAATTGGCATACAAATTAATTTTGTTGTAAGAATTGTCAAGTACTCAATCTATCACAAATTAAATTATAAGACGTTTGACTTTTTTGACACAAAGTTTGACTACTCGTCTTATTCAAAATTTTATGCAAAATTTCACTTCTTTTGTCGTGGCTTTGTTTATTAATAAAAATTCTTCAAGAATAACTTAAATTTGATTTTGTTTGCATATATTTTTTAAATAAGACGAGTGATCAAACTTCAAGATAAAAAAAGTCAAACGTCTTATAATTTGAGATGGAGGGAGCATACCAGTAATAATGACGGAAGGAATTGCAAGCTAGCTACGCCATCTAATTGGTTGTTGCTTGCTTGTTCAATTCAGTTCGTTTAGACAAAACCATATCATTTCTTACGTAAACCACTCACCTGCCATCCTGCTTCTATAGTATTGAGGTCGTTGTTTGAGTAGGACCCACTGGTAATCCAGAGCTGTGCCAAACTGAATCCTTCGTCCCTCTCAACAATTGGCTCCCACAAATTGAAGGTTGCTTGGGTACCATAGTAGTTTTCATCCGCTGGTGCAAATGCCATGGCATGCTGCTCAATGTCGAGCAAATATAATACAATTAAACGAGAAACTTAAGAAATATAAATAACAACAACAACACAAAAGATTTAATTAGTATTAGCTAGTATGAGTAATGTCATTCTCTTGGACGAAGTTTTGTACCTGGTGGCCTTTTAAAATGTTGACCGCATCAGGGTCATCAAAGGAAACACGGTTTGGGTAGCTCCAGGGCCACTTCTTGCCATATCTCTCAATGGAGCTCACCCTCAGGACATCCTCTTCTTTGTTCCTCCGGATCGGTATGGTGTTCTCTGGGCACTTTCCATTTTGATGCCATGTTTGGGTGAAAGGATAGGGTGCAATGTTTGACTTATTATAGAGGCCTTTTGGGTGGCAAGAGGGCCTCATCTGAAAGGTGACCATAGAGCACCATTTGAGTCATATCATATTATATGTTAGGCTTATTATGCAAACCACTTAAACCAAATGTGAATGGTGGTGCTATAAAGAGAGATGAACCTGGATAGTATGGTTCTTCAGGAAAGGATGATCGAATGCAGGTTGTTTGGAGATGTGCACACAGTCTATGATATCTCCATCTGGGCTCTGTTATGATCTCAACAATTTTGCACAATCAGTTTTTGCAAAAAAAAAAAAAAAAAAACAAGGCAGACATAGAGAAAAACACGTTTATCTTAATATCTGGTCAACAAAACTTTTTTTTAGACGTGGTCAATAAAACTAAAGAAGCACGGCAAGCGCTTAGTAGAGCAATTTCCTCAACATGAATAGATAATTCCTGGTCAACAAAACTAAAAAGCCTCCACCACGCTAATAAACCGCATATGAATCATTCCTAATTGAAAATTGATTTTTCTGGGATGGTTGATATAATTGAACCACCTCTAGAATCCTATAGTTTTAGGGCAGGTTTATTACGTCAGTCGCTTATGAAAACGGGACATTTCTAAGGCACACCACTGAAAATTGAGTTTTAGGCGCGGTTCACTAGTAGGCACTTGTGCTGCAATATGCCCCACGTACGAGAGAAATATTTTTCTATTTTGTATGTGTTCTTAATAATTTTAGTGTTGTTTCAGTTGATAACTTTTTGTGTTTTCTAAAATATAAATGTGTTTGATTGACTGAGTCAAATATCCGTCGTTGGAAAACGGTTTTTAGGTATGGTTGACTTAACAAAACCACGCATGCATGAGCCACCTATGGACATCATATGGATTCCAAGTGTACATTGAAGTGTTTTCGAATTCAGGCCTTGTTTAGATGGAAAAATCTTGCAAATTTTTCCTGTAGCGTTTTCGTTGTATTTTGACAAACTTTGTCCAAATATGGACTACGTAGACTCCAAAGATTCGTCTCGACATGTACATACTAAAAGTACAATTAGTTATTCTTTTTAGCTACATTTAATGCTCCATGCATATGTCGGAACATTGATGTGATGGAAAATTTTGGGAAATAGGAGGAACTAAACAAGGCCTCAGCTTCCTCGCACCTCGCACGAGAGCGGATATTACTCGTCAAGCATGAAGCATGTGCATGATATGGGCCACCTTTATAAACAGCCGAACGTACGTATTCTGTTTGAGAATAAACGGCACCAGTATATATATACATTTGAAAATAAAATATATACCTCAATGGTGGCGAGAGGGGCCTTGTTTGAGCCGCCTGAGCAGGCTTCGAACCTGCCGCCGCCGCTGCGCCGCCGCCGCCGCCGCCGTCGTCGTCCCTGCAGTTCTCGCCGCCGTTGCACCGTCCAACAAGAAGAGAGACGCTAGAGCCACGACGAGCGCGACCAAGAAGAAGACTCGCGTAGCAGGCGCCATGGAGCTAGCAGCGGCTCTTCGTATCATCTAGCTCTAGCTAGCTAGCTGCTTCCGTGGTTGTTCGCGACTGGACGACGACGGAATCGGCATGATGCCGTTTTATATAAATCATCAATCAGGCATCAGGGCGGCTAGCTGGAGGCTGGAGACTGGAGAAAATAAATGGCCGTTGAATTCGTCTTGGTACTTAATTTGGAGAAGAAGGCGTCGGAGGCCGGCCTTGTGAAACATGGTTGACTCAGAGTTATCCTTAACAACGTTCTTCTTCTTCTTCTTCAACGCGTACGCGGCAAATAAATAATATTGTTGCAGAAGGCACGGTCGTCGGTCACATAATCATTTCCTTCCCTTTCATCAGGTCCTCGTCCTGACAATTAATCTTTAATCTTTTCCCTCGATCGTGAAAGCAAGACTGCTGAATGAGTAGCAGCGGAAATATAAATACTACTCCCTCCGTCCAACAAAACTTACAATTCTCGCTAATCAAGGAGTCAAGCATTTCGAGCTTTGACCGAAGTTATATTAAAAAAGTACTAACATTCTTGATAAAAAAATATAGCATTTAAATGGTAATAGAATATAGTTTCATAATAATTTTATTTAACGACATAAATACTAATATTTTTTATTATAACCGGCACGGATCCTATAATTGTATGTTTTAGGACGGAGAGAGAGTAGTAGATAGCAAGAGCAGAACATTTCAGACGTCGTTGGGTTCTTGACGCTGCAGGCTGCATGCCCGCCTCGATCTTCGAGCGCCTCCAATCGCGCTAAATACAAGGAAAATGTTGTGAATGACGACGAACAAACGAGGAAGAACGCAAGATCAAACCACAGAGACACATAAGATTTAATGTGGATACCCTTCCAATGTGGAAGATAAAAACCACGGGCGCCAGTCAGCAAACACTCCTCACTATAATCAAGAGTCGGGTTACAACGGCGTATGGCGCGGCTTACAAGTAAATCAATCAAGGTGAAACCCTAATGATGGGTATATGTACCGTTCTGACGACGGGCCTCCGCTTCGCTCCGTCAGAAGCCGGCCAATATAATGACCAACTGAATTCATATATAACAAAAAACCCCGAATTCAGAACCCCGTCGCTCTCACCCTAACTCTTGCCATCCAGTAGTAACGTCCAGCCCCGGCTGGCTCATCGACAGCTCCCCTGCCGCCGAGCTCACCGCCCGCCAACCGGCAGTACAATAGTTAATCTTGACAGATACACATATCACTACTGGAAACTTGAAATTCCCTGACCACGTCAGTGACAACTGGAATTACCTTGTCGAGCTACCCTGACGGTATTTTTTATTTTTCCCTGACTGTAAGTGCACCGTAAAAAAAATTATGGCGATATTTTAGTTTTTATGACGATACGTACATTTTATGAAAATATTTTTATTTTCCCTGACGGTAGTGCACCGTGAGGAATTTCAAGTTTCCAGTAGTGTATCTGTATTCCATGTTTTTTGCCGACATGAATTTGAAAAAAATTCAGATGTGGAGCGAGACATGCATGCATTTCTTCCATTCCAATTCGGATGTCCGACGACTCGCCTTCGCCGTGAGGAGAGATCGTCGACATCAGGACCGTGGTGGAATGAAAACTTGGTAAATTTCACTGGCCGGCGTACGTATATATATTCTATTGTATGCGGACAACACAAAAGCAGCCCATACATGCATATGTTACCAGCGGTGCAAGTGGATTAACGCGGAGTATCTCGAATACATAATTTGACTTTTAAGATTGGATGCTTGTATCTCGAATAGTTTGTACTGCTTCTCAAGTGCGTATATAAGATAAAGCTGTTGCCGCGTTTGCGTACGTACGGAATTACTCTATACTTCCAGGCCATGTCTTGGAGGAAGGCATACACAGACAGATACAGTTTAGTTTTCCCATGTTGCAATGCATGGCCGTTCCTCTCGCAAAACTAATGCTGAAATGGACGTGAAGCTAGCAGCTACCTACTACGTACGTACGGTTGTGCTGTTTGTTCTTTGGCTGAAATAATAAATAAAATGTACGGTGTGCATGGCACTACCGGAGACGGGCTCTTTGCCGAGCGCCCGCCGCTTTGCCGAGGGCTAAAACGCGGGCACTCGGCAGAGAGCTCTTTGCCGAGAGCCAACCCTCGGCAAACAGAACTTGGCGAAGATTTCTATGCCGAGGGTCCGACTCTCGGCGAAGTCTGGCTCTCGGCAAACATACCCTATGCCGAGAGCCGAACCCTCGGCGTAGACTACACCTCGGCAAACGGAACCCTCGCAAACGGCTCATCCTGCGCCGTTACCTTTGCCGAGAGCCCTCTGTTAGGCTCTCGGCAAAGGGGTTGAATTTTTTTTTTGTAAACTCTATGCCGAGAGCCCTGGCCCTGGCTCTCGGCATAGGTGCTCTTTGCCGAGGGCTTTAGGAAGCTCTCGACAAAGCATATTATTTTTTTTGTTTTTTTGCACCCAATTTTTCTGTGGCCTTACTACAGTACTACAAGCCAAGATTTCAAATTTGAAGTGTTTTCCATAAATCTTGCTATATTTCGCGCATTTTCTTTAATTTGATGATTTTTTCCGCGGGACGCACGTTTGAACTTCAGGTGCATGAAATAATGAAACTCAACGATTCGAAAAATGGTATTCATTCTTCAGAGGGTATTTTGACACCGTATCCAGGGACAGGCGCGGAGACTCGACCGTCTCGTGCACGAGAAACGGCGACCAAGTTGCGTGATATTGGATTTAAAATTATTAAAAATACAAACGAAGTCAGAAAATCATGAAAATGGACGAGTGACCTTGACATCGCATGTAGAGGCTATGAAATTTTTTGGAAATGTTTGGAGCAAGTGATGGCACAAGATGGTTGAAACCCTGAGATCAGAGCAAGATCTCACATGCGATGATATGCGGAGATCTCAGGGTTTCAACCATCTTGCGGCACCACTTGCTCCAAACATTTCCAAAATTTTTTCATAGCCTCTATATGCGATGTCAAGGTCACTCGTCCATTTTCATGATTTTCTGACTTCGTTTGTATTTTTAATAATTTTAAATCCAATATCACGCAACTTGGTCGCCGTTTCTCGTGCACGAGACGGTCGAGTCTCGCGCCTGTCCCTCGATACGGTGTGTCGAAATACCCTCTAAAGAATGAATACCATTTTTTGAACGCGCTGAGTTTCATTATTTCATGCACCTGAAGTTCAAACGTGCGTCCCGCGGAAAATCATTAAATTAAAGAAAATGCGCGAAATATAGCAAGATGTATGGAAAACACTTCAAATTTGAAATCTTGGCTTGCAGTACTGTAGCAAGGCCACAGAAAAAATTGGGGTGCAAAAAAACAAAAAAAAAATAATATGCTTTGCCGAGAGCTTCCTAAAGCCCTCGGCAAAGAGCACCTATGCCGAGAGCCAGGGCCAGGGCTCTCGGCATAGAGTTTACAAAAAAAAAATAAAAACAAAATCTTTGCCGAGAGCCGGATCAGACGACTCTCGGTAAAGGTTTCCTCTTTGCCGAGAGCCACCCGATCTGGCTCTCGGCAAAGAAGCAAATCAGTGAAAAAATAAAAACGGCCGCCGCGGCGCCCGCCCGCACACACACAGCACACAAACACACACACGCCGGCCGGCCTGCGCCTCCGCCGTCGCCCAGCGCGCCGACCCCGCCCCGCCCCGCGCCGCCGCCCCCGCCCGCGCCGCGCCGCCGCCCCCGCCCCGCCCCGCGCCGCGCGCGCCCCGCCCCGCCGCCGCGCCGCGCCGCCGCCCCCGCCCCGCCCCTGCACGCCCGATTGGAGAGGAGGAGAGGAGGAGGAGAGAAGGAAGAGAGGAGGAGGAGGAGGAGGAGGAGAGGAAGAGGAGGACAGGAAGAAGAGAGGAGGAGGAGGAGGAGGAGAGGAAAGAGGAGGAGGAGGAGCCCTGCCCCACCCATTCGGCCACGTGCCCCTGCCCCGTCCCGCTCCGTCGTCGTCGATCGGCCCGCGTCGTCACTTGTAAGTCGTCCTCGATCGCCCCGTCGTCCTTGTACCTCTGCAACTAGTTGTGGTAAGTAGTAGTAGTAAGTAGTAGTTGTCAGTAGTAGTCGTCCTTGATCACGGCGATAATATGTGGATGAATGTGAATGTATGCGGCGATCGAGTATTATTTAGTAGTAGTGGTATGCTTGTTAATGTATGTTGATGTCGGCCATCGTGCCTTGACATATATGTGGATGTCGGCCATCGTGCCGTTGTTTCTTGCAGGTTTTGAAACCTCACCGTACAGGGGAGGTTCTGCCGAATTTCTAATTGATACTATATTTTTGTCTTTTCTGTAGGAGGAGGACCTGTCGGGGCCAAGCCGGAGATCCTCGGCGACCACGATCGTCTTCGTCACCGTCGCGGGTCTGCCTGCACCGCTTCGGCTCGCCACTGCACCGACTCGCCACTGCGCCGCTAGCCTGACTCCACCGGCACCCTAGGTATAAATAACGTCTCCTCCCAGAAAAGGGTCGTAGGTCATTGAACCCAGTTAGACGTCTCCCGTCCGAAAGAGATACGGCTGGAGGTATGCAGGTCTCTGCATATCGATAACCGTATCTGTTTCGGATTGTCCACGTTACTTGGACAGCCCGTAGATGCGTCGATGAGGCTAGTTCCCATTGTCTAGCCCGATTCGAGATGGAGTTTCTGCATCACCTCCCTGTTGTTCTCCGGATACACACTCTCCCTACAGGGACGTGTATCTTGAGAACATCAGGGGGAGGTGCTGCCGAAATTCTGTCTCGGCTCGGGGCAGACAATGGGAACTGGCCTCATGTACGCATCCGCGGGTGGGATTAGGACCTATCCTCACCTATTAGATGATAGTAGGATGGAAGTACTCGGAGGTAGATATGTAAGTACTCGGATGCATGACAGTAGGATGGATGACCGTCAGTGGATGTACTCGGGCCATAGAAGCAGAAGTGATTTCACCGATGAATGGTTGCGCAAGACAGATGCTTTCGTGAACAATGCATTTGGCGCGGCTCGGCGAGGAGAGATCAAAGTGTTGTGCCCATGCAGCAGATGTGGGAACCGGAGAAGGCAAGACAAGGGAGAACATGGCTAAACATCTTGTGAACAATGGATTCACGCCAGACTACACCCGGTGGATCTACCATGGTGAAGCACATCGTTTGAGAGCGGAGGCAGTGCGACCACGTCTGGAGGACTTTGATGCTGATGCGGGGGTATCAGACATGTTAGATGACTTCCAAGAAGCACAGTACGCTGAAGGACGTACGGAGGAGGAGATGGAGAAGACCGCAAAGGCGTTTTACGAGATGATGTCTTTGGCACAGAAACCCCTTCACGATCGGACAACGGTTTCTCAACTGGATGCCATTGGCCGTGTGTGTGGGGTTCAAGTCCCAGTTCAACCTGAGTCGAGATGCGTTCGATGGTATGTTGGCCCTATTTGGTAGCATGCTTCCGGACGGCCACATATTGCCAAAGAGCCTGTACGAGTCACAGAAACTGCTTCGTGCACTGAAGATGCCATATGAGCACATACATGCTTGTCCAAATGGGTGCGTCCTCTTCAGGAAAGATCTCACGGATGCAGGTTACTGTCCGAAGTGTAAAGCGTCAAGATACATGGAGGTAGACGATGGTAAAGGCCCGAAGAGGCAGCTTTCTATCCCCATGAAAGTCCTGCGTTACCTGCCGTTCACACCGAGGATCCAACGTCTCTACATGACCGAGGAATCCGCGAAACAGATGACATGGCACAAGCAGGGTACCCGATACAATCCTGAGAAGTTAGTACATCCCGCCGATGGTGAAGCATGGGCCCACTTCGACCGCATCCATCATGACAAAGCTAGAGAGGCTCGAAATGTTCGTGTTGCGTTTGCAACGGACGGTTTCAATCCCTATGGACTCATGGCTGTCCCGTACACCTGTTGGCCCGTCTTCGTTATCCCCCTCAATCTCCCCCCGGCGTCCTATTTCAACGTCATACTGTCTTCTTGTCGTTGATAATTCCTGGACACCCGGGGAATAACATGGGTGTGTACATGGAGCCTCTGATTGATGAATTGGAAACTGCTTGGAATGAAGGGGTATTGACATACGACCGAGCTTCAAGGTCTAACTTCACAATGCAAATCTGGTACCAGTACTCACTGCATGACTACCTGGCATATGGGATATTCTGTGCCTGGTGTGTCCATGGCAAGTTCTCATGCCCGGTTTGTAAGACAGCTACGAGATTTATCTGGTTGAAGAAGGGTGGCAAGTATTCGGCGTTCGACCAACATCGACAATTCCTGCCTCTTGACCATCCTTTCAGACGGGACACCAAGAACTTTACCAAAGGTGTCGTGGGTGAGAGATCCTCCACCTCGGATGCTGACCGGTGCCGAGGTTCATGCTTAGATAGATGCTCTCCAGTTCAACGAAACAGACGGTCGTTTTGCGGGGTATGGTCAGGAGCATATGTGGACTCATAAGTCAGGCTTGGAAAGACTCCCTTATTATGATGATCTTCTTCTGCCACATAACATTGATGTAATGCACACTGAAAAGAACATCGCTGAGTCGCTTTGGGGAACACTCATGGACACTGAAAAGTCCAAGGACAACCCTAAGGCTAGACTAGACCTGGCACTGTTGTGCGATAGACCAAAGCAAGAGATGCTGCCTCCTCAGCCCGGCAGGAGATGGACACGGCCCAAGGTCGATTTCGTCTTGGGCAGGCCACAAAGGAAAGAAATACTTCAGTGGATCCAGACATTGACATTCCCTGATGGATATGCAGCGAATCTAACGAGAGGAGTCAACTTATCTACTCTGCGAGTCCTAGGGATGAAGAGTCATGACTTCCACGTATGGATCGAACGGCTTCTTCTGGCGATGGTTCGAGGCTATGTTCCTGAGCCTATGTGGGTTGCTGGCAGAGTTGAGCTATTTCTTCCGCCAGCTATGTGCCAAGGAGATATCTCGGTCCGTCATTGATGACTTGGAGAAAGCTGCACCTGTGTTGCTCTGTAAGCTGGAGAAAATCTTTCCACCAGGCTTCTTCACTCCGATGCTTCATTTGATCGTACACCTCCCAAATGAGGTTCGAATGGGAGGGCCTGTGCAATGGCGTTGGTGCTTTCCAGTCGAGAGAAATATGAAGACTCTTCGCAAGAAATGTAGAAACAAAGCCAAAATTGAGGCTTCCATTGCAGAGGCATCCATTCTGGAGGAGGTGTCCAACTTCACTGAAGAATACTACTCCGAGAACCTTCCTAGCGTGCATAATCCACCCCCTCGTTACAATGCTGGAGAAAATGAATCGAGTCTTAGCCTTTTTCGAGGCCAACTCGGCACGGCAAGTGGATCCACAGTTAAGCAGTTGAACTATGAAGAGTGGCGAAAGATCATGCTATATGTGCTTACCAACCTTGATGAGCTGGATCCGTACATGGGGTAAGTTGTTATCTATCTTCATCCAATTCGTCGTCACTTTCCAACACCATTCTTTTTGCTTCGTACAGTGAATTTCTTCATTTGTTCTCGAATGGACCAAGGCCTCTTTCTGATGCGGCAGCTGAAACCCTAATTGCAAATGGTGCGGGGCAAGGGAGGCCTGATTTCATTTCTTGGTTCCGACAGAAGGTACCGTCCTACCAAGGTCGTACTTAGTCTGACGTTCCAACTTGCTCTACGTTCTGACCGTTATAACGATATATCTTGCGTCCCCTTGCAGGCTCAAACCGATGCGTCTATGAGTCAAGAGCTGAGACAGGTTGCAAAAGGCTTTGACCGTAGGGTCAAGTCATTTTAACGGTTACGACGTGAATGGATTTCGCTTCCACACATCAAGCTACGAGCAGAGTCGGCCCAATTGAAAAAACCAAATAGCGGAGTTTTGTACTCCAGGCAATGACAACCGTGACTACTATGGAAGAATTGAAGAAATATACAAACTTTCATTTCACGGTGTGAAAAGCCTTTGAATCCTGTCATGTTCAAATGCCATTGGTTCGATCCTGGAAGAACGAGGCTGACACCTAATCTTGGGCTAGCCGAAATTCGACAGGATTCTGTGTATCCAGGCTCCGATGTGTATATTGTGGCTCAACAGGCCACGCAGGTTTATACACGCCATACGCGTGCAAAAGCCAAAGAGCATCTCTTGGGTTGGTATATTGTGCACAAGATATCACCACATGCTAAACTACCTCTCCCCAATGATGAGGATTATAACTTCAACACAAAACACGTATGACGGTGAGTTCTTTCAAGAATCTGGGTTGCAAGGGACGTTCACGATAGACTTAACCGAAGCGATGGAAATGGAAGTAGAGAATGATGACGAGGACGCTGGGGATGAGGTGGTAAATGCGAAGGACATAGAAATGCTAGAACGATTCCGTTTAGGCCAAGCAAATGAAGACGACGACCTGTCTTCGGATACTGAGGGAGTACTTAGACATGGTTGACAGTGATGAGGAGACTCATGCTCCGGCTAATCCGGATGATCCAGATTATTTCTAGTACATGTAATATTATGTTATATTTTTAGGATCTATTGTTTTATTTATATTGCATATATTTGGTTATGTTATTTCTAATACAACATTGTTTGTTCTTTTAAATGCAGGAGGTCGAGGCAAGATGCCGGGAGGACGTCAGAGGCGGTTGAGTTGGTTGTACCGCAGCTCGCAGGCCGACGGGCCCTCGACGAGGAGTGGCCGCCGCCGGAGGGAGCCATCTCCACAGGAGGAGGAGGAGGGAGGTCGAGGAGGAGGTGCCGGCCACGCCCGAGGCCCAGCGGCAGGAGAGGCACATTGGGCGAGGAGGCAGAGGAGGAGGACGAGCAGGAGGAGGACGAGGCAGACGGGTGTTCGGGTGCCTCAGGGGTGTCACACCCTACTGAGAGGCCCCGCCAGCCTCCCGGCGTTGCCGCCACGTGCCCGACGCCCAGTGATCACGCCCATCGGACAGAAGTACATGTTCTAACTACCTGTTCGTACGATGAGACTCAAAATAGAAATAGAAGGTAATAATCTTTTTAATCACTTGTGCAGGTCATGGGACTTTGTGGGCCTAAAGGCCGCAAACCCAACGGCATCCTGGGTCTCCTGTGCCGTGAGGCACTACCCCGGCATAGTACAGTATGCCAGGAGGCACGAGCCGGCCTACACCTTTGACCACTACAGCGTCGCCCCAGACCCAGACTTCCCCAACAAGGCGGCGCGGGGTTAGAGCGGAACTGTGGGTAAGTCTTCGTCAAACAATATCAAATTCATCATATTTTTTCTTTAATTACTGTCTCGCCTCATATTGTGTCTGTATGCAGAACTACTTCAAGTGCGAGCCGGGGAAGGAGGCAGTGGCGGAGGTGACGGCTACCCGGGCCTTGTAGAAGCTCGTCACCGACCGATGATCTACGAGGTGAGACTGCAGGCCATCATTACCTACAACGCCACGGTCTTGGCACGAGGGTGACGAAGACCCAGGCGAGAGCCATGATGCTGGGCCGGGCGGAGTTCTTGCAGGTAAGTGATTTCTTTTGAGATTAAGCTTTGGTACTTTTCATCTGACGCTTAGACGTGAAATACTTGATGATGTGCAGATGATCCCCCAATGGTGCCAGTCGTTTCCCGAGTGCTGGGAGATGATCGTGGACCGGTGGCTATCCGAAGAGTGGGCGGCCCACCACGCCGAGGCCGGGAGGTGCGTCTGCAGATGCCAGGTGTACCACACCACCAGGGCAACCGCAACCTCGCCAGTAGTACGCACAAGCTTGGGTACGTGAAAGACTTTATCAATTCCTCGATTCAAATGTTGCCTGATTGCTAATCATCTTGTGTCTTCCTCGCAGTCGGAGGCACACGGTGGGCAGCCTGCGGCACGGTGGCGGCATACGCCATGTCCCACAAGGGCAAGGCCACGGCAGCGGAGACCTCCTACAACCCCGACGATCCCGCCGACGCGTACACCAACTCCAGCGTCACCCGCCTCACTGACTACTCAGAGGCGGCAAGGGCGGTCCATGGGGACGACTTTGATCCCGCCACCGCGGACCTGGACGGGAGCATCGTCATGAGGATTGGAGGGAAGAAGCACGGGCGGTTCTGGCTTGGCGACGGCGTCATCGACACGGCCTCCACTCCCACTCTGTCCAGCTCCGAGCGCAGAGCACGAGCGGGGAGTCCCCACATACGCCAAGCCGTCGCCTGCGCAGTCGAGGGTCGCCGAGCTCGAGGTTATTTCTATTTAACTCATCGTACATTGATCTTTAAATGTTTGCATTGTTCTAACATTCACTTTGTATTATCGCAGGCCCGCCTGGAAAGAGAAAGGCAGGAGCGCCATGTGTCCGAGACCCAGATGCGGTCACAGATGTCGCCCAGATGGAGGCTCAAGCAAAGCAGATGGCGGAGCTCATCGCCTTCATGGCCTCCAGGGCATGGCCGTTGCCCCAGACGCTCATGGCTCCTCCACCGCCGTCTCTGGACCCCGGAGCTGTCCTGTGAGTATCAATACTTCAGTGTTTCATTTATTTCATTTCCTTGTCTGACATGACCTTTGCAGCCTCCTCCGTCAGAAGGTTCGAACAACCACCGATGGAACCAGACGGGGGTCAACCAGGCGCGGCAGTTCTCAGGGGTGGGGTTGGCCCGGTTGGAGGGGGGTGTAGTAGATTGAACTTTGGACTATCGTTTGTGTCACTGACGTCTCATGTTGTTGAAACTATGTGATGGAACTATGTGATGTGAACTATGTGATTTGAGGACATATGTTATTGAACTATGTGATGATGTGATGGGACTGTTGTGAACTATATGATATATATAATATGTTCTGTGATGTGAAATGTGATATATATGTGATATGTGATGAATGTGATATATAATGTTTGATAGTGTCGGAGAGAAAAAGGAAAAAAACAGAGAATAAAAAAAAAAAAATTAGCGTGTTTGCCGAGGGGGGTTGCTCTCGGCAAAGAGGCCCATTGCGCGAGGGGCTATGACCATAACCCCGGCAAAGCTGAACAGAAAGCCATTTCCCCAGCTTTGCCGAGGGATTTGGTCATAGCCCTCGGCAAAGCTGGGAGACGAAAGGAATTTCCAAGGGTTGCGGAGAGCCGGCCTGAGTAGCTAGCCCTCGGCGAAGAGGTCCCAAAAAAAATATTCGAAATTTCTTTGCCGAGAGCCGACCCCGGATAACCCTCGGCACAGGAAAATAATAATAAAAAAATTTACAGCTTTGCCGAGAGTCCGGCTCTCGGCAAACATGACGCCTTTGCCGAGAGTCCGGTTAGCCCTCGGCAAACCTACCGTCAATAGGGACCGCCGTTAATGGCCACTTTTCTTTGCCGAGAGCCGGTCGGGACCCTCGGTAAAAGGTTTGCCGAGAGCCTGATAAATGGCCCTCGGCAAAGGATCCTTTGCCGTGAGGTTTTTTGCCGAGAGCTCTATGCCGAGGGCTGCTCTCGGCATAGGCTTCGCCGAGTGCCAGATGGTCTTTGCCGAGTGCTAGAGGCACTCGGCAAAGCAGCCGTTTCCAGTAGTGTGGGTTCGTGTTGTACATATGCTGCTGCAGTCGTACACGTTGAAAAACAAACAAGGCGCGGGGGGCCAAATTAAATGATCCAAATGATGTTAACCGAAAATACGAGAGTATTTTCAGAGCTAGACGTTTTATTTACAGAAGCGAGCAAAATTGTCCATCACCTGAAATGGATTTACAGAAACGTCAAAAATTACCCGTCTCCTAAAATAAGATTTACTGCAGAAGAGCAGAAAGGAGGCTCGTATTCTGTTAATCGTGGCAATGCCCACTCGCTCGGTTCTTTGTGGCCCATCTTATTGGGAAATGAAGAGTGGCGTAATATCATCCTATATGTGTTGAACAACTTTACCGAGGTACAACTGTTCATCAAGTATGTTCTCAACGAACTTGTTTCAATATGTCATCACTATTCTGCATCCAACCCCATTGATTATTCTTGTTTGGACAGGGAATTTATTCGTGAATTCTGGCATCAATCAAGGGATCCTACCTCGCATGAGCAAGACACCCTTGTTTCGTGGGGTGCGGGAGCGGGGAGGCCTGATTTCATCACTTGGTTCAAACAAAAGGTAATGTCCAATTTAGCTCTCGTACGTTCGATCGTCCAAGGTGATCGTACGTTTGATTAATATAACGATCTATCATGCTTGACCTTGCAAGCCCAGACCGGTTCGTCCATGAGTGATGAGTTGAAACAGGTTGCAAACGGCTGTGATGATAGGGTCAAGTCATTTACCAGCTATGACGTGAACGGATATCGCTTCCACACAACAAGTTACAAGCAGATTCAGCCCAAAAGAAAAACCACAAATAGCAGAGTTTGTATGCCCGGCACTGATGGCCTCGACTATCATGGTAGAGTTGAGGAAATCTATGAACTCTCATTTCATGGAGACAAACCTCTTAAACATGTCATGTTCAAATGCCACTAGTTTAATCCTCAATCAACAAGACGAACCCCTCATCTTGGGCTAGTCGAGATTGGAGAAGATTCCATCTATCCTGGAAAATATATCTACATTGTGGCTCAACAGGCCGTGCAGGTGTATTATACTCAATACGCCAACCAAGACAACGAGGATCTTAAGGGTTGGCTATTGTGTACCAGGTATCTCCACACGACAAACTACCTGCACCAAACAATGGTGATTACAACTTCAACGCAAACACATATGATGGACAGTTCTATCAAGAAGGGGCTACCAAGCACGTTTGAGATAGTCTTACCTAAAGCAACCAAAATGGAAATAGACAACGAAACGGTTGATGGCGAGGTCGATGGAGATGTGGTGGTAAATGCCAAGGACATAGCAATGCTTGAGCGATTACTTCTAGGCAATGACGACGACGACAACATAGAACCTTCGAATAGTGTTACCCATTTGGACAATTTTGACAGTGATGATGAGACCTATGATCCCAATCATGAAGATTATTCCTAATACATGTAATACTATGTTTTTAAATTTGTGTTTTGTTTATATATTTTGAAACTATTTTTTATATATGTACTAATTAGTCTTATTCATTCTTTGTGATTATAGGAGAGACCGTCCTCTCCTTCGAGGTGAGGAGTCGTCATCCGGGGCAGCGTCCGCAGGAGGTGACGAGAGGAGGACCAAGGGTAGCCGCCATAGGAGGCAACGGTCTCCTCCCTCACCACGTGACGAGGTGCTGGAGGAGGAGCACATGACGGCCACAGCCACGTCCTCGTCGGAGGATGAGGGGGCTCAGCAGACGGGCGAGGGAGGCAAGGTGCTCGAGGGCGAGGGAAGCGAGGCGCCCCAGGTCGAGGGAGGCGGTACCGCTATCAGGACTCCGTAGCAGCGAGGTCCCGCGAGCCTCCCTCCAGTTCTGCTTCCTCACAACCGCCCAGTGGTTCGGCCTATGGCAAAGTGGTAAGTAACTATAGATGTTATCACAACTACTTCATAAGATATGATGGAAATCATAATAGAAACTGATAAATTTTCTTAATCACTTGTGCACGGCCTGGTTGGTTTTGTCAAGTACTTCAGGATGCTCCCCCGCGAGTGTCCTTGGTGTTTTGTGCAGGAAATGGTACCCCGACCTTGTGCAAGTGTCCAAAGAGCCGGTGGTGCGGGCGCCGGCCTCCAAGTGGGACATGTACGCGCTGGTCACAAATGACACTTACCGCAACAAGAAGGAGCGGGTGTTGACAAAGTTTTGGGTAAGTCTCTCTCGCACAACATTGCTTAATACATCGCATTCAATGGTTAAATCTTTTATTGAAATATTTCAAGGCCGAAGAAGGACTTGAGGCCCAGGCGGATCGGCCGGCTGAGGCAGCTTGTAGGAAGTACGTCACCAAGATGCACCACCATGGGTGCGTCCATGCCCACAAAGACTACTACGCGTCCCCAAGGCTCAAGCAAGACGGGTTATGCTGACCCGGGACCAGTACCTTGAGGTAGGCGGAAAACATTCATAATGATCCATTTTGATATTAAGTAGGTTCAATTTCATCTTCTTATATGTCAAATACTCGATGAATTGTAGGTGATTTCCTAGTGGTGCCGATCGTATCCCGAGTGCTGGGCAATGATTGTGGACAAGTGGTTGTCACAGGACTTTGTTGATACGCACGAGAGAGGCAGCGGAAACAGCGTCTGATGAGGCAAGGTCCAACTCACCATCAAGGCAGCTGCAGCCTTCCTAGATGCAAACGAGCATACATAAGTGATTTCTTTCATTTATTTTGATGCTCAATTCTGCCAGATTTCTCTCTATCTTCCCATCTTTCTCGCAGGAGGTTGCGCACCTAGGTGAGGAGATCTCGAAGTTCTTTGCGTGGGCTCTGTCCCACATGGGCAGGTCGTCGTCCTCTGTCTCCTTCGAACTAGCTGGCCCGCCACAGGCGTACTCTGGCTCAAACGTGTACACTAAAGTCCCAGAGTACTACACGTCGGCGCGGTAAGGGCAATCCATGGGGAAGATTACAATGTGTGCACTGAGCCTATTGATGCAGAGGCGATCGTGATGCTCGGAGGAGGCAAGAAGCACGGGCGGTTGTGGATTGAAGATAGCGCCATCGACTCCAACAGTGTTCCCTCTCTCGACGCCATTCGAGCACGGAGCACGAGCTCCAGCCAGCCATACACCCACAGCCTAGTCCAGCACTGCATCAAGTCGAAGCACTTCAGGTAACTCGTGTTTCACTCGTCGTACTTTGATCTTTACACACCTAAATTTGACTTGCATTACTAAAATATTAGAGTGAAATATTGTAGGCCGAGTTGGAAGACAAAAAAGGCAAAGTCAAGAGCAGAACACAGAACTGACCGCACAGCTGCAGGCCCAGAAGGCGGCGCATGAGGCCACACAGAAGCAGCTAACTGAAATGTTGGTGATCATGCAAAGTCTTGGGCAAACGACAGGTGTACCAATTCAGTTGTCAGCTCCTCCACTTCCTACTCCTACACCTACTCCTGCAAGTATGAAAGTTCACTTCTCGCTTGTGCTTTGCATGTATGTCGGTCTTCGCGTTGTTGTGATTATCGGCGTTCTTGCCGTTGTGGATGTCGGTGTCCGTGCCATTGTGGATGTCGGCCTTCGTGCTGTTTTTTCTTGCAGGTTTTGGAAACCTCCTCGTGTAGGGGAGGTGCTGCCGAAATTTTCAATTGAGTCTAATATTTTTGTATTCCTAGATTACTATATGCAATCTCCAAAATTGCTTTCGTGGATTACTCACACTTCCTGGATTACTCACACATGCAATCTCTGCTCCTTTGTGCAACTTCCGTCCACGGGTTCCAATAATCCCTCTAATGCGTCACCGAGTGATCCCGTCGTTCCTTCACTATCGTCTCATAGGCTAGCTTGATGAGGACTTATGCTAGGTGATGTGGTTGGACTTGACCGTGATTTGTGGTTTATGGTTTGTGACCTATGCTTGGATTTGATGAACTTGTCGTAATAAACATGTGACTTGTCGTTGTAATATATTGTGATTTATGGTTCACAATTATGGTTGTGATATATTATGATAAAATGGGCTCTGTGTGATATATATGTGATGGTTGATATTAAATGGTTATGATAGAATGGGTTCTGTGTGATATGTGTGTGTGTGCTATATATATATATATATATATATATATATATATATATATGAAATGCTTATATCGATGGAATGCAAAAAACAAAAAAAATCCTGCCTCTTTGCCAAGGGCAATAACAAGACCCTCGATAAAGAAGGGTCCTTTGCTGGGGCCCTCACCAAAGCCCTCGGCAGAGAATTTTGGAAAAATTCTGCAAAATTTCTTTGCCGAGGGCCATGGCTAGGGGTCCTCGGCAAAGTTTTTTGGGAAAAAATTAAAATGTCTTTGTCGAGGGCACGTGCGAAGCCGTCGACAAAGATTTTTCAAAAAAAAGAACAATTCTTTGTCGAGGGCCCACGGAGAAGGCCCTCGGCAAAGAGGTCGTCCATGGCGCCAGCACCGTGACGACTGCTTTTCTTTGCCAAGTGCAGCCATGGCCCTCGGCAAAGCCTTTACCGAGTGCCCGATAAAATACCCTCGGCAAAGACCCTCTTCCCCGACTCAAAATTCGCTAAGAGCTCTATGCCAATGGCTGCCCTCGGCAAACCCTTTGCCGAGGGTTAATAGGCCTTTGCCGAGGGCCTTAGGCCCTTGGCAAGTCACCCGATTCCAGTAGTGACATGAGTACATCTATTGAAAGCTTTTAAAACATGATCACGTCTTAGGGATCTTATGGATACATAACAATTGACCATTGAAGGACCATACATGGATATGCATATTACTTGAATTAATATAGACCCTAACAATTCTTATTGGGTGTCTAGTAATACATGGATTTTATTGCTATATGGATACTCCTCGTGTGTCAACGAGATAGTTTTACTATGGGCAGTTAGGATTGTTCCCAGGTCCCCCAAAGTAGATATAGGTGCCCCAGTTGGCATCAGTACCATTTTGCACATTGTAGCAATTACTCTTCTGAGCTAGCAAGTACACGCCACTTGGCGATCTGAGGGTGTTCGACGAATCTACCAGTAGCATGTTCCTGATGTAACTAGATTTGCCAAATCCTTCAACAGGGAAGTGTCCACTACCCATTTGTGTTGAAGTTTGGCCAGCGTCAAGCGTCAATACCTCGCCGCCCCACTGAACAGAGGTGGCACTATTTTGCAAGTTCGAGAAGATTGACGAAGGCCAATAACCCATGTAATTGCCTCCCACTTGTAGCCACCAATTGCCACTCTGTGGGTCCTGCAAGCGAAATGTTAGTTGGGAGTTCAATAGTCAGAATCATGCATCAGCAAAAATAAGTATGTATTTCCTATACGCGTGAGGCATGTTCTTCCCCTTTATTGGAATGGAAGATAAATGTGGCATCTTTAAACATGTTCCATAAAAACTTTACTCAGATATATGCTAGTGTGCGACCATTACAACAACCACCATGTAAGAGAAACCTTTCTACTGGTATATTTGAATTAGCATGCTTGATTGCTATTTTCCATGCAGGCATATAAAATGAGAAATGCTTTTGTAGAAGTTGTTAGCATACTTGTTCCAATGAAATTACACTGAGGGGGACTTATTGTAAACATATTTTCTGACACACCAGCATGAATGACTTATCCTTGTTCATTCTAATTTTATAGCGATGAATGTGTTATGGGATGAGTGTTTAAGTAGTGAATGGATCAGTGTTTAGGTAGTGAATTGATATACTATCTGGCTAATAGTTGTCAAAGGCATATATGTAACACATGAATTGTGTGAATAGGAAAGTATAGCATAGATCATGAGAAAACTGTAACATGGTAAGCTACTTGAGAGTCCATGGCTAATAGACTTGATCAGTTAAACATACAAGACAAATATGGTTGAGGCTTTCCGCACATTATCAATGGTTGAGATTTATTAATTAGTCTCAGCATGTAAGGCCATGTTCAACAGAAAATATTAATTGTTGGGCTGGGGATCGGAACCAAACGTGAAACATTGTCGGTTTGGGGACACGACTGCTATGTATTTGCCAAAACACATACCATGATGAGAGCAATATATTATTATCAAAGAAGGAAAAAGAAGCATGCATTTGGCATGGATTCTCTACGAACATCAATGAATTTAATTTTGTGTTCTCTGGATGTGAATGCCATGTAGTTTTTACCTTCCAAACCAGAAAATCCAATTCATATTGTGTGCCACCATAGGTGGAGACTGGGGACAAGCTACCACCAAGGACGATTTGATTGTTTGTCTGCACAAACCCTGGACATCTTAGGTTGTAACATCCTGTGTGTTGATATGCATCCCGCTATATATTTCAGATCAATAGAAAGTTAGTACCGTATCCCATCCTTAACGAAGAAGCTAGGATCAATATTTCTAATTATAAGACAAAAAGGAATGTGATGCTTATCTTACAGTCCAGTAGATGAAGAGTCTAGTATTCCTATCCCCATAAAAAACTGGATAAACCTGCAATTTTTTATGGAGAAAAAGGATCATAACAAACTTTACAATGAAAGTGATCGCACAACTTACTACATCATTAAAGAATGACGAGGGCTTATATAATAGGTTGATGGTAGTTTATATCTATATATAAGAATGGTGATCTATATTATGTGGAAGAGAGCTAGATGACAAGGACAAAAGCTTTTGATATCTTTCGTGATACAAGCAAAAACATGCAATGCAAACAAATATTGTGGGGTATAGTGTTTCCACTTCAGATCTGACCTGCCATGCAGCTTCAATGGTATTAAGGTCATTGTTGTCGTAGGAACCTGCAGTGACCCAGAGCTGTGATAAGCTGAAGTCATTTGCCCGCGCAATTGTTGGTTCCCACAAATTTAAGGAGGCTTTGGTTCCATAGCACTCATTATCCTGTGCGACTGCTACCGCATGCTGCTCCATGGGACAAAAATCAAAGTTAAATGAGTAATTGTAGAAATACTCATACGAATCAAATAGGAAGGTTATCAATAACATGAAGGTGATTCTTGAATAACTTTTTTTACCTGGTGAACTTCTAATACATTTTTGTGTCATGGCCATTTGTGGAATTGAGGTTTGGAATAATCCAAGGCATCTTCGTACCATACCTGCTGATAGAACTTGCCCTTAGGACATCCTCCACCATGGTTCTTTGTATCGGTATGGTGTTCTCAGGGCACTTGCCATTTTGATGCCATGTTTGGATGATTGGATAGTTGATAATGTTGTAATATTGATATAGGCTTCTCGGGTGGTAAGAAGGCCGCATCTAAAAGTTGACATTTGAGTGATATAATGATACATGGTTGATGGTGGTGGCCACTGCATATTTTCTGCACCTGAGTGATGTGAAAAGGAAAATGATGGTGCTGGAAAGAGAAACCTGGATAGCATGGTTCTTGAGTAGGGGATGATCAAATGCAGGTTGTTTGGAGATGTCCACACAGTCTATGATATTTCCATCTGGGCTCTGTTAATTTCAGTGGTTGAAACAAGGATGAAAAAAGGGAGAAAATATTGCACGCAAACTGTACATGCTACTTCTATATATATTATCAATAAATAAAATGTGATGAATTTTCATGATTTTGTGCAATTTCAATCAGCCATGGACCTTTAAATTTTTATTTATACACAGTTCCATGGACAAAACTTATACTCGGAGAGCAATTTTCAAACAACTACTTAATCTGATTCAATCTATATAACCTTATTTTCCTGATCAAATAAACTATTGCTTTTTACTGTAGATGTGTATCTTCATGCGGCTCTACGATCATTTAAATTTTCGCATGTCTTAGGCACTAAATATTGCATCTCCAAATATTATAATAATTTCATGAGAAATCAATTATATACAATGAAACAAAAAGGAGCTAGTGTTTTGTGGCTTATCCAATGCACAATATTAACACTGGAATAGTAGTGTCCTTCATATTTGTTCATCCAAAATTTTCTGTCATGCTAATCTCTAAAGGTAGAAGTTGTATAAAATTTCAAAAGGAATGTTAGTTTCTTATAAATACGACAAGTTTGAGTTCTGTATAGAAAGAAAATAGGAGGTACATAACGAAACCAGAAGTAAGTAAATCAAGATCGTCTATCACTTGCACCATATGTACTCTATCCTTGTAAATGTTTCTATTGTTCTTGCCTCGGATAACTGAACATGCAAACATCTCATTGATGACAAAATTACAAACATTTGATTCATCCACCATGAAGACTTGTCATTAGGATGGCTACATAATTATTGATAGCCCTAGCCCCGGCGACCAATTACAAAATCGAAGACTAATAGCTCTATCTATGTGATAGTTGAAGTGGAACTATATAGTTGTCTTCACATTTGTACAACATATGTGATAGATGAATATCATTTGTCTTGTTAAACTTTTGTTGGCACATGAAAATGAATGACATCTCTAAAATATGTGTATGTCATCTCTGAAATGTGGTGGTAACTAAATGTTTTACATTTATGGCCTATTGGTAATGTGGGAATTTCAAAGGAATCATGGATATATATTTCATAGAAATCAATTCAATTTTAGTATCATTCTATGTGAAAAATTGACTAAGTTTACATAAAATATACTAACATACATAATATCAAACAAAAAGGCCATCAAAATATCTTTTTCATGGCACATCTACTTTGATGTTGTATATATTTTCATATTTTTTATAAATAACTTGATCAAAATAGGAAAATTCTGAATCGGGCAGAGGAAAAACTCTAATGGATGGAGTAAAGTAGTAAATTTCAGAAAACTTGTAAAATGTTTAAAATAATTGTTGAAGCAGTTATGTTAAAGCAACTCTTTAATTATCGTGAAATAAATTTCTAGAGATGAAAAAATTAATAAAAATGCTAGGAGAAATGCATTGCCACAAGAGGTCTAAAACACGTCAAAATACAAGTGCCATGATGTCTTTATGGCACTCGTCACTACTACATCACTAACCTTTACCTTTACTATCGGCCCATCATGCTGGTTTGTCGGTTGAGTCGATAGTGATATTGAGTCATTATTGCTGGTTCATATACCTTCTCATATGATGTCGGATGACGATGAACTTTATCTAAAGTTGTAGTCCTCGTATAGATTTACAACTTTGTTGTTCAAACTTGTTTGATTTAAGGTTGTTTGGATGTTCAAATATGCATCACGAGATCTCATAGAAGTTAATACCAAAGGAATCCATATGCTCCACAGTCATAAGTGAGTGTGTAGTGGTAGCTATGAACTGCAGATGGAGAAACGGCCGAAACAAAAGATGTAGATATCGAAAAGTTATGCAACTTTGTAGAAGACAGCTTTTCATTTAAAATCATCTATCCAAGAAAACAATCACATGAATTTCCACACATTCGAAATTCCAATTGTTCAAAGGATCGACATTGAATTGAGAAATGACGAATGAAGACCAAAGTTGTATATCTCAAGAAATTATAAAATTTGGTGGTTGATAAGTTTCTGGTTTAAATTCGTTTAAGATGTAAAATACTTATTTTAAAACAACATGAACATAAATTGAGGAGAACGAATATTCCAAATATACACATGTCTCTTATTGGTGGAGCCGTTAGGGTACAAATATGCCAATCCTGCCAAGGCAGAGCATCTCCAGCTCCATCATATGCATGCATTGGTATGGTACGTGTATCGATCTTATAGTAATAAAAATTGCATGCATGATCTATGCAAGCATACATCCCGAGAAGTCAACTTTTTATAACTTTAGCTAACTATATATTGAAAAATATTAATATTTAAAATACATAATTAGTATCATTAGATAGATCGTTAAATATACTTTTATAATAAATTTATTTAGAGACATAAATATTACACGAATTTTCTACAAAGCTAGTCAAAGTTGAAAAAATTTAACCGGTATATATGCATCCTAATAGCGTCATTTATTATGGGACGAAAGGATTATATAATAGGAGATGGATGAGTGTGATGCTAATACATGTACGACTATCTACCTCAATGGTTGCGAGGGTAGTCTTGTTGAGAATCTTCTCCAAAACAACTTACTTTGTTACGAGTATGGAGGGAGTATTCTGTTTCAGAAAGCACCAGTGTATATTTTAAAATAAAAGGTCGTTTAAAGCAATTGAGCCCTAGATTTGGATTTTGGAGTGCTGGGACTACTAGCTAGCAACTGAAGGGAGATTGAATTCATTCTCAGGAAGAAACCGAGCAGCCCGGCCTGTTGTGTTTATTAAAGAAATTTGGAGAAGATGAGAGCCTGATATAGGCCACACACAGTACATATATATACTATATACCTCAATGGTGGCGACAGGGGCCTTGTTGAGCCGCCTGAGCAGGCTCCGAACCTGCCGCCGCCGACGTCGTCCCTGCAGTTCTCGCCGCCGTTGCACCGTCCAACAAGAAGAGAAACGCTAGGGCCACGACGAGCGCGACCAAGCATGCTCGCGTACGTAGCAGGCGCCATGGAGCAGCGGCTCTTCATCATCTAGCTAGCTAGCTGCTTCCGCGTGGTTAGACTGGACACGACGGGATATTGGCGTGATGCCGTTTTATATAATCATCAGGCAGGCTAAGATAGATACCGAACCTTTTGACTTTTAAGATGTCCCTATCTCGAATACCTTGTACGTACTTCTCAAGTGCATATATATAAGATAGATAAAAGCTGTTGCTGCTTTTGGCGTACGTACGTGGTAGACTTAGTAGGTCGTCCAAGTCTTGGAGGAATGAAGGCATGACACTGTTTAGTTTTCCCATGTTGCAATGCAACGTACGTTCCTCTCGCAAAAACAAATGTTGAAATGGACGTGAAGCTAGCGCAGCTAGCTACAGTGTACTTTGTTCTTTGCCTGAAATAAAATGTACGGCGGATGGGTTCGTTGTACATGCTGTGTTACATCAGCTATGTTAATTTATGAGATCGTATGATTTACTATATATAACATTATTGTAAATATCTATATGTATAATATTATTGTGAATTAATATATAAAATTATCGTGTATATAAATATATTCCAATTTTTATATTTGTTAGCAAATTAATCAGCTGAAATAATCCTGTAATAAAAAAACAAAGGTTGTGTGCGCAGCTGCCAGCTGTAGTCTAGACGCTGGAACCAAGTTTGCATTTTTCTAAAAGGCTATTTCCATTACAAAGCATCCACAAACTCACCCTGAGCGCCTGCCGTAATGGGGCAGGGCCGTTGATCGTGAACCGATCGAGGGAGGGTGCTGCCGTCGCAGCCGAGATGGGTGGGGCCCATCTCTGCTGTCAGCACCTAAGGAAGGGTTGGAGGGGCATCGCGGCTGGCTCGATCCATCGACCACTGCACTCGGAGGGATGGAAGGGGCATCGCGGCTGGCTCGATCCATTGACCACTGCACTCTGAGTCCACGTTTGGGTGTGATTGTGACTGGTAGCGAGAGGGCGAGGGCTGGTCACGGCAGCGCAAAGGTGATCAAAAGATCTTGCGAGGGTGTCAGGGTGGACAAATCGCAGGCGAGGGAGGCGAATGGCCCGAGGATGTGACACCCTAAAATTTGCCCAATTTAAAAATAGGTGAAAATGTTTCTTTATTGATTTTGGTGTGCATTTAACATAGGGATAAATAATTCACAAAATTAAAACCTAGCTAGAAACATGTTGTTGCATTCATGCCCTTGCATTTTAATTTTTGAGATGAGTGGTTTTTGTCAAATTTGATTTGAATTCAAAATTCCTTTTGAAATTGATTTGAAATGCTTGGAAAATAAAAAGGAAAACCCTTTCTTCTCCCTTCTCTTCTCCTCCTCCATTCGGCCCAACCGTCCTGGTGGCCCGGCCCGTCCGGCCCTCTCCTTCCCGCGCTGGGCCAAACTCCTTACCCTCCTCCCTCCCGCTCGCGGCCCAGCAAGCCGGCCGAAGGCCCAGCTGCTCCGCCGGCCACCACCTCCCTCTCTCTCTCCCCTCTCTGACCTGTCGGGCCCACGCGTCAGCCGTCTTCCCATCCCCCTCCCTGGCTCCCTCCCGCTCTGCTCTTCCAAACGATGAGCATGCAACCGCCGAGCCCGTCCACACGTCGTGCTGGCGCCCCGCTCCCCACTCCTCTCTCGGCCTCAAATAGTAGAGCACTTTCTCCCGCTCCTTTCTTTTCCCCTATTTCGCCCGTTCCCCTCGTCCCTCGCCTGCTTCCGACACCGCAGTTCCGCGGCTCCACCATTGCCGCCGCCCGCCGCCGTCACCCCTCCGAACCGCTGCTCCGCCGGCCGATTCATCGCCCTCGGAGCTCCACGCCGAAGTGGTTGTGACCCCGAGTCCCTCCTTTTACCTCCTTAGACTCGGAATCATCCTAACCACCGTGTTTTGTTGAAGCAGAGCATCGTCGGCCGCCACTCCGCCATCCGCCGTTCCCGAGCTCTCCCCGCTGTTGTTCTCGCCGTGGTGAGCTTCGCCATATACTCCTCTATCTCCCCATGCTTTCCCCGTGGGATTTGGTGGCCTCTAGGGCTTTCCCAGTAAGCTTCGGCGAGAGCTTTGGCCTCGGCCATGGCCGCCGCCGTGGGCGCCTCTTTCCGCCGCCGCGTCTCGCGTCCCCGCCGGCCAAAGCGCCGCTCCCTTGCCCCTGGGTCTAATCGGGGCCGTTCGTGATGGATCGGACGACCCAAAATAGCCGGTACCCTTTCGCTGGGTATTTTTCTAAAGAGACCCCGGTTTCTTGTGAAATCAACCCAGCAGCCTTGGCAGGGTTGAAATTCAATTTAAAATCTGGTTTAAATTCAAACGAGTTTCAGGAAAGATGCCATATGAGCACATACATGCTTGTCCAAATGGGTGCGTCCTCTTCAGGAAAGATCTCACGGATGCAGGTTACTGTCCGAAGTGTAAAGCGTCAAGATACATGGAGGTAGACGATGGTAAAGGCCCGAAGAGGCAGCTTTCTATCCCCATGAAAGTCCTGCGTTACCTGCCGTTCACACCGAGGATCCAACGTCTCTACATGACCGAGGAATCCGCGAAACAGATGACATGGCACAAGCAGGGTACCCGATACAATCCTGAGAAGTTAGTACATCCCGCCGATGGTGAAGCATGGGCCCACTTCGACCGCATCCATCATGACAAAGCTAGAGAGGCTGAAATGTTCGTGTTGCGTTTGCAACGGACGGTTTCAATCCCTATGGACTCATGGCTGTCCCGTACACCTGTTGGCCCGTCTTCGTTATCCCCTCAATCTCCCCCCGGCGTCCTATTTCAACGTCATACTGTCTTCTTGTCGTTGATAATTCCTGGACACCCGGGGAATAACATGGGTGTGTACATGGAGCCTCTGATTGATGAATTGGAAACTACTTGGAATGAAGGGGTATTGACATACGACCGAGCTTCAAGGTCTAACTTCACAATGCAAATCTGGTACCAGTACTCACTGCATGACTACCTGGCATATGGGATATTCTGTGCCTGGTGTGTCCATGGCAAGTTCTCATGCCCGGTTTGTAAGACAGCTACGAGATTTATCTGGTTGAAGAAGGGTGGCAAGTATTCGGCGTTCGACCAACATCGACAATTCCTGCCTCTTGACCATCCTTTCAGACGGGACACAAGAACTTTACCAAAGGTGTCGTGGTGAGAGATCCTCCACCTCGGATGCTGACCGGTGCCGAGGTTCATGCTTAGATAGATGCTCTCCAGTTCAACGAAACAGACGGTCGTTTTGCGGGGTATGGTCAGGAGCATATGTGGACTCATAAGTCAGGCTTGGAAAGACTCCCTTATTATGATGATCTTCTTCTGCCACATAACATTGATGTAATGCACACTGAAAAGAACATCGCTGAGTCGCTTTGGGGAACACTCATGGACACTGAAAAGTCCAAGGACAACCCTAAGGCTAGACTAGACCTGGCACTGTTGTGCGATAGACCAAAGCAAGAGATGCTGCCTCCTCAGCCCGGCAGGAGATGGACACGGCCCAAGGTCGATTTCGTCTTGGGCAGGCCACAAAGGAAAGAAATACTTCAGTGGATCCAGACATTGACATTCCCTGATGGATATGCAGCGAATCTAACGAGAGGAGTCAACTTATCTACTCTGCGAGTCCTAGGGATGAAGAGTCATGACTTCCACGTATGGATCGAACGGCTTCTTCTGGCGATGGTTCGAGGCTATGTTCCTGAGCCTATGTGGGTTGTCCTGGCAGAGTTGAGCTATTTCTTCCGCCAGCTATGTGCCAAGGAGATATCTCGGTCCGTCATTGATGACTTGGAGAAAGCTGCACCTGTGTTGCTCTGTAAGCTGGAGAAAATCTTTCCACCAGGCTTCTTCACTCCGATGCTTCATTTGATCGTACACCTCCCAAATGAGGTTCGAATGGGAGGGCCTGTGCAATGGCGTTGGTGCTTTCCAGTCGAGAGAAATATGAAGACTCTTCGCAAGAAATGTAGAAACAAAGCCAAAATTGAGGCTTCCATTGCAGAGGCATCCATTCTGGAGGAGGTGTCCAACTTCACTGAAGAATACTACTCCGAGAACCTTCCTAGCGTGCATAATCCACCCCTCGTTACAATGCTGGAGAAAATGAATCGAGTCTTAGCCTTTTTCGAGGCCAACTCGGCACGGCAAGTGGATCCACAGTTAAGCAGTTGAACTATGAAGAGTGGCGAAAGATCATGCTATATGTGCTTACCAACCTTGATGAGCTGGATCCGTACATGGGGTAAGTTGTTATCTATCTTCATCCAATTCGTCGTCACTTTCCAACACCATTCTTTTTGCTTCGTACAGTGAATTTCTTCATTTGTTCTCGAATGGACCAAGGCCTCTTTCTGATGCGGCAGCTGAAACCCTAATTGCAAATGGTGCGGGGCAAGGGAGGCCTGATTTCATTTCTTGGTTCCGACAGAAGGTACCGTCCTACCAAGGTCGTACTTAGTCTGACGTTCCAACTTGCTCTTACGTTCTGACCGTATAACGATATATCTTGCGTCCCCTTGCAGGCTCAAACCGATGCGTCTATGAGTCAAGAGCTGAGACAGGTTGCAAAGGCTTTGACCGTAGGGTCAAGTCATTTAACGGTTACGACGTGAATGGATTTCGCTTCCACACATCAAGCTACGAGCAGAGTCGGCCCAATTGAAAAACCACAAATAGCGGAGTTTGTACTCCAGGCAATGACAACCGTGACTACTATGGAAGAATTGAAGAAATATACAAACTTTCATTTCACGGTGAAAAGCCTTTGAATCCTGTCATGTTCAAATGCCATTGGTTCGATCCTGGAAGAACGAGGCTGACACCTAATCTTGGGCTAGCCGAAATTCGACAGGATTCTGTGTATCCAGGCTCCGATGTGTATATTGTGGCTCAACAGGCCACGCAGGTTTATTACACGCCATACGCGTGCAAAAGCAAAGAGCATCTCTTGGGTTGGTATATTGTGCACAAGATATCACCACATGCTAAACTACCTCTCCCCAATGATGAGGATTATAACTTCAACACAAACACGTATGACGGTGAGTTCTTTCAAGAATCTGGGTTGCAAGGGACGTTCACGATAGACTTAACCGAAGCGATGGAAATGGAAGTAGAGAATGATGACGAGGACGCTGGGGATGAGGTGGTAAATGCGAAGGACATAGAAATGCTAGAACGATTCCGTTTAGGCCAAGCAAATGAAGACGACGACCTGTCTTCGGATACTGAGGAGTACTTAGACATGGTTGACAGTGATGAGGAGACTCATGCTCCGGCTAATCCGGATGATCCAGATTATTTCTAGTACATGTAATATTATGTTATATTTTTAGGATCTATTGTTTTATTTATATTGCATATATTTGGTTATGTTATTTCTAATACAACATTGTTTGTTCTTTTTAAATGCAGGAGGTCGAGGCAAGATGCCGGGAGGACGTCAGAGGCGGTTGAGTGTTGTACCGCAGCTCGCAGGCCGACGGGCCCTCGACGAGGAGTGGCCGCGCCGCGGAGGGAGCCATCTCCACAGGAGGAGGAGGAGGAGGAGGTCGAGGAGGAGGTGCCGGCCACGCCCGAGGCCCAGCGGCAGGAGGAGGCACCATTGGCCGAGGAGGCAGAGGAGGAGGACGAGCAGGAGGAGGACGAGGCAGACGGGTGTTCGGGTGCCTCAGGGGTGTCCACGCCCTACTTGAGAGGCCCCGCCAGCCTCCCGGCGTTGCCGCCACGTGCCCGACGCCCAGTGATCACGCCCATCGGACAGAAGTACATGTTCTAACTACCTGTTCGTACGATGAGACTCAAAATAGAAATAGAAGGTAATAATCTTTTTAATCACTTGTGCAGGTCATGGGACTTTGTGGGGCCTAAAGGCCGCAAACCCAACGGCATCCTGGGTCTCCTGTGCCGCGAGCACTACCCCGGCATAGTACAGTATGCCAGGAGGCACGAGCCGGCCTACACCTTTGACCACTACAGCGTCGCCCCAGACCCAGACTTCCCCAACAAGGCGGCGCGGGTTAGAGCGGAACTGTGGGTAAGTCTTCGTCAAACAATATCAAATTCATCATATTTTTTCTTTAATTACTGTCTCGCCTCATATTGTGTCGGTATGCAGAACTACTTCAAGTGCGAGCCGGGGAAGGAGGCAGTGGCGGAGGTGACGGCTACCCGGGCTTGTAGGAAGCTCGTCACCAACATGATCTACGAGGTGAGACTGCAGGCCATCATTACCTACAACGCCACGGTCTTGGGCACGAGGGTGACGAAGACCCAGGCGAGAGGCATGATGCTGGGCCGGGCGGAGTTCTTGCAGGTAAGTGATTTCTTTTGAGATTAAGCTTTTGGTACTTTTCATCTGACGCTTAGACGTGAAATACTTGATGATGTGCAGATGATCCCCCAATGGTGCCAGTCGTTCCCGAGTGCTGGGAGATGATCGTGGACCGGTGGCTATCCGAAGAGTGGGCGGCCCACCACGCCGAGGCCCGGGAGGTGCGTCTGCAGATGCCAGGTGTACCACACCACCAGGGCAACCGCAACCTCGCCGAGTACGCACAAGCTTGGGTACGTGAAAGACTTTATCAATTCCTCGATCAAATGTTGCCTGATTGCTAATCATCTTGTTGTCTTCCTCGCAGTCGGAGGCACACGGTGGGCAGCCTTGCGGCACGGTGGCGGCATACGCCATGTCCCACAAGGGCAAGGCCACGGCAGCGGAGACCTCCTACAACCCCGACGATCCCGCCGACGCGTACACCAACTCCAGCGTCCACTCCCGCCTCACTGACTACTCAGAGGCGGCAAGGGCGGTCCATGGGGACGACTTTGATCCCGCCACCGCGGACCTGGACGGGAGCATCGTCATGAGGATTGGAGGAGGGAAGAAGCACGGGCGGTTCTGGCTTGGCGACGGCGTCATCGACACGGCCTCCACTCCCACTCTGTCCCAGCTCCGAGCGCAGAGCACGAGCGGGAGCGTCCCATACGCCCACGCCCGTCGCCTGCGCAGTCGCGGGTCGCCGAGCTCGAGGTTATTTCTATTTAACTCATCGTACATTGATCTTTAAATGTTTGCATTGTTCTAACATTCACTTTGTATTATCGCAGGCCCGCCTGGAAAGAGAAAGGCAGGAGCGCCATGTGTCCGAGACCCAGATGCGGTCACAGATGTCGGCCCAGATGGAGGCTCAACAAAGCAGATGGCGGAGCTCATCGCCTTCATGGCCTCCCAGGGCATGGCCGTGCCCCAGACGCTCATGGCTCCTCCACCGCCGTCTCTGGACCCCGGAGCTGCTCCTGTGAGTATCAATACTTCAGTGTTTCATTTATTTCATTTCCTTGTCTGACATGACCTTTTGCAGCCTCCTCCGTCAGAAGGTTCGAACAACCACCGATGGAACCAGACCGGGGTCAACCAGGCGGCAGTTCTCAGGGGTGGCCCGGTTGGCCGGGGGTGTAGTAGATTGAACTTTGGACTATCGTGTGTCACTGAAGTCTCATGTTGTTGAACTATGTGATGTGAACTATGTGATGTGAACTATGTGATTTGAGGACATATGTTATTGAACTATGTGATGTGATGTGAACTATCATGATATATATATATATGTTCTGTGACGTGAAATGTGATATATATGTGATATGTGATGAATGTGATATATATATGTTTGATAGTGTCGGAGAAAAGGAAAAACAGAAATAAAAAAACAAAAATTAGCGTGTTTGCCGAGGGTTGCTCTCGGCAAAGAGGCCCTTTGCCGAGGGCTATGACCATAACCCTCGGCAAAGCTGAACCAGAAAGCCATTTCCCCAGCTTTGCCGAGGGCTTTGGTCATAGCCCTCGGCAAAGCTGGGGAGACTGAAAGGAATTTCCAAGGGTTTGCCGAGAGCCGGCTGAGCTAGCCCTCGGCGAAGAGGTCCCCAAAAAATATTCGAAATTTCTTTGCCGAGAGCCGACCCCGGATAACCCTCGGCACAGGAAAATAATAATAAAAAATTTACAGCTTTGCCGAGAGTCCGGCTCTCGGCAAACATGACGCCTTTGCCGAGAGTCCGGTTAGCCCTCGGCAAACCTACCGTCAATAGGGACCGCCGTTAATGGCCACTTTTCTTTGCCGAGAGCCGGTCGGGACCCTCGGTAAAAGGTTTGCCGAGAGCCTGATAAATGGCCCTCGGCAAAGGATCCTTTGCCGTGAGGTTTTTTGCCGAGAGCTCTATGCCGAGGGCTGCTCTCGGCATAGGCTTCGCCGAGTGTGCCAGATGGTCTTTGCCGAGTGCTAGAGGCACTCGGCAAAGCAGCCGTTTCCAGTAGTGTGGGTTCGTGTTGTACATATGCTGCTGCAGTCGTACACGTTGAAAAACAAACAAGGCGCGGGGGGCCAAATTAAATGATCCAAATGATGTTAACCGAAAATACGAGAGTATTTTCAGAGCTAGACGTTTTATTTACAGAAGCGAGCAAAATTGTCCATCACCTGAAATGGATTTACAGAAACGTCAAAAATTACCCGTCTCCTAAAATAAGATTTACTGCAGAAGAGCAGAAAAGGAGGCTCGTATTCTGTTAATCGTGGCAATGCCCACTCGCTCGGTTCTTTGTGGCCCATCTTATTGGGAAATGAAGAGTGGCGTAATATCATCCTATATGTGTTGAACAACTTTACCGAGGTACAACTGTTCATCAAGTATGTTCTCAACGAACTTGTTTCAATATGTCATCACTATTCTGCATCCAACCCCATTGATTATTCTTGTTTGGACAGGGAATTTATTCGTGAATTCTGGCATCAATCAAGGGATCCTACCTCGCATGAGCAAGACACCCTTGTTTCGTGGGGTGCGGGAGCGGGGAGGCCTGATTTCATCACTTGGTTCAAACAAAAGGTAATGTCCAATTTAGCTCTCGTACGTTCGATCGTCCAAGGTGATCGTACGTTTGATTAATATAACGATCTATCATGCTTGACCTTGCAAGCCCAGACCGGTTCGTCCATGAGTGATGAGTTGAAACAGGTTGCAAACGGCTGTGATGATAGGGTCAAGTCATTTACCAGCTATGACGTGAACGGATATCGCTTCCACACAACAAGTTACAAGCAGATTCAGCCCAAAAGAAAAACCACAAATAGCAGAGTTTGTATGCCCGGCACTGATGGCCTCGACTATCATGGTAGAGTTGAGGAAATCTATGAACTCTCATTTCATGGAGACAAACCTCTTAAACATGTCATGTTCAAATGCCACTAGTTTAATCCTCAATCAACAAGACGAACCCCTCATCTTGGGCTAGTCGAGATTGGAGAAGATTCCATCTATCCTGGAAAATATATCTACATTGTGGCTCAACAGGCCGTGCAGGTGTATTATACTCAATACGCCAACCAAGACAACGAGGATCTTAAGGGTTTGGCTATTGTGTACCAGGTATCTCCACACGACAAACTACCTGCACCAAACAATGGTGATTACAACTTCAACGCAAACACATATGATGGACAGTTCTATCAAGAAGGGGCTACCAAGCACGTTTGAGATAGTCTTACCTAAAGCAACCAAAATGGAAATAGACAACGAAACGGTTGATGGCGAGGTCGATGGAGATGTGGTGGTAAATGCCAAGGACATAGCAATGCTTGAGCGATTACTTCTAGGCAATGACGACGACGACAACATAGAACCTTCGAATAGTGTTACCCATTTGGACAATTTTGACAGTGATGATGAGACCTATGATCCCAATCATGAAGATTATTCCTAATACATGTAATACTATGTTTTTAAATTTGTGTTTTGTTTATATATTTTGAAACTATTTTTTATATATGTACTAATTAGTCTTATTCATTCTTTGTGATTATAGGAGAGACCGTCCTCTCCTTCGAGGTGAGGAGTCGTCATCCGGGGAGCGTCGCGCAGGAGGTGACGAGAGGAGGACCAAGGGTAGCCGCCATAGGAGGCAACGGTCTCCTCTCTCACCACGTGACGAGGTGCTGGAGGAGGAGCACATGACGGCCACAGCCACGTCCTCGTCGGAGGATGAGGGGGCTCAGCAGACGGGCGAGGGAGGCAAGGTGCTCGAGGGCGAGGGAAGCGAGGCGCCCCAGGTCGAGGGAGGCGGTACCGCTATCAGGACTCCGTAGCAGCGAGGTCCCGCGAGCCTCCCTCCAGTTCTGCTTCCTCACAACCGCCCAGTGGTTCGGCCTATGGCAAAGTGGTAAGTAACTATAGATGTTATCACAACTACTTCATAAGATATGATGGAAATCATAATAGAAACTGATAAATTTTCTTAATCACTTGTGCACGGCCTGGTTGGTTTTGTCAAGTACTTCAGGATGCTCCCCCGCGAGTGTCCTTGGTGTTTTGTGCAGGCAAATGGTACCCCGACCTTGTGCAAGTGTCCAAAGAGCCGGTGGTGCGGGCGCCGGCCTCCAAGTGGGACATGTACGCGCTGGTCACAAATGACACTTACCGCAACAAGAAGGAGCGGGTGTTGACAAAGTTTTGGGTAAGTCTCTCTCGCACAACATTGCTTAATACATCGCATTCAATGGTTAAATCTTTTATTGAAATATTTCAAGGCCGAAGAAGGACTTGAGGCCCAGGCGGATCGGCCGGCTGAGGCAGCTTGTAGGAAGTACGTCACCAAGATGCACCACCATGGGTGCGTCCATGCCCACAAAGACTACTACGCGTCCCCAAGGCTCAAGCAAGACGGGTTATGCTGACCCGGGACCAGTACCTTGAGGTAGGCGGAAAACATTCATAATGATCCATTTTGATATTAAGTAGGTTCAATTTCATCTTCTTATATGTCAAATACTCGATGAATTGTAGGTGATTTCCTAGTGGTGCCGATCGTATCCCGAGTGCTGGGCAATGATTGTGGACAAGTGGTTGTCACAGGACTTTGTTGATACGCACGAGAGGCAGCGGAAACAGCGTCTGATGAGGCAAGGTCCAACTCACCATCAAGGCAGCTGCAGCCTTCCTAGATGCAAACGAGCATACATAAGTGATTTCTTTCATTTATTTTGATGCTCAATTCTGCCAGATTTCTCTCTATCTTCCCATCTTTCTCGCAGGAGGTTGCGCACCTAGGTGAGGAGATCTCGAAGTTCTTTGCGTGGGCTCTGTCCCACATGGGCAGGTCGTCGTCCTCTGTCTCCTTCGAACTAGCTGGCCCGCCACAGGCGTACTCTGGCTCAAACGTGTACACTAAAGTCCCAGAGTACTACACGTCGGCGCGGTAAGGGCAATCCATGGGGAAGATTACAATGTGTGCACTGAGCCTATTGATGCAGAGGCGATCGTGATGCTCGGAGGAGGCAAGAAGCACGGGCGGTTGTGGATTGAAGATAGCGCCATCGACTCCAACAGTGTTCCCTCTCTCGACGCCATTCGAGCACGGAGCACGAGCTCCAGCCAGCCATACACCCACAGCCTAGTCCAGCACTGCATCAAGTCGAAGCACTTCAGGTAACTCGTGTTTCACTCGTCGTACTTTGATCTTTACACACCTAAATTTGACTTGCATTACTAAAATATTAGAGTGAAATATTGTAGGCCGAGTTGGAAGACAAAAAAGGCAAAGTCAAGAGCAGAACACAGAACTGACCGCACAGCTGCAGGCCCAGAAGGCGGCGCATGAGGCCACACAGAAGCAGCTAACTGAAATGTTGGTGATCATGCAAAGTCTTGGGCAAACGACAGGTGTACCAATTCAGTTGTCAGCTCCTCCACTTCCTACTCCTACACCTACTCCTGCAAGTATGAAAGTTCACTTCTCGCTTGTGCTTTGCATGTATGTCGGTCTTCGCGTTGTTGTGATTATCGGCGTTCTTGCCGTTGTGGATGTCGGTGTCCGTGCCATTGTGGATGTCGGCCTTCGTGCTGTTTTTTCTTGCAGGTTTTGGAAACCTCCTCGTGTAGGGGAGGTGCTGCCGAAATTTTCAATTGAGTCTAATATTTTTGTATTCCTAGATTACTATATGCAATCTCCAAAATTGCTTTCGTGGATTACTCACACTTCCTGGATTACTCACACATGCAATCTCTGCTCCTTTGTGCAACTTCCGTCCACGGGTTCCAATAATCCCTCTAATGCGTCACCGAGTGATCCCGTCGTTCCTTCACTATCGTCTCATAGGCTAGCTTGATGAGGACTTATGCTAGGTGATGTGGTTGGACTTGACCGTGATTTGTGGTTTATGGTTTGTGACCTATGCTTGGATTTGATGAACTTGTCGTAATAAACATGTGACTTGTCGTTGTAATATATTGTGATTTATGGTTCACAATTATGGTTGTGATATATTATGATAAAATGGGCTCTGTGTGTGATATATATGTGATGGTTGATATTAAATGGTTATGATAGAATGGGTTCTGTGTGATATGTGTGTGTGTGTCTATATATATATATATATATATATATATATATATGAAATGCTTATATCGATGGAATGCAAAAAACAAAAAAAAATCCTGCCTCTTTGCCAAGGGCAATAACAAGACCCTCGATAAAGAAGGGTCCTTTGCTGGGGCCCTCACCAAAGCCCTCGGCAGAGAATTTTTGGAAAAATTCTGCAAAATTTCTTTGCCGAGGGCCATGGCTAGGGGTCCTCGGCAAAGTTTTTTTGGGAAAAAATTAAAATGTCTTTGTCGAGGGCACGTGCGAAGCCGTCGACAAAGATTTTTCAAAAAAAAGAACAATTCTTTGTCGAGGGCCCACGGAGAAGGCCCTCGGCAAAGAGGTCGTCCATGGCGCCAGCACCGTGACGACTGCTTTTCTTTGCCAAGTGCAGCCATGGCCCTCGGCAAAGCCTTTACCGAGTGCCCGATAAAATACCCTCGGCAAAGACCCTCTTCCCCGACTCAAAATTCGCTAAGAGCTCTATGCCAATGGCTGCCCTCGGCAAACCCTTTGCCGAGGGTTAATAGGCCTTTGCCGAGGGCCTTAGGCCCTTGGCAAGTCACCCGATTCCAGTAGTGACATGAGTACATCTATTGAAAGCTTTTAAAACATGATCACGTCTTAGGGATCTTATGGATACATAACAATTGACCATTGAAGGACCATACATGGATATGCATATTACTTGAATTAATATAGACCCTAACAATTCTTATTGGGTGTCTAGTAATACATGGATTTTATTGCTATATGGATACTCCTCGTGTGTCAACGAGATAGTTTTACTATGGGCAGTTAGGATTGTTCCCAGGTCCCCCAAAGTAGATATAGGTGCCCCAGTTGGCATCAGTACCATTTTGCACATTGTAGCAATTACTCTTCTGAGCTAGCAAGTACACGCCACTTGGCGATCTGAGGGTGTTCGACGAATCTACCAGTAGCATGTTCCTGATGTAACTAGATTTGCCAAATCCTTCAACAGGGAAGTGTCCACTACCCATTTGTGTTGAAGTTTGGCCAGCGTCAAGCGTCAATACCTCGCCGCCCCACTGAACAGAGGTGGCACTATTTTGCAAGTTCGAGAAGATTGACGAAGGCCAATAACCCATGTAATTGCCTCCCACTTGTAGCCACCAATTGCCACTCTGTGGGTCCTGCAAGCGAAATGTTAGTTGGGAGTTCAATAGTCAGAATCATGCATCAGCAAAAATAAGTATGTATTTCCTATACGCGTGAGGCATGTTCTTCCCCTTTATTGGAATGGAAGATAAATGTGGCATCTTTAAACATGTTCCATAAAAACTTTACTCAGATATATGCTAGTGTGCGACCATTACAACAACCACCATGTAAGAGAAACCTTTCTACTGGTATATTTGAATTAGCATGCTTGATTGCTATTTTCCATGCAGGCATATAAAATGAGAAATGCTTTTGTAGAAGTTGTTAGCATACTTGTTCCAATGAAATTACACTGAGGGGGACTTATTGTAAACATATTTTCTGACACACCAGCATGAATGACTTATCCTTGTTCATTCTAATTTTATAGCGATGAATGTGTTATGGGATGAGTGTTTAAGTAGTGAATGGATCAGTGTTTAGGTAGTGAATTGATATACTATCTGGCTAATAGTTGTCAAAGGCATATATGTAACACATGAATTGTGTGAATAGGAAAGTATAGCATAGATCATGAGAAAACTGTAACATGGTAAGCTACTTGAGAGTCCATGGCTAATAGACTTGATCAGTTAAACATACAAGACAAATATGGTTGAGGCTTTCCGCACATTATCAATGGTTGAGATTTATTAATTAGTCTCAGCATGTAAGGCCATGTTCAACAGAAAATATTAATTGTTGGGCTGGGGATCGGAACCAAACGTGAAACATTGTCGGTTTGGGGACACGACTGCTATGTTTGCCAAAACACATACCATGATGAGAGCAATATATTATTATCAAAGAAGGAAAAAGAAGCATGCATTTGGCATGGATTCTCTACGAACATCAATGAATTTAATTTTGTGTTCTCTGGATGTGAATGCCATGTAGTTTTTACCTTCCAAACCAGAAAATCCAATTCATATTGTGTGCCACCATAGGTGGAGACTGGGGACAAGCTACCACCAAGGACGATTTGATTGTTTGTCTGCACAAACCCTGGACATCTTAGGTTGTAACATCCTGTGTGTTGATATGCATCCCGCTATATATTTCAGATCAATAGAAAGTTAGTACCGTATCCCATCCTTAACGAAGAAGCTAGGATCAATATTTCTAATTATAAGACAAAAAGGAATGTGATGCTTATCTTACAGTCCAGTAGATGAAGAGTCTAGTATTCCTATCCCCATAAAAAACTGGATAAACCTGCAATTTTTTATGGAGAAAAAGGATCATAACAAACTTTACAATGAAAGTGATCGCACAACTTACTACATCATTAAAGAATGACGAGGGCTTATATAATAGGTTGATGGTAGTTTATATCTATATATAAGAATGGTGATCTATATTATGTGGAAGAGAGCTAGATGACAAGGACAAAAGCTTTTGATATCTTTCGTGATACAAGCAAAAAACATGCAATGCAAACAAATATTGTGGGGTATAGTGTTTCCACTTCAGATCTGACCTGCCATGCAGCTTCAATGGTATTAAGGTCATTGTTGTCGTAGGAACCTGCAGTGACCCAGAGCTGTGATAAGCTGAAGTCATTTGCCCGCGCAATTGTTGGTTCCCACAAATTTAAGGAGGCTTTGGTTCCATAGCACTCATTATCCTGTGCGACTGCTACCGCATGCTGCTCCATGGGACAAAAATCAAAGTTAAATGAGTAATTGTAGAAATACTCATACGAATCAAATAGGAAGGTTATCAATAACATGAAGGTGATTCTTGAATAACTTTTTTTACCTGGTGAACTTCTAATACATTTTTTGTGTCATGGCCATTTGTGGAATTGAGGTTTGGAATAATCCAAGGCATCTTCGTACCATACCTGCTGATAGAACTTGCCCTTAGGACATCCTCCACCATGGTTCTTTGTATCGGTATGGTGTTCTCAGGGCACTTGCCATTTTGATGCCATGTTTGGATGATGATGGATAGTTGATAATGTTGTAATATTGATATAGGCTTCTCGGGTGGTAAGAAGGCCGCATCTAAAAGTTGACATTTGAGTGATATAATGATACATGGTTGATGGTGGTGGCCACTGCATATTTTCTGCACCTGAGTGATGTGAAAGGAAAATGATGGTGCTGGAAAGAGAAACCTGGATAGCATGGTTCTTGAGTAGGGGATGATCAAATGCAGGTTGTTTGGAGATGTCCACACAGTCTATGATATTTCCATCTGGGCTCTGTTAATTTCAGTGGTTGAAACAAGGATGAAAAAAGGGAGAAAATATTGCACGCAAACTGTACATGCTACTTCTATATATATTATCAATAAATAAAATGTGATGAATTTTCATGATTTTGTGCAATTTCAATCAGCCATGGACCTTTAAATTTTTATTTATACACAGTTCCATGGACAAAACTTATACTCGGAGAGCAATTTTCAAACAACTACTTAATCTGATTCAATCTATATAACCTTATTTTCCTGATCAAATAAACTATTGCTTTTTACTGTAGATGTGTATCTTCATGCGGCTCTACGATCATTTAAATTTTCGCATGTCTTAGGCACTAAATATTGCATCTCCAAATATTATAATAATTTCATGAGAAATCAATTATATACAATGAAACAAAAAGGAGCTAGTGTTTTGTGGCTTATCCAATGCACAATATTAACACTGGAATAGTAGTGTCCTTCATATTTGTTCATCCAAAATTTCTGTCATGCTAATCTCTAAAGGTAGAAGTTGTATAAAATTTCAAAAGGAATGTTAGTTTCTTATAAATACGACAAGTTTGAGTTCTGTATAGAAAGAAAATAGGAGGTACATAACGAAACCAGAAGTAAGTAAATCAAGATCGTCTATCACTTGCACCATATGTACTCTATCCTTGTAAATGTTTCTATTGTTCTTGCCTCGGATAACTGAACATGCAAACATCTCATTGATGACAAAATTACAAACATTTGATTCATCCACCATGAAGACTTGTCATTAGGATGGCTACATAATTATTGATAGCCCTAGCCCCGGCGACCAATTACAAAATCGAAGACTAATAGCTCTATCTATGTGATAGTTGAAGTGGAACTATATAGTTGTCTTCACATTTGTACAACATATGTGATAGATGAATATCATTTGTCTTGTTAAACTTTTGTTGGCACATGAAAATGAATGACATCTCTAAAATATGTGTATGTCATCTCTGAAATGTGGTGGTAACTAAATGTTTTACATTTATGGCCTATTGGTAATGTGGGAATTTCAAAGGAATCATGGATATATATTTCATAGAAATCAATTCAATTTTAGTATCATTCTATGTGAAAAATTGACTAAGTTTACATAAAATATACTAACATACATAATATCAAACAAAAAGGCCATCAAAATATCTTTTTCATGGCACATCTACTTTGATGTTGTATATATTTTCATATTTTTTATAAATAACTTGATCAAAATAGGAAAATTCTGAATCGGGCAGAGGAAAAACTCTAATGGATGGAGTAAAGTAGTAAATTTCAGAAAACTTGTAAAATGTTTAAAATAATTGTTGAAGCAGTTATGTTAAAGCAACTCTTTAATTATCGTGAAATAAATTTCTAGAGATGAAAAAATTAATAAAAATGCTAGGAGAAATGCATTGCCACAAGAGGTCTAAAACACGTCAAAATACAAGTGCCATGATGTCTTTATGGCACTCGTCACTACTACATCACTAACCTTTACCTTTACTATCGGCCCATCATGCGTTTGTCGGTTGAGTCGAGTCGATAGTGATATTGAGTCATTATTGCTGGTTCATATACCTTCTCATATGATGTCGGATGACGATGAACTTTATCTAAAGTTGTAGTCCTCGTATAGATTTACAACTTTGTTGTTCAAACTTGTTTGATTTAAGGTTGTTTGGATGTTCAAATATGCATCACGAGATCTCATAGAAGTTAATACCAAAGGAATCCATATGCTCCACAGTCATAAGTGAGTGTGTAGTGGTAGCTATGAACTGCAGATGGGAGAAACGGCCGAAACAAAAGATGTAGATATCGAAAAGTTATGCAACTTTGTAGAAGACAGCTTTTCATTTAAAATCATCTATCCAAGAAAACAATCACATGAATTTCCACACATTCGAAATTCCAATTGTTCAAAGGATCGACATTGAATTGAGAAATGACGAATGAAGACCAAAGTTGTATATCTCAAGAAATTATAAAATTTGGTGGTTGATAAGTTTCTGGTTTAAATTCGTTTAAGATGTAAAATACTTATTTTAAAACAACATGAACATAAATTGAGGAGAACGAATATTCCAAATATACACATGTCTCTTATTGGTGGAGCCGTTAGGGTACAAATATGCCAATCCTGCCAAGGCAGAGCATCTCCAGCTCCATCATATGCATGCATTGGTATGGTACGTGTATCGATCTTATAGTAATAAAAATTGCATGCATGATCTATGCAAGCATACATCCCGAGAAGTCAACTTTTTATAACTTTAGCTAACTATATATTGAAAAATATTAATATTTAAAATACATAATTAGTATCATTAGATAGATCGTTAAATATACTTTTATAATAAATTTATTTAGAGACATAAATATTACACGAATTTTCTACAAAGCTAGTCAAAGTTGAAAAAATTTAACCGGTATATATGCATCCTAATAGCGTCATTTATTATGGGACGAAAGGATTATATAATAGGAGATGGATGAGTGTGATGCTAATACATGTACGACTATCTACCTCAATGGTTGCGAGGGTAGTCTTGTTGAGAATCTTCTCCAAAACAACTTACTTTGTTACGAGTATGGAGGGAGTATTCTGTTTCAGAAAGCACCAGTGTATATTTTAAAATAAAAGGTCGTTTAAAGCAATTGAGCCCTAGATTTGGATTTTGGAGTGCTGGGACTACTAGCTAGCAACTGAAGGGAGATTGAATTCATTCTCAGGAAGAAACCGAGCAGCCCGGCCTGTTGTGTATTAAAGAAATTTGGAGAAGATGAGAGCCTGATATAGGCCACACACAGTACATATATATACTATATACCTCAATGGTGGCGACAGGGGCCTTGTTGAGCCGCCTGAGCAGGCTCCGAACCTGCCGCCGCCGACGTCGTCCCTGCAGTTCTCGCCGCCGTTGCACCGTCCAACAAGAAGAGAAACGCTAGGGCCACGACGAGCGCGACCAAGCATGCTCGCGTACGTAGCAGGCGCCATGGAGCAGCGGCTCTTCATCATCTAGCTAGCTAGCTGCTTCCGCGTGGTTAGACTGGACACGACGGGATATTGGCGTGATGCCGTTTTATATAATCATCAGGCAGGCTAAGATAGATACCGAACCTTTTGACTTTTAAGATGTCCCTATCTCGAATACCTTGTACGTACTTCTCAAGTGCATATATATAAGATAGATAAAAGCTGTTGCTGCTTTTGGCGTACGTACGTGGTAGACTTAGTAGGTCGTCCAAGTCTTGGAGGAATGAAGGCATGACACTGTTTAGTTTTCCCATGTTGCAATGCAACGTACGTTCCTCTCGCAAAAACAAATGTTGAAATGGACGTGAAGCTAGCGCAGCTAGCTACAGTGTACTTTGTTCTTTGCCTGAAATAAAATGTACGGCGGATGGGTTCGTTGTACATGCTGTGTTACATCAGCTATGTTAATTTATGAGATCGTATGATTTACTATATATAACATTATTGTAAATATCTATATGTATAATATTATTGTGAATTAATATATAAAATTATCGTGTATATAAATATATTCCAATTTTTATATTTGTTAGCAAATTAATCAGCTGAAATAATCCTGTAATAAAAAAACAAAGGTTGTGTGCGCAGCTGCCAGCTGTAGTCTAGACGCTGGAACCAAGTTTGCATTTTTCTAAAAGGCTATTTCCATTACAAAGCATCCACAAACTCACCCTGAGCGCCTGCCGTAATGGGGCAGGGCCGTTGATCGTGAACCGATCGAGGGAGGGTGCTGCCGTCGCAGCCGAGATGGGTGGGGCCCATCTCTGCTGTCAGCACCTAAGGAAGGGTTGGAAGGGGCATCGCGGCTGGCTCGATCCATCGACCACTGCACTCGGAGGGATGGAAGGGGCATCGCGGCTGGCTCGATCCATTGACCACTGCACTCTGAGTCCACGTTTGGGTGTGATTGTGACTGGTAGCGAGAGGGCGAGGGCTGGTCACGGCAGCGCAAAGGTGATCAAAAGATCTTGCGAGGGTGTCAGGGTGGACAAATCGCAGGCGAGGGAGGCGAATGGCCCGAGGATGTGACACCCTAAAATTTGCCCAATTTAAAAATAGGTGAAAATGTTTCTTTATTGATTTTGGTGTGCATTTAACATAGGGATAAATAATTTCACAAAATTAAAACCTAGCTAGAAACATGTTGTTGCATTCATGCCCTTGCATTTTAATTTTTGAGATGAGTGGTTTTTGTCAAATTTGATTTGAATTCAAAATTCCTTTTGAAATTGATTTGAAATGCTTGGAAAATAAAAAGGAAAACCCTTTCTTCTCCCCTTCTCTTCTCCTCCTCCCATTCGGCCCAACCGTCCTGGTGGCCCGGCCCGTCCGGCCCTCTCCTTCCCGCGCTGGGCCAAACTCCTTACCCTCCTCCCTCCCGCTCGCGGCCCAGCAAGCCGGCCGAAGGCCCAGCTGCTCCCGCCGGCCACCACCTCCCTCTCTCTCTCTCCCTCTCTGACCTGTCGGGCCCACGCGTCAGCCGTCTTCCCCATCCCCTCCCTGGCTCCCTCCCGCTCTGCTCTTCAAACGATGAGAGCATGCAACCGCCGAGCCCGTCCACACGTCGTGCTGGCGCCCCGCTCCCCACTCCTCTCTCGGCCTCAAATAGTAGAGCACTTTCTCCCGCTCCTTTCTTTTCCCCTATTTCGCCCGTTCCCCTCGTCCCTCGCCTGCTTCCGACACCGCAGTTCCGCGGCTCCACCATTGCCGCCGCCCGCCGCCGTCACCCCTCCGAACCGCTGCTCCGCCGGCCGATTCATCGCCCTCGGAGCTCCACGCCGAAGTGGTTGTGACCCCGAGTCCCTCCTTTTACCTCCTTAGACTCGGAATCATCCTAACCACCGTGTTTTGTTGAAGCAGAGCATCGTCGGCCGCCACTCTCCGCCATCCGCCGTTCCCGAGCTCTCCCGCTGTTGTTCTCGCCGTGGTGAGCTTCGCCATATACTCCTCTATCTCCCCATGCTTTCCCCGTGGGATTTGGTGGCCTCTAGGGCTTTCCCAGTAAGCTTCGGCGAGAGCTTTGGCCTCGGCCATGGCCGCCGCCGTGGGCGCCTCTTTCCGCCGCCGCGTCTCGCGTCCCCGCCGGCCAAAGCGCCGCTCCCTTGCCCCTGGGTCTAATCGGGGCCGTTCGTGATGGATCGGACGACCCAAAATAGCCGGTACCCTTTCGCTGGGTATTTTTCTAAAGAGACCCCGGTTTCTTGTGAAATCAACCCGCAGTCCTTGGCAGGGTTGAAATTCAATTTAAAATCTGGTTTAAATTCAAACGAGTTTCAGGAAAGATGCCATATGAGCACATACATGCTTGTCCAAATGGGTGCGTCCTCTTCAGGAAAGATCTCACGGATGCAGGTTACTGTCCGAAGTGTAAAGCGTCAAGATACATGGAGGTAGACGATGGTAAAGGCCCGAAGAGGCAGCTTTCTATCCCCATGAAAGTCCTGCGTTACCTGCCGTTCACACCGAGGATCCAACGTCTCTACATGACCGAGGAATCCGCGAAACAGATGACATGGCACAAGCAGGGTACCCAATACAATCCTGAGAAGTTAGTACATCCCGCCGATGGTGAAGCATGGGCCCACTTCGACCGCATCCATCATGACAAAGCTAGAGAGGCTCGAAATGTTCGTGTTGCGTTTGCAACGGACGGTTTCAATCCCTATGGACTCATGGCTGTCCCGTACACCTGTTGGCCCGTCTTCGTTATCCCCCTCAATCTCCCCCCCGGCGTCCTATTTCAACGTCATACTGTCTTCTTGTCGTTGATAATTCCTGGACACCCGGGGAATAACATGGGTGTGTACATGGAGCCTCTGATTGATGAATTGGAAACTACTTGGAATGAAGGGGTATTGACATACGACCGAGCTTCAAGGTCTAACTTCACAATGCAAATCTGGTACCAGTACTCACTGCATGACTACCTGGCATATGGGATATTCTGTGCCTGGTGTGTCCATGGCAAGTTCTCATGCCCGGTTTGTAAGACAGCTACGAGATTTATCTGGTTGAAGAAGGGTGGCAAGTATTCGGCGTTCGACCAACATCGACAATTCCTGCCTCTTGACCATCCTTTCAGACGGGACACCAAGAACTTTACCAAAGGTGTCGTGGTGAGAGATCCTCCACCTCGGATGCTGACCGGTGCCGAGGTTCATGCTTAGATAGATGCTCTCCAGTTCAACGAAACAGACGGTCGTTTTGCGGGGTATGGTCAGGAGCATATGTGGACTCATAAGTCAGGCTTGGAAAGACTCCCTTATTATGATGATCTTCTTCTGCCACATAACATTGATGTAATGCACACTGAAAAGAACATCGCTGAGTCGCTTTGGGAACACTCATGGACACTGAAAAGTCCAAGGACAACCCTAAGGCTAGACTAGACCTGGCACACTGTTGTGCGATAGACCAAAGCAAGAGATGCTGCCTCCTCAGCCCGGCAGGAGATGGACACGGCCCAAGGTCGATTTCGTCTTGGGCAGGCCACAAAGGAAAGAAATACTTCAGTGGATCCAGACATTGACATTCCCTGATGGATATGCAGCGAATCTAACGAGAGGAGTCAACTTATCTACTCTGCGAGTCCTAGGGATGAAGAGTCATGACTTCCACGTATGGATCGAACGGCTTCTTCTGGCGATGGTTCGAGGCTATGTTCCTGAGCCTATGTGGGTTGTCCTGGCAGAGTTGAGCTATTTCTTCCGCCAGCTATGTGCCAAGGAGATATCTCGGTCCGTCATTGATGACTTGGAGAAAGCTGCACCTGTGTTGCTCTGTAAGCTGGAGAAAATCTTTCCACCAGGCTTCTTCACTCCGATGCTTCATTTGATCGTACACCTCCCAAATGAGGTTCGAATGGGAGGGCCTGTGCAATGGCGTTGGTGCTTTCCAGTCGAGAGAAATATGAAGACTCTTCGCAAGAAATGTAGAAACAAAGCCAAAATTGAGGCTTCCATTGCAGAGGCATCCATTCTGGAGGAGGTGTCCAACTTCACTGAAGAATACTACTCCGAGAACCTTCCTAGCGTGCATAATCCACCCCCTCGTTACAATGCTGGAGAAAATGAATCGAGTCTTAGCCTTTTTCGAGGCCAACTCGGCACGGCAAGTGGATCCACAGTTAAGCAGTTGAACTATGAAGAGTGGCGAAAGATCATGCTATATGTGCTTACCAACCTTGATGAGCTGGATCCGTACATGGGGTAAGTTGTTATCTATCTTCATCCAATTCGTCGTCACTTTCCAACACCATTCTTTTTGCTTCGTACAGTGAATTTCTTCATTTGTTCTCGAATGGACCAAGGCCTCTTTCTGATGCGGCAGCTGAAACCCTAATTGCAAATGGTGCGGGGCAAGGGAGGCCTGATTTCATTTCTTGGTTCCGACAGAAGGTACCGTCCTACCAAGGTCGTACTTAGTCTGACGTTCCAACTTGCTCTTACGTTCTGACCGTATAACGATATATCTTGCGTCCCCTTGCAGGCTCAAACCGATGCGTCTATGAGTCAAGAGCTGAGACAGGTTGCAAAAGGCTTTGACCGTAGGGTCAAGTCATTTAACGGTTACGACGTGAATGGATTTCGCTTCCACACATCAAGCTACGAGCAGAGTCGGCCCAATTGAAAAACCACAAATAGCGGAGTTTGTACTCCAGGCAATGACAACCGTGACTACTATGGAAGAATTGAAGAAATATACAAACTTTCATTTCACGGTGAAAAGCCTTTGAATCCTGTCATGTTCAAATGCCATTGGTTCGATCCTGGAAGAACGAGGCTGACACCTAATCTTGGGCTAGCCGAAATTCGACAGGATTCTGTGTATCCAGGCTCCGATGTGTATATTGTGGCTCAACAGGCCACGCAGGTTTATTACACGCCATACGCGTGCAAAAGCAAAGAGCATCTCTTGGGTTGGTATATTGTGCACAAGATATCACCACATGCTAAACTACCTCTCCCCAATGATGAGGATTATAACTTCAACACAAACACGTATGACGGTGAGTTCTTTCAAGAATCTGGGTTGCAAGGGACGTTCACGATAGACTTAACCGAAGCGATGGAAATGGAAGTAGAGAATGATGACGAGGACGCTGGGGATGAGGTGGTAAATGCGAAGGACATAGAAATGCTAGAACGATTCCGTTTAGGCCAAGCAAATGAAGACGACGACCTGTCTTCGGATACTGAGGAGTACTTAGACATGGTTGACAGTGATGAGGAGACTCATGCTCCGGCTAATCCGGATGATCCAGATTATTTCTAGTACATGTAATATTATGTTATATTTTTAGGATCTATTGTTTTATTTATATTGCATATATTTGGTTATGTTATTTCTAATACAACATTGTTTGTTCTTTTAAATGCAGGAGGTCGAGGCAAGATGCCGGGAGGACGTCAGAGGCGGTTGAGTTGGTTGTACCGCAGCTCGCAGGCCGACGGGCCCTCGACGAGGAGTGGCCGCCGCCGGAGGGAGCCATCTCCACAGGAGGAGGAGGAGGAGGAGGTCGAGGAGGAGGTGCCGGCCACGCCCGAGGCCCAGCGGCAGGAGGAGAGGCACCATTGGCCGAGGAGGCAGAGGAGAGGAGGAGGACGAGCAGGAGGAGGACGAGGCAGACGGGTGTTCGGGTGCCTCAGGGGTGTCCACGCCCTACTTGAGAGGCCCCGCCAGCCTCCCGGCGTTGCCGCCACGTGCCCGACGCCCAGTGATCACGCCCATCGGACAGAAGTACATGTTCTAACTACCTGTTCGTACGATGAGACTCAAAATAGAAATAGAAGGTAATAATCTTTTTTAATCACTTGTGCAGGTCATGGGACTTTGTGGGGCCTAAAGGCCGCAACCCAACGGCATCCTGGGTCTCCTGTGCCGCGAGCACTACCCCGGCATAGTACAGTATGCCAGGAGGCACGAGCCGGCCTACACCTTTGACCACTACAGCGTCGCCCCAGACCCAGACTTCCCCAACAAGGCGGCGGCGGGTTAGAGCGGAACTGTGGGTAAGTCTTCGTCAAACAATATCAAATTCATCATATTTTTCTTTAATTACTGTCTCGCCTCATATTGTGTCGGTATGCAGAACTACTTCAAGTGCGAGCCGGGGAAGGAGGCAGTGGCGGAGGTGACGGCTACCGGGCTTGTAGGAAGCTCGTCACCAACATGATCTACGAGGTGAGACTGCAGGCCATCATTACTACAACGCCACGGTCTTGGGCACGAGGGTGACGAAGACCCAGGCGAGAGCATGATGATGGGCCGGGCGGAGTTCTTGCAGGTAAGTGATTTCTTTTGAGATTAAGCTTTTGGTACTTTTCATCTGACGCTTAGACGTGAAATACTTGATGATGTGCAGATGATCCCCCAATGGTGCCAGTCGTTTCCCGAGTGCTGGGAGATGATCGTGGACCGGTGGCTATCCGAAGAGTGGGCGGCCCACCACGCCGAGGCCCGGGAGGTGCGTCTGCAGATGCCAGGTGTACCACACCACCAGGGCAACCGCAACCTCGCCGAGTACGCACAAGCTTGGGTACGTGAAAGACTTTATCAATTCCTCGATCAAATGTTGCCTGATTGCTAATCATCTTGTTGTCTTCCTCGCAGTCGGAGGCACACGGTGGGCAGCCTTGCGGCACGGTGGCGGCATACGCCATGTCCCAAGGGCAAGGCCACGGCAGCGGAGACCTCCTACAACCCCGACGATCCCGCCGACGCGTACACCAACTCCAGCGTCCACTCCCGCCTCACTGACTACTCAGAGGCGGCAAGGGCGGTCCATGGGGACGACTTTGATCCCGCCACCGCGGACCTGGACGGGAGCATCGTCATGAGGATTGGAGGAGGGAAGAAGCACGGGCGGTTCTGGCTTGGCGACGGCGTCATCGACACGGCCTCCACTCCCACTCTGTCCCAGCTCCGAGCGCAGAGCACGAGCGGGAGCGTCCCCATACGCCCACGCCCGTCGCCTGCGCAGTCGCGGGTCGCCGAGCTCGAGGTTATTTCTATTTAACTCATCGTACATTGATCTTTAAATGTTTGCATTGTTCTAACATTCACTTTGTATTATCGCAGGCCCGCCTGGAAAGAGAAAGGCAGGAGCGCCATGTGTCCGAGACCCAGATGCGGTCACAGATGTCGGCCCAGATGGAGGCTCAAGCAAAGCAGATGGCGGAGCTCATCGCCTTCATGGCCTCCCAGGGCATGGCCGTGCCCCAGACGCTCATGGCTCCTCCACCGCCGTCTCTGGACCCCGGAGCTGCTCCTGTGAGTATCAATACTTCAGTGTTTCAATTTATTTCATTCCTTGTCTGACATGACCTTTTGCAGCCTCCTCCGTCAGAAGGTTCGAACAACCACCGATGGAACCAGACCGGGGGTCAACCAGGCGGCAGTTCTCAGGGGTGGCCCGGTGTGGGGGGGTGTAGTAGATTGAACTTTGGACTATCGTGTGTCACTGAAGTCTCATGTTGTTGAACTATGTGATGTGAACTATGTGATGTGAACTATGTGATTTGAGGACATATGTTATTGAACTATGTGATGTGATGTGAACTATCATGATATATATATATATGTTCTGTGACGTGAAATGTGATATATATGTGATATGTGATGAATGTGATATATATATGTTTGATAGTGTCGGAGAGAAAGGAAAAACAGAAATAAAAAAAACAAAAATTAGCGTGTTTGCCGAGGGTTGCTCTCGGCAAAGAGGCCTTTGCCGAGGGCTATGACCATAACCCTCGGCAAAGCTGAACCAGAAAGCCATTTCCCCAGCTTTGCCGAGGGCTTTGGTCATAGCCCTCGGCAAAGCTGGGGAGACTGAAAGGAATTTCCAAGGGTTTGCCGAGAGCCGGCTGAGCTAGCCCTCGGCGAAGAGGTCCCAAAAAAAATATTCGAAATTTCTTTGCCGAGAGCCGACCCCGGATAACCCTCGGCACAGGAAAATAATAATAAAAAATTTACAGCTTTGCCGAGAGTCCGGCTCTCGGCAAACATGACGCCTTTGCCGAGAGTCCGGTTAGCCCTCGGCAAACCTACCGTCAATAGGGACCGCCGTTAATGGCCACTTTTCTTTGCCGAGAGCCGGTCGGGACCCTCGGTAAAAGGTTTGCCGAGAGCCTGATAAATGGCCCTCGGCAAAGGATCCTTTGCCGTGAGGTTTTTTGCCGAGAGCTCTATGCCGAGGGCTGCTCTCGGCATAGGCTTCGCCGAGTGTCAGATGGTCTTTGCCGAGTGCTAGAGGCACTCGGCAAAGCAGCCGTTTCCAGTAGTGTGGGTTCGTGTTGTACATATGCTGCTGCAGTCGTACACGTTGAAAAACAAACAAGGCGCGGGGGGCCAAATTAAATGATCCAAATGATTGTTAACCGAAAATACGAGAGTATTTTCAGAGCTAGACGTTTTATTTACAGAAGCGAGCAAAATTGTCCATCACCTGAAATGGATTTACAGAAACGTCAAAAATTACCCGTCTCCTAAAATAAGATTTACTGCAGAAGAGCAGAAAAGAAAGGGGCTCGTATTCTGTTAATCGTGGCAATGCCCACTCGCTCGGGTTCTTTGTGGCCCATCTTATTGGGAAATGAAGAGTGGCGTAATATCATCCTATATGTGTTGAACAACTTTACCGAGGTACAACTGTTCATCAAGTATGTTCTCAACGAACTTGTTTCAATATGTCATCACTATTCTGCATCCAACCCCATTGATTATTCTTGTTTGGACAGGGAATTTATTCGTGAATTCTGGCATCAATCAAGGGATCCTACCTCGCATGAGCAAGACACCCTTGTTTCGGGGGGTGCGGGAGCGGGGAGGGGGGAGGCCTGATTATCACTTGGTTCAAACAAAAGGTAATGTCCAATTTAGCTCTCGTACGTTCGATCGTCCAAGGTGATCGTACGTTTGATTAATATAACGATCTATCATGCTGACCTTGCAAGCCCAGACCGGTTCGTCCATGAGTGATGAGTTGAAACAGGTTGCAAACGGCTGTGATGATAGGGTCAGTCATTTACCAGCTATGACGTGAACGGATATCGCTTCCACACAACAAGTTACAAGCAGATTCAGCCCAAAAGAAAAACCACAAATAGCAGAGTTTGTATGCCCGGCACTGATGGCCTCGACTATCATGGTAGAGTTGAGGAAATCTATGAACTCTCATTTCATGGAGACAAACCTCTTAAACATGTCATGTTCAAATGCCACTAGTTTAATCCTCAATCAACAAGACGAACCCCTCATCTTGGGCTAGTCGAGATTGGAGAAGATTCCATCTATCCTGGAAAATATATCTACATTGTGGCTCAACAGGCCGTGCAGGTGTATTATACTCAATACGCCAACCAAGACAACGAGGATCTAAGGTTTGGCTATTGTGTACCAGGTATCTCCACACGACAAACTACCTGCACCAAACAATGGTGATTACAACTTCAACGCAAAACACATATGATGGACAGTTCTATCAAGAAGGGGCTACCAAGCACGTTTGAGATAGTCTTACCTAAAGCAACCAAAATGGAAATAGACAACGAAACGGTTGATGGCGAGGTCGATGGAGATTGTGGTGGTAAATGCCAAGGACATAGCAATGCTTGAGCGATTACTTCTAGGCAATGACGACGACGAAAACATAGAACCTTCGAATAGTGTTACCCATTTGGACAATTTTGACAGTGATGATGAGACCTATGATCCCAATCATGAAGATTATTCCTAATACATGTAATACTATGTTTTTAAATTTGTGTTTTGTTTATATATTTTGAAAATATTTTATAATGTACTAATTAGTCTTATTCATTCTTTGTGATTATAGGAGAGACCGTCCTCTCCTCGAGGTGAGGAGTCGATCAGTCGGCAGGGCAGCGTCCGCAGGAGGTGACGAGAGGAGGACCAAGGGTAGCCGCCATAGGAGGCAACGGTCTCCTCCCTCACCACGTGACGAGGTGCTGGAGGAGGAGGGAGACACATGACGCCAAGCCACGTCCTCGTCGGAGGATGAGGGGGCTCAGCAGACGGGCGAGGGAGGGAAAGGTGCTCGAGGGCGAGGGAAGCGAGGCGCCCCAGGTCGAGGGAGGCGGTACCGCTATCAGGACTCCGTAGCAGCGAGGTCCCGCGAGCCTCCCTCCAGTTCTGCTTCCTCACAACCGCCCAGTGGTTCGGCCTATGGCAAAGTGGTAGTAACTATAGATGTTATCACAACTACTTCATAAGATATGATGGAATCATAATAGAAACTGATAAATTTTCTTAATCACTTGTGCACGGCCTGGTGGTTTGTCAAGTACTTCAGGATGCTCCCCGCGAGTGTCTTGGTGTTTGTGCAGGAAATGGTACCCCGACCTTGTGCAAGTGTCCAAAGAGCCGGTGGTGGGCGGCGCCGGCCTCCAAGTGGGACATGTACGCGCTGGTCACAAATGACACTTACCGCAACAAGAAGGAGCGGGTGACGTTGACAAAGTTTTGGGTAAGTCTCTCTCGCACAACATTGCTTAATACATCGCATTCAATGGTTAAATCTTTTATTGAAATATTTCAAGGCCGAAGAAGGACTGAGGCCCAGGCGGATCGGCCGGCTGAGGCGAGGCAGCTTGTAGGAAGTACGTCACCAAGATGCACCACCATGGGTGCGTCCATGCCCACAAAGACTACTACGCGTCCCCAAGGCTCAAGCAAGACGGGTTATGCTGACCCGGGACCAGTACCTTTGAGGTAGGCGGAAAACATTCATAAGATCCATTGATATTAAGTAGGTTCAATTTCATCTTCTTATATGTCAAATACCGATGAATTGTAGGTGATTTCCTAGTGGTGCCGATCGTATCCCGAGTGCGGGCAATGATTGTGGACAAGTGGTTGTCACAGGACTTTGTTGATACGCACGAGAGGCAGCGGAAAAAACAGCGTCTGATGAGGCAAGGTCCAAATCACATCAAGGCAGCTGCAGCCATTCCTAGATGCAAACGATGCATACATAAGTGATTTCTTTCATTTATTTTGATGCTCAATTCTGCCAGATTTCTCTCTATCTTCCCATCTTTCTCGCAGGAGGTTGCGCACCTAGGTGAGGAGATCTCGAAGTTCTTTGCGTGGGCTCTGTCCCACATGGGCAGGTCGTCGTCCTCTGTCTCCTTCGAACTAGCTGGCCCGCCACAGGCGTACTCTGGCTCAAACGTGTACACTAAAGTCCCAGAGTACTACACGTCGGCGCGGTAAGGGCAATCCATGGGGAAGATTACAATGTGTGCACTGAGCCTATTGATGCAGAGGCGATCGTGATGCTCGGAGGAGGCAAGAAGCACGGGCGGTTGTGGATTGAAGATAGCGCCATCGACTCCAACAGTGTTCCCTCTCTCGACGCCATTCGAGCACGGAGCACGAGCTCCAGCCAGCCATACACCCACAGCCTAGTCCAGCACTGCATCAAGTCGAAGCACTTCAGGTAACTCGTGTTTCACTCGTCGTACTTTGATCTTTACACACCTAAATTTGACTTGCATTACTAAAATATTAGAGTGAAATATTGTAGGCCGAGTTGGAAGACAAAAAAGGCAAAGTCAAGAGCAGAACACAGAACTGACCGCACAGCTGCAGGCCCAGAAGGCGGCGCATGAGGCCACACAGAAGCAGCTAACTGAAATGTTGGTGATCATGCAAAGTCTTGGGCAAACGACAGGTGTACCAATTCAGTTGTCAGCTCCTCCACTCCTACTCCTACACCTACTCCTGCAAGTATGAAAGTTCACTTCTCGCTTGTGCTTTGCATGTATGTCGGTCTTCGCGTTGTTGTGATTATCGGCGTTCTTGCCGTTGTGGATGTCGGTGTCCGTGCCATTGTGGATGTCGGCCTTCGTGCTGTTTTTTCTTGCAGGTTTTGGAAACCTCCTCGTGTAGGGGAGGTGCTGCCGAAATTTTCAATTGAGTCTAATATTTTGTATTCCTAGATTACTATATGCAATCTCCAAATTGCTTTCGTGGATTACTCACACTTCCTGGATTACTCACACATGCAATCTCTGCTCCTTTGTGCAACTTCCGTCCACGGGTTCCAATAATCCCTCTAATGCGTCACCGAGTGATCCCGTCGTTCCTTCACTATCGTCTCATAGGCTAGCTTGATGAGGACTTATGCTAGGTGATGTGGTTGGACTTGACCGTGATTTGTGGTTTATGGTTTGTGACCTATGCTTGGATTTGATGAACTTGTCGTAATAAACATGTGACTTGTCGTTGTAATATATTGTGATTTATGGTTCACAATTATGGTTGTGATATATTATGATAAAATGGGCTCTGTGTGATATATATGTGATGGTTGATATTAAATGGTTATGATAGAATGGGTTCTGTGTGATATGTGTGTGTGTGTCTATATATATATATATATATATATATATATATATATATATATATATATATATATATATATGAATGCTTATATCGATGGAATGCAAAAAACAAAAAAAATCCTGCCTCTTTGCCAAGGGCAATAACAAGACCCTCGATAAAGAAGGGTCCTTTGCTGGGGCCCTCACCAAAGCCCTCGGCAGAGAATTTTTGGAAAAATTCTGCAAAATTTCTTTGCCGAGGGCCATGCTAGGGGTCCTCTAAAGTTTTTTTGGAAAAAATTAAAATGTCTTTGTCGAGGGCACGTGCGAAGCCGTCGACAAAGATTTTTCAAAAAAAAGAACAATTCTTTGTCGAGGGCCCACGGAGAAGGCCCTCGGCAAAGAGGTCGTCCATGGCGCCAGCACCGTGACGACTGCTTTTCTTTGCCAAGTGCAGCCATGGCCCTCGGCAAAGCCTTTACCGAGTGCCCGATAAAATACCCTCGGCAAAGACCCTCTTCCCCGACTCAAAATTCGCTAAGAGCTCTATGCCAATGGCTGCCCTCGGCAAACCCTTTGCCGAGGGTTAATAGGCCTTTGCCGAGGGCCTTAGGCCCTTGGCAAGTCACCCGATTCCAGTAGTGACATGAGTACATCTATTGAAAGCTTTTAAAACATGATCACGTCTTAGGGATCTTATGGATACATAACAATTGACCATTGAAGGACCATACATGGATATGCATATTACTTGAATTAATATAGACCCTAACAATTCTTATTGGGTGTCTAGTAATACATGGATTTTATTGCTATATGGATACTCCTCGTGTGTCAACGAGATAGTTTTACTATGGGCAGTTAGGATTGTTCCCAGGTCCCCCAAAGTAGATATAGGTGCCCCAGTTGGCATCAGTACCATTTTGCACATTGTAGCAATTACTCTTCTGAGCTAGCAAGTACACGCCACTTGGCGATCTGAGGGTGTTCGACGAATCTACCAGTAGCATGTTCCTGATGTAACTAGATTTGCCAAATCCTTCAACAGGGAAGTGTCCACTACCCATTTGTGTTGAAGTTTGGCCAGCGTCAAGCGTCAATACCTCGCCGCCCCACTGAACAGAGGTGGCACTATTTTGCAAGTTCGAGAAGATTGACGAAGGCCAATAACCCATGTAATTGCCTCCCACTTGTAGCCACCAATTGCCACTCTGTGGGTCCTGCAAGCGAAATGTTAGTTGGGAGTTCAATAGTCAGAATCATGCATCAGCAAAAATAAGTATGTATTTCCTATACGCGTGAGGCATGTTCTTCCCCTTTATTGGAATGGAAGATAAATGTGGCATCTTTAAACATGTTCCATAAAAACTTTACTCAGATATATGCTAGTGTGCGACCATTACAACAACCACCATGTAAGAGAAACCTTTCTACTGGTATATTTGAATTAGCATGCTTGATTGCTATTTTCCATGCAGGCATATAAAATGAGAAATGCTTTTGTAGAAGTTGTTAGCATACTTGTTCCAATGAAATTACACTGAGGGGGACTTATTGTAAACATATTTTCTGACACACCAGCATGAATGACTTATCCTTGTTCATTCTAATTTTATAGCGATGAATGTGTTATGGGATGAGTGTTTAAGTAGTGAATGGATCAGTGTTTAGGTAGTGAATTGATATACTATCTGGCTAATAGTTGTCAAAGGCATATATGTAACACATGAATTGTGTGAATAGGAAAGTATAGCATAGATCATGAGAAAACTGTAACATGGTAAGCTACTTGAGAGTCCATGGCTAATAGACTTGATCAGTTAAACATACAAGACAAATATGGTTGAGGCTTTCCGCACATTATCAATGGTTGAGATTTATTAATTAGTCTCAGCATGTAAGGCCATGTTCAACAGAAAATATAATTGTTGGGCTGGGGATCGGAACCAAACGTGAAACATTGTCGGTTTGGGGACACGACTGCTATGTATTTGCCAAAACACATACCATGATGAGAGCAATATATTATTATCAAAGAAGGAAAAAGAAGCATGCATTTGGCATGGATTCTCTACGAACATCAATGAATTTAATTTTGTGTTCTCTGGATGTGAATGCCATGTAGTTTTTACCTTCCAAACCAGAAAATCCAATTCATATTGTGTGCCACCATAGGTGGAGACTGGGGACAAGCTACCACCAAGGACGATTTGATTGTTTGTCTGCACAAACCCTGGACATCTTAGGTTGTAACATCCTGTGTGTTGATATGCATCCCGCTATATATTTCAGATCAATAGAAAGTTAGTACCGTATCCCATCCTTAACGAAGAAGCTAGGATCAATATTTCTAATTATAAGACAAAAAGGAATGTGATGCTTATCTTACAGTCCAGTAGATGAAGAGTCTAGTATTCCTATCCCCATAAAAAACTGGATAAACCTGCAATTTTTTATGGAGAAAAAGGATCATAACAAACTTTACAATGAAAGTGATCGCACAACTTACTACATCATTAAAGAATGACGAGGGCTTATATAATAGGTTGATGGTAGTTTATATCTATATATAAGAATGGTGATCTATATTATGTGGAAGAGAGCTAGATGACAAGGACAAAAGCTTTTGATATCTTTCGTGATACAAGCAAAAAACATGCAATGCAAACAAATATTGTGGGGTATAGTGTTTCCACTTCAGATCTGACCTGCCATGCAGCTTCAATGGTATTAAGGTCATTGTTGTCGTAGGAACCTGCAGTGACCCAGAGCTGTGATAAGCTGAAGTCATTTGCCCGCGCAATTGTTGGTTCCCACAAATTTAAGGAGGCTTTGGTTCCATAGCACTCATTATCCTGTGCGACTGCTACCGCATGCTGCTCCATGGGACAAAAATCAAAGTTAAATGAGTAATTGTAGAAATACTCATACGAATCAAATAGGAAGGTTATCAATAACATGAAGGTGATTCTTGAATAACTTTTTTTACCTGGTGAACTTCTAATACATTTTTTGTGTCATGGCCATTTGTGGAATTGAGGTTTGGAATAATCCAAGGCATCTTCGTACCATACCTGCTGATAGAACTTGCCCTTAGGACATCCTCCACCATGGTTCTTTGTATCGGTATGGTGTTCTCAGGGCACTTGCCATTTTGATGCCATGTTTGGATGATTGGATAGTTGATAATGTTGTAATATTGATATAGGCTTCTCGGGTGGTAAGAAGGCCGCATCTAAAAGTTGACATTTGAGTGATATAATGATACATGGTTGATGGTGGTGGCCACTGCATATTTTCTGCACCTGAGTGATGTGAAAAGGAAAATGATGGTGCTGGAAAGAGAAACCTGGATAGCATGGTTCTTGAGTAGGGGATGATCAAATGCAGGTTGTTTGGAGATGTCCACACAGTCTATGATATTTCCATCTGGGCTCTGTTAATTTCAGTGGTTGAAACAAGGATGAAAAAAGGGAGAAAATATTGCACGCAAACTGTACATGCTACTTCTATATATATTATCAATAAATAAAATGTGATGAATTTTCATGATTTTGTGCAATTTCAATCAGCCATGGACCTTTAAATTTTTATTTATACACAGTTCCATGGACAAAACTTATACTCGGAGAGCAATTTTCAAACAACTACTTAATCTGATTCAATCTATATAACCTTATTTTCCTGATCAAATAAACTATTGCTTTTTACTGTAGATGTGTATCTTCATGCGGCTCTACGATCATTTAAATTTTCGCATGTCTTAGGCACTAAATATTGCATCTCCAAATATTATAATAATTTCATGAGAAATCAATTATATACAATGAAACAAAAAGGAGCTAGTGTTTTGTGGCTTATCCAATGCACAATATTAACACTGGAATAGTAGTGTCCTTCATATTTGTTCATCCAAAATTTTCTGTCATGCTAATCTCTAAAGGTAGAAGTTGTATAAAATTTCAAAAGGAATGTTAGTTTCTTATAAATACGACAAGTTTGAGTTCTGTATAGAAAGAAAATAGGAGGTACATAACGAAACCAGAAGTAAGTAAATCAAGATCGTCTATCACTTGCACCATATGTACTCTATCCTTGTAAATGTTTCTATTGTTCTTGCCTCGGATAACTGAACATGCAAACATCTCATTGATGACAAAATTACAAACATTTGATTCATCCACCATGAAGACTTGTCATTAGGATGGCTACATAATTATTGATAGCCCTAGCCCCGGCGACCAATTACAAAATCGAAGACTAATAGCTCTATCTATGTGATAGTTGAAGTGGAACTATATAGTTGTCTTCACATTTGTACAACATATGTGATAGATGAATATCATTTGTCTTGTTAAACTTTTGTTGGCACATGAAAATGAATGACATCTCTAAAATATGTGTATGTCATCTCTGAAATGTGGTGGTAACTAAATGTTTTACATTTATGGCCTATTGGTAATGTGGGAATTTCAAAGGAATCATGGATATATATTTCATAGAAATCAATTCAATTTTAGTATCATTCTATGTGAAAAATTGACTAAGTTTACATAAATATACTAACATACATAATATCAAACAAAAAGGCCATCAAAATATCTTTTTCATGGCACATCTACTTTGATGTTGTATATATTTTCATATTTTTTATAAATAACTTGATCAAAATAGGAAAATTCTGAATCGGGCAGAGGAAAAACTCTAATGGATGGAGTAAAGTAGTAAATTTCAGAAAACTTGTAAAATGTTTAAAATAATTGTTGAAGCAGTTATGTTAAAGCAACTCTTTAATTATCGTGAAATAAATTTCTAGAGATGAAAAAATTAATAAAAATGCTAGGAGAAATGCATTGCCACAAGAGGTCTAAAACACGTCAAAATACAAGTGCCATGATGTCTTTATGGCACTCGTCACTACTACATCACTAACCTTTACCTTTACTATCGGCCCATCATGCTGGTTTGTCGGTTGAGTCGATAGTGATATTGAGTCATTATTGCTGGTTCATATACCTTCTCATATGATGTCGGATGACGATGAACTTTATCTAAAGTTGTAGTCCTCGTATAGATTTACAACTTTGTTGTTCAAACTTGTTTGATTTAAGGTTGTTTGGATGTTCAAATATGCATCACGAGATCTCATAGAAGTTAATACCAAAGGAATCCATATGCTCCACAGTCATAAGTGAGTGTGTAGTGGTAGCTATGAACTGCAGATGGAGAAACGGCCGAAACAAAAGATGTAGATATCGAAAAGTTATGCAACTTTGTAGAAGACAGCTTTTCATTTAAAATCATCTATCCAAGAAAACAATCACATGAATTTCCACACATTCGAAATTCCAATTGTTCAAAGGATCGACATTGAATTGAGAAATGACGAATGAAGACCAAAGTGTATATCTCAAGAAATTATAAAATTTGGTGGTTGATAAGTTTCTGGTTTAAATTCGTTTAAGATGTAAAATACTTATTTTAAAACAACATGAACATAAATTGAGGAGAACGAATATTCCAAATATACACATGTCTCTTATTGGTGGAGCCGTTAGGGTACAAATATGCCAATCCTGCCAAGGCAGAGCATCTCCAGCTCCATCATATGCATGCATTGGTATGGTACGTGTATCGATCTTATAGTAATAAAAATTGCATGCATGATCTATGCAAGCATACATCCCGAGAAGTCAACTTTTTATAACTTTAGCTAACTATATATTGAAAAATATTAATATTTAAAATACATAATTAGTATCATTAGATAGATCGTTAAATATACTTTTATAATAAATTTATTTAGAGACATAAATATTACACGAATTTTCTACAAAGCTAGTCAAAGTTGAAAAAATTTAACCGGTATATGCATCCTAATAGCGTCATTTATTATGGGACGAAAGGATTATATAATAGGAGATGGATGAGTGTGATGCTAATACATGTACGACTATCTACCTCAATGGTTGCGAGGGTAGTCTTGTTGAGAATCTTCTCCAAAACAACTTACTTTGTTACGAGTATGGAGGGAGTATTCTGTTTCAGAAAGCACCAGTGTATATTTTAAAATAAAAGGTCGTTTAAAGCAATTGAGCCCTAGATTTGGATTTTGGAGTGCTGGGACTACTAGCTAGCAACTGAAGGGAGATTGAATTCATTCTCAGGAAGAAACCGAGCAGCCCGGCCTGTTGTGTTTATTAAAGAAATTTGGAGAAGATGAGAGCCTGATATAGGCCACACACAGTACATATATATACTATATACCTCAATGGTGGCGACAGGGGCCTTGTTGAGCCGCCTGAGCAGGCTCCGAACCTGCCGCCGCCGACGTCGTCCCTGCAGTTCTCGCCGCCGTTGCACCGTCCAACAAGAAGAGAAACGCTAGGGCCACGACGAGCGCGACCAAGCATGCTCGCGTACGTAGCAGGCGCCATGGAGCAGCGGCTCTTCATCATCTAGCTAGCTAGCTGCTTCCGCGTGGTTAGACTGGACACGACGGGATATTGGCGTGATGCCGTTTTATATAATCATCAGGCAGGCTAAGATAGATACCGAACCTTTTGACTTTTAAGATGTCCCTATCTCGAATACCTTGTACGTACTTCTCAAGTGCATATATATAAGATAGATAAAAGCTGTTGCTGCTTTTGGCGTACGTACGTGGTAGACTTAGTAGGTCGTCCAAGTCTTGGAGGAATGAAGGCATGACACTGTTTAGTTTTCCCATGTTGCAATGCAACGTACGTTCCTCTCGCAAAAACAATGTTGAAATGGACGTGAAGCTAGCGCAGCTAGCTACAGTGTACTTTGTTCTTTGCCTGAAATAAAATGTACGGCGGATGGGTTCGTTGTACATGCTGTGTTACATCAGCTATGTTAATTTATGAGATCGTATGATTTACTATATATAACATTATTGTAAATATCTATATGTATAATATTATTGTGAATTAATATATAAAATTATCGTGTATATAAATATATTCCAATTTTTATATTTGTTAGCAAATAATCAGCTGAAATAATCCTGTAATAAAAAAACAAAGGTTGTGTGCGCAGCTGCCAGCTGTAGTCTAGACGCTGGAACCAAGTTTGCATTTTTCTAAAAGGCTATTTCCATTACAAAGCATCCACAAACTCACCCTGAGCGCCTGCCGTAATGGGGCAGGGCCGTTGATCGTGAACCGATCGAGGGAGGGTGCTGCCGTCGCAGCCGAGATGGGTGGGGCCCATCTCTGCTGTCAGCACCTAAGGAAGGGTTGGAAGGGGCATCGCGGCTGGCTCGATCCATCGACCACTGCACTCGGAGGGATGGAAGGGGCATCGCGGCTGGCTCGATCCATTGACCACTGCACTCTGAGTCCACGTTTGGGTGTGATTGTGACTGGTAGCGAGAGGGCGAGGGCTGGTCACGGCAGCGCAAAGGTGATCAAAAGATCTTGCGAGGGTGTCAGGGTGGACAAATCGCAGGCGAGGGAGGCGAATGGCCCGAGGATGTGACACCCTAAAATTTGCCCAATTTAAAAATAGGTGAAATGTTTCTTTATTGATTTTGGTGTGCATTTAACATAGGGATAAAATATTTCACAAAATTAAAACCTAGCTAGAAACATGTTGTGTGCATTCATGCCCTTGCATTTTAATTTTTGAGATGAGTGGGTTTTTTGAATTCAAAATTCCTTTTGAAATTTTTGATTTGAAATGCTTGGAAAATAAAAAGGAAAACCCTTTCTTCTCCCCTTCTCTTCTCCTCCTCCCATTCGGCCCAACCGTCCTGGTGGCCCGGCCCGTCCGGCCCTCTCCTTCCCGCGCTGGGCCAAACTCCTTACCCTCCTCCCTCCCGCTCGCGGCCCAGCAAGCCGGCCGAAGGCCCAGCTGCTCCCGCCGGCCACCACCTCCTCTCTCTCTCTCCCTCTCTGACCTGTCGGGCCCACGCGTCAGCCGTCTTCCCCATCCCCTCCCTGGCTCCCTCCCGCTCTGCTCTTCCAAACGATGAGCACGCAACCGCCGAGCCCGTCCACACGTCGTGCTGGCGCCCCGCTCCCACTCCTCTCTCGGCCTCAAATAGTAGAGCACCTTCTCCCGCTCCTTTCTTTTCCCCTATTTCGCCCGTTCCCCTCGTCCCTCGCCTGCTTCGACACCGCAGTTCCGCGGCTCCACCATTGCCGCCGCCCGCCGCCGTCACCCCTCCGAACCGCTGCTCCGCCGGCCGATTCATCGCCCTCAGAGCTCCACGCCGAAGTGGTTGTGACCCCGAGTCCCTCCTTTTACCTCCTTAGACTCGGAATCATCCTAACCACCGTGTTTTGTTGAAGCAGAGCATCGTCGGCCGCCACTCTCCGCCATCCGCCGTTCCCGAGCTCTCCCCGCTGTTGTTCTCGCCGTGGTGAGCTTCGCCATATACTCCTCTATCTCCCCATGCTTTCCCCGTGGGATTTGGTGGCCTCTAGGGCTTTCCCAGTAAGCTTCGGCGAGAGCTTTGGCCTCGGCCATGGCCGCCGCCGTGGGCGCCTCTTTCCGCCGCCGCGTCTCGCGTCCCCGCCGGCCAAAGCGCCGCTCCCTTGCCCCTGGGTCTAATCGGGGCCGTTCGTGATGGATCGGACGACCCAAAATAGCCGGTACCCTTTCGCTGGGTATTTTCTAAAGAGACCCCGGTTTCTTGTGAAATCAACCGCAGTCCTTGGCAGGGTTGAAATTCAATTAAAATTCAATTTAAAATCTGGTTTAAATTCAAACGAGTTTCAGCTTATTTACAAGTTTGCCACTGAGTTAAAATGCTTATAAAATTCACGTTTTAGCTCCGTTTGATCCGTTCAACTTGCGTTAGATTCGTTTCGAAAAGTTCTTTCAAACTAATAACTTTCAGTACTGTTCTATAAAAAATTTAAGTTAAATCTAATCTAGTAATTAGCGTCTTTAATCTTGTTTAGTTCGTATATCTTCTCCGTTATAGCTCCGATTAGCGTGATCTTCGCGTCTGTGTGTTCGCAGTGAGACGTAGATCAGTTTTCAAAACTCTTTATATTGTTTTATTATGATTGATGTACTGTTCTAATCATAGGCTATGTTTGCTTTGCATGAATTGCTTTTGGATGCATGTGTGGTGTTCTGTGTGATCGTATGTCCAGTCGGTGAGTTATGCGTTGGTGATCAAGAAGAAGTTTGTGATCCAGAGATCGTGATCAAGAGTCAACCTTTGGAAGTCTACAAGTCAACAGAAAAGGATCTTGAGTTAAGGCAAGTATAGCAATCGAGTTTTCTCTTTGCAATCATGATCATGTTACTTAATTAATGTATGCATCGAATGATAAAAATGACTTATTAGCAACTTAAGAAATTATCTGTACAAGCATCTTCGGGTTTTACAGTGCAACTGATGGGGGTTATATGGCTCTGGCTTTAGCTCAGTATGAGGACCTTTTCTAGCTTGTTAGAGGTTACCCTTGTGGCGCCAAATGGGGGATAGCAGACTGGGGATTCCCTGTGACTGGTTGAATCACCCAGACTGACTAATGAAACCTAGCGGCCCTAACTTGCTAGACGAACCTTTGAAAAGCTTCATCGTGAACCCTGCCGACTTTCCTTGGAAGTGAGTTAAGAGGCTGATCACCTCGGGCGAAAGGGCAATTCACGTCTCACAGTGAAAGTGTACACCTTTGCGCAAAGTTTATTAAACTGATATATCAGCCTTGCTCAAGGACACGAGCGGCCTTGAAGACCTTTTACATTAAGATTATGACTTTTGTTGGTTAACATGTTCATTATTTACCATTTTATGCTATTCATTATTTATGTTACATTGATCATGAAACTTGGGATCTATATCACTTGTTGCTATACTTGTGGAGTTCGACATGGACTCACTCTGTTTTTTTTTTCCCCACACCCCAGTCTCCATCAGAGTCGCGCAGCAGAAGCGTGGTGATGACACAGATGAGTTTCCTAGAAGGCCGATGGAAGTGCTAGGCATAGCTTAGGCTTGTGGTCAACCAGTCAGTTGTTCCCTGTGAAGTTGGTGTCTCCATCTGAAGATCAGAGTGTCTTTCCGCTGTCTGCTCCTTGAGGTTAAGTTCTTTGTGTTTATACGTTATATATGAGCATTGTCTTTCGATATTACCCTTTATTTGTGGCTATATGTGAGATTTGACTTCCTGGGCTCACATATGGTGTATACCTGGTTTTGTCCTTAAAACCGGGTGTGACAAAGTGGTATCAAAGCAATGCTGACTGTAGGACGCAAGCCTAGTTAGAAACTGGTCGTTTTAAGCTTTGAAAATTGCTATAGAACCCTTGTTCTATCCATCTTGGTATTTTCTTCTTTATTGTATCTTCTACCCTTGTTATTTGTCTCCTCCTTGTTGCTTAAATTTTAAAATTTGCTCTCACCTTCACTCCTTGCCTTGAATTGCTTTTGAAAACTTCCCTCTGTCTAAGTAGATGGATCGTTGACCAAGCTATGTCGTCTCTGACCGCAGTTGGCAAACAGAAGCTGATCGCTATGCAAAGTCAAGACCTGGGAAGAATGACTCAACAACAAGACTCAACACAAGGACCAACCAACATGGAAGGAAGCCATAAGGAACAGTTACAAGGTGATAAAGTGGAGCAAGATTACATCTATGGAAGATTGAAGCATGTGGATATGACCACCATTCATGGAGCAAAGAAAGCTGTGTATGGCATGATCCCAGTCAATTCAGTACCTGCCATGGTTCTTTTTGACCCTAGTGCCTCGCACTCGTTCATCTCTGCCAAGTTGGTAGCTCGCCTGAAGATAAGGGAATGGCCAACAAAGAAAGCTCATAGTAGTTCGCACACCAACTGGAGAACTTGAGACAAACCATGAATGTCGAGATGTTAGAGTCCAGATAAAAGAGAGTGAATTCATAGTGAAACTGAATGTTTTGGAACTCTCAGGGATCGATGTTATCCTTGGACATGGATGGTTAAGGGGTCGTAAAAGTGAGGTCAATTATTCCCGACGTTCAGTGTTTTTAAGACACCATCAGGTGAAAGGATTGAATATCGAGGTATGCCATTATCACCCAATGAATGTGAAGCAAGTCTGTTGGTAGATAGCACTAGTAAGGTGCAAGAGGTTCACGATCGATGTCTTTGTTGCAAGCATTATGGGAATTCTTGTCTTCAAGAGAAGTCAACCAAGGATGAGGTCAAAGCGAATCCAAGTGGTGAAGTCAAGGAAGATAAGAAGAGGAAAGCAAATTCATTCGAGCCACCGTTGATACGTCACCAACAGTTGAGTTCTACTCCAGTACCACATCCAGTTTCAACCCTTGTTCAGACAAGCCTAGATCAGCAGCACTTAGAAGCTCCTCCAGTTAAGAACTTTCCACATGAGGTTTACATAGATGGATGGACAATCACCTACAAAGAATTCCAACCACCGAAGCGAGTTAAGAAGCAGAATAGACTGGTAAAAGTCAATCCTCCGAGTCAGCAAGATGGCAGCACATCAAACAACACTTCTATCGCAACAGATCCAACCAAAGGAAGATGTTATCATTGTCAACAAGAAGGACATTATATCAGATCCTGCCCCAAAAAGATCAACAGTCGACTCATGGAAGTGGCCCGAGCCCAGTCACTACAGAGTAGCCATCAACATGTGATGTCAGTGCCTGATGCAAAGGAAGTCCCTGATAATAGATGACAAATGAAGAGTGTACAAGAAAAGTTGTCCTTGATGTTCTTGTAGATGTATCGTGTTCTAGTAGTTCTTGAGCCCTTATGTAATAAAACGTTAGTAGCGAAGTAAAGTCAAGTCTTTGGCCCATGTGTGGCCTGTGAATCTGTAATGTTTGTTGTTTGTCCTTATGATAATGTTTGTTTCGGATCTTTGTAATGAGTGCAATGATTTGTGGGTTTCCTCACAATCTCATTTAGGTTAGTTGATAGGTTTTATGCATAGAAGGTTGGGTTTCTGTTTCTTCTGTTCCCTCTATCCTGTCTTTTCGGAGCAGTCTGTCTTTGTCAGCTTATATCTCTGTTTGTGGATGTTCAAAAATCATGGAACAATTCTGGACACAAGTAGACTTCATGATCTTTCTCTGAGCGCAAGAACCACCCTGATAGCTGTTATGGTTTTGGAGTTATGAAATTCACAAGTTGATGCATCTGTGCTGTCTGGAATCTGGAATAGTTTCTGTTGTCTGCTGTTTTCGACGACCTTAACTACAGAATCTGGAAAAGTGTTCTACATGAAAGTTGTAGAGGATTTCATAAGCTTTCCATAAAGGTAAACTGCAACCTCATTTGATAAACAGAGCTCGAGTTATGGCTGTTTTACTGCACTGCTGTTTTGCTACTCGCGAGAAATTTCAGAATTCTTGTTCTTACCTTTACATATGAGTTTCTCTGGGATATCAGAAGTTGGTTATGGCTGTCAACATGCTGGAAATATTATGCAAGCTACCCTTTTGTGTTCTCTAGTCGATCCTTTCTTAAGGGGGGGGTAGTGCTTTGATCAACAGATGTTGAAGTTGAAATGTGGCACACCATGATCAGGATTCCTATATGCCACCTCTCACTGATGATCACGAGTACAATGAAGTGCACTATCAAAACAACAATGTTGAAGTTCAAGTTGGGAGTGATCCGAGTCAGAATCCACAACAACGAAAGCCAAAAGAAAGCCAAAAAGAAGTTTACTGAAGCAAGTAGAGCACAGCGCAATTATACCAATGGAAGGTTGAGCAATATGGATATGGATAACATTCAAGGTGCTACAAAAATGGTTGGTGGTTACATTCAAGTGAGCTCAACACAAGTTTTTGCTCTGTTTGATCCCAGTGCTTCGCACTCTTTCATCTCCGTCGAGTGTTTAGAGACAAACAAGATGGCGAAGTGTCCAACAAAGAGGCCCTTGATAGTTCATACCCCAGTTGGAGAAATACAGGCAGATCAGATGTGCCCGAAAGTCAGTCTTGTCATAAACAAGGAAAACTTTACCGTAACCTTCATTGTTTTGGAGTCACTCAATATTCCTATGGTTCTTGGTAATGGCTGGTTGTGTGCGCACAAAGGAGTAATTCATGGTACTCAATGCACAATGCTTCTAACTGCACCGTCAGGGAAAAGAATTGAGTATCACGGTTGTCAACTTCAATCTGAGAAAGCTGATGACCTGTACAATGGAGTGCAGACTAAGGATGTTATCGTGGATAATGATGAGCATATGGCTAAGAACACAGATGGGCAAACATCTTCAGTCAGTGGAAGTCGATACAACAGACCATCTGGCAAATGCAGGATATCCGGTCAAGATTCTAGAAACAGTCTGGAGAACTTTTAATGGAAGAATGTTTAAAGTGTGTAAGGTTCAATGGAGTAACCTAAGTGAAGAAGAAGCAATGTGGGAAACCGAGGAACAACTGCAGACCAAGTTTCCACATCTCTTTGAGTTGTAAGCCAATCAAGTTAGCGATCAAGATAAGTTTGGAATGATCAAGTGTAATAATCTTTTCATGGAATCCTTGTTCACAAGTTATGATCATGAAACATCAGTGGTTTGATAAGCTTGGTATACAAGTGTGAAGTGAAAGTGTTATCAAGATCTTTTCTCGTTTCTCTCCTGTGCTCTTCTCTCTCTGAATCTCGAGGACGAGATTCTCTTAAGGGGGTAGATTTGTGACACCCTAAAATTTGCCCAATTTAAAAATATGGTGAAAATGTTCTTTATTGATTTTGGTGTGCATTTAACATAGGGATAAATAATTTCACAAAATTAAAACCTAGCTAGAAACATGTTGTTGCATTCATGCCCTTGCATTTTAATTTTGAGATGAGTGGTTTTTGTCAAATTTGATTTGAATTCAAAATTCCTTTTGAAATTGATTTGAAATGCTTGGAAAATAAAAAGGAAAACCCTTTCTTCTCCCTTCTCTTCCCTCCTCCTCCCATTCGGCCCAACCGTCCTGGTGGCCCGGCCCGTCCGGCCCTCTCCTTCCCGCGCTGGGCCAAACTCCTTACCCTCCTCCCTCCCGCTCGCGGCCCAGCAAGCCGGCCGAAGGCCCAGCTGCTCCCGCCGGCCACCACCACCTCCCTCTCTCTCTCTCCCTCTCTGACCTGTCGGGCCCACGCGTCAGCCGTCTCCCCTCCCCATCCCCTCCCTGGCTCCCTCCCGCTCTGCTCTTCCAAACGATGAGCACGCAACCGCCGAGCCCGTCCACACGTCGTGCTGGCGCCCCGCTCCCCACTCCTCTCTCGGCCTCAAATAGTAGAGCACTTTCTCCCGCTCCTTTCTTTTCCCCTATTTCGCCCGTTCCCCTCGTCCCTCGCCTGCTTCGACACCGCAGTTCCGCGGCTCCACCATTGCCGCCGCGCCGCCGCCGTCACCCCTCCGAACCGCTGCTCCGCCGGCCGATTCATCGCCCTCGGAGCTCCACGCCGAAGTGGTTGTGACCCCGAGTCCCTCCTTTTACCTCCTTAGACTCGGAATCATCCTAACCACCGTGTTTTGTTGAAGCAGAGCACCGTCGGCCGCCACTCTCCGCCATCCGCCGTTCCCGAGCTCTCCCGCTGTTGTCTCGCCGTGGTGAGCTTCGCCATATACTCCTCTATCTCCCCATGCTTTCCCCATGGGATTTGGTGGCCTCTAGGGCTTTCCCAGTAAGCTTCGGCGAGAGCTTTGGCCTCGGCCATGGCCGCCGCCGTGGGCGCCTCTTTCCGCCGCCGCGTCTCGCGTCCCCGCCGGCCAAAGCGCCGCTCCCTTGCCCCTGGGTCTAATCGGGGCCGTTCGTGATGGATCGGACGACCCAAAATAGCCGGTACCCTTTCGCTGGGGTATTTTTCTAAAGAGACCCCGGTTTCTTGTGAAATCAACCCGCAGTCTTGGCAGGGTTGAAATTCAATTTAAAATTCAATTTAAAATCTGGTTTAAATTCAAACGAGTTTCAGCTTATTTACAAGTTTGCCACTGAGTTAAAATGCTTATAAAATTCACGTTTTAGCTCCGTTTTGATCCGTTCAACTTGCGTTAGATTCGTTTCGAAAAGTTCTTTCAAACTAAATAACTTTCAGTACTGTTTTCTATAATTAAATTTAAGTTAAATCTAATCTAGTAATTAGCGTCTTTAATCTTGTTTAGTTCGTATCTTCTCCGTTATAGCTCCGATTAGCGTGATCTTCGCGTCTGTGTGTTCGCAGTGAGACGTAGATCAGTTTTCAAAACTCTTTATATTGTTTTATTATGATTGATGTACTGTTCTAATCATAGGCTATGTTTGCTTTGCATGAATTGCTTTTGGATGCATGTGTGGTGTTCTGTGATCGTATGTCCAGTCGGTGAGTTATGCGTTGGTGATCAAGAAGAAGTTTGTGATCCAGAGTTCGTGATCAAGAGTCAACCTTTGGAAGTATACAAGTCAACAGAAAAAGGATCTTGAGTTAAGGCAAGTATAGCAATCGAGTTTCTCTTTGCAATCATGATCATGTTACTTAATTAATGTATGCATCGAATGATAAAAATGACTTATTAGCAACTTAAGAAATTATCTGTACAAGCATCTTCGGGTTTTACAGTGCAACTGATGGGGGTTATATGGCTCTGGCTTTAGCTCAGTATGAGGACCTTTTCTAGCTTGTTAGAGGTTACCCTTGTGGCGCCAATGGGGGATAGCAGACTGGGGATTCCCTGTGACTGGTTGAATCACCCAGACTGACTAATGAAACCTAGCGGCCCTAACTTGCTAGACGAACCTTTGAAAAGCTTCATCGTGAACCCTGCCGACTTTCCTTGGAAGTGAGTTAAGAGGCTGATCACCTCGGGCGAAAGGGCAATTCACGTCTCACAGTGAAAGTGTACACCTTTGCGCAAAGTTTATTAAACTGATATATCAGCCTTGCTCAAGGACACGAGCGGCCTTGAAGACCTTTTACATTAAGATTATGACTTTTGTTGGTTAACATGTTCATTATTTACCATTTTATGCTATTCATTATTTATGTTACATTGATCATGAAACTTGGGATCTATATCACTTGTTGCTATACTTGTGGAGTTCGACATGGACTCACTCTTGTTTTTTTTCCCCCACACCCCAGTCTCCATCAGAGTCGCGCAGCAGAAGCGTGGTGATGACACAGATGAGTTTCCTAGAAGGCCGATGGAAGTGCTAGGCATAGCTTAGGCTTGTGGTCAACCAGTCAGTGTTCCCTGTGAAGTTGGTGTCTCCATCTGAAGATCAGAGTGTCTTTCCGCTGTCTGCTCCTTGAGGTTAAGTTCTTTGTGTTTATACGTTATATATGAGCATTGTCTTTCGATATTACCTTTATTTGTGGCTATATGTGAGATTTGACTTCCTGGGCTCACATATGGTGTATACCTGGTTTTGTCCTTAAAACCGGGTGTGACGTGGACAAAGTGGTATGCGCTGGACGCGAGCTAGTTAGAAACTGGTCGTTTAAGCTTTTGAAAATTGCTATAGAACCCTTGTTCTATCCATCTTGGTATTTTCTTCTTTATTGTATCTTCTACCCTTGTTATTTGTCTCCTCCTTGTTGCTTAAATTTAAAATTTGCTCTCACCTTCACTCCTTGCCTTGAATTGCTTTTGAAAACTTCCCTCTGTCTAAGTAGATGGATCGTTGACCAAGCTATGTCGTCTCTGACCGCAGTTGGCAAACAGAAGCTGATCGCTATGCAAAGTCAAGACCTGGGAGAATGACTCAACAACAAGACTCAACACAAGGACCAACCAACATGGAAGGAAGCCATAAGGAACAGTTACAAGGTGATAAAGTGGAGCAAGATTACATCTATGGAAGATTGAAGCATGTGGATATGACCACCATTCATGGAGCAAAGAAAGCTGTGTATGGCATGATCCCAGTCAATTCAGTACCTGCCATGGTTCTTTTTGACCCTAGTGCCTCGCACTCGTTCATCTCTGCCAAGTTGGTAGCTCGCCTGAAGATAAGGGAATGGCCAACAAAGAAGCTCATAGTAGTTCGCACACCAACTGGAGAACTTGAGACAAACCATGAATGTCGAGATGTTAGAGTCCAGATAAAAGAGAGTGAATTCATAGTGAAACTGAATGTTTTGGAACTCTCAGGGATCGATGTTATCCTTGGACATGGATGGTTAAGGGGTCGTAAAAGTGAGGTCAATTATTCCCGACGTTCAGTGTTTTTAAGAACACCATCAGGTGAAAGGATTGAATATCGAGGTATGCCATTATCACCCAATGAATGTGAAGCAAGTCTGTTGGTAGATAGCACTAGTAAGGTGCAAGAGGTTCACGATCGATGTCTTTGTTGCAAGCATTATGGGAATTCTTGTCTTCAAGAGAAGTCAACCAAGGATGAGGTCAAAGCGAATCCAAGTGGTGAAGTCAAGGAAGATAAGAAGAGGAAAGCAAATTCATTCGAGCCACCGTTGATACGTCACCAACAGTTGAGTTCTACTCCAGTACCACATCCAGTTTCAACCCTTGTTCAGACAAGCCTAGATCATCAGCAGCACTTAGAAGCTCCTCCAGTTAAGAACTTTCCACATGAGGTTTACATAGATGGATGGACAATCACTACAAAGAATTCCAACCACCGAAGCGAGTTAGTAAGAAGCAGAATAGACTGGTAAAAGTCAATCCTCCGAGTCAGCAAGATGGCAGCACATCAAACAACACTTCTATCGCAACAGATCCAACCAAAGGAAGATGTTATCATTGTCAACAAGAAGGACATTATATCAGATCCTGCCCCAAAAAGATCAACAGTCGACTCATGGAAGTGGCCCGAGCCCAGTCACTACAGAGTAGTCATCAACATGTGATGTCAGTGCCTGTTGCAAAGGAAGTCCCTGATAATAGATGACAAATGAAGAGTGTGCAAGAAAAGTTGTCCTTGATGTTCTTGTAGATGTATCGTGTTCTAGTAGTTCTTGAGCCCTTATGTAATAAAAACGTTAGTAGCGAAGTAAGTCAAGTCTTTGGCCCATGTGTGGCCTGTGAATCTGTAATGTTTGTTGTTTGTCCTTATGATAATGTTTGTTTCGGATCTTTGTAATGAGTGCAATGATTTTGTGGGTTTCCTCACAATCTCATTTAGGTTTAGTTGATAGGTTTTATGCATAGAAGGTTGGGTTTCTGTTTCTTCTGTTCCCTCTATCCTGTCTTTCGGAGCAGTCTGTCTTTGTCAGCTTATATCTCTGTTTGTGGATGTTCAAAAATCATGGAACAATTCTGGACACAAGTAGACTTCATGATCTTTCTCTGAGCGCAAGAACCACCCTGATAGCTGTTATGTTTTGGAGTTATGAAATTCACAAGTTGATGCATCTGTGCTGTCTGGAATCTAGAATAGTTTCTGTTGTCTGCTGTTTTCGACGACCTTAACTACAGAATCTGGAAAAGTGTTCTACATGAAAGTTGTAGAGGATTTCATAAGCTTCCAGAAAGGTAAACTGCAACTCTTTTGATAAACAGAGCTCGAGATATGGCTTTTTACTGCACTGCTGTTGGCTACTCGCGAGAAATTTCAGAATTCTCGTTCTTACCTTTACATATGAGTTTCTCTGGGATATCAGAAGTTGGTTATGGCTGTCAACATGCTGGAAATATTATGCAAGCTACCCTTTTGTGTTCTCTAGTCGGATCCTTTCTTAAGGGGGGTAGTGCTTTGATCAACAGATGTTGAAGTTGAAATGTGGCACACCATGAATCAGGATTCCTATATGCCACCTCTCACTGATGATCACGAGTACAATGAAGCTGAGCACTATCAAAACAACAATGTTGAAGTTCAAGTTGGGAGTGATCCGAGTCAGAATCCACAACAACGAAAGCCAAAAAGGAAAGCCAAAAAGAAGTTTACTGAAGCAAGTAGAGCACAGCGCAATTATACCAATGGAAGGTTGAGCAATATGGATATGGATAACATTCAAGGTGCTACAAAAATGGTTGGTGGTTACATTCAAGTGAGCTCAACACAAGTTTTTGCTCTGTTTGATCCCAGTGCTTCGCACTCTTTCATCTCCGTCGAGTGTTTAGAGACAAATAAGATGGCGAAGTGTCCAACAAAGAGGCCCTTGATAGTTCATACCCCAGATGGAGAAATACAGGCAGATCAGATGTGCCCGAAAGTCAATCTTGTCTTAAACAAGGAAAACTTTACCGTAACCTTCATTGTTTGGAGTCACTCAATATTCCTATGGTTCTTGGTAATGGCTGGTTGTGTGCGCACAAAGGAGTAATTCATGGTACTCAATGCACAATGCTTCTAACTGCACCGTCAGGGAAAAGAATTGAGTATCACGGCTGTCAACTTCAATCTGAGAAAGTTGATGCCTTGTACAATGGAGTGCAGACTAAGGATGTTATCGTGGATAAGGATGAGCATATGGCTAAGAACACAGATGGGCAAACATCTTCAGTGGAAGTCGATACAACAGACCATCTGGCAAATGCAGGATATCCGGTCAAGATTCTAGAAACAGTCTGGAGAACTTTTAATGGAAGAATGTTTAAAGTGTGTAAGGTTCAATGGAGTAACCTAAGTGAAGAAGAACCAATGTGGGAAACCGAGGAACAACTGCAGACCAAGTTTCCACATCTCTTTGAGTTGTAAGCCAATCAAGTTAGCGATCAAGATAAGTTTGGAATGATCAAGTGTAATAATCTTTTCATGGAATCCTTGTTCACAAGTTATGATCATGAAACATCAGTGGTTTGATAAGCTTGGTATACAAGTGTGAAGTGAAAGTGTTATCAAGATCTTTTCTCGTTTCTCTCCTGTGCTCTTCTCTCTCTGAATCTTGAGGACGAGATTCTCTTAGGGGGGTAGATTTGTGACACCCTAAAATTTGCCCAATTTAAAAATAGGTGAAATGTTTCTTTATTGATTTGGTGTGCATTTAACATAGGGATAAATAATTTCACAAAATTAAAACCTAGCTAGAAACATGTTGTTGCATTCATGCCCTTGCATTTTAATTTTTGAGATGAGTGGTTTTTGTCAAAATTTGATTTGAATTCAAAATTCCTTTGAAATTGATTTGAAATGCTTGGAAAATAAAAAAAAGGAAAACCTTTCTTCTCCCCTTCTCTTCTCCTCCTCCCATTCGGCCCAACCGTCCTGGTGGCCCGGCCCGTCCGGCCCTCTCCTTCCCGCGCTGGGCCAAACTCCTTACCCTCCTCCCTCCCGCTCGCGGCCCAGCAAGCCGGCCGAGGCCCAGCTGCTCCCGCCGGCCACAACCTCCTCCCTCTCTCTCTCCCTCTCTGACTGTCGGCGCCCAGCGCGTCAGCCGTCTTCCCCACCCCTCCCTGGCTCCTCCCGCTCGCTCTTTCCAAACGATGAGCATGCAACCGCCGAGCCCGTCCACACGTCGTGCTGGCGCCCCGCTCCCCACTCCTCTCTCGGCCTCAAATAGTAGAGCACTTTCTCCTCCCTTTTCCTTTCTTTTCCCTATTTCGCCCGTTCCCCTCGTCCCTCGCCTGCTTCCGACACCGCAGTTCCGCGGCTCCACCATTGCCGCCGCCCGCCGCCGTCACCCCCTCCGAACCGCTGCTCCGCCGGCCGATTCATCGCCCTCGGAGCTCCGCCGAAGTGGTTGTGACCCCGAGTCCCTCCTTTTACCTCCTTAGACTCGGAATCATCCTAACCACCGTGTTTTGTTGAAGCAGAGCACCGTCGGCCGCCACTCTCCGCCATCCGCCGTTCCCGAGCTCTCCCCGCTGTTGTTCTCGCCGTGGTGAGCTTCGCCATATACTCCTCTATCTCCCCATGCTTTCCCCATGGGATTTGGTGGCCTCTAGGGCTTTCCCAGTAAGCTTCGGCGAGAGCTTTGGCCTCGGCCATGGCCGCCGCCGTGGGCGCCTCTTTCCGCCGCCGCCGCGTCTCGCGTCCCCCCGCCGGCCAAAGCGCCGCTCCCTCCCTTGCCCCTGGGTCTAATCGGGGCCGTTCGTGATGGATCGGACGACCCAAAATAGCCGGTACCCTTTCGCTGGGTATTTTCTAAAGAGACCCCGGTTTCTTGTGAAATCAACCCGCAGTCCTTGGCAGGTTTGAAATTCAATTTAAATTCAATTTAAAATCTGGTTTAAATTCAAACGAGTTTCAGCTTATTTACAAGTTTGCCACTGAGTTAAAATGCTTATAAAATTCACGTTTTAGCTCCGTTTTGATCCGTTCATCTTGCGTTAGATTCGTTTCGAAAAGTTCTTTCAAACTAAATAACTTTCAGTACTGTTGTTTCTATAATAAAATTTAAGTTAAATCTAATCTAGTAATTAGCGTCTTTAATCTTGTTTAGTTCGTATCTTCTCCGTTATAGCTCCGATTAGCGTGATCTTCGCGTCTGTGTGTTCGCAGTGAGACGTAGATCAGTTTTCAAAACTCTTTATATTGTTTTATTATGATTTATGTACTGTTCTAATCATAGGCTATGTTTGCTTTGCATGAATTGCTTTTGGATGCATGTGTGGTGTTCTGTGATCGTATGTCCAGTCGGTGAGTTATGCGTTGGTGATCAAGAAGAAGTTTGTGATCCAGAGTTCGTGATCAAGAGTCAACTTTGGAAGTATACAAGTCAACAGAAAAAGGGATCTTGAGTTAAGGCAAGTATAGCAATCGAGTTTTCTCTTTGCAATCATGATCATGTTACTTAATTAATGTATGCATCGAATGATAAAAATGACTTATTAGCAACTTAAGAAATTATCTGTACAAGCATCTTCGGGTTTTACAGTGCAACTGATGGGGGTTATATGGCTCTGGCTTTAGCTCAGTATGAGGACCTTTTCTAGCTTGTTAGAGGTTACCCTTGTGGCGCCAATGGGGGATAGCAGACTGGGGATTCCCTGTGACTGGTTGAATCACCCAGACTGACTAATGAAACCTAGCGGCCCTAACTTGCTAGACGAACCTTTGAAAAGCTTCATCGTGAACCCTGCCGATTTTCCTTGGAAGTGAGTTAAGAGGCTGATCACCTCGGGCGAAAGGGCAATTCACGTCTCACAGTGAAAGTGTACACCTTTGCGCAAAGTTTATTAAACTGATATATCAGCCTTGCTCAAGGACACGAGCGGCCTTGAAGACCTTTTACATTAAGATTATGACTTTTGTTGGTTAACATGTTCATTATTTACCATTTATGCTATTCATTTTATGTTACATTGATCATGAAACTTGGGATCTATATCACTTGTTGCTATACTTGTGGAGTTCGACATGGACTCACTCTTGTTTTTTTTTCCCCACACCCCAGTCTCCATCAGAGTCGCGCAGCAGAAGCGTGGTGATGACACAGGTGAGTTTCCTAGAAGGCCGATGGAAGTGCTAGGCATAGCTTAGGCTTGTGGTCAACCAGTCAGTTGTTCCCTGTGAAGTTGGTGTCTCCATCTGAAGATCAGAGTGTCTTTCCGCTGTCTGCTCCTTGAGGTTAAGTTCTTTGTGTTTATACGTTATATATGAGCATTGTCTTTCGATATTAACCTTTATTTGTGGCTATATGTGAGATTTGACTTCCTGGGCTCACATATGGTGTATACCTGGTTTTGTCCTTAAAACCGGGTGTGACAGAGGACTTGGGGAAGAGGGAAGGGATTGAACGAATTTGCAGGAGGAAGCCGCGGTATTGCATGTGACTGGACGAAGGTGAGACAATGTTTTTTTATCGTCGCACGAGAATGGTGTCCACTCTTTACTCTTTTTTTTGTTGTGAGAGAGATGTTTCTTTATGTGATCAAAATGGTGTTACGTCTAATGCTGTGAAAGTATATATTATATTCACTACCGCAGATCATTTCTCTCCCTACGGTTGAGAGCAATCCCGTCGGTGCGCACCCTCCGTCATGGGAGCTGGGGGCATCCCCTGCGTGCGATCCAATACCGTCCGGGATTGTCTCTCCCGTTGGTGGGCACCATCACGGGCCTGCTGCGCGCCCTTGTCACGCGCGCTGGCCCAGCCAAAAGAGAGAGGAACGTAAGGAAAGCGCGGAATTCTCCAAAAAATTTCCGACGCACGCGCCACCCCATTCTCATCCGCGCCCGAGACCTCCTCCCCTTCCCCAAAATCCTTTCTTCTCCTGGCTGCTCACCATTGAAATCGAACCCTCCGCCCAGGCCACAGCCAGCAGCACCGCTGACCTCCGCCACCTGCAACGCCGCCCGCCGCCGTCTGCAGCCACCACAGGCCCGATGCCCCTCCCATCACGGTCGCCTCCTACCATCACCGATGCCTACCCAGCTATTAGCCCTCGCCCCCGCCACCGTCCACCAGATCCGCTAGCCCCCGCCTCCGATCCACATTCCAGTCCCGTCGTCCGCATCCATCAGGTTCGGATTTTTCGTTTATCCTCTCCCTCTGAACTCATCACCAAAGAAGTGCCTCAGATCTGAATATCTATGATTATGTAGGGTATTGTTGCCTAGGCTTTTGGGGTGACCACCAGAAAATTTGTTGTTGCTGCCATACCCAAGATGATGGTATGCAACATTGATGGTCTCGAAGAAATCTTTTCTTTTTTGTATGCAGAAATTTCATTTGTTCTTTTTTGTATGCAGAATGTTATATATATATATATATATTATATTATATATATATATATATATATATATTTTGTCTCAATCAAATTTTATTGTTTAATTTACACCAGTTGAGGGAAAATAAGGTTAGAGATAATTTCTTGAGCATCCACTGTAATGTTTTAGTAGGACTCACATGACACTGCACATAAGTGTTAGTTGTGTTAGTTTTTTTAGTAGGACTGCTTGTGGTTCATTGATTATGAAGGGATGAACATTTAGTTATTATATCTACTAATGACAAACCTGTATTGAAGGTCAAGAGCACTCGCAAAATAGGCAATTATCCCATCCATATTGTCAATCCTATAGTTAAGCCCTTTATAGCTGCTCTGAAATTATCGATTGAAATTTTAGAGCGGCAGATGAAGTTTCCATTATATATCATTATCTGTGCTGCAGTAGCAAGATCCATGCACAACATTGTCCAGTGTTACCAAAGTACTTAATGAGGATTTAAATTTCATTGACTGATGCAGTCCTTTAATCATCTAGCAGATAAGTGAGAGAGGCAAGTGATGTCTCCAACAGTGTTGAGATGAGAGTCAGGCGCCCAAGGAAAAGATGAGGGCTATTATGTGGTAACCGGTGAGTGTTGCAAGTACTTTGTAGAGGCAACAACCAAATATATTAATCTAATCTATAGCTCACCTTCTATGGGCACGTCTAGTTTGGATTCTTTAGCTGTGTGCTGTTGGTCCTTCCTGTCAGTAGATTCTGCATGTTTCATGCCTTAAATAAATAACTGATAGTTGTGAACATATTATTTACCTAGGAAATGACTTTGCTATCAATTGTTTTGGTGCTTGCGTGTGATAAACTAGTCTGATTGCTGTAGAAAATAACTTTGCTATGCAATTGAATGCAGTGATACTGATGTTATGTACCTTATCTTGCTGAAAGTGGCCGCAGAAAAGGTAAATCTCATTTGACCTCTTTAAGGGATTGAAATTTCCGGACTATGTTACATTTGGTTGTAGTTTTTTCATGGATCCAACATGAAGTTACTATCTTATATTTTTTTTTGTTAAGTGGCATGTTGATTTGTTTATGGCATATGCAAGTGATGTATCTTTCCTGTTTATGGTTGCTACCTCAACTGTGTATTTTTTTTGCATATAGTTGAAAATGCCTAGTTTACTTGCAGACAATCCAAGCGTGAAGCCATGAAGATGGTTGTTACCTGTTAGGAAGTGGTGGCTTAGGGAGGAGCTACTTATATTACCAAATTGAGAACCTGATAGGAATGGGGCATGGCAACTTAGATTCCTGTCAACTTTGATTTGCAGCTGAGACAGTAGCTTCATGTATATTTTTTGTAGCACCATTACAGTAGCTTCATAGCTTGATCTAGTCAAGGAACTCTCTGATTTAAGATTTTTGTAACTATGATTAAATATATTAAAATATGTTTATCGAGGACTATTGAATTTATCCTTTTCAGTGCATGTGGATGTAATTGAGCTACTGTGGTATTAATTTAAATGGCCAAATTAATTGATATATGTGAGCTGGTATAGAAATTTGAAGTTTTCCTAGCAATTTGATTCTGACAGGGAATGCCAAAAGGTTATCGACACGAAAGGCAGAAATCTTTCCTCACGGTTCAGGCCGACAGTGGAGGTTTAAACCCTTCCTGACAGTACTGCAGCCGACAGGGAAGGTTTCCCTGACGGTAACATGAAAACCGACCTGGAAACCCTTTCCTGACGGTTCTCACCGACAGGGATTATTCCATGACAGTTTTCCGTCAGGGAAAACAGACTTTCTGTGACGTTTGTCTCCTGACGGCCGATTCCTGACGGGTACCGTCAGGGATGACCTTCCCTGACGTTTTATTGGCCTTTCCGTTGTCTGGGGTATACTGGTAGGCGGAAAGTCAAGCAATTAATCATTCTAGCTAGGATATACCATATCCCAATAGGATACAGAAAAATTGCAGTAATGTGTATTTCCATCAAGCTAAGGTAATGCAGCAGATTGGCCTTCATGGAGTATACAAATACAAGCATGTTGCCCTACAATTGTCGCAAGCATGCTGATGTCCATGCATGATTTTTTTTTTCATGCATACATATTGTAACTAAGCTCTGAGAAGGATCATGCAAACGTGTTTTGCCCACAGGAACAAGTTATGACGTGGTCAACATGATGCCACCCTTCTTCATCCTACTTCTGAATGAATTCTGATTTCAGCAAATAATGCCATTGACCGAAATCATTAACAACGATAAGATCATTCAATCGGTTGAGCCCCAAATAATTCCTCCAAAGTTTATTGTTGGAACCATGACAACGTAGCGACATGTTCACTATAGGGAGGCGATGTACTGCTAGAACCCTAGAGCAGCCGGTGCTGCGGTATTTGGGAGGAGCACCTATAGTTATGCCCTTGGGATGTCGATTTTGGCTAAACCACAAATTAATATCATGCCTTTGGTATCATCGATGGTCTTGAATGTGTCATATATAATATGAAAATATGTTGAATAACGAATCTAATGGTTAAAAAATTTAGGTGGTACAGCATGATTTAGGACAAAACTAAAACATGCATCAATTTTTTTTTTAGAAAGAGGGAGTACTATATACAATATAAAAAAGGAGAAAGTAGTAAAGCAAATATTTTAGCTAGAAATACGATCTATCGTACCCGGCCAACATGATAGATCAAAATTGTAGCAATGTGTAATTATTACATCAAATAAAGTAATGCACGTACGTTGGCGTTCATATATATGGACGGAAACGTGTTCTCCCACAGGAACAAGTTACGATGTTGTTGCCTGACGCCAGCACACTTGTTGTTCTTATATATCCAACTTGCGTGATTTCATTTCAGCATATGTACGTCAGCGCGATGAAAGAACTAATACTCGTATATATGTAATTATTAGCACAGTCGTCGGTACGTACGTTAAGATATCACTCGTTAGCATGCACGCAACGAATGAGCTCTCGTCTTCTTGACGTCCCATTTCAACTTGGAAAACTAGCTAGACTGCATGCTTTCCTTCCGGTACTAGAAAACGCTGATGGTCGTTCCTTGTGCGTTTCAACATTGATGATTCCGTGGATCCAACACACGTACTAGAGAACACGTACTGACTGGTCAATAAAAAACCTGGCAAATATCATTGCCGGCCGGCATTGGTGGTGGTTTGAGGAGGCACAGTGTTAGGGTTCTGCTGGCCCGGCCGGGTAAAGTTTTTTCTCCAGAATTTTATGGATATTGCGAGACGGCAATGAATGAAAAGCCATATTCACTACAGCCTCGAGCACAACAGGTAGTAGCGATGATGATCGATCTGTACGTACGTCAATGATTGCATGTTCCGCGGCGTTCTAGTGTAGTGATTTAATTAGGTTAGGTTAGGTTTGGTCAACCCTATATATGTTAATTAATTAAGTCATAATAATATGGACCATATATAATAGAGAAATATATATTAGCCGCTGTAAATGATTGATCTCGCTCAAAAAATTAATATAGAATTGTTGAAACCATGCACTTTAATTTCATACGGAGTACGCGTCGTCCATCCAGAACTCATAATTAATAATGTAAGCGCGGGCACGGCACGGTGTATGATTAGGTCAGGTCCGGAATGGATCAAACTAACGCGTTTATTTTGCCCATGGGAACGAGTCAAAATTCCCATGCATCATGTCTTCGTTCTGGTCATGATTCAAAATTCAACTGGCCATATATATCATGGTCTCTCATGCATGTCATGCATGCTCGATCTCCGCTTATAAGTAAATCAATGCATGGCTGGAACGTTATACATACACAGATCGATCGAGTGCACAGCAAAGTATTAGCACGCACGGCCGGGGCAGCTCGATCAATCATATCAATAAGCTCACAAGCTCGAACACACGTGAGGGCACACACCTGCTTTTTTTTTGAAGAATCTGGAGGGGCTGGGGCCCCTACAGTGAAATATATATTAAGTAAAAGAAAGAGAGTTCGTTACAAACTGAAGGGAAAAGCTAGAAGAGGCTAATCTAAACTAATTCAAACAAAGCAAGCAAGGAATAAAGAGACGAAAAAAACAACAAAGAAAATTTCCTGCTTGTCCGATATGATCGATCATCCCTTTGTGTGCGCGCGTGCCCAGATCATCGAATGAATTAACGTACACACAACGTGTGTATCGCCACGTTGGTGTGTGTTCCGCTGCTGGAAGTCAATCAAAATCTGGAATTTCTTGTGGGTCAGTTTAATTAATTAGATGCATGTTTGCTTGCTAATTATACTTCGATTCTTACTATATATAGTTCTGTTTCGTCTAAGACACACGTACTGCCTGAAGATCGACATACTCATCTCATAAAATAAATATACAAGCAGCAGCCCAACCCTTCCTTATTTATTATTAACGAGCACGCCGTTTAGGCCTAGATGAATATCACAGCCTTCTTCTTAGTACAAGTTCAACAAAAGTGATATACCAACCACACACAGCTAGTTCTTTTTACCCTTAAAGCAGTACGTGCATTCTGCACGCTTTCGAAAAAAAAAACCCCCCGAGGATAGGATAGCTAGGTTCCACAGGCCACTGATGACCCATTCCCGTCCTACTGCACGGCACTACAATTAATGTTTGTGCATGCCTAGTATTTTATTTTGTCTGTGCTAAGGCTACGGTGGCATTTAGATGACGTTATAAAGTAAATTGATTAAAGATTCACATAAAAAAAGGAGCCATCCAAACTTACAAGGTTGCTATACGTATTATTTAAAGGATCAGACTTACATTAATATTGTTGAATACACCAAGGATTCACTACGGGAGAGGCAAAATTCCCCAAGTGTCCAACCTCAGGCCAAAAGATATAACCTATGGCTCCATATACCTCAGACCAAAAGATCTAAACATGACAATTTTAAGATTTTATATCAACAAATAATTGATAACTTTTTCATATGAACTCCAATGAAAACAAACTTTATATCAAAATTGTAGTCCATGATTCGATCTATAACTTCATAGTTGAAAACTTTTTGAATTAAAATTATTTAGAGTCCCAAAATATTATAATTATAGATTTTAAAATTTAAAATTATCAAACAATCTTGAATATTGACATGATCTATATAAAAGTTATAGTTCTCAATGCAATCTACAATGTTGTAGAAGAAATTTTTTATTTAAATTCGTTTAGTATCCAAAAAATTAATTTAAATTTTAATTTTCAAAATCTATAACATATAACAATATTTTGGGACCCTAAATAGTTTTAATTCAAAAACTTTTGAACTATAAAGTTGTAGATCACATCAGAGCTATAATTTTGATATAAAGGTTGTCTTCATTCGAGATCATATTAAAAACTTATGAATTTTTTTTTGATATAAAGTTTTTAGATCGTCCTGTTTTAACCGATGAGACTCAAAACCAAGTTAAGAGACTGGTATGACACAAGCAAATAAGTTTAAGGACCTAAATGGGTGATATGAAACTTTAGAGACCGAATGTTGGCTTGAAAACAGAACAGAAATATTCCGAACCGAACCACATCATTTTCTACTTTTAAACCGATCGTTTTCGGATTTTCAGACAAATTCGAAATCGGTTCGAAATACGGAGCATTAAATTCAAAAACGGAACGAAAACGATTTAGGCTTTGTTCGACTGATTTCTATATTTCTACATTTTATTCGGAATATACCGCTTCTGAAATTCGGTTCAAACCGTATTTAGTCCGGCCTGTACTCCTACCCCAACGGCCCAGCTAGGCCAGCCCATTGTACAGGTGTACAGCCCAGCCCAGCAACAATAACACATTGACAACCCTAATCCCTAACCTCAACTCCCGTAATCCTTCAGTCGTACCAAAATTCCAATCCCCTTCTCTCCGACTCTCCCTGCCTCCCCGAGTCCCTGGCGGCGCGCTTCTCTCCTCTCATCCAAGCCGGAGCCCGGGATAGCAGACGACGGCGCACCTCCGAGCTCCTCAACCTCTAGGCGCCCGCGCCTCCACTCTACCGCCAGGCGCCCGTGCCCAGGCTCTGGAGTCCGGATGGCGGACGGACGGTGGCTCCCGAGCCCCTCACCTCCACCCACGCCGCTCAGCTACAGCGCCACGAGCCCACGATGGCCTCGCCGTCCGTCGTGGATGTTGCTGATATCAAAGGACATGGAAAGTGATCCTGATATCACAGATGATGCTGATGAACTGTAGATGTTTAGCTACATGTTAGCCTATTAGTGTTAAATTAATTGCTTGTTCACTTGTTCTGGTCTTCTGGACATGTATTAAGTGCAATGGTGAAGCACTTGTTCTAGACTTAAGTTGGTCAATGATCATGCACGTGTTTAATTATTTTATGCACTTGAACCTGAATACTTGATCAATGACCATGCATTTGGTAAGTTGGTAACTGTTATGGACTTGGTCCTGCGGGTCGGTATTTCATTTCAAATTTTCATATACCGACCGTGTTCGACATAATTTCGATTGAATTGGTTCGTTTTCGATATTCCGTAAGTTCGTGTTCGTTTTCATATTCGATACAATTGTTTTCGCTTTCGCTTTCGTATTCAAATGTAAAAGTAGAAAACGGTTAAGGGGTCTTTCGACCGTTTTCATCCCTACCGAAATGACACAACCGAACAAGTTTGAGGACCTCAAGGGTCAATTTGTGAGTTTAGGGACCGTAATCACACAACAGTACAAGTTTAGGGACCGGTGATACACTTTACTCACTTTTTAATTTGAAGCTATCTTGTCATGCAAAACTGCGTCCGAATTTAAAAAAAATTTAAAATTTTAATTTTTCAAAAGACCTCGAATGGAGAAATAACTAAAAAAAAGTTGTAGATCTCGAAAAGTGATTGCCGCCAAAATGCCTCATGGCAAAGTAATACACATAGGACCAGCCAGCTGTTTGGGTAAGAGACAGAATCCTCGTCACTTAAAGTCCATGCGATATACTATAAACAAAAAGTGGCCACTGATAATTGAAATTGCTAAATTCCTCGTATAGCTATCAGTTCCCATATCTTATTCCAACCATTGATTCTGAGAAATTGGCAGAGCCCAGATGGAGATATCATAGACTGTGTGCACATCACCAAACAACCTGCATTCAATCATCCTCTCCTCAAGAATCATACTATCCAGGTTCAACATCATTTCATATTTCATTCCAATGTTACCTGCTGATTGTGACACCCTAAAATTTGCCCATTTTAAAATAAGTGAAAATGTTCCTTTATTGAATTTTTGGTATGCATTTAATCTAGGATTAAATAATTTTTATAAAATTAAAATAATAATAGCAACATGTTTTTGTATTTATGCTGGTGCATTATATTTAATGAAGTGATTTGAGCTGGAAATAAAAAGAAGAGGCTTTATTTTCTTTTCTCTCCCTCTCCCTTGCTTTCGGCCCGAGTGGCCTGGTAGCCTAATCCACCGGCCTCCTTCTTTGTCCCGCGCTGGGCTCTCCTCCCCCTCTTTCTTCCGGTTGCAAGGCCCAGTGGCCGACCCATTTGGCACGTGCGCGTGCGCTGCAAGCTGCGTGCTCCCTTCCTCCCTCTCTGCAGCTGACTGGGCGGGCCCACACATCAGCCGTCTTCCCCATCCCCTACCTAGCTCCCTCCCGCTCTGCTCTTCAGAGTGCCGAGCGAGCAACCGCTCCGCTCTGCTTCCCCTCGCGACGTGGGCGTGTCCCCATTTTCTCCTTCGGTTTTAAGACGACTCCGCGCCCGCTCCCACTCTCCATTCTCCCATTTCCTCTCCGCCTCGCCTGCCTCCGAATCACCTCAGGCAGAGAACCATTTCCTCCCCCATTTGCTTAGCGGCTTCCTCATTTCCCATTTTGATATGATCCGCCATCTCCTCAGGCAGAGAACCAATTCCACCGCCTCCTCATATGAGAGGGACAAAGATCCATTAGTGTTCTATTCCAGTCTTACACCTTGTTCCACTGTCACCCTCTACTACTAAAATGGTTTTGGGACACATGATAGATTTATTAACCAAAACGATCATAAAATTCATGTGTATCCCAAAATACCTGAGGATTTTCACAAACACTCATTTTATTTATGCAGGCAACCATTGATTCTCTGTTTCTCAAAATCGATTTATGGAGGTGCCCAAAAGTTGATAGTCGTCTCTCAAAATAGATATACAGTGGTCGCCAAAAATATAATGGCATCTCTCTCAAAGTCAATTTACATCTATAAATATATGTCAATTCTCAAAAGTTCTACCTTTCTTAAAAATGTGGATGCTCATTTCTTCTCACTAAAAAACCCTAGCTATATATTGACAACTCATCTATCTCTGTACAAATCTCGGCCTCAATCAGCTGCCATTGTCTCCCCCTCCCTCATATTCATGTGTGCCTCAATCTCTGTCAACCTATCTCAGTCAAATATAGGGTTATGTTAATTCTCTGGGAGAGCTCCCAATTAAAAGATCCCCTAAGCGACCTTTCAAAATCTCTCGGGGGCTTGGAGACCATACCCATTAGGTTTGCTTTATGCGCACCCTATGGCCAGGAGTCAAGTAGAGCGTGAGCACGCGCATGGTCAATGATCAAGGATAGGGGGCTTGCCATAACGCCTGGGACATGAGCGACGACAGCTTGGGCCTGACTCTAATCTAGCTCTAACTCGAGCCAACACTTGAGAAGGGCACCGACATCTCGAGCCATGACCAACCTGCCAGGCAATTGAAGCCCTGACAGGTACAATGATCCCATCATGGTGTCAATTCATTCAACTAAAGCGCGACATTGTCAACCACTTCCTTGACACTGTCACACAACCTGCGTAACACTATGGGACTCGCTACTTCAAAAGCTCCAGGGCCGCAGGGCCCATCCCCCCCAACCAGGCTCCTTCACAACAAGGAAGCTTTGAGAAGGAACACCCAATGGAGGCCGAACCGGGGCAGATGGCCCCTAACGGTCGGGAGTCGGGGAGCCTCTGAGATGTTAGGTGTGTCCACCCGTAGCCAATTGACTTCACGACAACACCATGGTCTATCAACGCCACAACAACGACGTCTTGCGCCATATAGACTAAAACACTCAAACCAACTTGTACCTGACCTTCCTTGACATATAAGGGGAGGGTCAGCTCCCAAAGAGGCAAGGGCAACAGACTAAACATTTAGAGGCCTATTGGACAGGAGAAGCATTGGCCAGAGAAAGCAACAGAGAGAAACAACAAGAGAGAGGGGTGATTTCATTACTGGTTGGGGAGAAACCTCACTGCGATAAGCCGTAGGATATAGCTCTGAGTGATCTCCTACTTATCTCTTTTTCTCCTCCGATGTAATCCCCCAATTTGGGTGCCCTTTAACATGATGAACGCCTCACTATGGGTCATAGGGCCTCGATACCTCGAACCAGGATAAATCATTTTGTGTCTCTTGTGTTTTTGAATACCTGAGGCATCAAAGAGCCACTCTTCTGACATCCAATGAACAACCATGATGCACCTCATGGTTACAAACCCAGACACTACATCCATGCAACACCCCCTACAGTCGTAGATGGATGCCTCGCCTTGGTTGGTAGAGGCCATGCATCGTCTGTGGAGGCTGCACCACAACTAGGGTCGTGGCCATGCAATGGAGGCCATGCCTGCCGCAGTGGTGGAAGCTATCATGGGAAGGTGGTCTAGTGGCGAAGGTTCTCAAACTAGTGACAGGTTCTATGTACCCCGACAATGGAGGTGGTCCTGAAGCAGTAGATCTATGTCCAGCTCGATGGATCCGAGCAAAGAGGCTGCATATCTATGGTTTTCCCTTCCTCTGCCTTCAATTTGAGACCATCATTGCCCATTCTCGATCTCTATCTACCTCCCAATTCATAGATGCTCCGTCGAGGTGTGGAGAGGAAACAACATGGCAGTGTTGTGTAGGGCAGCATGTAAGATGGTGTGGTGGTAGCGTGAATGATGGCGTGGTTGCAGCCGGTGCCCTGGAAACCCAAATTGGGCCCTAACCAGGCCCAATTGCACACCGGATGTTTTTCTTTGTTTTTTATTTTTGATTAAATACGTGCAAGAAAAGAGGCAGGATGCAAAGGGGAACCAAGGAGAAGGGGCAAGAAATCATGGTGTGGGAGGCATGGGGGAAAAACAAGTGGTGGTACGTAGTGTTGTTTTGAGGAACCCAATATTTCTTATATACATGACCATCTTAATGGGTCATCTAGGATTTAGGTCTGTTTCCATAGGGGGAGCTATAAAGAGACCCATCTCTATAAATGAATTGACGAATATAAATTCACTAGCAATTTTGAGAGACTGATATTTTTAAACCGCCTCTGTAATTAAAAGTTCATGTCTTCTTGTCGGTGTTTCTACCCCGGGGGTATGACACCAACTAGTAATATGATCGCATGCTCTCTTCCTGGATGGTGATGCAAGATCACACAAGATTTATCCTGGTTCGGGCGAAGAAGGCCCTACGTCCAGCGGGGGAGGAGGTTCTTGTATTACTTGCACCTAAGTGCTTGTACAGCGGCAATACAAGCTCAATGAGCGTGGACCGGAGTCCGGACTCGTGTATGTGTGTGTGGACTTGTGTGCGAAAGCGTGTGCGTAACCGTGGACTCGTGCGTTGTCTCTTGCGCGCAAAGGGCCCCTGCGTTCCCTTTTATAGAACAAGAGGAGGCCAGGGTTTACACAGGATCGACATGTACAGCGCTCGATATGGCGAAGGGTAGGAAGTCTGTCTTGTCGAAGTCACTGTAGCCAACGTGGGTGTTGCTGTTGAGGCGTCCTTGATGCGTGGCCTCCATCCCAGGCATGGACGTGGAGGCGTGGCGATGTGGAAGCCGTACAGCGCCCATTCCGGCACGTACTGGACACGGCGGGATCCCTCCGGGTCTTGGGGTACCTGTCCTCCAATAGCGTGAAAGTAGCCAGGGCTCGAGGGGCTCAGAGCCGGCCTCGAGGTGGCGCCTACGGGGGGCTCGAGTCCCTGCAGGTATGGGCAAGTCCCGGGAAACCCGATTGAGCAGCAGGTATCCCGGCCTCGAGACGTGGCTTGGACGTGCAACAGTGTAGGATATGGGTTAACAGTGCCGTATTGGTGCCTTTTTTGCCCATGCTTGCGGTGAAAACGAGACTTGACTCTGCCCTGGTTCACTGTGGTACACGTCGGGTTGCAGAGGACGTGACTGGAGTAGGTGGACGCATTAAATGCGCGGCATGGGATTGGCGTCCGACGTCTGCCGCTCGAGGGAGGCGTGATGTGCCTCGTGGGATGGTTTACCGTGCTAGAGAGGCTCGAGGTCTCTGCGCGGGGTCTCGAGGAGCGGTGCAGGGCTCGAGGCCTGTGTGTTGGGGCTCGAGGGGTGGGCTGCCATGAGGCAGACAGTAAGGCTTTGGCGGCCCTGGGCTCCCTGGCGATGGGCCGGCGTTGTAGGCCTCGAGGGGTTGGCCTTTTAGAAGGTTAGACTTGCTGGGTTTGTTATTAATTGGTGTTCTAGGTCTAACCTATTTGTTTTGCGTTGATTGGGGGTACCCCTTTGGCGTTCCCCCGACAGTAGCCCTCGAGTCCTTGTTCGAGTGTTGGCACTCGAGTAGGGGCTCATAACCGGGATCCCCAGGGTTAGCTAACTGGACCTCGAGGGTTTGGTTAACTCTAATTCCGTGGGTGTGGCGCGAGCGACACCCGCGGGTGTAGCCCCCGAGGCCACGGGGGAGTAGTTAGGGCTCCCTCGTGGGCTTTTTCACGTGTGTGAGTGTTTGTTATGTCTTTTAGGTTCGGGAGTGTCGAGCCCCCGAGTTTTTAGACCCTCTTTCGTCGAGGGGTGCCAGGCTGAACCGACTGGTCGGCTCTTCGAGCTGTCCGGCTCGCCGATTGCCCTGGCTTGTCATCCTGCGAGTCCTTTCGATCGGATGCGAGGGGGGATGCCTCGTACTACCACGAGCGGGCGAGTATCGAGGTTCCCAGTGACCTGGTAACGGGGAAATCCAAGTGAGACCTCGTGCCCCGTTCGATAGGGTCGACTATAGCCCGGAGGCGATCTCATAAAGCATGGGTGCTCGGTCTGCAGGAATGCCGGGTCTATTCGATAGGACCCGGTGGCTCGATGCCTCCCTCCGAGGGGATCTCACTGCATGTCGCGCTCCCTGCCTTGGATACACGTGAGGGGCCTCGAGGGCTTGGCCCTCGAGCGATGCTGCGAGTGGCGCCCCGGTGTCCCTGACTCCGGTGCTCGAAGCCGGCTGTCGAACCCTCTTCGAGGGCCAGCCTTCGCTGCTTCGAGGCTTAGGGTCGAGGCCTATTTTTACCTTCCTGAAGAAGCCTCCGTCGCTTGGAATCCTTCCGCCCGTTGGGCGCGCCTTTTTAGGCGAGGTAGTGGAGATCATGGCGCTAGGGCGACTGACAAGAAGTCGGAGCGGCGGCCGTGGCGGGCCCAGAGGAGCGGAACGAGCGCGGAGTCGCCGCGTGTACCTGTCGACCAGCTCGAGACGCGGTTAGGTGGGCACATTAAATGCATGCGGTTACCTTTTCGCCGCCGTGGGAGACCTCGCCCGTTGGGGTTTTCTCTTATAAATATCGAAAGAGGGGTGAGGGTTTCTTTTACTTTGCCTTTGCCTTCTCCGCCGCCGTAGCTTCCACGCGCCTTCTTCCCGAGCCAGCAATTGGGAATCTTCCCGGCCGCCCTTCCGCCGCTCAGATCCGCGCCGCCGTCGCCATGGCTGCCCAGACCCCAGCGCTGTCGGCCGAAGACTGGAGCTCGACGAAGATGACGCAGCGCGAGTTGGATTCGTTGGTGGCGCAGGGGCTTCTCCGTCCCAACCCGGAGGAGGGACCTGCGTGGTGGGTTGTCCCATCGTCGGATCATCGGAGCCGAACCCGCCGGAGGGGTACGTGGTGAGCTTCACCCGCTACCACCGCATGGGGCTCGGCGTTCCGCCGAGCCGCTTTATGCGGGGGCTGGCTCACCACTTTGAGGTGGAGCTACAGCACTTCTCCCCCAACTCCATCTCGCACGCTGCCATCTTCGCCGCGGTGTGCGAGGGGTATTTGAAGATTGAACCGCATTGGGAGATGTTCGTCCATCTCTTCCAGGGCGAGCTCTTCCACAAGGCCTTGAAGCCCAGCAGGAGGCGGCTCGTGCGCATGGGCTCCCTCACCATCACTGCGAGGACTGGGACCTCGTCCGCCAACGTCCCCCGCGAATACCTCCGCTACAAGCTTTCCACCAACCAGGCGGGGTGGGACGACCACTGGTTCTACCTGCGGAACGAAGGCGGTCTCCTTCCGCCGTACACCGGCAGTGTCCTCACTCAGCGCCCGGACAAGTGGACCTGGGGCGTCGCGGCGGACAGGCAACGCCACCTGGTGCCGCTGATGAAGACGATGAGGTCGCTGGTGGAGGACAAGGGGCTGACCGTCCAAGCGGTCATTTGGGCGTTCCATCAGCGAAGGGTCCTTCCTCTGGCGGACCGTCCCCTCCTCATGTTCGAGATGGGGCCTAAGGCCTCGCTCGAGGCGCTGAGCCAATCGAGGATGGCCGAGGAGAGGCTGTCCCGGAACGAAGGCGTCTCCCGGGTATCGATCACGACCCAAGGGACGTTCCACCCCGAGGAAACTAACTTGATTGCCATGGCACCCGACACGGGGTGTCTCGACCTGGTAAGCCTTCCTCGAGCTAGACTGTTTCGAGCCTCCCCTCCCTTTTCTTTCTTCGATCTTCGTTTACTCCCCTCGTAACCTTCTCATCGAGCTTCTTTTTTCGTAGGGGACGTTCACTTGTCGCGCGTCGAGGCCCCCAGTGAGCGAGGACGCCGCGGAAACACAGGTGAGGCGCCTCTCTGCTCAGAAGGATAAGGAGAGTAAGGATGCCAAGAAGAAGAAAGAGAAGGACAAAAACTTGCGCCGGGCGGCTCGGGAGCAGCGGCTTGCGAAGGCTCGTCGTAACCGACAGCCTGGGGAGGAATCCCCCAAGCCCAGTTCCTCGAGCTCGGAGGATGATGATGATGATGATGAGGAAGAGAGCGACGATGAAGGGATGGATGCGCGTCTGAGGCGCGCGGGGGTCGTCGACGTCGGGACTGACCGCTCCTCTATGTAGGAGAACGTCCTGGAGATCCCCCTGGTGAAGGTACTGCGTGGGACGCAGCCGCGGAAGGCGGCGTCGAGCCCTGCCTCGTCGGGGGCTCAAGGCCCGTCGAGCTCCGTGCCGGACGTGCCCCCGGACGCAAAGAAGCCTCGGACCCGGGGCGCCGTCGCCGCGGCACAGAAGGAGGCCACGGCCACGTCTGCCCAGGCGGGGGTCTCGAGAAGGGCCGGTCCTCGAGAAGCGGCCAACACGTCGAGAGGGACTCCGGGTCCGATCGCCGTAAGTCGCCGAGGGCGGCGTCGAGCCCGCAGAGAAGCGGGCAACATGAGGGGCGTCGAGCCCCCGCCAGCATGACCGTCGGTTGGGGAGCCGTGAGCGCTCTCGGAGCTCCTCACCGCACCGTCGTCGGAGAAGGAGACCGACGCGGGGGGACGCGACCGCCGGCACGAGCGCCGGAGCAGGTCCCGGAGCCCGCGCAAGGAAGGGCGCCACGAGGACCGCTCGAGGGGGACGCGGTCCCGCCCGGGACAAAAGGCAGAAGGAGAGCTCCCCGCCGAGGTCGAGCCACGGGAAGCCCCGGGAGCCTTCCCCCCATCCGAGCCACACAGAGACGGCTCGAGGGCATGGCTCGAGCCATGGGTCGGGCTCGAGGCCCCGAGTGAATCCGGCGGCTCGGGAAGAAGCCCCGTCATCACTTTGGGTAAGCGACGCTCCTTGACTTCATTGGTTGTGAAGCTCCGCCTTCTTTCCTTTGACGACATGTGCCGTTTCCGGTTATCCAGGGAGAAGCGCTCCCGGCAGGAGGCGGACCCGGCGGCGTCCAGGCGGGCCAAAACCTCGAGCTCCGCTGAGGAGCAGGCGCCTCGAGGTACAGCTCCTTCTTTTGCTGGAGAGGCCGCCTAGCTGGTGAAGGCCCGAGCAGCCCTGGCTCGGGGGAGTCAGATGGCCACCGCGGATCTTGGTGAGGCCGCCGCCGTCACGCGCGAGGGTCAAGGCTTTTTCCTAGTTCTGACGATGTTGTTCCCTTTTTCAGCAGGGACCACGGCTCCTGGCGCCGAGCCTGCCACCACCGCGCCCGCCGCCGTACCACCTCCTCCTCCTCCTTCGGCGGCGCCTACCGAGAGGACTGCTTCCCCTCCCATCACGACGATCATTTTGGGGGGAGCAGCGGAGGTAGGCGCGACTTCGTTAGAGTCCGGGGCTGAAGGGATAGCGGCCCTCGAGGCCTCAATTGACGCGAGCCAGCCTCGCGGAGGAGGGAGAGGCGTCGGTGGAGAGGGTGCCGACGGTGTCGGAGCTCCTGGGCGAGCTGGAGCAGGAGCCGTCCCCCGCCGAGGTCTCAACGCTGGTGGAGGCGGTTGAGGGCGCCGGCTGGGGGCGACAAGACGCCGGGGACCCGACGAGGGGGAGAGGCTGGCGACGAGCCACCCTTCGAGCGACCCGCTACCGCTCGAGTCCCTGCCTCTACGCGAGCCGTACCATCGCCTCGGACGAAGCAGCAGGAGGAGACGGCGGAGGTGCGGGGAGAGCCACAGCCGGTGCCGCCGGTTTTGGTGGGTTGCAGCTGGCGCTGCTTGAGATGGAGGTCGAGGCCCGCCCATCGTCGAGCTTGATCGACCGGTGTGGCCATATCCCGACGCGCCGAGCTCCTCCCGCGCCATGATCCCCGTGGAGCGATCGGCTCAGCAGGGAACTCCGCGGGAGGCGGGGTTGATCTTCAGGGAGCTGGCCGCGCTCGTGGCGGAGGCAGAGCAGTCCTTCTCGGAGGAAGTGGAGAGGTCCGCGCAGGCGGCGGCTGCCCTCGCGAAGGCGCAGGCGCAACTCCAAGAGCTCCGTGCCGAGCTGGACCGAAACGCCCAGATGGCGAGCCGGCTCAACGCCGCACAGGCGGAGGCTCGCGCGGCTCGGGACGAGGCCGCTCAGGCAAAGGAGGAGGCCACCACCGCGCTGTCCGAGGCGGAGGCGTCGAAGAAGGATGCCGCCGACGCTCGAAGTGGGCGCTCGACGTGACGCCGATATCGACCGATCAGACGGAAGCGGCGAAGAAGGAGGCCGAGAAGGCCCAAGGCGAAGCCCACCACCGCCCGATCTGCGGCGGAGGCGGCGAAGAAGGAGGCCGAGGAGGCCAAGAATGGTGTCCGCCACCGCCCAGGCTGCAGCGGAGGCGCGCGACAAGAGGTGATCCGGAAGGATCTGGCCCTTGCCGATACGGGCAAGCTGGTCGAAGGCCTCAGGGCCGAAAAGCTCGACGTGCTGTCCGAGAAGCGTAGGCTCGAGCAGCGCGTCGAGGGCCTCGCCAGCGACCTCGCCGCTCTGGGCGCGCACTGCGATGGTAATTTTCACGCCTTGTCTTTGCCTTGATTTCGAGGTTTTTGTCACGTCGCGGTCTCACTCTTCTTGTTTGTTGCACAGAGGTCGAGAAGACCGCCGAAGAGCTTCGTGAGACGAACAGGGCCCTCGTGGATCAATTTCAAGATGAACCATGGTGGCGGAGCGGGCATGCGTTACCTCGACAGGCTCGGCTCCATGTGGGGTGCCCCTCCGGTGGCCGCGTCAGAGGGCACGGTGGCTCGGGGTGACGCCCTGGTGGACGCCTTGTGCTACTTTGACGTGGCCGCGCGGGACCGCGTCCGGCACGCTCTCCATCATGGCGTCAAGCAGGCGCTCGCGGCCGTCCGCTCCGGCTTCCGCTTCCCGGTCAATGTCGTCGCCAAGGGCTTCATCAAAATCGAGGGGAAGGACGAAGAATGGAACGACCGCCGTGTCGAGAAGATCCTCGAGAAGGTGGACAAACCGGGGGCGGCGTTCGCGAAGATCTTCGAGGAAGATGTGTTGCCTCTTGACGCGAGCAGCGGTGTAAGTGGCCGCCCTCCTCCTGGCCCGGACGTCGAGGTCGAGCCCGCTGCAGAGGATCTTGGGGAGGAATTCCAGACGGATGAAGAATGAGGCCTGCGTGCCAATTTGGGCGTCGAGGCCCTTAAAATTTATGTTATGACTTATGGCCTGTCAAGGCCAACATGTGTATGACTTTTAACGAAACTGTTTTTCTTTTCAAATTCATTCGATCATTTCTCTTTATCGCAAGCTCGAGCTTTTACTGGCTTAGTCTGTGTTCCTTCGATATGCGTCGCGAGTCCCTCAAGGGGAGGCGTAGGTAGGGTACCGTAGCCCTGGGGCGTGGGTGGCCGTCTACGTCGACGCCTCCCGACTATTGGAGGCTCGAGGTATCTATGGGCTTAGACGTTGCTAGTGCGCTCGAGATGCGAATCGAGATAAGGGTCGAATTTTTAAAAAGAAAAACGCGTTTTTTCCGGAGTCTGGGGGGGTCCCCCCTGTCAGCCCCCGAGGGAGGCTCGACCCTGAGCAAGGCAGGGTCGAGGCTACCTTAAGTTGCTAAGTAATATGAAAGATGATGCACGAGTTTGCTCATTCATATTAATCATGTTTGTACAAAGCAACCAAATGAACAAGGCCTCGAGGCCTTTAAGGGTAGAAGCGACGTAGCTGAGATATGTTCCATGCGTTCGTCAGGATCCTGCCTTGCTCGTCGCAGAGCTTGTATGTTCCTGGCTTGAGCACCTCGGCTACGGTGTATGGGCCCTCCCATGGAGGGGTGAGCTTGTGGCGCCCTCGATTATCCTGCAGTCGTCGAAGCACGAGGTCCCCCACCGCCAGGTCCCTCTTGCGCACGTGCTTGTCCTGGTAGCGTCGAAGTGTTTGCTGGTAGCGCGCGGAGTTGATGAGCGCTACGTCTCGAGCCTCCTCGAGCTGGTCCTTGGCGTTGGCAAGCTTTTCGTCGTTGGTTTGCTCGTTGTAGGCTCGAAGTCGAGGGGAGCCATACTCGAGGTCCGTAGGCAAGACAGCCTCGGCGCCGTAGGTTAGGAAGAATGGAGTGAACCCGGTGGCTCGACTCGGCGTAGTCCTGAGGCCCCACAGCACCGAGGGGAGCTCTGCAGCCCACCCCTTTCCGAAATTCTTGAGGGTCTTGAAGAGCCTCGGCTTCAGCCCGTGGAGTATCATGCCATTGGCGCGCTCGACCTGCCCGTTGCATTGAGGGTACGCGACTGAGGCCCAGGTCACGCGAATGTTGTTGTCGTCGCAGAAGTTGGTGAACTTTTTGCCCGTGAATTGTGTGCCATTGTCGGTGATGATGACGTTAGGCACCCCAAACCGGTACATGATGTCTGCGATGAACTCGACGACCTTCTCGGAGGTGGGGTAGCCTATAGGCTTAGCCTCGATCCACTTGGTGAACTTGTCGATGGCCACGAGCACATGCGTTTACCCTCCACTTGTCCTCTTGAGGGGACCCACGAGGTCGAGCCCCCAGACGGCAAACGGCCAAGTGATGGGAATCATTTGCAGGGCGTGCGCGGGCTGGTGCATTTGCTTGGCGTAGAACTGACACCCATGGCAGACTCGAACTAGGCGCTTGGCGTCTCCAATGGCGGTTGGCCAGTAGAAGCCCTGGCGGAAGGCGTTTCCCACCAAGGTCCTCGGCGCTGCGTGATGACCGCAAGCCCCGAGTGCATGTCGTCGAGGAACCTGCATCCCTCCTCGAGGGGGATGCAGCGCTGAAGGATCCCTGACGGGCTTCGACGGTACAGCTCTCGTTCGTCGCCGTAGATGACGTTGGTCTTGGCCCTTCGAGCGATGCGTCGGGCCTCCGTCTTGTCCTCTGGTAGCACACCTTGCGTCAGGTAATCGAGGAAGGGCGTCCGCCAGTCGAGGGGTCGTGGTGGAGCAGAGGCGCGTGTGTCGATTTGCATCGCCTCAGCGGATGTCGAGGGATCGTTCTCGGGGATGTGTTTGAGGGCCGAGCCCCGTGTCCGGCTCGAGGGGTGGCGTCGAGGGGCCAGCCCCCGGTCGATTTTGACGCGATGGCTCGAAGATGTCTCTCGAGAAGACGTCTGGTGGGACGGGGCCGCGCGTGGATGCTAACTTAGCCAGCTCGTCCGCAGCCTCGTTGTATTTTCGAGCGATGTGGTTGAGCTCGAGGCCGTGGAACTTGTCTTCTAGCTTGCGCACTTCTCCGCAGTATGCTTCCATCTTGGGGTCGATGCAGCTTGAGGCCTTCATGACCTGGTTGACGACGAGCTGCGAATCCCCTCGAACGTCGAGGCGTCGGACCCCAAGCTCGAGGGCGATACGCAACCCGTTGACGAGAGCCTCGTACTCAGCGACGTTGTTGGAGGCGGGAAAGTGCAGACGCAGCAGGTAGCGCATGTGGACTCCGAGGGGCGAGATGAAGAATGGCAGTATGAATTGGAATGCGTTCACCTTGGAGTTTTTAACGGCCAACCTTTCTGTAAATTTTCAAACAGATTAAAAACGCCAGCAAAAGACACATGTACACTAATTTCCTTCCATTTCGTGGAGGACATCTCCTGAATTTGGCAGTTATCGTTTCATGTGCCATGATTAGCTTCCACATTAGGGCACGAACAATGGTTAGACGGCTGCCGTCTGTAAACAGTTTGCCACGTTTGTGCCACGTCAGACACAGACAGTAATACAGAGTAACTTATACAGTGGGTCGTCTATGTGACTGTCTGTAAGTTATTTAATTGGCTTGTAGGCCTTATATAAATCATGTAAGTTATTTAATTGGCTTGTAGGCCTTATTTAAATCATGTAAGTTATTTAATTGGCTTGTAGGCCTTTAAATCTTGCAGATCAAGAATAACTTTCATCTTTGTGTGTCACTTTGTTGCAAGCGCGGTACAGAACATGGAGTAGACTAAATTAGCAAAAATTATTTAATATCATGGTTTCATTACTACATAAAAATATTGCGACATATAGATCTTAACTTACTTCTTGTTTTTTTAGCCATGTTGGACTCAATATACAATGTTCCTTTCTCTTGCACGTGGGACTCAATTTCCACCTTGTTTCTTTCCTTATTTTTTATATTTTTTTTTACCGGACCTCTTTCACTTACGGAGGATAAGATCTTATCCTCTCCCAGGCTCACGGGTGAGGACTTCGGGGGAAGCAGATCGCACCACGCAACCGCCGCCGAGCTTCGGGGAGGAAATTGCGTCGGCGGCAGGCTTCTTGGGGGCTGGGGCACCGCACGTCCACAGCCATGACCTTCAGCTCCCGTGCGCAACAGCGGCCTGCACCATGTGCCATAGGTGCCGGCCGAAGCGTAGACCCAGGCTGAGCGGCTCCGGGCGGGACAGCGGCCAGCTCCGCCATGGCCGCGCAACGGCGACCAGCTCCGAGGGGGCGCGACGAGCACGGCGACGAGAACCTTGCGACAAGTTTGGCGCCGTCCGGTTTGCTTCCCATCTCAGCCTGCTTCGTTTCGGGTATCGGCGGGGTATGGCCACACACGATCTCTTTCTCTCGTCGTCGATTGGAGACGAGGCATACAACAGACTCGGAGTTGTCTGCAAAACATTTGGGAACGAGCCGCTGCCGTCGTCTCGTGAGACGACGACTCTAGCCTCTCTCCTCTCTGATTGTTGTCCATGTCAGCGAGATTAGCTTAGATGGACACAAATAGACGACCTAATTAATACCGTTGTATGTCACCAACACCAAAGCATAAATTAAAAACAGACCCCCTCTGAAGTTGCATGGTACCAAATTCAGTGGGCAGCCATACGTGGCAATAACTATGTCATTTCTGTATATGGCGGCTAAAGCATGAATAGCAGAAGAATTGGCTTCAGTTTGTGGGTATCATAACCTCAAAAGAACTTCTCAATTAAAACCTATTTCGTGGAGGATTCAATAAAACAGATGTAATTTTTTTTTTCGCTGTTGGGGGATTTTTGGTGTAAACTAGCTAGTGAAGTTTGATATATTAGGACAACGCCAAATTAAACAATAATTTGCAATGCATACAGTATTTTATTATTTTACTTTTGATCTCTCTAAAATTCATCTGGCCTAGCTTTTAGCTAGTTGGAGTACCATAGCAATGACTAATAATAATTAGAACCCAGTTGTTCAGCTCTTTTGGTTCTGTTAAGAAAAGGTTGTCAGTAGAAAGAGAAAGAGTTATATTTGCTTTGTCAGGATTTCTGCTATTCCCGACCATAATCAAAGTCATGCTGATGACAGGCTACATGACAGGAAAGAAGAAGCATTAACTCAAATCAAAGTCATGTCAAGAAAAAATAGCTAACTATTAGCTCTATGATTCTGTTGGGAAGAGTGACCCCGGCAGCGACCCGCGCATCTATTTTGCTTGGACAATCATCGGAGTAACGTACCCTCGAGGGTACCTTCGTGTTCGTTTCGTCTCTCTAAACTTCTTGCTGCTGTTGTCTAAGCTCAGAGATGTAAATATGTATATTTCTGATAGTATGGCATATACTTACTATATCACTGCATATACAGTTGTGATATAACAAATAAATGATGCTGCTTGTTTCGTATTAAAAAACGTGCATTCAAACATATGAATACATGTTGTATCCTTCTAATTCTTGTTCACACACCATTACTAGCAAAAAGTATATATATGCAGCAATTGACCATTGCAACGATAGTACATTCACTGTAGTGAATACCATGACATCATTTATTGGGTCTTTTGCTAGTCATGCATAATGCATGATAATGGTAAAGGCTACGTGTCTGTCATGGAGATGTGTCTGGCTTTAAAAGCGGTACATTTAGCAATTAGGATTACTCTTTCCAGATCCACCAAAGAAGATGTAAGTTCCCCAATTGCTATCTGTTCCTTTTAGCGCTCTATAGCAATTGACCTTCTCGGCTTCTAAGGCCACGTCATTTAGCGATCTGAGAGTGTTGGACGAATCTACCACCAGAATGTTCTTGATGTAGCTAGCCTTGCCGAACCCTTCCTCAGGAAAGTGTCCACTGCCCATCTGTGTGGAAGTTTGGCCAGAGTTAGGAGAGTACACTTCACCACCCCACTCGACGTTCGAGGCACTGTCTGCCAAGCTGGTGAAGATGGATGATGGCCAGTAGCCCAAAACATAGCTTCCAACTTGCAACCACCAATTGCCACCTTTTGGGTCCTAAAAGAAAAAAAAGGAGATTAAGTAGATAGGATTATGGGGAGATTAAGTTTTCTGATCCCTTCAGTATTAAAATGATGGAAGCTCAAAAAAAATTGCACTTTCTTATCTGCACCATGAATATTAAATAACCCCCATTGATTCGAATGGAGATGCAACATATTTTAGCAAAGTTTGGAGCATAGATATGAATGTATATTGCCATTTTGGCTATGCAAAGCGTGAGAACATGCTATATTAAGGGTGATGGCAATCACATCATAAAATATTTTGCTTATAAAACTGGCTGTAGATTCGCATTTTTCCTAGCACAAGTTCATCATGAAGTTTCATTTAAATCTTTGTTCAAAAGCAGACTGTGTGGTACAATGCATACCTCAGCCGACCTTGATGAGCGTGGCCATTTTCACTTTGTTCTCAAGGTCACAAAATATAAGAGTCCACCCATATTGCCTCTTAGTAGATACTATGTCATCTGTAATTTTTACATGTACTTTTTTTTGTTTTTCTCCATCTTGGAAAGTTAACATGACATAATAGTTTGTTTTGTTTCTTAATTGATTAATTGTAGCCATTAATGAATAATGCATTAGATGTGATGATTTATTCTCCTAACCAATGTCATGCACATACAATAATCACATTTGACGTGCTTTTGTGACCTGATACAGTGTGTATATTGGCGTATAAGAATAATTCCTAAATGAACAGTGTTGCACTCAATATAGAGGATAATGTCGTGCCATACCAGATGTGTTAATATGATAAATGTTTTAAAATATCACTAAAACTTCATCCATAATGCTAGCTCCTAACTTTCATCCCTACTGTTGATAAATGTTTTAAAATATCATTAAAACTTCAATGCTAGCTCCTAACTTTCATCCCTACTGTGGACCAGCAGTGCATTCCCCTCCCATAAAAGTTCATGACGAATATTCAGTATTAACCAGTTAATGTTACATTAAAATGTTTTAACTACATTGCCTACATTAAAATCAATACCTGATGTTTATTTGTTTCATCTTTTACCTTATAATAATAGATGCTTAGATGGAATATCCTAAAAAGGACATTAATGTTCAAAACACCAACTTAGAACAGTGCAGCATTTCTAGACTACGGTACATGCAACGGGGCAAGTGCAACACCATGAGTGATGACACCACAAATAGGACAAAACGACAATGTGGCACTGTGGCCTTAAGGCTGAAGCCAACATAAAACAAACATTAAAAAGCAGCTAGAAATTTGGCCTGAAGTGTGAAGACACCACGAAAGTGTTAAAGGTTTATCAAGCACAAATTAGGTTTGCTCATTCATAAGCATAATTTTGTGTGTGCAAAATTTTAAAGATTTTTATGTCTTACCTTCCAAACTAAAATAGTGAAGTCATGTTGGGCGCCACTATAAGTTGAGATCGGGGACAATGGTAAGATGCTGCCACCAATGACGATCTGATTGTTTGTCTGGACGAACCCTGGGCATTCTGCTGCTAGGTTGTAACATCCTGTTTGGTATCCATCGTGCTGCCATATTCAATAGCCATAGAAAATTTGTACATTTAATCCATAGCACAACTTAATAAAAAAGCACAGAATATTACCAATGAAGAATAGAAGAGAACTTTATGTTTCTCTTACAGTCCAGAAGATGAAGAGTCTAGTATTGCTATCTTTATACAGAGAAGGGAATACCTGCAATATAGTAGAGGGCACAGACCATAAGCCACAATGAAAGAGATTGCACCTATTACACAGCTAGTCCACCTCTTACTATGCTATTTTTCAGCAGCAAATATGCCGAAAATGCATCATTTTTAATAAAATTTGTATGGACAAGATGGGCATAATGTGTCCCATTTAGGTCTCACCTCCCATCCTACTTCAATGGTGTTGAGGTCGTTGTTTGACCCGCTAATGATCCATAGCTGGGCCAAACTGAAGTCATTAGTAGTCTCAAGTGTTGGCTGCCACACATTGAAGGCGGCTTGGGTTCCATAATACTTATCCCCGCCCAATGAAGATGCTACGGCATGCTGGTCCGTGGGGATAAAAAGCAAAGTAAATGTTCAATTCAGATGCAGATAAGAACTATTATCAAAGAGATTCATGAAAGACAAGGTGCTGTACCAGGTGATTTTTGGCATCATCAGGGGCTTCGACAGATATGGAACTAGGGTCAATCCTGGCCATCTTCTTGGCGTACTTCTTGATAGAGCTGGCCGTCAAGATATCCTCTTGTTTGGTCCTTCGGATTGGTACGGTGTTCTCAGGGCACTTGCCATTCTGATGCCATGTTTGGGTGAAATGATTGGTTATATTGTTGGACTGGTCATACAGACCTGCTGGATGGTAATAAGGCCGCATCTGAAAGGGTATGACGGACCACCAGTGAATGAAATCATAATACACATCGGTAAGTGCACTTGCCTAACAATAAAATGAAAATTGAAATGATGTCGCAGGAGGAACCTGGATAGTATGATTCTTGAGCAAAGGATGATCCAATGCCGGTTGTTTGGTGATGTGCACACAGTCTATGATATCTCCATCTGGGCTCTGATAATTTCTCCGAGGCGTTAAAGGTTACAGCAATACATGAAAATAGTTAACAATAAGAGCAACCTTACAAATAATAGATCTATTTGAGGCAGTTGCCCTAACGCAGCCACCACCACTATTCATTTACCGAGACGGTTGCCTAAAGTCATCTGCCTCTGTAAACTTATTTTCAGAGGCGAACACACTTTAAGGCCCGCCTTCAAAAATACTGGCCCAGCTGTGAGCCCAAGCAAAGCCCAGATATCGGGCTTATATAAATAGGAGGAGTTGGGTTTCTCATTTCAATCTCAACTCTGCCTCAGCTCCCCAGCGCCCCTCCCTCCCCTGCATGCATGGTGCGACGACACCCTTCTCCTGCCATCTCTCTCTCAGCCTCTCTCTAACACTGCATGTGTTGAGCCCATCCTCCCTCTCCACTGGATGCGCGACACCCCTCCTCCCTCCCCACCTCTCTCTTCCCATCTCACGGTGCATATAGGCTGGAGCAAGCAGTGCTCCTCCCTCTCTACCAGGGTGGTGCTACTCCCTCCTGATCTCTCTTCCCCATCTCACAACATCGGTAGGGGCCTAGACGGTGCGGGAAATTCAGATCCAGTGGTCCGAAGGCAGATCCTGGCAGCGGCACACTCGGCACTGCTGCGGAGGAGTTCGTCACCTCCACCACCCCCTCCAACCCCGGTGGCTGGTGCAGGAGATCCTCCACCTCCATACTGGCCGCATGTGCTCCCCCGGTGGCAGATCTGGTTCTAGAGGCATGGATCCGGTGGTGGCATGGGCATGTCCCTTCTTCGTGGGCGATAGGTGCTCAGATCCAAGGTGACAGACCCGAGCAGCGTTGGATCTGCGGGGGATACGAGTGGCGGTAGATTTGCGGCGAATCCCAGCAGCATGGTGGCAGTGGCTGCGGGCTCGATTGGGCTCATTGGCTTTAAAAAAAATTAAATTGATTAATGTAGATGGGCGCTTTAGTGCGACCGTCTCTGTTAATCGATTAATGAAGACGGGCAAAGCAACAACCTCTGTAGGTCCGGATTAACCGTGACCTTTCGATGGAGAGGCAGTTGCAATGCCCGGCCGCCTCCGTAAATCAAAAACATCCATCTGGGATAAGTTAGTGGGATCGGAACTATGTTTAGAGGGAACTAAGGTTTGAGGACTTAGTTCAAGTTAGAAAGGTGCTATATGGCAATTATATGACATGATCATTCCAACGAACATTGCACGTCAATACTCTTGTTCATGAACTGAGTGCTTGATCTAATGTTGGCTTGGTCGCGACTACCAGGGATCATAGCAGTACATGAGGCAATGCACGCCACGATGCAAGCAAGCTTCATGCATGGAACTGCACTTTGTCACTACTACAATGTTGAGTTTCACTGCTGGATTCCTACAAACGAGCAGTAATAATGGCTAACGGCGGCCCATCACGCTGCTGGTTTTTGACTTCATCGGCAATGATAGGACCAATCGATAGTGATATTTAAGTCATCACTACTAGTTTCTATCACGGTTGGTTTTTTGCTTGAACCGGTGCTGATATTAAGTCATCACTGTTTATTTTGTGGTTTGAACCAGCAGCGATAGGTACACGAAAAACTTTATAATTTTCTGGTATGATGTTCGATGAAGACAAACTTTATATCAAAGTTGTAGTACTTTTTTATACCTATAACCTTGTAGTTCAAACTATTTTGATTTAAGGTAGCTTTTTGATATCCAAATATATATCATAAGATTTTATAGAGTTGATACCAAAGGAGTCCATATGCTCTAAAGTCACAAGTGTGTAGTGTTAGAAATTGATATCTGATTGAGAAAACGACCAAAACAAAAGTTATAGATCCAAAAGTTACGCAGCTTTGTAGTTCACAAACGTTTTTATTTAAAGTTGTTTTCATGTTGAAATATTTGTTTCACAAGATTTTATATAAGCTAATATCAATGAAATCCATATGCTTTATAGTGAAAGTAAGTGTGCAGTTGTAGTTAAGGATCTTGGATGGAGAAGTGACCAAAACAAAAGTTATGAAACATTGTAGTTGACAAACTTTTTGTTTGAAACCATTTATCAAATAAAAATTGTGTTTGAATTTTCACATTTGACATTCAATTTCTTCAAACAACTTAAGATATGATGGAGAAACGAGTAAAACAAAAGTTGTAGATCTCGAAAAGCTAAACAACTTTGTATTTGACAACTTTTTCATTTGAAATCATTTATCCAATGAAAATTATGGCCGAATTTCCTCAGATTTCAAATTCAAATTTTTTGGATGACCTCGGGTGGAGGAACGACCAAAACCAAAGTTTTAGATTCCAAATGGTTATAAAATTTTATAGTTGATAAGTTTTTCATTTGAATTTGTTTAGTGTCCCATATACCCATTTCCAAACCGGATGAACATAGAATAAACATAGAATAAACATAGGACAAAGATAAAATGAGGAGGACAATACAAGTCTGAAATATATCTATTTATTTAAAAGTCTAAATGACGAATTTATATCTTGAGTTATAGACCTTTCTAATGTCAGATGGATTTTTCGAAAGTAAAAAAATGATTTGCTTCTTAATAGAATGTTAAAACTGAATGACGAATTATGACCTTGTTTTTTCAGATGGGTAAAAAACAGTTTATTAGAAAGGAAGAAAGCGGATAGAAAGAAAAAAAAAGGCTTTGCTTTTGAATATTACGAAGAGATACACAGGGAGACAGATGATGATGGATCGGACCCTAGCTAGTGTGTATATATACGTACTCTCTTCATATATGAAATAAAAATCGTTTTGGACAAGGTTTAAATCAAACATTAGAAATATAAATCATGAATAACTTTTAAATTATTATAAGTTTAGAGATGTAAAAATTATATAAATAAATTTTCTTGAAAAGTACTTTCATGAAAATATATATATACCACTTTATAATAAATATTTTCAAAGAAAGAAGCGATCAAAGTTATGTTTTGGAGACCGTGTCACTGTTCTAAACAGTTTTTATTTCCGAGTGAGTACCTCAATGCTTGTGAGAGGAGCCTCGGCGAGTTGCCTCGCCGCCGCCTCCAACGCGAGAGCCATGACCACGACGACGAAGCTGATCACTCGCGTCGAAGCCATTGACATACGGCCTCACCTATTACAGTATAGCAATAATAATATCAGAGCTAGCTTTCTCGCACTGCAGTGCCTATATATGCATATGTATGTGTGTATATATAAGTAGAGAGCAAGAGCAGACTTGAGACGACGTCGCCGATGGACTGGGCAAAGTGTGAAAGTACTTTTTTTTTCATACAAAAGCATAAAGGAATTTTTTTTTTGCAAACGACCTTTTTCACGGTTCACATGAGAATGTTCTTCGACGTGGAGACAGGCATGCATATTGAGTGCCTTGCCAATTACTCCTTCCAACCTAAATTATAAGTCATTACAAGAATATTAAAGAGTTAAAGTTTTCTAAGTTTGACCAAATTTATATAATAAGATAATAACATTTATGATACCAACTAAGTATTATTAGATTTTTTAGTAGTTATACTTTCATAATAAACCTATTTGATGTTATAAATCTTTGTATTTCTCTCTATAATTTTAGTCAAACTTGATAGAGCTTTGACTCTTCAAAATTCTTATAATGACTTATAATTTGAAACGGAGGGAGTAATAAGCAAACGTTCCGCTGACTGAGAGCTCACTGATCGTTCTGGACACGCCAACTGTTGCACCTGCTTGGATTGGATGCTATTCGCCTGTGTTTGGCAGACTCTGGGACTAGCCATTTCACTTGGCAAATCTTGTGTTTTACCAACACCTAAAATAATATGCCACGTAAAAAAACAATATTTCTCTAATAGTTTGGTAATTCAGACTTGGTAAAATTAAAGAAGGCCCATAAGATTTTTTTCTGCTCCTGCGCGCGTGATGAAGTCGTCTCCAAGAGTTTGGCAAATTTTACTTGGCACCCAAAATAATATGCCACGTAAAAAAACGGTCAGAGTTCAAACAACTTGGATCCACTCTGTATGCCACGTAAAAAAACAGTCAGAGTCCAAACGGCTTAGATCCACTATGTATGCTAAGCGAAACACACCTACTACTATTCCACTTATGTTTTCATCTTCGCTTCATGTAAAACGATTAACCCGGGGATGGTGTGATGGACTCTAGAAGCCTTATACGTTGGTCTAATCTACTCTAAACAATTAAGGTAGGACTAAACCCCCACAATATCTTATAACAAACACATGACTCTTAATGAGCCAAATTTCAAACTGGGCCAAATATGACATACACCCTCCTCAAAGAGTCTGATGTTCTCGTCAGCCCAACACACGCATAACTGGTCAACGATGACCAGGAACGTTTGATCGTGGTCGCCATCTAACGTGTCGTCGTCTTTTGGGACTACTACTTTATTTGAGTCGTCTACTTTGGCAGTTTTTATATGTTTACAACGAAAAAGACCAGGCAAACAATGGACTGCACCACCACATACGTTGGTGCTGCGCTTGGCCAACAAATTTGAGTCCATAATAATAATCGATAAACTTCGTTGAAGAAATAATAAATCTGGCTTGGCGCTTTGTAATGATAAAACTTTCGTGGTCCAAGACTTCGAGGAAAGCTTGCGTACAGTTTTAATTTCCGCATTTCCTATATTTCAGGCGCGTAGAAACAAAGTGTGGTTCAAGCTTGCGTACATGTCTTTATCTCCTTTCATAAAAAAATATCATTTGTTTCTTGTCATTTGTGCTAATTAATAGATTTGAACCATTGGATGAAGATCTAAAGGTTGTAGTCATCGTCTAAAAAAATGCTATATTTCAGGCGCCTAAAATATAGCAAATTCCATTTCATTTCCCATGTTGAAATGGACGTGAAGAATCTGCTACATGTTCGTTCTTTCACTGTAAAGCGAATTTTGCTATAGGACACTCATAATTTTCTAAATTAGCTGTGGGACACTGTATTTGCTGTAAGACACCGCATAGTGTCCTACAGCAATGAAACTAGTGTCCCACAACAAAGAAAAATTGTGTCAGTGTCTCACAGCCAATTTTTCATAAGTGGAATGTCCTGTAGCAAAATTTTCCATAAATAAATAATGCGCATGTACTCAGCTTCATCAAGTACTACGCTGGATGATGAGTTCGTTGTGCGCGCATGTACCAAGCAGCATGCTGATCGAGTTGAGGAAAAGCAAATATGGGAGGATCCGATATAACCCATTTTATTCAATGTCATAGCAGATATATGCTTGTGCTCTTAATTAACATGAAAGTTTTGTTGAGTGTTCTTCAACAGCTATCGGGTCTCAAAATCATCTTTCATAAAAGAAAAATCTTAAATGTTTTGTTATAGCGAAGCAAAAGAATTTCGACGTCCAATATATTGATCTCTTTGGATATGACATATATGGTGAATATTCCTACTGATATCTATGTATACCAATACATCATAAAACACTAAACAATATAGACAGAAGAGGCATCAAAGATAGGTTCGAAAAAAGTTGACTTGCTAGAAAGTAAAGCATTTATCTCAAGGTTAATTTGCTAGAAATCAAAGCATTTAACTTATGGAATCACATTAGTCCTTCTAAATTCAGTGCTCAATGGTCTACCCATGTTCATAGCGTCCTTCTTGAGATACCGAAAATTGTCCCCGAAAATAAATATTACGTTACAAAATGGGACATCTTATTCGGTCCTAAGACCAAGGAAGACCTCCATGACCAGAATAAATGTTACCGAGTTAGCTAGCAAATTTTGATTCAAAAGAGAAGAAATCAATTTTAGTTGGTGTCTTGTATTATGTCGCGCAATATGGATATGTCACAATGATCTAATCTTTGAAATTTGCAACTGTACATACATCCTTTATGCAGGCTATTTTTTGGTGAATTGTTGTAGCCTTGGGGGGGGGGGGGGGTTGGGTTTGGGCCAGAATTAAATGTTCATTCAATTTTTTTCCCTCCTCTATACATTGTATCACCCTAGGTATACTTATAGAGCACACTAAAAGGCACGGTTCAATTACGTTAGGGTACAGTTCGTCCTTTAATGGCCACAAACCATACTCAGGGCAAAAAGGTACTACTACAACTGACCTAACTACTCTCGACACGCCTTCTTCATCGTTGCTGCCCTTCTGACAAAGAAGCCCCATACCCACGGGCCTACCCTCGCCACCTACCCATGCGTCGAGGGCCCTCCGCAAACTCGTGCCAAACTGCTCCGAGGACCTGCTAGAGGAAAAGGGACAAAACCGTGGTCACGGGTTATCAAATGAATCGCGTACAAAGCGAAGGTTTGCAATCCTCGAGGTAGGCCACGGGAAAAACTGTGGGGTCCCTGTTGGTGGTCGCTTCCCCCAACATTTAGTGTTTTATGATGGCAAGACTTACAAGAAGACGGATCTAAAGCTATGCTGAAAGGACCCTAAATTTTCAACCTAAGCTTGTTGTCTTCAGAAAGGAAATATTTTTTACAGCCCTGCTACAAAATTGCTTTTTAGAGCCAACTAAATTACGTTTAAGTTTATAGAGGCGTTTGTCTGCTCCACCTATATCTCTCGTTTTGATATTGTAAAGGTGGTCGGCAAGGTGGCTGATCTCTACAAATCATTTTACAAAATTTGCAAGTCAGCCAAAAACAAATGGCAAAAAAATACACTGAGTGAAACCTACCAGGCAACGTGCAGTGTGGTAATGCCTCTTGTTCACACTCAAATTGGGTCCATATCAGTTTAGACCCAATTTAAAGAAAAACTTCATAAAACAACACAATAATAGTACCACATTGATGTCCCAACCGGATAAGACCACCCCTATCCCTATAAAATAAGGGGTACATGGCCGATTGAGTTCCCATCTATCCAATTGTCAAAATCAATCTACAAACTCCTTTGACCCTCTTTTCTAACCCCCATGCTGTTCATCTCTTGATCCGATGACCAAGGATGGCGCCCTAGGCTCGTCGGCCGACCTTAGGGCAACCGAACAACATCCTTGCTCTGATGGGGTCTCTCTCGGATGAGAGATTCGACGGTTTTTTTGCTAGTTTGCCCGAAAACTCGTCGGTTCTTCATCACGCAAGTACGTTGGTTATCCTTTGCTAGTTTGCTTGTAAACCTAGTCGTTCTTTACCATGTAAGTGTGATCCGTGCTGCGTTCTTCGATCCGCGGCTACTCGGACGTCTGAAGTCCTAGCTGGTGTGTGATCCGGAACCCTTTCGGCGTCAATACCTCTATTTCTAGTGGTCCTTAAAAATGAGACTTCAGGAAGTAATTGGGCTTTCTTGCTGCCTCTCAAAATAGAGGGCAACTCTAGAAGCGGCTAAAACCACCAACTACCTCTACATATCGATTCTAAAGGTGTGCGATCTCTAGAACCATTTTCATAGATAATTTTTTATTGGCCCATCTCTGAAAAAAGAGCATCTCTAAAACTCATTGTTGTAGTTCAAGAAATTAATATAACCACTTATTCACATAAGAAGCCAAATGTTTCAGTCTTTAAAATCATGTAGTTCAATTCTTTGCTGGAAAGACGGTACAACTGTAATAATACAAACAATGAAAAAGGTTCATATTCCATATTCAAGAGCATGCATTGAAACATGAATAGATCTGGCGTAAGCCTAATGCTTGTTCACGACTCTTACAAATGTTGATGTATACATATCAATTGGTCATTGCAGGGCAATACATGGAAATGCATATTCACTACCAGAAAACGGATATTTCGTGAGAGGGGTGATTTTTCGTGAGAGTGAAAAACAAACTCTCATGAAAATAATATTTTCATGAGAGTGATGTAAATCCTGCCACGAAAACATATTTTCATGAGTGATTCGACACCGCCGCGAAAATTATAATTTTCGTGAGTAAGAACTCTCACGAAAAGTGCTCGGCAGGAACAGCACCTCAATTTTTGTAGAATAAAGCTGTATTCGTGCTATAGCCCGCCCATAAATTTTCATTGGCGCCTCAGAGGAAAACAGCCCACGCGCCATCGTGGGCTTTTCTTTTTAGCCCAAGACACTTGACGACATCACACCCACCAGCCCTAAGACACTTAACGACACCTCCCAGGCACCCACCAACCCTATCTCGATCCTTCGCTCAGAGCAGTCGCGCCGCCAGAGCCTTGCGTGAAAAAAACTTCGACCCCGCTCATGGCTGTGCCTCCGCCGCCGCCATCCTAGTCGGCAACCATTGCCGCCGTCAGAGCCAATAGCCGCAACGCCCTCGTCGGCCATCGCCACCACCCTCTCCGTCCATCGCTGCTGCCCGGCGGGAGCCCCCTGTGCTCTTCAGCTGCCACCGCCTGAATCACCCTCTCCGGTCGCCGCTGCTGCCCGGCGGGTGCCCCGTGTGCTCTCCAGCCGCCACTGCCCAGATCACCCTCTCCGGCCTTCGCTGCTGCTCGGCGGGAGGTCCCCGTGCTCTCTGGCCACCAGCGCCCAAGGTCTGATTCAAGACAGAGCTCGGCCACCTCTCAGGCTGTCGGCGCCCTGGATCCAGCCCGCTCGGAGGAGAAGGCAGCAGCGATGTCGAGCTAGGTTTGGAGGAGAACACGACAGCGACGCCGAACCGAGGTTGGAGGAGACAGGGTTCTGCCTTGTGCCGATCTGGGCTTCCTGCTTGATTCGGAGGTGAGGTAATAAAGCTTCATATTTTCCCCCAATTTTCTATGTCGTGCTCTATCCATATGATGATGCTTGATGTCCATATGAGGATGCTTGATATATTTCACACACTGTATCCAAACCTTGTTAACTGCTTTATTAGGAAAACCTGCACACAAGGCAAAAGATATTTATAGAACATAATAATGTATCCAGATCTTGTAGGAACTTATAGTACTTGCTTAAAGCTTTTGTGCAACCTGGTTGAATTAGAAAAAAAAATATAGACAATGCAAAAGTCTTGAGATCCGGAGATCTGGATCCGAATAGCACCGAGTAGACAAAAGTATTAAAAAATATACACAACTTTGCATTATTTAAATATGCCAAATATTATGTAGCTATAGTAAAACCATGGATATAGACAGATCAAGTGCAATTTAATTGGCAGTGATCGAAAGTGGCTGCAGAGGCATTTGCACTATTAAACATGCATCATTTAGTTGTTTAGGTGACCTTGTTGATGAACCAGGTTGCTGCCTGGTCGAAGAATGTCTGCAGCCTAAATTATATATCAAACATATACATAAGTAATAATAATTATATAATGAATCCAAATGTCTTAAACTAATTTCACAAATAATATATGTAGCCATATGATAGAACCTAAATAAATTCCAAGAAATACAGATTCCGTTGTAGTCTATGTGTTGCCAAATGAGTGGTTCTGTTATAGTGTTTGTTCAGTGTTACACTGCACTCAATTGGGATTATATAAATTGTGTCGTGTCTAGTATCAATTTTTGCGCAAGATTTGTTAGACTGATACTAAATCCAACATTTGCCTCATCTGAACATAAGTGATGCTATTTTGTGTTCATTATTAATTTATATTGATCAATATATATTGAGAATCAAGTTCCTGATGTTCGATTGTATGCTGTAGAACATAAGTGACAATGTGTGCAAGCTTCTAGTTGGAAACAAGTGTGATTTGGTTGACAGTAAGGTTGTTGACAATGAAAAGGCAAAGGTAAAGATCCTTTTTCGTATGCTTCTCTTTAAAATACTAGCTGTAATTCTGATCCTCTAATGCACATTTCACGCCCAAGTAATATTTACAGCTTCATTACTACTATGTTGTTTGCAGTTTCATCATGTGCTCATAAATTCATGCTCATGGCTCTGGAGTAGCTAATTCATGCCCCCACGATATCATCTTTACGTATTAATTTGCTGTTTGAACTCACAGATATTTGATGAAATTATTTATTTTCAATTTCTATTAGTTTATCTCTTTTTGAAAAATTGGGCTTTTGATCTATTAGCTATCAATAGTCTAAAACCTTAATATGGATTAAAGCCTTTAACTTTAGCTAGTTCAATACAGAAGGAGCAGTGTACTTCTGCAGCACAACAGTTAACTTTCATCTTGATGTAGTCAAATGTCATAATGATTTCCAGAAAGCAGTCTAAATATTAGTTTGTTGTCATTCTTTCTATCTTTAGCTGTCATTAGCATGATAATTAGAATCTATATTGTTTCAAGTTAACTTTGACCATCTCGCTATACTTACTGTCGTGTTCTCAACCTATTTTGTAACTTTTTTTCATTTTGTGTTCATGTAGGAACATAAGCGGACTACTGATGCAATGGATAGGAGTAAAGTTGAACATGGTGTCCTCGTATTGTTGGGTTCTGTTGATGCAAACTAATGAATGCTAGGGTTATTTTGCGAAATGATAGCCCAATGTTCTACTAAGAACTCAGAGTTATGTATGTAGGTGTTGGGATTTATTTTATTTAGTTATGACTATGAGATAATGACATTTCAATGTAATGGTTGAACACTATAATATGTTTAGAGTGGAATTGCAGGACAATCTTTAATATGTATGCTGGAATTTGATTGTATTTATATTGGCTTGATATTTGGAGATGTGCATTTGGAATTTGGATTGAGATGTTCCTATTTGGTGATTTTCGTGGTGGTATCCTCTCACGAGATACTGTATTTTCGTGTGTGTATGAGACTCACGAAATACTAAACCCTCACGAAATTCATTCGTGAAGGTTAACTCTCACAAATTACCAGACTCTCACGAAATCCATTTGTGAAGGTGAACTCTCATGAAATATCAAACTCTCACGAAATTTATTCCTGAAGGTGGACTCTCACGAAATACCAAACTCTCACGAAATCCATTCCTGAAGGTGGACTCTCATGAAATACCAAACTCTCACGAAATCCATTCCTGAAGGTGAACTCTCACGTAATACCACAAAAACCCGTCATGAAAATATAGATGCAAATCTGGCGTCACATCGTTTTCATGAGAGTGACCGTCACGAGGAAACTCTCATGAAAATAATTCGTGGTGGTGACCTCTCACGGAAATGTGTATTTCGTGAGTCTAATATCCTGAGAGGAGATGCGTGACGGTGTACTCTCACGCATTGTTTTCGTGAGAGTAAAACCGTATTTCGTGACTGATTTGCACTCTCACGAAATATCTGGATTCTGGTAGTGATTGCTTGCATTAATATAGACCCTAACAATTCTTATTGGGCGTATAGTAATACATAAAGGTAGTTGTCATGTGACAACGACATATTTTTACTATAAAGGTAGTTCATTTTTTACTATGGGCAGTTAGGGTTCTTCCCAGGTCCCCCGAAGTAGATGTATGTGCCCCAGCCACCACCAGTACCACTTTGCACATTATAGCAGTTGCTCTGCTCAGTTATCAAGTTCACGCCACTTGGCGATTGGAGGGTGTTTGACAAATCTACCACTAGGAGGTTCTTGATGTGACTAGCCTTGCCAAATCCTTCGTTAGGGAAGTGTCCACTACCCATCTGTGTCGAAGTTTGGCCAGTATCAGGCGAGAATACCTCGCCACCCCACTCGACAGAAGAGGCACTATTTTGCAAGTATGAGAAGATCGAGGATGGCCAATAACCCAAGTCATAGCCTCCCACTTGCAGCCACCAATTGCCCCCACTTGGGTCCTGCAAGTGAAAAGTTAGTTGAGAGTTTAATTGACAAAATGATGCATCAACAAAAGTGAGTCTATGTGTTTCTTATATGCATAATGCCAGGTTCGTTCGTCCCATATATTGTGAACGCATCTTGGCCCCTAGTGGGTTTTGGTGATTGGATGAAACACAAGATTACTGTGACTAACGTGTGTTTTGCAGAAACAGGATTGAGTTAGGTCACGGTAATGGCGACGATACGGGCATATGGAGTTCATGTCCCCTGGCGATGGATATCGTTTCGGTTTTCAAAGGACAGACGACGAAAGCGGTGGTAGACTAGGCTAAGTGTCATATGGTGTTGGAGGACACTTAGGTAGTCTTAGGTCTTTGTTTTTCCTTTGGCCGTACTATAAAGGGGAGCGTGAATCAGTAGCTTGACCTAGATGAGTCTATTGAGGTAGGTGTGGTGCACACTTGTTATTTCATAGCCCTAGGTAGCTCAGAGAGATGCCTTATGTCGAGAGGAGCAAAAGTCGTTTAGGCCGCATCGCGATCCGAGTTCATCTTGGCCTTGTAATAGGCATCGGATGCTGGCCAGGTGGGCATCGGAGGCTCCGATGCTCACCCCGACTAGGGTTTAGTCTAGTGCGTGGCATCGGATGCTCCTGTGCCACTGTTCACTTGCGAGTGAACTGAGGGTTGCATCGGACGCTGGCATCGGATGCTGAGGGCCAGCATCCGATGGCCATCTAGTAAGGTTCCAGAGAGGGTAAATCTGCATCGGATGCTTCTGATGTGGAGGCATCGGACGCTGCCCAGCGTCCGATGCTCCTGTAAACAGTCTGACAGGGTGGTACAGTCGACCGTTGGTCGAGGTCATCGGCGCGTCCGATGCCAGGCATCGGAGCGTCTGATGCCCCCGCAAAGAGCCTGTTTGGTGCTCTTTTGGATGACCGGTTGGGGGAGTATTTATACTCCTTCCCTCCATCCATTAGAGTGTTCTTGCCACTTCCATCTGCTGAGAGACACATTGTGAGTGTGAGATAGTGCAAGAGCCCTAGTGAGGTTGAGAGATTTGCTAATTGAGAGAATTAGACACCTCCTAGTGAGAATTGAGTAGCAAGTGTGCATCCATCCATCTCTTTGGCCTTGTGTTGGTCAAGTGAGAGTTCTAGCTTGTTACTCTTGGTGATCGGCATCACCTAGATGGCTTGGTGGTGATCGAAGAGCTTGGTGATCATCCGGAGGCTTTGTGGATGACCCAAGTCAAGTTGTGACCGGTAGCGAGCGATTCGCCGGGCCGGAGTGGCGAAGAATCAGCTCGTAGTGAGCACTTGATCCTTGCGTGGATCAAGGGGGAGCGATACCCTTGCGCGGGTGCTCCAACGAGGACTAGGGGGTGTGCCGACACCTCGATACCTCGGCAAAAAGATCGTCGTGTCATCTCTACTCTCTTTACTACGCATTTACCTTTGAGCAATTCAATTCTGCATTTACTTGTTGTCCTTTCATAAGTTGAATTGCCATGCTAGAGTAGAAATGGTTTAGCGATAGTCTTTTGTGCGGTTGATTCTAGTCAAACACAGTTCTAGGCACCAGGGGGTTAATTGAGGCTTGATAGGTTTTAATTCTTGCAAGAAGTTTTAGAGAAGCCCAATTCACCCCCCCCTCTTGGGCATCTTGATCCTTTCATATTGGAATGAAGATAAATATTGCATCACTGTGTAAACACGTATGAGAAACCTTTTTACTGGTAAGTTTGAATCAGCGTGTATGGTTATTATTTTCCATGTAAGCACGTAATATAAGAATTGCTTTTGCAGAACTTGTTTGTAGAACTCGAAATACTTGTTCTGGTGAATAACACTGAGGGGTTTATTGCAAACATTTTTTGACGCACTAGCATAAATGCCTTATTCTTGTTGATCGTAATTTTATTGCCACGAAGAAGCTCACCGGGACCGGTGATTAAGTAGCAAATTCAAATACACGACGAATGATAGATGTGCAAAGTCTATTCATATGTCAACTAATTGTATGAATAGGAACATATAGCATAGAACATGAGAAAACTGTAACATTGTAAATTACTCGAGTACGTGCTAATTAATAGACACACAAAGAAGGATGCGCCATAGTATATTATAGAAGAACAAAGAAGCATGCATTTGGCATGGATCCTCTATGCCCATTCATGACTTTAATTTTGTGTGATGATTTGGATGTGATGCTATGTACTTCATTACCTTCCAAACTAAAATATCGATGTCATATTGTGTGCCGCCATAGGTGGACATAGGGGACAAGGTACCACCGATGGCGATCTGATTGTTTGTCTGAATGAACCCTGAGCATCCTAGATTGTAACATCCTGTGCTTTCATATGCATCCCGCTATAATGTTCCCGATCAATAGAAAGTTAGTTTCCCATCCATACTGAAAAAGGATCAATATTTTTTAATGCAAACAAAAAGGAATGTGTAGTTTATCTTACAGTCCAGTATATGAAGAGTCTAGTATTGCTATCCCCATACATAGCTGGATAAATCTGCAATGTTGTATAGAGAAAAGGACCATTAGTTACAATGAAAGTGGTAGCACAACATTTTAGTGCATCATTAAAGAATGTTGAGGGCTTATATAATATCCTGATGGTATCTATCTATATATAAGAATTGACACCTAGGACCTATTTATTAGGTGGAAGAGAGCTACAGGGCGAGGACACAAGAGCATTTGATGTTATTCCTTTCCTAATGCCAACAAAAAACAAACAAGGCAGAAAATATTGTCGGTGTTAGGTTTCCACTTTAGGTCTGACCTGCCATCCAACTTCAATGGTATTGAGGTCATTGCCGTTGTAGGAACCTGCGGTGATCCATAACTGTGACAAGCTGAAGTCATTTTCCCATGCAATAATTGGTCGCCACAAATTGAAGCAGGCTTTCATTCCATAGCACTTATTGTTTTGTGCAGCTGCTACAGCATGCTGCTCCATGGGAGAGAAAATAAAGTTAAATTGGCAATTTTAGATGTAACTGCAAGAATCAAGATGGAGCTTATTAATAACATGAAGTTGAATCTTGAATAAAACTTTGTTACCTGGTGGCCTTTCAAAACATTTGGCGTATTAGGGCCATTTATGGAATTACGGTTTGGAATGCTCCTAGGCCTCTTCTTTCCATACCTACTGATAGAACTTGCCCTTAAGACATCCTCCACCTTGGTTCTTCGTATTGGTATGGTGTTCTCAGGGCAGTTGCCATTTTGATGCCATGTTTGGGTGATTTCGTTGGAGGTAGTGTTGTTGTTTTGATATAGGCTTCTTGGGTGGTAAGAAGGCCGCATCTGAAAGTCGAGAGTTGAGTGATATAATGATACATTTGTGATGGTTGTGGTCACTGAATATTTTTCTGCACCTGACAGAAAAATCAAAAGGGAATTGGTGCTAGTAAAGAGAAACCTGGATAGTATGGTTCTTGAGCAGGGGATGATCAAATGCAGGTTGTTTGGAGATATGCACACAGTCTATGGTATCTCCATCTGGGCTCTGTTAATTTCTCAGAGTCAGTAGTGGTTGGAACAATGTTGAAAAAGGGAGAAACTATGATGTGCAAAATGTACATGTCACTCATATATATTAATGTCCAATAGAATATGTGATGAGCTTTTGGGTGATTGTGTGCAATTTCATTCAGCCATGGCCCTTTACTATGTTTTTTGTACAGTTCATGGACAAAACTATAATCAGGAAAGCAATTTTCAAAGAACTGCTTGATCGGATTCAGTGTATATCTCAACAACTTATCTGACAAAACAATATTGTTGTTTTTTCTAACAAAAGCTTTAGTCCTTCATGTAAATTTAGAGTAGATGATATTGTTCAAGTGGCTCTTCCATCATTTAGCTTTACAAATGTCTAAGGCATTAGAAATTCCATGTCCACATATGTCACACCCTAAAATTTCTGATTTTGGGTTGTGAGTAGAAAACACTAAATAAAATAAATAATTTTAATATTTGTATAAAATTGATCAAGTTTAGTTGGAGCTAGTGCCACCATAGTTGTAGTAAATCAAGAATTTTTAAAGTTTTGCTAAACTAATTTGACAGGTTTGTGCTTGAGGTGTTGTGAGTCGGTAGAGTTTTAAAAAAAAAACACGTTAGTAGGTCGTCTATCTGGTTTGGTTCTATCTTTTTCTAAAACCAAATTTATCATTCTCAACTCTATCCCCTTGTTGGACTTTTCCAAAATTCTTTTCTTGTGTCCCAAATCACTTCTTTAAGTTCATCATCTATCATCATATCGCTACAAACTTCTTGGGAATTTTTCTGACTTTTTCCGGAACAATTTTTAGTCTTTCCGAAAACATTTTCTAATTTTTAGATGCTCCAAAACATCTCTTCGTGAGCTCTAAATACTTTATTTGGATTCATCATGTTCTAAAATATCTCTGAGAATTTTTCCAAAATTTTCGGAGCCGTTGGAGTATTTTTTTTGGCTTAAACAACAATTCTGGACTTTTCTGGAATTATTTTAATCTCGAAATTAATTAATTACGAAAATAATAAAATATCTCGTTTTTCCATCTTATCCAAATCCTACATCTATATATATGCCGGCGTAGCCCTCGACGCGAGGATTCCAAAAGAACGGACCGTTTCGCGAGCCGCCACTTCTACCGTTCTAGATGTGAAGCGGAAGTTTAGCGTCTCCTAAAATCCGACGAACTTCGGGCGAGTTTTTCCGACGAAACTGTCGCATTCCGGCGAAAACCATCACCACCATAAGGTAGCTCTCGTCGTTCTCTATGCCGTCATGTCTTCCTTTTCGCGAATCCATCACCGTTTAACCGTTTCCCATCTATTCTTCTCTTCCCGGCGAACTGGGCATTGCCGCAGGTTTCTTTTTCCTGTTTTCTGATCGGGTTGATCTGGCTGCTCCCAGCTACTGTGGCATCCACCGGTGGACTCCACCTGCGCTCGCAAGCCGCAGCAGCCGCGAGGCCCCCAAGCCGCCGTCACCCCGCCCTCTCCCTGTGCACGGCACAGCAGTCCCAAAGGCTCCACGTTCAGAATTCCAGAGAAGAGGTAGAAGATGATCTTATTTTCAGTTTTGCCACTCAGCATTAATCTTCACCGTTTAATCGTCTAATCTCCGATTTAGTTCGTTTTAGTTACGTTAGTTTCGTGTCAATGCTCCCTACGCAGCGGCGTTAACGCTTTTCATCTGACATATTTTTCCATATAGAGTTAAATATTAAATTGATTAATAAACCTATAACCGTTTTATAATTAAAATCAACATAGGTTTTATACTTCGATATTTTATATACAAATATTACCATGATTAATCACTGACATAAATATGTTTTTAATTTATAATTTAATTAGGCTAACCGTTATCAAATAAAATACATTTAGATGCTCTCACATGTTTTTTTCTTTTACTGAGATAAAATTTAACTTGATTAAATTATATGATAATATTTATGAATGAAATATGATTAGACTAACCTGACTTTATAATTAAAATATGTTTTGTCTAATCTGAATTAATATTTTGTCATGATCTTATTTATAAAATAAAGCAAGCTGTTAGTTCTTTTTTTATAATATAAAATTCTCGGTAGACGTGTCTCTCAGTCGTTTGGTGCGATCCCGCGACCGTACTACGAGCTCTCTTTTAGTTTTTAGTACGTTGTTTTGTCTCGTGTTACGTTGTTCTTAGTTCTCTGTTGTTCGCTTGTATGTTGCCTATGTGTGATGCTTGCTACGAGTAAGACGACGACTGGTTGTGCGCGCTGAAGATCAGAAGGTGATGACCAAGAACTGAAGATGTGAGAATCGGTCAAGTGTAACAGGCAAGTATAACATGGGACCATCCTTGTTGCCTACACATTTATAGTTCATTATTCATGTGCATGTGTCAAATTTGCAAGCCACAGGTTTATCTAGATGATTCAACTTTATACCTTGCTACCACGGGATATATGCATATGGGTAGATCTGCTAGTGCTTAACTCCAAACTATATGAACAAACGAGATGACTAATAATATGTGCAACACATACTGATAACTTGTTTCCATGGTAATGTGAACATCTGACCCCCCCTAAATGATCTTTTGCGGGCAAAAGCTGGGACATACAGTACAACCGTGAGGGCTACATGGCTCTGGTTTTAGTTGGTTCGAGGACCTCTCCTCGCTTGATGGTGGTTACCCGAAAGGGCAAAAAAGGGGCTCGACGACTCGGATATAGGACGACCACCTGGTCTCATGTGTATAGCTGGGAAGGAATGTGCCATCGGAAAGGGTGTTCCTATGTCTGCTTGCCGATTGGAAACCTAGTGGCCACTATCTTGTTAGGGGAACCTCGAAAGACTTCATAGTGTACCCTGCCGCACCTCCTTGGAAGAGGTGATATGGGATTTGCATCCCCTGGCACATGGGGATCACGGCTCACGGGTAAAGTTGTACAAACTCTGTAGAGTATTAAACTGACATATCAGCCGTGCTCACGGTCACGAGCGGCTCAGAAAACTTGTAGGCTAATAACTTAAACAAAATATACTTTATGTTCATATTATTACTGTTAATTTGTTAATATTTGATGTGGTTGCTCATAATATTATTCATGTGGTTTGAATGGGATGTAAGCACAACTTGATGACTATCTAATGCTAAAATATTGACTCAACTAAAAGTGCTAATCGCAGTAAAACCAGTGTCAAGCCTTTTGAGCTTCATAACCCCGTGTTATATTTGCTGAGTACGACATGTGCTCACCCTTGCTATTTCCCGCACACCCCAGTCTCCATCAGAGTTGCGCAGCAGAAGCGTGGTGAAGACACAGATGAGTTTCCGGAATACTGACAGAAGTGCTAGGCGTATATTACCCCCAGTCAACTGTCCCTTTGAAGAATGGAGTCTGAAGAGAAGTTTAGTATCCGTTTCGCTTAACTTTGATGTAAGTGTTGTTTTCGATATCTAGAACACTGTTTTTGGATATCTTTTCCCTCCGTGGTTGTATGTGTGGACTTCGTGGGCACACATATGGCGTACCTGGTTTTGTTCTTTAAAACTGGGTGTTACAACATATGATGAATCTTGATGAGCAATCAATAATTCTATGATGAAACAAAAAAGGAGCTAGTGTTTCGTGGCTTAAACAAGGTAGACTCAAAATCCAATCCACAATATTAACACAATAGTGTCATTCATATAAGTTCTTTCAAATTTGTCTATCATGGTAATCACTATTGTTAGAAGTTGTATACATTTTCCAAAGAAGAGGGGTCATTTCTTACAAATACTACGGGCATGAGTTATTTGGAGAAAACAGAAGGTATATAATGAATCATGAAGTAAGTCAACCAAGATAAGTATACTAGTATAGTATGTGTGCAGAAAACAAGGTTATCACCATATTTACTCTGTTCTTGTACTTGTTTCCATGTAGTTCGCTCGGAAAACTGAACTTACAAGCATTTGACTGATGACAGAATTACGAGCATACGATTCGTCCATCACGAAATACAAGACTAATTACTTTGTCTTCACATTATTTTTACAATATATGTGATGAATATTTTGTCTTGAATAAAATTTTGTTGACACATGAATTTGAATCATTGAGATGAGTTGGTGATATATTAAGTTGTTTTTAGATATGTGTGTAGTCCCTCAAATGAGGTGTTAATTAAATATTTTATAATTTGAGGCCATTGGTAGTGCCAGAATATTACAGGAATTGCGTATAAATTTCAAAGGAATAAGTTCACAATCATAGGAAAAACGCATGTTTCATATTATAATTTTTTTAAATCTGTTCCAAACACCCTCTTTAAATGGATCTCCAAACAAGGTGTTGGGGCAGAGGGTGGGACAACACTGCATAGCATGTTTCAAATTTTATAAGTTTTTTTAATTCCATTCTATGACAAACTTATTATAATTTGAATAAGTTTACATAGCATATATTGATATATGTAATACCAAATAGATAGGCTACTGAAATATCTTTTTCATAGCACATCTTGTTTTACTATCAAATTTAGTCCATCTTGTTTCACTACTACAGATTTAGTCTTTACGTCAGGCTAAGCTCATAAACTAACTAAACCCATGTGTTTGCTATAAGAACCCATGAGTTTATATAAAATGTATATATAAACTTGTGTTACTTATGCGGGTTCATGTTAAAAGTTGAAACCCTAGATTTAAAAGCCCACGTTCATATTATAAAATTTTATCCAAATTTGACTAGAATCTGTTGCAGATGATTTAATATAACAAGTAGTTACTTTATACCAATTGGCACTGTCAGATCAATATGTAGGCCCCATGCCAATATCAAAAGTTGGATTCAAAATATCATGGAGCTAATATATGCCAATTAGCATAGCGAAATCTATATATGGGTCATCCAACTCAACCCAACCCGCTAAGTAAATCAACTTATTCCCACCCATTCAAAGTGTACCCGTTTAAAACCCAATTCATTAAACTAATTTGAACCTAATCCACTACCAGAGTGAACGCCAGCTTCATCATTGCCAGATTCACTGACAGTTTTTGGCTAGAACTGACACTGATAGGACCAACCGACATAGATTTTTGAGTCTTTATTATGGTTTTAGCCACGAATCGACAGTGATATTGGGTAATCATTGTCGGTTTAGCTGAGAACCAACACTAATACTAAAATTATGTTTGATTTCTAAAATTTAAAATTTTCAAATAACCTCAGATGGAGAAACGGCCAAAACAGAAGTTGTAGATCTCAAAAAGTTATGCAACTTTGTAGTTTACAACTTTTTTATTTTACATCATTTACTATACTTCAAAATACGGTTTGAAATAGAATTTCAAAATTATTGAAAAACTTTGATTTCTATTTTTAATCTGACAAAAACTTGAAACTAGTCTTTCTTCCTCGTACTAACTTTAAATTTGGTGATTTTTTTTTTAAAAAAACTAAATCATTTTCTATCAATTTGTTATGTTATCACAGCGATTATTTTATCCATATTTTCATGTGACTATGTTTTATGTATTTGAATTTTGAATTTTAAAAAATGGTAACTTCAAACATTATTTTGGAACACTAAATGATTAGCTAAAAAAAGTCATAAACATAGAACTTGTAGAATATATCAACATCTAGAACTTTTATTTTAGTTATTTCTTCATCCAATAAAGCGACAGTAATATTGTTCATAAAATTTCCATAAACGACAGAAGGAACATGTAACATTTATTTATAATGTTACTACCACTATATCAGATAAATAAATAATAAAATAACCAAAATAAAAATTATAGATCAAAAAAATTTATGGAACTTTATAGTTGACAACTTTTTTATTTGAAAACATCGTGACAAGCAAACAACGTTTGAATTTTAAAATTTGAATTTCAAATTTTGTAAATGGTCTTGGATGGAGAAACTACCAAAATAAACGTTGTAGACCCAAAATAGTTATAAAACTTTGTAGTTGACAATTTTTTTATTTGAAATCATCTTGTCATGGAAAACTACATTTGAATTTTTTAAATTTGAAACTCAAATTTTGTAGACGACCTCAGACGGTAAAACCGCCAAAATGAAAGTCACAGATCTCAAAAAGTAATAGAACTTTGTAGTAGATAGCTTTTTTATTTGAATTTATTTTGGGTCACAAATACTCATTTTAAAATCTTTATGACATAAATGGCTATGATGAAACTCTCGTATGTTCACAAACAACATGCAGGTGGAGTGGTTAAGAAACAAACATGCGGATCATGAGGTTAAGGGTCTGTTTGGATTATGCAGTTTTCAAAAACTGTAGTATCATAAACTGTAGTTTTATAAGTCAAAGAGACATAAAACTATGGTTTAGAAAAAAGAGGTCATGAGTTGAGTTTTTAAAACTCAAAAAAGACTACAATTTTGAAAAAACTATGGTTTTAGAGACTACAAGATTTGTTGCATCCAAACACCTAGTGGCTTTTAAAAACCAAAGTATTTTGTAAAACCATAGTATTTCTTAAATACTTTAAAAATACTTTGCATTCAAACATGGCCTAAGGGTTCGAGTGCTGCTGCTCACGCGAAGGGTGTTTTTTACGCGCGATAATTAGCATGACTTATGAGTCCAACAAGTGGTACTGTCGGTTCAAAATTGGAAGTGAGGGGGTATTTTGATCCAGCAGCTATGTGAAGATCTAGGTTTGTGTAATTTCTATAAAAACACTACTACGTACTCCCTCCGTATCTTCTTTTGGAAAAGGTTTTGGTCTAACATTGGGAATATAAATAATGAATAACTTTTAAATTATTGAGTTTAGAAATGTAAAAATTATATAAATAAATTTGTCTTGAAAAATACTTTTATAAAAGTATATATATACCACTTTACAACAAATATTTTTAAAGAAATAAGTGGTCAAATATTTGTGATACGGAGGGAGTATAAGGGGATCACTAGGCAAAGTGGGCAAGCCATAAAGCGGGTTTAAGAAATAAGCAAGAAAAACATTCATCACTGGGCAAACCACCGGTGGCAGCCAGCCACACCCATACGGTCGTAATTCGTGCAATTTTTACGCCTGCTTTGCGGCAAGCAGCGTACAAACCCAAGACCTCTAGCTTCGCGCATTCGTCCCTTAACCACTCCACAAGACACTTATATCCAAATAAGGTATTCGCCCTCCTCATTCTATCTTCATTCGGAATTAAAATGATTATTTAGGGCTCTAATCAAATTCAAATAAAAATGGTCAGCTATAAATAAAGTTTTATAACTTTTCGAAAACTAAAACATTTGTTTTGGTCATTTATCCATCTGAGATTGTTTGAAGAATTTGAATCCGAGATTGTCGGTAGAATTTGAATTTCAAATGTGATATAAATGTGAGGAGATTCAAACATAATTTTACTAAGACAAATGAATTCAAATGAATAATTTGTCTACTACAAAGTTTCATAATTTTTTGTGTTCTATAAGTCTTGTGTTGGTCATTCATCCCCTAACCACTCCACAAGACACTTGTATCCAAATAAGATATTCGTCCTCCTCATTCTATCTTCATTCGGTTTTGAAATGATTATTTAGGGCTCTAATCAAATTCAAATAAAAAATTGTCAACTATAAAGTTTTATAACTTTTTGAGAACTAAAACATTTTTTTGGTCATTTATCCATCCGAGATCGTTTGAAGAATTTGAATTTCAAATGTGATATAAATGTGAGGAGATTTAAACATAATTTTACTGAGACAACTGAATTCAAATGAATAATTTGTCTACTACAAAGTTTCATAATTTTTTGTGTTCTATAAGTCTTGTGTTGGTCATTTCTCCATTCGAGGTCGTTTGAAAAATTAGAATTTCGAAAGTGAGAATTTAAACAGACCTTTAGATGGATATATGTTTTCAAATGAAAAAGTTGTCAGCTATAAAGTTACATATACCTTTTTGAGATCTACAAGTTTTATTTAGGTCATTTTTTCATTTAAGATCATTCTCTACTACTACATGTTCAAATTGACACAACTAAGTCATGACTTTGTAGACCTTTGTATGAACTCTATGTAATCTTATGAATCAAATATTTTAGTATCCAGATGATTTCATATAAAAAAGTTGTCAACTACAAAGTTGTAGATATCGTCGAGTACTATAACTTTGATATAAAGTTTGTCTTCATCAGACATCATATGAGGAACTAATAAAGTTTTTTTGTGCAGCCTAACACTACCGGTTCAAGCCACGGACCGACAGTGATAGTATCAGTGTGGCGGTTTTAGTTAAAACCCGATAGTGATAACCCAATATCACTAATGGTTTATGACTAAAATAAGTAGTGATATAAACCGGCAATGATGACCGATATATCCCTGATTGTTGGTCATATCACAGTTGGTCTGTGAAACCGGCAGTGATAAACCGACTGTGAAAACCAGTTCCGCACCGTAGTAGTGTAACTTGTTTGAATCATGACAAAGTTAACTGAAACAACTTAAAATCACTGCTGAAGCAGTTCTGTTAAAGTAGCCGTCTATATGATGAAAATGTACTTATAGAGACGGCCAAATTAACAAAAACGGCTGCAGAAATTAATGCATTAGCACAGAAGTTCTAAAACCACGTTGTAGCACCAGTGCTATATATGATGTCTACGTGTCTGTAATATAAATAGCTAGCAGCATCAATTATATAAGCTTATATTGGGATTGGCTGCCAGCTGAAACCAGAAAGTAAGTCATCTATCTCTATCAATGTAACTTTGGAACCAAGAATAATGAGTTCGCTGGCTATTCCTTTGTTAATTAATTAGAATGGTTATTAATTATATAAAGATCGATCGTTGCCAGGCGCGCACATGCAACGGTGACGCCAACATATATGTCTGTGTCTTAGTCTACCTCGATGGTTGCGAGAGGAGTCTTGTTGATCCGCCTGAGAAGGCTTTGCGCCTCCTGCAGCCGCTCGTCGGCAGTCGTCGTCGCCGTCGTCGCCGGCGAGCCCTCTAGGAAGAGAAACACCAGAGCCACGACGAGCGCGACCAGGCGCGTCCGCATGGCTGCCATTGCCATTGGGAACCTTATTACGTGTACTACTAATTTGTTACGTAGTTTGTGCTGCTAGTAGCTGTGTGCAGTGCATATATAAGAGGAGGCCGAACGTCATGGCCTTTTATAGGGGCTGGAGATCGAGTAGCGACGTCCATGATGGCTGGCCCGGCTCTCTGGCTCAATTATTGTGGATGCGTCAAAGTTTTTTCCGGCCGTATGCTTTGTTCATAGGAGAATGTGGTATGCCAAAGGTGTCAGCAGCATCAGATTTTCCGGCTGTAACATGCGGCAGCTTCATTGATCCGACGATCTCTTCTTATGTTCATCAGCGGACCTGTACGTAGGGGGTGGTAAAGGGCCTCTTATTTAGCCTAACAAATTTAAGGATCGGGCTCAATAAGGATCGGGTCATAATACTATATGATTTTGAACTAAAATTGGAAAGGACTAAGTTGGATTGTGAAGAATGGATAAGGGCCATGATCCATTACCACCCCTACCTGTACGTGCAAAATCTGATCAACTCGAATATATATATATATATATATATATATACACGTGCTATTCTACACCCTAGGTGTACTGAACAAAATTCAGTATTGATCAGTACTCGCGGGTCAGTATTATTCAGTATTTTTTTATGCTGGGTGTAGTACTGACTGATACTGAACGTTGTCCAGTACTACTCAATATTTTTTTCTTGTCAAATTTGTCTTGTGGTGTAGAATAATATTCTACACCTAGGATGTAGAATAGCACTACCGTGTGTGTGTATATATATATATATATATATATATATATATATATATATATATAGAGAGAGAGAGAGAGAGAGCGCATCTGTGATCATCACCCATGACGCTGCTCATCGTGATCTGTTACACTTAGAGACAAGACAACTTGTCTAGATATACTCCCTCCATCCATTTATCGGAGTCATTTTAGGGTCATGCGCAGTGACCAAGGAAGAATTAATTTGACCAATAAGAGGAGCTGCATGTAAACAGTCGCATTAATTGAGCCAGTGAGAGGAGCCGCATGCGCCTAGAATAAGGTGAAAACTGTGGTCCCTGGCTTAGACGACTCCAATTCTTGGAGAATTTTTTTTCGGTAAGATGACTCCGATAAATGGATGGAGGGAGTATATAGCAAAATAAATGTACCCAAAAAAGTCAAAGTGACTCATAATTTAGAATGGATCCGAGGGAATAGTTTTTTATAGCCGGCTAGTACGTGTGTTGGACCAGCAATGATGTTATAAATTAGGCTCCGCGCAGCGGCAATATGTCAGCTATAAGCCTTACATGAGGAAGCGCCAATAAGATCTATATCAAGATCGTAGCCAGCATTGGAGGTAAAATATCTAGTGATGAGATTTAGTTGAACCCTACATCGCGAGGCAATGACTACAGTCGCTCCTCTCCAATTACCTACAGCAGAACCAGCCACGCCATGGTCCCGACAACATGACAACGTCCTCATGGTTACAATAATATCCCTCCTCTAATAAGTTTGAGATGCCAACCTCTATCAATGCCATGTCCGCCTCTGTAATCCTCTAATAAGTTTGAGATGCCAACCTCTATCAATGCCATGTGACCCATGTCCGCCCCTGGCCCTTTACTTTGGTTCAAACAAAAGGTAATGTCCGATTTAGCTCGTACATTCGATAGTCCAAGGTGATCGTACGTTTGATTAATATAACGATCTATCATGCTTGACCTTGCAAGCCCAGACCGGTTTGTCCATGAGTGATGAGTTGAAACAGGCCGGTTGCAAACGGCTGTGATGTTAGGGTCAAGTCATTTACCCGCTATGATGTGAACGGATATCGCTTCCACACAACAAGTTCAAGCAGATTCAGCCCAAAAGAAAAACCACAAATAGCAGAGTTTGTATGCCCGGCACAGATGGCCTCGACTATTGTTGATGCTCACTAATGCTCATAATTAACCATCAACTATTGCATGAAATGACACTAAATGAATCACAAAGCATAGTTGTAGGGTTTGAATCTAACAAGTTCCACGAGTCTTGGTACTCTCACTTGTTTTATAGGACATTCATGTTTTTACCATATAAAAGTATCTCAAGTGATGAATTGGAGTGCACCATTGCGAAGCGCTCGTCGAGACGATCGAAACGGACATATCATTTGCTATATTCAGAGTCCCGGATGAAAAGATATTAATTTCGCAATGAAACCTGCAAAAGAAGGATCTAGAAGACACGAGAAGACACCACGAGGCGGCCCGCCACAGGGGCCCACTGGGCCAGACCAACCGGTCCGCCACGGAGGCCGTTTTGCCTCCGCCTTCTGGAACCTTCTTCCACCACCTCCTAGAATGCATCCCCACCGTCCCTGAAGTCGGTTTGATCCAACGGAGAGTTGTAAACGTGACGCGGATCGATGACATGACGATATTCCTTGCCCCTACTCCACCTCGGGCTATATAAGCAAGCCAAGAGGCGCCCCCAAGATCCATCTCCATCTTCATTATTTATCTCCACATCAGAAACTAGGGTTTCAATTAGGGTTTCAATTAGAAGCAGAGGTCCCTCTAGATGAATCTCTTCTAGTTCATCTAGAATTAGATCTAGTTCTAGTTCTTCTAGTTCTAGTTCTAGTTCTAGTTGTCTAGTTCATCTAGTTGTAATTAGAGGTCGGATTAGAGAGAGCAGGAGGAGCCGGATCTGTCGGATCTTCCTCGACATTGTATTGGTGCAGCATCCACTTCGTCTTCAAGTAATCTCCAGGTTTTTTATTTACTATTTCTAAGTATTATATTTAATTTCAGTTCTTGCTTTATTTTATTTACTGGATCTCCGCTCGTATTGAGTGCTCTAGTTATCTGCAGTAATTAGAGTAGTAAGCATTAGTGTAGACTTGGTGTCTATACTAGGGTTTACCTGAGTTTGTGCCCAATCCTCTGGAATAGTTGTGGTAGCCCCAGAGGTGACAGCTCTGTCAGGTCTTTGTAATCCACCACGTTAGGGTTGGTGTTCTCGTAGAGCTTTTGGCAGCCTTCCCCCAACTATCTTCTTCCCAGTCTTTCTTGAGAGTTGGAAAGGACATGCTGCTCCGAAGTAAGTAAAGTGTAGTGTGCCTTTAATTAGATAGACCAGCTTAGAAAACCCTATATCCCTCTCTAACCACATTACCATTCTTTTCTTGGACGTTCTTAATTCGATCTTCTAGTACACTTCACGTTCCCCGTGGAAATCGATACCCTAGAATACTCTCGGGTGAAAGCTACATCGGTATCCGTGCGCTTGCGGATTTTTTCTGTGTGCGTTTAAAATACCCAACAACTATCATGGTAGAGTTGAGGAAATCTTTGAACTCTCATTTCATGTAGACAAACCTCTTAAACCTGTCATGTTCAAATGCCACTGGTTTAATCCTCAATCAACAAGACGAACCTCTCATCTTGGGCAAGTCGAGATTCGAGAAGATTCCATCAATCAACAAGACGAACCACTATGTCAGCATCAAAGATAGTTTGAAAAAAAATTTGATCTCAAATCAGAGACATTAAAACAAAACTTTGGGAGTCTAGACAGTTTTTATTAAATAAAAATTATCAACTACAAAGTTGTCGATCACGTAGAGAGCTACAACTTTGATAAAAATGTTTCTCTTCATCCTAGGTTTGGTTCCACATCTAAAATTAATGGTAGGGGAGCACAACATTTAAGGATGCAGCAACTCTAACCTATTAAGACTACTCTTTTTTAGGTTGAGTCAGGGGCCGATGTATTTATATGTTGTGGGCTTGGTTGGATTCGGGGCCTAAGAGATACTGGCTCATGGGTATAACGAGGTATGCCAGAATCACTACATACTCTAATAAGTGGTATCAGAGCCTATAGTCGGAAAAACCTAGAAAATCTTAAGGGTCACATGTTGACGAGAGAACCCGTTATGTCTCAAAGGTCACAGGAATTGTGTGTGGTATGGAGCATTGGACCATAGATCGATATTATTCCCACGAGCCACCGCCTCTTAGGCTTAGGTCCAACGAAACCTACAACCTATTAAAGCCTTGAGCCGAATTCTGCTATCAACTCTAACAATCCAAATTCATATGAAACAAGCTATATATTATTTTTGGTTGGCACTATTTTTATGGATGGACATCATAGGATGTTTGTCTCTAAAAAACAAGTTTTAGAGACAGACGCTTAGAGTGTTTGTCTTTGTTAATATTGATTTTTAGGGAACTACACGTCTCTAAAAATTGATATATAGAGACAGCCAATGTTTGTCGATGATTAAGAACGGATGAAATCGTCCTTGAACATCTACCTCTGTGAATGATTTTTAGATGCGGGTGTTTTCCTAGAGGCTGCCTTTTTCCATATACGCATGTGTTTCTTGATGTAAGTTAATTTATTTGGTAAAATCATTTTTTTTAGAGTTCTAGGGCAGGATTGCCCCGGCCTTTCCATTAACATCAAAAGACCATCACAGTTTACAGCATAGTTGGTCAAAGACCCGGCCCCCAGCTCCAAGCCAGCGCCAAAGGAGACAACAAAAAAGCTACTACTTGAAACCCGTCCAGAAACCAGGTTTGCAAAAACACTACAGCACCGCAGAGACAAAATGCACCACTAAAGCACATCAGAAACTTATTACATCGCCGCTAGCTCAGCATCAAGCGCACCCCACCATGTGAACTCTGGTACTATCTCGCCCACCGGCCAAGCTTTAGGGACTTCAGCTCCAGGACGTCTTATCGATCCTCCCAGGGGACCTCCGGAAGCCAAAACTCGATGCGTGCAGCCATCGTAAAACCTCGCATGTAGCTTTTTATCACTTCCTTCGTGCTTTCTGGGCACAGCACTAATCAGCTTTCCAAGGACCCACTGACTTTGTGTAGCAACAGCCCCATACTCCTCCATCCTAACCTCTGGAAACAAAGATCATTCCTGAGTTTCCAAATATTCCAGAGAATAGCCGATAAAGCAATATTCACAGTACTAAATTTTTTATTGCTAAGCCAGTATTTTCCAATACAAGCCATATTAAAACCTACTGGCATATCTACCAAACCAGAAAAGATATGCCAAACTTGTTTGGCCACCACACAGTCAAAAAAGAGATGCTGACATGTTTCTTTTTCCCTACAAAATAGACACCCCTCATCCTCCAACCTTTTCCTTTTTGCTAAGTTATCTCTAGTGAGGACCTTATTATTTATAAGCAACCAAAGAAACATATGCACCCTGGGCGGAATTTTAAGACTCCAGACCGCAGAGACATGAACTTGTTTAATACCCCTAAAGTTAATCACCTTATACAAAGACTGAGAAGAAAAACTACAATTAGTCGTAAACTGCCAAATCATATCATCCTCTTCTTCAGAAAGATTGATAGTGGACACTAACTCCACCACTTCTAACCAGGACCGCAAAAGATGACCATCAACATTCCTCCTAAACGTACACTTTAAAGAAGAGCCATCCCAAAGCTCTGCAACCGTCTTACCTTGTTCATTAAGGATACAGTACAGTGGCCAGAACTGAATAGCCAAACTAGACCCCCCAATCCAGTGATCTTCCCACAAGCGGACCTTTCTACCATTACCTATCTTCCACCTAAAACCCAACCTAGCTGCCTGCGCAGCCCACATAAAGCCTTTAAAGAAACTAGACGCATTAGTCATCTTGGTACATAAAACATTAGGTTTTTCAGTATCATATTTAAAACTTATCAACTCTTTCCAGAGTTTATCTCTATCAGATTTGTATCTTTTTAGCCAGGAGGCTAAAAGGCTAATATTCAGATCTCTGAGGCTAGGTATCCCCAACCCTCCAAACTCCTTGCACATAGTTACCATACCCCAATTTGCTAAATGAAACTTATGATGATCTACAACATCATTCCACAGAAAATTAGCCATGTGAGTATTAAGCAACTTAATATCCCATTTAGGGAACTTAATAAAGGACAGCAAATAAACTGGAATACTAGCTAAACAGGACTTAATTAACGTGACTCTAGCAGCTAAAGACAACAGCTTTCCCTTCCAACCCGCAATCACTACAAGGAACCTGTTAATCAATGATGAAAATTTTTCATCACGGATCACCAAAAAATCGTCACCAAACAGTATCTGTGATGATTTCAGATATCATCATGGATTGAGCGTCATGGATTAACCTTCGTGACGTTTTGTTAAAAATCATCATGGATTAACAGAATCGGTGACGATCTAAAATCGTCACGAAAGAGCCCGAGGCCTACTTAACCCAGCCCAAGTCCATTTGTTGTGACGAAAAATAAACGTCACGAATGAATTGCCACATCATCATGGATGCTTACATGTATGCTTACGTGGATGATGACGTGGACATTGCATCAACCATCAATTAACACGCCAAAATCTAAGATGGGCCAATTTTTTGCCTAATTTTAGCCATTTTCGCAGCCAGATCATCAGTAACCAAGCTCATTTAAACAATTATTAAAAGTGTTGCATTGCCCTCTCATAACAACGATTATACATTTATATATGGTACAAGTCATAAAACATGAAAGTATTTATGGATTATAATATTTCACAACACTCATACATTGTAACATTTCACCAACACCTATGCACTAACCACCGGTCACCAGCTAGTCGTCCTCTTGCCCTCCAAATCTTCAACCAATCTGTAGTGAGCCATCATCTTACTAGCTAGTCTGCATGAAAGAAACTAGAATTAGCTTCTAAAATCACTAATCGTAGGAAGGGGTTATATTTATATTTATTAGACTAGAGCATGTGTATTATAATATAATATATTATATTAATTCATTAATGCATGTCTATTGTTACATGATGTGGAAGTAAAATGGATCCTGGTGCTGGCACATGTAAATTGACTACGACAGATCTGTACCCAATCGCGAATCCCAAATTTTCATCACTGTCACTTGCTAAATTAGTGATAACTTTGGTCAAAAAAGTATACGAAATTTACTTTGTTTAAGTACTACACGAGTATAAAAGAACTAGAAAACCTGATCCTAAATTCAGAGCTGCAGTTCAGTAAATATTTAGAAATTTAGTTTAACTATTCTAGCTTCGTACAACAGGTAAAGCAGTTTGATAGATAGATAGCATCACACCAGTTTTCTTAAAGAGTATGTTGCATAGAGAATGGACCTTCTAGTTGATTAGTGACACAGTGTTGCTCAGTGAGGATTCTCTGACGGAAATCTGCACATAGTTACAGTCATAGATACAAATTAGTGGGAATTGACCATGACTCACTAATCAGCTATAAGTATTTTATTCACTAGAAACAAGACCATATGTGAGTTCCAATCAGGCATATAACAACAAACAGGTAGAAACAAAACCATCTGTGTACCCATCAGACATTCATGTATCCTGGAAGCATGCATTCATATACACAACCATGGATTTACATGAAATAAAATGGAGCTGCTCGACACCTTGAATTTACGGTGAAGGAAAATATGCTACTCAAAGAGACACAAGCAGCCGTGTCAATGCTAAGTAGCACAACATTGGTGATCAATTACAAGTTTAATTTCCGCTAAGTAGCACACAAAATTATTCATGCCTGAACCGACATTGAGAGCAGTTTGGATTCTAAATTATCTGAAAGCAGATATCTGAATTATTCTAGCACACGGTTTTGCAGATTGGGTTCTAAACCTTTTGACAGAAAATCAAATTCCATTGACAATAATAGTGCAAAAATATAATTGTATAGTTTATCTAATTAGGAATGCAGAACCAACAGATAAGAGAAATAAAGAGCAGAGACTCGGACCATACAAGGGACTAGCACTAGTAGTAAACTGATGAAACCATGCGAGCCATTAATAAATGAACTGCCATCCATCAATACAAAAGCAGCTACCATCTGAACATTTAATTTTTATATGCTGTCGTACATGAAGATGCGGTCCTCATCTGCTAGTATTCGTTGTTGGACTACAGAAATGGGGCCGCACCCAGATGATCGCATAACATAAAACTGCAGCAATTAAAAAAGGGTATGAACATTCCACTTGACACCGGCATATGATGATTTAAGATAGGGTGTCGACATAATAGATTGTTGTTGTCTTGCTCACAAAAATAATAAAAGCCAAGAATAGGATACCTGTTGAGGCCATCCTTGTGGAAGGTCCAGTGGCCGCACGGGATCTGGGCTAGGCGAGCATCAACAACGCCTCTGCAGTGAAATCCGTTGTGCCGGCGCGGACGGCAGCATCACGGAGGTGAGGTCTACCTGTTGCAGTGGCTGGGCGTGGACGGGTTGTTGTTGCTGCTGCAGTCTCCACCGGTGGCCACGCTGTTGGTAGTCGAGAAGAAGCCGCTGACGCAGATGCAGGGGCTCAGCGCTTGATGCTGTCGCCACCAGTGGCTGCACATGGATCCAAGGAGAGGATGGGGGCGGGTTCGAGGGCGATGGCGCTCAGGTGTGATAGTGCGAGGTGACACAGAGTGGCAGATGGGGATAGAGAGGGGTTGGGGTGGCGGCGGCTGGTGGACACGGGTGGAGGCACCCGTGGGACTGGCGGATGGATTTAGGTTTCGGGGCGCCTTATATACGCGGTTGTGTATTGGGTCCTGGGCTGGATATCCACTCCACTAAATTATGTGTTGTTGGTGATGGTATAGTATTAGTGACGTTCACTAAATTCATCACGGATTAAGAGGTTTCTTGTAGTGAATCTTCTGAAGGATTTTGTCTACCAATGGTTGTATATCCTCTCTACTCAGATTTTCATAGTGTAAAGGAACTCCTAAGTACTTCATTGGTAACTTGCCCACAGGACAAGAGCAAATGTTAGCCAAGCAAAGCGCCGAATCTTCCTCAAGATTTAGAGGAACCAACTCACTTTTATGAAAATTAATTCTCATACCCGACAACTGCTCAAACAAAAGAAGAATACATTTAAGCTTGACAACCACAGATTCCTCTGCTTTTGCAAACAAAATAGTATCATCAGCATATTGAAGAGAAACTATACCCCCTACTCTAAAATCATCTAAAAGGCCCTTAATCAAACATTTATTCAAAGCTTTGTCCAACATTTTAGTTAACCCATCACCAACTAGGTTAAACAGAAAGGGAGACAAGGGATCTCCTTGTCTTAAACCTTTCCCAGTTTTAAAGAAAGAACTTTCTTCCCCATTAACCATAATGCCTATAGAACCACCAGAAACAATACTTCGAATCCAGTTTATCCAAACAGGACTGAAACCCCTAGCTAAAAGTAAGTCAAAAAGAAACTTCCAATTAACTCTATCGTAGGCCTTTTCATAATCAAGCTTGAGGATAATGCCAGATTCCCCTTTTTTATGAATACTATGTACTAATTCGTGAGCCACCACCACACTCTCTAGAATATACCTACCACGTATGAAAGCAGATTGATTGGGGGCTACTATCCTCTGGACCACACTAGATAGTCTAATTGTTAAAAGCTTGGAAAAAATTTAAAAACTACAATTTAACAGACTAATAGGTCTAAATTGTTTCATGTTGGAAGCCTCTCCCACCTTAGGAATGAGGGACACCAAAGCAAAGTTCAGCCTTCCTAGATCCAAGGCTCCTTTATGGAAATCTTCAAAAAGAGAAACTAAATCATCCTTAACCTGATTCCAAAACTTCTGATAGGAGATAAACGGTAAACCATCCGGTCCAGGAGCCCCCTCGGGATAACAACTAAAAATTGCCTCTTTGATTTCTTTCTCAGAGAAAGGAGCTGTGAGAAGATTATTCTCTTCCTTCGACACCTTATCTTTCTCATCCCAGAAAACAGGACTCATGCTGAACTCAGCATCCGGTTCTTTAGCAAACAAGACTTTATAGTAGTCAACTGCAACCTTCATCATACCCTTTTGGTCAAAGACCAACCCATCAGGACCCTCTAAACACCCTATTTTCTTTTTCCTACTTCTCTGATTAGCTATGGCTTGGAAAAAAGCAGTGTTTCTATCGCCCTCCAAAATGTTTATTTCTCTAGATCTCTGCCTTGCCTTGATTTCCTCCAGGGCCCAGATCCTTTCGAGCTTATCTTCTATCTCTCTCCTTTCCCTCAACTCTTCCCTATTTAGTGTCACACCCTGAAATTTGCATTTCTTAAATTAGAGTTAAAATGATTTATTTATGAATTTTTGTGCTCATAAAATGTAGGGAAATAAAAAAAATTTCTTTAAATTAAAATTTATCCTAGGGTTTAGAAACATGTTTGTGCATTCATGTTGGTGCATTTGAGTTTTTGAGCTGAGTGGTTTTGGCTAAAATTTAATTTGAGTTCAAAATGATTTGCAAACAATTTTGAAAATATATTTCTTATAAAAGGAAGAGTTTGAAAATAAAGACTTTTTGCTTTTCAAAAGTTTGGAAGAGTTTAAGGTTTCAAAACTTTTTATTTTCTCTCAAAGTTTCAAATCAAAATTTCAAAAGGAATTCAAATTGTTTTGGAAATGTTTTGAAAACCCTTTTGGAAAATCAAACCAGAAAAAGAAGAGGCTTTTTCCTTGTCCTTCCTCCCCTCCTTGGCTTTCGGCCCATCCAGCTCCGGCCGCCCACCCCTTCTCCTTTCTCCTTCAACCACCCGGCCTGCTTCCCGGCCCACTCCTCTTCCCCTGCAGTCCGCCGCTCCTCGTTTTGAGCCACAAGTGCCCGATCTCGGCCCAGCTCCGGCATTTGCAGGCGCCCGCCTCCCCCTTCTCCTCAGCTTGGGCTGTAATTCCGCTGCCAGCCCGTCTTCACGCGCGCTCCTCCCCTTTCTCCTTTGTTTCGCTGACGGATGGACCCCACTTCCTGTGTCGCTGACGACTGGGGCCCAGTTGCCAGTCTTCTCCTACCTCCAACCGAGCCGGACTCGAACCCGAGTCCAAATCCGCCGATGCGCCTCTCCCTTGCCTTGTTGATCAATCCAGTGCCCCATATAAAGCTCGCCGAGCCCGCCGCCTTTCTCTTTTTCCCAAAAACCCGAACCCTTGTGCCCTAATTCGCCCTAGCCGCAAGCTCCGCCACAAGCCGAGATTCCGCCACCGTCGTTCTTCGTCATCAACGCACTCCAACCTCTCTGAGGTGGTCTAAAAGCTTCGTCATGGCATCGTGAAGCTACACAACCTGTTTAATTTTGTTTTCCCTCGATTTTTTCCCTGACCCGAGCTCGCCGTTGTTCACAGGGAGCCGCCGCCGCCAAAACGCGCAATTCGTCGTCTCAGAGCCACCTCGAGCGTCACCTTCACCTCCGGTGAGTTCGCCTTGAGCTCACGGTTTGATTTGACCAATCTCCGGGGTCTCTACCGCCTTCTAGCTCGATCCCGAGCTAGCGCCGCCGTGCTCCGGCCATGGCGCCGCCGCGGGACCTCTCCCTTCCGGCGACAGCGCCGCCGTTCCCCTAGAGTCTAATCTGATCCGCTCGTAGCAGATCCGACGGCTATCGTGGGTCGATACCCCTTCGGTGTCGACTTTGCATAAAGGTCCTTACAATTTTCTAGGTCTAAACCCGCAGTCCAGCAGGCGCTGTTCACTGAGTCTGCGAAATCTTCCTTATAAGCCCCTGCGCTTCTGTCTATTTGAGGCGCAGTCCAGTCAAGTCTGCAAATTCGATTTAAATCAATTTAAATTCAAATTCAACTTCGTTTTATTTACAGTTTTGCCACTGGAATTAAATGCTTATAACTTCTACGTTTTTAGTCTGTTTTAGTCCGTTCAAGTTGCGTTAGATTCGTTTCGAAAAGTTCTTTCAAACTATATAACTTTCAGTACTGTTTTCTGTAATTAAAATTTGAGTTAAATCTAATCTAATAATTAGTGTCTTTAATCTTGTTTAGATCATATCTTCTCGGTTATAGCTCCGATTAGCGTGATCTTCGTGTCTGTGTGTTCGTAGCGAATCGTAGATCAGTTTTCAAAACTCTTTATTTATTTATTTATTTATTTATTGGTGTACTGTTCTAATCATAGGCTATGTTTGCTTTGCATGACTGCCTTTGGATGCTTGTGTGGTGTTTGCTGCGAGTAGACGAGGACCGTTTGCGTGTGCTAAAAATCAGAAGATGTTGACTGAAAGCTGATGCTATGAGGGTTGAGCAAGTAATCAAGGCAAGTATAGCATGGGACCATCCTTGTTACCTATTCACCTTATAATCACTTAAATTCATATTGCATGAGTCTACCTTGATGCCTATATAGACTTATCTTAGATGTTTGATTTTGTACCTTGATGACCATGGGTATGCATTGGATAGCTTGATGCTAGTGCTCAACTTAAACTATGATCATGTAAATTTGTTTTAATGATATATGAGATGAGACATGTTAAAATATGACTTTTATAGCAACATGGTTTAGGAACTACTATAAGGGATCACCCGGGACTACAGTGCAACCGTGGGAGTTATATGGCTCTGACCTTAGCTCAGTATGAGGACCTTTTCTAGCTTGTTAGTGGTTACCCGAAAGGGCGCATAAGGCGCTTGACGAGCTGGAATTAGGGCGGCTTCTTTCTCCTTGCCTGCGTGCCGCAAGGTTGAGAGACCCTTCTTCCCCTTGCCTTAAGACCTAGCGATCCTAACTTGTTAGACGAACCTTTGAAAGGCTGTGCAGTGAACCCTGTCGTGCACCTTGGAAATGTAACGTGGGCCTTGCAAACCCCGGCATATGGGTATCACTACTCATCGGGTAAAGTGTACAACCTCTACAGAGTGTAAAACTGGTATATCAGCCGTGCTCACGGTTACGAGCGGCCTGGAATTCTTATGGTATAGTTGTTGCTATAAATAATGGTAATAATGATGATGATATTTATTCAATGGATACATGTTTACTTGATCATATGTTTAAATTGGGTTGGTTATACTTTGATGCTACTTAATGCTAAAATTATGCCAACTAAAAGCTAATGCAGTTAAACCAGTGTCAGCCTTTTTGAGCCTCATGAACCCCATGTTATAATTGTTAAGTACGAGATATACTTATGCTTGCTTTACTTTTCAATCCTTTGGAAAAATCCCGGATGGGTACCAGTTTGCTAGAAGTTGAAGAAGTTGAGCTTGTGATCAACCAGTCAGTTGTCCCTGTGAAGTTGGAGTCTCCATCTGAAGATCGAAGTGTCTTTCCGCTGTCTGCTCCTTAAGGTTATGTTCTTTTGTGTTTATACGTTATGTATTTAAGTATTGTCTTTCGATATTATCTTTTATTTGTAGCTATATGTGAGATTTGACTTTCTGGGCTCACATATGGTGTATACCTGGTTTTGTTCTTAAAACCGGGTGTGACATTTAGCTCTCTAAATTCTGCTAGACTTTCCAGTCTAGTGAAATTTTTAGACAACTCTACCTTAGCTTTGTTCTGGGCAGCCACCTCATTCGCTGCCCAGCCTCTAATAAGACGCCTAAGAGATCTAATTCTAAACTGCCACCTATCAATGCTCTTAGAAAGGCTACAAGGGAGCTCCCAGACTTTTTCCACCATACCTCTAAAGGACTCCTTCTCCGGCCACCATTTTTCGAATCTAAACCTCTTTTTCCCCAAGCAAACATTATTACCAGAGTCTAAAACTAAAGGATTGTGATCACTGGGTAACCTTTCTAGGGCTTTAACACAGGACAGCGGGAAAGCAGAAATCCAGGAGTTCGAAACAAAAATCCTATCAATCTTTGCCATGATGGGGTTACCTTGATTATTAGTCCAAGTGAACTTCTTGTTACTAGGGCTGATTTCCATCAAAGCCCACTTACACACCCAATTATTGAAGGCATCCGCCCATCTATGATTGATCACATTGTTACTCTTATCACTTGAAAATCTAACCAAATTAAAATCACCCCCAATAAGAAGTGGGCCATCCTAGGATCCCATAATAAACTCTAACTCCTCTAAAAAACTTTGCTTTGAGTTCTCGTATGCAAGACCATAAACTACTACAAGTTTCCAAACAAAACCATTAGTACTATCAGTAAGCAAAACACTGACAGAAAACTCTAGAACATCAGACACCACCATATTAAACTTGTCTGAATTAACTCCTACCAAAATACCTCCTGCAGAACCTTTAGCCACTAGGTGATGCCAAACAAAAGGAAGGTTGCTAGATAAATTTTTCAAGAGGGCACTAGTAAGATCCCCTTTCTTAGTTTCCATCACACCTACAAAATCTGCACGAGAATCTCTAATTCTACTAGCCAACGTAGGAACTCTACCAATTTTTCCCAAACCTCTAATATTCCAAAAGAAACCTATCATTTAAACTTTCTTTTTATTTCGCTTTCTAGGGCCTATTTTGGACCAACCTAATTCCTGGCTGTCCAGTATTGGCTCAGAGTTTCCACTCTGGTCTTTTTTCTCTTGTTGAGATTCCACCTCAGACCCCATTCCTGGAACTAGGCAAATATCAACTAGAATTTGTTGATTAGCAGCAGCTACCATATTAGCAGACATTCTTTGTTTATCAAGTTCAATCATAGAGTTAACTATAGGATTTCCATCCAAAACTACTAAGTCAATCTCCTTAGCTACAGAAAGTAACAATTCTTTGGAAACAGACAAAGGTTTGGAAGTTTTGCTTTTCATACCTGGGTTATCTTCCAAATTCCATTTCCTTTTGAAGTCTTGAGCATTTGCTACCACAGTCTTCCCATTATCCAGATGTCTAGAGCTTCTTCTCACTGGCAAAACAGGGCCCCATTGTTGTTTTTTATAATCTCTTTTAGCTTTGTGAGGTTCTGCAGCAACCACCTCCCCCAAATCAGTCACAAGAGCCTGTGCTTTTGGGGCAGACCCAACATCTTGCACTGTCTGAGAAGAACCTTGGAAGAACAAAACTGGTTTACAAGTCTGAACTGTCATATCACTCTGCTCCAAATCACTTCCATGCAATCCCAGGGGGTTTTCAGAAGTATGAATATCATAAATCCAATCATCAGGCAACTGAGAAACCTCCAGATCGTCCTGGCACACAAGGACACTGTTTTCCTCCAGATTGTCACCTACTTCTTCTTCCTCATCCAGTTCCATAGCCTCCGACAGATTAGCACACAATGCAGTCTCTTTAGGATTTGCTGGGTCTTCCTCGAACAGCAGACACCTTTTTGCAGACTTAGCACCACTAGAAAGCCCCTTACTTCCAGACTGACCCTTTTCTATGATTCCAGGATTGGAGCTTTCTTTCTTCTCAGAATCTTTTTTACCTTCAGATTTACCACTTTTCTCCTCTGGGTTCTCAGCAGGTTCATCATCCAGAAGATCATCATCCTCTAGCTCTTCTACCCCCCCTGAATCTCCATCGGTTGAGTTATCTATCTGCTCAAAACCTTCTGTTTTAAAAGAGATCAAGTAAAGGTTTTTCTTGAACACAAAAACTCTCTCTCTTGGAATCTTAGGGGGGTCCTTACACTGAAGCTTAACCCTAACCATGCTAAAAAAGCTATTGAACAAGGTATGCCAGTCCAGGTCTACCATCAACCCAATACTGGCAGCCACTTCTCTGATTGAATGCCAATCGGCCCATTTAGGTGGAATGCCTTTGATCTGAACCCATACATCAAACAAGCTCCCAACAGGCTTGGCATCACCATTCCACAAACTCAAAGAAGCCACCACCCCTTGTTTGTTCAGCTGAAACTGCAAAGCTTTACCAATGACCAGATTCTCAACTTTCCTATGCGAAGGAAACCTTATGATGTAGCTGTTATCTTCAGTCTTCTTCAACTGCCATGCCCAACTTGGATCAAACAATTCTTTCAGATTTTGAACAATCCTAGCCTCATCAATTTCTCCCTCCATAATGGTAAAGACCCCAAAATTGTCGATACCAACCCAAGGACTGAATCTATTCCCTCTAGCCTCCACATCAATATGATAAAAACCAAGACCTCTATTGCCACTGCCATAATACTGCGCCGCAAAGGGAGTTTTGATTCTTTCTGGACAGTGCTCCACCACATGATCAGATAGATAACAAATAAAACACACTCTCGGGCGATTGCATAAGGAGCTTAGATGACCAACTTCCCCACAATTGAAACACACTGCTTGCAAGTTCTTACCCATCGAAGCCTCAGATCTACTGTTACCAATCTCAGGTTGCTTAGTACCCAGAACATCTGCAGGAACAGCTCCACTAGGATTATGGATCTCAGCAGGAGGATTGTGAACCTGACCCTGTGGCTGTCTGGCCAGCTGAGGCTGCCTGCCTCTTCCCCTCCCCTGAGCACCACCACCCCTAGGACGAGGACCATCGAACTGCCTGTTGAAGCCTGATTGCATAGGAAGTGAAAGCGGATGCGGTACCTGGGATTGGTTTGGGAAGAAACCAAAAGGCGGCGAGGGATTATAGAAATTCGGAGGAGGAGGGTGTTGGGGATACTGGAACCAACCGCCTCCACTTGCGCCCCATCTGTCCCAGTCTTCCTCTGGGCTCCGAGGTCGCGGGCCTCGACCTCTTCCACGGTTCGCCATGCCATCCACCACCACTTGAGCAAAACTACTCCACTCCCCTTTGCCCCAACACGAATCCGCAAAACTCAATTTGGTTGGCGATCCATCCCACTTATCCCCTTCTCCCACCGGAAAGCAGTTGGAGATCTTGAAGGATTTGGAGTTCCACAGGTCTCGACGGATCCAAACCAAGTTTTCCTTCCCCTTGGGTCTAACCCTAACTCTCTCCGACTGGGTAGATTTGGGGATGAACCAGAGCTGACCCCAGAAGCTTTGGATCTCGTCTTCACCCACGAGCGGGTAACGGGTATTGGACTTGGAAACCTTCCTCTCCGGGATCCGAATCCATGGCCCTACCACACGCGACGGCTCAGGAGAAAGCGCCACCTGCCCGCCCCCAAGACCTCCACGTCCCTTGGCTTCCGCGGTGGACCTGGCTGGGAGGGCCCGAAGACGAGAGAGACGACCCCCATGTGGCGGCGTCCCTCTTCCGCGGACCGGCGAAGACGGAAGACGTGTCGACGGCGGCGCCAACGGCATGACGTCCTCACTCTCTCCGGGTCGGCCCTTTTCTGTTCGGGTCCCTCCTTTCCATCTGGTAAAATCATTTTTGCATAGATTTTTATTTCAGTGGATCAGCACCTTCCAAAATCTTTATTTTTCTACATAAGGTTCAACAAATTTTTTTTTGTCATCAGTAAAGATATGTTGTTTAAAAGGATGACACGATATACATGTACTATGAATCGCTGACAAAGGTTACAGGACTAGCGAGGAGTCGTGATGGGGAAGGGACGGCGCACCCACATATTGATACTGACATGCATCGCTGCTTTGGCAGTTTTTATATGTGTACAACGAAAAGACCAGGCCAAGAATGGACTGCACCACCACATACGTTGATGCCGCGCTTGGCCAGGCGACGTACAAATTTGAGTCATAATCGATAAACTTCGTTGAAGAAATAATAAATCTGGCTTGGCGCTTTGTAATGATATACTAGCGAGGAACATCATGGTGCAATTGGATTTTAACTACGATACTTGGTTTAGGTACTATGACTTTTTTTCTATTTTAAGTGTATGCATGAGTGGGCAGTTGTGGGCACTTAATTGCATGCGTGAGTGTGCATGACGTCATGACACCTGGGATGACATCACCAGAGATGATGTGGAGGAAGGATTTGCTAGAGAAATAGACTAGTGGGGTTTTGTTTTATAGGGGTTATAGATAACAGATATATGCTTGTCCTCTTAATTAACATGAGACTTTTGTTGAGTGTTCTTCAACAGCCATCGGGACTCAAAATCAGCATTCACTAAAGCAAAATCTTAAATATGTTTTGTTATTTAGCGAAGCAAAAGAATTCGAGGACCAATATATTGATCTCTTTGGATGCGACATGGGTGAATGTCACTTCTGATATCTAGATATATACCAATACATCATAAAAGACAAAACAAGACCCATGTTCAGTGCTCAATGGGTGAATGTCACTTCTGATATCTGATATCTTAAATTAATTTGCTAGAAATCGAAGCACTTAACTTATGGAATCACATTAGTCCTTCTAAATTCAGTGCTCAATGGTCTACCCATGTTCATAACGTCCTTTTTGAGATACCAAAAGTTGTCCCTAAAAAGAAATATTACATTACAAAATGGGACATCTTATTCCGTCCTAAGACCAGGGAGGACTTGGAATCATAGACCTCCATGACTAGAATAAATATTAGCGAGTTAGCTAGCAAATTCGGATTCAAAAGTGAAGAAATATATTTTAGTTGATGTACATGTTATATTATGTCGCGCAATATGGAGACAACACAATGTTCTAATCTTTGAAAATTGCAACTGTACACATACATCCTTTATGCAGGCTATTTTTTGGGTGAAGTGTTGTAGCCTTGGGGTGGGCCAAAATTAAATGTTCATTCAATTTGTCCCTCCTCTATACATTGTATCACCCCTGGATACTTATAGGACACACCAAGGGAGCAGTTCAATTATGTTAGGGTATAGTTCGCCCTTTAATGGCCACGGACCATACTCAGGGCAAAAAAGTACTATTACAACAAACCTAACTACTCTCGACATACACACCTTCTTCATCGCTGCAGCCCTTTTGACGAAAAAGTTCCATACCCACATGCTTGGTGGGTCATGAGGGTTCTCCGCCACCTACCCTCGTGTTGAGGGCCCTCTGCAGATTCGCGTCAAACCGCTCTGAGGCCCCGCCAAAGGAAAAGAGATAAAACCGTGGTCACGGGTTAACACATGAATCGCAAACAAAGCGAAGGTTTGCAATCCTCGAGCTAGGGCCATTTTAAAACTGTGGGGGTCCCTGTCCGTGGTCGCTTCTCCCAACATTTAGTGTTTTATGATGGCTTGCAATCCTCGAGCTAGGGCCATTTGAAAACTGTGGGGGTCCCTGTCTGTACGTGGTCGCTTCTCCCAACATTTAGTGTTTTATGATGGCAAGATTTACCAGAAGACAGATCCAAAGCTATGCTGAAAGGACCCTGAATTTTTAACCTAAGCTTGTTGTCTCCGGAAACAAAATATTGGTTACAAGATATGCCCTGCTACAAAATTGTTTTTTTAGGACCAGCTAGATTAAGTTTAAGTTGGTAGAGGCGTTTGTCTGGTCCACCTATATCTCAAGTTTTGATATTGTAAAGGTGGTAGGCAAGGTGGCTGATCTCTACAAATCATTTTACAAAATTTGCAAATCAGCCACATAAACAAATTGCAAAAAAAAAGAATATATAAACACTGAGTGAAACCTACCATGCAACGTGCACGTGTAGTAATGCCTCCATTTCTAGTGGTCCTTAAAAATGAGACTTCTAGAAGCGGTTGGGCTTTCTTGCTGCCTCTCAAAATAGAGGGCTCTACATATCAATTTCTAGTGGTGTGCCATCTCTAGAACCATTTTCATAGATAATTTTTTATTGACCCATCTCTGAAAAAAGCATCTCTAATACTCATTCTTGTAGTTCAAGAAATAAATATAACCACACTTATTCACATAAGAAAACAATTGTTTCAATCTTTAAAATGATGTAGTTCAATTCTTTGCTGCAAAGACTGTACAATTGTAATTACACAAACAAAGAAAGAGGTTCATATTCCATATTCAAGAAGATGCATTGAAACATGAATAGATCTGTTGTAAGCTTTTAATGCTTGTTCACGACTCTTACAAATGTTGACGATGCATACATATCAATTGGTCATTGCTGGGCAATACATGGAAATGCATATTCCTTGCATTAATATATAGACCCTAACAGTTCTTATTGGGCATATAGTAATACATAGAGGTAGTTGTCATGTGGCAACGACATATATTTTTACTATAAATATAGTTCATTTTTTTACTATGGGCAGTTAGGGTTCTTCCCAGGTCCCCCAAAGTAGATGTATGTGCCCCAGCCACCACCGCTACCACTTTGCACATTATAGCAGTTGCTCTCCTCAGCTAGCAAGTTCACACCACTTGGTGTTTGTAGGGTGTTTGATGAATCCACCACTAGAAGGTTCTTGATGTGACTAGCCTTGCCAAATCCTTCATTAGGGAAGTGTCCACTACCCATCTGTGTCGAAGTTTGGCCAGCATCAGGCGAGAATACCTCGCCACCCCACTCAACAGAAGAGGCACTATTTTGCAAGTACGTGAAGATCGAGGATGGCCAATAACCCAAGTCATAGCCTCCCACTTGCAGCCACCAATTGCCCCCACTTGGGTCCTGCAAGTAAAAAGGTAGTTGAGAGTTTAATTGAAAAAATGATGCATCAACAAAAGTGAGTTTATGTGTTTCTTATATGCATAAATTCAGGTTCTTTCGTCCCATATACTGGAATGGAAGATAAACGTTGCATCTTTAAACATATTCAATAAAAAACATATATATATATATATATACTAAACTATGTACACACGTATGAGAAATCTTTCTACTGGTAAGTTTGAATCAGTGCGCATGGTTATTATTTTCCATGCAAGCACGTAATATAATAATTGCTTTTGCGGAACGTGTTTGTGGAAGTTGGAATAATTATTGCCACGAAGAAGCTCACAGGGATCGATCAATGGTTAAGTAGCAAATTCAAATACACGACGAATAATAGATGTGCAAAGTCTATTCATATGTAAAGCAATTGTATGAATAGGAACATATAGCGTAGAACATGAGAAAACTGTAACATGGTAAATTACTTGAGTAGGTGCTAATTAATAGACACACAAAGAAGGATGTGAGCCATAGTATATTAAAGAAGAACAAAGAAGCATGCATTTGGCATGGATCCTCTATGCCCATTCATGACTTTAATTTTGTGTGATGATTTGGATGTGATGCTATGTATTTCATTACCTTCCAAACTAAAATATCGATGTCATATTGTGTGCCACCATAGGTGGAGATAGGGGACAAGGTACCACCGATGGCGATCTGATTATTTGTTTGAACGAACCCTGAGCATCCTAGATTGTAACATCCTGTGGTTTCATATGCATCCCTCTGTAATGTTCCCAGTCAATAGAAAGTTAGTATCCCATCCTTAATGATAAAGATCAATATTTTTAACGCAAATAAAAATGAATGTGTAGTTTTTCTTACAGTCCAGTATATGAAGAGTCTAGTATTGCTATCCCCGTACATAGCTGGATAAATCTGCAATGTTAAATAGAGAAAAGGACCACTAGTTACAATGAAAGTGGTAGCACGACATTTTAGTGCATCATTAAAGAATGCTAAGGGCATATATAATATCCTGATAGTATCTATCTATATATAAGAATAGACACCTAGGACTTGTTTATTAGGTGGAAGAGAGCTACAGGGCGAGGACAAGAGCATTTGATGTTCTTCCTTTCCTGATGCCAACAAAAAAACAAGGCACAAAATTTTGTGGGTTTTCTGTTTCCACTTAAGGTCTGACCTGCCATCCAGCTTCAATGGTATTGAGGTCGTTGCCGTTGTAGGAACCTGCGGTGACCCATAGCTGTGACAAGCTAAAGTCATTTGGCCGCGCAATTATTGGTTGCCACAAATTGAAGGAGCCTTTCATTCCATAGCACTTATTGTTCTGTGCAGCTGCTACAGCATGCTGCTCCATGGGAGAGAAAATAAAGTTAAATGGGCAATTTTAAAAGTAACTGTAAGAACCAAGATGGAGCTTGTTAATAACATGAACGTGAATATTGAGTAAAACTTTGTTACCTGGTGGCCTTTCAGTACATTTGGAGCATCAGGGTCATTTATGGAATTAAGGTTCGGAATGCTCCTGGGACTCTTCTTTCCATAGCTACTGATAGAACTTGCCCTTAGGACATCCTCCACCTTGGTTCTTCGTATTGGTATGGTGTTCTTAGGGCATTTGCCATTTTCATGCCATGTTTGGGTGATTTGATTGGAGATAATATTGTGATTTTGATATAGGCTTCTTGGGTAGTAAGAAGGTCGCATCTGAAAGTCGATAGTCGAGTGATATAATGATACATTTTGTGATGGTTGTGGTCACTGAATATTTTCTGCACCTAACAGAGAAAGGGAAATGGTGCTAGTAAAGAGAAACCTGGATAGTATGGTTCTTGAGTAGGGGATGATCAAATGCAGGTTGTTTGGAGATGTGCACACAGTCTATGATATCTCCATCTGGGCTCTGTTAATTTCTTGGGGTCAGTAGTTGAAACAAAGATAAAAAAAGGAAGATAATATTGCACGCAAACTGTACATGCTACTCGTATATGTTAATGTTCAATTCAACATGTGATGAGCTTTTGGTCCTTTACTATGTTCAATACAACATGTGATGAGCTTTTGGTGATTGTGTGGAATTTCAATCAGTCATTGTCCTTTACTATGTTCTTTATACAGTTCATGGACAAAACTATACTCAGGAAAGCAATTTTCAAACAACTGCTTGATATGATTCAGAGTATATCTCAGCCACTTAGCTGATAAAACAATATTGTTGTTTTTTCTGACGGAAGCTTTAGTCTTTCTTCATGTAAAATTTAGAGTAGATGACAGTCCTCCAGTGGGGCTCTTCCATCATTTACCTTTACAAATGTCTAAGGCATTAAATATTCCATGTCCACATATGATGAAATTTGATGAGTAATTAATTCTATAATGAAACAAAAAGGAGCTAGTGTGTTTTGTGGCTTAAACAAGGTAGACTCATCAAAATCCAATCCACAATATTAACACTGGAATAGTAGTGTCATTCTCATTCATATATTCATATAAGTTCTTTTAAATTTGTCTATCATGGTTATCTCTATTGTTAGAAGTTGTATATATTTTTCAAAGGAAGGGTCATTTCTTACAAATACTACTGTTGTGGGTTATTTAGAGAAAACAGGAGGTACTAAGGAAGCATGAAGTAAGTCAACCAAGATAAGTGTACTAGTATATATAGTATGTGTGTAGAAAACACGGTTATCTATCACGAGGTACTAATGAACCGTATTTACTCTCTTCTTATCCTGTTTTCATGTAGTGCTCGCAAAACTAAACTTACAAGCATCCGGCTGATGACAAAATTACAAACTTACAAGCATACAATTCGTCCACCATGAAATTTTTGCCAGTACGGCTACTTTAATTTGTTAGCCCTAATGACGAACTATGAAATACAAGACTAATTACTCTGTCTTTACATTTGTACATTATATATGTGATGAATATTTTGTCTTGTATAAAATTTTGTTGACACCTAAATTTGAATCATTATGATGAGTTGGTGATATATCAAGCTGCTTTTAGATATGTGTATGTGGTCAGCTAAAAATGTGGTGTTAATTAAATACTTTATAATTTGGAGCCGTTGCTAGTGCGAGAATATTACAGGAATTGCTTACAAATTTCAAAGGAATAAGTTCAACTTTATAGGAACAATGCATGTTTCAAATTATAAGTTTTTTAATTCCGTTCCAAACAGCCTATTTAAATGAATCTCCAAACAGGGTGTTGAGGGCAGGTCGGGGTGGGGCAACACTGCACATGTTTCAAATTGTAAGTTTTTTAAATTATATTATATGACAAATCTGTCATAATCTGAACAAGTTTACATTAGAATATATTGATATATGTAATACCAAAGAAATAGGCTAATCTTGTTTGAAGTTGTATATGCTTGTGTAATTTCTATAAATAACACTACTGCATATAAGGGTTCACTATCAGTTCAAAAGCCCATTACTAGCGATTTTTTGAACCGGTAGAACTAAAGTGTTCATCACATGCGGTTCTACTGCTAGTGATAAGATGTCCCAAAAAATTCATAAAATGGGTTTAAAAAGTAGCAAAAAAAACATTTAGCCACAAGCACCTACGTGGTCTCAAGTAGAGCAATTTTCTATGAAAAACGCATGGTTTGTGCCAGCAGCGATTGAACGCATGACACCTCTAGCTAGCTTCGTGTGTTCGCCCCCTAACCAATACACCGATACGACACTTGTGTCCAAATTAGATATTCGTCCTTCTTATTCTATTTTTATTCGGTTTTGAAATTATTATTTGGGACCCTAAATAAATTTAAATAAAAAATTATGAACTATAAAGTTTTATAACTTTTCGAGATCTACAATTTTTGTTTTGGTCATTTCTTCATCCGAGATCATTATCTACTACAACGCGTTCAAATTGCACAACTCACTTGTGACTATATAGATATAGATTCCTTTGTATGAACTCTATGTAATCTTATGAATCGGATATTTTGGCATCAAGACGATTTCAAATGAAAAAGTTATCAACTACAAAGTTGTAGATATCGTCGAGTATTACAAATTGATATAAAGTTTGTCTTCATCAATCATCATATGAGAAAGTTATAAAGTTTTTCGTGCAGCCTAATACTACCGGTTCAAGCCACAGACCGGTAGTGATGACCCAATATCTCTAGAGATTTATAGCTAAAACCGATAGTGATATGAACCGACACTGACAACCTAAATATCACTACCGGTACCAGTAGTGAAGAGTAGATTACAGCCAGTTCTTTAAAACCGGTAGTGATATATATATAGGCCAATTCTTATGACAAGTTCTTTAGTAGAATTGGCCTATATATAGTGGTTTTTACAGCCAATCGGGACAAAGCTAACTAAAACAACTTAAAACCACTGATGAAGCAGTTCTGTTAAAGTGCTGTATTCATAGAGATGGGCAAATTAACAAACATGGCTGCAAAAATGCATTAGCACACAAGTTCTAAAAAACATGTTTTACCACTAGCTCGGGACAAAGGGGTGCAATGACTCATTGGAGACTGATAGTCAGGAGTTTGTGAAGCTTTGAAAGGAGCGCGAGGGCGCCAATCAACACTCAAGGATTATATATTGTATCCGTCATTAGAGAAACTCGAGAAATTAGCTCTAGTTTTGTTAATTTTTTTGTGATTTTTATAGGTCGTTCTTAGTTTTAGAGGATAATAGACTGGGTGAGTTGCAGTTAGCCCCAATCTATGTGTGTTAGGTTTAATCTCACATCGGTAATTGATGGTGGAAAAGCATGACATATAAACCGGGGTAGCCCTCACCTATCAGGGTAGTAACAGGGGGTAGTCCTCACCTATCAGGGTAGTCTTTTGAGTTGAGTTAGACGAAATGTCTTAGATATGTTGAGGGCTCCGGTGCACCTAGACACAAGAGGGTGTCGGCTTGTGTTGTAATTGATGGTTATTGGGGAGCACGACATATAAGCCTGAGGGCAGCCCTCACCTATCAGACTGTCTTTTGGGTTGAGTTAGGCCTAATGACTTGATATGTTGTGGTTTTCGGTGGACTTAAGCCTGAGGGGTTGTCGACTTGTGTGTATAGCGAGCTAGACCGGATTTCGCCGTGCACTATAACACTGTAGATTACCTGTTAGCTTCAAAATGTAATCCTGATTAACCAATGAATGAAATCAACAAGTCGCAAAAAAAATGTCTATTGACAGTCATATAAATAGCTACCAGCATCAAATAAGATTATATTGGGTTCACTCGAAAAATAAAATTATATATATATATATATATATATATATATATATATATATATATATTGGGATTGACTGCCAGCTTAAATTAAACCAGAAAGTAATATATCTCTATCAATGTGTAATTATGAGTTCGCTGGCTATTCCTTTTTAATTAGAATGGTTATTATTAATTACATAAAGATCATCGTACTCGTTGCTCCATGCATGCAACAACGGTGACGCCAACATATGTCTACGGCGTACTACCTCGATGGTTGCGACAGGAGTCTTGTTGATCCGCTTGAGAAGGCTTTGCGCCTCCTGCAGCCGCTCGTCGGCAGTCGTCCTCGTCCCCGCCGCCGCTGCCACCGTCGTCGCCGGCGAGCCTTCTAGGAAGAGAAACACCAGAGCCACGACGAGCGCGACCAGGCGCGTCCGCATGGCTGCCATTGCCATTGGGAACCTTAATTACGTGCCTAGTTTACTACTACTAATTTGTAGCTTGTGCTGCTGCTAGCTGTGTGCAGTGCAGTGCGTAAGAAGAGGCCGAACGTCATGGCCTTTTATAGGGGCTGGAGGTCGAGTAGCGACGTCCATGATGGCTGGCCTGGCTCTGGCTTATTGTGGATGCGTCAAAGTTTTTTCCAGCCGTGTATGCTTTGTTCGTCATAGGAGAATATAGTGTGGTACGCCAAAGGTGTCAGCATCAGATTTTCTGGCCGTAACATGCGGCAGCTTCATTGATCCGATCTCTTCTTCTTATGTTAGTATGTGCAAAATCTGATGAACTCGAATATACATCTGTCATCACACAGAGCATGCATGCTAGCATGCACGCTAGCTGCTCATCTCTCTAGCAATGAGCAATGAGCAACTGTGATCATCACCCAAGACGCTGCTCATCTGATCTGTTACACTTAAAGACAAGACAACATAAGCCTTTCTAATGCAACCGAATTCAACATCCGCTAGCTGGTATAAACACACCTGCTGGTCGTTACCATGTGGTTCACACTAGTACAGAGACATACTATACAGGCGGTTCAGAACTTATTTCCACTGGCGTTTTCCAGCTCCGTTGAAGTCGCAAGTCGCGGCATTTTTCGCGCAAAATTCGTGGCTAACGTGGCCGACAGGATTCGAACCCGCGATCTCTCCCTCGCGCGGAGCCTCCTCTACCACAGCACTACACACTCACATACGTTCATATTCCGTTTCGGTTCCCACATATTATATTAAACCGAGTGTAATTTACTTATTTGAGGCCATAAAATAATTCAAATCAAAAAGTTGTCAACTACAAAGTTTCATAACTTTTCGAGATCTACAACTTCTATTTTGGTAGTTTTTCCATCCGAGGTCATTTATAAAAATTTGAATTTCAAATTTGAGAATTTGAAACGTAGTTTTCGTTGACAAGATGATTTCAAATCAAAAAGTTGTCAACTACAAAGTTTCATAACTTTTCGAGATCTACAACTTTCATATTGGCCATTTCTCCATATGAGGTATTTTAAAAATTCAAATTTTAAAATTTTTAAATTTAAATACAGTTTCCACTGGTGGCCGGCTTAAAAAACCGCCAGTGGAAACACCTTTGCACAGGCGGTTCACTTAACGGAACCGCCTGTGAAAATGATGCATTTACACTGGCGGCTCCGTTAAGTGAACCGCCTGTATAAAGGTGTTTCCACTGGCGGTTCACTTAACCAAACCGCCAGTGTAAATGCAACATTTTCACTGGCGGTTTTCTTAAGTAAACCGTCAGTGTAAACGTGTTTTCACTGGCGGTTTTTGAGTTGGACAGTCCGTTTTCTTTGCACTGACGCTCGATAACTAAAACCGCCAATGAAAATTATACCCCACCGCCGGCATAGAGCTTTTTTGTACTACTATCTTGGCTGAATAAAATTGCTATCATGCATTAATAATTACTCCCTCCGTTTCAAATTATAAACCACTTTGAATTTTTCATATATCTATTTTGTTATATATCTAGATACAGTATATGTCTTGATACATAGCAAAATGAATATAACAAAAAAATATCAAAGCGACTCATAATTTGGAACGGAGGGAATAGCTTTTTTAGCTGGCTAGTGGGTTGGACCAGCAATGATGTTATAAATTAGGCTCCACAGCGGCAATATGTTAGCTAAGCTTTACACGAGGAAGCGCCAATAAGATCTATATCAAGATGAACATTCAAGATCGTAGACAGCATTAGAGGCAAAATATCTGGTGATGAGATTTAGTTGAAGCCTATATCGCGAGGCAATGACTCCCCAATTGCCAACAGCAGCACTAGCCACTCCAGGGTCCCGACAACATGACAACGCCCTCTGTGTTGTAGCTATGTCATCATGGTTACAACATCCCTCCTCTAATAAGTATGAGAGGAGCGGGTTATATAGTCCAAATCTAACTCCACCCTCTACTACCAAATATAGCTCAAAGTCCTAATTTAAAGCGAAGTTGTACAAAAATATTCCACATATATATGTAAGAGCATCTATAAGGCCCCGTTTGGATCCTTAGAATTGAAGTCCATTCTAATAATTATAATTAAGCTAATATAGTTATATGCCAAGTATATTTGTATCTACTTTTGGCCATACAAGCGAGATATTTATGTACTGCACTTGTCCTTTAGGGGAGCAAGCCGAAGGGTGTGGTATAAGTTGCAAAGTAAAAACATAGCATGAGATATATAAAATCAATTTCTATCTCTCACTCCATGAATATAAGATAAGCTTATATCTGAACTTTGCAAAATCACAACTAGAATTTTAATTTTCACCTAGTGAAGTGGGATTCTCTTAGTGTCTTAGCATTCAAAATTTAGTGTAAATTTTTCCTACTAAATGCCTCCTACTGAGATTCCCATATGTTATGAGCAGCGGTAGTGTTTTACTACTACTTAAAAACACTAGGAGAATTCCACCATTTTGGTAGTGAGTGGTGGAAAGTCAAATTTCAAGTCAAATAGCATAGCCTATTAAATAGTTTCCAATCATATATTTATTGTGGATGCGTCAAAGTTTTTTCCAGCCGTGTATGATTTGTTCGTCATAGGAGAATATAGTGTGGTACGCCAAAGGTGTCAGCATCAGATTTTCTGGCCGTAACATGCGGCAGCTTCATTGATCCGATCTCTTCTTATGTTCATCAGGGGACCTGTATGTACGTGCAAAATCTGATCAACTCGAATATATACAGCTCTCATCACACAGAGCATGCATGCATATGGTAGCATGCACGCTAGCTGCTCATCTCTCTAGCAATGAGCAACGAGCAACTATATATGATCATCACCCAAGACACTGCTCATCTGATTTGACAAGGCGACGTATATAAGCCTTTCTAATGCAACGTTCCAAATTATAAGCCACTTTGACTTTTTCATACATCTATTTTGTTATATATCTAGATATAATATACTCCCTCCGTATCACAAATAGAGTTTGTTTTGGACAGCGACACAGTCTCCAAAGCATAACTTTGACCACTTATTTCTTTAAAAATATTTGTTATAAAGTGGTATATATATACTTTTATGAAAGTACTTTTCAAGATAAATTTATTTATATGATTTTTACATTTCTAAACTCAATAATTTAAAAGTTATTCATGATTTATATTCCCAATGTTTGACCGAAAGCTTTTCCAAAACGAACTCTATTTGTGATACGGAGGGAGTATGTATAGATATATATATATATATATATATATATATAGCAAAATAAATATATATCAAAAAAAAGGTCAAAGCAACTCATAATTTATAATGGCTTGGAGAGAATAGCTTTTTATAGCTGGCTAGTGGGTTGGACCAGCAATATAATGATGTTATAAATTAGGCTCCACAGGGGCAATAGCTTTACACGAGGACGAAGCGCCAATAAGATCTATATCAAGATGAACATTCAAGATCGTAGACAACATTAGAGGCAAAATATCTGGTGATGAGATTTAGTTGAAACCTACATTGCGAGGCAATGACTACAATCGCTCCTCTCCAATTACCTACAGCAGAACCAGCCACTCCATGGTCCCGACATCAACATGACAATGCCCTCATGGTTACAACCGTTGAATATGTTCCAGATTCAGTCTACGTCATTATTGGCTAACTTCTGGCGAAGCGAAGCGGAGGCCCGTCGCTGGATGACAGGGTGTATGATACATATACCCTGTGTTAGGGTTCCACTTTGATTGATTCACTTGTAAGCCGCCATACGGCATTGTAACACAACTCTTGACAATAGTGAGGAGTGTTTGCTGGCTGACACCAATGGTTTTTACCTTCCGCATTGGGAGGGTTTTCCACGTTAAATCTTGTCTCTCTGTGATTTGATCTTGCGTTCTTCCTCGTTTGTTCGTCGTCATTCACAACAACAACATCCCTCCGCTAATAAGTTTAAGAGGAGCGGGTTATATAGTCCAACTCTAACTCCACCCTCTACTACCAAATATAGCTCAAAGTAGTAATTTAAGGGGAGTTTTACAAAAATATTCCACACGTATATGTAAGACAATGTATAAGGCCACGTTTGGATCCTTGAAATTGAAGTCCATTCTAATAATTATAATTAAGCTATCATAGTTATATGCCGAGTATATTTGTCTCCTACTTTTGACCATACGAGCGTGATATTTATGTACTGTGCACTTGTCTTTGAGGGGAGCTGGCCAAATAATGTGGTATAAGATGTCAAGTAAAAACATAGCATGAGATCTATAAAATCAATTTCCATCTCTCACTCCATGAATATAATATAAGCTTATATTTGAACCTTGCAAAAAGCCACAACCAAAATTTCAATTTCTCCTAGTGAAGTGGGATTCTCTTAGTGTTTTATGCGAACATAAAGTTGATATGTGCCCTTGTGCTTCGTCCTTATGATGAGTGATTGATCAACAGGCTCACGTGTTTGGCGTGAGTGGACTTGGCTGTGTTGATGTGCAAGTGTGGAGCTCGAAGGCAATGGTCGATGGCGAGGTGAAGGTCAAGTAGAGACGTGTGGTGCCAATGGACCGGAAACGGTGAAGGGCGGATGTGAGGGGCAATGGTCGATGGCAAGGTGAAGGCTGGCACGTGGCATCAACAAACAAGAGTACATGTGGATGAAGACGGCATTGGTCGAGTCAAGACGGAAGGCGATGGCGTCATGGCACCTGGCGGAGGCCAGACACGAGCTTGCATTGGAGATGCAAGTGTCGTCGGTCGAGTCAGGAAGGAAGGCGAAGGCGTCGTGCTTGGCGAAGGCTGGACATGCGTCGACATCGGTGTTGGCAATGGGGCATGAGATTCACGCTCTGTCTTTGGCGCGGGTTTGGTGGTAGAGCCTCGAAAAAACACCAACGACGGTTTTTAGGTTTGAGCCTCAAAACCTGGGGCGGCACCACCAGGCTTGTGTTGAGGCGAAGCTAGCGGTGGGAAGGTGCGGCGGTCCCCGGGACGACACGTGGCGACATCTGCGAGTTTGCGTCGCGACGAAGTGACCGATGAGGAAGGCGTGTGGTCGTCGATGGAGCTCCTGACAGAGGTGGACTAGAATGCCTCTACGGCTAGCTAGTTTGCTCTATGTATTTAGGGGTAGAAGGGTTATTGTGTAATAAGCTATAAGTAAGGAATGACACCCCTCATCCCACTTCATCGATCTCTCCGGTTGTTCATTTCCAGCAGGCTTCATCTGTTAGGGCTCCTCCCTCTGCAGCTATTTTAGATCCTTTGTGTTTTTGGATTTCAGGAAAGGAGACCGTAATCCCCTTTTAGCCTCATGGATTTTTGCTGAAATCTTTTCAAATTCGCGTTTGTGTTCTTCACGTTCTTCGATTCTCCCTCTCAGTGATTTCACGAGATCTTTTAATTTGAGGGGTGGATTGCGATTCTGTTTGAACCATCTTGTGCAAGGACGTGAGAGGCATCTTTCCATGAGATCAGGCAGAATTCATTTTCGGATCTAAAATTTTCCCTTTTGCATGAGATCTGCAATTCACAAATTTCTAGTTGGGTTCGAGCCATGATCTCTTAGGGATAGCTCACCACATACGTGTGATCATCTATGCAAATTTTGGTGAAGTTTGGAGTTGATTTCACTGCGCTTTGGGTCGATTTGGTGTTTGAATCAGGGCTGTTTTTGGGCTGGCCGGACGCTACTACATTACTGCAACCGGACGCTACAGTAACTGCTGCAGGGCGTCCGTTGCTACAGTATTGCTTCAGTAATAGTGATCGGACCTGACGCTACAGTGCGACCGAACGCGACGCTATTATTGTTCATGCGTTCGGGGTTACAGTAACGGTGATCGAACGCTACAGTAGCTGTAACAATACGTCTGGCGCTACAGTGATTTCTATAGTACATCGACCGGACACTACAGAGTTGATACAGTGTCATCGTCCGGTCAATGTTGTTTTCACGTTGTTTCGTCCGTAGTTTTTGCGTTTGAGCTTTGATTTGAGTTCTTTTTGTTGCGTTGGTTTTCTAACTTTGTGATGAGGTTTAGAAAGTACATTTGTCACCAGTTGGCTGAAGTATTTTTGTTTGGGCACTTGCTTCTTCTGCATAGGAGTGCAATGCTTCATTTTTGGAGCTCCGGTTTTGGTGGGTTGCGTGTGTGGTGTCCCGATGTGTTCTTAGGGAACATTCACCCAATCCTTTGGGTCATGGACTTCACAGTTTGTGATCTTTGCTCTTGGGGTTATGGAATTGGGATAGTGGTCGTATATTTCTGAAAATAAATTTGAGGCTCCTATTCAAACCCCCCCGGATGCCGTTTCCGATCCTTTATTTTAGCATTCAGAATTTAGTGTAAATTTTTCCTACTAAATGCCTCCTATTGAGATTTTCATATGTTATGAGTAGTCCTAGTGTTTTACTACTACTCAAAAATATTAGGAGAATTCCACCATTTTGGTAGTGACCAGTGGAAAGTCAAATTCCAAGCTAAATAGCATATAGCCTATATTAAATAATTTCCAATCATCCAAAAAGAAAGGATCCAAATAGATCCTAATAGTCTATGTAAGATTTGCTCATTAATCATTCTTTAGAGTCATTTAATTTTAGTAAAAAACACTTTCTATATCCTTGCACTCTCTAATAGATTTTTATCTTGTGCGCACTCGAGGGACATCCTCACTCTCAAATTTTTGACTAGCGAGAACCCTAATAGATGATATCTGCTATATTTTGGAGATCCATTTAAAGACACTATTGGAGGATCTTTTTTCACCAAAATTGCTATTGCTATACAATGCAAAGGATACAAAGAGTTCCTTGTTGCTCTATAACATAGAATATAGTTGGTTTCCTTGTCAATTATTGTGGTGTCACACAAGTGATGAGTCCATCACGTCAGACATACTAAGGATACCTGAGTCAACAAGGATATATATGGATCTGCAGTATATACGCGAAGCAAGAGTGACGTGTAAGATAGGTTTAGAATTAGGAAAATTCTTTGATCTTCTATATGGACGCAGACATTGCAGTTGCACCCAAGTGATGCACTGTGTCTCATGCAAAATTTTCCACGATCGGCCAGATAATTCCTTGAATTCGCGTTGAACAATGAAATATTGTGGAGGATCACATCACGTTGAACACATTGTCCGGTAATACATACTCCCTCCGTTCTAAATTATAAGTCATTCAAGAATCTTGGAGAGAGTCAAAGTTTTTTCAAGTTTGACCAAAATTATAGAGAGAAATAAAAAGATTTATGACATCAAATATGTATATTATGAAAATATATATAATAAAGAATCTAATGATACTTAGTTGGTATGACAAATGTTATGATCTTATTATATAAATTTGGTTAAACATGAAAAACTTTAACTCTCTAGGATTCTTGGAATGACTTATAATTTAAGATTGTTTATGGCATGGAGCATTGAACCCTAAGTCGCTATTCCCACGAGCCAACGCCACTTAGGCATACGTGTCCACCGGAGCCTACAACCTATTAAAGCCTTGTGCCGGATTCCGCTACCACTCTAACAATCCGAGTTCATATGAAACAAGTTATATATTATTTTTGGTTGGCATTATTTTTATGGATGGACATCATAGGATGTTTGTCTCTAAAAAAACGAGTTTTTGAGACAGATGCTTAGAATGCATGTCTTTGTTAATATTGATTTTTAGGGAATTACACGTCTCTAAAAATTGTTGTATAGAGACAGCCTATGTTTGTCGATGATTAATAACAGATGAAATCGTCCTCGAATATCTTCCTCTGTGAATGATTTTTAGATGCGGGTGTTTTCCTAGAGGCCACCTTTCCATATACGCAGGTGGCTCTTGATGTACAGCCTCAGTTAATTTATCTGGTAAAATCATTTTGCATAGATTTTTATTTCAGTGGATCAGCATGCACCTTCCAAAATCTTTATTTTTCGATCTACATAAGGTTTAATATCTTTTTTTTTGTTAAAAATATGTTGTTTAAAAGGATGACACGATCATATACACATATACTATGAATCTATATAGTGTTCAGAGCCATTGGAGATGCATAGTAGTAGTAGCCTGGACAAAGGTTGCAGGACTTGCGAGTCGTCGTGATGGGGAAGGGACGCTGCACCCACGTATGGATACTGACATGCATGCAGAGTGTATGACTTACACGCCGAACGTACTAGTACGTTCAGAGATACGCAATGTTAACATCATCCAATGCAAAGCGAGTGTGGCGTGACCGTGACAACCCTGCCGAAATTAAATTAGTTAAGTTTCACAGTCACGCGAGCTGTAGTCGTCGTCATGGTCGCCGGCGGCGGCCAACGAACTTTGACGATCGACCATGGTCACTACTGCATAAGGTTTAACCGCAGCGGGTCTTTTGGCTTTACCGCAGCGGGCAACAGCATCCGCTGCGGTGCTAAGGCCACGGTTAATCGTGGCCATTACCGCAGCGGGCGCTCTTGCCCGCTGCGGTAAAAGCCTTAACCGCAGCGGGCATGGGCGGATCTACATTGATACCTTGGTATTCCTGGGAATACCCAACTTTTTTTTGCACAACAATAAATATATATACATGTATTGATGTATATACTAATATGTATAATTTATTTGGGTTTTGGGAGTCATCTGTCCTTCCATTTTCACTGGAAGCGCCGGCAGAAGGCCCATTGGCCCAGCAAACCATGTGCCCATCAGCCAATGCCTCCCATCCGGCCCTCCTCAAGTCCTCAGCTCCTTTCTCTGTTCCGTGCGGACGCCATACGAGTCGTAGAAAAAAATTTCTCTCTGTCGATTCTCGATATCCCATTCCTCAATCCCTAAATTTTCTCCCTCTTCTCTAATGACGGTAACGGCGAGCGACCGGTGAGGCGCTGCCGCGCTAGGCGCCGGGCGCAGCAGGCAGGGTGGGCGGGCGCCAGGCGAATGGCTGGAGGCTGGGGCGCTGGTGCGCAGTGCTCCCGCGCGTCGCGGCATCGGGCCGCCGTTCGGCCGCTCGGGCGACGGAGGCTGCAGCTGCAGGCCTTGCAGCGCACCAGCGTCGCGCAGTGGTGTGCTAGGCCGACCACTATCCGCGTCCGGCTGTTCGGCTGCAAATTTGGGATGTATTGGAAAAAAAAATTGATTGTGGGAATACCCAAGTTTGAAATCCTGGCTCCGCCACTGGCAGCGGGCAACATAAAAAGCCCGCTGCGGTTAATAGAATTTACCGCAGCGGACAACCTAAAGCGCCCGCTGCGGTAAATTATTTACCGCAGCGGTCGATTTAGGTTGTCCGCTGCAGTAGTTTTGTTTAACCGTAGCGGGCTACTTATGTTGCCCGCCACGGTTATTAATTTTGGATTAAAAAATAAATAATGCAGCCAGCAGAAACAACAGGATATGAATTCAAATCAATTGCAGTTTTCAAATAATTCCAGAATTCCAGATTTCTAACAGAGATATATATATGCACATATAAACCATCTGGACATAACATACAAAGTCACTTAGTTGTTTGTTGTTATCATATACACATTGACTTAGTTGATTTCAAATTCAAATTACAATTCATAGTTCAACTTGATGAGCGTAATCATTGTGTTCCATTTGCGGAGCTTCTCGTATTGGGGTAGCAACGCCAGCTCGGATTCGTTGTCGAAGAACGTTTCTCCTTCAAGAATGCATTTCTCCATTACAAACTTGCATATGTCCGCCTTGACTTATTTACAGCACATCCTGCGGCTCTGCTGCTCTCCCCAATACTTGACACCTTCCTTGAGCTTCTTCCAGCTATTGGTGTACTCCTTGCTTTCCCTTAGAAACTCGCATGTGTATAAGTCACATATCTTCGATCCTAGTGGCTGTTTGGCGCACTACACGATTGATACACAAGCATTAGAACTCATATATATGTATGAAACATGAATTGAACCTTTGAAATAGGTACCGGAAAATCTCGTCGGATTTTGAGGTGGTACCTATGCTTGTCCTTGAACTTTTGAGTTCTTCGGTCCCAGAATCCGGGCACCTTTTGGTATTCCTTATAAGCGTTGTACGAAATATAATAGTTTTAGCCACCATTTAAAAATGTATGGTAACCGTAACTGATACTGATGAAAAACCTGGATGACTTATTTTTTCAGACAATCTTTGAATGCCTTGTACCCTTGCTTGTTTGGTATGCTCAAGGAGTCAAACACACAGGCCTAATGTTGGAAGAGAAACCGGTCGACACCTTGATACCCCTAAGAAGCTTGAGCATAGCAGTCTTCTCGCCATGCCTTAGGTTGTAGGCCGCACCTGGAAAATCGACTTTACCATTATGAGGTGACCCAGGGTGAAGGTCCTGCCTGATGCCCTGGTTGAGAAGATCCGTCCGTGACTTCAGACCATCCTTCGTCTTTCCCGGATGTCCAGCAGGACACCAATCGTGCTATCAAAGACGTTCTTCTCGAGATGCATACAGTCGATGGCATGGGGTGTTTTCAGTGTCTTCCAATATCACAGGTACTCGAAGAAAATCGACCTCTTCTTGAAAGGAACAGAGGGGACCTATGACGCTTCCTCGTTTGTTTTGTCCCCTCCTCTGGTGACTTCTTCTTCTTTCCAAACTCGATCTGATCAATATCCTTCACCATCTCATACACCTTTGGCCCCCAACTAGTCTGCGCCGGTGGTTCACCCTGTGGCTCGCCCTGATCATCGAACAATTGATTCATGACACTTCTTCTATATCTGCGCCTTTTCGGAAGGAACCGCCTGTGCCTCATGTAGACCATTTTGTTCGATCCCTTGAGGTAAGTGTAGCATGTCTCGTCGATGCACATTACGCAGCCGGTCTTCCCTTTGATCTGCCCCGACAGTGAGAAAAGGTCGGGGTAGTCGGTGATGGTGACAAAGATGATGGCTTTTAGGGTGAACTTCTCCTTGAGGGACGCATCCACCATCTCAACCCCAACATCAAATAGCTCCTTCATTTCCTCCATTACCGGCTTGAGGAAAATATCGATATCGTTGTCGGGCTGCTTCGGTCCCGAGATAAGCATGGTCAACAGAAGATACCTGCGCCTCTGACACAGATGGGGAGGTAGGTTGTAGATGGTCAGTACGACCGGCTAGGTGCTGTGGGAGCTGCTCAACTCGCCGAACGGATTCATCCCATCGGTGCTCAGCGCGAACCGAACGTTCCTGGGATCTTTGCCAAATTGCGAGTAGGCCTTGTCGAAATCTTTCCACTGCTGGCCATCGGAGGGGTGCCGCAGCATGCCATCGTCCTTCAAACGGTCAGCTGATGCATGCTAGGACATGAGCTTCGCGTCCTCTGGGTTCCCAAATAGCGCACGCAGGCGGTCGATCACTGGCATGTACCACACCGACAGTGTCAGACTTCTCCTCAACGTGTAACCATCTTCTTCCTCGTACTGCTGATGAGCCGAGATGCGATTGGCTGCAACACTGCTCTTCTTGACACCCTTCTTCTTCTTCCTCTAACCACCTCGCAAGGCCTCATCGTCGTCTGCATCCACGTGACAGCCAGCATTTCTCTTGTAGCGACTGGCGCCACAGTGCGGACAGCTCGTCAAATTCTCATACTTTGTGCCCCGATAGAGGATGCAGTGGTTAGGACAGGCATCGAACTTTCTAAGCTTTATCGCCACTAGCCGGATAAGCTTCTTCGCCCGATACGTATTTGCTGGAATCTTGTTACTCGTCGGGAATGTTTTAGCAAGGTAACCTAACAGCTCATCAAAGCTACTGTCTGACCATCCATGTCGAGCCTTCATCATCAACATGTGGAGGTTGAAACGGAGCACCGTGCAATCCTTCGGACATTCCGCGCCGTCCTTATATAAAGGATCAAGTGACGCCTGCTTCATCTCTCTGAAATTTATTTCCAGCCACTTCGGGGAGCCATACACGACGTCGTCTTCGTCGATGTGGTTGAGTAAATCCTGAAACAGCTGCACATCTGCAGGGTCCTGCACCGTAGCGTCCTCAATATCTCCACCACCATCATCTGTCATATCCTGGAGTACATCCTCCACAGCGATGTGGTCACGAGCACTACTGTCACTGAAAGCAGGTGCTACTGTTGCTGGTGAGTCGTGCGCTCCAGGATCTTGGTTCACCGTCGTCGTCGACGCTGAGCTTACTCCAGATGCCGCCCCGACACTCGGATCGAATCTCTCGTCGTGATGAGTCCACACCGTGTAATCCTCCATGAAACCAAAACGAATCAAATGAGATTGCACTGTGCCTTCGTCTTTGAAGGCGGTCAGATTCTTGCAGCGATGACATGGACATATGATTGTCATCTGGTTCGATCTCTCACGGTCAGCTTTCGCAGCGGCAATAAACTTTCTCACTTCAACGAGATACCGCACATCAAGTACTCTATTGATTTTATACATCCATTCCGACCGGTCCATCGTAGTACATGTGATCCTTAATTAATTACACACATCATGAATCAAAAAAAAAGATGAATTAGGAAAAAAATAATATGTTATTATATTTATGTTAAATTTAGGGACAGAAATAACGACGACAAATAAAATTAATGCATCCATGATGAACTTAGAGAAACAAATACCAGTTTTCTCTCTCCTACATGAAACTAGATCTAAAAGGGGGCTAAAAAGAGAGAAAAAGAGAGGGGAAAGAGGGTGGAGATCATCTAGGTACCTCTTGTGGACTACTTCTCCTCCAAATCAAACAAATAAACCTCGAAAACAAGTTATTTGGGACAAAAATTCGGCAAAACTTCTTTCCCCGTTTTTGGTCTAGAGGAAGAAGATGATCAGATTCTTTTCTGCTGGCGGCGGCGGCTTAAATAGCTAGGAATAACCGAAGCGGGCAACGTAAGGGGCCCGCTGCGGTTAATCATCTTTAACCGCAATGGGCGTCTTTACATGCCCGCTGCGGTTAATCATTAACCGAAGCGGGCATATAAGGAAGCCCGCTGCGGTTAATCATTGACCGAAGCGGGCATATAAGGAAGCCCGCTGCGGTTAATCATTGACCGAAGCGCAGCGGGCTACTTACGTTGCCCGCTGCGGTTAATTATTAACCGCAGCGGGCGCTTCGGTGGCCGGCCGCTGTAGGCCGGCCATCGAATAACTGTGGCGGGCAAAAAGAGTGCCCGCCACGGAGGTCTTTTAGGCAACGTTGCGCAAGTTCTTTTTTGTAGTAGTGGGTGATAAAAAAAATACTCATCCAATAATTCGATGTGCAGAATTAAACGTGTGGCGCGGCGGCCTGCGCAGAATAACATACTCTCTTGCATGCACGTAGGGGTGGTAATGGATCATGCATGATCCTTATCCATTCTTCACAATCCAACTTAGCTCTTTTCAATTTTAGTTTAAAATCATATAGTATTACGACTCGATCTTTATTGAGTCTGATCCTTAAATTTTCTAGGCTAAATTAGAGGCCCTTACCACCCCTACATGCACGTTCCTTCCTTCCGTAAAAAAAAAATTGACCAATGCATGCACCAAACGCCGTGAAACATGGATATAAGTATAGCTAGCTGGTTGGGCATGCATCAGGGCAGGCTAGCTAGTGGGACGCGTCGTCAACAGTGAATGGTGATGGCTGAACTGCTGAAGGCATGCATGGTTCGGCACGACGATGATGCTAGGGTGTCTATATATTTTCTCATATATATACCGATCGACTTGTTCCTTTTCCTCCTATGCCTTTTTTCAGTTATATTATTGTTCAAAACTATATTTCCAAAATATCTAGTGTTAGGCCTTGTTTAGTTTCCCCAACTTCCGCTAAATATTTCTAGATTCCCGTCGCATCAATCTTTAGCTGTATGCATGGAGCATATTCAATACAGGTAAATAATAAGTAATTATATTTTTAGTATGTACATATCGAGACGAATCTTTTGAGTCTAGTTAGTTCATGTTTGGACAAAGTTTATCAAATAACAACAAAATTGCTACAGTGTATTAAATATTTCCTAAAACTAAACAACACCTTAGTTCTGCTGGCGGGGAGACAGCACGACTACTGAATAGTGAACACTGCTCCGGATAGAGACATAGCTAATTGTCACACGCCCAACTGATAGATAGATAGATAGTGGCGCACGCACGTACTCCATCCAAGGGATCGAGAGCGCACGCCGACGGAGACAACCGGCCGCGGCCGCGCCGCCGGCGAGAGAAAGACCCGGCCGGTCTGTAGTGTTAAAAGTATAGGCAATTTCCAGATTAAAGCCAGAATATAAATCATGATAAATTGATAATCTAGATATCTCAGATTGTATAGTTTACTAGCATAGCAAAACATGCATACCATGATCTCATACATGACAACCAGTGTAAACATAGCTCGTACACCAGATAGATTAAAAAGCAAGAACAAAGGCATAAGATCTGGTATAAGCATAGACATTAGATCACGAACGGCGTACCTTTCTGTTGCTGGAGAAGACGGTGGCGGAGTCGGTGCTGGACGATCCTCGATGAGCGCTGGAGGAAGAGCTCGGAGCAGTTGACGACGAGTACGTCTTGACGCAGCGCCGCCTGACTTGGACGGTAGACGACCCGTTGTTGAAGACGAGAGCAGTCGCGCGACGAGCGCGTCCCAAAAACCTTATTCGCCTTCTCCCGGTGCGGGATCACAAAGACAAGGGTTTCGGAGACCTGCTCGCGCGGTCGCTAGCGCACGCAAGCGAACGGACTGGAGACGACTAGACGGCAGCGCAAAAGCGATATGAGGCAAACCCTAGCTCGAGAGGTGTTGAGATGCGTTTTGGCGTGGCCGATAGGTTGCTTATATAGCCCTGTTGAACCGACCTCGTGTCACGATCACGATCTAAATCGGTTTAGGACTCTTGAGTCGTAACTGTTTAGGACTCTGCAACTTGAAGGCCAAGAAACCAAAAACTAAAACTGCAAAAGGAGACCGCGCTCCCGCAAGGCGAGGAGCCGGATTTCGGCGGACCATTCACGCAGGTGTCGCGCACCCGCGCAAGTCGCCCCGCCCCGCCCCGCCCCGCCCGGCGAGGCGAGGCGAGCGAGCGCGCGCGTGTGGACTTCTCTTTCTCCTTCTCACACTAGACTTGAGGAAGTGGAGAGGACTTCCATATTTAAGCAAGTCCTCCTCCCCTTCCACTAGCAAGGTGGGACTAAAGAGTTCCACTTCCCCTCTTTGCACACATGAATGGGCTTTGAGATTTATTTAGGAATTTCAGAATTTATTATTGGGCCAAGCCCATCTAAAATTCTAACAATACCCTACCAGATCTCAAATGCCCATTTAGAGATTTGCCTGTTCCCGTTACTGTTTGATATACTAGTGTTTAGCAAAGACTGTTAAGTTGAACTTCTTCCTATAACCTCAAGTTACACTTATTCACAACTTGAACAATGGACTATGCCTTGAATTGCAAGTTTTGCGTGAAGCAAGTTTTACTCAAGGTTAAACTAGTACCTGGCTGCCAATAGCCTTTCTCCGTGGGTGGAGCATATACGTCATACTTCATGGTCTCTTCATGAGCTTACTAGAGATCACCCTAATCTCATAGACTGCAACGTTTTAACAGTCATGGCTCATATAGGTATGTTCTTTCCAGAATACTCTGTAGGACAACATCTTTGCTTTTAAAAGCCAATAGAACATATTAAGGTCTTTGCCAACCTTCCATACAGTGCCTCATAGCAATGAGAGTATTGCATCTTCACAAAGAGAGGGTTTAGAAATTACTCTCCTCAGTTTACCAATAGCTTGTTCTTCCCAGATTCTTAGTCACGGGATCTCCGATCAAAAAGGTTGGGTTACTACTACTGTAAACTCATATGGGTCTCATACCCATCTCGCTTGATGCGATTTCTATCACATTCCGTGATAACCCTTTTGTAAAGGGATCTGTCAGGTTTTTGTCTGTTTGTACATAAGTCACAGCTATTACTCCGGAGTTTCTCAACTTCCTGACAGACTTCAAACGTCTTTTAACGTGTCTTGTTGACTTCGCATTATCCCTAGCACTGTTCACTTTCGTGATCACTGTTTGATTATCACGGTTCATAAGGATAGCCGGTATTGGTTTTCCAACCACCGGTAAGTCAGACAAGAGCTCACGCAGCCACTCTGCCTCTACAGAAGCTGTATCCAAAGCAGCAAGTTCTGCTTCCATGGTTGATTTAGTCAAAATAGTCTGTTTACAAGACCTCCATGATACGGCACCACCTCCAAGGGTAAAAACATACCCACTAGTGGCGTAGATCTGATCAATATCAGAAATCCAGTTTGCATCACTATATTCCTCTAGCACAGCTGGGTGCCCAGAATAGTGAATTCCAAAACTCATTGTACCTTTGAGATAACGCAAAACTCTTTCAAGTGCATACCAATGATTATCACCCGGATTGGACATGTACCTACTCAACTTGCTCACAGCAAATGAGATATCTGGTCTAGTTGCGCTCGCTAGATACATGAGTGAACCAATAATCTGAGAGTATCTCAGTTGGTCTCTAGCAAACTTTCTGTTCTTTCTCAAAGTCACACTGGGATCATAAGGTGTTGGAGAAGGTTTACTATCCATAAAGCCAAAGCGACTCAAAACCTTCTCAACATAGTGAGATTGCAATAAAGTAATCCCACTCTCATCCTTAATCAGCTTAATATTCAAAATAACATTAGCTTCACCCAGATCTTTCATATCAAAGCTCTTTGATAGGAAAGACTTGACCTCATTAATAACATCAATATTTGTTCCAAAAATAAGAATATCATCAACATATAAACATAATATAACAGATTGACCCCCACCATGTCGATAATACACACACCTATCAGCTTCATTAACAGCAAAGCCTGCACTAATTAAAGTAGTGTCAAACTTCTCATGCCATTGTTTAGGTGCTTGTTTCAATCCATACAAAGATTTCAATAACTTACACACTTTTTGCTCTTCACCTTTTACTACAAACCCATCAGGCTGATCCATATAGATCTCCTCATCCAACTCTCCATTAAGAAAAGTTGTCTTCACATCCATTTGATGAATGAGAAAACCATATGAGGCCGCCAAGGAGAGTAATACTCGAATAGTGGTTAATCTAGCAACAGGTGAATAAGTATCAAAGAAATCCTCGTCTTCTTTTTGAGTATAACCCTTAGCCACAAGCCGAGCCTTGTACTTGTCAATAGTACCATCAGGTCTAAGCTTCTTCTTGAACACCCACTTACAACCCACAGGTTTACAACCAAAAGACAACTCAGATAACTCCCAAGTACCATTAGAAATAATCGAGTCGATCTCACTACGAACAACTTCTTTCCAATCATCTGCATCTGGAGATGCATATGCTTCTGTAATAGAAGGAGTATCATCCACAAGGTACATAATGAAATCATCACCAAAGGATTTTGCAATCCTTCGTCTCTTGTTCCTCACAAGAATTTCATTGTCATCCTCGTCAAGAACTTCATTAAGTGGTTGTTCAAATGACTTAAGCGGAGACTCAATAGGTGTAGTAAAATCAGGAGTTAATTCAGAGGAAAACTTAGCATTGCTACGCATATCTTTCATAGGAAAAATGTTCTCAAAGAATGTAGCATCACGAGATTCAAAGATCGTATCCACATGCATATCAGGTACTTCAGATTTTATTACTAAAAATCTATAGGCAATGCTATGATGTGCATATCCTAGAAAGATGCAATCCACAGTCTTTGGTCCAAGCTTACGCTTCTTAGAAATTGGAACATTGACTTTCGCCAAACATCCCCACGTGCGTAAGTATGTAAGTGATGGTTTCCTTCCAACCCAATACTCGTATGGAGTTGTCTCTTTATTTCCGTTTGGAACTCTATTCAGGACATGACTCGCAGTCAATAAAGCCTCCCCCCACCATGCCTTAGAAATACCAGCAGTATCTAACATGGCGTTCACCAAGTCAGTCAACGTGCGATTTTTCCTCTCGACAATCCCGTTTGATTCAGGAGAATAGGGAGCTGCCCTCTCATGAATAATACCATGTTCCGTACAGAAATCATCAAAGAGCATAGGAAAATACTCACCACCACGATCTGACCTTAGACGTTTAATCATTCTCTCTAGTTGATTCTCAACTTCAGCCTTATAGATTTTAAAGTAGTCTAGCGTTTCATCTTTAGTTTTAAGCAAGTAAACATAACAATATCTAGTTGCATCATCAATTAAAGTCATGAAATATCTCTTTCCACCTTATGTCAACACACCATTCATCTCACAAAGATTAGAATGTATGAGTTCTAGAGGTGCCAAGTTTCTCTCCTCCGCTGCCTTGTGAGGCTTTCGAGGTTGCTTTGATTGCACACAACTATGGCACTTAGAACCTTTGGCAATAGTGAAATCTGGAATTAAACTCAGGCTAGACAAACGTGACATTAAACCAAAGTTCACATGACATAAACGAGAATGCCAAATATTAGAACTATCATTAATTGTGCCACAAATATGATTTACTGACTTATTACAAAAATCTGCCAAAGATAGGCAGAACAAGCCTCCGCAATCATAGCCTTTACCAATAAATTGTCCATGCTTAGACATAACTACTTTATTGGACTCTAAAACTACTTTAAAACCATCTCTCAAAAGAAGAGATACGCTAACAAGGTTCTTGCGTATAGTAGGGACATGTGACACGTTCTTCAGTTGCACGATCTTCCCCGAAGTAAACTTCAGATCTACCGTGCCAACACCACGAACAGAAGCATGTGATCCATTCCCCATTAGGACGGAGGAACCTTGAAGCCCCTGATAAGAATTAAACAGAGAGATATCAGCACACACGTGAATATTAGCACCTGTATCAACCCACCAATTTGGTGATTGAAATACTGATAGTACAGTAGGAAAATTACCATACCTGTCATCAGCATCGCTAGTAGTCACAAGGTTGACATTCTTCCTTTTCCCTTTGCGGTCCGCTCGCTCCGAACACTCTTTGGAAAAATGCCCAAGCTCTCCACAAGTGAAGCACGGCAACTCTGCTTTATTCTTCTTCTTCTTTTTAAATGTAGTAGTAGTTTTGGCATTGAAAGACTTAGGCTTTCCTTTGTACTTGCCATGGTTTTTCTGGACGAAGTGGGCGCTAGCTCTTTCCTCGTTCCCCTTCTCAGTGTTATCTTTAGCCCGAGCCTTCTCTTCAACATCAAGAGATGCTATCAGGTTTTCAACTGATATTTTCTGTCTCTTGTGTTTAAGGCTTGTGGCGAAATTCCTCTAAGAGGAAGGTAGCTTTGCAATAATGCACCCAGCCACAAACTCATCGGGTATAACACAGTTAAGGAGTTCAAGCTCTTTTGCCAGACGGTGTATCTCATGAGCTTGCTCGACTATAGATTTGTTCGCAACAATCTTGTAGTCATGAAAAGTCTCCATGATGTACAACTCTTTGCCAGCATCTGAAGCACCAAAGGCAGCTGCCAGATAATCCCACAAAGTCTTTGCGTCTTTAATGTGCAGAATTGTATCAAAGATATGATCAGCAAGGACATTTTGCACAACTCCCACAAAGATTTGGTTGGCATCCTGGAAAGCTCTCTAATCATCTTCAGAGATATTTCTCTCGGGCATACCAGCACTCACCCAGAACACTTTCATGGCCGTCAACCAATTGGTGACCTTAACTTGCCATCTCTTAAAGTGTTCTCCAGAAAACCTATAATAAGGTTTTTGGATTGTTAAAAGTATAGGCAATTTCCAGATTAAAGCCAGAATATAAATCATGATAAATTGATGATCTAGATATCTCAGATTGTATAGTTTACTAGCATAGCAAAATATGCATAACATGATCTCATACATGACAACCAGTGTAAACATAGCTCGTACACTAGATAGATTAAAAAGCAAGAACAAAGGCATAAGATCTGGTATAAGCATAGACATTAGATCACGAACGGCGTACCTTTCTGTTGCTGGAGAAGACGGTGGCGGAGTCGGTGCTGGACGATCCTCGATGAGCGCTGGAGGAAGAGCTCGGAGCAGTTGACGACGAGTACGTCTTGACGCAGCGCCGCCTGACTTGGACGGTAGACGACCCGTTGTTGAAGATGAGAGCAGTCGCGCGACGAGCGCTTGCCAAAAACCTTATTCGCCTTCTCCCGGTGCAGGATCACAAAGACGAGGGTTTCGGAGACCTGCTCGCGCGGTCGCTAGCGCACGCAAGCGAACGGACTGGAGACGACTAGACGGCAGCGCAAAAGCGATATGAGGCAAACCCTAGCTCGAGAGGTGTTGAGATGCGTTTTGGCGTGGCCGATAGGTTGCTTATATAGCCCTGTTGAACCGACCTCGTGTCGCGATCACGATCTAAATCGGTTTAGGACTCTTGAGTCGTAACTGTTTAGGACTCTGCAACTTGAAGGCCAAGAAACCAAAAACTAAAACTGCAAAAGGAGACGGCGCTCCCGAAGGCGAGGAGCCGGATTTCGGCGGACCATTCACGCAGGTGCTGCGCACCCGCGCAAGACGCCACGTCCCGCCCCGCGAGGCGAGGCGAGCGAGCGCGCGTGTGGACTTCTCTTTCTCCTTCTCACACTACACTTGAGGAAGTGGAGAGGACTTCCATATTTAAGCAAGTCCTCCTCCCCTTCCACTAGCAAGGTGGGACTAAAGAGTTCCACTTCCCCTCTTTGCACACATGAATGAGCTTTGAGATTTATTTAGGAATTTCAGAATTTATTATTGGGCCAAGCCCATCTAAAATTCTAACATGTAGAAATTAGTTATGTTTCACGCTCACAGGCTCGCCGCTCTACATTCTTGTGCAGCTGGCAACAAGAATGTATTCGCAACGTCGTCGTCGACGACCAACGCATGCCAATTTCCAACCCAACGGCACGGTGGTTCGCCGTGGGGCGACCGGCAGGATCGATCGAGTCATCATCTTACATGCGTGTGTGGTTCCAACAAGGACAAGAGATACATGTACACGACCCCATTGGATAAGTCCATGCACAATTTAGGCATTCATCTTTTTTTGGCCGTCTGCTTTTATCCGGCGGTCGTAATCGTAAGTGACACTGCTACAAAAAAAATGTTTTCGAGAGATCCAAATGTATAATAACAAAGACGGTCGAAAAATATGTGTCTCCTAAAATGTCTATCGAATTTTATGGGACGCTAGCCCTATTTACGGTGATAGTTCGAAAATTATCTGTGTATGTCTCCTAAAATGCTATCAAATTTATGGGACAGTGTAGTCCTATTTACGGTGATAGTTAGAAAAGACCAGAGGTCTATATATAAATTGATTTTCATATGCCAAGCCAAATTTTCATACGCGGAATTCTTAAGGGGCTGGTCTCAAATAATAACGAATAACGAATCTAGCCCATCAATAAAGCCCAACAATAAATGAAGCCCAATAATAATAGGGGGCTACGAAAGCTCAAAGACCATCACAGACCTTGGTTTCTCTCTTCTCTCTATGCTAAAATAGTATATCCATCCACACTCTTAATATCCCAGCAAACCTCACTATAAAAACTGTGGTACGGTACCCCGTACGTTGCTACGACTGGGTTTTTAGAGGGATTTATAGATAGTTTTTTTTTGAAACTGTAGATAGTTTTTGTAGATTCACATAGAAGTGTCGGTTTTGTAGCTTATAATATAATGCAGGACCATTCATGATAATTAATTAATTGCAAGTTGAGTATATATATAAGAAAAATATAATAAATAATGCTTATGTATGGTATGGAAATAAATAGAATTCATACAAAAAGATACATCATTGGATCAATATGATATGAGTACTAATGAGATTTCTTAACGTAAATATAAACTATATACTGCCTCCGTACTCGTAAAACATGTCGTTTAGGATATGATTGTGCTTGCCAAGAAGTGATTAATTAGGGATATTTTCTCTGTCTGCCCTTAATAAATAATGTTGTGGGTACAATAACTCTAGCTTAGCCGGTTGGTGGAGGAGACTTGAAGGATCTCGACAAAGTGCGAGCTAAGCAATCTTTCCCTCGCTAGCATTGAGATTTATCTATTTCTCTCTCCATTTGATTAGTCTCCTCATACCCCTCCTAGCTATCTGACGTGGACATCGTTGGGAACACCCTTAGTAGACTTTGAAGGCCGAGATGCCACGAGTGGATGACGACCATGGGCCAGCGCTCAACCGGGAACTAGGAACCAAGGACAATTTTAGTCTCTTGAGCTTTAGAGATCGACCAATACGGAAGCTATGGACGATGATGTGGCTTCCTAAAATCGCACAAAAAAATGTTAATGGGGTCTCCTATTTAGGTATAGTATAAGATGGTGCTCCGCAAGCTGCCCATGGGCCACATGTTTTAATTTGCGGCTGGCGACCTTCGGCAATGTCTGCAGCTAGCCAAGAGCGCATGGATCAGTTCCATTCCGCGGTCGTTGTGTGGTGCTGAGCCACAGTTTCGGTTTCTACCTCTCGGACGTACGTCTTCCTGTCTTTGCGGTTTGTAGATGTTGTCACCGGGATCATCGTCAGACGCCAGATCGATGTAGAGGGCACACCGACAGCTCGATGAGTTGTTTGACTAACATGAGCGAGTATTAACTGATCCAAACGTACAGGCTTTTAACATGAATGAGAATGATGTCGATAAATATGCAGCCTCATTCATGCATGCACGTTGCTGGCGTAACGCTGACGCACGCGTTCTTGCGTCACCAGCATATATTTGGTTGTAACTGATACACGCTAGATAATGCTCACGCTTGCATGGATCGACTCGATCCGTGCCTTCTGGGAGACTGATTATTAAAGTCAAAGGGCAAGCAACTTGCTCAATCATACTCCCTCCGTCCCAAGATACAAGACACGCACGTATTTCAAAATTCAAACTTTCTTATCTTTGACTAACAATTAGCCCAATCATATAAAAAGTTTATACTATAAAAGTAGTTGAATTATATTTATATTTAGAAACACTTTCTAATGATCAAACTTTTATTTCTATAAATTATATATTATGAGAGAAATTATAGGTCAAAATCTATTCTTGGAGACCGCACCGAGTCAAATCGCGCCTTATATCTTGGGACGGAGGGAGTATCATATACTCCCTCCGTCCATAAAAATATGCAATTATGGGATCCGTGCCGGTCAAATAGACTCAAATTTGACCAAGGTTATAATAAAAAGTATTAGTATTTATGTTGTTAAATAAAATTATTATGAAAATATATTCTATTACTAATCTAATGATATATTTTTTGTATTAAAATATTTGTAATTTTTTATATAATTTTGGTCAAAGTTCAAAATGTTTGACTTCTCGATAAGCGAGAATTGCATGTTTTGTTGGACGGAGGGAGTATATATTAGTTGGCATGCATGCGCTTATGCTTCTATATACATGCATCGTGCACTAATTACATGTGATATGGTTTAATATTTGTGACACAACTTGTAAAGTCTCTAGGTGTTTAGAAATCCTACTTTGACATGCTAGCTTGATCTGTAATTTTTTTATATAACTGCTTAAACATGTTATGTTACATATTTTGAAACAACTTGGACAAACAATACACGTACGTAGTTTTCTCAGTTTACACTTTTCCATTATTGTATATCACTACTACAGAAACATGTCTTTAGCCCCGGTTTTCCCAACCGGGACTACCAATCCGGGACTAAAGGTGGGTTGGGACTACCAATCCGGGACTAAAGGTGGGAGCCTTTAGCCCCGAGTGCTCCGAACCGGGGCTAAAGACTCCTACGAGAAAAAATAAATTTGCGTTGGTCAGATTCAAACTCAGCACCTCTCACCTCACGCACGCTTACCAACTGAGCTACACAACTCACGTGATACAGTTCTGGACGTTTTCCTTTTGAATAGTACACTCGTGAAGGACCTTTAGTCCCGGTTGGTAACACCAACCAGGGCTAAAAGGACCTTTAGTCCCGGTTGGTAACACTTTTAGTCCCGGTTGGTATTACTAATCGGGACTAAAGGCTGTGGGACCTTTAGTCCGGCTTAGTAATACCAACCGGGCCACCTTTAGTCTCGGTTGGTTTTAGCAACCGGGACTAAAAGTCTTTAACCCCGGACGTAATTTTTTGCGAGACTATAGCTCAGTTGATAGATCGTCCAAAGGTCATTTCTATTGTAGTGTATATAATGTCGCATCGTTAGGATTTAAAGTGAAACATCCTTAATTTTGTAAAACAAAATTGTTAGTATTGTAAGTTGTAGAATAAATATTTATAGGATAATGATTTTTATTAACAGTCGAGGATACATGTACATTTCTAAGACAATTGAAACAGAAAGTATGCTTTAGTTCTTTAGCTTCTCTGTGAGGTATGACTTCAAGAGAAATTTTGTCATTTACTCCCTCCAATTTGATAAAACAGTCGTTTCGGACAGCGACGCGGTCTCCAAAATATAACTTTGACCACTTGTTTCTTTAAAATATTTATTAGAAAGTGGTATATGTATATTTTTATAAAAGTATTTTTCAAGACAAATTTATTTATATGATTTTTACATCTCTAAACTCAACAATTTAAAAGTTCTTCATGATTTATATTCTCAATGTTTGACCTAAACCTTGTCCAAAATGACTTCTTTTACCAAACTGGAGGGAGTACAACCTTAGCTGCTATACGTACGATCCGTCTTCCACATGGACGGTATAGCTAGCTAGTATATCCGTGTATTGTATAGAGCAAAGTGCATGGCCGGTCCACCAAGTTGTGACGGTGTGCCATCCCGGTCCTCCAAGTCCTTAAGTGTGTCGTTTTGGTCCCTAATCTTAATTTGGGTCTCATTAACGTCCAATCGGGCTTAATCCGCCCTGTTTAGCCGACGTGGCTGTACACCGTGTCGGCTGACGTGTTCTAAATAGCGCGTGCCTCTCTGAAAACGGGGAAAACGCCCCTGCCGCCATCATCTGCGCCTGTTTTGTTCCATCGCCGACCAGGCTGAACTGGATCTGTTGTTCCGGGTGCAATTCATCAGCGCGTTTCAGTGCATTTGTTCAGTTCGTCAGTGTTTCACCAGCATACAGTACCAATGAACTCAATAATAACTAAACAGAAAACTGCAGATGTTTGCATCAGTGTATCAGCATTACACAGAAGTTTAGTGTTTCCCCACAAAAGGCACCAGTACATTAGCTAGGGAGCTCTTAACTAGGACATAAAGTTCAGTGTTCGACCACAAAAAACAGTAAAACTAAACAATCAACTACTGATCATCTGCAGTATCAGGTTTCTTCAGTTGCTTCACCATTTCTTTCATCTTGCTCATAGCTGCCTTGGAAGCCTGCCTTTTGTTGGACTGACCGACTGCATCATTGGAACCTTGTCTCTTGCTGGATCTGACAGCTTGCTGTTTTGATTCAATTAACTTCTCAGTTTTTTTCTTTTTTGCTGCAGTTGCTCTTCCTGCTTTGGTAGAAGTTGTCAGTGGCATAGGTCTTGGTTGCAGTTGATTGTCATTGATGAATTAACAATCTGGTAGGCTACCTTGTGGTTGAGACATCATGGTGGCTTGAGAATCCTACAACCATTAGATGAGGTTGAGAAAAAGTTGTGTTGTGCTAATTTAGTGCAAAGGACATGTACATACCTGTGTACTCATTTGAGTGTACATTGGAGCTTCATCAAGCATGTCCTACAAAACAGTTTACATTATATGTGGTAGTAGTGATTCAGTTTCCCTTTTTTGATGTAGTATGAATTGGTTCCATACCTGATCCAAAAAGAGCTGTTCTCCTCCTTGGCTTTATGTGCCACCACCTGCTTCAGTGTGTGCTTGTCCTTCTTCTTCATTAGTACCTTGGCTAGGACCAGTTTCTGGTTCCTTTTCTTCTACATTGTTTGCTGCATTAGTGGTAGCTTGTTCTCTTTCTTTTTGTAGAGTAGCAGCTGTCCTGGCAACCAGATCCTTGGCTTCTTGTGAACTGAACCCCATCTTCTTCAGTTTGCAACCATGACTGTTATGACCAGCTTCTGAACAGTGGCTGCAGTGCATTACCAACCCATGCTTAGACATTTTGGGTCCATTCTTCCCTTGTCTCTCCATTGGTTGTTTTCTCCTGGACTTTGGTGGCCTCCTAACCTTTTTCTCATAGACTGGTGGCAGCACTTGTGGTCCATTAGTAGCCTCCCATAGGGTTTTGTCTCTACATGGCCAGATGCTAAATCCATAGGCCTGGTTGTATGCGTGAATTGAATAACAATGTGGAAGCACACTTTCTGAAGGGATTCTCTCATGCCTTAGACAAGATATTGCATGTGAACATGGGATGCCAGTGAGCTGCCATCTTCTACAATCACAGGTCTTAGCCATTATGTCCACAATATGCTGGTAGTCCCTCACCATTACCTGGAATACACCCTGCCCTGCTGGCATTGCATAACAGATATTTGCAAATTCTGCATTTTTTGAAACCTTCTTCCTAATCTTGGGACAGATACTTCCACTGAATTGATCTGCAAGCTCAGCTTTCTTGTTAAAATGCCTGGTCATCAGCTGGCACTTAATCTTCTCAAACATACTGAGAATGGGCAGCTCTCTTGCATCAAGTATGCAGCTGTTGAAAACTTCACAATTGTTGTTCAATAAAATGTCACATTTTGGAAACTCTGAGAAAAATGCTCTAGTCCAAGTGTTTGGTGGCATATTTTCCAACCATGCATGAGCATCTTTATTTAGTACCTTCATCTTCTCCATATTCCTAGTCCAAGCTTGTTCTGATGAAGACCTTGCACAAGCCCACAACTGATTCTTGAGCTCCTCACCTTTGAATTTTTCTTGGAAGTTTGAGTACAAGTGTCTAACACAGAATCTGTGTTCTGAGTCCTTGAAAACTTGCTTAACAGCAGGAATTAGACCCTAAAAAAACAAAACAGTCAGACATCTCACACTAAAATGATGATGTAGGAATCTCAAAAACAGTTATTGTTGTACCTTTTGTTTATCAGTCATCAATGTCCAAGGACCAGTGTTGTCAATCTGCAAGTCTTCCTTCAAAGTTTCTAAGAACCATTTCCATGATGCAAGGGACTCTACTTCAACCACTGCCATAGCAATAGGAAAAATGCAGTCGTTGGGGTCCATGCCAACAGCAGTTAGTAGTTGACCTCCAACTTTTGTCTTAATGTGACACCCATCTAAGCATATGATTGGCCTACATCCAGAAAGGAACCCCCTCTTACAAGCATCAATTGACATGTAGCAAGTACTGAAAAGGTTTCCAGCAAGATTAAGGTAGAAGGAGCTATACTCCTTCTCAGTTCCACAGCATAGTCCCATAACATATTGTACTGACTCTCCTCATCACCATTTATCACTTTCATTATCATCCTTCTAGCTCTTGCCAACTTGGTCCTTGAAACTTTGATGTTCCAGTCCTTCTGAACTGTATGTCCAAAACTTGTGATGCTCATCTTCTCATTGGCTCTGAATGATTCCAGATACTTAGCAACCAACCAATTTGTTGTCCATTTCCTCAGTTCCCACTCCCTCTGGCATCTGTGTACTCCATAGTATGTCTTCACTACAAAAGCATTAACTCTTTTGTCAAAGGAAGCATACAAATTCCATGGATACCCTTCTGCACAGTGAGCCCTCAATCTCTTTTTGTCATTTCTTGGCAGCTTGATCTCAACTCTTTTCCTGACACTGTACTCTACAATTGCTTCTCTTAGCTTCTCCATAGATGGAAACTGCAAACCAATAGAGAAAGAGGGATTACTTAGGTCCTCATCCCTAAAGGACTTAAATCTGATTCTAGGCCCACAATCTTCCTCTGAATCTGGAATTTCTAACCCGTCATCATCAGTATCTGGCTCATCATCTGCATCAACAGGCCTCTGCATCTCAGATGCTTTTAATTGGTGTCGGTGTTTCGAAACTGGGGGTATGACACCAACGAGTAATATGATCGCGTGCTCTCTTCCTGGATGGTGATGCAAGATGACACAAGGATTTATCCTGGTTCGGGCAAAGAAGGCCCTACGTCCAGCGGGGAAGGATGTTCTTGTATTACTTGCACCTAAGTGCTTGTACAGGGGCGAATACAAGCTTGGTCAGCGTGGACCGGGGTCCGGACCCAAGTGTGTGGGTGTAAGGCGCTCTGACGTGTTTTTGTAACCGTGCGAATGAAGGCCCTGGCCTCCCCTTTTACAGAGCAAGGGGAGGCCAGGGTTACACAGGGGTTTTACAAGTGTCGGGGCGTACGGTGCCCAATACGAAGTAGGGTAGGAACCCTGTCTTGTCGAAGACATTGTAGCCGACGTGGGCGTTGCTGTTGAGGCGTCCTTGGGGCGTGGCCTCCATCCCGGGCGCGGACGCGGAGGCGTGGCGAGATGGAAGCCGTACAGCGCCCATCCCGGAACGTACAGGGCGCGGCGAGGTCCCTCCGGGCCTTGGGGTACCTGTCCTTCAATATCGTGGGAGCAGTTAGGGCTCGAGGGGCGCAGAGCCGACCTCGAGGTAGCGCCTGCGGGGGGCTCGAGCTCCCGCAGGTATGGGCAAGTCCTGGAACGCCCGGTCGTTCAGAGGGATTCCAGGCCTCGAGAGGCGGCTCGAGGGCGCTATAGTGCGGGGTATGGCCGAACAGTGCTGTACTGGCGCCCTTTTGCCCATGCTTGTGGTGAAAACGAGACTTGACTCTGACTCCGGTCACTGTGGCACATGCTGTGTACCAGAGGATGTGACCGGAGTTGGTGAATGCGTCGAATGCGTGGTATGGGGCTAGCTGCTGGTATCCGTGCCGCTCGAGGGAGACGTGAAGCGTCTCGAGGGATAGGCTGCTGTGCTTGAGGGGCTCGAGGTCCTCGCGTGGGGTCTCGAGGTTTAGTGGAGCGCTCGCCCGAGGCCTGGATTGGGGGGCTCGGGCGAGACGGAAAACGAGCGCTCGCCCGAGGCCCGGCTTGGAGGGCTCGGGCGAGGCGGAAAACGAGCGTTCGCCCGAGGCCTGGCTTGGAGGGCTCGGGCGAGACGGAAAGCGAGCGTTCGCCCGAGGCCTGGCTTGGAGAGCTCGGGCGAGACGGAAAGCGAGCGTTCACCCGAGGCCTGGCTTGGAGGGCTCGGGCGAGACGGAGGGAGTGCGCTCGCCCGAGGCCTGGCTTGGAGGGCTCGGGCGAGACGGAAAACGATCGTTCGCCCGAGGCCTATCTTGGAGGGCTCGGGCGAGGCGGAGGGAGTGCGCTCGCCCGAGGCTTGGCTTGGAGGGCTCGGGCCAGGCGGAGGGAGTGCGCTCGCCCGAGGCTTGGCTTGGAGGGCTCGGGCGAGGCGGAAAACGAGCGCTCGCCCGAGGCCTGGCTTGGAGGGCTCGGGCGAGGCGAAAAGCGAGCGTTCGCCCGAGGCCTGGCTTGGAGTGCTCGGGCGAGCCTCTTATTCGTTTTGCATCGATTGGGGGTACCCCTTTGGCGTTCCCCCGACAGTAGCCCCCGAGCCCTTGTGCGAGTGCTTGCATTCGCGCAGGGGCTCCAGATTGGTACCTCGATGGATAGCTAACTGGTCTCGAGGGTTTTGTTGATTTGATTCCGTGGGTGTCGTGCGAGCGACACCCGCGGGTGTAGCCCCCGAGGCTACGGGGGAGTGGTTAGAACTCCCTCGTGGGCTTCCCGAAGAATTCTCCGTCGCTTGGGACCCTTCTGCCCAGTGGGCGCGCCTTTTTAGGCGGAAATCGTCAGGTAGCGGAGATCGTGGCGCCGTGTACCTGCCAACGGCTCGAGATGTGGTTCGGTAGTCTCATTAAATGTTTGCTGTTACCTTTCCCTTGTCATGGGAGGCACCGTCCGAGGCTTGGCTCGGAGGGCTCGGGCGAGACGGAGAACGAGCGATCGTTCGAGGTCTGGCCTTGAGGGCTCAGGCGAGACGGAGGACGAGCGTTCGCCCGAGTCCTGAAAAATCTCATGTTCACACAAAGAAAAGAGATTAGTCATAACTGTCCGAGTTTTTAGACCCTCTTTCGTCGAGGGGTGCCAGGCTGAATCGACTGGCCGGCTCCTCGAGCTGTCCGGCATGCCGGTTGCCCTGGCTTGTCATCCTGCGAGCCCTTTCGATCGGATGCGAGGGGGGATGCCTCGTACTACCCCGAGTGGGCGAGTATCGAGGTTCCCGGTGAGCTGGTAACGGGGAATCCAAGTGAGAGCTCGTGCCCCGTTCGATAGGGGTCGACTGTGGCCCGGAGGCGGTCTCATAAAGCATGGGTGCTCAGTCTGCAGGAGTGTCGGGTCCATTCGATAGGACCCGGTGGCTCGATGCCTCCCTCCGAGGGGATCTCACTGCATGTCAAGCTCCCCGCCTTGGATTCACGTGAGGGGCCTCGAGGGCTTGGCCCTCGAGTGGTGCCGCGAATGGCGCCCCTTGGTGTCCCTGACTCGGGCGCTCGAAGCCGGCTGTCGAACCCTTTTCGAGGGCCAGCCTTCGCTGCTTCGAGACTTAGGGCCGGGGCCCGTTTTTACCTTCGTGAAGAAGCCTCCATCGTCTGGGAATCCTTCTGCCCGTTGGGCGCGCCTTTTTAGGCGGAAATCGTCAGGGAGGGCGGCGGACGCGAAGCCGGAGCGACGGTCGCGGCGGGCCCGGGTAGTAGAGCGAATGGAGAGCGGCCGCGTGTACCCTGCATCCGGCTCAAGACGCGGTTAGGTGGGCGCATTAAATGCCGCGCGGTTACCTTTTTGCGTCGTGGGAGACCCTGCCCGTTGGGGTTTCCCTTATAAATATCGAAAGAGGGGAAAAGGAATCCTTTACTTTGCCTTTGCCTTCACCGCCGCCGTAGCCTTCACACGTCCTCTCCCTCGAGCTAGTTGATTGGGAATCTACCGGCCGTCCGTCTGCCACTCAGGTTCGCGCCGTGACCGCCATGGCCGCCCAAATGCTGCCGGCCGAGGACTGGAATCCGACGAAGGTGACGCAGAGCGAGATGGACTCGCTGGTGGCCCAGGGGCTTCTGCGCCCCAACCCGGAGGAGGGACCCGCATGGTGGGTTGTCCCTTCGGCGGAGCACCGGGAGCCGCACCCGCCAGAGGGGTACGTGGTGAGCTTCGCGCGCTACCACCGTATGGGGCTCGGCGTCCCGCCGAGCTGCTTCATGCGGGGGCTGGCCCACCACTTCGAGGTGGAGCTGCAGCATTTCTCCCCCAACTCCATCTCACACGCCACCATATTTGCCGCGGTGTGTGAGGGGTACCTGAAGATGGAGCCGCACTGGGATGTTCGTCCATCTCTTTCGGGGCGAGCTCTTCATCAAGTCCTAAAGCCCAGCGGGAGGCGGCCCGTGCGCATGGGCTCCCTCACCATCACCGCGAGGGCGGGGACCCGTCAGCCAATGTCCCCCGCGAGTACCTGCGATACAAGCTTTCCCCACCAACCAGGCCGGGTGGGACGACCATTGGTTCTCCTGCGGAACGAAGGCGACCTCTTTCCGCAGTACACCGGCAGGGTCCTCACTCAACGCCCGGAGAAGTGGACCTGGGGCGTCGCGGCAGACAGGCAACGCCACCTGGCCCCGCTGATGGAGATGATGAAGACGCTGGTGGATGAGAAGAAGCTGACCGTGCAAGCGGTCATTTGGGCGTTCCACCAGCGAAGAGTTCTCCCGCTGGCGGACCGCCCCCTTCTTATGCACGAGATGGGGCCGAAGGCCCAGCTCGAGGCGCCAATCGCTCGAGGGTGGCCGAGGGGGGTTGTCCCGGAACGAGGGCGTCTCCCGGGTGTCAATCACGATCCAGGGGCCGTTCATCCCTGAGTACACTCACCTGGTCGCCATGGCACCCGACAGGGGTGTCTCGACCTGGTAACCTCCCTCGAGCTAAGCTGTCTCGAGCCTCCTCCCCCCTTTTTCCTCCTTCGAACCTTTTGCATCCTTCTTGTGGTTTGTCTCGTCACGCTTCTTCTTTTTTCAGGGGGCGTTACTTGTCGCGCGTCGAGGCCCCCGGTGAGGGAGGACGCCGCGGATATTCAGGTGAGGCGCCTCTCTGCTCGAAAGACGGAGAGCAAGGATGCCAGGAAGAAGAAGGAAAAAAACAAAAACTTGCGTCGCTTAGCTCGGGAGCAGAGACTGGCGAAGGCTCGTCGTAACCGTCAGCCTGGGGACGGGTCCCCCGAGCTGAGCTCCTCGAGCTCGGGAGGAGGAGAGTGGTGATGAGGAGGAGAGCGACGACGAGGGGATGGACACGCGCGCCTGATGCGCGCGGGGGTTGTCGATGACAGGGCTGACCGCTCCTCTGTGCAGGAGGATATCCTGGAGGTCCCCCCGGCGAGGGATCGCGCGGGACGCAGCCGCGGACGGCGGCATCAGGCCCCGTCTTGTCGGGGGCTCAGGGTACGTCGAGCTCCGCGCTGGTCGCGCCGGCTGTCGCGAAGAAGCCACGGACTAGGGGCTATCGCCGCTGCGCAGAGGGACACCACGGCCGCGTCGGCCCAAGCGGGGGTCTCGAGAGGGGCCGGCCCTCGAGAAGCGGCCGACAGGTCGAGAAGGACTCCGGGCTTGACCGTCGCGAGTCGTCAAGGGCGCCGTCGAGCCCGCGGAGGAGCGGTCAGCACGAGAGGGCGTCGAGCCCCCCCCATTCTGACCGTCGGGGAGGAGCCCCCGGGCTTCCCGTGACCAGGGGCGTGAGCGTCCCCTGAGTCCATCGCCGCATCGCCGCCGGGACGCAGAAGCGGATGCGGGAGGGCGCGACCGTCAGCGTGAGCGCCGGAGCAGGTCCCGGAGTCCGCACCGGGCAGGCGCCACGACGACAGGTCGAGGGGGGCACGGTCGCCTTCCCATGAAGTGGGGCGGAAGGAGGCCTCTCCCTCGAGGTCGAGTCATGAGAGGCATCGGGAGCCCTCCCCCCGCCCCAGCCCAGCGGAGACGGCCCAGGCGCAGGGCTCGAGTCATGGGGTGGGCTCGGAGCCCCCGAGTGGGTCCGGCGGATCCGGGAAGAAGCACAGCCGCCACTTCGGGTGAGTAACTTTCTTGGGTCTCGTCTGTGGTGGGGTCTTACCTTTTTACCTCTGATGACGCATGCCATCTCTGGTATCTCAGGGGGAAGCGCTCCTACCAGGAGGTGGACCTTGCTTCGTCCAAGCGGGCCAGGACCTCGAGCCCCGTCGCGGCGCAAGTACCTCGAGGTATGGCACCTTCCTCCGCTAGAGAAGCCGCTTGGCTGGAGAAGGCTCGAGCTGCTATGGCTCGAGGAGGCCGGATGACCGACGCGGATTTTGGTGAGGCCGTCGCCATCGACCGCATGGGTCGAGGCACTCTTCCCGGTTCTGACATCACTGTAATCTCGTATTGCAGGGCCACAGCTCACGGCCTCGAGCCCGCCTGGCCACACCCACTGAAGCGCTGCCTCCTCCCCCTCCTCCTCCTGTGATGGCGTCAGTCGGGAGCGCCACCCTTCCTCACGCTACGACGGCTGTTTGGTGGAAGCGCCTGGGGCGAGCACGGCCCCGCCGGTGTCTGGGGCCGAGGAGACCGCGCCCCTCGAGGCACCGACCGACACGAGCCAGGCTGCGGAGGAGGGAGAGGGGGGAGCGGCGTTGGCGGAGGAGGGGCCGACGGTGGAGGACCTCCTGAACGAGCTGGAGCGGGGGCCGCTCCTCGCCGCGGGCTTGAGGACGGCGGAGGCGTCCGAGGCACGGCTAGCGCTGACAAGGCGCCGGAGGGCCCGGCCAGGGAAGAGCCGGGGCTCGTGCCGCTGGGCGGCGGGCCGCAGTCAGGGCAGCTCGGGGCGGAGGAGGGTTTGCCCGACGTCGAGCTTGTTCGGCCAGTATGGCCGTCTCCCGACGCGCCGAGCCCGTCCCTCGCCATGGTCTCCGTCAGGCAACCGGTTCAGCTGGGGGCCCCGCGCGAGTGTGTGGTCCATCTTCCGGGAGGTGGCCGAGCTCATGGCGGAGGCGGAGCGGTCTTGCTCCGAAGAGGCGGGCCGGTCCGCACAGGTGTCGGCCGCCCTCGCGAGGGCTGAGGCGGAGCTTCAAGATCTCCGCGCTGAGCTGGGCCGGAACGCCCAAATGGCGAGCCGGCTCAACGAGGCGGAGGCGGAGGTCCGGGCGGCTCGAGGTGAGGCCGCTCGATCCAAGGAGGAGGCCGCCGCCGCTCTCGAGGCGTCGAGGAAGAGGCCGCGGACGCCCGAAGCGAGGCTCCTCCTCCGCCCGGGCCGACGCTGAGGCGGCGAGGCAGGAGGCCGCTGACGCCCGTGGCGAGGCCGCTCTACCGCCCCAACCGCCCGAACCGCGGAGGCGGCGAGAAAAGAGGTCGAGGACGCCGAGAGCGGTATCGCCACCGCCCGAGCTGCCGAGGGGGCGGCGCGACAGGAGGTGATCCGAAAGGATCTGGCCCTCGTGGAGGCGGGCCGGCTGATCGAGGAGCTTAGATCTGAGAAGCTCCTTATGTTGGCCGAGAAGCGCAGGCTCGAGCAGCGCGCTGAGGGCCTTACCAGCGACCTCGCCGCCCTGGGGCAACATTGCGATGGTGAGGCTCATACCTTGTCCTTGTTTGGGTCTTCGGAGTTTTTTGTTACGCCGCAGTCTCGTCTCACTCTTCCTTGTTTGTTGCGCAGGGGTCGAGAAGACGGTCGAGGAGCTCCGCGAGACGAACCAGGCTCTCTTGGACCAACTCCAAGACGAGACGATGGTGGCGGAGCGGGCACGTACTTCCCTCGACCGGCTCGGCCCTATGTGGGGTGCTCCTCCGGTGGCTGCGGCAGAGGGTGCGGTTGACCGAGGCGACGCCTTGGTCGACGCCTGTGTGCTCCTCGACGCAGCCGCGCGGGACCGTGTCCGGCAAGCTCTCCACTATGGTGTCAAGCAGACGCTCGCGGTCGTCCGCTCCGGCTTCCGCTTCCCGGTCCATGTCATCGCCAATGGCTTCATCGAGATCGAGGGGAAGGACGAGGAGTGGAACAACCGCCGTGTCGACAAAATTTGGAGAAGATGGAGAGGCCGGGGACGTCGCTCGCGAAGATCTTTGAGGAGGACGTGCTGCCTCCTGACGCCAGCAGCGGCGTCGAGGGCTCTCCTCCCTCTAGCTCGGGCGTCGAGGTTGATCCTGCCGTCGTGGACCTCGGGAAGGAGTACCGTACCGACGAGGACTGAGGCCTGCGTGCCAAATTTGGGCGTCGAGGCCCTTGTAAGAATTTTATGACATGAATGAGGGTACGTCGAGACCCGAATGTATATATGACTTGTTTATGAAAAGAGTTGTTTTCTTTTCAAATGCGTTTGACCACATCTCTTTGTTGCAAGCTCGAGCTTCTGCGGGCTTAGCCTGTGTTCCTTCGATACGTCGCGAGCCCCTCGAGGGGAGGCGTAGGTGGGGTACCGTAGCCCGGGGGCGTAGGTGGCCGTCTGCGTCGACGCCTCCCGACCCTTGGAGGCTCGAGGTAACTTAGGATTTAGACGTCGCTAGTTCACTCGAGGCACGAGTCGAGACGAGGGTCGAATTTTTTGAAAAGAAAACACGCGTTTTTTCCGGAGTGTGGGGGGTGGTTACCCCCTTGTCAGCCCCCGAGGGAGGCTCGACCCTGAGCAAAGCAGGGTCGAGGCTACCTCGAGATTTAAGCAAAATGAAAGACAATGCACGAGTTTGTTCATTCATTTTGGACGTGTTTGTACAAAGCAGCAAAATGAATGAGGCCTCGAAGCCTTAAGGGTAGAAGCGACGTAGCTGAGATATGTTCCACGCGTTCGCCAGGATCCTGCCTCGATCGTCGTAGAGCTTGTATGTTCCTGGCTTGAGCACCTCAGCTACGGTGTATGGGCCTTCCCACGGAGGAGTGAGTTTGTGGCGCCCTCGTTGTCTTGCAGCCGTCGAAGCACGAGGTCCCCCACCGCCAAGTCCCTTTTGCGTACGTGCTTGTCGTGGTAGCGTCGAAGCGTTTGCTGGTAGCGTGCGGAGTTGATGAGCGCCACGTCTCGGGCCTCCTCGAGTTGGTCCTTGGCGTTGGCGAGCTTTTCGTCATTGGTTTGCTCGTTGTAGGCTCGAAGTCGAGGGGAGCCATACTCGAGGTCTGTAGGCAAGACGGCCTCGGCACCGTAGGTTAGGAAGAACGGAGTGAACCCGGTGGCTCGACTTGGCGTTGTCCTGAGGCCCCACACACCGAGGGGAGTCTCTGCAGCCCACCCCTTTCCGAAATTTTTGAGGGTTTTGAACACCTCGGCTTCAGCCCATGGAGTATCATGCCGTTGGCGCGCTCGACCTCGCGTTGCATTGAGGGTATGCGACCGAGGCCCAGGTCACGCGAATGCTGTTGTCGTCGCAGAAGTTGGTGAACTTTTTGCCCGTGAATTGGGTGCCATTGTCAGTGATGATGACGTTGGCACACCAAACCGGTACATGATGTTGGCGATGAACTCGACAGCCTTCTCGGAGGTAGGGTCGCCTATCGGCTTAGCCTCGATCCACTTGGTGAACTTGTCGATGGCCACGAGCACGTGTGAGTGCCCTCCACTCGTCTTTTTGAGGGGACCCACAAGGTCGAGCCCCCAAGCGGCGAATGGCCAAGTAATTGGGATCATCTGCAGGGCATGTGCGGGTTGGTGCGTCTGCTTGGCGTAGAATTGACACCCATGGCACGCCCGGACCAGGCGCTTGGCGTCTCCAACGGCGGTCGGCCAATAGAAGCCTTGACGGAAGGCGTTCCCAACCAGGGTCCTTGCGCTGCGTGGTGGCCGCAAGCCCCCGAGTGCATATCGTCGAGGAGCTTGCGCCTTCCTTGAGTGGGATGCAGCGTTGAAGGATCCCAGTCGGACTTCGTCGGTATAGTTTCCCGTTCGTCGCCGTAGATGACGTAGGTCTTGGCCCTCCGAGCGATGCGTCGGGCCTCCGTCTTGTCTTCTGGTAGCTCGCCTTGCGTCAGGTAGTCGAGGTAGGGCGTCCGCCAGTCGAGGAGTCGTGATGAAGAAGAGGCGGGTGCGTCGACCTGCATCGCCTCAGCGGACGTCGAGGGTCATTCTCGAGGGGTGGCGTTGAAAGTCGAGCCCCCGTGTCTTGCTCGAGGGGTGGCGTCGAGGGCCAGCCCCCGGGTCGATTTGACGGATGGCTCGAAAACGTCCCTCGAGAAGACGTCTGGTGGAACCGTGCCGCGCGTAGATGCCAACTTTGCCAGCTCGTCTGCGGCCTCGTTGTACTTTCGAGCTATGTGGTTAAGCTCGAGGCCGTAGAACTTATCTTCTAGCTTGCGCACCTCCCCGCAGTACGCTTCCATCCTGGGATCGATGCAGCTCGAGGCCTTCATGACCTGGTCGACGACGAGCTGCGAGTCCCCTCGAACGTCGAGGCGTCGGACCCCGAGCTCGAGGGCGATGCGCAGCCCATTGACGAGGGCCTCGTACTCGGCGACGTTGTTGGAGGCGGGGAAGTGCAAGCGTAGCAGGTAGCGCATGTGGACTCCGAGGGGTGAGATGAAGAGCAGGCCCGCGCCTGCCCCCGTCTTCATGAGGGATCCGTCGAAGTACATGGTCCAGAGCTCAGCTTGAATCTGCGCCGGCGGGAGCTGAGTGTCGGTCCATTCGGCAACGAAGTCCGCCAACGCTTGCGACTTGATGGCTTTTCGCGGGGCGTAGGTGATGGTCTCCCCCATTAGCTCGGCGGACCACTTGGCGATACGCCCCGTGGCCTCCCGATTATTGATGATCTCACCGAGGGGGAAGGATGACACCACCGTTACGGGATGAGCGAGGAAGTAGTGCTGGAGCTTGCGCCTCGTGACGATGATGCCGTAAGCAGCTTCTGGATGTGCGGGTACCGGACCTTGGCCTCGGAGAGCACCTCACTGGTGAAGTACACTGGCCGTTGGACCGGCAACATATGACCCTCCTCGTACCTCTCGACGGCTATGACCGCGCTGACCACCTGAGTGGTTGCGGCCACATAGAGGAGGAGAGGCTCGGGGAATCGCCATCCTGGGCTGGTTGTGGTGGCACGAGAATTGGCGCGGAGGTCAGCAACCCCTTCAACTTGGTTAAGGCTTCCTCGGCTTCGGTAGTCCACGCAAAGCGTTCCGTCTTCTTCAGCAGGCGGTAGAGGGGTAGCGCCTTTTCCCCTAGCCTCGAGATGAATCTGCTGAGAGCGGCCAGGCAGCCCGTCACTTTCTCTCACACCCTTGAGGTCTCGAATTGGGCCCATCCTTGTGACGGCTGAGATTTTTTCAGGGTTTGCCTCGATCCCCCGTTGTGAGACAATGTAGCCAAGCAGCATGCCTCGAGGCACACCGAAGGCACACTTCTCGGGTTGAGCTTCACATTCTTGGCCCGGAGGCACTCGAACGTGGTCTCGAGATCGCCGATGAGGTTCCCGACTTTCTTGGTCTTCACCACGATGTCATCGACGTAAGCCTCGACGGTCTTGCCTATATGTACACCAAAAATATGCTGCATGCAACGTTGGTACGTTGCCCCGCGTTTCGAAGGCCGAAGGGCATTGTAACGTAGCAATACATGCCAAAAGCGTAATAAAAGAGTTGCAAGTTCGTCGGACTTTCTCATCTTAATTGGTGGTAACCGGAGTATGCATCAAGGAACGAAAGCACTTCGCACCCAGCAGTGGAATCGACAATCTGATCAATTCTAGGTAAAGGAAATGGAACTTTTGGACATGCTTTATTCAGACCAGTGTAATCTACACACATCCGCATTTTTCCATTCTTTTTCCTAACTAGTACAGGGTTAGCTAGCCACTCTGGGTGAAATACCTCCTTGATGAATCCGGCCGCCAAAAGCTTGTGCACCTCCTCGCCGATGATCCTGCGCTTTTCCTCGTCGAAGCGGCGCAGGCGTTGCTTCACCGTCTGGACCCGGCCTGGATCTCCAAGGCGTGCTCGGCGACTTCCCTCGGTATGCCCGGCATGTCCGAGGGGCTCCACGCAACATGTCGATGTTCGCGCGGAGAAAGTCGACGAGCACTGCTTCCTATTTGGGCTCGAGGCTGGTACTGATGGTCAGCGTCTTGCCATTGGCCGAGGTCGGGTCGACGGGTATTTGCTTGGTGTGCTCAGCCGGCTCGAAGGTGCCGGCGTGGCGCTTTGCCTGGGGCTCCCTCGGGCCAAGCTGCCAAGGCCTCGAGCGAGTCGAGGTGGACGTTGGCCTCCCCACGCTCGACGCACTCCACGTCGCAGTGGTATGCGTGCTCGTAGGAGGTGTCGACGGTGATGACCCCTTTTGGCCCCGGCATCTTGAGCTTCAAGTACGTGTAGTTAGGAATCGCCATGAACTTGGCGTAGCCTGGCCGGCCGATGATGGCGTGGTAGGTCCCTTGGAAGCCGACCACCTCGAAGGTGAGCGTTTCCTGACGGAAGTTTGCCGGCGTGCCGAAGCAAACCGGCAGGTCGATGCGCCCGAGGGGTGGGCCTTTTTTCCTGGTACGACTCCGTGGAACCCCCCGACACTGGGTCGGAGCTGTCCCTCTGAAATCCCCAGGAGGTCGAGGGTCTCGAGGTATATGATGTTGAGGCTCGAGCCCCCATCCATCAACACCTTGGAGAACCGAACGTCGACTATGACGGGGTCGACGACGAGGGGTACGCTCCCGGGTTTATGACACGGTCCGGATGGTCGTCACGGTCGAACGTGATCGGCGCATCAGACCAGTCAAGGTACCGGGGGGCGTCGTGGCCGAGTGCAAAGATCTCGCGGCGCTCCTTCTTTCTTTCTCGAGCTGAGAGCCCGACGGTCGGCCCCCCGTAGATCATGTAGCAGTCGCGCACCGGGGGAAGTTGCCGTCCGCGTCCCCTTCGCCGCGCCGTTTGTTATCCTTGCCCACGAGCGCGTCTTCTTTTTTATCGCCGAGCTTGGAGTAGTAGCCTTTCAACAGTCGACAGTCCTTTAACTTGTGATTTACGGGGCCCCTGTGGTAGGTGCAGGGATCCTCGAGCATCTGGTCGAAAACAGCCCCGTCAGGGGGGCCTCGGGGCTTCTTAGGCTCGAGGGCGCCTGCGAGCACCTCTTGGTCGTCGTCATCGGCGCCACGCTTCGCCTTCTGGCCCTTGCGTTTGTTTTTCTTCCTTTTTTTGTTGCGTCATTGTTGTCGTTCTTGGCGTCGTTGCCCTTGTTCGAGCCTTCCGGCGCGATCACCGCCTTACCTTTGTCCGTGGAACGGCCAAAGAAGGCCCCCACTGCTTCGTCGCCCGAGGCAAAGCTGGTGACGCGATCCATCAGGTCCTCGACCGTCCCGGGACGGTAGCGTCCTAGCTCATGAACAAGCTCTTGGCATGTCGTGCCCGCGAGGAACGCTGAGATGACGTCCTCGTCAGGCACGTGGGGGAGCTCGAGACGCTGCTTCGAGAACCGCCGAGCAAAGTCGCGGAGGGGCTCGTCCGCCGCCTGCCTGCAACGCCGTAGGTCCCAGGGGTTGCCTGGGCGCACGCAGGTCCCCTTGAAATTCCCGTCGAAGACCCTGACTAGGTCGGCCCAGTCATGGATCCGATCCGGCGGGAGCCCCTCGAGCCACCGGCGGGCGGTGTCCGAGAGGTAAAGTGGGAGTTGGCGTATGATCACACGGTCGTCGTTCTTTGCTCCGCCCAGTTGGCAGCCTAGGCGGAAGTCCGAGAGCCAGAGCTTGGGCTCGACCTCCCCGTCATACTTCACGATGTTGGTCGGCGGTCGGAAGCGGTCGGGGGGGTTGAGCTGCGGATGGCCCGGCTGAAGACTCGGGGGCCCGGGGGCTCGAGGACTTGCCGGTCCTCGTCGCTGTCGTAGCGCCCCCCTCGATGGCGCTATAGCCACGCTCTTGGGCCCCCTTGTCCTTGCGCCGTCGGTTGATGTCGTTGCGGGCGTCGTTGGGGTCTCGAGGTGGCCGGTTGTCGACGATCCGTTCGCGGACTGGCCTAGCTCGAGAGGCGTCCGGCTGGTGGACGGATGCCTCGCGATCGTCGCGGGGCGTGTCCGCCGGCCTCCCCGAGGCTGCTCCGCGTCGGCGTGACGCCGAGCTCTCGGCCTGCTGTACCGCGGCTGTCTCGAGGAGGTTTTCATTTCCCCGAGCATGCGCCTGGCGTCGGGGTTGGAGACGGCGGGCAGGTCACGGAGCATCATCGCCGCCGCCACCACGTTCTGCCCGGCTCGCGGGAAGCATACCTCGGGGCGTGCTGGTGCCCCGTCCTCGAGGATCCGCCGGTGGACCTCTCGAGCCCGACCTCGAGCTCCGGCTCCTCGGGGCTGGGGTGGTTCCTGCATCAGGGTTTGCCGGAGCTGCAGCAGGTGTCGCCGTTCTTCCTCGGCTTTGGTGATTGCCTCTTGCACTTGTGCGAGTTGCGCCGCCCGGCCGTCGTCGTGCTGAGGCGGTACAGCCGGTGCCGGAGGTTCGATCCTCCTTTGAACACGTGACCCGCCTGCCGCGGCCACGTCGCTGGGGCCTTCTAGATCGAGCGCTGGTCTGCCGTCGTCGCCCTCGTCCTCGGTATCACACGCGACCCCCTCGAGTTGAAAGCACTCCCTGGTGGGATCCCAGAGGTCGGGGTCGTGGTAGTCGTATTCGTCGGAGTCGGAGCTGCCGACGGCGTGCCGTCTTGGCAAATGCTGGGACCGCAGCTCGCGGTACCATTCTCCGACGGTGGATCGCCGGGGAGGCTCGATGGCCGCGAGAAGCCGCGGTCGACATACGTGGGGTGGACGATCTCCAGGTTGGCCATGGCCTGCAGTAGCACGCCCGGGCGCTCCCCCTGGCCTGCTGGCGGTCGGTCCCGACGGCGCTCGTTGAGCCGACGGGCGTGGCTGCTGCGGAGCTGACGAGGCCGAACGGGAACTGCCGGCGTCGAGCGCGGTTCACCTCATGCGGGAGGAGGCTGGGTGGCGCCGACGGTGCACGGCTCGGAGGCCTCTGGCCTGGCTCCTGGTCCGTGCGCACGGGAACGCGAGGTCGCTGGGGCGGGGCGGGCGGGCGCCCTGGAAGTCTCCCGCCGTGCGTCGGGCAGGCTCCTCCTTGGGAACTCCGCGCCGGCCACGGGGAAGTGGGAGTGCGCCGCCGACACGGCCTGTGCCGGCGACGACGACGGCGCCGCTCACGGGTGGCCGCTCACGTGTGTGCGTGGGCGACGTGCCACGCTACTCGCACGGGGTGGCGTGACACGCCCTCCACTCGGGCCCTCCATGGAGAGCAAGGTCGGCTCGTCGCCGTTGTCGATGGCCAGGAACTCAAGGCTCCCGAACCAGATGACGGCGCCGGCACAGAACGAAGGAGTCGAAGCAGCCATCCAGGAAACAGCGAGAAATCGACTCGACACGCGAAGCCCCTACCTGGCGCGCCAACTGTCGGTGTTTCGAAACTGGGGGTATGACACCAACGAGTAATATGATCGCGTGCTCTCTTCCTGGATGGTGATGCAAGATGACACAAGGATTTATCCTGGTTCGGGCAAAGAAGGCCCTACGTCCAGCGGGAAGGATGTTCTTGTATTACTTGCACCTAAGTGCTTGTACAGGGGCGAATACAAGCTTGGTCAGCGTGGACCGGGGTCCGGACCCAAGTGTGTGGGTGTAAGGCGTCTAACGTGTTTTTGTAACCGGCGAATGAAGGCCCTGGCGTCCCCTTTTATAGAGCAAGGGGAGGCCAGGGTTACACAGGGGTTTTACAAGTGTCGGGGCGTACGGTGCCCAATACGAAGTAGGGTAGGAACCCTGTCTTGTCGAAGACATTGTAGCCGACGTGGGCGTTGCTGTTGAGGCGTCCTTGGGGCGTGGCCTCCATCCCGGGCGGGACGCGGAGGCGTGGCGAGATGGAAGCCGTACAGCGCCCATCCCGGAACGTACAGGGCGCGGCGAGGTCCCTCCGGTCTTGGGGTACCTGTCCTCCAATAGCGTGGGAGCAGTTAGGGCTCGAGGGGCGCAGAGCCGACCTCGAGGTAGCGCCTACGGGGGCTCGAGCTCCCGCAGGTATGGGCAAGTCCCGGAACGCCCGGTCGTTCAGAGGGATTCCAGGCCTCGAGAGGCGGCTCGAGGGCGCTATAGTGCGGGGTATGGCCGAACAGTGCTGTACTGGCGCCTTTTGCCCATGCTTGTGGTGAAAACGAGACTTGACTCTGACTCCGGTCACTGTGGCACATGCTGTGTACCAGAGGATGTGACCGGAGTTGGTGAATGCGTCGAATGCGTGGTATGGGGCTAGCTGCCGGTGTCCGTGCCGCTCGAGGGAGACGTGAAGCGTCTCGAGGGATAGGCTGCTGTGCTTGAGGGGCTCGAGGTCCTCGCGTGGGGTCTCGAGGTTTAGTGGAGCGTTCGCCCGAGGCCTGGCTTGGAGGGCTCGGGCGAGACGGAAAGCGAGCGTTCGCCCGAGGCCTGGCTTGAGGGCTCAGGCGAGGCGGAAAGCGAGCGCTCGCCCGAGGCCTGGCTTGGAGGGCTCGGGCGAGACGGAAAACGAGCGTTCGCCCGAGGCCTGGCTTGGAGGGCTCGGGCGAGACGGAAAGCGAGCGTTCGCCCGAGGCCTGGCTTGGAGGGCTCGGGCGAGCGGAGGGATGCGCTCGCCCGAGGCCTGGCTTGGAGGGCTCGGCGGACGGAAACGATCGTTCGCCCGAGGCCTGTCTTGGAGGGCTCGGGCGAGGCGGAGGAGTGCGCCTCGCCCGAGGCCTGGCTTGGAGGGCTCGGGCGAGGCGGAGGAGTGCGCTCGCCCGAGGCTTGGCTTGGAGGGCTCGGGCGAGGCGGAAAACGAGCGCTCGCCCGAGGCCTGGCTTGGAGGGCTCGGCGAGGCGGAAAGCGAGCGTTCGCCCGAGGCCTGGCTTGGAGTGCCTCGGGCGAGCCCCTTATTCGTTTTGCATCGATTGGGGGTACCCCTTTGGCGTTCCCCCGACAATTGGCTGCCTTTGCTCTTGTGATCTTTTACTGACACAGTGTTCATTTCCCTCTCACATCTTAGTCACATTCTCCTGAAACAGTCTCATCTCCTGCATCTATCTCATAATCATTGTCATGAACAGCTCTTGGTCACGTCACTTCGTAGAAACTTCCTCCCCACGGTACTTGTTGATCAACCCGGTTACCCTCAGATCAGTGTAAAACACAGGCAGTTTCCCTCTCAGGCTTCTTGGCACATTCACAATTTTTATGGGCTTAGCACTTTGGCAGTTCTGCCACTGGATTGGCTATTACATCATCCCCATTGGTATCAGCAACAATATCATCCTGGTCAAAGTCACCTACTAGATTCCTGTGTGCCCAACACAAGTTGCCATAGTATTGGTCTCAAAATCCCCTACAATTAATCTCAGCCCATCAGGTACATCCTGCCCTGGTAACAACCACCAAAACTTCATACTTGGATTGGGTTCATAGTTTAAATCTCGCTGGAAATCCTCAAACCACAATTTGGACCAAGTGTCTTTGTCAACATAATCAAACCAGTTAACCTTGCCATTCACATATGAGCGTAGCTGACCATGACCAACAAAAAAACCACCATGGTGAACCTCGATCGTGAACTCCTCGCTACCATCGCCTACAGTATGAGCAACAAGATCATGATCGCAATGCTAACCGAACCCTAATCGAAACCCCAAAATCATCGATTTTTGTCAAACAAGCGACAAATACTGCAACCAGACTACGCTAATCCACTACGTTGGCCAAGAAATCAATCAACACGGTAAAGGATTGCGGATTTCCCAACTCACCCTACAGTGGCGCCGCCTCTCCTTTCCACCGCAATCGCGGCGCCATCCTTCTGCGAGCTCAGCACGGAGATCCTCCCTCCCCGCCGGGGAACCGTCGTCGTCGTCTACCTTGTCGGGGAACCGCAACCTCCGTCGTGCCTTCGGGCCCTCCACCGCCTGCGGAGGAGACGAAACGCACCGGTGGAATGGCAACGAACAGTCAGGGAGACTGCTGATGAAGTGCCGTCATTAAGCCTAATGGCAGGTTTAGAACACGTCAGCCGCCACGGTGTACAGCCACGTCGGCTAAACAGGGCGGATTAAGCCCGATTGGACGTTAATGAGACCCAAATTAAGATTAGGGACCAAAACAACACACTTAAGGACTTGGAGCACCGGGATGGCACACCATCACAACTTGGTGGACCGGCCATGCACTTTGCTCTATTGTATATAACATGCATGCTAGAAATAAATAAAGTGCGTGATCATAGACATGTCGCAGTTGACCAGCTATATATATGAAGCCTCCTCCTAGATGCATGCATGGTACAGTAGCATATCATGGTAGTTATTCATGCATCTTTAGTTCATCGATATAATGGAAGTTGACTTGACTCCAGCGTCAATGATGTTCATCACTGCACCGAGGTAAACATGTTCATCACTCTAGAAATGCAAGGTCGTCAATGGCAACCGGGAACAATATATAATGGCAGTCGATATATGGGATAACAACACTGCATGTTACCCACGTAGCTTATTAGTTCAAGCTGTAACTATAAAAAAATAATCGAACACGTTGTCTGTTTTGCGCAAGAAATAAATTAAGGTCATCTCAACACTAATTTGACAATCGATACACTTGCACAAACCACGTGGCCGGATGTATCAAATTTTTCCTGCACTCTCCTTGACTTCACTGACGTATAAACCTAAAAAACTGCACTGACATCAGCTTACTCATTATATCTACGTCACCCGGTATATTATTGCTTCAGTGCCAATCATTGCGCTGCAACGTGCGTTGCAACCGGCCGTATTTAAAATACAGCCCACTGTGTGTGTGTTTTTAGTCCTCATGAGGCTTGAAATATTTAAACAATTATTCTTTGGGTGGCACATGCATTGAACTCGTATCGACATCATTTTCTAGCTAAATACTCTCCGTTCCAAATTCTAAGCCCCTTCGACTTTTTTTCTATCTACATACTTAGCAAAACAAGTTGTACCAAAAAAAACCAAAATGTCTTATAATTTGAAACAGAGAGATCGAGTACTACTCGCTATGTCATCCCCTATTTTTATAAATAAAACCAAATACAAACTATGTGCATTCCACAACTGCAGGCCGGCACTTTGCCGAGTGTTTTTACACTCGGCAAACAGCCCAAAAACACTCGGCAAAGACTTTGCCGAGTGTTTTTAATCAAGGCACTCGGCAAAGTTTGCTCGGCAACATAAATCACGGCAAAAAAGACTTTGCCGAGTGCTTTATATCGGGCACTCGGCAAAATAATAATATATTTTACCGAGTGTTTAGTGAGGCGCTCGGTAAATTTTTTCGGCCGTTACGCCGCTTACCGTTAGCCGTTATTTTGCCGAGCGTCGTAAACACTCGGCAAAATTGTTTTCCAAAAAACTTTGCCGAGTGTTTTTTAATCAAGGCACTCGGCAAAAATTATTTTTAAGAAAGTAGTTAAAAAATTTGCCGAGTGTTTTTTAGGCAACGCACTCGGCAAAAAGTACTTTTTTAAAAAATAAAAAACGTACTTTGCCGAGTGTTTTTTCTGAAACACTCGGCAAAGAAGTTTTAAAAAAATAAAAAACCTTTGTCGAGTACTGTTTGTTGTAGGCACTCGGCAAAGACTGTTTTTAGAGAAATATTAAAAACAAACTTTGCCGAGTGCCTTACCTTAAACACTCGGCAAAGTAACCGAGATTTGCAATTTTTTTTATTTTTTTCAGTCCATTATAACAGATATTATACATATATATATACACATCAATCATCAGAGCTATATCACCAACATGCATTATATATCACAAGGACACACATATTTCATAAATCCATCGAAAATCCATCGAAAATCCATTACAAATCCACCAAAGTTTACCATTACAAGTTCAACATCACAAAGTTCAACATCCCTGCTGCGACGATGAAGGCTGCACCCGTGACGGACCGGAGTGCGGTGAAGGATTGACGGGATCCGCCGTCGGTGACACGGTAGCAGGATTGTTTGAACCCGCCGACGGAGGCTGCACAAAAGAGCATGTGTTAGACGGAAAAATGGAAATTTCGGCAGCACCTCCCCTGCACGGGGAGGTTTCCAACCTGCAAGAAACAACGGCACGAAGGCCGACAATCACAATGGTAGGAAGGTCGGCAATCCCATCAGCACGAAAGCTGAAAATCACAACGGCACGAAGGCCAATAATCACAACGGCATAAAGGCATTAAACTTTTATACTCACAGGAGTGAAGAGTCGAACCGGATCTGGAGTTGGCAACTGCACGGCTACACCCGATGCTTGCCCGAGGCTTTGCATGATCCGATACATTTCCGCATTTGCTTCTGCGTGGCCTCCAACTGAGCGGACAGGTGCGCGGTCGTCTCCTTTGTTTCTGCTAGCTCAGCCTAAAGTGTTTCAATCACATGTTTTAGTATTGCAAATATGATCAACGTGTGTAAAGTTCAATGTACGACGAGTAAAACCAGAATTACCTGAAGTTCGTCGACCCGCGACAGAGTAGGAGTAGGTCGTACACGTATGGGAAGGCTTCTGGCCGTGCTCCGTGCCCTCACGTCCGAAAGAGAGGGTGCAGAGCTCGAGGAGTCAGCGCCGTCTGCAATCCACAACCGCCCGTGCTTCCTACCTTGCCCCAGCCTCACGATCACCTCTGTCTCCAAGGGCTCAGTGTTCAGATTGTAATCTGGGCCATGCAGCGACCTAACCGCCTCTACGTACTCTCTGACTTTAGTGTGGACGGTCGGGTCAGAGTAAGCCTCGGCAGGGGCATCCGGGTTGAAGATGACACCGGATTTCACTCGGGCCTGGTGAGACACAGCCCATGCCCCTATCTCTGACACCGGCATGTCTGGGTGTGCCTTCTCCTGCGAGAAAGACAGAAAGTTGATAAGAGATGCAAAACTGAGCGTTACAATAGATAAATGACATCACGCACAAGTGCTTGCTTGAATGCGGAGAGGTTGCGGCTGCCTTGGTGGTGACTTGGACCGGTCTTCAGTGCCCGCTTCCGCTTGCCGAGCTGGTGCTTTTCTTCGTTCACCGGGTCAAGGTACCTGTCCACGATCATCGCCCATGCGGGTCTATGCGCCATGCACCACGAAGGTGGCACCTACACATCAAGTGAATCATCGAGTGAATCATGTCGTCGGTACCTAAATCTCAAAATGAATCAATATTATTCACCTACCTGAAGGTACTGCTCCTTGGTCAGCACCACCGATCTTGAGCCACGCTTCTTGAGGGTTTGTTTCTTGATGGACCTGTAGTAGTCGACGTGGGCCTGGAGTCGTGCCTCGTGAATCATGTCGCCGACGTACTTCTGACAGGCTCTGTGTGCCGTCTCATCTGCCAGTTTCTCCCGACCATCTTCAGCCTTGAAAAACTCTGCATACAAACATGATGTATCCATTCATTATTTCAATAAAAACACAACCAAATGAGGAGATGTATTGAGCTAAGTTGTGAGGCACTTACCCAAAAGTCCGCCAAAACCCGCTCCTGCTTGTTGTCCCGCTCGTCATCCGTGGCTAGCGCGTACCTCTTCCACGACCAGGCTGGCTCCCGCTTCCCATCCTTCAAGGTCACAAGGCCAGGGAAGTGTTTCCTGCACAAACATCCCAGCACGGTAGCGGGGTGCGTGGGGGATCAAGAGCACCCGACATAACTAGCCAGGCCCTGCATTATTGATTAAGAAAAAAATATCAGTGTCTCTTTTGATTTTCAATGTATCATATGAAGTACTTGATAACATTTATAAGTACTTACCTTCTTCCCACGGGACGAACTACTGGGCGTAGGTCAGGAAGCGGAACCGGAGGGAGGTTTGTGGGACCTCGCAAGTAGGGAGTCGACTGAGCGGAACCGTCCTCCGTCTGCTGAGTATCATCGTCCGTCTGCCTAGCACCCTCATCACCCGACGGAGTGTCTGTGCTCGCGCCCGTGGGTCTCGCGATCACCTGCAGGGTAGGAGACGGGTCCTCGGGCTGGTCAAGAGATGGGTCCTCCGGCTGGTCAAGAGACAGGTCCCTCCTGGGGCGACCACGGCCCCTCCCCTCCCCCCTGCCCCTCCCCCTCCCAGTGCTGGGGCGACCAGGGCCTGCTCTCGTCGCTGCCACTGAAGCTGCCCCCTCACGTCCATCGTTAAAGCGTAGCCTCCGGTACATCGAGGCTACCTGCCTCGGTGAACGGTTGGCCGCCATCTTTGATCTATCACCTGCAATTCACAAAAAATGAACAAGTGTTAGTACATACATTACAAATAGTTCAAAATGAATAAACATAACAAAATTTAATTAAAAAAGGATTACATGCTTTACAAATAATCTTCCCCGGGACATAGGTCTCGTCATCACTATCAAAATTGTCCAAATGGGCAACACTGTCGGAATGTTCTAGGTCTTCTTCATTGTCTTTGCCTAAATGGAATCGCTCAAGCATTTGAATGTCCTTCAGATTCAACACTACATCTCCAAGGTCCTCGTCATCAACCGTTTCATTTTCTACTTCCATTTCGGTCACATTGGGTAAGACTATCTCAAACGTCCCTTCTAGCCCATCTGCTTGGTAGAACTCTCCATCATATGTGTTTGTGTCGAAGGTGTAATCTTCATCGTTTGGAAGAGGTAGTTTACCGTGCGGAGATACCTGGTGCACAATAGACCAACCCTTAAGATGGTCTTTGGCTTGGCACGCGTATGGCGTATGATACACCTGCACGGCCTGTTGAGCCACAATATAGACATCTTTTCCTTTATAGACGGAATCATGTCTAATCTCGACTAGCCCAAGACGAGGGGTTCGTCTCGTTCGTCCAGGATCAAACCAGTGGCACTTGAATATGACAGGAGTAAGAGGTACCCGACCCTCATATTCAAGCTCATAGATCTCCTCAATTATTCCGTAGTAATCGACGCCATTAGTGCCCTGCGTAAAAACTTGGCTGTTGGTGGTTTTCCGACTGGCCCGCTTCTGCTCGTGTATTGACGTGTGGAAGCGATATCCGTTCACGTCATAACCGCTATATGACTTCACCCTTAACTTGAAGCCGTTTGCAACCTGTCTCAACTCGTCACTCATAGACACATTGGTCTGCGCCTGCAAGCTCAAGCATGATACGTCGTTATATTATTGGAACATACGAGCTACTAAGGAATATCGACGAATGTACGAGCTACATTGGAAAGTACCTTGTGTTTGAACCAAGAAATGAAATCAGGCCTACTAGCTCCCGCACCCTCTGAAAGAAGGGTATCATGTTCGTGCGGGGTAGGATCCCTTGATTGATGCCACTCTTGACGAACAAATTCCCTGTAACAAAGAGAATCAATGGGGTTCGATACAGAAAAGTGACTTCGTATTGAATCAAGTTCGTTGAGAACTTACTCAATGAATGGCGCAACCTCGACTAGGTTGGTGAACACATATAGCATGATTTTGCGCCACTCTTCTGGATCCAATCTCTTGGGGGTCGATCCACTTGCGCTGCCTAGTTGGCCTTTGAAAAGGCTGAGGGTCGATTCAACTTCGCCAGCATTGTAACGAGAGGGTGGATTATGCTTGCTAGGAAGGTTCGACTTGTAGTAGGCAGTTGTGAAGTTTGCAACCTCCTCCCGAAGGCTTGCCTCTGCAATGGAAGCCTCAATTCTGGCTTTATTTGTACATTTCTTGCGGAGAATCTTTAGACATCTCTCGATTGTATAGCACCAACGAAACTGCACGGGCCCCCCAAGCGTGCCTCGTTCGGGAGGTGCACAATCAGATGCTGCATCGACAAGAAGAAGCCGGGTGGAAAGATCTTCTCTAGCTCACATACCAACTCAGGTGCCATTTTTTCAAGTTCTATAAGGACGGCCAAAGATATCTCCTTGGCACAAAGTTGGCGGAAGAAGTAGCTCAACTTTGCCAGGACTAGCCAGACATGCTCAGGCACATAGCCTCGAACCATCGACGGAAGAAGCCGCTCAATCCATATGTGGTAGTCATGGCTCTTCATCCCGTTGACTCGCAGAGTTTGTAAGTTCACACCCCTGCTAATATTCGCTGCATACCCATCAGGGTACATTAATGTCTTGATCCAATTAAGTACTTCCCTTCTTTGATCGATTGTTAAGACAAAATCAGCCTTAGGCCTTTTCCACCGTTTTCCTGGTTGAGGAGGCTGTATCTCTAGTTTTGGCCTGTCGCACAACTCTGCCATGTCCACTCTAGCCTTAGGGTTGTCCTTAGACTTGTCAGTGTCCATCAATGTTCCCCATAGTGCCTCGGCGATATTTTTTTCAGTGTGCATTACATCAATGTTATGGGGAAGTAGGAGGTCGTCGAAATAGGGGAGCCTCGTCAACCCGGACTTATGAGTCCACATATGTTGCTCACCATATCCTACAAAACCACCTTCTTGGTTTGGCACGAGAGCATCTATCTGAGCACGAATCTCGGCACTAGTCCTCAAGTGCGGTTTAGGATCAGTCACTTTGACACCTCTCGTAAAGCTCTTGATGTCTTCTCTGAATGGATGATCAAGAGGGAGGAATTGACGATGTTTGTCGAACGACGAATACTTGCCACCCTTCTTCAACCATGTGAACCTCAGAGCTTCCTTGCATATTGGACATGGGAACTTGCCGTGAACACACCAGGCGCTGAACAACCCGTACGCCAGGAAGTCGTGCAGGGAGTACTGATACCAGACGTGCATTTTGAAGCTTGTCCTCGTAGCTCGGTCATACGTCCACACCCCTTCGTCCCAAGCATGAATCAATTCATCTATCACAGGCTCCATGAAGACACCCATATTACTCCCCGGGTGTCCAGGAATTATCAACGATAGGAACACGGTATGTCGTTGAAAGGAGACGCCAGGGGGGAGATTAAGGGGGATGACGAACACGGGCCAACATGTGTATGGTGCAGACATCATACCATATGGATTGAACCCATCTGTTGCCAGCACGACACGTACATTACGAGCCTCATCTGCTTTGTCAGGATTCCGCGAATCGAAGTACTTCCATGCCTCAGCATCGGATGGATGCACCATCTTCCCAGGATTGTACCGTGTGCCATTTTTGTGCCATGTCATCTGTTTTGCGGATTCTGGCATCATGAATAGCCGTTGGAGCCTCGGCAGGAACGGAAGGTGTCGTAGGACACTCATGGGGATCGTAAGTTGCCTCTTATGGCCATTGCCTGAGTCTACCTCCACGTACCTGGAGGATTCACACTTCGGGCAGTACTTTGCATCCGCGTGTTCTTTCCTAAATAGGACGCACCCCTTTGGACAGACATCTATCTTGTCATACGGCATCTTAAGTGCTAGAAGAACCTTCTCTGACTCGTACAAGTTCTTCGGCATAATGTGTCCCTCCGGTAACATGCCGCTCCACACGGCCAACATCTTGTCGAAGCCTTCTCGACTTAGGTTTAACTCGGCCTTCAACCCCATTACGCGACCAACAGCATCCAGCTGAGAAACATTGGTACGATCGTGAAGGGGTCTCTGTGCCGAGTCCAACATCTTGTAGAACGCATCTGCGGCAGCCTCCATCTCCTCCTTCTCACGGCATTCAGCGAACTGAGCTTGGTGATAGTCATCCATCATGTCAGGTACCCCGGCATTATCATCAAAAGCCTCGAGTCGTGGTCTCACCACCTCCTCCCTGATACGATGGTCTTCACCATGGTGGATCCACCGATGGTACCTGGGAGTAAATCCAGACTTCACAATATGTTTAAAAATGGTTAATCTATCTTTCCTTCTTCTGTTGTCACAACCGCTGCAGGGACATGGCACTAGAGAATGGCCTCCAGCACTCTCGCCAAATGCATGCTCCAAGAATTGTTCGACCTTGACTATAAACAACATGTCGTAATCATGCTTGTCTCTCCGGAGCGTGTACATCCACTCACGGTCCTCCATCCTTTAACAGACGTATCAGCACATATGAGTGACCATCAATTGCATCTACGTGGTGTCCCTACTCTCTAATAGGTGAGGATAGGTCCTAATCCCACCCGCAGATCCGTAGATGAGGTTAGTTTCCATGCTCCACTCCTATCTGAGACGGAATTTCGGCAGAACCTCCCCGCTGTTCTCCCGATACACGTCCTACAAGGGAGAGTGTGTACCCGGAGAACAACAGGGGTGATGCCGAAACACCGTCTCAGATAGGAGTGGAGCATGGAAACTAAACCATCTACGCATTTGCGGGCTGTCCAAAAAACGTGGACAATCCGAAACAGATACGGACGCAGATATGCAAAGACCCGCATACCTCCAACCGTATCTCTTTTCGGACGGGAGATGCCTAACTGGGATACGCGATCTAAAGACTACGATATGGAGAGAGGGGGTATTTATACATAGGGTGGCGGTGGAGTAAGGCTAGCGGGGCAGTGCCGATTCGGTGCAGTGGCGAGGCGACACGGTGTAGGCAGACCCGCAACGCTGACGAAGACGATCGGGGTCGACGAGTGCCTCCCACGGGTCCTTCTCCTGCATAAAGACAATATGTTAATATAAAGTTAAAATTTCGGCAGAACCTCCCCTAGACGGGTAGGTTTCCAAAACCTGCAAAAGAAGGGCACGATAGATAAGGTCGGCAACCACAACGACACGATGGCCGAGTATCACAACGGCACGAAGGCCGAGTGTCGCAACAGCACGAAGATCTAGATACTTGATTTTTTATTTCAGTAGGACGTACAACGTTGTCATTAATCAGAGTGTGATAATACCATTAGAGTGTATTATTGCGATAATCTCAAGAACTGTTTTCTTGCTATTTTTTCTATTTTTTTTTTAAAAAAAACAGATCGATTAAAAGAAGATATTGCAAAAGGACTAGTAAACAAATTCAGAATTCTGTGAACTCTGACGACGACCTGCATTTAGGATATGATGCTTGGTTTGTATAACGTGCGTGGTATAGTACTAGCTAGTGCAACAGCAGGATATCTATCTAATAAACAACAGATTACAAGGACTAGTAAATAAATTCAGAATTCTGTGAACTCTGACGATCGACGTGCATTTAGGATATGATGCTTGGTTGCTTCAAAAAGAAGAAGGATATGATGCTTGGTTTGTATAGTGTGCGTGGTAGTACATACTAGTGCAACAGCAGGATATGATGAACTCGATCTGACGATGTCAATGATGCATGCACTGATCGATGATGCACACGTACAGACCGGGCTGAGCGGGTCGCTGGAGACGCTGTGCGGGCAAGGGTACGGCGCCAAGGCGTACCGGACGATGGGCGTGCACCTGCAGGCGTCGCTGCTGACCTCGGCGCTGGCCTCCGCCGTCGTCTCCCTCCTCTGGCTCTACTCGTGCGTCGGGAGCGGGCACGAGGGAGCCGCCCGGGGCGGGGGCTGACCGGACGGGGCCGCGCGGGGCGGCGGCTACCGGGGCGGAGCGGGGCCGGCCGGGCGGGGCCACGCCGGGCGGCGGGACGGACGGAGCCCCCGGGGCGGGGGCTGACCGGACGGGGCCCGGCAGGGGCGGCGGCTAGCCGGGCCGGGCTGCCGGGGCGGAGCGGGGCTCGCCGGCGGCGCGGCGCCGGTGGCGGCGGCGGGCGGGCGGCGGGCGGGAGAGGCGGGGTCGGGGTGGGTGTGGGTGTGCGTTAGGGTTGGGGGAGGTGATAGTGGGCCGGCCAGGCCATTTAGGCCGCGCGGGCCTTTTTTTTACTTCTCCCTAACACTTTGCCGAGTGTCTCCATGGTCCATCACTCGGCAAAGTAATTTTTGCCGAGTGTTCCTTGTGGCACTCGGCAAATTTTTTTATTTTTTTTTTTTGATTTTGGACCCAAATTTTTTTGTGTATCCTTGGGACGGTATATGAAACTCTAATATAAAATTTGGTCAAATTTTGATATTGTTTTGTATATTTTTTTAATTTATTTTGTTTTGTTGATTTTTCGGGCGTATTTCAAAATTGAACTGCAGGTCAATGGAATAATATAATTTGGTCATCCAAAATTGGTATTCATAATATTTAACGTATGTTGAGGCCGTATCCAGAGAGTCACATAAAATCTCTAGCATCTATATGTGATAACATGTCGAGTTAGTTGCGAGAAAAGTGGATTTAAATTATATAAAATCCAAACAAAGTCCGAAAATCACGAAACTTGTAGAGGCGTCTTGTTATTGCATGTCGAGGCTGTGGTAAAAAATTGAAATAATTTGGAGCAAGTTGCGATGCACGATGTCTAAAACTCAGACATATCCACATGTGATAACTTGTTATCACATGTGGAGATATGTGAGTTTTAGGCATCATGCATCACAACTTGCTCCAAATCATTTCAAATTTTTACCACAGCCTTGACATGCAATAACAAGACGCCTCTACAAGTTTCGTGATTTTCGAACTTTGTTTGGATTTTATATAATTTAAATCCACTTTTCTCGCAACTAACTAGACATGTTACGTCAACGAGATACGCGAGATTTCACGTGACTCTCTCGATACGGCCCCAACATACGCTAAATATCATGAATATCAATTTTTGGATGACCAATTTCATTATTCCATAGCCGTGCAGTTCAAATTTGAAATGCACCAAAAAAATCAACGAAACGAAATAAATTAACGAAATATACCAAAAAAGTCAAAATTTCACCAAATTTTATATTAGAGCTTCAAATACTGTCACAAGGATACACAAAAAAATTTGGGTCCAAAATCAAAAATATATATATATTTTGCCGAGTGCCACATGAGAACACTCGGCAAAAATTACTTTGCCAAGTGCCGGCATTAGGAGGCACTCGGCAAAATTATTTTTCAAAAAATAAAAAAACTTTGCCGAGTGCCCAAGTATGACACTCGGCAAAGTTTATTTGAAAAAATAAAAAATAATAATTTTGCCGAGTGCCGGGCTAGAAAACACTCGGAAAGTTTATTCGAAAAATAAAAAATAATAATTTTGCCGAGTGCCGGGCTAGAAAGCACTCGGCAAAGCTTGTTGTCAGAAAAATAAAAAAACTTTGCCGAGTGCCCATGTATGACACTCGGCAAAGTTTATTCGAAAAAATAAAAAATAATAGTTTTGCCGAGTGCCATGGCTAGAAAGCACTCGGCAAAGTTTGTTTTCAAAAAAATAAATAAACTTTGCCGAGTGCCCAGGTATGGCACTCGGCAAAATTTATTCAAAAAAATAAAAAAATATTTTGCCGAGTGCCGAGGCTAGAAAGCACTCGGCAAAGCTAACGGTAGGTGGCCTACATCACGATTCACCGAAGTTTTTCCGAGCGCTTATCTTTGCCGAGTGCCTTGCACTCGGCAAAGTCTATATTTGCCGAGTGTCCAACTTTGCCGGGTGCCTGACACTCGGCAAAGTTTTCTTTGCCGAGTGTAAAATTTTGCCGAGTGCTACACTCGGCAAAATGTAGCTTTGCCGAGTGCCACGATATTTTGCACTCGGCAAAGTCTGAGGCACTCGGCAGAGTATAGTTTTCCAGTAGTGTTCCCAGACGTATAGAAGAAATTGTGCTTTATTCCCATGGGTCCAGTTCTTTATGACATGGCGTAGTACGTCTCCCAAGTTATTTTTATAAATAAAACCGAATACAAACTATGTGTGTTTCCTACAGTATGTTAACACTTTACACATATAGAAGAAATTGTGCTTAATTTATTCCCATAGGTCCAGTTCTTTATAGGGCCATTTGATATGGCATAGTCTCCCAAGTTACACCTTGAATATTCATTTGTTTTATGATTATAATAAAATTATGATTATATTGGTAGTACAGTTTATTACAAACTAACCATATCAAGTACGTATTACACTAACGAAACTTTATTGACCAAATTAACGGTCGAAAAATGAAAGTTTGAATCTTAATATACTTATACAAAACTTATAAATTGAATTGGACGGAGCACAAATGACTACTTCACCGGCGTTTGTCGATAGAATCTGTTCACCATTGGTGGTGCGCCATCCAATGATCGAGCTCCTTTGGCTTTAGAATCACACCCTTCACCACCCTGTTGAGCTGCTCTTCTATCACCGAGGATTCTATGCAATGCATCCATGGGATCGGGTCAATCAGCTTCTCCCAGATGGTGTCATCGATAGTGGTGGTTTTTTCACTTATCGACATCTAGCAGCGGACCCAAAATTATGGATTTAGCCCTACATTGGGAAAGATGTCGAGCTGGATCAAATAAAGCAATGTACGTTGAGCCCCTGTGTCAGGGTGACTAGCTACGGTTTGATTTGGTTGGCAGATCCTAGGAAAGGAAGATGAAATATTGCCGATTTTTGGAAGGATGGCATGTTGTTAAGCCTCCTCTCCTAGCATAATAGGATGCAAAGGTTAGCATTTTGGTCCACAAACCCTAAGTTTGAAGGGCTGGCCATAAATGGGTTCCATGGCTGACTTGGCAACAATAGTTTGAGGGATGTACTACTGTGGCACGCCACTAGCTGCCCAATTGATCGATGTCAGTCAGATGACTTGATCATCTACATGGCAAGAGAGGGGGTCAGTGTCACTTGAATGCTCGCATTCCCACATGCTTACATGAACAACATGACACGCATGGGCTCGGGTGGTCAGGTCATGACATGAGTGGTGCAGCATCATCAGAGGTTTTGCATCTGAAAACTCAAAGTGATAGTGAGTGTGAGGGATTAAAGAGGAATGAGGAATGGACGATGTACTCAAACCAAGAGTGGGAGTGATTGTGCACAAGTTGTGAGTTTGAGGAAGATCGAAGATGATCCAGATGCCTACACAAGCACCTTGACACATATTGACTCGAACAGCCATGCCATGACATGAATGGTAGGGCACCAGCAAAGGTTTTGCATCTCGAAACTCAAAGCGGGACCAAGTGTGAGGTGCCAAGAGGAATATAAGGAGGGATGGACAGATACAAAGCAAGAGTAAGAGTGGGTGATAAAAGGGAATTGATGGACAGATGGACAAGAAGAGACAGATGAAAAAAAAAATTAATATGGTATATACAAAATTAAGCCTTTAATAAAATGATGCTATTCTTATATTTATATTTATAAAATGGTATAAACATAACAAACAAAGTTGAATCTCATTGCGAATAGGATTAGTACTAAAAATTTAGACAACTGAATGAAACGATAAAATAACAATTACATCTTATCAATATGGAAAGATGACTAGAAAAACATGGACTGGCACGCATCCACTGGTTGGAAAGATCAGACAACACCATTTGGCCATGTGGGTGCTCGCTTCAGCACACCAGCATGCGTGAGTAGCGCCCAGAGATGCGTGATGAACTCCCCTCCGTTGGCAAGAGTTTCGAGGTGCGCGCGGGCATCGTCGGACGGTGAGATGAACAACATCAACTCCGCCCAGAAACCAGAGAGGACCTTCCACCTGGATTGCATTTCTGGTATGTGGTCAAGCAGATCTCTTGCAAGCTTAGCCCCATATGCGATCAACAGGAATGCTTCATCAGCCTGCGCACCTGTACGGGTGCCAAATTCTATTAGTTTGTCACACCTGTCCTTCGTTGTCTTTACGCCTTTGATTAACCCACTTGCTTTCTTGATTGTTTCGTCAAGTATGGATTCTGATATAGTGATGTGGTCAGGCAAGAGGTGATCGAGGCTCAAAAGCGAGGAGATGCATGCAGTATTGAGATAATGTGGAGGCTGTTCTGACCACGTCTTCGTTTTTGGCTTGTGCATCCAGCTTGTATTCACACAGGGTTGTAGCGATATGCCAAACCAATATGGTGCGTGTCACCGATCCCTCAGCAACGGTACTACCATGGCATGCCCAAGATAGGTGACCATCTACACCATTTTCCTTCAGCGATGTGACTCCATTGGTTAGGTAGCCGTCGCTCCTAAGTAAAGAATGAATGATGGCTTTCTTCACATTTTCAGACACCGTGACTAATTTCTTGCACCCCTTCTTGTTCCTGGCCTGGTCCACCAAGCGTAGTGTAGCATAATGGAGACAACTACGGCTAGCTCGACTTTTGTGGCCAAGCTCCTGGCCGGATGATACAGTACTGCCCAAGCCTATTCTTCCATGGGCGAAACGCCTGCAACCTCAAGAGAAGTCCCATGATCATTTCATGGAAACAACCCCTTCTTTGCAAGAAAGGTGTGCTGACATAGCTTCTTATCAGGGCCATCTTGAACCAACCGGAGGCTACGTATAGGTACAACTGGTATATCTCTAGAAATGCCAAGACAACAATTATGAATATAGTCAAGTTAGATAGTGTCTTGTTATCCTTAGAGCGATCCCTAACGATGTCGTAGGTGAGCCACATGCATAGGCCAAACATGATGAGAGGAAGACAGAGAGCTGAGTATCGACCCTTCTGGTAGAGGTAAGAGTACCTTGTGTAATACAAGTCATGGAAAAAAACAAGTTCTTCCTCGATGACCCTGAACGCCCGCTGATGTGGCTTGTCCCCAGCAAGCAGGCCTTTGAACACGAAGTCATGAGTTTTGCCAAGCTTTGCCTCTGAGAGCTCGAAGCCAGCAAACCTTCGGTTGAGCATCTTGGAGAGTGCCATGGAGAGGCACAGGTCCTTGAGCAACATGCCTCTCTCACCAAGCAACAGATTCCCTGATGTGCATTGCCAGATCTGCTCCACTGTGGTAACCTTCTTCAAGCTGTCATCATCATTGTACCATGGTGTGTGGCCAGCAGGACGCTTGGTGCAGTATTTCTCACCAGCGACCATGTACCTGTATGTAGCCTTCCATTGCCAGTGGATCGAATGGACCCGTTAAGTTGTTGTCCTTGTGCTTCATGTATTCGGCGATCACCTTCATGTTCTTACGAAGGTAGGACTTGCTCACCATCCTCATGGAAGCGATCCTCTGGTACCACTTGAGGACGCCGACCAACAGGCCGGATGGCTAGGAGCGAGGGAAGGTACCGGTAGTGACCATTATTTTCTTTTACAATATTCACAACAATGTACACCACCAAGAATAATCCCTTCAATAGGTGAGGTACATATATGCTTTTCCAGTTGTCGATGTCGTTGAGGTGGCAAACCGTGAGGCTGTCTGTGCTTCCAAGGAGTAGAAGCATGAACACGGCCCACACAGGGAAGTCATTGGTGTACCAGTCTGAAGATTTCATCTACCCAATGGTGAAGCTCACCAGCGCGCGGGTAGGACAGTGCGCTGGCTCCGATCACCATGGTGTGGATGACATCGCGGCTGGACCGCCGGCGTAGCGAACCAAGTAGGTGTAGCAGGAACATGGCGACAATGGACAGGACCACCAAGACTTCTACAAGGCCTACACGATTCTTACCGGCATAAAAGCAGTCGTTTGTAGGACTGGAACTTGGAGAGGGGCTCGGTGCCAAATTCATGTTGGAATCAAGCATGGTATCCTCCCCGCCCAAGATTTTGATCAGAGTGGGCACTATTGTGTTTAGTAGCTTGTTGGTGGATGCATGGAGAGGTCGTGTGTCTTCTAAGGCCGTATATATATATAGAGAGGGAGAAGCATCACTGGATGGCGTTGTTAGTGTTGGGATCAAATAATAAAAGATAACGTAACCATCGAAACGTCACACACAATAGCGAAGCCTGCTTCCAAGAAAGTGACGCCGGCTGGTACGGTAGACAAGTCAAGTCAAATTAAGCAACGCTTTTCTTCTAGCTTGTTGCTTGGTCAGTTGGGTGACTACTTGTACTGTAGCCTGTATGGGCAACACTCTACCATGTTAGTGTTAGGCTGAATAGACTATGTGCGTGGACTTGTGACCACGTTTTGAGGTGCAATAGGTGCGCTGTAAACGTTACCGTGATGGTTGGGAACAACAGAAATCGTGACAAAGCAAAAATAATTCCGCAGATAGGCCTGGTTTAGTTTTTACCATAAAAACTTTTCACCGGACACATGCATAATAAAGTACTAAACGTAGACTAAAAAACTAATTACATAGATTGCGTGTAATTTGCGAGATGATTTTTTTTAAGTCTAATAAGTTTAGATAATATTGTGCTTCAGAAAATATGTGCTAATGATGAATTAATTAGTCTTAATAAATTTATCTCACAGTTTCTAAGTGGAATATGTACGTTTTTATTAGTTTATTTTTAATAGAATAAATAAGTGTCGAAACAGTTGTGACACGAAAAAAAATTCACGCCTCAACTAAGCGAGGCCAAAACTATGCACATACACATCGTGGGTGTACTTTTGTAGATAGCATCACGAAAAATTGAATGGTGCAAAGAAAATTGGAAATGGACACACTAAAAGGATACGAGCCTTTTCAGCCCACGTGACGGCAACCCAGGCGGCCCAGTGCACGTGCCTCGCTGGCACATGGCCCGTGCACTACTGGAAATCATTGCTTTGCCGAGTGCCTGTAGCACTCGGCAAAGGCCCTCTGACGCTCGGCGTAGGCTATGCCGAGGGCTGCTCTCGCATAGGACTCTCGCAAAAAATCCTCTCGGCAAAGGATCCTTTGCCGAGGGCCATTTATCGGGCTCTCGGCAAACTTTTCGCCGAGGGTTCCGTGTAGCCCTCGGCAAAAAAAAGTAGCCGTTAACGGCGCTCCCTACTGACGGTCACTTTGCCGAGGGCTAACCTGGCCCTCGGCAAAGGTTATATTTTGCCGAGAGTCCGGCTCTCGGCAAAGCTATATTTTTTTTATTTTTATTTTCCTGTGCCGAGGTAACTAGGGTCGGCTCTCGGCAAAGAAATTTCTAATGATTTTTTTTGCGGCTCTTTCGCCGAGGGCTCTATCGTCTGACTCTCGGCAAAGCCCCTTGAAATTGCGTACAACATTCCCAGCTTTGCCGAGGGCTATGACCATAACCCTCGGCAAACCTGGGAACATTGTTTTCTGGTCGAGCTTTGCCGAGGGTTATGGTCATAGCCCTCGGCAAAGAGGCCCTTTGCCGAGAGCAACCCTCGGCAAAGTAGCAATTTTTTTTTTTTTTTCTGTTTTTCCTTTTCTCCCACACTACCAAAATATATATATCACATTCATCACATATCACATATATATCACATTTCACATCACAGAACATATGTACATATCATGAAAGTTCACATCACATAGTTCAACAACATATTCGTCCTCGAATCTAGTGCACATCACATAACTTCAGTGACACACGATAGTCCAACGTACTACACCCCCGGCCAACCAGGCCACCCCTGAGAGGGGCCGCCTGGTTCACCCCCGGTCCCGGTCTGGTTCCATCGGTGGTTGTTCGAACCTTGTGACGGAGGAGGCTGCAAAAGGTCATGTCAGACAAGGAAATGAAATAAACGAAACACTGAAGTATTGATACTCACAGGAGCAGCTCCGGGGTCCTGATACGGCGGTGGAGGAGTCATGAGCGTCTGCGGCACGGCCATGCCCTGGGAGGCCATGAAGGCGATGAGGTCCGCCATCTGCTTAGCTTGAGCCTCCATCTGGGCCGACATCTGTGACCGCATCTGGAACTCGGACACCTGGCGCTCCTGCCTTTCTCTTTCCAGGCGGGCCTGCGATAATACAAAGTGAATGTTAGAACAATGCAAACATTTAAAGATCAATGTACGATGAGTAAAATAGAAATAACCTCGAGCTCGGCGACCCGCGACTGCGCAGGCGACGGGCGTGGGCGTATGGGGACGCTCCCGCTCGTGCTCTGTGCTCGGAGCTGGGACAGAGTGGGAGGGGGCCGTGTCGATGACGCCGTCGCCAAGCCAGAACAGAACCGCCCGTGCTCTTCCCTCCTCCAATCCTCATGACGATGCTCCCGTCCAGGTCCGCGGTGGCGGGATCAAAGTCATCCCCATGGACCGTCCTTGCCGCCTCTGAGTAGTCAGTGAGGCGGGAGTGGACGCTGGAGTTGGTGTACGCGTCGCGGGATCGTCGGGGTTGTAGGAGGTCTCCGCTGCCGTGGCCTTGCCCTTGTGGGACATGGCGTATGCCGCCACCGTGCCGCAAGGCTGGCCACCGTGTGCCTCCGACTGCGAGGAAGACAACAAGATGATTAGCAATCAGGCAACATTTGATCGAGGAATTGATAAAGTCTTTCACGTACCCAAGCTTGTGCGTACTCGGCGAGGTTGCGGTTGCCCTGGTGGTGTGGTACACCTGGCATCTGCAGACGCGCCTCCCGGGCCTCGGCGTGGTGGGCCGCCCACTCTTCGGATAGCCACCGGTCCACGATCATCTCCCAGCACTCGGGAAACGACTGGCACCATTGGGGGATCATCTGCACATCATCAAGTATTTCACGTCTAAGCGTCAGATGAAAAGTACCAAAAGCTTAATCTCAAAAGAAAACACTTACCTGCAAGAACTGCGCCCGGCCCAGCGTCATGCCTCTCGCCTGGGCCTTCGTCACCCTCGTGGCCAAGACCGTGGCGTTGTAGGTGATGATGGCCTGCAGTCTCGCCTCGTAGATCATGTCGGTGACGAGCTTCCTACAGGCCCGGGTAGCCGTCACCTCCGCCACTGCCTCCTTCCCCGGCTCGCACTTGAAGTAGTTCTGCATACAGACACAGTACGAGGCGAGACAGTAATTAAAGAAAAAAATATGATGAATTTGATATTGTTTGACGAAGACTTACCCACAGCTCCGCTCTAACCCGAGGCCTGGCTTGGAGGGCTCGGGCGAGACGGAGGGCGTGCGTTCGCCCGAGGCCTGGCTTGGAGGGCTCGGGCGAGGCGGAGGACGAGCTCGCCCGAGCCGTGGCTTGGGGGGCTCGGGCGAGTCTCTTATTCGTTTTGCATCGATTGGGGGTACCCCTTTGGCATTCCCCCGACAGTAGCCCCCGAGCCCTTGTGCGAGTGCTTGCATTCGAGCAGGGGCTCCAGATTGGGACCTCGATGGATAGCTAACTGGTCTCGAGGGTTTTGTCGATTTGATTCCGTGGGTGTCGTGCGAGCGACACCCGCGGGTGTAGCCCCCGAGGCCACGGGGGAGTGGTTAGAACTCCCTCGTGGGCTTCCCGAAGAATCCTCCGTTGCTTGGGATCCTTCTGCCCAGTGGGCGCGCCTTTTTAGGCGGAAATCGTCAGGGAGCGGAGATCGTGGCGCCGTGTGTACCTGTCAACAGGCTCGAGATGTGGTTCGGTAGTCTCATTAAATGTTTGCGGTTACCTTTCCTTTGTCGTGGGAGGCACCGTCCGAGGCTTGGCTCGGAGGGCTCGGGCGAGACGGAGAACGAGCGATCGTTTGAGGTCTGGCCTTGAGGGCTCAGGCGAGACGGAGGACGAGCGTTCGCCCGAGGCCTGAAAATCTCATGTTCACACAAAGAAAAGAGATTAGTCGTAACTGTCCGAGTTTTTAGACCCTCTTTCGTCGAGGGGTGCCAGGCTGAATCGACTGGCCGGCTCCTCGAGCTGTCCGGCATGCCGATTGCCCTGGCTTGTCATCCCGAGTCCTTTCGATCGGATGGAGGGGGGATCGTACTCGTACTACGAGTGGGCGAGTATCGAGGTTCCCGGTGAGCTGGTAACGGGGAATCCAAGTGAGAGCTCGTGCCCTGTTCGATAGGGGTCGACTGTGGCCCGGAGGCGGTCTCATAAAGCATGGGTGCTCAGTCTGCAGGAGTGCCGGGTCCATTCGATAGGGCCCGGTGGCTCGATGCCTCCCTCCGAGGGGATCTCACTGCACGTCGAGCTCCCCGCCTTGGATACACGTGAGGGCTCGAGGGCTCGGCCCTCGAGTAATGCCGCGAGTGGCGCCCCTTGGTGTCCCTGACTCGGGTGCTCGAAGCCGGCTGTCGAACCCTCTTCGAGGGCCAGCCTTCGCTGCTTCGAGGCTTAGGGCCGGGGCCCGTTTTTACCTTTGTGAAGAAGCCTCCGTCGTCTGGGAATCCTTCTGCCCGTCGGGCGCGCCTTTTTAGGCGGAAATCGTCAGGGGGGGGGGCGGCGGACGCGAAGCCGAAGCGACGGTCGCAGCGGGCCAGAGTAGTAGAGCGAATGGAGAGCTGCCGCGTGTACACCCGGCTCAAGACGCGGTTAGGTGGGCGCATTAAATGCCACGCGGTTACCTTTTCGCGTCGTGGGAGACCCCGCCCGTTGGGGTTTCCCCTTATAAATATCGAAAGAGGGGAAAACGAATCCTTTACTTTGCCTTTGCCTTCACCGCCGCCGTAGCCTTCACACGTCTCTCTCCCTCGAGCTAGTTGATTGGGAATCTACCGGCCGTCCGTCCGCCACTCAGGTTCGCGCCGTGACCGCCATGGCCGCCAAATGCTGCCGGCGAGGACTGGAATCCGACGAAGGTGACGCAGAGCGAGATGGACTCGCTGGTGGCCCAGGGGCTTCTGCGCCCCAAGAAGGAGGGACCCGCATGGTGGGTTGTCCCGTCGGCGGAGCACCGGGAGCCGCACCCGCCAGAGGAGTACGTGGTGAGCTTCGCGCGCTACCACCGTATGGGGCTCGGCGTCCCGCCGAGCCGCTTCATGCGGGGGCTGGCCCACCACTTCGAGGTGGAGGAGCTGCAGCATTTCTCCCCCAACTCCATCTCACACGCTGCCATATTTGCCGCGGTGTGTGAGGGGTACCTGAAGATGGAGCCGCACTGGGAGATGTTCGTCCATCTCTTTCGGGGCGAGCTCTTCATCAAGTCCCTAAAGCCCAGCGGGAGGCGGCCCGTGCGCAGGGCGCCTCCATCCATCACCGCGAGGGCGGGGACCTCGTCGGCCAATGTCCCCCGCGAGTACCTGCGATATAAGCTTTCCACCAACCAGGCCGGGTGGGACGACCATTGGTTCTATCTGCGGAACGAAGGTGGCCTCTTTCCGCAGTACACCGGCAGGGTCCTCACTCAACGCCCGGAGAAGTGGACCTGGGGCATCGCGGCAGACAGGCAACGCCACCTGGCCCCGCTGATGGAGATGATGAAGAGCTGGTGGATGAGAAGAAGCTGACCGTGCAAGCGGTCATTTGGGCGTTCCACCAGCGAAGAGTTCTCCCGCTGGCGGACCGCCCCCTTCTTATGCACGAGATGGGGCCGAAGGCCCAGCTCGAGGCGCTCAATCGCTCGAGGATGGCCGAGGGGGGGTTGTCCCGGAACGAGGGCGTCTCCCGGGTGTCAATCACGACCCAGGGGCCGTTCATCCCTGAGTACACACTACACCACAGCCCAAATATAGCGTCAGACGGAGGGTCGTTATAAGACGCTTCAACGTCCTACGGTCCGACGTTATAAACTTATAACGTCAGATATATCAGCAGTTGATAGTGGCGACGCTAAAAACTTATAACGTCGGACCGACCTTTAACGTCGGACCGTCTGACATTATATAAAGATATAGCGACAGACCTTCTGACGTCTTTGTAAACTTATAGCGTCCCACTGTCTGATGATATATATCTATAACGACGAACTGTCCATCGATATACATACACATAATTAACACATAATATCATGTATTGTTTATATGTTAGTCATACAATCAACAGTACCATATCATACATTCAAACATTACAGACATCAAGCACATGTAAACTGGACCAGAAGAGCTCACAAGTTATATTAAATTCATCAACAGGTCATGCCATTTTACATAATTCATGGCTAACAAAAGCTAAGATGAAATACATAGTTTTGGCCAAAATGCTAGAATAGAGATACTCAGTTCCACAATCTGTCTCATAGTTTTCTTCTACTTTTTACAAAACGATCCACCTCTAGTTTTCATCTATAGCTAGGATTTCCAAAACACATCGTCATGAGCACTTTGATCCAATTAGTGGCTGCACTCTACTTCTAGCTATTTTCTCCCAGCACCTGTAAAGGAAGAGTTGAAATTCATATGTTCAATATATAACAGTCTCTACTCATCTGTGCAGAATAAAACACACATTACAGTCTCTACTCATCTTGGGTCATCAACTCTGTAGTCTATAGAATGTACTAGTCACTAGTGTGCATAACCATAATGTACAGAAGCAAGTAATAGCATGGGAACAAATGACAGGTTACATACATGTCTAAACTGGTTTCTAAACTTTTCTACTACATAATAGAAATATATTCTGAACATTTAAAATCAGCACAATCACAATATACTTGTGAATATTTTAAAAATCAGCAGTCACAATATACTTGAGAATAGTGCACAAGCAAATTTTCACTTCTAAGAAAATATCTAAGTTCACTACTTGACTGCACAATCAGCTAGCTGAGAACACAATCAACACTCCTTGACTAGATGAAAGGGCCTATAAGGGCTGCTAAGCTAAGAACATAATCAACACTCCTTAACTTTAATATACATAGGTTCTAATAACTTATATCTGACAATTTGAGTAATATGTACAAGGGCAGCAAGCTGACATCCTAAATGACATGAGATGAGAAAAAATTCAAAATAGCACACCTGTTCCTCCATGGGATTGTTTTTTAGGCTTGCAGACCTTGAGCTGTTAGAAATATCAACCATTAGAAAATCTAGGCACTCATTACATATGACAACCACAAACAATGACAAGTGTTGGTTGTTACCCTTTTATATGGCCATGCAATTGACATGTCCTTAGCATCAGCCATCTCTTCTACACCAGGATATGGGCGAGGTAGCATTGCATCCCTTTTCATCACAAACCTGACAACAACTAGACAATGCTTCTTTCCAAGGGCTTGTCCTGCGTGCACGCAGCTGGGATTAACTGAAATAACTGTTCCCTTGGCCACAGGTTCATCTCTATGGAGTGCATAGAGTATAATTTCTTCACCGATCTGAAGCAAACAATGTATTTATGAGAATTGTATTAATTAGAAAATCACCAGTAGACTAGAAGGAAAAATATGATGGGAATATTACATAGTCATCATGTGAGACGTGATTTGCATCACCATTCCTTGATAGGCCTGCACCATCAGGGCTAGACTGAGGGGTCTGAATAACCGAGTCTGTAGGAATGGGGCTAGTCTGAGGGGGTTGAACAACTCTGGTTGTAGGAATGGGACTAGAGTGAGGGCGCTGCATAGATGAGGCTGTGGGAAAGGTGTTGGGCTGCATAAATGGCAAGCTGCTGGACCGATGGGGCTGCTGGACTGGTGGGGCTAAGTTGGTCCTACGCACAAGCACGTATTCATACTCATTAGAGTTATCTGCATAAGCACCATCTTCAGGAAATTCAGCAACATGATTTGTCTCAACATAATTTTCTTCAGACCTTGGGCTCTATAAACATAAAAGTGGGAAGTACTTAGAGCAAAGTGACAGAAATCAGAATGTATATTCTAAGTACTAGTTGAAGGTCACATATCAATACTAGTATTAAGGACTGATAATTGAAATCAAAGATGTACAAATAATTTACCTCAAGGTGTCGTGAGTTACAACCATTTTGGGAGGCATTTTCCATTGACCTTTCACGTGCCAACCTTTCACGCGCCAATTCAGCTTCTAATTCTGCTATGCGTTGTTCTAGAGCTGCTTGGTGACTTTCTTTCCTTTTACACTCTCGAACTTGCATTTGAACCCTTGTTGGAGTGTAACCCTTGACACCTGGTGTACCAATAGTTGGGGAGTTGGTCCTAGGCCAAAAACCCGAACACGTCCTTTTGGTTCCTTATTTCACAAGTAGCAGCAAATGCATCACCTTCTTGGATGGATTTTTCGGTCAATTCAGGATGGGCTTCAATAACTGACTTAAGTTTATTCTACACAAATAGAATATCATTGTTAATATGCCAAAACTAATATTTCAAATAGTGATACTTGTTCAAGGAAAAACTTACAATAATTGGTTCTGCATTCCTTGATGGAATTCCATTTTTTCTTGTATGTGTTTGATATAGAGTTCGTCCCTTCGAGGAGGGCGCCCTAGTTCATTAGCCTATAAGTGTTTCACTTTTAGTACTTAAATATAGCACGTTACGTATTGATAAAAATCAGATATAGTTTGACATACCAGTTCATGCCTATTACAAGCAAAGCTCTTGCTACCAGTTGTATGATGTATGGACAACTTTGCACGGTTGGCCTTGGCAATTTCAGCTTGAGCCTATGACAAATACGGCTATCAGAACGATCAATGCAAACAAAGCAACAAAGATGGTTGTAACCAACAAGCATAAATTAGTAGTACTCACTGCAGATTCTGGGGTTGACCAATGCTTTTGAGAAAGTTCCAATCATAATCATTCAATCGTTTACCTTGTTTTGTCCTTAATTTTCTTCTGTTATTTCTCCTTTAAAAAATTGTCTCTTCAGGTTTGCTTTAAAATCCTTCCATTTCTTTCCAGCAGCATCCAAAACCCAGTCATAGGCTTTATCATCAATATCAAAGTATTCCTAGTGTGAAGAGAAAGTAGCAAATGAGTACTTATCATGAAGTGAGAAAAAATGAAGGTCTACAAATAAAACCAGAGCAGCTACCTTCATGTCTAACCATACTGCATCCTTTAAGTCCTCATCAACAAGCCTCCAATCAGCACATGCAATTGATATTTTTTGTCTCACATGGACCCCAACAGCACCAGAAAACCTCCTAGCATTCTCACCAACGGGCTGACCATATTCATTGACCATAACTTTGATTTTAGGCATCTCAGGTTCCTTGCAAAGACTTCATCCAATTTACTGATACCTCTTCCATTTCTCTTCTCTTGTGTATTGTGGGTGAAAATCTGCTATAAATAAATGGAGAATCTGCTATAATAAAAATCAACTATAAATAACTTGAGAAAATCTGCTAGGATATATACAAGACCTTCATTATCACATAAGAAATCTCCAATCGATTCAAATTCCCAATCATCTTCTTCGGCTACATCTTCTTCAACTACATCTTCTTCACCTTGCCCATTCACATTCATTGCATGGCTTATTTGCGGCCTGGCCGCAGATTATGAATCCTGGTTGCTTGAACACTTGTGGTATGAGTCTCTAAAAAGGTAGTAGTAGAACAATTTATGTAAATATCAGCAATATTAAATGAGCAAAGTCATTGTAGTAGAACAATTTATATAAGAGATGACCTTTGCTCTTTTCCTAGGTTCATTGCACGTATTAATATTAATGAGACCAAGTGATGCCATCATCTCTTCATTCTCTGCAACATTTTCATCCCTCTCTAGCTCATACATGGTCTTTCCCCATTGCTATTGTTTCCTCTTGCGCTTTCCATTTGTTTTCCTTAAACAAAGAACCCAAATATGAGCAGTCTATGGAAGGGATCAATAAAACTATCAATAACAAATATACGCAGCAGGCATCACTTCAACAACACTTACTTTGTAGACTTTTTTTTAGGATTTTTCTTTTGGGGAACAAAGTGTTCCATCTATATCAGTTCTAAAAAGAGGGACTACCCCATTTACAATATCCACTCTAACATTTGCACTTAGATCATGTAGTGGCCATGCCACTCCATTGTCATTATCCATGTGCTCATTCTCTAAATTATCTAAGTCATACACATCTCTTGCTTTTGACTGAACAGCAGCAGCCCACTCATGATCAATTGCTTCGGGAACATAGTATACTTGAATTGCTTGTGATGCTAAATAAAAGGCTCATCTGATATTTTTGCCTGTATTGAATAAATGCTTAAAGTTAACAGATGTAACCCCCAAATTATCAGTTTGTACCCATTTGTCCTGCACACGGTTGTCAACCCAATCACACTTGAAAAGAACCACATTTCCTTTGTGATGATATTTAGTTCAACAATTTCCTTTATAATTCCATAATAGGCATTTTTTGTTATTGTACTGTCATCATTATTGCCCCTATCAAAGGTTGTTGCCTCAGCAACTATAGCAACCCCACTATTTTGAATAGGTCTTCCCTCATCATAGGATTCTGTGTGGAAACAGAATCCGTTATACTATAGACTGCTATACTTGCGTGCATTCAACATTGGCCCCTTGGCCAAAATTTTATTATCTGGTGCTTCCTCACACATTTCTCCCACCTGTGATTATGAAAGACTGCTATTAAAATGTGTAAAATCTATCATAAATAGCAAGTCTTCGGTTTTACTTTCACTTACATGCAACCTAAACCACTCATGAAAGGATGCATGACGCATCCGGTTGATGTCCCGTTTATTTCGATGGCCAATGGAGAAAAAGATATTTTCATCATGCTTACTGCAAAGGTTACTGTGACTTCAGAATGCAGGGGAATTTGATTATACGATTCAAGTGGTTTTGATAACTTACTCCAAGTAAGGCGCAATGTTGTCATAGTTGAACAAAACATATCTATGAGCTTGCACCCATGTCTTGTGGTCTAAACTAAATGTGCATTTTCCAGCCAAGCCTTGACTAATGCTACAGAAGAAAGGAGGTGTACTGTCACCTTCATCTATTCTTGGTTGACGGGTAATTTGTCCCACACCATGTAGATAGCGAGAACAAAGTGTAAGGCACCCAGTGAAATTAGCCCACTCCATAATTGATCCTCGGGATGACTTTTTGTACGTACAGAGCCCTTTAATCTCATAAGAAACCTATACACAAAAATAATATGCACATTAATTGACACTGGTACATAACTAGTAGGTTTATATATGTCTTCAGTAAGACACGTGGCCTAAGATAGTTACCTTTCCACAGCCACATGCTGCGAAAATGGACAGGACCAGCTATTTTTGCTTGAGCAGGAAGATGTACCATCAAGTGTACCATAATGTCAAAAAAAGATGGAAGGAATATAGTCTCAAGAAGGCTCAAGGTTTCAGCTATGTCAGCCTGTAGGCTTTCCATATCATATTCGAATGACAGGGGCAGAAAGTTTCTTGAAGAAGTTGGATATACGAATCACTCCAGCACTGACTATTTCTGGTAGTATTTTTCTCACAGCAAGTGGCAGCAAATCTTGTAGAATAATGTGGCACTCATGACTCTTCAGCCCAAATACTTCCTCTCACCGACATGTACATTTTGTTGTATATTTGATGCATAACCATCAGGAAACTTCACCCCTTTTAGTACTTTATTACAAAATAATTTTATCTCACCAGGACTCATTGAGTAGGGGGCTGGTGGTAAATAAAATTGGTCCTCCACTTCAATTGGGTGAAGATCAGTTCTAAGACCTAGAGCTTGAAGATCTAAGCGAGAATTCAAGTTATCCTTAGATTTTCCAATAGTGCCCAAGAATGTGTTCAATAAACTTTCACAGACATTTTTGCCTATGTGCATAAGTCAAAATTATGTCGCAACATCAAATCTTTCCAATATGGAAGCTTGAACAAATAGATCTTCTTTTGAAAATGACTAATGGTTCACCTTCCTTGCGTTTCTTTCTTGCTGGTTTCTTCCCAGATGGATCCTTGCCAAACTAGTACTAAGGTCTTTAGTGCACTCCAAAATTTCCTCTCCAGAAAGTGGTTTAGGTGCAGGTCTGAACTCAGTTTTACCACCAAATTTATCAGCGTCGAACCTAAATGGATGGTTTTCATGCAAGAATCTTCGATGACCCATATAGCATGTCTTGGAACCACTACCAAGTCTAATTGAATCAGTAAAGAAGTGGCAATCAGGGCATCCTGCTTCACCAGATGTGACAGATCCAGACATATCCTAGACCTGGAAAATCAGTAATAGTCCACAATACTGCTGCCCGTAACTGGAAGTACTCACCCGTGGAAGCATCATAAGTTCTAACACCATTTTCAAACATATCTAACAAGTCATTGACAATTGGCTGACAAAGAGATCAAAATTACCACAAGGAGAATCTTTCCAGGAATGAGAAAAGATAAGATGAAATTTGATTGCTTCATGCACATTGAAGGTGGGAAATTGTAGGGAATACAAATGCCAGGCCAAATGCTATAGCTATTATTCATGGTTCTAAATGGATTGAAGCCATCGGTGGCAAATGCAAGACGAATATTGCGGCTATCAGCAGCAAAGGTTGGATGCTTTTTATGAAGTCCTCCCATAGAGGGGAATCTGCAGGATGCCTCAGGAGACCCATCTTTTTTTGGCCTTCATCATGCCACCTCGTCAAGCTTGCTGTTTTAGAGGACAAAAAAACCTTTGGAGACACTTCTTTATTGGAAAGTAGCGGAGAACCTTCTTGGGAACATTATATACATGTTTCCCGTCTAGAGTCTTCCTTGTTGATTTCCACCGTGAAACCTTACACTTTGGACATGAATTCAAATCTATGTTCTCCTTCCAATAGAGAATGCAATCATTTTCACAAGCATGAATACTAGTATACCCAATTCCTATGGATTTCACCAATTTTTAGCTTCATGAAAGGTTTTGCTACGGCTGAACCATCTGGGAATGCATCATTGAGTAGGTCTAGTAGCAGGTTAAATGATTTATCAGACCATCCTCCAAGGAGTTTGATATGTAGTAATCTAATAAGAAATCGGAGTTGGGTATATTTCTTGTAAGTAGGAACAGATCCTTGCTATTCTCTTCAACCAGCTTTTGAATAGCAACTAGCTCCTCACAAGGATCTAGATCAGGACTATTGTCCTCAAAATCACCTCTATCATCTAAACCACCAGCTAAGTCCCTAAGCAAACCAGAGATATCATCATCTTCATTAGGCTCATCCATGACCTCAACACCATCAACATCAATGTCACAATTCTCACGATTCACAGACGAGGTGGGTTCTCCATGTAAATTCCATGTTTGTACCCTTTTAGAAACCATCACATATTAAGTGTTCATGGACTTCACTAGCCTCGTACCAGAAAGAGTTGGAACACTTTCTACAAGGACAAAGTATCTTGCTACCAACAGCAGCATTACTAAATGCAAAAGCTAAGAAACGGTTCACCCCCTGCAAATATGCCTTGCCATGCCTACATGAAAGTTTGTGTTAAAAATCCACTTAGGCTATGTAACCCCTTCCAGTATCTATTAAGTTATTGTATTTACCTAGCATTATCATCAATCCAAGATTTATCCATCAGCCTTTACTAGGGAACCAGAAGCTGACCAAATAAACTCTAAAAATATAAACACAAGAACAGATCATGGCATCAAATTCAACCACATTGTGCATACATATCGCCAATCATATTCAGCATAAGTTCCATGCAAGACAGCAGCAACATTTGCAGTGAAGTGGTAGAGAGCTTTACCTGATACTCCTTAGTCTGATCCACGAGCTGACTCCTAGTGCTTGGCGAGGAGGTGCCTATAGATGTTGTGGCTTGTCTCCGGGCAAAGGTCCAATCAGCTACTTCTTCTTGTACGCCTCAGGCAACCACAAAGATAACCTGTTGTTATGATAGAGGAAACCACAGATCCATGATTTAGTTAGTATAATTAGGAAAGAAAGTATGTTAACAGTAGTGGCAGAGCCTGGACAAAACATGGAGGGGCCAATTTATGTGAAACTATGAACAAGTGAAAATCTCAAATTTTATAAAAAAATAAAAGAGAGTAAAGTCCAAATCCAGTCCACAAAATTTTAATGATGTGTCATCCCAGTCTAGGTCTAAAAATAAAAATTGCTTTCATTGGTGTTATGTTCATCTAAAAATTCATTGTTGTTCATTGGTGTCATGTTCATCTAAAAATTTGCTAGAGAAAAAGTGAAATATGGTTGTTTATATCAGCACTATTGTTGTGGTAAATTTGTTGCTAGGCAAGGCATAAGGCATCAGATGTTCAGGCTGTTTCAGTTTCAGTTCTTCATCAGGCTTCATAGCTCTGCACCTCTGCGGTAAATTTTGCAATGTTTTGTTTTGCTAGAGGAAAAGATCCTGCCTTCTCACAATCTACTACTTAGGCACACCTGATTATTCAAGTAGTACTAGCAGCTAGCAAATCAGATGGCTTTGGAGGCCATTGGATCCGGCGAATACAACCACAACAAATACAAGTGCAGACTGCAAGGGAGATGGCACCTCCTAAATGAACCTGAACTGAAATCCATTCACGAGGGTGGGGTGTAGGCAATGCAGAGGTCTTAACTCTCTTCAGCAGTACTAAAATAATTTATTCCCATAGTAGCTTCCAGAAATAAACACGGGATCCCAATAAACATTGATCTTACCATGACCTGTGATGTGCAGCAGCAGTAGGACCACGGACTACTGGAGCTGGGGCCAGCCGGCACCTAGCACCGGTATTAGTGTTGGCCGGCAGGAGATGACGAAGCTGTGAGGCCCTAGCGCTGGTGGCCTAGAGCAGGTGCCAGAGGCTGGAGGGCGGAGGGCGCAAGTTCAGCTGTGGCACGCCGATGCGGTCGCTAGTGGAGGGCGCAAGAGCGAGGGGGCCTGGGCTGCTGAAGAGACTTGCTCCCTAGAATTTTAGGCCAGATCAGATCGGAATACAAGTAGCCATGTTATGTTAGGGTTGGGGTGTATAGAAACGATGCCAATGACGTACCTTTGTGGGCGCACGAGCTACCTAGAGATGTCGTCGAGCTGAGGTCGTTGGCCAAGCTGTCGTCGCTGGTGCGGAGTGGGCGAAGCTGAGGTCGCCACCGGAGGGCCGAGCTGAGCTCGCCGCTATCCCGTTGACTGACCGCTTGGAGGAGGTCAGGAGCAACCAGCGAGGGGCCGATGGCTGGCGGTCGGTCGACGTACGGCAGGCTGCAAGGCGCTGCAAATTTTTTCGATGGATTGGCAGGCAGGGGTGTGCGGCGGCGGGTTTTGGGTCTGCGCCAGGGGAGATTGGCTTCCAGCGTACACTGGAAGATGAGCAGGAAGGTACTAGTACGTTTTTTTAGCAATCAGCATACTACTAGTACGTGACCAGCGGCAGGAGAGAAATAAAATGGGCTGGCGCATTGGCGGGCTGAAATGGCGGGCTAATTTTTTTTCTGACATGTAGGCCTACATTAAAAGGTTAGGCGCCAAATGTGTGATAATCTGGCGCGATAGTGGATCGCGACGAGCGGTGGGTCGTTAAAAGTAAGATATAGCGTCCCCCGTCCGACGTTGAAGCGAAATATAATTAACGTCGGATGGTCTATTGTAAAACTGAGATATAACGACGGTCCACCCGTTATCCATCTTTAACGTTAGATAGTTCGACGTTAAATCCTCATTTTTAGCGTCTCCCCACCGACGTTAATTTTGGGCTGTGGTGTAGTGACACCCACCTGGTCGCCATGGCACCCGACGAGGGGTGTCTCGACCTGGTAAGCCTCCCTCGAGCTGAGCTGTCTCGAGCCTCCTCCCCCTTTTTCCTCCTTCGAACCTTTTGCATCCTTCTTGTGGTTTGTCTCGTCACGCTTCTTCTTTTTTCAGGGGGCGTTTACTTGTCGCGCGTCGAGGCCCCCGGTGAGGGAGGACGCCGCGGATACTCAGGTGAGGCGCCTCTCTGCTCAGAAAGACAAGGAGAGCAAGGATGCCAGGAAGAAGAAGGAAAAAAACAAAAACTTGCGTCGCTTAGCTCGGGAGCAGAGACTGGCGAAGGCTCGTCGTAACCGTCAGCCTGGGGACGGGTCCCCCGAGCTGAGCTCCTCGAGCTCGGAGGAGGAGAGTGGTGATGAGGAGGAGAGCGACGACGAGGGGATGGACGCGCGCCTGACGCGCGCGGGGGTCGTCGATGACAGGGCTGACCGCTCCTCTGTGCAGGAGGATATCCTGGAGGTCCCCCCGGCGAGGGGATCGCGCGGGACGCAGCCGCGGAAGGCGGCATCAGGCCCCGCCTTGTCGGGGGCTCAAGGTACGTCGAGCTCCGCGCTGGTCGCGCCGGCTGTCGTGAAGAAGCCACGGACTAGGAGCGCTATCGCCGCTGCGCAGAGGGAGACCACGGCCGCGTCGGCCCATGCGGGGGGTCTCGAGAGGGGCCGGCCCTCGAGAAGCGGCCGACAGGTCGAGAAGGACTCCGGGCTTGACCGTCGCGAGCCGTCAAGGGCGCCGTCGAGCCCGCGGAGAAGCGGTCAGCACGAGAGGGCGTCGAGCCCCCGCCATTTTGACCGTCGAGGAGGGAGCCCCCGGGCATCTCGTGACCAGGGGCGTGAGCGTCCCTTGAGTCCATCGCCGCATCGCCGCCGGGACGCAGAAGCGGATGCGGGGGGGCGCGACCGTCAGCGTGAGCGCCGGAGCAGGTCCCGGAGTCCGCACCGGGGCAGGCGCCACGACGACAGCTCGAGGGGGGCACGGTCGCCTTCCCATGAAGTGGGGCGGAAGGAGGCCTCTCCCTCGAGGTCGAGTCATGAGAGGCATCGGGAGCCCTCCCCCCGTCCCAGCCCAGCGAAGACGGCCCAGGCGCAGGGCTCGAGCCGTGGGGTGGGCTCGAAGCCCCCGAGTGGGTCCGGTGGATCCGGGAAGAAGCACAGCCGCCGCTTCGGGTGAGTAACTTTCTTGGGTCTCGTCTGTGGTGGGGTCTTACCCTTTTACCTTTGATGACGCATGCCATCTCTGGTATCTCTGGGGGAAGCGCTCCTACCAGGAGGTGGACCTTGCTTCGTCCAAGCGGGCCAGGACCTCGAGCCCCGTCGTGGCGCAAGCACCTCGAGGTATGGCACCTTCCTCCGCTAGAGAAGCCGCTTGGCTGGAGAAGGCTCGAGCTGCTATGGCTCGAGGAGGCCGGCTGACCGACGCAGATTTTGGTGAGGCCGTCGCCATCGACCGCATGGGTCGAGGCACTCTTCCCGGTTCTGACATCACTGTAATCTCGTATTGCAGGGGCCACAGCTCACGGCCTCGAGCCCGCCACGGCCACACCCACTGAAGCGCTGCCTCCTCCCCCTCCTCCTCCTGTGATGGCGTCAGTCGGGAGCGCCACCCTTCCTCACGCTACAACGGCTGTTTCGGTGGAAGCGCCTGGGGCGAGCACGGCCCCGCCGGTGTCTGGGGCCGAGGAGACCGCGCCCCTCGAGGCACCGACCGACACGAGCCGGGCTACGGAGGAGGGAGAGGGGGGAGCGGCGTTGGCGGAGGAGGGGCCGACGGTGGAGGACCTCCTGAACGAGCTGGAGCGGGGGCCGCTCCTCGCCGCGGGCTCGATGACGGCGGAGGCGTCCGAGGCACCGCTGACAAGGCGCCGGAGGGCCCGGCCAGGGAAGAGCCGGGGCTCGTGCCGCTGGGCGGCGGGCCGCAGTCAGGGCAGCTCGGGGCGGAGGAGGATTTGCCCGACGTCGAGCTTGTTCGGCCAGTATGGCCGTCTCCCGACGCGCCGAGCCCGTCCCTCGCCATGGTCTCCGTCAGGCAACCGGTTCAGCTGGGGGCCCCGCGCGAGGTGCGGTCCATCTTCTGGGAGGTGGCCGAGCTCATGGCGGAGGCGGAGCGTTCCTGCTCCGAAGAGGCGGGCCGGTCCGCACAGGTGTCGGCCGCCCTCGCGAGGGCTGAGGCGGAGCTTCAAGATCTCCGCGCTGAGCTGGGCCGGAATGCCCAAATGGCGAGCCGGCTCAGCGAGGCGGAGGCGGAGGTCCGGGTGGCTCGAGGTGAGGCCGCTCGATCCAAGGAGGAGGCCGCCGCCGCTCTCGAGGCGTCGAGGAAAGAGGCCGCGGACGCCCGAAGCGAGGCTTCCTCCGCCCGGGCTGACGCTGAGGCGGCGAGGCAGGAGGCCGCTGACGCCCGTGGCGAGGCCGCTACCGCCCGAACCACAGCAGAGGCGGCGAGAAAAGAGGCCGAGGACGCCGAGAGCGGTATCGCCAGCGCCCGAGCTGCCGAGGGGGCGGCGCGACAGGAGGTGATCCGAAAGGATCTGGCCCTCGTGGAGGTGGGCAGGCTGATCGAGGAGCTTAGATCCGAGAAGCCCCTCATGTTGGCCGAGAAGCGCAGGCTCGAGCAGCGCGTTGAGGGCCTTACCAGCGACCTCGCCGCCCTGGGGCAGCATTGCGATGGTGAGGCTCATACCTTGTCCTTGTTTGGGTCTTCGAAGTTTTTTGTTACGCCACAGTCTCACTCTTCCTCGTTCGTTGCGCAGGGGTCGAGAAGACGGTCGAGGAGCTCCGCGGGACGAACCAAGCTCTCTTGGACCAACTCCAAGATGAGACGATGATGGCGGAGCGGGCTCATGCTTCCCTCGACCGTCTTGGCTCCGTGTGGGGTGCTCCTCCTGTGGCTTCGGCGGAAGGTGCGGTGGCCCACGGCGATGCCTTGGTCGACGCCTTGTGGTATCTCGACGTAGCTGCGTGGGACCGTGTCCGGCAAGCTCTCCACCATGGCGTTAAGCAGACGCTCGCGGTTGTCCGCTCCGGCTTCCGCTTCCCGGTCCACGTTGTCGCCAACGGCTTCATCGAGATCGAGGGGAAGGACGAGGAGTGGAACAACCGCCGTGTCGACAAAATTTTGGAGAAGGTGGAGAGGCCGGGGACGTCGCTCGCGAAGATCTTCGAGGAGGACGTGCTGCCTCCTGACGCCAGCAGCGGTGTCGAGGGCCCTCCTCCCTCTAGCTCGGGCGTCGAGGCTGAGCCCGCCGTGGAAGACCTCGGGGAGGAGTACCACACCGACGAAGATTATGGCCTGCGTGCCAAATTTGGGCGTCGAGGCCCCTGTAAGAATTTTATGACATGAATGAGGGTACGTCGAGACCCGAATGTATATATGACTTGTTTATAAAAAGAGTTGTTTTCTTTTCAAATGCGTTTGACCACATCTCTTTGTTGCAAGCTCGAGCTTCTGCTAGCTTAGCCTGTGTTCCTTCGATACGTCGCGAGCCCCTCGAGGGGAGGCGTAGGTAGGGTACCGTAGCCCGGGGGCGTAGGTGGTCGTCTATGTCGACGCCTCCCAACCCTTGGAGGCTCGAGGTAACTTAGGATTTAGACGTCGCTAGTTCACTCGAGGCACGAGTCGAGACGAGGGTCGAATTTTTTGAAAAGAAAACACGCGTTTTTTCCGGAGTGTGGGGGGTGGTTACCCCCTTGTCAGCCCCCGAGGGAGGCTCGACCCTGAGCAAAGCAGGGTCGAGGCTTCCTCGAGATGTTAAGCAAAATGAAAGACAATGCACGAGTTTGTTCATTCATTTTGGACGTGTTTGTACAAAGCAGCAAAATGAATGAGGCCTCGAAGCCTTTAAGGGTAGAAGCGACGTAGCTGAGATATGTTCCACGCGTTCGCCAGGATCCTGCCTCGATCGTCGTAGAGCTTGTATGTTCCTGGCTTGAGCATCTCAGCTACGGTGTATGGGCCTTCCCACGGAGGAGTGAGTTTGTGGCTCCCTCGGTTGTCTTGCAGCCGTCGAAGCACGAGGTCCCCCACCGCCAAGTCCCTTTTGCGTACGTGCTTGTCGTGGTAGCGTCGAAGCGTTTGCTGGTAGCGTGCGGAGTTGATGAGCGCCACGTCTCGGGCCTCCTCGAGTTGGTCCTTGGCGTTGGCGAGCTTTTCGTCATTGGTTTGCTCGTTGTAGGCTCGAAGTCGAGGGGAGCCATACTCGAGGTCTGTAGGCAAGACGGCCTCGGCACCGTAGGTTAGGAAGAACGGAGTGAACCCGGTGGCTCGACTTGGCGTTGTCCTGAGGCCCCACAGCACCGAGGGGAGCTCTGCAGCCCACCCCTTTCCGAAATTTTTGAGGGTTTTGATCAACCTCGGCTTCAGCTCATGGAGTATCATGCCGTTGGCGCGCTCGACCTGCCTGTTGCATTGAGGGTATGCGACCGAGGCCCAGGTCACGCGAATGTTGTTGTCGTCGCAGAAGTTGGTGAACTTTTTGCCCGTGAATTGGGTGCCATTGTCGGTGATGATGACGTTGGGCACACCAAACCGGTACATGATGTTGGCGATGAACTCGACAGCCTTCTCGGAGGTAGGGTCGCCTATCGGCTTAGCCTCGATCCACTTGGTGAACTTGTCGATGGCCACGAGCACGTGTGAGTGCCCTCCACTCGTCTTTTTGAGGGGACCCACAAGGTCGAGCCCCCAAGCGGCGAATGGCCAAGTAATTGGGATCATCTGCAGGGCATGTGCGGGTTGGTGTGTCTGCTTGGCGTAGAATTGACACCCATGGCACGCCCGGACCAGGCGCTTGGCGTCTCCAACGGCGGTCGGCCAATAGAAGCCTTGACGGAAGGCGTTCCCAACCAGGGTCCTTGGCGCTGCGTGGTGGCCGCAAGCCCCCGAGTGCATATCGTCGAGGAGCTTGCGCCCTTCCTCGAGCTGAGTGGGATGCAGCGTTGAAGGATCCCAGTCGGACTTCGTCGGTATAGTTCCCGTTCGTCGCCGTAGATGACGTAGGTCTTGGCCCTCCGAGCGATGCGTCGGGCCTCCGTCTTGTCTTCTGGTAGCTCGCCTTGCGTCAGGTAGTCGAGGTAGGGCGTCCGCCAGTCGAGGAGTCGTGATGAAGAAGAGGCGGGCGCGTCGACCTGCATCGCCTCAGCGGACGTCGAGGGGTCATTCTCGAGGGGTGGCATTGAAAGTGGAGCCCCCGTGTCTTGCTCGAGGGGTGGCGTCGAGGGGCCAGCCCCCGGGTCGATTTTGACGGATGGCTCGAAAACGTCCCTCGAGAAGACGTCTGGTGGAACCGTGCCGCGCGTGGATGCCAACTTTGCCAGCTCGTCTGCGGCCTCGTTGTACTTTCGAGCTATGTGGTTAAGCTCGAGGCCGTAGAACTTATCTTCTAGCTTGCGCACCTCCCCGCAGTACGCTTCCATCCTGGGATCGATGCAGCTCGAGGCCTTCATGACCTGGTCGAAGACGAGCTGCGAGTCCCCTCGAACGTCGAGGCATCGGACCCCGAGCTCGAGGGCGATGCGCAGCCCATTGACGAGGGCCTCGTACTCGGCGACGTTGTTGGAGGCGGGGAAGTGCAAGCGTAGCAAGTAGCGCATGTGGACTCCGAGGGGTGAGATGAAGAGCAGGCCCGCGCCTGCCCCCCGTCTTCATGAGGGATCCGTCGAAGTACATGGTCTAGAGCTCAGCTTGAATCTGCGCCGGCGGGAGCTGAGTGTCGGTCCATTCAGCAACGAAGTCTGCCAACGCTTGCGACTTGATGGCTTTTCACGGGGCGTAGGTGATGGTCTCCCCCATTAGCTCGGCGGACCACTTGGCGATACGCCCCGTGGCCTCCCGATTATTGATGATCTCACCGAGGGGGAAGGATGACACCACCGTTACGGGATGAGCGAGGAAGTAGTGCTGGAGCTTGCGCCTCGTGACGATGATGCCGTAGAGCAGCTTCTGGATGTGCGGGTACCGGACCTTGGCCTCGGAGAGCACCTCACTGGTGAAGTATACTGGCCGTTGGACCGGCAACGTATGACCCTCCTCGTACCTCTCGACGGCTATGACCGCGCTGACCACATGAGTGGTTGCGGCCACATAGAGGAGGAGAGGCTCGGGGGAATCGCCATCCTGGGCTGGTTGTGGTGGCACGAGAATTGGCGCGGAGGTCAGCAACCCCTTCAACTTGGTTAAGGCTTCCTCGGCTTCGGTAGTCCACGCAAAGCGTTCCGTCTTCTTCAGCAGGCGGTAGAGGGGTAGCGCCTTTTCCCCTAGCCTCGAGATGAATCTGCTGAGAGCGGCCAGGCAGCCCGTCACTTTCTGCACACCCTTGGAGATCCGAACGTCGACTATGACGGGGTCGACGACGAGGGGGTACGCTCCCGGGTTTATGACACGGTCCGGATGGTCGTCACGGTCGAACGTGATCGGCGCATCAGACCAGTCAAGGTACCGGGGGGCGTCGTGGCCGAGTGCAAAGATCTCGCGGCGCTCCTTCTTTCTTTCTCGAGCTGAGAGCCCGACGGTCGGCCCCCCGTAGATCATGTAGCAGTCGCGCACCGGGGAGAAGTTGCCGTCCGCGTCCCCTTCGCCGCGCCGTTTGTTATCCTTGCCCATGAGCGCGTCTTCTTTCTTATCGCCGAGCTTGGAGTAGTAGCCTTTCAACAGTCAACAGTCCTTTAACTTGTGATTTACGGGGCCCCTGTGGTAGGTGCAGGGATCCTCGAGCATCTGGTCGAAAACAGCCCCGTCAGGGGGGCCTCGGGGCTTCTTAGGCTCGAGGGCGCCTGCGAGCACCTCTTTGTCGTCGTCGTCATCGGCGCCACGCTTCGCCTTCTGACCCTTGCGTTTGTTTTTCTTCCTTTTGTTGCCGTCATTGTTGTTGTTCTTGGCGTCGTTGCCCTTGTTCGAGCCCTCCGGCGCGATCACCGCCTTACCTTTGTCCGTGGAACGGCCAAAGAAGGCCCCCACTGCTTCGTCGCCCGAGGCCAAGCTGGTGACGCGATCCATCAGGTCCTCGACCGTCCTGGGACGGTAGCGTCCTAGCTCATGAACAAGCTCTTGGCATGTCGTGCCCGCGAGGAACGCTGAGATGACGTCCTCGTCAGGCACGTGGGGGAGCTCGAGACGCTGCTTCGAGAACCGCCGAGCAAAGTCGCGGAGGGGCTCGTCCGCCGCCTGCCTGCAACGCCGTAGGTCCCAGGGGTTGCCTGGGCGCACGCAGGTCCCCTTGAAATTCCCGTCGAAGACCCTGACTAGGTCGGCCCAGTCATGGATCCGATCCGGCGGGAGCCCCTCGAGCCACCGGCGGGCGGTGTCCGAGAGGTAAAGTGGGAGTTGGCGTATGATCACACGGTCGTCGTTCTTTGCTCCGCCCAGTTGGCAGCCTAGGCGGAAGTCCGAGAGCCAGAGCTTGGGCTCGACCTCCCCGTCATACTTCACGATGTTGGTCGGCGGTCGGAAGCGGTCGGGGAGGGTTGAGCTGCGGATGGCCCGGCTGAAGACTCGGGGGCCCGGGGGCTCGAGGACTTGCCGGTCCTCGTCGCTGTCGTAGCGCCCCCCTCGATGGGCGCTATAGCCACGCTCTTGGGCCCCCTTGTCCTTGCGCCGTCGGTTGATGTCGTTGCGGGCGTCGTTGGGGTCTCGAGGTGGCCGGTTGTCGACGATCCGTTCGCGGACTGGCCTAGCTCGAGAGGCGTCCGGCTGGTGGACGGATGCCTCACGATCGTCGCGGGGCGTGTCCGCCGGCCTCCCCGAGGCTGCTCCGCGTCGGCGTGACGCCGAGCTCTCGGCTTGCTGCACCGCAGCTGTCTCGAGGAGGTTTTTCATTTCCCCGAGCATGCGCCTGGCGTCGGGGTTGGAGACGGCAGGCAGGTCACGGAGCATCATCGCCGCCGCCACCACGTTCTGCCCGGCTCGCGGGAAGCATACCTCGGGGCGTGCTGGTGCCCCGTCCTCGAGGATCCGCCGGTGGACCTCTCGAGCCCGACCTCGAGCTCTGGCTCCTCGGGGCTGGGGTGGTTCCTGCATCAGGGTTTGCCGGAGCTGCAGCAGGTGTCGCCGTTCTTCCTCGGCTTTGGTGATTGCCTCTTGCACTTGTGCGAGTTGCGCCGCCCGGCCGTCGTCGTGCTGAGGCGGTACAGCCGGTGCCGGAGGTTCGTCCCTCCTTTGAATACGTGACCCGCCTGCCGCGGCCACGTCGCTGGGACCTTCTAGATCGAGCGCTGGTCTGCCATCGTCGCCCTCGTCCTCGGTATCACACGCGACCCCCTCGAGTTGAAAGCACTCCCTGGTGGGATCCCAGAGGTCGGGGTCGTGGTAGTCGTATTCGTCGGAGTCGGAGCTGTCGACGGCGTGCCGTCTTGGCGAATGCTGGGACCGCAGCTCGCGGTACCATTCTCCGACGGTGGATCGCCGGGGAGGCTCGATGGCTGGCGAGAAGCCGCGGTCGACATACGTGGGGTGGACGATCTCCAGGTTGGCCATGGCCTGCAGTAGCATGCCCGGGCGCTCCCCCTGGCCTGCTGGCGGTCGGTCTCGATGGCGCTCGTGGAGATGACGGACGTGGGCTGCTGCGGAGCTGACGAGGCCGAACGGGAACTGCCGGCGTCGAGCGCGGTACACCTCGTGCGGGAGGAGGCTGGGTGGCGTCGACGGTGCACGGCTCGGAGGCCTCTGGCCTGGCTCCTGGTCCGTGCGCACGATGAACGCGAAGTCGCTGGGCGGGCGCGGGCGCGCCCTGGAAGTCTCCGGCCGTGCGTCGGGCGGGCTCCTCCTTGGGAACTCCGCGCCGGCCACGGGGAAGTGGGAGTGCGCCGCCGACATGGCCTGTGCCTGGCGACGACGGCAACGACGGCGCCGCTCACGGGGTGGCGACGCGTGGTGGCGTGGGCGACGTGCCACGCTCCTCGCACGGGGTGGCGTGACACGCCCTCCACTCGGGCCCTCCATGGAGAGCAAGGTCGGCTCGTCGCCGTTGTCGATGGCCAGGAACTCAAGGCTCCCGAACCAGATGACGGCACCGGCACAGAACGAAGGAGTCGAAGCAGCCATCCAGGAAACAGCGAGAAATCGACTCGACACGCGAAGGCCCCTACCTGGCGCGCCAACTGTCGGTGTTCCGAAACTGGGGGTATGACACCAACGAGTAATATGATCGCGTGCTCTCTTCCGGGATGGTGATGCAAGATGACACAAGGATTTATCCTGGTTCAGGCAAAGAAGGCCCTACGTCCAGCGGGGAAGGATGTTCTTGTATTACTTGCACCTAAGTGCTTGTACAGGGGCGAATACAAGCTTGGTGAGCGTGGACCGGGGTCCGGAGCTAAGTGTGTGGGTGTAAGGCGTTCTAACGTGTCGGTCAAAAAAACGTGCGAATGAGGGCCCTAGCGTCCCCTTTTATAGAGCAAGGGGAGGCCAGGGTTACACAAGGGTTTTACAAGTGTCGGGGCGTACGGTGCCTAATACGAAGTAGGGTAGGAACCCTGTCTTGTCGAAGACATTGTAGCCAACGTGGGCGTTGCTGTTGAGGCGTCCTTGGGGCGTGGCCTCCATCCCGGGCGCGGACGCGGAGGCGTGGCGAGATGGAAGCCGTACAGCGCCCATCCCGGAATGTGCAGGGCGCGGCGAGGTCCCTCCGGGTCTTGGGGTACCTGTCCTCCAATAGTGTGAGAGCACTTAGGGCTCGAGGGGCGCAGAGCCGACCTCGAGGTAGCGCCTACGGGGGGCTCGAGCTCCCGCAGGTATGGGCGAGTCCCGGAACGCCCGTTCGTTCAGAGGGATTCCAGGCCTCGAGAGGTGGCTCGAGGGCGCTATAGTGCGGGGTATGGCCGAACAGTGCTGTACTGGCGCCCTTTTGCCCATGCTTGTGGTGAAAACGAGGCTTGACTCTGACTCCGGTCACTGTGGCACATGCTGTGTACCAGAGGATGTGACCGGAGTTGGTGAATGCATCGAATGCGTGGTATGGGGCTAGCTGCCGGTGTCCGTGCCGCTCGAGGGAGACGTGAAGCGTCTCGAGGGATAGGCTGCTGTGCTTGAGGGGCTCGAGGTCCTCGCGTGGGGTCTCGAGGTTTAGTGGAGCGTTCGCCCGAGGCCTGGCTTGGAGGGCTCGGGCGAGACGGAATCCGAGGCCTGACTTGGAGGGCTCGGGCGAGACGGAAAGCGAGCGCTCGCCCGAGGCCTGGCTCGGAGGGCTCGGGCGAGGCGGAAAGCGAGCGCTCGCCCGAGGCCTGGCTTGGAGGGCTCGGGCGAGACGGAAAACGAGCGTTCGCCCGAGGCCTGGCTTGGAGGGCTCGGGCGAGACGGAAAGCGAGCGTTCACCCGAGGCCTGGCTTGGAGGGCTCGGGCGAGACGGAGGGCGTGCGTTCGCCCGAGGCCTGGCTTGGAGGGCTCGGGCGAGACGGAAAGCGAGCGTTCACCCGAGGCCTGGCTTGGAGGGCTCAGGCGAGACGGAGGGCGTGCGTTCGCCCGAGGCCTGGCTTGGAGGGCTCGGGCGAGGCGGAGGACGAGCGCTCGCCCGAGGCCTGGCTTGGGGGGCTCGGGCGAGTCTCTTATTCGTTTTGCATCGATTGGGGGTACCCCTTTGGCGTTTCCCCGACAATTGTCCTCCCTCGTGGCAGATCCGGCAGAATCCTTGTGGTATTAATTCATGGGTTTTAGATTTGTCGCTCATTGTGGAAGGGGATTTTATATTAAATTCCATCTTAGCAATAATTTAGACAACTTGAAATGGATTCTCATGGTAATCCATCCTTAATAGAGGGGACTTAAACATTTTAAGATGCAACAAAGTGAAAAATAGTGATAGATAAAATGAACGTTGGCCATTCCAGTTAAATGTTGTAATCGTTAGCTTTTACCTCAAGGGACGTTTGGATCCTTCGTTTTGGAGGGATTGAAATTCACTCAACAAACTAGGCTATTTGGCTTGGAGTTTGATATTCCACCACTTTCCAAAGTTCATATATAAGTCTATCTCAAACTCAAAGGGTGAAAAAGAGAAATAAATTATATAGATCACCATGCTATATTTCTACTTTGCAACTTATAACACTCTCTTCAACTCACTCCCTTACGGTAGCCAAATAGCCAAATAGTACCTATCTTGTATAGCCAATAATAATACATAATATAATCCATATACAACCATATTAGTTTAATTAATATGTATCTAAATTATGATTCTTAAAATGAATTCAATTCCAAGGATGCAAACAGACCCTCGTACAAATTGAGCTCATACGACAACAATTTACTTTGGCAAATTCCTTATCGAGCCTGACATGTGAGAAACTGGATAAGGCTCTCAAGTCAACAGGACTAAGGATGAAAACGGAACGAAAATATCCCGAACCGAACCGCATCGTTTTCTATATTTAATCCGATCAAATTCGTATTTTCTTGTCCGATTTTACCATTTTCGTTTTCGTTTTCGTATTTCAAATGTAGAAGTAGAAAACGGTTGAGGAGTTTTTCGACCGAGTTCGACCGTTTTCTACTTTTCTACTTTTAATCCGAAATATCCTTAATTCAAAATTCATTTTAAACCGAATTTGGTTGTTGGTCATTACTGTCCAGGCAAATAGACAAAGGTACGTGTGGAGTACTGATGTCCATGGACCATATTATATAAGTAGCTCACCCCGTCGCGTCTCCCTGAGTCGCTGAGGCGTGACTAATCATTCGTACGGTGCTGCACGGGTGTATCTCGCTTCACGCGGTGCTATTGTTGTGTTGCATGTGACTGGGCCGACCAAAAGTGAGAGAGCTAAATGGACTAGGTCTTATTGCTATCCTTTCTAGTTATGATGGCATCTTAACTTTTCCTCTTGTTTTTTCTTTTTTCACTCTTGTGAAAGAAATTAAATTGATAAGTGTTCTTTCTTACGATCGAAATTTGCCACAATGGCACTTGTTAATTGCTATGCATTGTGGGTCGGTATTCCGTATTGATTTTTCGTATACCATCCGTGTTCGGTATAATTCCGCTCGAATTGGTTCGTTTTCGAAATTCTAGGTATTCCGCAAGTTCGTGTTCGTTTTCGTTTCCGGTGTTACCGCTTTTGTTTTTGTTTTCGTATTCAAATGTAAAAGTAGAAAACGGTTGAGAAGTTTTCCGACCGTTTTCGACCGTTTTCATCCCTAAACAGGACTGGGAGTTTAAAAATCCTCTAGTGTCTGTAGACGCTCTAGACAGACGTGTCTCGGACTCTCCGACCACATGCCTTTACTCCTAGACGTAGGAACTCCAGCTTGCATAGGAAACAGAAACGATTCAAGCCTGAACTTTGTTGTTCCTCGCTCCGTCCTGCTGCACATGCATCGGAAGCAGAAAACGATTCAAGTCTCTGTGAGGGGTAGGAACTTTGTTCAAAGATGGAATAACCAATGTAGCGCCCTAAGACAACACCTCCGTTGGTGGGCAACCCATATAAGTGGGGTTTATAAACAACAAATGGCAGAATTATAGAGGACTATAAACAACCTAGACAGAACCAAGGTTAGGGATCTGACTGATTTTGAACGGGATCAACTAGCTCAATCTTAGGATCACCTAACCAAATCATTGAGGGAGGAGGAAATGAAATACCACCAGCTTGCCAAAGTTAAAGGTGTATTATTAGGAGAGATCAATACCAAGTACTTCTAGTTGGCTGCTAATGGCAAACATAGGAAGAAACAAGTTTTGTCTCTTCATGGTGAACAAGGTAAAACCAAGGGATAAGCTAATCTCAAAACTTACATAACTCGCTTCTGGAAAGAGCTCTTTGGACTACCGAATGAACATACCTTTACTCTAGATGAGTCGAGGAAAGATGACATCCCCAAGTCACAAAAATCCCAGAACTATGAATCGAAGGGCAATGTAACCTTTCAATCTAAAGCAAGGAAATCCCTCTTCTATCTCTCTATCTCTCTCTCTCGATCTCTCTCAATCACCCCTCTCTCTTCTCCATGAGCCTGCGCCGCCACCCTAGCCCAAAGCCATCGCCGCCCCCAACTCCAATAGTAGCTAGTGTGAAGGACCGAATACGACGACCAGAGGTGGGGTGAATGGAAGCCTCAATTTTTTTTTCAGAAATATTTAGCCGTTATCCCAATTTCAAAACTCCAAAAGCAAACAAACCGTGATGTCCACAACCCAAAAGATTGGGTGGATGTTCCCTAGGAACACAGCGGCACACCACACAAGCAACCAACCAGGCACACCACCAAAACTGGACCTCCAAAAATGGAGCACTGCACTCCTATGGAGAAGAAGCAAGTACCTAACTAAAAATACTTGAGCAAACTGGTGGCAAAGTACTTTAGAAGTCTCTTACAAAGTTAAAAAACCAACACCAAAAACAGAACTCAAATCGGAGCTCAAATGCAAAAACTACGGATGAAACAACGCAAAAACAACAATGACTGGATGATGGTACTATAGCAGTATTGTAGCGTCTGGTCACTGTTACTGTAGCACCAGACGCATGAACAGTAACAGTGTCGCGTTTGGCCGCACTGTAGTATCGGGTTCGGTCGCAGTACTGTAGCAGCGTTCGGTCATACTGTAACAGCATCCGATCAGCCCCAAAAATAGCCTCGATTCAAACACCAAATCGACCCGAAACTCACTCAAATCAACTCCAAACTTCACCAAATTTTGCGCAGATGATCACAACTATGTTGGTGAGCTACCCATAAGAGATCATGACTTGAACTCAACTAGAAATTCATGAATCTCAAATCTCATGCAAAAGAGAAAAGTTTAGATCCGAAAACAAAATCCGCCCGATCTATATGCTTGTGAGGAATTAGATGAGTTCCTTCGGTGAAAAGATGCCTCTAACGACAAAGCACTAGATGGCTCAAACAGAATCGCAATCCATCCCTCGAATCAAAAGTTCTCGTGAAATTAAGAGAGAGGAGAAACGAAGAACGCGAAGAACAAAACGAGCGGCCAAAGATTTCAGTAAAATCCCCACGAAGGATACAAGGTGATTACGGTCACCTTTCCTGGAATCCAAGTACACAGAGAAATGATTTCTCTGTGGATCACAATAGCACCTATGGGGAAGGGAAAACCCTAACAGATGAAATAGAAAATAGCAGTCTAAATTGATGAAAAGGAATGAGGGGTGTCATCCCTTATTTATAGCCTATTACATAATACCCCTTCTACCCCTAGGATACAAAGAGCGAACTAGCTAGCCCAGGGGCATTCCAGTTAAACTTTGTAAGTTACCTTCATCGACGGTCACGCACCTTCCTCACCGCTAGCTTTGCCTCAACGCAAGCCTCGCGATGCCGCCACGTATCGCCCCGTTCCTCTTCAGAACCTCCATAGGGTTTTGAGGCCCAAAGCAGCAAACCCGTCTCCCTGAGGTTTTGAGGCCCAAACTCAGAAACCGGTCAACCCAGGTTTTGAGGCCCAAACCTAGAAACCATCACGGATGGTTTTCTGAGGCTTAACCACCAAATCCGCGCCATAGAAGGAGCATAGGTGCTACGCACCGTCTGCCGACACTGATGTCGACGCATGTCTAGCCTCCACTAAACATGACACCTTTGCCTTCCTCCCTGACTCGATCGACGACACTTGCATCTCTCATGCAAGCCCGTGTCCGGTCTCTGTCAGGTGCCACGATGCCATTGCCTTCCATCTTGACTCGACCGATGTCGTCTTCATCCCCATGTACTCTTGCTTGTTGATGTCACATGCCAGCTACCGCAACTGGTCCTCCGGCCTTCTAGTCTCTCAGTCCAAGCCTCGCGTTCGCCCTTCGCCACTCCCGGTCCATCGGCATAGTATGTCTCTACTTGACCTTCACCTCGCCATTGACCATTGCCTCCGAGCTCCACACCGGCACACCAACACAGCCAAGAGACATATTGCACACTCACGCCAACCCATGAGTCTGTTGACCAATCACTCATCACAAGGTCGAACCACAAGGGCACATATCAACCTTCTGTTTGCATAGTGCGGCCTCCTGCTGACGCTAACCAGTAGTGCCACCTCGCCTAAGACCTAGCCACCACCCCCTCAACCGACCACCACTTATGCACTTGGTTTAGGTTTACGCCTAGTATTTAGTGAGGTTTAATTTGCATACCTCATGAACATAGGTGCTTACGTGCACCATGCTTGTACTCGTTGGGGCTTGTAGTCTTCTAGGACCACACCAACTGTGTTTGTGGTGTGGCCACCAATCTATACAAGAGGGAACAAGGTCCACAACGTTTTGGCTAGAAGCTTGATAGTGAAGACAACTGGGAGTAGTCCAAGAGAGGCTTGCCGGAAGGCACATCAGGGACCCACATGCATGTGGGGAAAGGCTCGAGCCTATCCATGGAATTACTCGACTAGACGCTTGGCACTTGTGAGGGATTCCTTGCGAGGGGCTCCAACGAGGACTAGGTTAAGCATGTGCGCTTCTTGATACCTCACTAAAAATACCAGAGTCATCGTTGGGAGTTTGCATCTCTACCTCATCTTTAGCTTCCGTATTTGCATTGCTATCTTGGTTGTGTGCTTTACCTTTCCTAGGTTAGTTGGTAGGCTAGTTGATAAGATTAGAACCTATGTTGCATAACTCTTTTACGATAGAGATAGCAACACACCTAGCAAAACCATAATTGCATTTTTATATAGTTTACTTTATTGCAAAGGTTTTTCTTAGGTTGGAAGTTGGAGGCCATAGCTTAGAAAGTAGATTTTAAGTTATCTAATTCACCGCCCCCTCTCTTAGGCGTCACGATCACTTCAACAAGCAAAATGACGATGACATTGTGACGAGGAACAAAGCAAGACTAGTTGCACAAGGTTACACTCAAGCAAAGTTTCTTGACTTTGGTGAAACAACATATGTCCCGATTGCAAGATTGTAAGCAATTAGAATCCTATTGGAACTTGCTTGCTCTCACAATATCAAGCTATATCAAATGGAAATGAAGAGTGCATTCTTGAATGGAGTCATCAATGACCTAGTTTATGTGAAACAACCATCCGGTTTGAAGAAGATAGCAAGAAACCAAATCATGTGTACAAGCTCAAGAAGACATTGTATGGATTGAAGTAATCTCCTAGAGCATGGTACAGAAGGGTGAGGGATCTTTAGTGAGGGACTTCCTACTCTCAAAAGGATTCAAGATGGGCAATGTTGATACAACTCTGTTCACCAAAAGGATTGGAAAAGATTTGTTTGTAAGCCAAATTTATGTGGATGATATAATCTTTGGATCAACAAATCAAGAGTTTTGTAAGGAGTTTTGAGAAATGGTGTTTGTTTGTTTATTTTAAAAAATATATATTCACTATTGGCTCATTATAGCAGCCAATGGTGATACAGTAACTTATCACCCCAGTTGCAAAAATGCAAGGATGAGTGGATGACCTTCGTTGTCACTGTTGATTATCACCAACAAGGGTAAAAACTGATGGTGATGGGGCCTATCGAGCAGACAATGACGAGCATTCGGTAGTACTTTTGTCAGATAAACTTTAATGGCCGGCTCTATTTGATGTCCATGAACTGAAACCCTCTTAGGTCTACCCCATAGTCACCATACCATTTTCAGCAATCGTATAAATATACAATGAATTCCACAACTTCCTAGGCCATGCCTTGTTTAACATGTGCACCAACTAATTAATACCGATAATGACTTAGTATGAAAATTATAAATTAAAAGTTCAACTTTTGTTAATTTTGTGAATATGCTACATTGTGAAAATATTAATATTTTGAAGTTCCCAATGCAGCTATGCTACACTGGTGAAACAATGACTATATTTAGGGTGTGTTTCCATGGGAGGTGCCTGAAGTTTTGGCTTTCATCGGTCATCTTCAACCTCCAACTCGCCTCCGCCAGCCTCCTCCCCACGCCCCATTATTCCTCGCAGCCCGCCCGCACATTCTACCTCCTCACACCAACCCCTGCCTGCATCACTGGCGACCGTGCTCTCCTCCTCGTCCTCGCCACCATTACTACCTGTCACACCACCGCAGAGCGCTAGGGTTTCGTTGGAGCTCCGTGGCAGCTCCAGCAAAATCCTAGTGTGTCACGACAGCCTTCTTCCCCTTCCCCCTCCTTCCATGGCAAGCTCCAGCCATGGACGCCCTCGCCCCAACCTAGTCCGGCAACTTCCGTCGCCACCAGAGCCCTAAGCCACCCTCCCAACGTCCCCACCACCTGGACAACCTGCCTCCCCCGAGCCGTTATCTTCTAAGCCTGCCAGAGTTGGGGAAGAAGAGAGGGAGAGTTAGAGAGAGGGCACCGCCAGGATTTATTTTTAAATACTTTTCAAAACCAGGGACTAAAATAAAACATTTGGACAACAAATTTATTTTGGAAGAGCTAAAAAGGTTTATTTGTAAAAGGCCCTATTTTTAGAATTATTTTTATAATTAAAAACACATTTAAAGACATTATAAAAAGGGTTTTTAAAAGCATAAATCATTAATCAAGATTAATAATTATAACCATCTCATCCCAACCATGACTGCAAGGCTTAGTTCAGAAGATGTGGTTGACTCAGAAAATAGTAGAAGAATTAGAGAAAAGGGTAGGGGCTAGATCGCAAAAAGATGATGACTCACGTTTTGACCTGCTTAGGTGGCATTGACCGCCATGTGTCACGTGCTCACTGGAGGGGAGGTGCTGATGTGGTAGAGCGGTTTGACCACGTTGACTCACAGTCAATAATCGATCTGGACCGTCCATCCCACATCTGATGGCGTGGAGTGGTTCCTGCCCCTCGCGTCCAGGAAGGCAGAGGCGACGGCGCCTGCTCGCCGGAGCAGGGCCGGGATGGGGCTCCGGTGGCCGGGAAGCGGCGGCGAGCGGCGGAAGGTGACCGGAGTGACTCGGCGATCTAGCTGGAGGTGCCGTGGGTGGCAGGGAGGAGCCGGTGTCGATGGTAAGTGCGCCGACAGTGGAGCTTAGCTCCGGCGAGCTTGGGGAAAGGGATCTTTGGCCTCGTATTGGCGGTGCAGGATGAGTGGGTGGGTTTGTAATCCTCTCACGATGCCAAAGGAGAAAACATTGTGGGTGGAGGCAGTTTACAGAGGGGGAACAAGAGCTCGGACTGGAGCTCGTCTATGGTGGCCGCGGTGGCGAGCGCAGGGGCTGGTGCGGGAGAGGGAGCTCTGCGAGGGACTAGGTGGTGGTGGCGTGCTGATATGGGCTTCTGGGCCTGCTTTTATAGTGAGGGACGTGAGGGAGGAGAGGAGGGGTGAAGGACGAGGTGTAGAGATGCTCGGGCGCTCAACAGCCATGCCATCCATGGCGGCCGCTCGGGTCTCCAGCGAGGAGGATGGATCCCAGGGGATTACGTCACACCCGTGGAGGCTAGAGTGGAGGGCCGGGTCCGTGGGAGCGGAGGATGCATGGGAGTTGTCCGTGCGGTTCCGGCATGGGCGAATCTGGGAGCGGTGACTAGGGTTTGGTGGTAGATCTGATGGGTGGGACCCACACATCGGTGAGATAGGAGAAGGGGTGAGGGGGGCCGATGGATGGGCTGCAGAGGAGCGGGCCGCGAGCGGTGGGCTCGGCCCAGGGGGTGGCGTGGAGGCTGGGTTCGGCCCGGGGGAGAGAGGAGGAAGGCTGGTGGGGGAGTTGGGCTAAAAAAACAGGGGGGAGGACGCTTGCGGGCCGGTGGCCCAATTGCGTGCACGGGCTCCTGAGAGCGGGTGGCCCAGGTGGGAAGAGGGGAGCGCGGCCCAAGGAAGAGGGAGGAGGGGGAGTGGAGGGGAAACCGGGCTAGCTGGGACGAAAAAAAGGGGAAGGAAGGTGCGGTGGGCTGGGCCGGAAGTGAGGAAGGAGAGGGTTTTGTCCCTTTTCTTTTCTTTTTCTTTTCCCTTTTCAATTCCTTTTCTAAATTCATTTGAAATCCAAATTCAAATCAGTTTTGAATCAAACAAATTTTGTAATATTTTAGAAATATTTTCCTAGATTTTGGAAATAAAACTTGAGTTCATTTTTATAAAATTTTTGTAAACCTTTTATTTATTTTCTAAATAGAGCAAAATTGATTCGCCTCTAATTTGAATTTAGTAAACTTTTTTTTCACCCAAATAAAATTATGCAACGGCATGAATGCAACAAATAATTAGTAAAAACTTTTTCCTTCATCTAAGATTTGGCCATTTCCTAATTAAATTCTAAAAAAAATTTAATTAATAAAAAATCGGGGTGTTACAGAAACCCTCCTAGCCCAGATTACAGACTACCAAGCAAGTGGTGAGTGACCTAGAATAAACATGAAAAAATGAAAAAGAAGGAAGAAAGAGCAACTGCCCTCGACACCCAAGACATACAACTGAGCTATTAAAATAAGAAATCAACACAAAGATTCCCAACAAGATAGACAAAGCTGTGGTGGAAAAACATCCACCCAGAAAAGACATAGGAGCATCTAGCAGCAACAACAACAAAGAATCTACCAGCGAAGACCAACCGACCACGGCAGCCAAGTATCCACCAAGAAGTGGGCCCACATGCTCTCAGTAGAACCAGAGAGTGGACCAAAGAGCAAATGGCGGCAAAGCGTCCACTGAGGATTCCGCTGACGGCCAGGTATCCACCAAGGAAGAAGCGATATGCCCCTACGACAGAGTATCCGCACTCGGCAGCAAAGCATCTGCAAGAGAGGAGACCACTGACAACGGTGGGCGGTGGCAAAGTATCAACCAAAGGACGATAGCGGTAGAAGACCCGCTATGAAAGCCAAACGAAGACGACAAGGTCAGGAGCTGCAACACAGACAAAAGTGATTAGAATCAAGGCACACAAAGGCACAGTGAGGAACTCCACAAGGAGCCGACCGTACAGTAGGAACCATGGAAGACGCCGATCACATGGGGGACAAGCTAAGAGCCGTAAGATATTCTTCAATGATGCCTAAGGGTACCACCCTAGAAGCCGTCACCGCTACCCTTAGAGGCTTCTAATGTGGGGCGCTTATGCTGAGAATCCAGTGATGCCAGTGCAGAAGCATGGGGTTCAACAAAGACACCTCCAACGAGGTAAAGTGGTGTTGAGGCATTAGCGTTGTCCTCTTGGCCAAAACCAGGCTGAGCTCTTGCCTAGAATCCATGCAACAATGGCAACTGTGAGACCCTCAATCGAGCATCGCACCCCGGCCACCACATCGTTGTCCAGCTCCGTCGAGCGAGCAACACACCGGCCTACAGCTAGATCTATGTGGTTGTAGTCAGTCGTAGTGCGGGCACAGCTAGATATGGCAAGACGGGGGGCTGCTGCAGCCAGCCGTCGGCAGCCATATCTGGCACTCACAGGCCAGAACTAGCTGCTATAGCCAGCCACCACCCAGTTGAGGTGACTAGCCGCAGGCGCCCCGACCGCCAGATCTGGTGGTCGCTCGAGTGGTCGGGCACCAGCACAGGCTGCCTCTAATGGGGCTTACCAAAAAATTCCCCCACCTGGCAGATCTTGACGAGCAGGTAGGTGGCGCCATGGCGAAAGACAGCGCACGGCGCCATGCAACGCTGGCACGAGCAGGTTTGCAAGCGCCCTATGACGAGAGCTGCAGGTCAGGGGAGAAGATAGCCATTGATGAGGACATGACACATTCAGATACAACCATTGAATATATGATTGGCTCGTTCCTATATTTGCATAGTGATTTTTGTTACAATTCAATTGGTTTCATATGTACGTGCCATCATTTGTTTGTAGGTGCAAATATGTCTCGAAGTGCAAGTCCATCAAAGTTGAACTTTCAGTTCATCGTCGGCCCGACAATCCTTCATTAATAAAGCCATAACTCCTTCACCCCGAGACAATTTAGGGTCCATGAGCACTTGATGGAAAGTATATTTGATAAGATTTCAAATAGATCTAGTTTGACCTCAAGATCACATTCTCAAGGCCTCCAAATCATCATGACAAGTTTCCATTGTTTCTGCCGAGAGCTACTTCGTTGTTATGGGCCTGATATTCACCAATAGGACCCTGAACCAAATTGGGGCATGCCACAAAGGGGATGGAGAACACACAATGATGCCCTTGGATGTCCTCCACCTTAACCACCTCCTTAAAAGACCAGCAAGGACGTCCAAGCCAAGTTGGAGGCCCAATCTATATCAAGTTCAAGTCCATCTCAGAATTCAGGAACAGCCTGTGGTACAATGGACGCTTAGGTTGTATACAAACTCCGTTTTCAACGATCCATATATGGATAGAAAGATAATTTGATAATTTAATCAATGACTTTGGTACAAGGTCTCAATTCCCACATAAGTCGTCAAAACAAGTTGACATCCAGAATCTGTCAGGGCGCTGCGTCGCCGTCTTTTGGGACTCCTAGAGACACGAATACGGGTCCTTGGACATCCCTTAAACTATATAATCAGTAGCTGCCGTCCACATTAGCGTTTGGGTTTTTTCTTTAGATCAATCTATTTCTGAACCGTTGTTATTATTGGTTTGTGAAATCCCACATTCGAGATATGAATCGTATATCTGCAATTGTCACTATACTTGAGTTGCGTGCTATCTTGGTTTTCTTTGTGTTCTTTGATTCACAGCATAGATTAGCCTTCTTGGTGAGGTCAACCAAACTGTGACACTTTTTTTTTGACAACAAAGCTGGAAGACGTTGGAACCGGTGTCAGGGGCCGCGGATCAGGGTGCTGACCTACGTCGGAGGGCGAGAGAGCAGAGAGGAGGCGAGCAGGAGTAAGGATGGCAATGGGTTGGGTAAGGTGCGGGTAGAGCATTTACCCGCCCGCGATCATACCCGCGACTCTAACTTTTACCCGTCCGCGAGCATACCCGCGGGTAAGATTTCGTACCCATACCCGCGCCCGGTGGGTACCCGGCGGATATCGGGTATCCGTCGGGTCTAATTAAAAGAGATCAAATAATAAAATCATAGTGATATGAATCCATAAATTCATAGTTAAACAACACGCAAATATGTCAATCTCACTTACATAGAATTCAATAAGACAATAAATGTAAGCTAAGCCACGATAGATCATAGATTATTCATAATTCAAACATTCATACTCATACGAATGACATAAAAAATTTACATAAACTAAAATAACAAATTAATAGCTAACATAATCACTTTTATTTAGTCATTCATAAAAAATATTATCTTTACAGTTCAACATGCTAGGCATATGATATAATTTTATATTAAATGAGGTAGTTGACATGATATTTATATAACATAAATGACAAATATTTTTATATATTCTCAAATTGCGGGTATCCATCGGGTACCCGCGGGTAAAATTTGATACTCGCACCCTATCCGCATATTTGCGGATACCTGACCCTCATGTACCCGCTGGTGAACTTTCGTGCCCATACCGGCACCCATCGGGTACGAAACCCACGGGTATTCGCACCCGCGAGTAAGATTGTCATCCTTAAGTAGGAGGCAACACTTCTTTAATTCGTAGACGCAGGAGGAGAAATAAGTCTTGGCTTTGTCACCTCTGTTTTCTGTACACAACACAGCACACACCAGCGCGTTATTACCAATGAAAAACCGGTGCTACCTCTCTGCCTAGCCCGTCGATGTCTGTGTCTTGATTGCACGGTGCCTAAAAACTCTGACCAAAGTGGCAAGCACAGTCAAGGTTCTGATTTATCGTACATCCACGTCGACGCGTTGTCGTGTCGTACGTGTGTTGTGCCACTCGTATTGATGGCTTCCAAAGTTGTTCATATACCATGCATACTTTGTTTCAGCCTGTATTTTCTCTAATTATCGAAAACCACGACATTACCTGTCCTAGAATGCGTGGAAGCAACCTCTTGTCCCTGTACTAAAATATCTTAAACTCTCTGAATTTTGTCGCATTTAATCATGAGAGAACATCCCATGCATGTTGTTGTACACATTAGAGAAACAAGCAATCTTTTAGGTTTCATGCTAGCATGATTGTCGACGAAATACGGTCGATAACCCACCTAGGTGTATGCCCACGACGATGGTTTAATCGGTAGAGGCGCGCAAGACGACGATCCAGACGTTTAGCACAGGAAACACTAGAAGAAACATGAGGGTTTATCCAGGTTCGGGCCGCTAGAAGAACGTAACACCCTACGTCCTGCGCTATGTTTTGTATTATCTGGTATGATGACCTGAGATGAGATGTTTCGAAGGGGGGTCCTTGCTCGCCTTATATAGCACGGGAAGCAAGGTTACATATCTGAGGAGATCGAGTCGGTTATAAGTACAAGGAAACTAACTCGATTACAATTGACATATCCACCTAAGATGCAGAATCTGCTATAGCCGACCAGGTTTTCTTGTTCGCCAAGATTGACAGAGGCTGCATGGATCGCCGACCAGGTGGACCTTATCTGCATGAGCCTGTCTTGACGAGCTGGGCTGTCTTCTCCGAAGCGGCCCAAGTTTGACCGTGAAGGTATACGGGTTTATACCCCCACAAGGATAAAAAAAATGCTTATTACTTTCTTCATAGTTTGTAACGATGCTTCTCACTCAACTTTATTTACTACTCCACATTGCAGGTTAATTAGTGGCAGCAAACTGCAAGCCATGTCAAGCTTGCAACGCTGAAGCATCTATTGGCTTAGGAGTACAAAGTATAACATACTAGCCGAAGTTACCAGGGATAGACAATAAGTTTGAGTTTAATACCATTGATGAATCTATTACAAACTTTAGTTATGTCCTTCTATCTGAGCTTATAAGATATTATTGTTTGGATGACGTGTTAAGTTGCTAGGATGATTTGCTAACTTAGATCCCTCCATTTGAATGATTTCCATTTGTGATTCTATTACCCACTCCAACATTTGGTGCTAGTATTTCTTCAGAGTTATTGGCACCAAATGTTTTAGAATTTCTTTCAGCTTGTTGTTCTGAACTTATGTGGGGACACTGCAAGGTTGCAAGTGCCTCATATTTATATTTTTGGTACCTTTTTCTATTAATCTACCAAACATTTGGAGTCATTCCTTACAATGATTATGTGATTTCCTTCATAACTAAAGAGCACCGAATTATAGGACATCCAACAGCAGATCTTTTTTTTTTGAAGAATTAGCAGGAGCTCTGCTTTGTCATATATGAAGAAGAGCACGCAAATGATTTACAGAGTTTTATTACATAGAAAACCATGTTAGATTGATCTCCACCAGTTAGGCCCAACGGCCTAACTGATCCCTAATCCGCGTCCTGATCGGGGACGCCCAACCCAGTAGCAGGCTAGTGGGGCCCCGTCGCACAGTGTCATATAAGAGGGAGTGGGGGCCACGACTCAAGTCACGAGGTTCCTCTGAGCCGTCACCCCATTCCAAACCCTAGTCTGATCCCGATGGTGGCACTGCCAGCGGCGGGAAGCACCACCAGCGTCTCCACGCCGACCCTACTGCCTCGCCGACGCCACAGGAGCATCACCGCCTTGCCGTGCGATGCTCCTACACCATGACTGGAAGGACTGGGCCTCACCTCCCTCGGTAACAAGTTTTCCATCCATCCGAGTTAAGTTTTTCCGACTGATCTACTCCTAGTCGATTCTAGAACTCTAATAATGGTATCAGAGGCGGTCTAGGCAGTGGATCTAGATAGGGAAAGAAGAATTTCGATCTCGAATCGAAAAAGAACAGAAAGAAGAAACCCTAACCCTTGATGGGGTACTGGGATAGAACCACCGCGTAACCGTGTTGCCGGTGTACGGGATGAAGAAAGAAAAGCCCCAAACCCTAACCCAACAGAACTAACAGAGAGGGCAGGGGCTCGATCCACGTCGGATCCAACCCTAACCCTAAGTTGCAAGACGGAGGTAGAGGACACGAGGCCTACCCGGCTTCCTTCTCACCGTCGTAGCCGTAACCATTGTGCGGGGAGCACTCCCGCCGCCACGTGGACAGAACAAGGCGAGTCGCCGCTCGACCAAGTCGCTGGCACGTGGGCTCAGGGCGCCGACGCGAGGCCACTCGACAGCGGCACGCTCCACCAACGGGGAGCGCGCGCTCCGGCGGGGGGGGGGGGGGCTCACGGCGGCGCCGCACTCCTTCTCTGGCCTCTAGGGGGGTGGCCTCCAACGGCGTCCGCAATCGTCGCTTGGTGTAGAACAGGAGAGAAATGAGGGGAAGGGGAGAGAAAGAAACAAGGCCATAAGAATCTTCGGCGAGGGGCCTGGCGGCGGCGCCACCACCTCTCTCCGTCGCCATGGAAGCTCACCTCTCTATGTCATGCGACTGAGAGGAAGACAATGGAATAGGGTTCCATGGGGGAGCGCCTGGGTGGGCCATTTTGTTCGCCCGAAATGGCCGCACAGCCGTCCGATCGAATCAGATGGCCAGGATCCGCCGGGCCACCTTTTGGCCCAGGCGAAAAGGAACTTTCCCGGCCCAGGCCCAGGTTGCGGCCTGGGCGCGGGGGGACCGAGCGCGGGCGTGTTTTTGGGCCTCCGTGCTATGGGCTGGAGCGAATGGGCCGAAATGGCCATATGCACAGTAACGCACAGTAAAGTTTGTTTATTATTTTTCGGAAGTATTTTGTTGATGAATTTGAATAAGTTTTAATCTCTGTTAAAATTTGAACCAATGGGATAATTTTGTTTAGAGAACAGAAAAGTACAAGTGTTGCTTCTGATTAAGTATTATTATTTTAAGAGTTTATTCATATTTTTCACTGCAAAGTTATTGATTATCTTCTAATTAAATTTGAACCAACGGGAGAATTTAATTTGAAGAACAGTTATAGAATTATGTTAAATTATGATATTGTTATTTTCTGATAAACGTTGATGATAACAATATTATAATTTTATTTATGAGTTTAAGTTTGAAGTTTGAATCTCTAGTAAATTTTGCGTCAACGTGACCAATTTTTCAGAGACTAGATAGGAATGTAGAAATGTCCCTGACCAAGTGAAAAGTATTCCGCTGCAATAAAATTGATTATCATCGAGTTAATTGAGTTTACATACATTAATTCTATTTTTGCCCAATGGTGATGTAGAATTAATGTAAAAGAATATTGTTTTATTCTATTTTCTATCCATCGGTGATATAGAATAGAACTAAAAATTTTAAAATTTAATGCGCATGTTTTAACGAGACCAACGTAGAGTTAGTTTCATGCTCATTGTTGTTGATTAATGTTTTTTCAGAAAAGATCTTCATGCTTTCATTCTTGGAGGCAGAAAAAAAGAGCTAGGTACTTGTGACTCAGAAGATGAAAAATGCAAGATTTGCATGAAAGAATGTCATTATATAAGGGGCAGTGTTCTCTTTAAAGAATGGCTTAAAAATAAAAGAATTCAGGGACATTGGTCCAAAGAAAAAGATAGAGAAATAAGGTTTTAGTACATGAAATGTGTTTTATGTACTCTTTATGAAGAAGAATTTATTTCAATTTCGGTCATTATGACAGGAGTTGTAATAAGTTGTATGCATATTTAATTTGACCAACGTTGGATTAAATGTGTATGTCACAGAATATTCAGATTTATTTCTGAATTTGATGATCGTATATGAGAGCCAATCTTGGCATTAATGTCTCTTATGGGGAATTGTCTCGCACGACGGGAGACGTTTTGACATAGTACTTATCCTGCATGATGGGAAAAGTTTGTGATGACTCATGTGCTTATAGTATATCCCGGCCTGGGAGAAAGAGAGAAAAGTTTGGGTAGCTTCTATGCTATATCAGTATTGACTATGCACTTCTATAGTGTCATGGTCATTAAGTATTCAATGAGCTAAGGCCATGAGGGGAGCAATCCCAGTTAAAGGAAACATGCAAGCATGGCTTGCAGAAGTACAGTTAATAAAGGACTTCGTCAAGTTCTTGAAGTGGAATGAGGAAAGTATACTCCAGTACGAATCAAGAGATGACTCTGTTTGCATGACACGATCATGTGAACGAAGCAAGTTATAGATGTATCCTCGTTCACAAGGGTTCTGAATAGTTTCGAAATTATGGCAGTAAAGTTTGTGCCATATTTTGAGGAGGAGAATGGTGAGTTTAAATTTAGAAAGAAGATAAAGATCAACTAATAGAGATACTCTCCATTTCCCTGTACCTCGTGAATGCAATACATAGATGCATTAAGGCCAAGAGTGATCTATAAAAGATGAATGTGATCGTTGAGGGAGTACAACAGTCATAATAATGATACCCCTAAGCAAAGAAATAGCTAAATTTCTGGACCTTTACGGTTCTGATAGGAAGATAGCTAAGTAAGCCAGTATTCATACTGGACGAGCTTCAAAGACATTAAAGCGGTGCTTAAGGCACCGTATGAGGTTTGACAGATTAAACTCAAATAAGAAATTTGAGCAAGCACCATCTTTATAGAAAGATGGGATAATCTGCGAGAGCATAGTATGTAGAGATCTAAGATTTGAAGAGAAGTGAGACTGTGTGCCCACTCCAATGACTCAAGAATAATAAATTTCTCATTATACCTGTTGATGTTGTATGACCTATGCAACACCTGTTGTTAGATCTTCAAGAAAGATGAGTAATGTAAACAAGGATCTTGTAATACAAGAGCTTATAGAATCAATTACCTCTTGACAATAAAAGAGCAACAACAGCCCCACATGGAAGAAGTGCCATTATTTGGATCCTAAAAGGTCTCAAAGAATAAAAGATGAGAAATTATTCCTAATGGAGCCAAAATAGTAGGCTGTGATGGGTCCACAAGACGCAATGTGGCTCTGGAAGGAATGTAGAAAGATATATAGTGTAACTTGTGGTGAAAGGATTTACACAAGAGAGGAAATACACTTTAATAAGTGTTGGTGGCACATTGTGATTTAAAATTATATCAGATAGATGTAAAGATGGCATTAATTGATGGGGATTTGTATGAAAAATTTGCATGGCACAACCCAACAGTTTTTGTCATGGAAGAAAAGAACATAAAGGATGCTGCCTGAAGAAATCATTTAAGGACTAGAGCAAGTATCTAGAAAGTCGTATTTAAAGATGAAGAATCAATTAAAAGGTTTGGATTTTAAAGAGAATGAGAAGGACAATGGCATTGTGCAAAGTTCAAGAATAGGAAATTCATTTTCATAAACCCGTATGTGGATGACACCTTGCTTGCTGGTAGTGGTGTTAATCTGCTATTGGAGAAGTAGTCCTTGTCCTAAGTTACGTAAGACTGATCTCGGTGAAGTGTCATTTGTTCTAGAAATTGAAACTTACCGAGACAAAGAAAATGGGTATTATAACTATCTCAAGTGTATACTTGAGAAGATTCTAAAGAAATAAAGTATCTATACAAGTAAACATGTGTCTGTTCCTATAGTCAAGGGTAATAGTTTTGGAAACTTTCAGCGTTCCAAGAACAGATATGATAAAATGGACGTCATATATGCTTCAGTTGTTGGAAGCTTAATGAGTGCACAAGAATTTACCCTGACATAGTTCATGTATCCGAGATTTTGGCAAATCTCCCGTCCAGATATAGATCACTGGAATGGAGTTAAGAATGTCTTGCAATTGTGCAAAATTTTGTAGACCTCATGATGAGTAAGAGAGATCGAGTGTCCTCAAAAGTTGTGGGCACAAATGTTAATTTTGACGAGATGTGTAGTGAAATCCACATTAGTAGCTAACACTCGCGGTTGAGGTTTTATTATGGAAAAGCTCCAAAGAAATAGTTGTGGTGACATCGATGATGCATACCCACGGTATAGCTTGTTATGAGGCTTAAAGGACAGGCAAAACGGTTAAGAAAAATTATACCCGGAGTTGATAATGGTAAACAGAAGCAATAACCATTTAAGTAATTTACTCCTATGACAATGGTTCAAGTGTGCTGCCAAACACATTGACATTAAGTTATACATTGTGAAGGAGAAAGTCCAGAATCATACTTATAGTATTGAGCAAGTACTTGCGGATCCGCTTACTAAAGGCTTGCCGTCCAGTGAGTTTAGAGAATTCACAGTCGACATGGGTTTATGGGAAAGCCTATGATTTCTGGAAAAAGAAAAGGGTCCAAAGTTAAAAGAACCTATTTCAGAACAGAGACGTCTGTTGTAGATGTTAAATCTATCGGCAATTGACCGTGACGATGAGACACGCTCTATGCATCGATCTATGATGGAATGGTAAAAGAATAAGTATGAAGTTTAAAGATATAAGTTGAGATCAAGGGGGAGAATGTTAGATTGATCTTCACCAGTTAGGCGCAATGGCCTAACTGATCCCTGATCTACGTCCTGATCGGGGACGCCCAACCCAGTAGCAGGCTGGTGGGCCCCATCGCATAGTGCCATATAAGAGGGAGTGGGGGCCATGACTCAAGTCACGAGGTTCCTCTGAGCCGTCACCCCACTCCAAACCCTACTCCGATCCCGAGGGTGGCATTGCTAGCGGCGGAAAGCACCGCCAGCGTCTCCATACCGACCCTACTGTCTCGCCGTCGCCACAGGAGCATCACCGCCTTGCCGTGTGACGCTCTTACACCGTGACCGGAAGGACTGGACCTCACCTCCCTCGGTAACAAGTTTTCCATCCATCCAAGTTAAGTTTTTCCTAGTGATCTACTCCTAGTCGATTCTAGAACTCTAACAAACCAGACAACACAAACACTAAAAAAACATATAGAAAGGGAACATGGAAACCCCATAAGGGAACCACCGGACGTCCACAAGCCTGCGTCATTAGCCCCAACTCTTCCTTAATTAATCCTAGCACCTGTAACAGCAGATCCAATTCACATACAGGTTGTCATTTGTTTTAAAAAAAAATCATTTGGAGGTTAAAGGACCCACAGAAGATCTAAATTTTTCTTTAATATCTTCGCATAGGAGTGATTGTAACAACCGATAATTTAGCCAAACACGTACAATTGACAATGTAGTGAAAAATATTGGGTTCGTCACAAAAATAAGACAATTAAGCAACTATTCTTTGAATGTCATTTTTCCTATGCAGTTTGGAACCGGATAAAGGTTGCTTTAAGCCGTCCTCAACCTGGTAGTATTTCTCATATGTTTGGGAGATGGCTTCGAGGGTTTGGGCGGCAGTTAAAAAAACCTTAGTTCTGCAATGGGCAACAGTTACTTTTTGGTCACTTTGGATATGCAGAAATAATTTGGTGTTTGAAAAGAAATATGTTTATTCTCCTTTTCCGTTGGTACATTCAGTTATCCATTGGCTCTGTACTTGACTTATCCTCTAGATGCTTACTTCGCAAGCTTTCGTTGCAACTGCATCGCAACAATTAGCACAAGTGATCATGGTGTGTTTCTCTCGGACACATGAACGGTGATCTAGTCTTAAGATTAATAGTCATTAGAGTGTCAGACTCTGCTTTTTATTTTTGTTTGAGCTATGTGCTCTTATGCAGTGGCCACAAGGATATTTATGATTATTTTATCAACTCAATATAATGATTGTAAATTGATAAAATTCTCTCTTTATTGAAAAGTCAACATCAGCTCTTTTTTTTTTTTGTTCTCGTTATGAACTTTTGATCGTAGTACTTAAAAGAGAGCAGTCGCCAATACAGGGGTGTTTGGCTACAGAGACTAAAGTTGAGTTCGTGTCACATCGAATGTTGCGGTACTAATTTAGTCTATTAAAAATAGACTAATTATAAAACTAATTACACCGCCATACAGAAATTAACAAGTCGAATCTATCAAGTCAAATTAATCCGTCATTAGCAAATATTTACTGTAGCACCACATTGTCAAATCATGGACTAATTAGGATTAATAGATTCAACTCGTGAATTAGCATCCGGCTGATAAATTAGTTTTGTAACTAGTCTATTTTTAATAGACTAAATTAGGGCTGTAACATCTAATGTGACAGGGACTGAAATTTAGTGCAGTGAACCAAACATGCCAATAGGTGGCTGGCTGGCAGCAGTTGCGTGCACCGGAACATGGGTTGACCATTCCACCGGCAATAATGCAGGTGCTCTCCCTCGACGTCGCATCTGACCGGTGTACGGCACGGGCAGTGTCGTGGAACGAGCTTCCAAACATTATTTTTCGTTCACCAAAACATACAACTATGAGTTGTATGTTAGAGAAATTAGTTCATATTTAACCAAATTTTCAATAAATAATATTCATATTTAAGGCTCCAAATTAATTTACATAAAAATACATTTCGTATTTAATCTAATAATATTTATTTGATATCATAAATATTGATACTTTCTTGGACAAAGGGAGTACTTTCTTAGTTTCAAATTATAAGATAGATATATAGATTTTGCTATCGACTATACACTATGTTTAGATACATAGCTAGAACAATATATGTACAATTAGCCAACATATCTTATAATTTGGAACCTAAACTAGAGAGTAACATGTTACTAACCGGTTTCCTGTGCTCATCAAATTACATGTATAATTGGAACCTAGAGAGTAACATGTTACTAACTGGTTTCCTGTGCTCATCAAATTACATGTATAAATTACATGTATAAATTATATACTAACATCCAAACAGGGTTTTAGTCTTGGATTATATTTATTTACATGTTTAGTTACACCGTGCTCATCTGAAAATAGATTATAGGAGTATTTTTTTTTGCGAGACTCAGTTATAGACGCAGACGCTCACAAACACGGGCACGTCGTCTATCATTGAAAGAATAACGCCGGTAAATCTTGGAATAAATCCAGGAAAATATGAACACTCGTGTCAAGTCGAGGACTTAAACCAGGATGAGCAGGTTCCACTATAACGAATCTAACCAGCGGAGCTACGCTCAGTTTACGGGAGTAAGTTGCAAAGTAGCACACCAACAATTTGGCCAAACAACATGTGGCGATGGAGCATTTATGTACAAGACATGGACGAGGCGAAACAAGCCATCTTTGTATCGTATCCTTGTGCTATATATAACAAATTATTTTGTGTGAAAACTGTTACTTTACACATCTAAACATCCACGCCACAAAATTGCTAGATTAGGGTGGTTGCGGATAACTTGTGGTGCGGAAATGTCTTCATTAACAAATTTAGATCCCATCTGGATAAATTAGGACTAGTGATTAGCCCTACTAGTTAAGCTCTATGGACTAGTAAACTAGCAACTAATTGGAACATTGTCTAGTTGTTTGGCCAACTACTATAGTTCATCTGTTTAGATCCTTAAAAACTAAACTTTAGCCAACTAGTTATTAGTCCATAGAATCTAAGCAGGCCCTTATCCATCCATGGGGTTTGCCTCTGGAGGCCAGTAATTAGAAGAAAACTTTGACTTGGAGAGCATCACTGTAGTGTATAATAGGGAAAAGTTCATTTTTAGCCTTTGCACTTTTGTTATATAGACTTAGCCCTCGAACTCTAAAATCAGACATGCGTAACCCACCAGTTATTAAAACCAGACAACTTTGGCCCTCGGCTGATTTCAAACGTGGTTTTGACTATATATGTGTTTTCTAAAAATAATAAAATAATAGGTAAATTCGCTATAATTCTTAAACAAAATCAAAAAATAAATAAAACTAGTATCATTTTTTTCTAAGAATACAATGTATTTATTTAAATAAATTTGTTGTGAACTTTTAAATTTATAAATATTGTTTTATTTATTTGACCATTTAAAGTCCTCTTTGAAACTTAAATTTTTTTGAACCGTTCAAATAAACTCGAATGGAGAAGTGACCAAAACTAAAATTGAAGATCTTGATGAGATCTATAACTTACAATTGAGGACTTTTTGATTTAAAATCATTTACGCGCCTAAAATTTTGTTTGAAGATCTCATATTTTAAAATTCAAATTTTCCAAATTGTTCAAAGAACTCGGATAGAGAAATGATCAAAACCAAAGTTGTTGATGGATATCTCGATATCTGTTTTAAAACAAGCCAAGAACCAAATTTGTCCGGTTTTTAATATCTGAACGGTTGCCCCGTGTCTGGTTTTGGAGTTTGACGGCTAAATCCATACTTGAACAAAGTACCGTGAGTTATAAAAATTGACTTTAACAATAACAAGCTCGTTTGAATGCGAATTATCGCCACGTGTAACACGAGAGCTTCCGTGGGAGAGAAGCAGCCGGAGCATCTGTGGGAGAAAAGCAGCCTTTACAAGTAACAGTACCACTTGTCGCAGTGGCAAGTGTTCCATCATGCTCTCAAGCTAGTAACGGCTTTCTCAAATATAAGCTTTACCCAAATGTACCAATTCTTCGGTCTTTTAGAAACATAGCTTTGACTGTTAGCTTTGATGTATCATCGATTTTACAAGGTAACATAGCTTTGACTGTTAGCTTTGAGTTATCGCAACTACTTTTTTTGAAAAGGGCAACACTGCCGCGATTGTATGACCAGCAGAGCAGTAATAGATGGGACCGTATAATTCCTAGTTGCCCACTGCCAGTAAGAGCAAAACCGGCAATATGATATAGAAGTTGACAGCCGGCGGTAGTCCTTGCTGATTTTGTAGCATGCAGGGGTGCATCCAAATGTTTTGGTAACTTAATGAATATTGGTGCGTTTTTTTAATAAATTTAGTCAAACTTCAAGTAGTTTGACCAACAATAAATCTAGAATTTGATTTAAACACAACAGTGAAGCAAGAGGCTACACGTTGCCACGTTGGACCCATATATTTCAGACCACCCTAAGCCTGACACGTCGTCTAGCTTGTTGCCGCCCATGGCTGGCCATCTATATGCATGTCGACGAGAGGTGATCCGGTTGGTAGCCTTTAAACACACTACTACAGTACGTGACTGAGCATACAGCCTTTACACACATGCATACAGGTGTTATGCAAGTGATTGAGCATGGACCCTACATAACTGGTGCCGGAGGTACATCTGATCTCGTCGATCTACAACAATAATTTATCCATGGGAACACAACTTCCGAAGGATTATATATGGAGCATCACTGCAGCGTAGTTGTAAACAATAGAGGTGTTTTGCTCTAACAAGTTTTACCCAAATCTGCGTAGTGAGGAAGGGCCTACGGGAGAGACAAGACCCGAGAGAGGCATCGATCGGGTGGGTATGAGAGGAATCCATATATGGAAAACAAGTTTAGAAAAATAGAATAAACCATGTGTTTAAACACATTAATCCAGGTGTCAAGGTTCCACAGTATAATTGGAACCTACAAAGCCAACAAGTCATTGATAGAAGAATTCCCATCAGCATTGTACACGGAAAAAGTCTACTTAACCCCCCAACCTATTCATGGTGGCCTACTTCACCCCCTAAACTATGAAACCGTCTGTTTTACCCCCCCGAACTTTGCAAAACCGGTCAAATTACCCCATTAGTCGGGTTTGGACGGTGGTTTTGCTACAGTGACAGCGGTTTTGGTTTTTTCTTTTTAATTTATTTCGGTTGAATTTTTGAAAAATTATAATAAATCATAGAAAAATCATAAAATAGAAAATCTAATTTTGTTGGACTCCACATGAGTAGATCTATACAGTAAATATATAATATGGTATGTTTTAGTACAAAGTTTTTGCTGTAAATTTAGATCTGTTCTTTTCTGAAATTAATTAGAATAATTCATAACTGCAGTTTCAATGTTCCAATTATGGTGAAATTTTTATGGTGACCTAATTATTGTATGATTGAACTGTAGTAAAAATTTTATACTCATTGGATCATATATAACTTAGTTATAGATTTATTTAGATTTAACAAGCATAAACCCTAAATAAATCTATAACTAAGTTATACATGATCCAATGAGTATAAAATTTTTACTACAGTTCAAGCATACAATAGTTAGGTCACCATAAAAATTTCACTACAATTGGACTGTAGAAACTGCAGTTATGAATTATTCCAATTAATTATAGAAAAGAATAGATCTAAATCTACAGCAAAAACTTTATACTAAAATGTATAATATTATATATTTACTGTGTAGATCTATTCATGTGGAGTCTAACAAAATTTGATATTCTATTTTACGATTTTTTTGTGATTTACTATGATTTTTCAAAGATTCAGCCAAAATAAATAAAAAAAGAAAAACTAAAACCGCTGTTACTGTAGCAAACCACAGTTACTGTGGCAAAACCACCGTCCAAAACCGCCTGAGGGGGTAATATGACCAGGTTTGCAAAGTTCAGGGGGCAAAACAGACGGTTTTATAGTTTGAGGGGTGAAGTAGACCACCCCAAATAGGTTGAGGGTTAAATAGACTTTTTCCATTGTACACTGATCTCCATATACGTGCACGACTCTGCAACCAGTAGGGTTTCCTGCAGCTGCAGCTATAAAAGCACACGTCCCTAGTTTGCCTCTACATACCTCAGTGAATTTCTGTTTCTTGCGTGTACTTGGCCGCCATGGGTAGCCTTCCACTCGACGCCCTTTTCCCACTGGATCCCAAGACATTCGCCGACGAGTCGGCCACCGTGGTCGACTTCCTGGCCCGCTACTACCGCGACGTCGAGCAGTACCCGGTCATGGCCGCCGACGCCAAGCCCGGGTCCATCCGCAAGCTTTTCCCGGACGCGGCGCCGGAGACAGGCGAGTCCATGGACCGCATCCTGTCCGACGTGCAGCGGGACGTCCTCCCGGGACTGACGCACTGGCAGAGCCCCAGCTTCTTCGCCTACTTCCCGGCGAACGCCAGCGCCGCGGGGTTCGCCGGCGAGATGCTGTCGGCCGGCCTCAACGTCGTGCCGTTCGTGTGGAAGGCATCGCCGGCGGCCACCGAGCTGGAGCAGGTCGTGGTGGACTGGATGGCCAGGCTCCTCGGCCTGCCGGAGCGCTTCCGCTTCGCGGGCGGCGGCGGCGGCGTGCTGCACGGGAGCACGTGCGAGGCCGTGGTGTGCACCCTCGCGGCCGCCCGTGACCGTGCGATTAGCAACCTCGGCGGCCATGCTGCCATCGTCAGGCTGGTCGTGTACGCCTCCGACCAGACACACGCCACCTTCGAGAAGGGCGCCAGGATCGTCGGCATCCCTCCGGCGAACTTCCGCGTCCTGCGCGCGTCGGCGGAGTCCGGGTACGGCCTGGCCGCCGACGCCGTCCGAGCGGCCGTCGAGGAGGACGTCGCCCGTGGACTGGTTCCTCTGTACCTGTGCGCCACCGTCGGCACCACCGGTGTCGGCGCCGTTGACCCAGTGCGCGAGCTCGGTCAGGTGGCGCGCCGCTACGGTACGTCCCACGTCCGGCCCACTCATGCTTGCATGCATGCATGCACGTGTGTATTAAAATTGACCACGTGTGCCCTCAAACGTGGAGTATTTAATTTCCGACCAGGAATGTGGCTGCACGTCGACGCCGCGTACGCCGGCAGCGCGGCGATTTGCCCGGAGTTCAGGGGCCACCTCGACGGCGCGGAGCTCGCGGACTCGGTGAGCATAAACCCACACAAGTGGTTCCTCACAAACATGGACTGCTGCTGCCTCTGGGTGGCCGACCCGACCGCCCTCACCGACGCGCTGTCCACTGACCCAGAGTACCTCAAGAACGTCGGCGGCGGCGGCGATGCGTCGCCGGCGCCGGCGGACATAATGGTCGTCGACTACAAGGACTGGCAGATCGCGCTGTCACGCCGTTTCCGCGCCATCAAGCTCTGGGTGGTGCTGCGGCGCTACGGCGCGGCGGGCCTGCGCGCCTGCATCCGGAGGCACGTCCGGATGGCCGAGTGGTTCGAGCTCGCCGTGGCGGCGGACGGGCGCTTCGAGGTCGTGGTGCCAAGGAGGTTCTCGCTGGTGTGCTTCCGCCTGCGGCCGCGGCTCGGGGACGACGACGGTGCGGTGGATGCACTGAACCGGCAGCTCCTTGCGGCTGTGAATGCGAGCGGGCGGGCGTTCATGACGCACTTCGTCGTCGATGGCAAGTTCGTCATCCGGCTCGCCGTCGGCGGGGCCATGACCGAGATGCGCCATGTCCGGGACGCGTGGGAGCTGCTCAAGGAGAAGGCTGACGAATTGATCATCACAGGCTCCAGCGTGTCTCCCAAAAGGCATGGAGTCGATGCAATCATGCATCTAGCGTCTATCAGTTACAACCAAATGGATAATTAAGTAATTTATGCTGGTGACGCAAGAACGCGTGCGTCAGCGTTACGACGGCAATTAACGTGTGCATGCATGAATGAGGCTGCACGGTGTTTTACCAACATCAAGTTCAATGTACATGCACAATGTTTTAAAAAGCCTGTTTGTATCCGTTAATACTAATTCTTAGTCAAAGCTTAAAAATTACCAGCTAATAGATAGCCTGTGCAAGCGTGGATTCTATGCTCATAGGTTTATACATCGCTAGCAATAACAAACTATTAGTGCGTATAAACTAGTTGTGTTTGGCTAAAATTAAACCTAGTTCACTTTTTTTTATCTTTGTTTGGATGAACAAAACATAATAATTATCAGTTGACGGCGAAGCTAGTATTAAATCTACGGTGGTGCACAACGTTAACAGTAGTGTAGAAATATGTCTCCTTTCAACTGATTTATATGGTCAAAATAAGCTACTTAGTATTAAATATTTTTTCTTGCCTGGTGCCGGTGCACCACCCAAACTCAACGTGGCTCCGCCCCTTGTTAGGCCATTTTTTTTCTCGAAAACACAAAAGATTTGTGTTTCATTGTATTAAGAAGAGGAGTTAATCCATACAACGACACGCTACTGGTAAGCGCGCTAGGCGGTCTTACATTAAGAGTGGACCAACCTAGCATACTGTTTCAAAGGTCGATATTACGTAAAAGCAACGACCGAAAGCGCGAGCATCGTAACACCTACGTAGTTGGGCGTTGCCGCTGTTGGCTGCGCGACCGCACTCCGCTATCTGTGAAGAGAGTTCTTCCAACCTTGTTGTTGGCCGCTGGGAACAGCTCGTCCAGAGCTTCCACTTGGCTCGACGTCAAACTTCCAGCAAATATGGCATCGTATGCTGCTTGGGACATAGATGAAACTGGAGCTGCCGGCGGCGCAATGCCCATCCTCTGCATGAGGAGTACCTCGCCCCGCTTGGAGGTCGGTATGTGCGCCAGCGGCTGAGCGGCAATCTGTCTGCTCCTGACTGGAAGGGGCCTCTTGGCTGCCGGCTTCTGCCTGGGTGGAGTGGCGAGTAAGGGCGACCTTCGCTTGAGCTGCACCTCCTCAGTAAACCGGGCGAGACGCCGAGCGGCCTCGCCAGGCGTGGGTGTCGCGTCACTGGGGTCGAGCGTGGCTTGGCCATCCGATTGTCCGTCCTTCGTCGGCGTAGAAGGGTCGGGAATGGATTGGCCTTCCGGGTGTTAGGCCATGGATCCAAACATACCCTTATTATGTTATTAGAAATACTAATATATAGTATACCAAGTTTAGGGCTTTGCTTCTCAGGCTTACGCTTAGCTGCATACTTCACAAGTCTGGCCAAGTATTCAAAAGAATCTCCAGATTTCGAAATTTCTAGTGTGCACATGGAGTATTATCCAAAGGATCCAAAAATCAATTGTTCCGTTTGCACAATCTATGATTATAATAATCAGATTATATATGGCCGAGGTTTTGATTGGCCGACTTGCCGAGTTGCAGCGGTGGGCCTGTTTGGATCGGCTGTTTCTGCGCTAACTTTACATGCAGATAGATTTCAATCACCGTCGCGCTCGCACGGCCTTGGGGGCTGCTAGTGTCCGATGGCGGCAAGTCGAGCACCGACCACCTAATTTTTCTTGCCACGTCTGCGCTATATACAGAATTAGGCCCATGACCGCATGCGCGTTTCCAGCCCAGATCTCCTTCTGTGTTCCCGCCCTCGCGCTTTCGGTCCGACTCATGTTTCCGCCCGTGAGCTTTTGGCCCAGCTTGGCTGGAATATAATAAAAGACAAATAAAAAAAGCAAAACAAGCAAATGCTAACCATCGAACACAGGACCTGTAGATTCATCACAGTCGTTACACTCCACCGTCACACCATGTAAATGGCCGTGATAGGTATTACTCCCTCCGTCCCAAGATATAAGGCGCGATTTGACTCGGTGCGGTCTCCAAGAATAGATTTTGACCTATAATTTCTCTCATAATATATAATTTATAGAAATAAAAGTTTGATCATTAGAAAGTAATTCTAAATATAAATATAATGCAACTACTTTTATAGTATAAACTTTTTATATGATTAGGCTAATTGTTAGTCAAAGATAAGAAAGTTTGAATTTTGAAATACGTGCGTGCCTTATATCTTGGGACAGAGGGAGTACATAGTTTTTGTTATTAAATACATTAGACCATTTAAAGTCTAATAAAAATATGGAAACCATCACAAGGATAATATTTTATACATATACTAAAATATACCAAAGAAAATTCAATAAAACATAAAAAAACTAAGTAATCGAAAAACAGATAAAAAAGACAAAGAAAAAACACGTGTATATATAGAACATCATATGTACACTACATGTTCTCAAAATTTATCAATCACATGTATACTATGAAAAATCATAATATACATCATAGAACATCATATATATATATATATATATATTATACGTAAGCATCATAATATAAATCATAAAATATTATATATACACTACATGAACATCTCAAAATACATCATATAACATCACATATATACTACTTAACATCACAATAAAACATATACGAAAATAGAAATAACAAAAAAATCTAATAGAAAAAACAAAAAGAACATCATATATAACAAAAAAAATGCAAATAAAACATGAAGAACGAAGGTTAAATATATAGAAAAATAAATGAAAAATCAAAATAAGGAAAGGAAAAAAATTGATGAAAATCATATGTAAATCCTAAAAATATCCTATGTATACTACTGAACAATACAAAAACATTATAGATCATCACTTTATACCATTACGGACAATACATGATGTCACATAGAACATCGTATGTATACTCATTGAACATCATATATATATATATATCATTAAATGTAAAAATAAAAAAGTAAAAAATAAAATTAGTGAGGTAATTAATTAGAGTGAAATAACAATGAACAAGAAATGCAAATAAAAACATAAATAACAAATGTTAAATATATTGGAAAAGTAAAAGAATAACTTAAATAAGAAAAGGAAAAAAAAGGAAAATTAATGAAAATCATATGTAAAACATCACATGTGTACTACTGAACATCACAAATGCATCATAGAACATCGCATTTATACTACGCGGACATAATAAAATATAGCATAGAACATCACATGTATACTACTTGAACATCACATATATCACTAAATGTAAAATATAATTTAGTGAAGTAACTAATTACTCAAATAACAAAAAAAACAAAAAATTGCAAATAAAAATATAAATAACAAATGCTAGATACATAGGAAAATGAAAAACTTAAATAAGGAAAATATAAAAGTCCACATACATACTACTCGACCATGGCATGTACCAACATAAAAATAATTAAAACAAAAATAATCAGAATAAATAAAATAGAATATAAAAATGAAATGAAAAGAATCTACATAAAAAGAACGATAAATAGAAAAAAAAAGGAAAAAACATGGGAACTTAAATATAAAAAAATAAAGATAAAAATTAAAAGAGTAAAATAAAAATAGTAAAAGAATAAATAAAATAAAAAGAATGATAAAATACCAGAAAAAAGAATGAAAAGAAATTCAGACATCAGAAATACATGAAAATAGGAACAAAAAACAAAAAATAATAAAATTTCCACCGAAAAGAAGAAGGAAAATGAAACTGGTATACCTACACGAACCTGCGGCCTTGGCATCTCTATAGGTGGACCGCGTCTCCGCGTGGGCGGTACGGCGCTGCTTGGGCTGTCGTTGCTCAACCATCCATGCACGTGGACCGACGGGAGTCGGGACCGAAACAAGCAAAGAGCAAGGGAGCGCGAAGGGGGTCGACACGCCGACTGGTCGGCAGAGGAGATTCCCGCACGGCCTTTGCACCCACGGGCCATGCTGCCAGCGAGGGACGTGCGTTGGGCCGGCTGGGAAGCCGTCATGTGGGCTGAAAAGGCTCGTATCTTTTGCCGTGGTCTCTTGGACTACGCTTATGTTTTATTTCTATGCACCATGATTTTGGATCAGAGGTATCCTAACGCGCAGGTAGTCGATATTGATTTGTTTTATATATAGAAAAAAAGAATTGTTATAACAACCTTATAGTGTGTCCATTTCCAATTTCACCATTAATTTTTTCATGATGCTATCTAAAAAAGTACACCCTTGATCACTACTCCAAAAAAAAAATCTTTTGTGAGGTGTTTTGAAATAAAACTCGGAGGCAGGCGTGAATTTTAACTGTCTCGGTTAATGCCTAGGGTTAACGGAGCCGGTCATTTTTTATTAATCGAGATGGTTACAAGAAACCGCCTCCGTAAATCGATTTACGGAGGCGGTCTTCTTGAGACAACCACCTCCAAAAATGGTTTATTTTTGGAGTCGGTCCTTTTAAGGTGTACGTTTCCGTAAATTGATTTATGAAGGCGGTTAGTTTCCTTCCACCTTGGAAAATTAGTTTGAGGCCCAAATAAGCCCAGGAGGCCCATTACCATAGTCACATATAAAATTAGCACCTAGAGTTTCGTCGCTCACTTCTCTCTCCCTCGCGCAGTCTCTCTCATGTGTGGCCGCGTCTCTCCTCTCCCTCACCTCTCTTACTCTGTTCTCTCCCTCACATCTCGGTGGCAATGGTGGAGGGCCCGATCTTCGTAGCGCGGCACGGCATCGTGGGCACGGCAGCGCGGGCACAATAGGGCGTCCGCACAAGCGCGGAGAGCGGTGCGACACGGCGGTGGCCCAGCCTCGTGGGCGCGTGGAGGTGGGGCGCGGCAGCAGTGTGGCCTCGCAGGCTCACGGGCGCGGACAGGGGTGTGGCGTGACAGCGGTCCGGGCTCTGCCACATCTTTTCTAAGCTAGGGCTAAATCAATAATTTTGGGTCCGCTGCTCAATGTCGATAAAGGGGAAAACACCACTATTCAAGGTGAAGTAGTCCTCTATGCTTACTCTGATCCAGTCTATAAGTTGTACATGCATATTTAGATTCAAACTTTACATTCTTTTACTATTAATTGTTAAATAATTAGACAATTTTCAGATTAAAACCAGAATATAAATCATGATAAATTTATGATCTAGATATTTCAGCATGTATCGTTTACTAGCATGATAAAACAAACATATAACATAAACACGATAACTGGTGTAAGCATAGCTCGTACACTAGATAGATTGAAAAGTAAGAACAACGACATGATTTGGTGTAAGCATAACTCGTACACCAGATAGATTGAACAGATATTAGATCTGGTGTAAGCATAGCTCGTACACCAGATAGATTGAACAGAATAAACAAAGACATTGGATGATGAGCAGTATACCTTATTTTGGTTGCTGGAGAAGATGGTGGCGGAGATGGTACAGGTAGATCGTCATTGAGCGGTGGAGGAAGAGCTTGGAGCAGTTGACAAGTTGACAACGAATACGTCAGGACGTAGCGCCGCCTGACTTGGACGGTAGATGACCTGTTGTGGAAGACGAGAGCAGTCGCGCGACGAACGCTTCCCAAAAACCTTATTCGTCCTCTTCCGGTGCAGGATCGCAAACACAAGGGTTCCAGAGACCTGCTCACCCGATCGCTGGTGCACGCAAGCGAACGGTCTGGAGAAGACTAGACGAAAGCGCAAAAGCGAGCCTAGCTGAAAAACAGATGCGTTTTGGCATGACCGATAGGCTGCTTATATAGTCCTGTTCAACCGACCTCATGTCGCGATCACGATCTAAATCATTTTAGGACTCTAAACTTGTAATCGTTTAGGACTCTACAACTTGAAGGCCAAGAAATCAAAACCTGAAACTGCAAAAGGAGACCGCGCTACCGCAAGGCGAGGAGCCGGATTTCGGCGGACCATTCACGCAGGTGCCACGCACCCGCGCCAGCCGCCCCGCCTCACCCCGCCCGGCCTGGCCCAGCCCGGCGAGGCGAGAGAGCGCGCGCGTATGGGCTTCTCTTTCTCCTCACACTAGACTTGAGGAAGCGGAGAAGACTCCCATATTTAAGCAAGTCTTCCTCCTCTTACACTAGCAAGGTGGGACTAAAGAGTTCTCCCTTCCCCCTCTTTGCATACATGAATGGGCCTTTGAGATTTATTAGGAATTTCTGAATTTGCTATTGGGCCAAGCCCATAATAAATTCCAACAATCCCCCACCAGATCTCAAATACCCATTTAGAGATTTGCCTGTTCCCGCTACTGTTTGATATACTAGTGTTTAAGCAGAGACTCTTAAGTTGAACTTTTGCCTATAACCTCAAGTTACACTCATTCACAACTTGAACAATGGACTATGCTTTGAATTGCATGTTTTGTGTGAAACAAGTTTCACTCAAGGTCAAACTAGTACCTAGCTGTCAGTAGCCTTTCTCCGTGGGTGGAGCATATACGTCATACTCCATGGTCTCTTCATGAGCTTACTAGAAATCACCCTAATCTCATAGACTGCGATGTTTAACAGTCATGACTCATATAGGTATGTTCTTTCAAGAATACTCTGTAGGACAACATCTTTGCTTATTAAAGCCAATAGAACATATTAAGGCTTTCGCTAACCTTCCTTACAGTGCCTCATAGCAATGAGAGTATTGCATCTTCACTTAGAGAGGGTTTAGAGGTTACTCTCCTCAGTTTACCAATAGTTTGTTTTTCCTAGATCCTTAGTCACGGGATCTCCGATCAAAAAGGTTGGGTTACTACTACTGTAAACTCATATGAGTCCCATACCCATCTCTCTTGATGCGATTTCTATCACATTCCGTGATAACCCTTTTGTAAAGGGATCTGCTAGGTTTTTGTCTGTTTGTATATAAGTCACAGCTATTACTCCAGAGTTTCTCAACTTCCTGACAGACTTCAATTGTCTTTTAACATGTCTTGTTGACTTCACATTATCCCTAGCACTATTCACTTTAGTGATCACTTTTGATTATCACAGTTCATAAGGATAGCTGGTATTGGTTTTTCAACCACCGGTAAGTCAGACAAGAGCTCACACAACCATTCTGCCTCTGTAGAAGCTGTATCCAAAGCAGCAAGTTCTGCTTCTATGGTTGATTTAGTTAAAATAGTCTGTTTACAAGACCTCCATGACACTACACCACCTCCAAGGCTAAACATATACCCACTAGTGGCGTAGATCTGATCAATATCAGAAATCCAGTTTGTATCACTATATCCCTCTAGCACAGCTGGGTGCCAGGAATAGTGAATTCCAATACTCATTGTACCTTTGAGATAACACAAAACTCTTTCAAGTGCATGCCAATGATTATCACCTGGGTTAGACATGTACCTACTCAACTTGCTCACAACAAATGAGATATCTGGTATGGTTGCGCTAGCTAGATACATGAGTGAACCAATGATCTGAGAGTACCTCAATTGATCTCTAGCAATCTTTCTGTTCTTTCTTAAAGTCACACTAGGATCATAAGGTGTTGGAGAAGGCTTGCTATCCATAAAGCCAAATCGATTCAAGACCTTCTCAACATAGTGAGATTGCAATAAAGTAATTCCACTCTCATCCTTAATCTGCTTAATGTTCAGAATAACACTAGCTTCACCTAGATCTTCCATGTCAAAGCTCTTTGACAGGAAAGACTTGACTTCATTAATAGCATCAATATTTGTTCCAAAAATAAGAATATCATCAACATATAAACATAATATAATAGCCTATCAGCCTCATTAACAGCAAAGTCTACACTAATTAAAGTAGTGTCAAACTTCTCATGCCATTATTTAGGTGCTTGTTTCAAGCCATACAAATATTTCAATAACTCACACACTTTTTGCTCTTCACCTTTTACTACAAACTCATCAGGCTGATCCATATAAATCTCCTCATCCAACTCTCCATTAAGAAAAGCTGTCTTCACATCCATTTGATGAACGAGAAAACCATATGAGGCAGCCAGGGAAAGTAGTACTCGAATAGTGATCATTCTAGCAACAGGTGAATAAGTATCAAAGAAATCCTCGCCTTCCTTCGGGGTATAAGCCTTAGCCACAAGTCAAGCCTTATACTTGTCAATAGTACCATCAGGTCTAAGCTTCTTCTTGAACACCCACTTACACCCCACATGTTTACAACCAAAAGGCAGCTCAGATAACTCCCAGGTTCCATTAGAAAGAATCAAGTCCATCTCACTATGAATAGCTTCTTTCCAATCATCTGCATCGGGAGATGCATATGCTTCTGTAAGAGAAGTGGGAGTATCATCCACAAGGTACACAATAAAATCATCACCAAAAAATTTTGCAATCCTTCATCTCTTGTTCCTCACAGGAACTTCATTGTCATCCTCCTCAAGGACTTCGTTAAGTGGTTGCTCAAATGACTTAAATAAAGACTCGTTAGGTATAGTAAAATCAAGAGTTAATTCAGAGGAAAACTTAGCATTGCTACACATATCTTTCATAGGAAAAATATTCTCAAAGAATGTAGCATCACGAGATTCAAAAATTGTATCCACATGCATATCAGGAACTTCAGATTTTACTACTAAAAATCTATAGGCAATGCTGTGATGTGCATATCTTAGAAAGATGCAATCCATAGTCTTTGGCCTAAGCTTATGCTTCTTAGAAATTAGAACATTGACTTTCGTCAAACATCCCCATATGCGTAAGTATGTTAGTGATGGTTTCCTTCCAACCCAATACTCATATGGAGTTGTATCTTTATTTCTGTCTAGAATTCTATTCAGGACATGACTTGCAGTCAATAAAGCTCCCCCCACCATGCCTTAGATAGACCAGTAGTATCTAACATGGCATTCACCAAGTCAGTCAACATGCGGTTTTTTCCCTCGGCAATCCCGTTTGATTCAAGAGAATAGGGAGCTGTCCTCTCATGAATAATACCATGTTCCACACAGAATTCATTAGAAAATATAGAAAAATACTCACCACCATGATCTGACCTTAGACGTTTAATCTTTCTCTCTAGTTGATTTTCATCTTTAGCCTTATAGATTTTAATGTAGTCTAGTGTTTCATCTTTAGTTTTAAACAAGTAAACATAACAAAATCTAGTTGCATCATCAACTAAAGTCATGAAATATCTCTTTCCACCTTTTGTCAACACACTATTCATCTCACATAGATCAGAATGTATGAGTTCTAGAGGTGCCAAGTTTCTCTCCTACACAACCTTATGAGGCTTTCGAGGTTGCTTTGATTGCACACAACTATGACACTTAGAACCTTTGACAATAGTGAAATCTAGAATTAAACTCAAGCTAGCCAAATGTGATATCAATCCAAACTTCACATGACATAAACAACAATGCCAAATATTAGAACTATCATTAATTGTGCCACAAATATGATTAACTGACTTATTACAAAAATCTTCCAAAGATAGGTGGAACAAGCCTCCGCAATCATAGCCTTTACCAATAAATTGTCCATGCTTAGACATAACTACTTTATTGGTCTCTAAAACTACTTTAAACCCATCCCTCAAAAGAAGAGAGACGCTAACAAGGTTCTTGTGTATTGTAGGGACATGCTGCATGTTCTTTAGCTGCACGATCTTCCCCGAAGTAAACTTTAAATCTACCGTGCCAACACTACGAACAGAAACATGTGACCCATTCCCCATTAGGACAGAGGAACCTTGAAGCCCCTGGTAAGAAGAAAACAGAGAGATATCAGCACAAACGTGAATATTAGCACCTGTATCAACCCACCAACTTGGTGATTGAAACACTGATAGTACAGTAGGAATATTACCATACCCGTCATCAGCATCGCTAGTAGTCACAAGGTTGACACCCTTTTTCCCTCTACGGTCCGCTCGCTCCGGACACTCTTTGGAAAAATGCCCAAGCTCTCCGCAAGTGAAGCAAGGCAACTCTGCTTTACTCTTCTTTTTCTTCTTAAAGGCAGTTGTAGTTTTGGCATTGAAAGACTTAGACTTTCCTTTGTTCTTGTCATGGTTTTTCTGGACAAAGTGAGCCCTAGCTTTTTCCTCGTTCCCCTTCTCAGTGTTATCTTTAGCCTGAGCCTTCTCCTCAACATCAAGAGATGCTATCAGGTTTTCAACTAATATTTTCTGTCTCTTGTGTTTAAGGCTTGTGGCAAAATTCCTCCAAGAAGAAGGTAACTTTGGAACAATACAACCAGCCACAAATTCATCGGGTATAAGACAGTTAAGGAGTTCAAGCTCTCTAGCCAGATGCTGTACCTCATGAGCTTGCTCGACTATAGATTTGTTCGTAACAATCTTGAAGTCATGAAAAGTCTCCATGATGCACAACTCTTTGCTAGCATCTGAAGCACCAAAGGTAGCAACCAGATAATTCCACAAAGTCTTTGTGTCTTTAATGTTCAGAGTTATATCAAATATATGATTAGCAAGGATATTCTGCATAGCTCCCACAAAGATATTGTTGGCATGCTGGAATCTTCTCTGATCTTCTTCAGAGATATTTCCCTCGGGCATACCAGCGCTCACCCAGAGCACTTTCATGGCCGTCAGCCAATTAGTAACCTTGACTTGCCACCTCTTAAAGTGCTCAGCAGAAAACTTTTTTGGCTTCAACGCATCAACAAAACTAGCCATTGATAATTCTGGAAACCTATAATAAGGTTTTTAGATTGTTAAATACTTAGACAATTTCTAGATTAAAACCAGAATATAAATCATGATAAATTGATGATCTAGATATTTCAGCATGTATCGTTTACTAGCATGATAAAATGGGCATAACATGAACACGATAACTGGTGTAAGCATAGCTCGTACACCAGATAGATTGAAAAGTAAGAACAACGACATTAGATCTGGTGTAAGCATAGCTCGTACACTAAATAGGTTGAACAGTATCAATGAAAACATTAGATCTGGTGTAAGCATAGCTTGTACACCAGATACATTGAACAGAATGAACGAAGACATTGGATGATGAGCGGTATACCTTTCAGTTGCTGGAGAAGATGGTGGCGGAGATGGTATAGGTAGATCGTCGATGAGCGACGGAGGAAGAGCTCGGAGCAGTTGACGATGAATACGTCTGGACGTAGCGCTGCCTGACTTGGACGGTAGATGACCCGTTGTAGCAGACGAGAGTAGTCGCGCGACGAGCGCTTCGCAAAAACCTTATTCGTCCTCTCCCGGTGCAGGATCGCAAAGACGAGGGTTCCGGAGACCTGCTCGCTCGGTCGCTGGTGCACGCAAGCAAACGGACTGGAGAAGACTAGACGGAAGCGCAAAAGCGAGATGAGGCAAAACCCTAGCTGAAAAATAGATGTGTTTTGGCGTGGCCGATAAGCTGCTTATATAGTCCTGTTCAACCGACCTCGTGTCACGATCACGATCTAAACCGGCGAGGCGAGGCGAGCGAGCGCGCGCGTGTGGGCTTCTCTTTCTGCTCCTCACACTAGACTTGAAGAAGTGGAGAGGACGCCCATATTTAAGCAAGTCTTCCTCCTCTTTCACTAGCAAGGTGAGACTAAAGAGTTCTCACTTCCTCTCTTTGCATATATGAACGGGCCTTTGAGATTTATTAGGAATTTCTGAATTTGCTATTGGGCCAAGCCCATAATAAATTCCAACATTAATTTGGTCAGTAAATTTTAGTTCGTGTAATACAAACTTGATCTACTGTAATCAACTATACTACCAATAACCATAATTTTATAATCATAAAATAAATAAATATTCAAGGTATAATTTGGGAGACTATACCATATCAAACTGTGCCCTATAAACTGAACTGGACCTAAGGGAATATAGCACAATTTCTTCTATATGCCGTGTGAAGTGTTAACATATTGGGAATACACATAGTTTGTACCAGAGAAATGCCCCGCGCTTTGTGTGGAAATTGTTGATGATTTGGAATAAAATTACTTAGACCATAGGACAAACAATTATAAGTTAATGTTAGTGGATGGCGTGGTATGTTGATATGCACAACTAAATACATGCTAGTGGATGATATGTCTTGTTGGTATGTAGATCATAATTGCAAATGCTAGTTGGCCATAAATGCATCCGACAGTAGATTGATGAGGTAGATAGTTTGTATATTGAGAGAAATATAATAGCTAGTGTGATTATAAATGCATCCGATACTGGATTGATGAGGTGGATAACTTGTATTGAGAGAAATAGCTAGTGAGTTTTTGCTTTACAAGAGTTATATATTTGGTTTTATTTGTAAAATAGAGTGTGACATAGGCTAAGTAGTATTATTTAGCCAGAAAGGCCCGTGCCTACATATTGCGTTCCGAGGGAAGTTGATACAATTTCAATACAAGTGCCATCCAAAGGATAATTGTTAAAATATTCCAAGCCTAAGTTTTGTGAAAAAAGAAACACTGGATTCTATTTTAAATACCGGTTGCAACGGACGCACGTTGCGTACTGAAGCCATATACCCGGTGATGTAGTTATAATTTATATAAGCTGATGCCAGCACTAGTAGAATACTGCTCATAGCTGGCGCCCCCTATTCATAGCACATGCGGTTGTAGTTATCACGCGCCTGTGATATAAAAGGGGACAGTGAACAGTTGACAACCGCCAGTGGAAATACATTTGCACTGGCGGTTGGACTAAGCAAACCGCCAGTGTAAATGGATCATTTATATAGGCGGTTGGCTAAGCCAACCGCCAGTGGAAATGGTTTTACACAGGCGGTTGTCTTAACTCAACCGCTAGTGGAAATACCACCATTTTCACTGGCGGTTGGGTTAAGCCAACCGCCTGTGCTATCTCTGGTATAAATACCCTCTCTTCCTCCCCGAGCAGCACTGTTTCTCGCCGCCACCTTCCATTGGAGGCGATTTTGGAGGTCCAGATTTTACAAAATACAAGGGGAGAGGTTTTGATCTTCATTTCTTGGAAGGAGATTAACAAGAAAGGTTAGTTTGTGTCCCTCTTGCCTCAATTTGCTCATTCTTGCTCAATTTGATGATTCACTTTTTAGATCTAGGGTTTCACCCATGAGTGAGCTGAGACTGAAGAATACCTAGGTTAATGAGTGAGCTTGCTTAAGATGGTTAAATAATGTCTCTCATCTATACTGCTTTGTGTTTACTTTTTAATTTTGTTTATGCATGATATCATTCCTTGTTTGCATGTATAATGGTGTGTTCTTGAGTATTTATGTAGAGAGGGAAATGTAGGTTTTTATATAATATTTATGTTTTTTATTATGTTGTTTATTTATCAATTGTTTTTTCACTATGTTTCTATGTTTTATGAATATTGTGTTTTTTATTTAATAATGATACTTAGGTATTTTAAATTATGGTACTTATTTTTTTTACTTTAAACCCCAATAAACACTAAACACTAGCTAATAATAATTCCTAGCTAATCACCTGTGCTATCTCTGGTATAAATACCCCATCTTCCTCCCCGAGCAGCACTGTTTCTCGCCGCCACCTTACATTGTAGGCGATTTTGGAGGTCAAGATTTTACAAAATACAAGGGGAGAGGTTTTGATCTTCATTTCTTGGAAGGAGATTAACAGGAAAGGTTAGTTTGTGTCCCTCTTGCCTCAATTTGCTCAATTTGATGATTCACTTTTTAGATCTAGGGTTTCACCTAGCAAATATATAATCTCTAGATATGGTTACTTTTTTACATTGATTTCAATCAATTTATTATTTTTTACAGGTAATGATGGAGAGGTCATTCTGGATGTATAAGTTATCAAGACTAGATCCATTATACATACCTGAGGTCCAAAGGTTTGTTGATGCCGCTAAGAATCATGCTTGGAGAACAAAGAAGACGCACATACATTGTCCATGCATGGACTGCAGAAATGTTGTTGTATTTGATAACACTCAACAAATCCTTTCTCATCTGGTCCGCCGAGGATTTATGAATGATTACTTGATTTGGACAAAGCATGGAGAGGGTAGCTCTGCGCCTTATACAACTGAAAACCCTGCGAACATCAACGTCGATGGTGAAGATATGGTCGATGGTGGGTTTCAGTTTGTACAGGAGACACAACAACCTGACGTCGAACATGTTGTGCCAAATGTTGGAGATCATGGTTTCGCAGGAGGAAATGAAGATGTCAGAACTAATGTGCTGCCAAATAATATGGTTGCGGAAGATGCAGAATTTCTAGAGGCAATGTTGCGTCGTCATATGGAAGATCCATCAATGTTCTTCATGAAAGGTATGAAGACCTTGATGAAGGCAGCATAAGAGCCTTTGTATGATGAGTCTAAGGGTTGCACCAAAGAGTTCACGACGCTGCGATCTGTGCTTAAGTTGTTGGTGTGCAAAGCTAGGTATGGTCTTTCTGATGCTGGCTTCGATGCGTTCTTGAGTATTATTGCAGACATGCTTCCTAAGGAGAACAAAGTGCCTGCTAACACATACTATGCCAAGAAGCTAATCAGTCCACTGACGATGGGTGTTGAGAAGATCCACGCGTGCAGAAATCATTGTATCCTGTATCGAGGTGCTGATTATAAGGATTTGGATAGCTGTCCAAATTATGGTGCAAGTAGATACAAGACAAATAAAGACTATAGAGAGGAAGAGTGTGCTGCCTCCGTGTGTAAAGAAACCAAGCGAAAGAGGACCCAACAAAAGACCCAAAAGAGTAGTTCAAAATCCACCAGGAAAGAAAAACAAGAAGTAGACTATTATGCCCAAAAAAAGATTCCTACTTTGGTGATGTGGTACCTACCTGTGGTCGATCATTTGAGGTGTTTGTTCGCTAACCCAGAGGATGCCAAACTTATGAGCTGACATGCTTGCGATGACCACAAAGATGATGGGAAGCTTCGGCACCCAGCCGATGGCCAGCAGTGGAAAGATTTCAATGAAAACCACATGGACTTTGCAAAGGAACCAAGAAATGTTAGGTTCGCATTGAGTACTGACGGAATGAATCCATTTGCTGAGAGGAGCAGCAAGCACAGCACATGGCCGGTGATCCTCACCATCTACAACCTTCCTCCATGGTTGATGCAGAAGCGAAAGTACCTTTTGCTAACCATCCTAATTTTTGGACCTACACAGCCTGGAGTTGACATGGATGTTTTCTTGGAGACCTTAATGGAGGACATGAAGATATTGTGGGAAACAGGTGTTAAAATGTTCGACGAGTACCGCAAAGAATCATTCACACTGAGAGCAATTATCTTTGTTACGATCAACGATTACCCTGCTCTCTTCACATTATCAGGGCAGTTCAAGGGAAAGGTTGGTTGTGTGGTATGCATAGATGAAACCGCTTATGTGTCCCTTAATGCATCTAAGAAGATAGTGTACATGAGACACAGACGCTTCTTATCGAAAGGACACAGGTACCGTCAGAAAAAGATGGATAAGTATTTCGACAATAATGTTGAACTACAGTCTACAGCTCCAACAGGTAACAGTAAAGGCAAAAGAGTTTTCAACCTAGTCAGCAAACTCAATTTTGTTTTTGGGAAGAAGACAAAAGACGGAAAACCAAGAAAGGATGTCAAACCAACTCCAAGGGCTACATTCAAGAAAAAGTCTATTTTCTTTGAGTATTTGTCATATTGGCCAGAGTTAGACGTTCGCCACGCAATCGATGGTATGCATGTCCAGAAGAACGTGTTTGAAAGCCTAATTGGAACCTTACTAGACATGAAGGGGAAGACAAAGGAAGGACTGAAATCACGCATGGACATGGTACAGTTAGACATAAAAAATGAACTTCACCCTGTGCTTCAAGAAAATGGGAAGTACCACCTCCCGACAGCAAGCTACAACCTCAACAATGAAGAAAAACATGCGATGTGTGCGTGGTTCAAGCATTTGAAAGTCCCATCTGGGTTCTGCTCTAGCATATGGAGTATTGTGTCAATGAAAGACCTTACACTCACCAACTACAACTCACATGATTGTCATGTCATGCTGACTACTTTCCTCCCTATTGCCATCAGGGCTATAAATCCAGTGTGGATCAAGGTTGCTGTCACACGGTTGTGCTACTTCTTCAACAGGATCTCACAAAAAGTGATTAACCGTGATGAGTTGGCGTCCCTTAAGGAATTTGCAGTGGAGACAGTGTCACAGTTTGAGATGTGTTTCCCCCCAGCATTCTTTGATATTATGGTTCACCTTGTGGTCCACTTGGTTCCACAAATAGAGGCTCTGGGTCCCATGTACTTCCATGAGATGTGGACATATGAGCGTTTCATGTCAATACTAAATGGCTATGTATCAACTCGTGCTCGTCCTGAGGCGTCCATGGTAGAGGGGTACTTAACCGAAGAGGCAATTGAGTCCGGAGGTCCTTTCTGCAACAAGGTCCTAAAAGACCAGGTTGCAATAGGTTTACCTCCGTCAAGACATGAGGGCAGGCTGAATGGAAGAGGGAGGATGGGAAAGAAAACAATCGTCCCTCTTGATTACAATACAATCCTCGAGGCACATCACAGCATCCTACATCAGCTCTCTATAATGGAGCCTTGGATCGAGAAACACATTAATGAGCTTCACGAACATAATCATGGGTGCACCGATGATTGGTTAACGAAGGAACACAAAAAAAAGTTCACCTCATGGCTTCGGGAGCATGACATACCAGATGGGGAAACAACTGAGGAACGCACCATCAAGGTGTTGGCATCTGGACCATCACGCCAAGTCACGACATGGCAAACTTATGACATTAGTGGTTTCACGTTCTGTACGAAGTCCAAGGACAACAAGAGCATGGCACAGAATAGTGGTGTTCGATGTGAGGCCTTAGTCTCTGAAACTGGTAATGAGACTACATACTTTGGCTTCGTTGAGGACATATGGGAACTTGACTATGGTTCATTTCAGATCCCTGTGTTTCGATGTCAATGGGTTGAAGACAAACATGTTACAGTGGACAACTATGGGGTCAGAGTTCTTGATCTAAGTAAGGTTGGCTACAAAGATGATCCGTGGATAATGGCTAACCGTGCTGCACAGGTCTTCTATGCCGAACAAATCCTTTCTCGTAATGAGAAGAAAAGTACTGACAAGCCGAGGCATGTAGTTTTTCCTGGAAAGCAACAAGCTATAGGAGTTGCTGGTGTATCTGACCTGGATGAATTTAACGAGTTCAGCGATATGTCTCTCTTTGTAGACGACCATCCAGTAAGGATAAGGAATGTTGAGCGAACCATCCCACAGAAATCATTGCCCTGGGTGCGACATGATGGAGAAGGAAGAATAGTAGCTGCCTAGATTATTTTTGTTATTTGCCTTGTAATCCATTTATGTAATCTTTATGCCACATTAGAGCCACTTTTATGTATTCAAATCATGAGTTTAAGTGAGTTTTACGGAAGATTGGAGTAGATGTGGACAACGTATGGTACAACAGTGTCAAATGAAGTATTGACCAAAACAAAAGTTGTAGATCATGGTGTCCCCTTCAACTTTGGTATTCCAAACTTTCTCATTAGAACCATTTTTAAATCCCTAAGCCGCACAAAACTCTCTCAAAATTTGAATTTTAAAACTCCGAACATCAAAAAGGTAAAAAATGAAGGGATGTCCTATACAAAAGATAAAGATGTGCACTATGTTGTTACCTACAACTTTGGTATTCAATAGTTCCTCACTAGAGGTCATTAAGTGTGCCATATGTCATATGCGAGTTGTCGGCCTATTAAATTCGTAAAACTTAAAAAAAACAGTAATTCACTAGATCTTCAAAAAATCCTCAAATTTGGTATGGTGGTATGTATTGTCCAACTAAACTCCAGAAAAAAGAATGAAATGATTTGAACAAAGTTACAACATAGATGCATCACAAGTGGGCACATCTCTTAGAGAGTTTAAGTGAGTTTTACGGAAGATTGGAGTAGATGTGGACAACGTGTGGTACAACAGTGTCAAATGAAGTATTGACCAAAACAAAATTTGTAGATCATGGTGTCCCCTTCAACTTTGGTATTCAAAACTTTCTCATTAGAGCCATTTTTAAATCCCTAAGCCGCACAAAACTCTCTCAAAATTTGAATTTCAAAACTCTGAACATCAAAAATGTAAAAAATGAAGGGATGTCCTATACAAAAGATATGCACTATGTTGTTACCTACAACTTTGGTATTCAACAGTTCCTCACTAGAGGTCATTAAGTATGTCATAGGTCATCTGCGAGTTGTCGGCCTATTAAATTCGTAAAACTTAAAAAAAACAGTAATTCACTAGATTTTCAAAAAATCCTCAAATTTGGTATGGTGGCAAGTATTGTCCAACTAAACTTCAGGAAAAAGAATGAAATGATTTGAACAAAGTGACAACATAGATGCTTCACAAGTGGGCACATCTCTTAGAGAGTTTAAGTGAGTTTTACGGAAGATTGGAGTAGATGTGGACAACGTGTGATACAATAGTGTCAAATGAAGTATTGACCAAAACAAAATTTGTAGATCATGGTGTCCCCTTCAACTTTGGTATTCAAAACTTTCTCATTAGATTTTTTTTAAATCCCTAAGCCGCACAAAACTCTCTCAAAATTTGAATTTCAAAACTCTGAACATCAAAAAGATAAAAAATGAAGGGATGTCCTATACAAAAGATGTGCACTATGTTGTTACCTACAACTTTGGTATTCAACAGTTCCTCACTAGAGGTCATTAAGTGTGTCATATGTCATCTGCGAATTTTGAATTTCAAATCTTTCATCATAAAAGATTCTGAAGCACAAAATTTGTGGACCAATATTTTTAACATGTAGATCTTTTATAGAGAAACAACACAAAATTTATTTCATAATTTTTGGAGCAATATCTTTTAAGATATTGATTTTTTAAGAATTTAAACAATATCTGCAAATTGCATTTAAAAAAAATGGAAATTGGTTAATACAGACAGTGGTCAATACCAACCGCCTGTAGAAAAGTATTTCTACAGGCGGTGGTCAATACCAACCGCCTGTAGTAATTTCTACAGGCGGTTGGTATTGACCACCGCCTGTAGAAATGGCGTCCCTATATAGGTCAACTCGTCACCACGAAAATTTTTCTAAGTCCTGGCGCCAGTTCATTTCAAACAAACGCCGGCAGGCTACCGAATTTTTCCGCCACCGTCGCGCCATCGTCCCCTCTCCGTTGCGCTCGCCGTTGTGAGTCCTCTCCTCCTCCTCCTCTCTCTCTCTGCGCATTTGGCGGCGGCGAAGGCACGGCGGCGGGAATGCCGTGGCTCCTCGCGGCCACCGTCGGCTCCGTCGTCCGTCCGGTGAACGGTGGCCGCGGGCGGCACGGTGGAGATCGCTGTTGTGCGCCCGCGTGGCGGCGGGCGCACTGCGTTGGCAGGCACGCATGGCTGCGGCGGGCGGCGGGCGCGGCGGCCATGCTGTCAACCGGAGAGAGGGGAGAAGGGAGAGGAGGAGGCCGGCTAGTTGGGCCGGGGAGAGAGGGAGAGAGGGGAGAAGGGAGAGGAGGAGGCCGGCTAGTTGGGCCGGCTAGTTGGGCCGGGGAGAGAGGGAGAGAGGGGAGAAGGGAGAGGAGGAGGCCGGCTAGTTTTTTTTTTCTTTTTTCTTTTATATAACCATTTAAAAATTCATATCTTCGGAAATATTGTTCCAAAAATAGTGAAATAAATTTTGTGTTGTTTCTCTAGAGAAATGTATACATATATAAATTGAAATAAATTTTGTGTTGTTTACCTCGAGAAATATATATTCAAAATGATTTAAATTGAAATATTGGTCCGAGTGGCATGGCCGGTTTTTTTTCTTTTTTCTTTTATATAATCATTCTAAAATTCATATCCTGAGAAATATTGGTCCACAAATAATATAATAAATTTTGTTTTGTTTCCCTCGACAAGATGTATACATAAATAAATGAAAATAAATTTTATTTTGTTTCTCTCGTGAAATATATATTTAAAATGATTTAAATTCAATATATGCCTCATAGTTTGTTTAATACATAGATAATTCTAGGAATACCAAAAAAATGTGAATCCAATTTTGTTAGCTTTATTGAACTATGTAGAAGCTGTGAAAAATATGAAATACCATGTTTTTTTTCTTTTTTCTTTTATATATTCATTCTAATAAAATTTATATCCTAGGAAATATTGGTCCAAAAATAGTTTGTTTCTCTCGTGAAATATATATTTAAAATGATTTAAATTCAATATATGCCTCATAGTTTGTTTAATACATAGATAATCCTAGGAATACCATGTTTTTTCTTTTTTCTTTTATAAATCTCCTTGTGATATTATTATATATTTATGTCAGTTTGTCGCGATGAGTTCTCCGCGCAAGGACCAAGCCCTAGGATCTGAACATACGGAACAAGCCCCAGAGTCCGACCCCATGATGAAAGAAGTGACCCACCAAACAAGTAAAGTCCTGGGGTCGTCCGACCCCACGGAGAAGGTAGAAGGGACCCACGAAACGGGTGAAGCCACAGGGGACGAAACTCCGGAATATGAAAGTGTTAGCGATGACATGGAGCCTCCCGAAGTGAGGAAGGCTCGTCGTGAATTGGAACGTGACCCTGATTATAATCCACAAGCCGATGAGGTAATCCTTGTCTATTATACATGATTTGGATCTATAATGTTTGTATTTAATTACATGATTTCGATCCATAATGTCTATATATAAACCCATCTATACGATTCACAATGTCTATACTCAGGAGGCAATGTCTCAAATGCAAGAACTGATTTGGCAACACGAAGTGGCACAAGCCGAAGATGCACCGGAACCGACCACGACCACTGAGAGATCAAGGAAAAGAAAGCGGAGGAATTTGAAACGAGGCGAGAGAGGATTAAACAAGTTTCCAGACGACGTATATGCCATCTCAGATGTTAGCCCGATCGGACAACCCCTAGCTCCTAAGGAGGCCTAACCTAAGTACCGGAACACCATTGGTTTCTGTGTTAGGGACATTCTTGACATCACTATTCGACAGTGGTCCAGTGTGTCAGATGATGACAAGACAAAAATTTGGGATAAAATCAAGACGAGGTTCCTGTTTCCTCGAAACACACCAGAGGCACTGATAAAGGAATACACAATGAAGCAGTGTGCAATCAGTTTCCGAAACTGGAGGTCGGAGATGAATACCAAGTTTGCAAAGAGAGGGTTGGACCCTACAAGCAGATACAAGATTACTAAAGGACAGTGGGCTGTCTTTTTAGAGCAGAGGAGAGAGCCAGAGTTCTTAACTATCAGCGAAGCCAACTCTGCTCTCGCTAAGAAGAACAAGTACCACCACCGTCTAGGCACACCATAGTATTAACAAACTATGTATATGCAGGAATATAGTATTAACAAACTATGTATATGCAGGAATATAAGGTATTGACAAACTTTCTTTGCAGAAATATAAGGAAGACAAGGCAAAGCGCATCACCGAACGTACTTTGTACAACATAGTTGAGGACCTGAGCCTTTTTCTATTGAAGCACATCATTTCAACGGAAGGGAGGTATCATGATCATTAGAGTGAATTATCGAAGCCAGAGTACCGAGTGCTAACAGAGATTTCTAGGCTAAAACTATCTCGGAATGGTTATTAGACCACCTGTGCAAATTTGGATGTATGTAATGTGCAAACTTACAACTCTATTATTGTGAGCACGAAACTTTGATGTATATAAGTGTATGTATGAAATATGTAAATTGCATGTTGCTATATTAATGTATATGCATATATTTAATCTAACAATATAATTGCATGTTCCTATATTAATATATATATATTTAATTTAATAATATAATAATTATAATTAACAATATATATATAAAACTGGTCTACAACAGCACAGGCGGTTAGTTGTGAACCGCCTGTGGAAATCGATTTCCACAGGCGGTTCACTTAAACAACCGTCAGTGTAAATAGACCATTTTCACTGACAGTTTCTTAAGTGAACTGCGTATGGAAATCGATTTCCACAGGCGGTTCACAAATAACCGCCTGTGCTGTTGTTCCATTTTCACTAGCCCCAGCGCAGGCGGTGCTAGAAACCGCATGTGAAAATGGGTTTTCAACCGCCTGTATAGTATGTCTCTGTACTAGTGCAGTGAAGTTTTTTTTGGATGATGTCAGTGCAGTTTTTTTTGGATGATGTCAGTGCAGTTTTTTAGGTTTACTATACGTAAGTAAAGTCGATCAAGGAGTGCTGCCAAAATTGATAAATATATACACGTGGTTTTGTGTAAGCTGATCGTCAAATTTTTGTTAAATCTGGTCTTGTTTGACTGCACACAAATATACTGCAATCTATATGGATTGAAGTAGAACTTAAATTAAATTTCGTCATAATCCCTCTCAAACCACGTGAATTGAGGTGGATTTACATGCAGTCAAACAAGCCCTTAGTGGTGATGACCTTTCTCATGCAAAACAGACAGCATGTGCTAGTTATTTTGTTTTAGTTACAACTTGAGCTAATAAGCTATACGTGGGTAACATGCAGTGTAGTCAGTTATGTCACATGGATTGCCATTGTTCACAGTTGCCATTGACCTTGACCTTGCATTTTCTAGAGTGATGAATCGATGAACACAGGAATGCACATCTATCTAGCTCGGTGCAGTCTGCTATATGATCGTTCATATATACTCCCTCCGTCCCAAAAAAAATACAATTCTAGCACAATAACACGTTTTAGTATCTTAACTTTGACTAATTATCGGATGTCTCCGAAAAGACAACTTTGACTAATTATAGATTAAAAGGTAACAATATTAAATATTTATGATACCAAATAAATATCATTAGATTAGTTACGAAATGTATTTTCATAATAAATTTGTTTGAATCTATAATTATAAATAATATTTACTAGAAACTTGGTTAAACGTGAACCACTTTAGATGACACATAACCGTAATTGTATTTTTTTTGGACGGAGGTAGTACTATGGTTCAACTTACGATGATCGAGTCATTTACGCCGGAGTCAACGTACTTCCATTATTGATGATCCAATGCTACCACTAGCTAGTATATAAAAGAACTAAAGATGCATGAATAACTACCGTGGTACTGTACCATGCATGCATCTATACTGTACCATGCATGCATCTATACATACGTATTATACCATGTGGAATACGGATCGTACGTATTGCAGCTAAGGTACGTTAGCTTGATTATATATGCATCTTGTTGTGCAAAACGCCGACGAGGTACAGTACAGGACCAAATTATTTCTCTTAAAGTCATTCCTCACAGAGAAGCAGAACTAAAGCATGTTTAGAATTGAACTGTACATATATCAAGGATTGCTAAAAATCATTGTCCTATAAATATTTATTTTACAACTATCATATGCAATCCTAACATTTTTTTTTCAAAATTAATGATGTTTGACTTTAAATCTTAATAATGCGACGTTATATATAATGAAGAAGTGTAAAACTGAGAAAACTACGTATTGTTGTTAGTCCAAGTTATTGCAAAATAACATATTTAAGCAGTTAATGTAAAAAATTACAGATGTCAAAGTATACATATTTCTAAAGAAGTAGAGACTTTACAAGTTATGTCACAAATTAAATCATCACATTTGCGCACGATGTATCATTGAAGCATAAGCATGTCAACTATATATATACTCCCTCGGTTATAAATTATAAGTGATTACAAGAATTTTGGAGAGTCAAAGCATCTCAAATTTGACAAAAAATTATAGAAAGAAATACAAAGATTTATAACATCAAATAGGTATACTATAAAAGTATAACTAATGAATAATATAGTGATACTTAGTTGGTATCATAAATATTATTATCTTATTCTATAAATTTGATCAAACTTAAAAAAAATTGACTCTATAATTTTTTTGAAATGGCTTAGAATTTGAGATGGAGGGAGGACATGATTGAGCAAGTTGTATACAAGCATTGAGTCGTCGGTCCGATCAAATGTTTGTTAGTATATAGAAAAAAGTCTTATTGCATAAGTACGTGGCTGTTCCCCATGATCGGTCTACTAGATATAGCCAGTCCTTCATTAAACCATTGCTAAGAAAATGGATATGTTATTAGGATTAGAGCTCGAATGTGGTAATTAAATCTAGAGGTCAGTTGTTCATTCTTAACCGACTGAAAATTTGAACCCAACAAAATAATTCCTATCTTTTTCTATGTTTTTGGCTATAGACACGATAATTGCTCTTATATACGTGCGTTTTGTCGTGCATAGATAAATAATAGAATTTTTCCTGTGAGTTTTGTACTGTCTTGTAGAGATTAATAATGAAACTGGCACAAAAATTCGTCATCCACAAACAATAATTCCCGTTTTTAGTAGTAGAACTGGCTAGGTTGATGTCTTAAGAGTGAAGAACCTAGCGAGTTTTGGTTCATTGTATTGTTGGAATGTATAAAATCTGAAGTCATCCCCAATCTATTTCGATGGATGAATTTGTGCTATCACACAAAAGCAAATAAGAGTAAGCAAAATCGGCAAGCTAGCATAAATAATAGAGATGCTCTGTGTGCCATGAGCAGATTTTAGACGCGAGGTGTTATTACATAGAACAAGAGAGAAGCATCCGAAGACACAGCCGTAAACGACCTCGTCGGCTGCGTAGAGCGAGCGTGACTCTGCGCTTGGCAAGACGACTTAGACCGGGTATAAGTCCACTGCTTAATGGAATCAAAAGCAAGAGGTACAATCATCCATCGAGAAAAAAATCAAGACTTGCCATTGAATAAACGGACGTGGGACTTCGTTTGGTCGTGCCTTATTAACTATAAACGGTCAACTTTGTTTTTCCCTGCTTCAACACAGCCATTGAATAAAAAAAAAAACTCAACCTGCGCGGCATAAGACAATCCCCGAGCATTGTGCTTAAGAAGAAAATCTTCTCACGGAGGTCGAGAAATCTTCCGAACCTCTGCCCCACTCATATACAACGGTACCGTAGTTCCCGTGAGACTGGACTGGCCTTAGATCGAGTGGATTTTTTAATCAACGCACAGATAAACTGTACCGTCTCCTCCGGCCAACAAATCCGCCTCCAATCCAGGGGGTTCGAACTCTGGCCCGCAGGATGCAAAGCAAATAGCTAGACCAGCTGGTCTAGCGCTCACTTGCACACAGCCACACAATAAGTTATTCTTCTTTTTTTTTCTCTATATATACCATCATAGCGCTGATTTCCAACCCTCAAAACTGCCTACTCCCTTCCTTCCTTAGAGTGTGCTAAACAACTCGTCTCCAAAAAAAAAAAAATGGATTTTGCACCAAGCCCCGCTCCCACTCCCCAACTCTCAGACTGCCCTAGCATAGACAACACAGATGTTGTGGAAGCTTTCGTGGTCCTGGCCATTGTTGCCATGATCCTCCTGCACGTACTGGGTTCGCTGCGTCGGCTGTCGAGCAGCGGCATGCTCCACGCCATCGTGACGGGGGCCTACACGCTCTCGTACCCTCTGGTGGCCTACACCCTTGGACGGATGGATCGTTCTGAGTGGTACTACCACGACTTCGCCCTGTGGGCCGTGTTCCTGCTGCTGCTCCTCAGCAGCACGGACAGCCTCACGGCCTGCCGCCTCAGCGACATCGACAGCTGGAAGAGCATCTACATGAAGCACCTGTTCAAGGGCTTCCTGCTGGTGTCTATTGTCTTGAAGTTCAGCGGTCATCTGCCCTACCTGGAGACGCTCTCGGCCATCCTCGTCGTGGTCGTGCTCAAGTGGTACGTGATGATGGCTTCCATGAGGACGGTGAGCAAGGAGTACCTCTGCAAGAACGTCAAGGTGATCGCCGAATACATGCAACATAGGGACAACCTGGTGGTGCCCTTCAACCCTGTGACCATGGAAGGTTACCGGTACATGGTCGCCGGCGAGAAGTACTGTCGTCGTGCGGCCAAACGACGGTCTGTGTAACAACCCACAAATTTCTACGTCAAAAATCCCAACCACAAAATTTTTCTTTTCTTTTCACTTTGCATGATGAGTGAGACAACCTACTTGTATTCACCCTTAAACATATGCATTAACAATTATATTTGACTATTATGATTAGTAGCATAGTAAGTAACTAATAACCTATTAATAAACATATGTGATTTGGCTCTTCTTGGATTTCTTGTGTGAAATGCATCAATACATATATATATAAACTTTGCAAAGCATGTTACGTGACAAACCCATAACCTAAGATCAATATTTGGATTAAGGAGCAACACTAGCATTGAGTTAATTAGAAAGGAAATGGAGAAACGGTAAACAAACTGACTGGGCCGAAACCCTCTGCGCAGCCCAGCTAACCGCCAGAGGGAAATCACTGCACGGCCATTGCGGCCCGGCGTCACCACGCGTGCACAGCACGGCCCAACCGAGCAACGCGCGCGCATGCACGGCCCTCGCGGATAGCCCAACCGCGCGCGGAGCGGCCCTGCCATCACGTGCGCCAGCTCGCCTCTGCGCCGAGACCCTGACACACTGGCCCTACGCGTCAGCGAGCACCACCTCTGTTCTTCTTCTTGCGCAAGCCGGAAGGCAGAGCACGGCAACGACGGCGGCCCCCACCGTGCCACCTCGGCCGACCGCGGCTAACAAACCCCTAACAAACTAGGGAATCTTGTCCCCTGCGATTTGAATTGGAGACGTGTGAAATCGGAGTGTCTCGTAACCCTTTGATCAAGGTTGCGCGGCCAATCCGCCATCCGCCGTGACACGCACCCGTGCCTATATAAACCGAGCCCTCACCGGAACCCCTGGGTTCCCAGCAAGCGTCGCCACACCGTGGCGCACTCACCACACCACACAGCCGAGAGAAGAGAGTAGCGAAGGAGCTGAGCCGTGGAGGATCGGGCGCCGCCGCGGAATTCGTCGGCGCCGAGGAAGAAGACCGCGAGCGGAGCACGGGGTGAACCAGGAGCTGCACGGCACTGCAACCGGAGCTACACGGCCTCGAATCGCCCTGCACCGCTATCCTATCTTCACCGCCACCACGGTAAACCTCATGCCACCTTCGCCATCTTCGTCCTCTACATCGGCCATGGCGCCCGTACCGGAGCGCGCAGGCCAGAGCCTCTACCGGCTCGGAGCGAACTCACGCCACCGCGCACACGTTGTTGCCTCATGAACCGCACTCCGAACTAGGTAGGGAGACCGAGCTCACGGCGATGAAACGCATGCACGTCGCCGCGGACTGACGCGCCGCGGCGAACCGGTGTCCCAAACGCTATAGCCCACAAGAGACGATACTGGATAGCCGATGGTGATCACCACTCGAAGTAGAATCCCGTGCACACTTTAGTTGAAGCCATAGACCAAGGAGCACTCTAGCCGAGAGGGCGAGACGCCGAGACCATGCGCGACGTCGCGGTTGGGCATGCCGTGGCGAACCTGTACTCCAGTTGCCACGGGCCACGAGTTGGGAAACTAACTGGCCGTATAGCATCGCCGTGTGATGGAGAACACCGTGCGCGCCGTAGAATTAACTGGTGCCCGTTAATGAGCTTGTTCCGATGTCGCATGGTCGCGCCGCTGTGTGCCGCCGTGCGAGATCATACGCGTGGAGTTGCTGCCGGGATTACCGATGTCAGCAGCATGATCTGGAGGCAGTAGAGGGGACGGGAAGGAGACCGTATGATTGAATTTGGTTGGGGAGGAGCGGAACTAGCCAAACGGCATAACACCGCCGCGGTTCCGTCGCCAAATCTCCTACGCCGGCCGCTAGGAGCACTAGATTAGGCAATTGGTGGTTTGGATCGAATCACCGTAGAAGCACGATCACGCTGGGGCTCAGAATCGAGTCCGAAGAGGCGAAGTCGAGCACCGGCGCGAGCTCGTCGCTGGCGGGGTGCCGCCGTAACAAAACAGAGGAGAAAGGGGAGAGAACTCCGAGGCTCGAGGCTGAAGGAGGCCTCGGAGCAAAAGTCCGTTTCGCCCGAGGCTCGAGGCTGAGGGAGGCCTCGGTGCAAAAATCCGTCCCGCCCGAGGCTCGAGGCTGAGGGAGGCCTCGAAGCAAAGATCCGCCTCGCCCGAGGCGCAAGGCTCGAGAGAAGCCTCAGAGCAAAACACCGATTCGCCCGAGGCTCGAGGGTAGCGTCCTCGGCATCACCGTCCGAGGGAGGCCTCGACTTACTCGAGGGTAGCGTCCTCGGCATCACCGTCCGAGGGAGGCCTCGACCTACTCGAGGGTAGCGTCCTCGGCATCACCGTCCGAGGGAGGCCTCGACTTACTTGAGGAACGCGAACAGAAGCGTCCGAGATGACGTAACGCTGACGTCATGCTGACATCAGCATCGTTGACTAGATCAACACTGACCGTGGGACCCACCTGTCATTCACTAACACCGAACTGACCAGTCACAGAGCGACACGTGTCGTCACCCTGTTTAACCAGTCATTTGTTATTTTCTGAAAATAGAATAAACTTCGGAAATTCATAACTAATTCATATGGACTCCAAAAATAGTGGTTCAAGTTGCTAAATTCATCTAAAATCGAGATCTACCTAATGGTACCATGTTTGAGTGCATTTGGATCCTCTGAATTTCCATTCGTTCTTTGTGCTGTTCTATAGATGTCGCTAATGCGACCGTTTTCGTACGTTTTCAGAGCCGGAAGGGACGCCTGACAACGAGGATCACGACTACGAGGAGGAACAAGACAACGATCAATCTCAAGGTGCCATAGCCCATCCAACCTCGTAGATCCCATTACGCATGCTAAATTATCTTTCTAATTTAATGATGCTCAGTATAGGACTCGCATGATAGATTTGCTTGTAAGCCCATACCTTGACGCAACCTATCCCCTGCTACCCAGCTGATAGGATAGACACACGCGCTGTAAATACTATCTTGATCATATTTATTTATGCTACGGTGAAAACCGGTGCATATTGTAATACGGTGTATATCGGGGAGTGTGCTGCGTGTGTTTTGGGTGAGTATGGTGGTGAGGGTTGTGTCGACCGAGCCGGAATATACAACGAGCCTGGTGCGAGTCTTGCCGAGGGGCATATCTGGATGCCCCTGTGGTGTGAAACCTGTGGCGGGTTAAATGGTGACATGAGGTGGATCTGGGTGTGAGCCGCTGGTGGAGCCCAGATCAGGAGCGTGCTGTGGTGGCACATATAATGAAAACCTTTGAGAAGACATTCCGGCTTAGTCACCCTGGATTGGTGCGGGATCTGGACCACGGGGAAATACCTTTACAAGCCACTCGCTCCTTATGGACGGGGACGGTCGGACTACCTGGTAGGGTAATGCCATTACTGCTAGGCGAAAGAGTGCGAGGAAGGTACAGGTATCAGAGTCCCACACCCTTCCGAGACGATCACGGCTCCCCTTCGGGAGAGGGATCGTAACTTCACAGACTTAGCCACCCAGACATACATGAGGTGAATCCAGGGCTGAGTGGTAGGGTGGCATTACTCTAGGCTGGCAAGCGGCCGGTATCCGCCTAGGCACATCCGGGGTGCTGATGATGGCGATCTTGTGGATATTGTAGAACCTCTGCAGAGTGTATGGTTGATCGATCGATACGTTGGCCAATTCGTTGGCCGCGGACCTTTTTCCCTGACCTGTTTCCGACTAGTGAGGAGCTTCTCTTTTCCTCCCTCTGGTAGATGTGTTGCCGGCCGTGAGTCAGGTGAGACTGCGGGCCTTGAGACAAAGGCTGGGAGGGAGCTGGCCTCTGTCGACTGAGCGAGAGTATGTGTGTGTGTGGGAATGGTGAATTGGTGATGGATACGGTGATAAGTTAAAATGTGAAACCTGATAACATACATAATTATTATACTGTTATGCATAGGAAAACCCACAGCCTGCTAGGTCTGAATTTCATTTTACCTGTTGCATCCACTACCACATATAAATCATATAGGATGGGAAAAGTGTGGCCAGTACAAATCGTACTGAAAATTGAGGTTTTCAGGTTCCGAGGAGGAGTACCTCCGAGGAGTTCGAGGAGTAGGGGGTTTTCGCTTCTACGCTCAAGTTGGAGTTCGATCGCGCTTCTTCGTCTACTTCAAGCTGTTCCGGATGCTGTTTATCTAAATTTTCGCCTGTTGGCGATGTAATAATGTATTATCGTATTAAGTACTTTATTATTCGAAGTATGGATTATGATATTTGACTGGATTATCGGGTAATTTGACTCGAAAGAGTTTTATTACACTTGACTCTGTGGATTTTCCCTTCGTGGAAAATCAGGTCATTTCAGTTGGTATCGGAGCCATACTTGACCTTAGGACGAAAACCCTAGAAAATGGACATTAGAAACAGGAAGCCACTCTCCTTCGGTTATACCGACCCTGCATTTACTTTTTCAATGCAAGGCTTATCTTACTATGGACTTGCTAACCTTAGCTTTTGATACGTGCAGATGGAGACAACCCCAAGTGTATCCGCCGCTAGGACCTTTGCTCAGCCTTACTGCAAAGTGTGTTTCCAACGGCGAAGGGATCGCAGGAATTCCACTTACCCTGCGTGAAGTCCTTTGGGCACTAGGAGTCCCAGTTAATCAAATCTGTATACTTGCTCTGGAGAGCCAGCACTTGAGGGCGGACTCAGGGCACCTTAGTGGCCAGACTGGAGATACCCGCAAGTCAAACCCTGCCATCCGTTCCAGCTTACTCAGAGATGGTGATTGGAGAGACCATTGAGGAGTGCGTGCAGGCTGTGTCCTTTCAAGCACTCAAGGTTGTAACACGAGACAACAGAGATCCCTTGAAGAATACAGAGTTTCGGTACTACCCCAGGCCTTGCACCCTCACCTCCCAGGTTGAGCAAGAGCATGCTACTACCCAGTCTGTGCTTGCCGAAGCCGATCCCTGCCTACGCACCACAGCTTACCATTTGTATGACCTGAACACTATGCAAGTCACCTTGAGCTCAAACAGACTGCAGCTCGTAACCACCTGATGGAGTGCCAGGAAGCGACCAATTGAGAGATCCGTTCAGGAGGAACTAAGAGCTACTATACAAAACTACAAGACAAGTTGGAGCGACAAGAGGAACGGCACAAGGCGGAAGTGGCAGATCTGCGATACAAGGCTGCAGATTTGGGAAACGACAACTGGTTTCTGGACTGTCGAGTGCTGGAATTGCAAAGAAACTTGGAAGAAAGAACGGAAGCATTAAACCAGAGTTGGAACCGGGAAGAAGAATCAGGCATGGAGTTTCTAAAACTTCAAAACAAGGTGAAGGCCCTGGAACAAGAAGTCAAGGAGATGCAGGTGAAAGCGTTGCGTAACCAAGGCCACCTGATAGAATATGTCAAGAACACAGAGTACTTACAAGAGAAATGCGAGTGAACTCGGGATGCCTGGAAGAAGTCAGACAGAAAACGACTCAGGGAGATGAAGAGCATCTGGGAGAAACTACCCAAAGAAGAACGCGTCAAAATCCGACCCAGGACTGAGGATTTTGAGCTGGCACCCACCCGACTCAACCTCGACGCTTGCCCGTTTCTACTGGAGCCAAGCCTACTGAAGAGCTTGCCGAAGCGCTTAAGTATGTAGCCCCGACTCCACAAGACTAACGAGGACATCGAAGCTGAGACAGTCGCTTCCAGAAGCAGTGTTCGGGCAGGAGTAGGTGTGAGTGATGACCCTGCGTGGTCATGTGATGAGTTCCAGTGTGTGTCACCCATGAGATGTATTCCAGAGTTGTACCACGATGCGTAGTACGAATAAATTATTTATTAATAAAACAAACATGTTATGAGTGTTCGGATTTTATTGCGTCTTATGATCTTTATCGCTTCTTGTTTGAGTGCAGGATAGAATAATGATTTCTTAAAATCGTTGAAATGACTCCAATAAAACTTGAAAGCAATGTATAAAACAATTAATATATATACTAAAACTCTATCTATTCTATGACACAGATGTCGCTAGCCGCCGCTCAGTACGTCTGAGCCACCCGCGTGATCTGACTCCTGAACCCGCTGTAAGAGCTGGGCGATTCCGTGGACGAGGACGCGGAGCTGGAAACGGTCGTGGCCGTGGAGGAAGATGGAGTACCATTCAATATGGAGCAGACGCCACCACCAGCAGAGGATGACCATGTTTCCCGCTGATGATCACGTGCCAATCGGCGCGGCACCACCGCCTCCACCACCGCCAGCACCACCAAGTCTGGCTGAAGTGATGGCTCATCAGACTCAGCTGCTAGCTGCACTCGTAGAGGTGCAAATCGTCGCAATGGTGGTCAATACAATGACTTTCAAAGGAAGCTTGAAGGATTCATCAAACTCAGGCCACCTACGTATGATGGCACCGATCCTGATCCACTCGCTGCCAACGACTGGCTACGTGAGATGGAAAAGAAGCTCGACCTTACCATGCTGTCCGATGAAGAGTGTGTTGGAGCCGCAACCATCAGCTCACTGGTGCAGCCCGCGCCTGGTGGGACAGTTTCAGTGACTCCCATGAGAATCCAGCTGGGATTACTTGGGATGAGTTCGTGGAAGCTTTCACTGACTATCACGTTCCTGAAGGCGTGATGCAAGCTAAGGCAGAAGAGTTTCGTAACATTAAGATGGGGAATGAGAAGGTTACTGAGTATACCACTCGCTTCACCAACCTACTTCGCTTTGCGCCACTTTCTATAGTGACCAGCGAAGAAGAGAAGTTGTACTACTACCGCAAGGGTCTCAGTTCTCGCATCAAGGTGAAATGGGAGGAGTTAAGAGTCACACTCTGCGCGACCTCATAGATCGCAGCATCCAGATCGAAAGGATCGGAATGAAGCTGGAGAAGAGTTCAGAGAGAGGAAGCGCAAAGCAGATGGCTCCTTTCGTCACCCTGAGCGCAAGAAGGCACGAATGACCCATGTTACCAGTTACTCTCGCCCTGGATCCAGTAGGAGCGGAGGCTCGCATTCTGCTCAATACTCTCGCTCATACCAAGACCGTACTCCGGCTCGTACTCAGGATCGTTCAGGGAGCTTTCGTGGTCGTCAAGACCGTACTGCTCAGAATCGCACCACGCAGAATGCATCTACTTGGAAGGCCCCACACCAACTTCTCCGGTAGTATGCCTTGGAGTGTTTCAAGTGTGGACAGCCTGGCCACAAGATTGCCACTGCCACAGAAATGCCAAAGCCCAAAGGCACCACCAAGAGCTCAACCTCAACCCGGGAATCTGCTTCCTGTGGTCGCCTTACTCACCTGAATGCTGAGGATGCCAAGATGCCCCAGATGTGGTGTACGGTATTTTTTTGGTTAACGACATTAGAGCATCAGTTCTTTTCGATTCAGGAGCTACATGTTCTTACATATCATCAAAGTTTGCACATGAGCATTGCATTCCGGTCAGCCCACGCCAACTTCCAATCATAACTAGCTCACCCTTAGGAGACCTAAAAAGTACCCATATATGTAAGGGAGTGAAATTGACTATCGAGGGATTAGTTTTCACAGCCGACCTGACCCTACTACCTTCTACCAGCTTAGAGGTTATTTTAGGAATGGACTGGTTATACCAAGCACCGGAGTATTATATCCTACTCACCCAGATACATTCAAATAACTCATCCAACAGGCCAAGCAGTGCGATGCACACCCCAAGCCGAGAAAACTGCTACCCTTCTATGTGCCCTTAAAACCAAGGTTACACCCCGGGACAAACCTTTGACAGTAGATGATGTGCCCGTAGTCAGAGACCATGCCGATGTGTTTCCAGAAGAATACCAGGGATGCCCCGGAACGGGAAGTGGAGTTTGTGATTAATTTGTTGCCGGGAACAGGGCCTATAGCCAAAAGACCATATCGCATGTCTGTTGATGAATTGGCTGAATTAAAGAAACAATTGAAGGAACTTGCTGATAAGGGATATATCAGGCCTAGTGCATCACCTTGGGGTTCTCCTGTACTGTTTGTGAGGAAGAAGGATGGCACAATGAGGATGTGTGTTGATTATAGGAGCCTGAATGCGGTTACTATCAAGAACAAATACCCATTGCCGAGGATTGATGATCTGCTAGATCAGTTGCGGAATGCTAAATACTTTTCCAAGATTGATCTCCGATCAGGGTATCACCAGATGAGAATCAGAGAAATGATATTTCCAAGACAGCTTTTGTCACGAGGTATGGACAGTATGAGTTTCACAGTGGTACCATTTGGACTCACGAATGCACCTGCTTATTTCATGAACATGATGAATAAGGTGTTTATGGAGGAGTTAGATAAGTTTGTCGTAGTATTCATTGACGACATTCTTATATACTCAGCCACAGCGGAGCATGAGCTGCATTTGAGGACTGTACTTGAAAGATTGGCACAAAATCTGCTCTATGCTAAGTTCAGCAAATGTGAGTTCTGGCTCGAAGAAGTGACATTTCTGGGACACGTACTATCAGCTGAAGGAGTAGCTGTTGATCCCACGAAAATAGAAGCTATCAGAGATTGGGACTCGCCACGTAATGTGAGTGAGATCAGAAGTTTCTCTGGATTGGCGGGATATTATCGCAGATTTATTGAGAACTTCTCGAAGATTGCTCGGCCGATGACCAATCTGTTGAAAAAGACACAGAACTTCGAGTGGTCAGATGAATGTGAGAATAGCTTTCTTGAGCTAAAGAAGAGACTCACTACCACCCCTGTGTTGGCTCTGCCCGACATCAATCAGGTTTCGTAGTCTATTGTGACGCCTCCCGTCAAGGACTCGGATGTGTTCTATGCAGAATGGAAAGGCTATAGCCTATGCCTCTCGACAGCTGAAAGACCACGAGTAGCGATACCCCACTCATGATCTCGAGCTTGCAGCTGTGGTACATGCACTAAAGATTTGGAGGCACTATTGATAGGCAACAAGTGCGATATTTATACCGATCACAAGAGCCTGAAATATTTCTTTACTCAAGAAGACTAAATATGAGGCAGCGCCGATGGCTCGAACTTATTAAAGATTATGATCTAGAAATTCACTATCACCCAGGAAAGGCCAATGTTGTGGCAGATGCACTCAGTCGCAAGAGTTATTGTCACACCCTAATAGCGGAATCTGTGCCAGCTGAACTGAAGGAGGAAATTGATCACTTCCAGTTAGAGATCCTACCGCATGAATGCTGAATGAGTTACGGATCCAATACAACCTCAAGATAGAATCCGCAAAGCTCAGGAGAATTATGAGGAAATGGAGTATATCCGGGGCTTGATGAAGCTTGGGTATCGCACCGATCACCGAGAAGATGAGCAAGGAACTCTTTGGTACAAGGAATCGAATGTGTACCCATAACCCGGAGCTTCGTAATGAAATATTGACTGAGGCACATAACTCTAAGTATAATATTCACCCTGGAGGAGCCAAAATGTACCAAGATTTGAAGAAACACTTCTGGTGGAAAGGCATGAAAACCTCTGTAGCAGAGCACGTGGCAAAATGTGACACGTGCAGCAGGGTTAAAGCTGAGCATGGAAGACCCGCGGGATTACTTAAACAACTAGAAATTCCTCAGTGGAAATGGGAATGCATAACCATGGACTTTATAGTTGGGTTGCCAAGGACACAAAAAGGCAACAACTCCATTTGGGTGATTGTGGACAGGTTGACAAAAGTGGCTCATTTCATACCTGTTAAGACCGCTTATCCTACTGAGAGATTAGCAGAGTTATACGTGGAACATATCCTTAAGCTTCATGGAGCACCATCAAGCATCGTGTCTGATCGAGGACCACAATTTACTTCTCAATTTTGGAAATCCTTGCATAAGGCAATTGGGACGAAACTTGATTATAGCACAGCTTACCACCCCACAACCGACGGGCAAACAGAAAGAGTAAATCAGATACTGGAAGATATGCTCCGAGCCAGTGTGCTAAATTACGGCAAGGGTTGGGAGAAATGCTTAGCACATGCAGAATTTGCATATAACAACAGCTACCAGGCTAGCATCAAGATGTCCCCATTTGAGGCCTTGTACGGAAGACCATGCCAGACTCCGTTAATGTGGTCTAACCCTGGAGAAAGATCACTCTTGGACCCGCAAAAATTAAGGAAGCAGAGGAAGGGTGAATCAGGTTCGAGAAAATCTAAGATAGCACAAACTCGATACAAGAGTTATGCAGATAAAAGGCGAAGAGACCTCGCATTTGAGGTAGGAGATTTTGTTTACCTAAAAGTATCTCCACTTCGGGGCACCGTCAGATTTCATAAGAAAGGAAAGCTTGCACCAAGATTCGTGGGACCATACCAAATTACTGAGAAGGTTGGAAGGCTTGCATATGAACTAGACCTACCTAAAGAGTTAATAGGGGTACATCCTGTGTTCCACGTATCTCAGCTACGTAAATGTTTACGAGTACCAGAAGGGTTGTGCCCACTAATGCACTTGATTTACAAGATACACTCGAGTATAGAGAACATCCAATCAAGATATTGAGTTGGGACACAAAAGAGACCCGAAGCAAGATTATCGGAATGTGTAAGGTTCAGTGGAGTAACCACACTGAAAGAGAAGCAACGTGGGAGAAAGAATCCGATTTACGAGTACAATTTCCCTACCTATTCGCCGGGTACGTTTTGGTTTAATCTCGGGGTCGAGATCCTAATAAGGGGGGAGGACTGTAACAACCCACAAATTTCTACCTCAAAAATCCCAACCACAAAATTTTTCTTTTCTTTTCACTTTGCATGATGAGTGAGACAACCTACTTGTATTCACCCTTAAACATATGCATTAACAATTATATTTGACTATTATGATTAGTAGCATAGTAAGTAACTAATAACCTATTAATAAGCATATGTGATTTGGCTCTTCTTGGATTTCTTGTGTGAAATGCATCAATACATATATATAAACTTTGCAAAGCATGTTACGTGACAAAACCCATAACCTAAGATCAATATTTGGATTAAGGAGCACACTAGCATACATTGAGTTAATTAGAAAGGAAATGGAGAAACGTAAAACAAACTGACTGGGCCGAAACCCTCTGCGCAGCCCAGCTAACCGCCAGAGGGAAATCACTGCACGGCCATTGCGGCCCGGCGTCACCACGCGTGCACAGCACGGCCCAACCGAGCAACGCGCGCGCATGCACGCCCTCGCGGATAGCCCAACCGCGCGCGGAGCGGCCCTGCCATCACGTGCGCCAGCTCGCCTCTGCGCCGAGACCCTGACACACTGGCCCTACGCGTCAGCGAGCACCACCTCTGTTCTTCTTCTTGCGCAAGCCGGAAGGCAGAGCACGGCAACGACGGCGGCCCCCACCGTGCCACCTCGGCCGACCGCGGCTAACAAACCCTAACAAACTAGGGAATCTTGTCCCCTGTGATTTGAATTGGAGACGTGTGGAATCGGAGTGTCTCGTAACCCTTTGATCAAGGTTGCGCGCGCCAATCCGCCATCCGCCGTGACACGCACCCGTGCCTATATAAACCGAGCCCTCACCGGAACCCCTGGGTTCCCAGCAAGCGTCGCCACACCGTGGCGCACTCACCACACCACACAGCCGAGAGAAGAGAGTAGCGAAGGAGCGGAGCCGTGGAGGATCGGGCGCCGCCGCGGAATTCGTCGGCGCCGAGGAAGAAGACCGCGAGCGGAGCACGGGGTGAACCAGGAGCTGCACGGCACTGCAACCGGAGCTACACGGCCTCGAATCGCCCTGCACCGCTATCCTATCTTCACCGCCACCAACGTAAACCTCATGCCACCTTCGCCATCTTCGTCCTCTACTACATCGGCCATGGCGCCCGTACCGGAGCGCGCAGGCCAGAGCCTCTACCGGCTCGGAGCGAACTCACGCCACCGCGCACACGTTGTTGCCTCATGAACCGCACTCCGAACTAGGTAGGGAGACCGAGCTCACGACGATGAAACGCATGCACGTCGCCGCGGACTGACGCGCCGCGGGGAAGCACCGGTGTCCCAAACGCTATAGCCCACAAGAGACGATACTGGATAGCCGATGGTGATCACCACTCGAAGTAGAATCCCGTGCACACTTTAGTTGAAGCCATAGACCAAGGAGCACTCTAGCCGAGAGGGCGAGACGCCGTGACCATGCGCGACGTCGCGGCTGGGCATGCCGTGGCGAACTGTGTACTCCAGTTGCCACGGGCCACGAGTTGGGAAACTAACTGGCCGTATAGCATCGCCGTGTGATGGAGAACACCGTGCGCGCCGTAGAATTAACTGGTGCCCGTTAATGAGCTTGTTCCGATGTCGCATGGTCGCGCCGCTGTGTGCCGCCGTGCGAGATCATACGCGTGTGAGTTGCTGCGGGATTACGATGTCAAGATCTGGAGGCAGTAGATGAGATGGGAGAGGAGACGGTAAGATGAATATTTGAATTTGGTTGGGAGGAGCGGAACTAGCCAAACGGCATAACACCGCCGCGGTTCCGCCGCCAAATCTCCTACGCCGGCCGCTAGGAGCACTAGATTAGGCAATTGGTGGTTTGGATCGAATCACCGTAGAAGCACGATCACGCTGGGGCTCAGAATCGAGTCCGAAGAGGCGAAGTCGAGCACCGGCGCGAGCTCGTCGCTTGCGGGGCGCCGCCGTAACAAAACAGGAGAAGGGGAGAGAACTCCGAGGCTCGAGGCTGAAGGAGCCTCGGAGCAAAAGTCCGTTTCGCCCGAGGCTCGAGGCTGAGGGAGGCCTCGGTGCAAAAATCCGTCCCGCCCGAGGCTCGAGGTTGAGGGAGGCCTCGAAGCAAAGATCCGCCTCGCCCGAGGCGCAAGGCTCGAGAGAAGCCTCAGAGCAAAACACCGACCGATTCGCCCGAGGCTCGAGGGTAGCGTCCTCGGCCACACCGTCCGAGGGAGGCCTCGACTTACTCGAGGGTAGCGTCCTCGGCAGGCATCACCGTCGAGGGAGGCCCCCTACTCGAGGGAGCGTCCTCGCGGCATCACCGTCCGAGGGAGGCCTCGACTTACTTGAGGAACGCGAACAGAAGCGTCCGAGATGACGTAACGCTGACGTCATGCTGACATCAGCATCGTTGACCAGATCAACACTGACCGTGGGACCCACCTGTCATTCACTGACACCGAACTGACCAGTCACAGAGCGACACGTGTCGTCACCCTGTTTAACCAGTCATTTGTTATTTTCTGAAAATAGAATAACTTTGGAAATTCATAACTAATTCATATGGACTCCAAAAATAGTGGTTCAAGTTGCTAAATTCATCTAAAATCGAGATCTACCTAATGGTACCATGTTTGAGTGCATTTGGATCCTCTGAATTTCCATTCGTTCTTTGTGTGTTCTATAGATGTCGCTAATGCGACCGTTTTCTCGTACGTTTTCAGAGCCGGAAGGGACGCCTGACAACGAGGATCACGACTACGAGGAGGAACAAGACAACGATCAATCTCAAGGTGCCACAGCCCATCCAACCTCGTAGATCCCATTACGCATGCTAAATTATCTTTCTAATTTAATGATGCTCAGTATAGGACTCGCATGATAGATTTGCTTGTAAGCCCATACCTTGACGCAACCTATCCCCTGCTACCCAGCTGATAGGATAGACACACGCGCTGTAAATACTATCTTGATCATATTTATTTATGCTACGGTGAAAACCGGTGCATATTGTAATACGGTGTATATCGGGGAGTGTGCTGCGTGTGTTTTGGGTGAGTATGGTGGTGAGGATTGTGTCGACCGAGCCGGAATATACAACGAGCCTGGTGCGAGTCTTGCCGAGGGGCATATCTGGATGCCTCTGTGGTGTGAAACCTGTGGCGGGTTAAATGGTGACATGAGGTGGATCTGGGTGTGAGCCGCTGGTGGAGCCCAGATCAGGAGCGTGCTGTGGTGGCACATATAATGAAAACCTTTGAGAAGACATTCCGGCTTAGTCACCCTGATTGGTGCGGGATCTGGACCACGGGGAAATACCTTTACAAGCCACTCGCTCCTTATGGACGGGGACGGTCGGACTACCTGGTAGGGTAATGCCATTACTGCTAGGCGAAGAGTGCGAGGAAGGTACGGGTATCAGAGTCCCACACACCTTCCGAGACGATCACGGCTCCCCCTTCGGGAGAGGGATCGTAACTTCACAGACTTAGCCACCCAGACATACATGAGGTGAATCCAGGGCTGAGTGGTAGGGTGGCATTACTCTAGGCTGGCAAGCGGCCGGTATCCGCCTAGGCACATCCGGGGTGCTGATGATGGCGATCTTGTGGATATTGTAGAACCTCTGCAGAGTGTATGGTTGATCGATCGATACGTTGGCCAATTCGTTGGCCGCGGACCTTTTTCCCTGACCTGTTTCCGACTAGTGAGAGCTTCTCTTCTCCCCCTCTGGTAAGAGTGTGCCGACCGTGAGTCAGGTGAGACTGCGGGCCGTTGAGACAAAGGCTGGGAGGGAGCTGGCCTCTGTCGACTGAGCGAGAGTATGTGTGTGTGTGGGAATGGTGAATTGGTGATGGATACGGTGATAAGTTAAAATGGTGAAACATGATAAACATACATAATTATTATACTGTTATCATAGAAAAAACCCCAGCCTGCTAGGTCTGAATTTCATTTACCTGTTGCATCCACTACCACATATAAATCATATAGGATGGGAAAGTGTGGCCAGTACAAATCGTACTGAAAATTGAGGTTTCAGGTTCCGAGGAGGAGTACCACTCCGAGGAGTTCGAGGAGTAGGGGGTTTTCGCTTCTACGTTCAAGTTTGGAGTTCGATCGCGCTTCTTCGTCTACTTCAAGCTGTTCCGGATGCTGTTTATCTAAATTTTCGCCTGTTGGCGATGTAATAAATGTATTATCGTATTAAGTACTTTTATTATTCGAAGTATGGATTATGATATTTGACTGGATTATCGGGTAATTTGACTCGAAAGAGTTTTATTACACTTGACTCTGTGGATTTTCCCTTCGTGGAAAAATCAGGTCATTTCAGTTTGTATCGGAGCCATACTTGACCTTAGGACGAAAACCCTAGAAAATGGACGTTAGAAACAGGAAGCCACTCTCCTTCGGTTATATACCGACCCTGCATTTACTTTTTCAATGCAAGGCTTATCTTACTATGGACTTGCTAACCTTAGCTTTTGATACGTGCAGATGGAGACAACCCCAGAGTATCCGCCGCTAGGACCTTTGCTCAGCCTTACTGCAAAGTGTGTTTCCAACGGCGAAGGGATCGCAGGAATTCCACTTACCCTGCGAGAAGTTCTTGTGGCACTAGGAGTCCCAGTTAATCAAATTCTGTATACTTGCTCTGGAGAGCCAGCACTTGAGGGCGGACTCAGGGCACCTATAGTGGCCAGACTGGAGATACCCGCAAGTCAAACCCTGCCATCCGTTCCAGCTTACTCAGAGATGGTGATTGGAGAGACCATTGAGGAGTGTGTGCAGACTGTGTCCTTTCAAGCACTCAAGGTTGTAACACGAGACAACAGAGATCACTTGAAGAATACAGAGTTTCGGGTACTACCCCAGGCCTTGCACCCTCACCTCACCCAGGTTGAGCAAGAGCATGCTTACACCCAGTCTGTGCTTGCCGAAGCCGATCCCTGCCTACGCACCACAGCTTACCATTTGTATGACCTGAACAACTATGCAAGTCACCTTGAGCTCAAACAGACTGCAGCTTGTAACCACCTGATGGAGTGCCAGGAAGCGACCAAGATTGAGAGATCCGTTCAGGAGGAACTAAGAGCTACTATAACAAAACTACAAGACAAGTTGGAGCGACAAGAGGAACGGCACAAGGCGGAAGTGGCAGATCTGCGATACAAGGCTGCAGATTTGGGAAACGACAACTGGTTTCTGGACTGTCGAGTGCTGGAATTGCAAAGAAACTTGGAAGAAAGAACGGAAGCATTAACCAGAGTTGGAACCGGAAGAAGAATCAAGGCATGGAGTTTCTAAAACTTCAAAACAAGGTGAAGGCCCTGGAACAAGAAGTCAAGGAGATGCAGGTGAAAGCGTTGCGTAACCAAGGCCACCTGATAGAATATGTCAAGAACACAGAGTACTTACAAGAGAAATGCGAGTGAACTCGGGATGCCTGGAAGAAGTCAGACAGAAAAACGACTCAGGGAGATGAAGAGCATCTGGGAGAAACTACCCAAAGAAGAACGCGTCAAAATCCGACCCAGGACTGAGGATTTTGAGCTGGCACCCACCCGACTCAACCTCGACGCTTGCCCTGTTCTACCTGGCCAAGCCTACTGAAGAGCTTGCCGAAGCGCTTAAGTATGTAGCCCGACTCCACAAGACTAACGAGGACATCGAAGCTGAGGACAGTCGCTTCCCAGAAGCAGTGTTCGGGCAGGAGTAGGTGTGAGTGATGACCCTGCGTGGTCATGTGATGAGTTCCAGTGTGTGTCACCCATGAGATGTATTCCAGAGTTGTACCACGATGCGTAGTACGAATAAATTATTTATTAAATAAAACAAACATGTTATGAGTGTTCGGATTTTATTGCGTCTTATGGATCTTTATCGCTTCTTGTTTGAGTGCAGGATAGAATAATGATTTCTTAAAATCGTTGAAATGACTCCAATAAAACTTGAAAGCAATGTATAAACAATTAAATATATATAAAAAACTCTATCTATTCTATGACACAGATGTCGCTACGCCGCTCAGTACGTCTGAGCCACCCGCGTGATCTGACTCCTGAACCCGCTGTAAGAGCTGGGCGATTCCGTGGACGAGGACGCGGAGCTGGAAACGGTCGTGGCCGTGGAGGAAGACGTGGAGTACCATTCAATATGGAGCAGACGCCACCACCAGCAGAGGATGACCATGTTCCCGCTGATGATCACGTGCGAATCGGCGCGGCACCACCGCCTCCACCACCGCCAGCACCACCAAGTCTGGCTGAAGTAATGGCTCATCAGACTCAGCTGCTAGCTGCACTCGTAGAGGGTGCAAATCGTCGCAATGGTGGTCAATACAATGACTTTCAAAGTAAGCTTGAAGGATTCATCAAACTCAGGCCACCTACCTATGATGGCACCGATCCTGATCCACTCGCTGCCAACGACTGGCTACGTGAGATGGAAAAGAAGCTCGACCTTACCATGCTGTCCGATGAAGAGTGTGTTGGAGCGACAACCCATCAGCTCACTGGTGCAGCCCGCGCCTGGTGGGACAGTTTCAGTGACTCCCATGAGAATCCAGCTGGGATTACTTGGGATGAGTTCGTGGAAGCTTTCACTGACTATCACGTTCCTGAAGGCGTGATGCAAGCTAAGGCAGAAGAGTTTCGTAACATTAAGATATTTGAAGTATGGATTATGATATTTGACTGGATTATCGGGTAATTTGACTCGAAAGAGTTTTATTACACTTGACTCTGTGGATTTTCCTTCGTGGAAAAATCAGGTCATTTCAGTCTGTAGCAGCTGGCGGTGATGACGACGAGTGCACACCTTGGTACAAGTGCAGCGAGGTAGACTCGAAGATCACCACCGTCGAACAGATCTGGCAGTGCACGGGCAATCTGCTGGCCCGTAACGACGAGCGGGCTAAGAAGCTAAAGGACGTCTGCCTCTCCATGGCTCTCTCCAAGATGCTCACCAGAAGGTTTGCTGGCTTCAAGCTCTCAGAGGCACGCCTTGACAAAACCCGTTATTTGATGTTCAAAGGCCTGCTAGTCAGGGACGACAGGGACGGGGACGAGAATTACTATATCCCGCGGGTCTTCAGGGTCATTGAGGAGGAGCTTGTTTTTGTGCATGACTTATACTACACACGGTACTATTATCTCTACCAAAAGGGTAGATACTTTGCTCTCTGTCTGCCCATCGTCATGCTTGCCCTATGCGTGTGGCTCACCTGCCTGCTCGTCGTCAAGCATCCTGCTTACAGTCAGGGTGCCACCATATCCATAACGGTTGTCTTGGCAGTCCTGGAGATATACCAGCTCTACCTGTTTGTAGCCTCAGGATGGTTCAAGGTGGCGCTGATACGGAGCTACGTCAGCACACCTGGATGGCAAACAAGCAGCGGATGTTCCCGCCTTATCGAGATGGTCATAGGCCTTCTCTTAAGGTTGAAAGTGTTTCCTGCGTGGAAGAGAAGGCTGGGGCAGTACTGTCTCCTCAAGGAGCTTGGCCGCCACAAAACTAGCAGCAGGGCTCGAAACTGTCTCCATTACACAACACTACGCCTGCTGAGCAAGGCCAAGAACAAGAAGGGGCGCAAGAAGTCAGTCAAGCTGTCTAAAGACGTGATGGAAGCCATCGTTGCCTCCTTAGCACGAAGCCGAGGCCACCTGAGCAACGGGGTAGCAGCACTGCAAAGCAATGACGTCGACGGCCACCTCCCAGCATGGGCAACATGCGATGATGCTAGTACTACTGCCAACGACGACGGATCCGTGACTCGTACCATACTGGTGTGGCACATTGCTACAACTCTGTGCGAGCACCAGCTGGACGCACAGGCTAAGAAAGGAGAAAATGTCAAGATAGCGTCCACTTTATCGAGGTACTGCATGCACCTCCTCGCTGCTGCACCTCACCTCTTGCCTGACCACACCTCTATATCGGAAATTAACAAACATGCCGATGGCCATGGCGGCGACGACGGATTGCTTGTAATTGCACGCGCCACTCAGCTTGCAAGGGATCTCACTGAAAACATACAAGAACCGACATTGAGGTGGAAGGTTCTCTCTGATTTCTGGGCTGAGATGATGCTGTATGTCTCACCCTCGGACGATGCCCGTGCTCACCTGGAAACCCTGGCAAGAGGAGGAGAGTTCATCACACACCTCTGGGCGCTGCTCACGCACGCCGGTGTGCTGCACAGAGGCCCGCCTTGTACAGGTCCATGGGATGTCTGATCTGTCCAGCCACTCCATAAATCTATCTAGTGCTTGTAACATTCTGTGTACACTATACTAGCTAGCCGATTGGCTCTTGAAAGGGCTAGAATCTTTACTAATTGTGATGAACTATATATATTGTGGTCCCTATCTATTTGCTATCTTTCACTACTACAAAAACGATTTATAGCAAGCCGCCCCTATAAATGCTTCTCAAATTAGCCTCCCTACAGTTCCATTTATAGGGACGGCTTCAAATGGCGTCTATTTGTAGGGGTGACTCAATATCTAGCCACCCCAACAAATAGACACACCGAATAATTAAAATTAAGGGCTAAAATTTGAATTTTTTTTAACGTTTTCTAATGGAGAAATAATCAAAATAAAAGTTGTAGATCTTGAAAAGTTATGGAACTTTGATGTTTACAACTTTTTTATTTGAAATCATTCGATGCCTTAAAATGTTGTTTGAAATTCAATTTTAAATTGTTGAAAAACTCTAATATCTCATTTTGATCTCTAGCTAAAACTTGTAACGAGTCTTTCTTCCTCCTTCATACTAACTTCAAATGACTTGATTTTTCCTAAAAATTTCTAAAATCATGCTCTATCAATTTATAGTGTTTTTCATACTATATTTTGATCATCTTTTCTTGTGAACAATTTCAATTTTGAATTTTACAAAATGACAACTTCAAACAAGAATTTGAAGTGGCAAATGATTTCAGCTGAAAAAGTCATCAACAACAACGCTATAGAATTCATAAAGGTCTACAACTTTTATTTGATAATTTCTTCATCCGATAAAATGATAGTAAATATTGTTCACAAATGCTGTCACTTTGTCAAATAAAGAAATGACCAAAATAAAAATTATAGACCTTGATGAGTTGTACAACTTTGTTGTTGATGACTTTTTTAGCTGAAACCATGTGCCACTTTAAATTATTGTTTGAAGTTGTCATTTTTTGAAATACAAAAATTAGATTTTTTCAAGCGATCTCAGATGGAGAAATAACCAAAAACGAAAGTTGTAGATTTCGAGAAGTTATGAAACTTTGTAGTTGATCACTTATTATTGAGGTGGATTTGTGTGCAGCCAAACAAACCCACGGTGGTGATTACCTTTCTCATGCAAAACAGACATGTGCTAGTTATTTTGTTTTAGTTACAACTTGAACTAATAAGCTATACGTGGGTAACATGCAGTGTAGTCAGTTATGTCGCATGGATTGCCATTGTTCACAGTTGCCATTGACCTTGACCTTGCATTTTCTAGAGTGATGAATCGACCAAGACAGGAATGCACATCTATCTAGCTCGGTGCAGTCTGCTATATGATCGATCATATATACTATGGTTCAACGTATGATGATCAAGTCATTTACGCCGGAGTCAACGTACTTCCATTATAGTGATGATCCATTGCAACCACTAGCTAGTATATAAAGAACTAAAGATGCATGAATAACTACCGTGGTACTGTACCATGCATGCATCTATAGGAGACTTGGAGGCTTCATATGATCACGCACGTTATTTATTAGCATGTTATATACAATACGGATATACATATGTATTATACCATGTGGAATACGGATCGTACGTATTGCAGCTAAGGTACGTTAGCTTGATTATATATGCATCTTGTGCAAAACGACGACGAGGTACGTACAGGACCAAATTTCTCTTGAAGTCATTCCTCACAGAGAAGCAGAACTAACCTTTCTTGTTAATCTCCTTCCAAGAAATGAAGATCAAAACCTCTCGCCTTGTATTTTGTAAAATCTGGACCTCCAAAATTGCCTCCAATGGAAGGTGGCGGCGAGAAACAGTGCTGCTCAGGGAGGAAGAGGGGGTATTTATACCAGAGATAGCACAGACGGTTGGCTTAACCCAACCGCCAGTGAAAATGGTGGTATTTCCACTGGCGGTTGAGTTAAGACAACCACCTGTGTAAAACCATTTCCACTGGCGGTTGGCTTAGCCAACCACCTGTATATATGATCCATTTACACTGGCGGTTGGCTTAGTCCAACCGCCAGTGCAAATGTATTTCCACTGGCAGTTGTCAACTGTTCACTGTCCCCTTTTATATCACAGGCGCGTGATAACCACAACCGCCTGTGCTATGAATAGGGGGCGCCAGCTATGAACAGTATTCTACTAGTGACGGATCGTACGTATTGCAGCTAAGGTACGTTAGCTTGACTATATATGCATCTTGTGCAAAACGACGACGAGGTACGTACAGGACCAAATTTCTCTTGAAGTCATTCCTCACAGAGAAGCAGAACTAAAACATGTTTAACCGCCACTCCTGGAGCTGCCCGGAGATGATACAGCCCATGCCGGACATACGCCGTTCATGCTCCCCAAGAGGAGCAGGCGGATAGCGGCGCAGTGCATATCGCATATCCCAGTGTCAAAACGAGGTGAGCACCTAGTCTTGAAACGTCTGGGACTAATCTGCCGAATGTCATCGCCGTCGACATCGGCCTTGAAGGCGTATGCCTTTGTGATTCGCTTGGTGAAGCACTTGAACTGTTTGTCGGTCGGGTCGTCTGAGGGGGCATCCATGGCAGCTACAACCGTCGCGTCCCTTGGGGTGGCTGCCCTGACCAGAGCTGGGCCAGGACAAGTCACCACATCCACAACGTTGAGCTGCCCCAACTGTGGCGGCATGACTTGTGACTGCCCCCACACAGGTGACATCGGAGGCAAGACCGTCCTGCACTGGGCAGCCATCACCGGAGAGCGAGTGTCCACCTGGGGTGTGTCTGCGACCTAAGAGGCTGTCCCCGACGTCGGCGAGCACCCAGGTGCTGGAGCTTCTGCTGGGCGACGAGCTCCTCCAACATAGGGTCGACCCACGCGGGAGCCCCCGCACTCACGCACCACTCCGACACCAGCAAATCTGGGTCGGGGAAGCAGAGTGCAGTAGCAGCGGTAGCTGCGTTGCCGATGCAGCTAGCAGGTGCGCTGAAGCTGATGTCCCCCGCCAACTTACTCCGGCGCTTCCATATTTTTTTTTCAAAATTAATGATGGTTCACTTTAAATGCTAATAATGCGACATTATATGTAATGAAGAAGTGTAAAACTGAGAAAACTACATATTGTTGTTAGTCCAAATTATGGCAAAATAACATATTTAAGCAGTTATATGTAAAAAAATTACAGATAAAACATGTCAAAGTATACATATTTCTAAAGAACTAGAGAGACTTTACAAGTTGTGTCACAAACTAAATCATCACATTTGCGCACGATGTATCATTGAAGCATAAGCATGTCAACTCATATATACTACTCCTCAGTTTCAAATTATAAGTCATTCCAAGAGTCTTGGAGAGCCAAAGCATCTCAAGTTTGACCAAAAATTATAGAAAGAAATACAAAGATTTATGACATCAAATAGGTACCTCCTCCGTCCCTAAATAATTGTCGTTTTCGCTTCTCGAGAAACAACTTTGATTAAATATATATTAAAAAAATATTAGTATTTATGGTACATAATTAGTATCATTGGAAGAAGATCTTTTGAGTCTAGTTTTTTAATAAATTTATTTGGAGACACAAATGTTGCACGTATTTTCTACAAATCGAGCCAAACTTGTGACACGTACACCAACGACCACAATTAATAAGGAACGGAGGGAGTATACTATAAAAGAATTTTTTTTACAATGGTTGGGGGAAATTTCGACGGCTCACGTAGGCACAATCCGATGGCTAGAAAGACAGAAAGTGATGAGAGGCGATGGGAGTGAGGTGATAGGTATGTCTATGGACGGTGGGCCCATATACGTCACGTCGCCTCCTATCGCCTTCAAAATTGAGGGGATGAAGACTCCAAATAAAGGAGCGGTAATTCCTTTGTCGTAATTCTTTTATTGAATGAAGGGTAAAACGGTAAATTCACAATTGTACATTTAATGTTTTGGGCAGTATATATAGTTAGGGGGTATGATTCACGTACGTACTATAGTTATATGAGTATTTTCTTGTTAATTTTAAAAAAACTTTTTCTAAGGTTGTAGCCTCCGTCCTCCACCGTTCTGTGCTGCACGGAGCCATGGCCGCTGGTTGCAGGGGACCGCGCCAGGCTGGTGCTGTGGCATAGCGGTGGGCCGCCCCTGTCTTGCTCTGGCTAGAGTCCCCGAGCGACCCTCACCGGTGGGAGGGGACCGCGTCGTGCTGGCCGTCACCTGTGGGCGTAAGGTGGCAGGCCACCCCTCGTTTGCTCCGGCTGGAGTCCCCGAGCGGCCGCGAAGACAACGGCTTTGGCAGGCCCACCCCATATCGCCGGCTCCAAGGGGAAAGGTTCTACTGCTGCATTCATGCCCAATATCATGTATGGATAAGAGAAACAATTATGAAAGGAGTACAGTTGGAGCATCGTTCTCTGCTTATTAACTGCGTTTTGTGAAAGGTAGCAGCAACGCTTCGGTCCTGCAACAATGGTAGGGGGTTCAGAAACTGATTTCAGCAAGGTTCCAAGGTACTACTATGAATTATATGTACTGCCTGCACCGTATACTTTTCTTCTATTTGTTTAATCTATCTAAAATAGAATGATGACACAATCTAAGGCCATCAAAAGCAGATCTGTGGGGGCGCGTGATGAGGGTGGTGGGGGGTGAGAGGGCGTGCGCAATGACCATACTGTGACCTTCAATGAATTAAATCAACAAAAAAATCTATTTTGCGGAGGCGATACGAAGCGATTCCGACCATTGTAAAGGTCTTACTATAAAAATATAACTGATGAACAATCTAGTGATACTTAGTTGGTATCATAATATTACTCCCTCCATTCCAAATTATAAGACGTTCCAAAAATCTTGGAGAGTCAAACTTTTTCAACTTTGACCAATTTATATAAAAATATAATAATATTTATGATACCAACTAAGTGCAATTAGATTCTCTATTGGTTATATTTTCATAATATACATATTTGATGTTATAAATCTTTATATTTTTCTCTATAATTTTGGTCAAAGTTGAAAAACTTTGACTCTCCAAAATTCTTGGAATGTCTTATAATTTGGGATGGAGGGAGTATTATTTTATTCTATAAATTTGATCAAACTTAAAAAAAAACTTTGACTCTCAAAAGTTTTTTTTTTTGGAATGAAGCATTGAGTCGTCGGTCCGATCTGTTACTACTACCTACAGTTCATATATAGTTGCCCTTCGACGTTGTCTCCCAAATGGATATAAGTAATTTATGCTGGTGACAGGCTAAACACCCGATCGTGGAAAAAAAATGTTGGTGACGTAAGAACGCGTGCGTCAGCGTTACGAGGGCAACGTGCATGCATGAATGAGGCTGCAGTGTTTTATCAACATCAAGTTCATCTACATGCACAATGTTTTAAAAAGCCTGTTTGTATCGGTTAAGACTAATTCTTAGTCAAAGCATAAAAATTAGCCGCTAATAGTTAGCCCGTGCAAGTGTGGATTCTATGCTCATAGGTTTATACATCGCTAGCAATAAACTATTATTAGTGCATATAAACTAGTTGTGTTTGGCTAAAATTAAACCTAGTTCAGTTATTTTTGTTTGGATGCATGAACAAAACATAATAATTATCAGTTGTTAGGCCATGGATTCATACATATCCTTATTTGTTATTAGAAATACTAATATAATATATATTATACCAAGTGGGATATGTACTGCACGTATACAAGCTTAGGGCTTTGGTTCACACTGCTTCTCAGGCTTAGGCTTAGCTGCAGACATTACATGTCTGGCCAAGTACGTATTCAAAAGAATCTCCAGATTTTGAAATTTCCAGTGAGCATATTCAAAGCATCCAAAATCATTTGTTCCGTTTTCACACTCTATATGATTATAATAATCAGATTATATAGTTAAATTTTGATCTAAATCAAAACCTCTGATTACCATAACCACTGGCGGAGCCAGGGGTATGCCCCTGTATTCCATAGAATACCCATGTTTTTTACAACAAAAACAAATATATCTATAAAGGTATATATGTATAATTGCATAATATGTTGTAAATTGGTCCATAAGCATCATAGACTTACTACTAATCCACGAAGTCACTTCAAACAAATATATATGTATAATTGTACACTGTGTTGTAAATTGGTTCATAAGTATAATAAACATACTATCGGCCGACGAAGTCACTAGAAACAAATAGATGTATAAAGGTATATATAGGTATAATTGCACACTGTATTGTAAATTGGTCCATAAGCATAATAGACCTACTACTAGCCCATGAACTCACTAGAAATTGCATCTCGACGAATCAAGGATTCGACACCCTACGTCCGTGACACGGCACCTCAGCGGACGAGTTGAGGTGCATTGACTCAGAAGTTGAAAATGGTGCGGCCATCAGTCATGGCGCAGCCAGCACCCCTCCCTGACTACTTGGCCCCCTCCCAACTCCGATTTCCGCACAACTCGCCCTCTCACTCTTACCGTCACCGTGTCTAGTGCCTGAGCAGAACGTGTTCAAGCTGATGACGTTCATTGTAGTCAGTAGCAGCAAACAGGGTAGCATCCCTCTCCCTTGGCGGCTCAGCCCCCCTCCAGCTCTGCTCCGCTCAACTCGCCGACTCTCTCTCTCCCGGATCCATTAAATAGTCCAGACGAGCTTCTAGATACAGATTTTATTTTCACTACAAGAAATGGTGTTTTACGTGATGATCACTTTGGTCATAAACAGTCGAAAACACGTCACGGTTAACTTGCCATGACGATCAGAAAATCCGTCATGTATCTCACGTCATACATTATTGGAGACAAGCCCCTTAACAATTCCGCGTATGAAAATTTGGCTTATTTTTAGAGGCATGAAAATCAATTTATATCGTCTCAAAAAAAAAGAAAATCAATTTATAGACCTGGTCTTTTCTAACTATATATATCACCGTAAATAGGACTATACCGTCCCATAAATTCGATAGCATTTTAGAAGACACAAATATTTTTCGGCCGTCTTTTTTAATACAATCGATCTCCCAAAAGTAATTTTGTAGACATTTTCTAAGAGCATCTCCAAGTGTACCCAATATTATTATGTTCCCAAAAATATGATGTTTTTCAACTCCTAAAAAATATTGAGAGAAGACCATATCCAAGAGTTTCCAATAATTCACTCCCAAAATATCAAAAATTTTGTCCCACACATGCTATACACGCGCGCGTACTAATTTTTACAACCAACTTGCATTGCTACTACTTAATCCGGCGATCGATCAGCATCGTCTTGACTACCGAGCATCCCTTCTTGGATCATCCATTGATGGCCATCGTCGTCATTGATCAGTTGGCAATAGGAGCAGCCTTGACGAGGACGGAGGAGGCAGAAGAATTGAAGAAGAGGACAGCTAGCTGGTGGTGGTGCTACAGCGCCCTCTCGACGAGCATGTTGATGAAGTTCATGTGATGCACAGCACAGCGTGGCCGAGCGCCGTGAGCGAGTCGTCGTCGCGCCTCATGTTGGGCGCGAACACCATGATCACGTCGCGCGTGCCCATTCTGTTGGCCTTCTCCTCCCGCGCCGCGTCCGCCAGGTTAATTCACCGCCAAGTCCAGCAGCGATATGATGCGTCCCATAAAATTCGATAGACATTTTAGGACCGTCTTTGTTATTAATACATTTGATCTGATCTCAAAAATAATTTTGTAGTAGTATCACTTACGATTACGACCGCCGGATAAAAGCAGATGGCCTAAAAAGAAAACTACGTAAATTGTGTGGATGTCCCTGCACCTAAAAGAACAACACTGTTAGCCACGCAATAACCACAGCAACTACGATCCGGTACAATATGAGATAGAATCTGGGAGTGGATAGAATGCAGGGGAATCGAAGCTAGGAGGAAGATACTAGAAGGATCTAGAAGGCCAGGAAGTAAGAATCCAGGTAAAAGGAAGAGAGACTTGATGAGGAGGAAGAAGAAACAGTAATGAGATATGTTTGGTGTTCTGATATTCGTTGCCCCCAATCCTCTGTTGCTTTCCTTCCCTTATACTCCTTGTTAGCTTCTCATCTTGGGCTTGCGGGGATGCACATGTCCAGCCCACGGTCCTCGCCGTCCTCGCGGCCGCCTCGCCGTCATCCTCGCCCGGCCTCTCCGGTGTGCAGCGCCGCCGCCGTGTGTGTGCAGTGTGCAGTGTGCGTGTGTGTGCAGTGTGTGTGCGTGTGTGTGAATGAAGAAATGAAAATGAAAAAGGAAATGATATATATTTATGTAGAAAATGAAATATATAGATATATATTTATGAAAACGGAAAATGAATATTATGTAGATGATATATATATCTTATTAGAAAAGGAAATATAACTATATAAATGTATTCTTATCGAAAATGATAGATATATAGAAAATGATATATTAACGAAAATGAAATATACTAAGATATTAAAAAAAGATGAACTATCTATCTACTTATAATATCGAAAAAAAATAGATAATATATAGATACAAAATATAAGAAACGGATATATATGTTTTTTTACCCTAACAAAATATATGTTTACACATGTAGATAAAAAGAGATTGGGCGCGTCGACTTGTAGTCCTGGTGTCCGCTCCACCGACCTCGCCGCCGTCATCCTCGCCGCCGTCCGCCGTCATCCTCAGCGCCGTCATCCTCGCCGCCGTTCGCCGTCGTCCACGGTGTGTGCTTTGTGATAGATGGAGGAGGAATAAATAGAAACTGCCAAGAAGAAACTGGATAAATATATTTACACATGTAGAAAAATAGAAACTGGATAAATATATGTTTATGGAAAAATAGAAAAATAGATAGATATATATGTACACATGTGTAAACATATATTTTTGTTTCACTTAGATATGTGTTCATAGAAAATCACGTGTCATGTTGGAATGCCATAGAAAATCACTTAGATATGTGTAAACATGTATTTGCACTTATATATATTTTGATAGATATGCCTCTTCGTGTTTATCGGTCTTGTTACCTTTAGAAAGTGTTAAATAAAAAATGAATATGAAGACCAAATATATGTTATTTTTACGAATATGATCTTTACGAATATATGTTATTTTTAATGTTTCTAACTCAATTAGATATTTAATTAAAAATTGACATAATACAATATGGTGGAGCTAAACCATATACCCTAAAACCTAAAACCTGAAACCCTAAACCCTAAACCCGAAACCCTATACCCCAAACCCTAAACCCTAAACCCAAAACCCGAAACCTAAACCCTAAACCCTATACCCTAAACCCCGAAACCCGAAACCCTATACCCGAAACCCAAAACCCTAAACCCGAAACCCTATACCCCAAACCCTAAACCCTAAACCCTAAACCTAAACCCTAAACCCTATACCCTAAAACCCGAAACCCGAAACCCGAAACCTAAACCCTAAACCCTAAACCCTAAACCCGAAACCCTATACCCCAAACCCTAAACCATAAACCCGAAACCTAAACCCTAAACCATAACCCGAAACCTAAACCCTAAACCCTAAACCCTAAACCCTAAACCCGAACCTGAACCTAAACCCAAAACCCTAAACCCTAAACCCTGTACCCTAAAAACCTAAACCCTAAACCCTATACCTAAAATCTAAGTGTTCGATCACATATACATATATATATATATATATATATTCGCAGAAATGGCTGACCCAAATGACAACATGGAGGAGGAAATGTTGAACAAATCAACAGCGGCGCTAATCAATATGCCGAATTAGAAGGCGATGACAACAATCAAGAAGTAGATGACGTGAGTCAGTACTTTGCCGATTATGAAGATATCATGCAAGAAAATGCTGGCGAGGTATACCTACAATCTCTATGTACACATGACATTCAAAACAATTTATCTGTATAAATGTATTTATAATCTACTGTTCCTACATACGTAGCCCTTTGGATTGACGACGACTACGGCGAAGAGTAGGATCGTACGAGGCCCGAAGAAGCCGTTGGAGGGTCGGTTCATTATCTCAGAATTCGACGAGGAAACAGGCCAAGTACTTGGAGAACATGCACAAAAATTTGTCAGCCACTGTGGGTACCTTGTAAGGGATAAGATCCCGATCAATGCTCGTGAGTGGAAGGAAAAGAAAGGGGCTCCTCATATTAGTTTTGTCTCTGATCGTGACAAGGCACTGGTTTGACAAGATGTCCTTGAACATTTCACACTCAAAACAGAAGATAGAAATTTGAAGGAGAGAGTTAGGAACTGGGCTATGAAGAAGATGGCAACACAATTCCAGGGTTGGAAGAAGAAATTGTATAACACATTTATCAAGAAGAACCTAATGCCAGATTTCAACACTAAGGCCTATGTCAAGTTGAGGCCATTTTGGGATGAGTTTGTAGCATTCAAGACATCAGAAGAGGGTGAGGCAAGGGTCAGAAGCAACCAACAGAATGCCCGACAAAAACAATACCACCATCACTTGGGATCAGGTGGCTACAAGAGTGCCATTCCTAAGTGGGAAAGAATGGAACGGGAGATTCTTGCCAAGGGGATCGAACCAGAATCAATCAACTGACTTGAGCGCGCCAAGTATTGGTTTTTTGGTCATGGAGGAAGTCTGGACCTACAGACAGGAAGGATAGAGTGTGGCGAAAAACTCCAAAGAGCAGCAGAAAGATTTGCTCATGCTCGAGACATGGCTAACAGTGGCAGGTGGCAGCCGAACAGAGAAAAGGACGAGCTTACATACGCTCTGGAGAATCCTGAACACGGTGGGAGAACGAGAGGCTATGGGGAGGTGTCGTGGGAGCATGGCTTCCCTAAAGACAAAGAGACCTATAGAAGCCGCGCGAGAAAGAAGGAGGAGGAGGCAGAGTGGATGCGAAGGATGGGGAAATGGTTATTCAGTCACAGGCGCGGCTCGTGAAGCAGTAGAGCGAGAAAAAGCACTTGAAGACAAAATGAGCGAGGAAATAAAAAGGCAAGTGTTGTTAGCAGTAGTTCCCATGCAAAGACAATCTGCATCAGAGCCGGGAGTCAACATCAGCCCCCCTGGTCAGTTGAAAAGCAGTTGCGCTTCCACGGAGGTGCCAGATGACGCAGGACTACGCTTTCCCGTGGACGATGTCACCGAGCCTCTCACGACATGTGAGCTGCACATTCCACGGGGGAATGCCACAGTCATGGTGGCTGCGGATACATGGGTGTATGCCGAGTCTCTGAGTGATGAGTGATTGTCAACGGGTTTGATCGCATGTTCTTTGGCTTGTGTTGTGCAGGTGTCGAGAACGGATGCAATGATCGAAGGCAGGTGAAGGTCAAGTTGAGACGTGCTGTGCCGACGGACCGGGTGCGGTGAAGGATGGGCGTGCCGTGCGGCGGACGTGCCATGCCGAGGTACCGAGCGGTGAAGGGCGGACGTGAGGCTTGGACTAAGGGACCGGAGTGCCTGAGGATCAGCTGTGGTGGCTGGCAGCCTAGGACAGCGACGAGCAGAGACTTGCGGGGCATGGTGTTGCTCGGGTCGAGGACCTGGGGACACGTGTCGGTGGACGGGGTGCACGGGCGGTGCATCCCCTCTATAGCTCCGGTTTGGTGGTTGAGCCAGGCAAAAACCACCGGGTGGACGGTTTCCGAGTTTGGGCCTCAAAACTCGGGCGCTGCGGGTTTGCTGAGTTTGGGCCTCAAAACTCAGGCTGGTGGGCTGGTTTCCCGGTTTGGGCCTCAAAACCGGGGGATAGCTGGAAAAGGCTGGTTTCCCGTTTTGGGCCACAAAACCGGGGGTGCAGAGCGAGGATGGCACGTGGCAGCAATCGGAAGGTTGCGTGGAGGCAACGCGGACGAGTTGTGCGGGCGTGGCCGTCGGATACACCTACACTCGAGTTGGTCCAGAATAACCTTAGGGTTTAGCTGGTTCGCTCTGTATTAGTTTAGAGAGGGGTAGAGTAGGAAATAGACTTAGACTAGAATAGGATAAGTAGTCGGGAGACTCCCTCCTCCCACTTATCTCAGTTTTAGCCATCTCATTTGCTCTCTCGCACTTAGACTTCCTGCTCTCCCTATTCCCTGTTGTAGCTTGCTGAGATCCGCAGAGAGACTTGACTCTGTGTACTGTTGATTTTGAGGAAAGGAGGCCGTAACCTCTTTGTCGTAGCGTGTGGTTGCGCTTCGGCTGCAAGAGTTCGGTGTGTCAATTCGCGTTTTGATTCAAGTTCATTGCTGTTCTTCGCGGATTGCTTTTTGCTACGATTTTCCCCTCACTCGATCTCCCTCTCCGATGCATCTTTGCGAAATCAAGTTTGAATCAACTTGTTCGTATTTGAAAGGAGAACATTCCACCAAAGGATTCACTATCTTCCTCCCTACTACGAACAAGTAGATCGGGTTGATTTCGTTTTTGATCACTTTTTCGTTCATCCACCTTCCCTTTTTGATTTCCCGTTGATTTAGTCGATTTGAGCGGATGATTTCTTGGGGATAGTCTCCTAACTACCCCGTGATCATCTTCTCCAAGTTTGGGGAACTTGGATTTTTGATTTGGATCGGATTCAGAGGGATTTGAGAGAAGGGCGATCAAAATCGCCTTCTCTGGACACCCAGGCGCGGACAGTCCGGCCCGCGTCCCTCGAGCGAGCCGAGGCCACCCTCGAACTGTGACCCTCGAGGACGCCGAGGCCTTTCCGTGACCCTCGGGCGAATCAGAGTTTGACACCGAGGCCAGCCTCGAGCGAGCCGAGGCCTACCCTCGAGCCTCGAGGTCACATAACCCTCGAGGACGTCGAGGCTGTCTCGAGCAGCTTCCCTCAAGCGAGCCGAGCCACCCTCGAAGACGCCGAGGCCTTTCCGTGAGCCTCGGGTCGGAGTCTTTCTTCAGTTCAGTTGAACTTTTCCCCAGGGCTGAGGCTACCCTCGAGCCTCGGGCGAATCGGAGATTTTCCCGAGGCCCTTCCGTGAGCCTCGGGTCGAAGTGCAGTTTCGTCCACGGTTTGCTCGTTTGTTGCCGGATTTGGTTTCCGCTTTTTGCGTTGGCTGTCTAGAGTTGTGTATGTTCCGCTGTGCTTCTTGGAGGCATCCACCCTACATCTAGGGTCGTGGACACTTGCAAGCTCTAGGGTTTGTTCTTGGGGTTGATTTTCGGGACAGTGGCTCTAGTTTCCGAAAGGAAAACTTGAAGCTCCCATTCACCCCCCCTCTGGTCTCTTTCTAGTTGCATTCTCGGTCCTTCAGTGGCTATCGGTGTTGTATCTCCTATCGACCCTACGAAGACACCAAGATGTCATGGGGCAATATACCACCTGGATATGCTAGCGTCTCGGTGGATAGGGTGGTGAAAGTTTACAACAATGTTCAACTTGACATTAAAGGAGGTGATTCTCGGTGTTTCGTACCCGGGGGTATCACACCAACGAGTAATATGATCGCGTGCTTCTCTTCCTGGATGGTGATGCAAGCGGACACAAGGATTTATCCTGGTTCGGGCAAAGAAGGCCCTAGACGTCCAGCGGGGGGGATGTTCTTGTATTACTTGCACCTAAGTGCTTGTACAGGGGCGAATACAAGTTCAATGAGCGTGGACCGGAGTCCGGACTCGTGTATGTGCGTGGACTCGTGTATTGTCACTCGAGGTTCTATCCGTCCTCCTGAATGAGGGCCCTGGTGTCCCCTTTTATAGAGCAAGGGGAGGCCAGGGTTACATAAGGGTATTACAAGCGTCGGGGCGCATGGTGCCCCATACGGAGAAGGGTAGGAACCCTGTCTTATCGGGGCCACTGGAGCCGATGTGATCGTCGCTGTTGAGGCGTCCTTGGGTCGTGGCTTCCATCCTGGGCGCGGACGTGGTGGCGCGGCAAAGGTGGGAGCCGTACAGCACCCATCCCGGAATGCACAGGACGCGGCGGGGTCCCTCCGGGTCTTGGGTACCTGTCCTCCAATAGCATGAAAGTAGTTAGGGCTCGAAGGGCGCGGAGCCGACCTCGAGGTGTTACAGTGCATGGCTCGAGGGGCGCGTAGCCGGCCTCGAGGGGCTACAGTGCATGGCTCGAGGGGCGCGGAACCGACCTCGAGGTGTTACAGTGCATGGCTCGAGGGGCGCGGAGCCGACCTCGAGGTGTTACAGTGCATGGTATGGTCGAATAGTGCTGTACTGGTGCCCTTTTTGCCCATGCTTGTGGTGAAAACGAGACTTGACCTTTACACCGAGTTACTGTGGTACGTGCTGTGCTCCAGTGGACGTGACCAGAGTAGGTGAAGGCATTAAATGCGTGGTATGGGGCTGGTACGGCTGTCTGTACCACTCGAGGTCCGTGCGTTAGGGCTCGAGGTGTAGGAGCGTGCTCGCCCGAGGTCTGTAGGGCTCGGGCGAGACGGAGAGCGGTCGCGTTCGCCCGAGGCCTGGCTCAGCGGGCTCGGGCGGGCGGAGAAAAGAGCGTTCGCAAGAGCGTTCGCCCGAGGCCGGCTGGGAGGGCTCGGGCGAGACGGAGATTGCGCGTTCGCCCGAGGCCTGGCTGGGAGGGCTCGGCGGGCGAGACGAGAAGATAGAGCGTTCGCCCGAGGCCTGGCTGGGAGGGCTCGGGCGAGACGGAGATAGAGCGTTCGCCCAGAGGCCTGGCTGGGAGGGCTCGGGCGAGACGGAGATTGGGCGCTTGGGTGTTTGCATTGATTGGGGGTACCCCTTTGGCGTTCCCCCGACAGTAGCCCCCGAGGCCACGGGGGAGTGGTTAGAACTCCCTCGTGGACTTTCCGAAGAATCCTCCGTCGTTTGGGAACCTTCTGCCTAGTGGGCGCGTCTCTTTAGGCGGAAACCGTCAGGGAGTGGAGGTCGTGGTGCCGTATGTACCTGTGAACAGGCTCGAGATGCGGTTTGGTAGTAATATTTAAATGTTCGAGACAACCTTTCCTTTGTCGTGGGGGGCTTCGTCCGAGGCTTGGCTCGGAGGGCTCGGACGAGACGGAGAACAAGCGTTCGTCCTGGGCCTGGTCTCGAGGGCTCAGGTGAGAAGGAGGTCGAGCGTTCCCCGAGGCCTGAAAATCCCATGTTCACACAAAGAAAAGAGATTAGTCGTAACTGTCCGAGTTTTTAGAACCTCTTTCGTCGAGGGGTGCCAGGCTGAACCGACTGGCCGGCTCCTCGAGCTGTCCGGCATGCCGATTGCCCTGGCTTGTCATCCCGCGAGTCCTTTCGATCGGATGCGAGGGGGGATGCCTCGTACTACCCCGAGTGGGCGAGTATCGAGGTTCCCGGTGAGCTAGTAACGGGGAATCCAAGTGAGAGCTCGTGCCCCGTTCGTTAGGGGTCGACTGTGGCCCGGAGGCGGTCTCATAAAGCATGGGTGCTCAGTCTGCAGGAGTGCCGGGTCCATTCGATAGGACCCGGTGGCTCGATGCCTCCCTCGAGGGATCTCACTGCATGTCGAGCTCCCCGCCTTGGATACACGTGGGGGGCCTCGAGGGCTTGACCCTCGAGTAATGCCGCGAGTGGCGCCCTTGGTGTTCCCTGACTCGGGTGCTCAAAGCCGGTGTCGAACCCTTTTCGAGGGCCAGCCTTCGCTGCTTCGAGACTTAGGGCCGGGGCCCGTTTTTACCTTTGTGAAGAAGCCTCCGTCGTCTGGAATTCTTCTGCCCGTTGGGCGCGCCTTTTTAGGCGGAAACCGTCGGGGAGAGCAGCGGTCGCGAAGCCGGAGCGAAGGTCGTGGCGGGCCCGGGTAGTGGAGCGAATGGAGAGGTGCCGCGTGTGCCCTGCATCCGGCTCGAGACGCGGTTAGGTGGGCGCATTGAATGCATTCGGTTACCTTTTTGCGTCGTGGGAGATCCCGCCCGTCTGGGTTTCCCCCTATAAATATCGAAAGAGGGGAAAAGGAAACCTTTACTTTGCCTTTGCCTTCGCCGCCGCCATAGCCTTCACGCGCCCTCTCCTTCGAGCCAATCGACTGGTGATTTCCAGCCGCCCGTTCGCTACTCGGATCCGCGCCGCGCCACCGCCATGGCCGCCCGACGCAGATGCTGCCGGCCGAGGACTGGAGCCCATCGAAGGTGACGCAGAGCGAAATGGACTCGTTGGTGGCCCAGGGGCTTCTGCGCCCAACCCGGAGGAGGGACCCGCGTGGTGGGTTATCCATCGGCGGAGCACCGGGAGCCGCACCCGCCGGAGGGGTATGTGGTGAGCTTCGCGCGTTACCACCGTATGGGGCTCGGCGTCCCGCCGAGCCGCTTCTTGCGAGGGCTGACCCACCATTTCGAGGTGGAGCTTCAACACTTCTCCCCCAACTCCATCTCGCACGCCGCCATATTTGCCGCGGTGTGCGAGGGGTACTTGAAGATGGAGCCGCACTGGGAGATGTTTGTCCATCTCTTCCGGGGCGAGCTCTTCATCAAATCCCTGAAGCCCAGCGGGAGGCGGCCCGTGCGCATGGGCTCCCTTGCCATTACTGCGAGGGCGGGGACCTCGTCGGCCAATGTCCCCGCGAGTATCTACGGTACAAGCTTTCCTCCAACCAGGCCGGGTGGGATGACCATTGGTTCTATCTTCGGAACGAAGGTGGCCTCCTTCCGCAGTACACCGGCCGGGTCCTCACTCAACGCCCGGAGAAGTGGACCTGAGGTGTTGCGGCGAACAGGCAACGCCACCTGGCCCCGCTGATGGAGCTGATGAAGATGCTGGTGGACGAGAAGAAGCTGACCGTGCAAGCGGTCATCTGGGCGTTCCACCAGCGAAGAGTTCTTCCGCTGGCGGACCGCCCCCTGCTTATGCACGAGATGGGCCCGCAGGCTGAGCTCGAGGCGCTCAATCGCTCGAGGATGGCCGAAGGGAGGCTGTCCCGGAACGAGGGCGTCTCCCGGGTGTCAATCACGATCCAGGGGTCGTTTGTCCCTGAATACTCCCATCTGATTGCGATGGCACCCGACGAGGGGTGTCTCGACCTGGTAAGCTTCCCTCGAGTCGAGCTATCTCGAGCCTCCTCTCCTTTTTCCTCCTTCGATCCCTTTGCATCCGTCTTGCAGTTTGTCTCATCACGCTTCTTCTTTTCTTAGGGGGCATTTTCTTGTCGTGCGTCAAGGCCCCCGGTGAGGGAGGACGCTGCGGATTCTCAGGTGAGGCGCCTCTCTGCTCAAAAGGTCAAGGAGAGCAAGGACGCCAAAAAGAAGAAGGAGAAAAATAAAAACCTGCGCCGCTTAGCTCGGGAGCAAAGACTGGCGAAGGCTCGCCATAATCGTCAGCCTGGGGACGGGTCCCCCGAGCTGAGCTCCTCGAGCTCGGAGGAGGAGAGTGGTGACGAGGAGGAGGGCGACGACGAGGGGATGGATGCGCGCTTGATGCGCGCGGGGCTCGTCGACGACAGGGCTGACCGCTCCTTTGTGCAGGAGGGTACCTTGGAGGTCCCCCCGGCGAAAGGGTCGGGCGGGGCGCAGCCGCGGAAAGCGGCGCCGATCCCTGCCTCGTCGGGGGCCCGAGGTCCGTCGAGCTCCGCGCCGGATGCGCCCCTGGTCGCAAGGAAGCCCCGGACCCGGAGCGCCTCCGCCACGGCGTCAATGGAGGCCGCCCCCACATCCGCCCAGACGGGGGTCTCGAGAGGGGTCGGGCCTCGAGAAGCGGTCGACAGGTCGAGAAGGGTGTCGGGCCCGACCCCCGCGAGCCGTCAAGGGCGCCGTTGAGCCCGCGGAGGAGCGGGCGCCAAGAAGAGGCGTCGAGCCCGCGCCATCACGAGCGTCGGGGAGGGAGCCCCGAGCGTCTCGTGACCAGGGGCGCGGGCGTCCTCGGAGCCCATCGCCGCACCGCCGTCGGGATACGGAGGCGGACGCGGGAGGGCGCGACCACCAGCGCGGGCGCCGGAGCCGGTCCCGGAGTCCGTGCCGGGGCGGGCGCCCGCGACATCAGCACGAGGAGGTGCGGCCGCCCTCCCGCGATGTGGGGCGGAAGGAGGGCCTCTCCCTCGAGGTCGAGCCATGGGAGGCGTCGGGAGCCCTCCCCCATCCCAGCCCTGCGGAGACGGCCCAGGCACAGGGCTCGAGCCATGGGGCGGGCTCGAAGCCCCCGAGTGGGTCCGGCGATTCCGGGAAGAAGCCCAGCCGCCGCTTTGGGTGAGTAGTCTTCTTGGACCTCGTCGGTAGTGAGGCTTTGCCTTTTTACTTTTTGATGACGTACGCTATCTCTGTTTTCTCAGGGGGAAGCGCTCCTACCAGGAGGTGGACCTCGCCTCGTCCAAGAGGCCAAGTCCTCGAGCCCCGTCGAGGCGCAGGCACCTCGAGGTATGGCTCCTTCTCCGCTAGAGAAGCCGCTTGGCTGGAGAAGGCTCGAGCTGCCATGGCTCGAGGAGGCCGACTGGTCGTCGCGAATTTTGGTGAGGCCGTCGCCATCGACCACAGGGGTCGAGGCATCCTTCCTGATTCTGATATCGCTGCCATCTCGTACGCAGGGGCCTCCGCTCACGGCATCGAGCCAGCTCCACCGCGTCAACTGAGGCGCTGCCTCCTCCCCCTCCTCCTCCGTCGACGGCGCCAACTGGGAGCGGCACCCTTCCCCCCACCACGACGTCTGTTTTGGGGGAAGTGCCCCGGGGCAAGCACGGCCCCGCCGGTGTCCGGGGCTGAGGAGACCGCGCCCTCGAGGCCCCGAGCAACACGAGCCGGGCTGCAGAGGAGGAAAGGGAGGAGGGGCGTCGGCGGAGAAGGAGCCGACGTGGAGGACCTCCTGAACGAGCTGGAGCAGGGGCCACCCCCGCCGGGGGCTCGACGATGACAGAAGCGTCATTCGAGCCTTCGCCTCCACGCGAGGTAGTGGCGCCGCCTCGGTAGGCGGCGGAGCACAGGAGGTGCCGGGTGTGGAGGGACGGAGGGAGTCGGGTCAGCTCGAGGCGGAGGAGGGATCTGCCCGACACGAGCTCGACCGGCCGATATGGCCGTTTCCCGTCCCACTGAGCCCGCCCCTTGCCGTGGTCCCCATCGAGCAGCCGGCCCAGCGGGGGGCCCCGCGCGAGGTCCAGTCCATCCTCCGGGAGGTTGTCGGGGCTTATGGCGGAGGCGGAGCGGTCCTGCTCCGAGGAGGCGGGCCGGTCCGCACAGGTGTCAGCCGCCCTCGCGCGGGCCGAGGCGGAGCTTCAAGTCCTCCGCGCGGAGCTGAGCCGGAACGCCCAAATGGCGAGCCGGCTCAACGAGGCGGAGGCAGAGGTCCGGGTGGCTCGAGGCGAGGCCACTTCCGCCCGTGCTGAAGCCGAGGCGGCGAAGCGGGAGGCCGCTGACACTCGTGGCGAGGCCGCCGCTGCCCGAGCCGCGGCGGAGGCGGCGAGAAAAGAGGCCGAAGACGCCGAGAGTGGTACCTTGAGATGCGAAGCAACATAAACGATAATGTACGAGTTTGTTCATTCATTTTGACATGTTTTTACAAAGTGATAAAATGAACAAGGCCTCGAGGCCTTTAAGGGTAGAAGCGACGTAGCTGAGATATGTTCCACGCGTTTGCCAGGAGCCTGCCTTGGTCGTCGTAGAGCTTGTATGTTCCTGGCTTGAGCACTTCGGCCACGGTGTATGGGCCTTCCCACAGAGGGGTGAGCTTATGGCGCCCTCGATTATCTTGCAGCCGTCGAAGTACAAGGTCCCCCACCGCTAGGTCCCTTTTGCGCACGTGCTTGTCGTGGTAGCATCGAAGCGTTTGCTGGTAGCGCGCAGAGTTGATGAGCGCCACGTCTCGGGCTTCCTCGAGCTGGTCCTTGGCGTTGGCGAGCCTTTCGTCGCTGGTTTGCTCGTTGTAGGCTCGAAGTCGAGGTGAGCCGTACTCGAGGTCCGTAGGTAAGACGGCCTCGGCGCCGAGGTTAGGAAAAACGGAGTAAACCCGGTGGCTCGACTCGGCGTAGTCCTGAGGCCCCACAGCACCGAGGGGAGTTCTGTAGCCCACCCTTTCCGAAATTCTTGAGGGTTTTGAATAGCCTCGGCTTCAGCCCATGGAGTATCATGCCATTGGCGCGCTCGACCTGCCCGTTGCATTGGGGGTATGCGACCGAGGCCCAGGTTATGCGAATGTTATTGTCATCGCAGAAGTTGGTGAACTTCTTGCCCGTGAATTGGGTGCCATTGTCGGTGATGATGACATTAGGCACCCCGAACCGGTACATGATGTTGGCGATGAACTCGACAGCCCTCTCGGAGGTAGGGTCTCCTATCGGCTTAGCCTCGATCCACTTGGTGAACTTGTCGACGGCCACGAGCATGTGTGTGTATCCTCCACTTGTCCTTTTGAGGGGACCCACGAGGTCGAGCCCCCATACGGCAAATGGCCAAGTGATTGGGATCATCTGCAGGGCGTGTGCGGGCTGGTGCGTTTGCTTGGCGTAGAATTGACATCCATGGCACGCTTGGACCAAACGCTTGGCGTCCCCAATGGCGGTCGGCCAATAGAAGCCTTGACGGAAAGCGTTCCCAACCAGGGACTTGGCGCTGCGTGGTGGCCGCAAGCCCCCGAGTGCATATCGTCGAGGAGCTTGCGCCCTTCCTCGAGTGGGATGCAGCGTTGAAGGATCCCGGTCGGGCTTCGTCGGTACAGCTCCCGTTCGTCGCCGTAGATGACGTAAGGTCTTGGCTCTTCGAGCGATGCGTCGGGCCTCCGTCTTGTCTTCTGGTAGCTCGCCTCGCGTCAGGTAGTCGAGGTAAGGCGTCCGCCAGTCGAGGGGTCATGATGAAGAAGAGGCGTGTGCGTCGACCTGCATCGCCTCCGCGGACGTCGAGGGGTCCTTCTCGAGGGGTGGCATTGAGCGTCGAGCCCCCGTGCCTTGCTCGAGGGGTGGCGTCGAGGGGCCAGCCCTTGATTCAATTTCGACGGATGGCTCGAAGACGTCCCTCGAGAAGACATCTGGCGGTACCGTGCCGCGCGTGGACGCCAACTTTGCCAGCTCGTCTGCGGCCTCGTTGTACTTTCGAGCTATGTGGTTGAGCTCGAGGCCGTAGAACTTGTCTTCCAGCTTGCGCACCTCCCCGCAATATGCCTCCATCTTGGGATCGACGCAGCTTGAAGCCTTCATAACCTGGTTGATGACGAGCTGCGAGTCTCCTCGGGCGTCGAGGCGTCGGATCCCGAGCTCGAGGGCGATGCGCAGCCCATTGACGAGGGCCTCGTACTCGGCGACGTTGTTGGAGGCGGGGAAGTGCAAGCGTAGCAGGTAGCGCATGTGTACTCCGAGGGGCGAGATGAAGAGCAGGCCCGCACCTGCCCCCGTCTTCATGAGGGATCCGTCGAAGTACATGGTCCAGAGCTCGGCTTGAATCTGCGCCGGCGGAAGTTGAGTGTCGGTCCATTCAGCGACGAAGTCTGCCAACGCTTGCGATTTGATGGCCTTTCGGGGGGCGTAAGTGATGGTTTCCCCATTAGTTCGGCGGACCACTTGGCGACGCGCCCCGTGGCCTCCCGATTGTTGATGATTTCACCGAGGGGGAAGGAGGACACCACTGTTACGGGATGAGCGAGGAAGTAGTGCTGGAGCTTGCGCCTCGTGACGATGATGCCGTAGAGCAGCTTCTGGATGTGCGGGTACCGGACCTTGGCCTCGGAGAGCACCTCACTGGTGAAGTACACTGGCCGTTGGACTGGCAATGCATGACCCTCCTCGTACCTCTCGACGACTATGACCGCGCTGACCACCTGAGTGGTTGCGGCCACATAGAGGAGGAGAGGTTCGGGGGAATCGCCGTCCTGGGCTGGTTGCGGAGGCACGAGAATTGGCGCAGAAGTCAGCAATCCCTTCAACTTGGTCAAGGCTTCCTCGGCTTCGGTGGTCCACGCAAAGTGCTCCGTCTTTTTTAGCAGGCGGTAGAGGGGTAGTGCTTTCTCCCCCAGCCTCGAGATGAATCTGCTGAGAGCGGCTAGGCAGCCTGTCACTTTCTGCACACCCTTGAGGTCACGAATCGGGCCCATCCTCGTGACTGCTGAGATTTTTTCAGGGTTTGCCTCGATCCCCCGTTGTGAGACGATGTAGCCAAGTAGCATGCCTCGAGGTACACCAAAGACACACTTCTCGGGGTTGAGCTTCACATTCTTGGCCCGGAGGCACTCGAACGTGGTCTCGAGGTCGCTGATGAGGTTCCCGACTTTTTTAGTTTTAACCACGATGTCATCGACGTAGGCCTCGACGGTTTTGCCTATGTGCTCGCCAAAGATGTGTTGCATACATCGCTGGTACGTTGCCCCAGCGTTTCGCAGGCCGAAGGGCATCGTAACATAGCAATACATACCGAATGGCGTGATAAAGGAGGTCGCGAGCTCATCGGATTTTCTCATCCTAATTTGGTGGTAGCCGGAATACGCATCAAGGAACGAGAGTACTTCGCACCCAGCAGTGGAATCGACGATCTGGTCAATTCTAGGTAAAGGAAATGGAACTTTTGGACATGCTTTATTCAGACCAGTGTAATCTACACACATCCGCATTTTTCCATTCTTTTTTCTAACGAGTACAGGGTTAGCTAGCCACTCTGGGTGAAATACCTCCTTGATGAATCCGGCCGCCAAAAGCTTGTGCACCTCCTCGCCGATGATTCTGCGCTTTTCCTCGTCGAAGCGGCGCAGGCGTTGCTTCACCGGTCTGGACCCGGCCTGGATCTCCAAGGCGTGCTCGGCGACTTCCCTCGGTATGCCCGGCATGTCCGAGGGGTTCCACGCAAACATGTCGATGTTCGCGCGGAGAAAGTCGACGAGCACTGCTTCCTATTTGGGCTCGAGGCTGGTACTGATGGTCAGCGTCTTGCCATTGGCCTGAGGTCGGGTCGACGGGTATTTGCTTGGTGTGCTCAGCCGGCTCGAAGGTGCCGGCGTGACGCTTTGCTTCTGGGGCCTCCTCGGTGGCCAGAGCTGCCAGGGCCTCGAGCGAGTCGAGGTGGACGTTGGCCTCCCCCCGCTCGACGCACTCCACGTCGCAGTGGTATGCGTGCTCGTAGGAATGTGTCGACGGTGATGACCCCTTTCGGCCCCGGCATCTTGAGCTTCAAGTACGTGTAGTTAGGAATCGCCATGAACTTGGCGTAGCCTGGCCGGCCGATGATGGCGTGGTAGGTCCCTTGGAAGCCGACCACCTCGAAGGTGAGCGTTTCTTGCCGGAAGTTGGCCGGCGTGCCGAAGCAAACCGGCAGGTCGATGCGCCCGAGGGGGTGGGCCTTCTTTCCTGGTACTACTCCGTGGAACCCCCCGACGCTGGGTCGGAGCTGTCCCTCTGAAATCCCCAGGAGGTCGAGGGTCTCGAGGTATATGATGTTGAGGCTCGAGCCCCCATCCATCAACACCTTGGAGAACCGAACGTCGACTATGACGGGGTCGACGACGAGGGGGTAAGCCCCCGGGTTTATGACGCGGTCCGGATGGTCGTCACGGTCGAACGTGATTGGCGCATCGGACCAGTCAAGATACCGGGGGGCGTCGTGGCCAAGCGAAAAGATTTCCCGGCGCTCCTTCTTTCTCTCTCGAGCTGAGAGCCCGACGGTCGGCCCCCCGTAGATCATGTAGCAGTCGCGCACCGGGGGGATGTCGCCATCTGCGTTCCGGCCGCCGCGTCGATCGGTATCCTTTCCCTTAGGCGCGTCTTCCCTCTTATCGCCGAGCTTGGAGTAGTAGCCTTTCAACAGTCGGCAGTCTGTCAACTTGTGGTTTACGGGACCCCTGTGGAAGGTACAGGGATCCTCGAGCATCTGGTCGAAAACAGCCCCGTCGGGGGGGCCTCGGGGCTTCTTAGGCTCGAGGGCGCCCGCGAGCACCTCTTTGTCGTCGTCGTCATCGGCGCCACGCTTCGCCTTCTGGCCTTTGCGCTTGTTTTTCTTCCTTTTGTTGCCGTCAATGTTGTCGTTCTTGGCGTCGTCGCCTTTGTTGGAGCCCTCCGGTGCGATCACCGCCTTGCCTTTGTCCGTGGAACGGCCAAAGAAGGCCCCCACTGCTTCGTCGCCCGAAGCAAAGCTGGTGACGCGATCCATCAGGTCCTCGACCGTCCCGGGACGGTAGCGTCCTAGCTCATGAACAAGCTCTTGGCATGTCGTGCCTGCGAGGAATGCTGAGATGACGTCCTCGTCAGGTACGTGGGGGAGCTCGAGACGCTGCTTCGAGAACCGTCGAGCAAAGTCGCGGAGGGGCTCGTCCGCCGCCTGTCTGCAACGCCGTAGGTCCCAGGGGTTGCCTGGACGCACGCAGGTCCCCTTGAAATTCCCATCGAAGACCCTGACTAGGTCGGCCCAGTCATGGATCCGATCCGGCGGGAGCCCCTCGAGCCACCAGCGGGCGGTGTCCGAGAGGTAGAGTGGGAGTTGACGTATGATCACGCGGTCGTCGTTCTTTGCTCCGCCCAGTTGGCAGCCAAGGCGGAAGTCCGAGAGCCAGAGCTTGGGCTCGACCTCCCCGTCATACTTCACGATGTTGGTCGGCGGTCGGAAGCGGTCGGGGAGGGTTGAGCTGCGGATGGCTCGGCTGAAGACTCGAGGGCCCGGGGGCTCGAGGACCTGCCGGTCCTCGTCGCTGTCGTAGCGCCCCCCTCGATGGGCGCTATAGCCACGCTCTTGGGCCCCCTTGTCCTTGCGCCGCCGATTGATGTCGTTGCGGGCGTCGTGGGGGTCTCGAGGCGGCCGGTTGTCGACGATCCGTTCGTGGACTGGCCTGGCTCGAGAGGTGTCCGGCTGGTGGACGGATGCTTCGCGAGCGTCGCGGGGCGTGTCCGCTGGTTTCCCCGAGGCTGCTTCGCGTCGGCGCGACGCCGAGCTTTCGGCCTGCTGTACCGCGGCTGTCTCGAGGAGGTTTTTCATTTCTCTGAGCATGCGCCTGGCGTCGGGGTTGGAGACGGCGGGCAGATCACGGAGCATCATCGCCGCCGCCACCACGTTCTGGCCGGCTCGTGGGAAGCATACCTCGGGGCGTGCTGGTGCCCCGTCCTCGAGGATCCGCCGGTGGACTTCTCGGGCCCGGCCTCGAGCTCCGGCTCCTCGGGGTTGGGGTGGTTCCTGCATCAGGGTTTGCCGGAGCTGCAGCAGGTGTCGCCGTTCTTCCTCGGCTTTGGTGATTGCCTCTTGCACCTGCGCGAGTTGCGCCGCCCGGCCGTCGTCGTGCTGAGGTGGCACAGCCGGTGCCGGAGGTTCGTCCCTCCTTTGAACACGTGACCCGCCTGCCGCGGCCACGTCGCTGGGGCCTTCTACATCGAGCGCTGGTCTGCCATCGTCGCCCTCGTCCTCGGTATCGCACGCGACCCCCTCGAGTTGAAAGCACTCCCTGGTGGGATCCCAGAGGTCGGGGTCGTGGTAGTCGTATTCGTCGGAGTCGGAGCCGTCGACGGCGTGCCGTCTTGGCGAATGCTGGGACCGCAGCTCGCGGTACCATTCTCCGACGGTGGATCGCCGGGGAGGCTCAATGGCTGGCGAGAAGCCGCGGTTGACACATGTGGGGTGGACGATCTCCAGGTTGGCCATGGCCTGCAGTAGCACGCCCGGGCGCTCTCCCTGGCCTGCTGGCGGTTGGTCCCGACGGCGCTCGTTGAGCCGACGGGCGTGGGCCGCTGGGGAGCTGACGGGGCCGAACGGGAACTGCCGACGTCGAGCGCGGCACGTCCCGTGCGGGAGGAGGTTGGGTGGCGTCGACGGTGCACGGCTCGGAGGCCTCTGGCCTGGCTCCTGGTCCGCGCGTACGATGAACGCGAAGTCGCTGGGTGGGCGCGGGCGCGCCCTGGAACTCTCCGGCCGTGCGTCGGGCAGGCTCCTTCTTGGGAGCTCCGCGCCGGCCACAGGGAAGTGGGAGTGCGCCGCCGGCGCGGCCTGCGTCTGGTGACGATGGTAACGACGGCGCCGCTCACGAGGTGGCGATGCGTGGTGGTGTGGGCGACGTGCCACGCGCCTCGCATGGGGTGTCGTGACACGCCTTCCACCCGGGCCCTCCATGGAGAGCAAAGTCGGCTCGTTGCCGCTATCGGTGGCCAGGAACTCGAGGCTCCCGAACCAGATGACGGCGCCGGCAGAGAATGAAGGAGTCGAAGCGGCCATCCAAGAAACAGCGAGAAACCGACTCGACACGCGAAGGCCCCTACCTGGCGCGCCAACTGTCGGTGTTTCGTACCCGGGGGTATCACACCAACGAGTAATATGATCGCGTGCTTCTCTTCCTGGATGGTGATGCAAGCGGACACAAGGATTTATCCTGGTTCGGGCAAAGAAGGCCCTACGTCCAGCGGGGGGATGTTCTTGTATTACTTGCACCTAAGTGCTTGTACAGGGGCGAATACAAGTTCAATGAGCGTGGACCGGAGTCCGGACTCGTGTATGTGCGTGGACTCGTGTATTGTCACTCGAGGTTCTATCCGTCCTCCTGAATGAGGGCCCTGGTGTCCCCTTTTATAGAGCAAGGGGAGGCCAGGGTTACATAAGGGTATTACAAGCGTCGAGGGGCTACAGTGCATGGCTCGAGGGGCGCGGAACCGACCTCGAGGTGTTACAGTGCATGGCTCGAGGGGCGCGGAGCCGACCTCAAGGTGTTACAGTGCATGGTATGGTCGAATAGTGCTGTACTGGTGCCCTTTTTGCCCATGCTTGTGGTGAAAACGAGACTTGACCTTTACACCGAGTTACTGTGGTACGTGCTGTGCTCCAGTGGACGTGACCGGAGTAGGTGAAGGCATTAAATGCGTGGTATGGGGCTGGTACGGCTGTCTGTACCACTCGAGGTCCGTGCGTTAGGGCTCGAGGTGTAGGAGCGTGCTCGCCCGAGGTCTGTAGGGCTCGGGCGAGACGGAGAGCGATCGCGTTCGCCCGAGGCCTGGCTCAGCGGGCTCGGGCGAGGCGGAGAAAAGAGCGTTCTCCCGAGGCCTGGCTGGGAGGGCTCGGGCGAGACGGAGATTGCGCGTTCGCCCGAGGCCTGGCTGGGAGGGCTCGGGCGAGACGGAGATAGAGCGTTCGCCCGAGGCCTGGCTGGGAGGGCTCGGGCGAGACGGAGATAGAGCGTTCGCCCGAGGCCTGGCTGGGAGGGCTCGGGCGAGACGGAGATAGAGCGTTTGCCCGAGGCCTGGCTGGGAGTGCTCGGGCGAGACGGAGATTGGGCGCTTGGGTGTTTGCATTGATTGGGGGTACCCCTTTGGCGTTCCCCCGACAGTGATGGTGAGAAGACATTAGGAGAAGCGGAGAAGACATTCATATGTTGGCGCAAGCGCTATATCATTATTCCTGGGGCATCACCTCCTCCTCCTCCTCATCAACCTAACCCTAGGTGCATATGAAAGTGAATGAAACATTTTTTTCACTAGTTAAGTATTGGGTTAAATAATTGTTTACTCATACCATGTTGTTTTCACAGCAGGACCTCCCCCAACCTAAGTCCAATTATCCATTCACCACATGATCACAGTGTTGCGGGTGATGGCGATGCAATAGAAGATCCATCACCTCCACGACGGGATCCATCACCGCCACCGGCCCCACCATCTCCTCCACGACGGGATCCAACACCGCCACTGGCCCCATCTCCCGCACAACGTGATCCAACACCGCCACCTGCCCCATCTCCACAGCGAGCTCCAACGCCAAGAACAACAAAGAAGAGGCCCATCACACAAACAAAGGTGTCGGCCCCACCACCTCCGAAGAAGACAGCCTCTGTGAGAAATCCAGCTATTCCCAAGATGACAAAACTTCCCTATGACAAGACCGACAAGGAGAATAGAGTTGCAGTCCAAAAAGACGTGAACCTATTCTTCGAGGCTTCCATTGCTAGAAGTCGAGCGAAGCAAAACCCGGAGAATCCGTACCTTTTCGTACGTCCTGAAAAATTAAGGCAAACTGTGGACGCTCACCAGAAAAAGGTACGTGAATCCCGTAAGGCTTCGCCAAAATCAGACTATGATCGCACGCTCAGCAAATCAATTGAGGAGGCGAAGAAGACAAAGAAGAGAGCAAGAAAGGGTGTTGCACAGCTCGGGAAACAAACGCAGTAATCAGTGCCCCCTCTAGAAATCAGTAATGAATATGGTACAAACATGGACATCCTACAACGGACATATGGAGATGTGGATTCTGAGCAAATGCTCAAATTTTTCGCGGAAACTGGTCTAAACGTGGACAACATACTCGAACAAGCAGGCATCAAAAGTGCCCCAGTAGTTGATCAATGGAAGAAGGCTGATGTATATGGTCAAAGTCTATACAACCCTGGGGCCCTGAGGGATTTTGGTACGCAAATGTACTTGCTAAATCAGTGGTACCTAATGGCGTGTCGCAGAAAAGCTGATGACTATATTTGCGTCAGAATTAGAGACCATGATTACTTTCGTGGTGATGACATTATATTTGTTCAGTTTAATGAGTTACATCAGCTCTGCCACATGGACGCACTGGACAAATCTCTCGTCAGCTGCTATTGCCTGTAAGTGATTCTTTCTTTTAATAATCTCACTCTAGCTTATGTATATGTATAAGTAATTATCCTGATCACACTAGCAAGCGTGTCTATACATATGCAGAAACATGATGAGAGAACTCGGGCATAAAAATGACAAAGAGATTGGTTTCATTGATCCATATATCGTATTCAAGGACCCAAGAACTCTCCACGATATATGGAAAACTCAAACGGAGAGGCATCTCCGGAGGTTCTTGATAAACCAAAGAGACAAAAGATATATACTATTCCCCTACAACTTAGGGTGAGTGTTGTTATCATATGCACATTTTATTTTACTCAATTACCCAATTTGGCATAAAGATATATATGTTGACTCTATAAATAAATGCAGTTTTCACTGGATACTAATTGTGTTCGATCTCCACGAGAGTCATTTGCTAATCTATGACTCGTTGAGAAAACCACAAGAAGATTACCAAGATATGATAGACATTATCCGAGGGTAAATTTGATCTTTAAATAATGATTCCTGATCTTTAACTCTGCAATAGTTAATTAACGATCTAATTATTATGCACGGTTTGGGCTTGGTTTGTTGAGAAACACTGTCCGGATCTGAAAGCGCAACTTCCTGATCCACTACGACTAAATGTAATTAAGTTGTACTACCTCCCCGCATCTTTACCTTAATTAGCATGACTCAGCACACGCGCGCTTAGCCGAGAGTAATCTTTTTATATCTTGTACAGTGGGTTCTACGGTAGCCACCGGGAAACAATTTATGTGCGTACTATGTTTGCGAGTTCCTGACGGTGTATGAAAAAAGAACTCCTCTACAGAGTCAGAAAGTACGTAACATGTAAATAAATTCATTTTATTTATTTGTTGCTATTACATAAATATTATGTATGTTAATACTTTCTTTTTCCTTTAATGCAAATTGAAGGAGACATGGTTAAAGAATCAGGTGATGGACATGGTCCGACTCAAAGCAATTCAAGACACCATCGCTGGCTTGCTTAATGACCATGTTCTCAAGCCCGGCACCGAGTACTGGTTTAACAAGGACGATCTAATGAAGCCAAACCAAGATAAACACTTGTATGATATCTAAGTGGTGAACAATATTTGTGTTGTAAATACTAAGGATGTATGGATAATGTTGTAAATTTTATGTACATATGTATAGCTAGCCCTATATAATATATATATATATATAGTTTCATAATTTATTTGTGTGTAATTGTAAATTATATGTGGATATATATATATTATAGGTGCGCGTATACATATATTAGCATCGAAGAATACGTATTAGAAAACCTAATGTAACTGTAAAACCGAGAACAATAACCAATTAAAACGAAAAGAAAAAAAAGAAAACACCTTTAGTCCCGGTTGGTACCAACCGGGACTAAAGAGGCCAGCCCTGTGGCCGGGCTGGAGGCCTCTTTAGTCCCGGTTGGTATCACCAACCGGGACGGGCCAGGGAACCGGGGCTAAAGGTCGGATCTTTAGTCCCGATTCCTTAGCCCCGGCTCAATGCCCGGGACTAAAGACCAAAATGACGCGGGACTAAAGGCCCATCCTCCGGTAGTGTGAGTATTGGCCTATATAGCTGACGAACACTCGTAAATAAAAGCACACAAGCCGACAAGCCGCATGATCTACACGTACGAGGTCCTAAAAAACCATTAGTTGAAGATGTTTAATGTGGCAGTTATAATGTTATTTATTATGGACTAATATAATCAAGAACTTTTGCAAACGTGTTGACATGGATATATCATGTGCATGGACTCATCGAATGTATCGTGTACATGAATCTCTTGTCCTTGTTGGAACCACGCATGTAAGATATGGCTCGATCTGCCGGTCGCCCCACGGCGAACCACCGTTGGGTTGGAAATTGCGTTTGTCGACGACGACGTTGCGAATCCATCTCGATCGATCCAACAACTGTTTGCCAGCACAAGTATGTAGGGCGGCCGTCTTTCTCTCGCCGGCCGCGGCCGGTTGTCTCCGTCGGCGTGCGCTCGATCCCTTCGAATTCGAAGCAGTGCGTGCGCCACTATATATATCTATCCGTTGGGCGTGACAAGCTATGTCTCTATCCGGAGCAGTGTTCATTATTCAGTAGTCGTGCTATATATCTCCCAGCAGGACTAACACTAGATATTTTGGAAATATAGTTTTGAACAATAATATAACTGAAAAGCATAGGAAAAGGAACAAGTCGATCAGTATATGAGAAAATATATAGACTTTGTACACCGTAGCATCGTCGTGCCAAACCATGCATGCCTTCAGCCATCCCCACTCACTGTTGACGACTCGTACGTCCCACTAGCCACACGTTTATTTCTGCACATCGAATTATAGGAGTATTTATCTGCACCATCGTTTGCTGCGTAGTCGTCAAAGTTCGTTGGCCGCCGCCGGCGACCATGACGACTACATGCAGCCCGCGCGACTGTGAAACTTAACTACAGTAATTTATTTCGACAGGGTTGTCACGGCAGGCCGAGGCCGGTCACCGCACTCGCTTTGCATTGATGTTAACATTGCGTAGTATCTCTGTACGTTCGGCGTGTAAGTTATATACGGAGACAACAGATAGTGGCGCACATGTGTTACGCCCAACAGATAGATAGCGGAATTCTTAGAGTGGATAGCAGAATTCGGCTCACGCACATGTTACGCACTATTGTTAGAGCTTTAATACGTTGTGGGCTCCGATTGACCTAGGACTAAAGGGTGCTGGCTGGTGGGTGTAGTGACCTAGGGGTCTAACGCTATATACCACACACAATCGCTATGACCTCTGAGACATAACAGGCTCCCTTGTCACCATGTGACCCTTGAGATTTTCTATGTTTTTCCGACTATAGACTCTGATACCACTTATATTAGAGTATGCAGTGGATCTGACCTAGCTCGCTATAACCATGAGTCAGCGCCTCAGGCCCAGATCCAACCAACCTTGGCCCCCTAACTCAACCCAAAAAAGACTAGTCTTAATATGTTAGAGCTGCTGCCTCCTTATATGTTGTGTTCTCCTACCGTTAATTTTGGATGTGGAACTAAACCTAACTAGGATGATGAGAAACATTTTATTAAAGTTGTAGCTCTCTACGTGATCGACGACTTTGTAGTTGATAATTTTTTATTTAAAACTGTTTAGAGTCTCAAAGTATTGTTTTTAATGTCTCTGATTGACATCTAAAAATTTTAAACTATCTCGGATGCTGACATGGTTCATACCGAAGATGTAATTCTCAATACAATATATAACTTTATAGTTGAATTTTTTTAATATAAAGTCATTTAGGTCCGAAATATTTGTTCTAAGCTCAAAGATTTTGAAATTCAAAATTTAGAATGCCTAAATGACTTTGAATGTTCACATAGTTATTACCAAAATTGCAGTAGCCGACCTCATGAACATGTTTGCTATTGATAAATTTTTTATTTGAATTTTTTAATGTATCAGATATTTATTTTATGTTCACATATTTTGAGATTCAAATATATAAATTTTGCAGACAATCTCCCATATAGATACATCCTATACCAAACTTGTAGTGCTTGCCAAGATTTAAATCTTTATAGTTCAAACTTTTTATATTTCAGTTTATTTAGTTGCCAAAATGTTTAATATCTGACTACAAAATGTTGATATAAAAAGATTGAATCCTATGTATAATCACAAATGAGGTCGTGTTGTAGTAATAGAGATGTGTTAAGGTTTAGCACTAGGTCACAAGTTAGATTAGCCAACAAGACCATTTACGGAGGCGGACATGGCATTGATAGAGGTTGGCATCTTAAGTTACCCATTGTAACACCCTAAAATTTTCTCCAATTTAAAATAGGTGAAAATGAGTTGTTAATGAATTTTGGTGTGTATTTAAACTAGGGATTAAATAATTTTCACAAACTTAAAACCAAATTAGAAACATGTTGTTGCATTCATGCCTTTGCATTCCATTCTTCTGTGATGAGTGGCTTTTGCCACAAAATGATTTGAATTCATAATTCATTTGAAAAGAGTTTGAAATGCTTTCAAAATAAAAAGAAAAGTCTTTTCTTTCCCTCTCTCTTCACTTCCTCCCTTTCGGCCCAACCGGCCTGAAGGCCCAGCTTGCCCGGCCTGCTCCTTTCCGCCTCCTCCCCCTTTCTCCCGCGCTGGGCCGGACTCCCTCCTCCTCCTTCTCTCCCGCTCGCGGCCCAGCAGGCCGGCCCATCGTCCGCGTGCGCCTGCAGCCGCCGGCTCCCTCCCTCGCTGCGGCTGACCAGGCGGGCCTGCGCGTTAGTCATCTACCTCTCCTCCCGCTCGCCCGCGCGCAGAACCGCCTGAGACCGCAACCGCCGCACGCCCCACTTCCCCCGTCGTGGACGCGCCCCACTCCCACGTCCCCCGCCCCCTTCGTCTATTTAGCGCGTCCGCACCGCTCCCCGCTCCCCCTTTCCCCCATTCACCCGCTCCGCGCCCACACAGAATAGCTGCAACAATAGCGCCGAAACCGCCATAGCCGCCGCCGCCCGCCGCCGTTGCCCCGCCTCTCCTCTGCAGCTCCGGTCAATTCGACGCGGCGGTGTCATCTCCACCGAGTAAGGATCCTCCCTGTGCTCTCCTTTTGGTTGCTACCGGCCTTTGTCACTCACGCGCCCGCCGTTGTTCACAGAGAACACCGCCGGCCCCGTCTCGCCGTCCTCTGTCGTCCCCGAGCGCCTCCTCGTTTCGCTTCGCCCGTGGTGAGAACCCCACCATTCCCCCTTACCTTCCCATCCCCTCCCCGTGGCCGGAGGTGAGCCCTTCGGCCGAGTTGAGGAGCTCCGCCGCGCCAGCCATGGCGGGAGCGCGAACGACGCCGCGCGAGACGCCGCGACGTTGCGGCCGGTGTGCGCCGACGGCGCCCCCCTCTCTGCTCGCTCGCCCCGCTCTAATCTGGAGCATCCGGCGTCGATCCGACGGCCGTGAACGGCCGATACTCCTTTGGGGAGTTTTTGCTAAAGAGCCCCCGAGAAACTGCTGAATCAACCCGCCGTCCCCGGCCGGGTTAAATTCGATTTAATTTCGTTTTAAAAAATTCAATTTGAATTCACGTTTTAGCTCCGATTTGGTCCGTTCAAATTGCGTTAGGTTCGTAATTTAGTTGTCTATCTGTTAGTACCACTGTTAGGCAGATTAGGTCAGTTTAATTTTGAGGTTAGTGTTAATTAATTATAGGACATTAGAAACCCCGTTTCGGTCGTAACTTTCGTGTCTTAAGTCCGTTTTCAGTGAACCAAAAATCGATGTTTTCGTAGCGACGCGTACTACTGTTTTACCAAAGTTTTATTTCTGTTTATCACTGTTTGGTGTACTGGTCTAATTATAGTCCTGTTTGTCTTGTATGTATGCCCCGGAATGCGTGTGTGATGTCCTGTGTTCGAGTATAGATGGTGAGCAAGTCTGGTACGAGCATGAACCTGTCTTCGACGATCAGCAGAAGGACCCTCAGTGCACCGAGCAAGGCAAGTATAGCATGAGACTACCTTGATGACCTACTCACTTTATTAAATCATTTCATACTGCATGTGTATATCTGAGCAACCCTAGAAATCCACTTAGCTTTTGTTTACCCGTGATACTCTTGACACCTATGGGAAATTATCTGCATGTGGGTAGATTGCTAGTGCTGACTTATTTATAACTGATTCAGTCCACTGATAAATAATCATATGTATGAAATGATGCAAAATGTTTAATGCACTAACTGTTGGCAAAAGCTAGGATTTACGGTGCAACCATGAGTGCTACATGGCTCTGGTTTTAGCTTATTAACCTGGACCTTTTCTAGCTTGTTAGAGGTTACCCGAAAGGGCGCAATAGGGGCTTGTCACTTTGGGTGTAGGGCTGCTCATGTTCCTACGTGTATAGCTGCGATGGCCTTGTGCCATAGGAAAGGGGGATTTGCTACATCTGCCTGCCAAGAAAACCTAGCGGCCCTAACTTGTTAGACGAACCAGCGAAAGACTTCATAGCGTACCCTGCCCGCTCACCTTGGTAGTGTTATGGGGATTATTACCCCGAGCATCTGGGCAACACGGCTCATGGGTAAAGTTGCACAAACTCTGCAGAGTAATCAAACTGTTATAACAGCCGTGCTCACGGTCATGAGCGGCCCGGAAAACTGACGGACTAAATGGTTATTAATTTTTATTATTCTCTCTATTAATGGGTATAATTATGTTAATTATTTACCACTGGTGGATTACATGGATCAGGGTTCGATGGGAATAAGCATCACATACGTTTACCCAAAAAGATAAAACTGTGCCAACTTAAAAGCTAACTGCAGTCTAACCGTGTCAGCCATTTGAGCGTCATGAACCTCGTGCTGTCTTGTTAAGTACGATGAGTACTTACGCTGGTTTATTTTATTATTTTGGATAAAAATCCCGGATGGGCAACAGATGATGTTGGAGTTGGAGACTTCCCAGAAGACTTTTAGGCTAGCGTTTCCCCCAATCGGCAGTCCCTGTGATGGTTGCCCGAGAGAGTTGTTATCTAGTTTACTTTTCCGCTGTTGTAAGACTTTGTTGACATTATTATCGTGATGTAATGAACACTGTAATGGTGTCATTTTCTTAATTTGTCAGCTTGTGTGTGTGACTGATCTCTGGGCACACATGAGTTCGTTGTCTCAATTTTATTCTTAAAATTGGGGTGTGACACCCATTTATACAGAAAATATTGCCTGAAGTAGTGATTTTAAATAATATTTTTCACATGCACCTCTCTATGTGAACCCCTTGTAAAAATATCTGAATTTTTTTTATCTTCATGAATTGCACCCCTCCATTCTGATTTGATACAGGAGATGTTAATATATTTTTCTATAAACTCAATCAATGCTAGACAATTTGACTTAGAACAAAACTAAAAAATGTAGTTTGGAACAGAGATAGAGTGCCTTCTTAAATAAGCTGAGTTTGCCATTGACAACTTATCCGGGGATATATCATCGACATCCTTGTCTTTAGTATAAGTAAAGAGGTTGAAATACTTCACCCATTTCAAATTGTATTTCATTTTCATTTAGTCCTATGTCAAACTTTTCTAACTTTGATGAAGTTTACAGAAAATTATATATTGAGGTCTTGTTTAGTTCATGGGTGAAAAAATTTTGGATGTCACATCGGATGTTCCGGTATTAGTTTAGTCTATTAAAAATATATTGATAAGAAAACAAATTACATATTTCGTCTGGAAACCGTTAGATGAATTTATTAAGACTAATTAATCTGTCATTAGCATATGTTTACTATAGCACAACACTGTCAAATTATGGACTAATTAGGCTTAAAAATCGTCTCGCAAAGTTATCGCAATCCGTGTAATTCGATATTTTTGTAGTCTACATTAAATACTCCATGCATGTGTCCAAACATTCGATGTGATGAGTGAAAAGTTTTGGGAGTGAGAACTAAATAAGGCTTGACATCTATAATATCAAACAAATGCACTCTATAGACATATTTAATTGTGTATGTATGGAATCTTGATCTATATATGCTCTAAGTGTTCTGCATGTCTCTGTAAAAATATGGTCAAATCTGGAGAAGTTTGACTTAGGACAAATTTAAAATTATTTATAATTTGGAGCACAGGGAAGTATTTTGTAGGTATTACTGGACATTGTGTTCAACGTGATGTGATCCTCCAAATATTTCATTGTTCAGCGAGAATTCAAGGGATTATCTGGCCTCATGGAAAATTTGCATGAGAGTGCATCACTGGGTGCATCTGCAATGTCTGCCTGCATATAGAAGATTAAAGAATTTTCCTAATTCAAAACCTACCTTACACGTCAATCTTGCTTCGCGTATATACTGCAGATCCATATATCCTTGTTGACTCAGGTATCCTTAGTATGTCTGCCGTGACACCGCAATAATTGACATGGAAACCAACTATATCCTCCAAGGATCTCTTTGTATCCTTTGCAATGTATAGCAATAGCAATTTTGGTGAAAAAAGATCCTCCAATAGTGTCTTTAAATGGATCTCCAAATATAGCAGATATCATCTATTCGGGTTCTCGCTAGCCAAAAATTTGAGAGCGAGGATGTCTCTCCAGTGCACAGAAGATAAAAATCTATTAGAGGGTGAAAGAATATAGAAAGTGTTTTTATTAAAATTAAATGACTCTATAAAGAATGATTTAATGAGCAAATTTTACATAGACTCTTAGGATCTATTTGGATCCTTTCTTTTTAGATGATTGGAAACTATTTAATAGGCTATGCTATTTGACTTGAAATTTGACTTTCCACCACTCACTACCAAAATGGTGGAATTCTCCTAGTGTTTTTAAGTAGTAGTAAAACACTACCGCTGCTCATAACATATGGGAATCTCGGTAGGAGGCATTTAGTAGGAAAAATTTACACTAAATTTTGAATGCTAAGACACTAAGAGAATCCCACTTCACTAGGTGAAAATTAAAATTCTAGTTGTGATTTTGCAAAGTTCAGATATAAGCTTATCTTATATTCATGGAGTGAGAGATAGAAATTGATTTTATATATCTCATGCTATGTTTTTACTTTGCAACTTATACCACACCCTTCGGCTTGCTCCCCTAAAGGACAAGTGCAGTACATAAATATCTCGCTTGTATGGCCAAAAGTAGATACAAATATACTCGGCATATAACTATATATTAGCTTAATTATAATTATTAGAATGGACTTCAATTCTAAGGATCCAAACGGGGCCTTATAGATGCTCTTACATATATATGTGGAATATTTTTGTACAACTTCGCTTTAAATTAGGACTTTGAGCTATATTTGGTAGTAGAGGGTGGAGTTAGATTTGGACTATATAACCCGCTCCTCTCATACTTATTAGAGGAGGGATGTTGTAACCATGATGACATAGCTACAACACAGAGGGCGTTGTCATGTTGTCGGGACCCTGGAGTGGCTAGTGCTGCTGTTGGCAATTGGGGAGTCATTGCCTCGCGATATAGGCTTCAACTAAATCTCATCACCAGATATTTTGCCTCTAATGCTGTCTACGATCTTGAATGTTCATCTTGATATAGATCTTATTGGCGCTTCCTCGTGTAAAGCTTAGCTAACATATTGCCGCTGTGGAGCCTAATTTATAACATCATTGCTGGTCCAACCCACTAGCCAGCTAAAAAAGCTATTCCCTCCGTTCCAAATTATGAGTCGCTTTGATATTTTTTTGTTATATTCATTTTGCTATGTATCAAGACATATACTGTATCTAGATATATAACAAAACAGATATATGAAAAAGTCAAAGTGGCTTATAATTTGAAACGGAGGGAGTAATTATTAATGCATGATAGCAATTTTATTCAGCCAAGATATATAGTAGTACAAAAAAGCTCTATGCCGGCGGTGGGGTATAATTTTCATTGGCGGTTTTAGTTATCGAGCGTCAGTGCAAAGAAAACGGACTGTCCAATTCAAGAACCGCCAGTGAAAACACGTTTACACTGACGGTTTACTTAAGAAAACCGCCAGTGAAAATGTTGCATTTACACTGGCGGTTTGGTTAAGTGAACCGCCAGTGGAAACACCTTTATACAGGCGGTTCACTTAACGGAGCCGCCAGTGTAAATGCATCATTTTCACAGGCGGTTCCGTTAAGTGAACCGCCTGTGCAAAGGTGTTTCCACTGGCGGTTTTTTAAGCCGGCCACCAGTGGAAACTGTATTTAAATTTAAAAATTTTAAAATTTGAATTTTTAAAATACCTCAGATGGAGAAATGGCCAATATGAAAGTTGTAGATCTCGAAAAGTTATGAAACTTTGTAGTTGACAACTTTTTCATTTGAAATCATCTTGTCAACGAAAACTACGTTTCAAATTCTCAAATTTGAAATTCAAATTTTTATAAACGACCTCGGATGGAAAAACTACGAAAATAAAAGTTTTAGATCTCGAAAAGTTATGAAACTTTGTAGTTGACAACTTTTTGATTTGAATTCGTTTATGGCCTCAAATAAGTAAATTACACTCGGTTTAATATAATATGTGGGAACCGAAACGGAATATGAACGTATGTGAGTGTGTAGTGCTGTGGTAGAGGAGGCTCCGCGCGAGGGAGAGATCGCGGGTTCGAATCCTATCGGCCACGTTAGCCACGAATTTTGCGTGAAAAATGCCGCGACTTGCGACTTCAACGGAGCTGGAAAACGCCAGTGGAAATAAGTTCTGAACCGCCTGTATAGTATGTCTCTGTACTAGTGTGAACCACATGGTAACGACCAGCAGGTGTGTTTATACCAGCTAGCGGATGTTGAATTCGGTTGCATTAGAAAGGCTTATGTTGTCTTGTCTTTAAGTGTAACAGATCAGATGAGCAGCGTCTTGGGTGATGATCACAGTTGCTCATTGCTCATTGCTAGAGAGATGAGCAGCTAGCGTGCATGCTAGCATGCATGCTCTGTGTGATGACAGATGTATATTCGAGTTCATCAGATTTTGCACATACTAACATAAGAACAGATCGGATCAATGAAGCTGCCGCATGTTACGGCCGGAAAATCTGATGCTGACACCTTTGGCGTACCACATTATTCTCCTATGAACAAAGCATACGGCTGGAAAAAACTTTGACGCATCCACAATAAGCCAGAGCCAGGCCAGCCATCATGGACGTCGCTACTCGACCTCCAGCCCGCTATAAAACGCCATGACGTTCGGCCTCCTCTTACGCACTGCACACAGCTAGCAGCAGCACAAGCTACAAATTAGTAGTAGTAAGGCACGTAATTAAGGTTTCCAATGGCAGCCATGTGGACGCGCCTGGTCGCGCTCGTCGTGGCTCTGGTGTTTCTCTTCCTAGAGGGCTCGCCGGCGACGACGGCGACGACGACTGCCGACGAGCGGCTGCAGGAGGCGCAAAGCCTTCTCAGGCGGATCAACAAGACTCCTCTCGCAACCATCGAGGTAGACATATATATATATGTTGGCGTCACCGTTGCATGCATGGAGCAACGATCTTTATATAATTATTAATAACCATTCTAATTAATTAAAAAGGAATAGCCAGCGAACTCATTATTCTTGGTTCCAAAGTTACATTGATAGAGATAGATGACTTTCTGGTTTCAGCTCGCAGCCAATTGGTGCTGCTAGCTATTTATATGACAGCCACGTAAACATCATAGCACTGGTGCTACAACGTGTTTTTAGAACTTCTGTGCTAATGCATTTCTGCAGTCATCTTTGTTAATTTGGCCGTCTCTATAAATACATTTTCATCATAGACGGCTACTTTAAGAGAACTGCTTCAGCAGTGATTTAATTTAAGTTGTTTTAGTTAACTTTGTCATGATTCAAACAAGTTACACTATTACGGAACTGGTTTTCACAATCGGTTTATCACTACCGGTTTCACGGACCAGCTGTGAAATGACCAACCATTTCGGATATTTTGGTCATCACTGCCGGTTTATATCACTACTTGTTTTAGCTATGAACCGTTAGTGATATTGGGTCATCACTACTGGTTTTTAACTAAAACCACCATTGATACTATCAATGTCGGTCCATGGCTTGAACTGGTAGTGTTAGGCTGCACAAAAAACTTTATAACTTTCTCATATGATGTCTGATGAAGACAAACTTTATATCAAAGTTGTAGTACTTGACGATATCTACAACTTTGTCAAAGTTGACAATTTTTTCATTTAAAATCGTCTCGATACCAAAATCTTTTATTCATAAGATTACATAGAGTTTATACAAAGGTCTACAAAGTCACGAGTTAGTTGAGTCAATTTGAATGTGTAGTAGTAGAGAATGATCTAGAATGAAGAAATGACCTAAACAAAACTTGTAGATCTCAAAAAGTTATGCAACTTTGTAGTTGACAACTTTTCTATTTGAAATCATATATCCAAACGACCTCGAATGGAGAAATGACCAACACAAAACTTATAGAACTCAAAAAGTTATGAAACTTTGTAGTAGACAAATTTTTCATTTGTCATTTATCTCAGTAAAATTATGTTTGAATCTCCTTACATTTATATCACATTTGAAATTCAAATTCTACAAACAATCTCGGATTCAAATTCTTCACACGATCTCGTATGGAGAAATGATCAAAACAAATATTTTAGATCTCGAAAAGTTATAAAACTTTATAGTTGACAATTTTTTATTTGAATTCTATTAGGGCCCTAACTAATCATTTCAAAACCGAACAAATATAGAATGAGGAGGACGAATATCTAATTTGGACACAAGTGTCTTATAGGTGGAGTGGTTAGGGGACGAATGCGCAAAGCTAGAGGTCTTGGGTTCGAACGCTGCTTGCCGCTAAGCGTGCGTTTTTTGAGCGAAAAATTGTGCGACTTAGGACCGTATGGGTGTGGGTAGCTGCTAGTGGCTTGCCCAGTGATAAATGTTTTTCTTGCTATTTCTTAAACCCACTTTATGGATTGCCCACTTTGCCTAGTGAACCCCTTATATGTAGTAGTGTTTTTATAGAAATTACACAAACATATGCAACTTCAAACACTAACCTATAGGAGACTCCATTGGACAGGCACATGATCAGTCGTTGGAACTCACAAGTCATGCTAATTATCGTGCGTAAAATGCACCCTTCGCAGGAGAACCGGCGCTGAGGTCTTGGTTCGAACGCTGCTTGCCGCTAAGCGTGCGTTTTTTGAGCGAAAAATTGTGCGACTTAGGACCGTATGGGTGTGGGTAGCTGCTAGTGGCTTGCCCAGTGATAAATGTTTTTCTTGCTATTTCTTAAACCCACTTTATGGATTGCCCACTTTGCCTAGTGAACCCCTTATATGTAGTAGTGTTTTTATAGAAATTACACAAACATATGCAACTTCAAACACTAACCTAGATCTTCACGTCACTGCTGGTTCAAAATCCCCCTTCACTGTCAATTTTGAACCGACAGTACCGTACAGGCAAATGTGGTTCATAAGAACCGTCAGAGATGTGAAATCCAAAAAAACAGGCTGAATTTTTTTTATAATTATATAGGAGACTCCATTGGACAGGCACATGATCAGTCGTTGGAACTCACAAGTCATGCTAATTATCGTGCGTAAAATGCACCCTTCGCAGGAGCACCGGCGCTCGAACCCTTAACCTCTTGCTCCGCATGTTTGTTCCCTAACGACTCCAGCTGCATGTTGTTTGTGAACATATGAGAGTTTCGTCATAGCTATTTTATGACATTAAGATTTTAAAATGAGTATTTGTGACCCTAAATAAATTCAAATAAAAAAGTTATTGACTACAAAGTTTTATAACTTTTTGAGATCTGCAACTTTTATTTTGGTAGTTTCTCCGTCCGAGGTCGTGTACAAAATTTGAGTTTGAAATTTAAAAAATTCAAATATAGTTTTCTATGACAAGATGATTTCAAATCAAAATGTTGTCAACTACAAAGTTTCATAACTTTTTTGGATCTACTACTTTTATTTTGGTAGTTTCTCCATCCGAGATCGTTTATAAAATTTGAATTTCAAATTTTAAAAATTCAAACGTTGTTTTGCTTATCAAGATGATTTCAAATAAAAAAGTTATCACCTACAAAGTTTCGTAAATCTCTGAGATCTACAATTTTTATTTTGGTTATTTCATTATTTATTTATTTGATATAGTAGTAGTAACATTATTCATAAATGTTACATGTTCCTTCTGTGGTTTATGAAACTATAAGAGAGATGTAAATTTTATGAATAACGTTATTATCGCTTTATCGGATGAAGAAATAACTAAAATAAAAGCTCTAGATGCTGATATATTCTACAACTTCTATGTCCATGACTTTTTCAGCTAAAATCATTTAGTGTTCCAAAGTAACGTTTGAAGTTGCCATTTTTTAAAATTCAAAATTCAAATACATAAAACATAGTCACATGAAAATATGGATAAAATAATCACTGTGATAACACAACAAATTGACAGAAAATGATTTTAGAATTTTTTTAAAAAGAATCATCAAATTTGAAGTTAGTACGAGGAAGAAAGACTAGTTTCAAGTTTTAGTCTGATTAAAAACAGAAATCAGAGTTCTTCAATAATTTTAAAATTCAATTTCAAATAGTATTTTGAAGTATATTAAATGATTTCAAATAAAAAAGTTATCAACTACAAAGTTGCATAACTTTTTGAGATCTACAACTTTTGTTTTGGCTTTTTCTCGATCCGAGGTCATTTGAAAAATTTAAATTTTAAATTTTAAAAATCAAACATAATTTTAGTATTAGTGTCAATTCTTAGCTAAAACCAGCAGTGTTGACCCAATATCACTGCCGATTTGTGGCTAAAACCGATAATAAAGACTTGGATATCTGTGTCGGTTGGTCTTATCACTGTCGATTTTAGCCAAAAACCGTTAGTGATGTGCCGGGAGGAACTGTCACTATCGGTTTTTTAAAATCTGGCAATGATGAAGCTGGCGTGAAGACTAAATCTGTAGTAGTGAAACAACAAGATGGATAGTGATGAAGCTGGTAGTAAAGACCAAATCTGTAGTAGTAAAACAAAATGTGCTATGAAAAAGATATTTCGGTAGCCTATTTATTTGGTATTGCATATATCAATATATTCTATGTAAGCTTATTCAAATTATAATAAGTTTGTCATAGAACGGAATTAAAAAAACTTATACAATTTGAAACATGTTGTGCAGTGTTGTCCCACCCTCTGCCCAACACCTTATTTGGAGATCCATTTAAAGAGGCTGTTTGGAACAGATTTAAAAAATTTATAATTTGAAACATGCGTTTTTCCTATGAAGTTGAACTTATTCCTTTGAAATTTATACGCAATTCCTGTAATGTTCTGGCACTACCAATGGCCCCATATTATAAAATATTTAATTAACACCATATTTCAGGGACCACACACACATATCTAAGAACAACTTAATATATCACCAACTCGTTTCAATGATTCAAATTCATGTGTCAACAAAATTTTATTCAAGACAAAATATTCATCACATATATTGTACAAATAATGTGAAGACAGAGTAATTAGTCTTGTATTTCGTAGTTCGTCATCAGGGCTAACAAACTAAAGTAGCCGTCCTGGCAAAAATTCTGTCATCAGTCAGATGCTTGTACGTTCAGTTTTCCGAGCAAACTACATGGAAACAAGGACAAGAACAGAGTAAATATGGTGATAACCTTGTTTTCTACACACATACTATACTAGTACACTTATCTTGGTTGACTTACTTAATGATTCATTATGTACCTCCTGTTTTCTCCAAAGAACTCATGCCCGTAGTATTTGTAAGAAATATATGACCCTTCTTCCTTTGGAAAATGTATACAACTTCTAACAATAGTGATTACCATGATAGACAAATTTGAAAGAACTTATATGAATGACACTACTGTGATAATATTGTGGATTGGATTTTGAGTCTACCTTGTTTAAGCCACGAAACACTAGCTCCTTTTTGTTTCATCATAGAATTATTGATTGCTCATCAAAATTCATCATATGTGGACATGGAATATTTAATGCCTTAGACATTTGTAAAGCTAAATGATGGAAGAGCCACTTGAACATTATCATCTACTCTAAATTTACATGAAGAAGGACTAAAGCTTCTGTTAGAAAAAAAAACAATAATATTGTTTTGTCAGATAAGTTGCTGAGATATACACTGAATCAGATCAAGTAGTTCTTTGAAAATTGCTTTCCGAGTATAGTTTTGTCCATGAACTGTACAAAGAACATAGTAAAGGGCCACGGCTGATTGAAATTGCACACAATCACCCAAAAGCTCATCACATATTTTATTGAACATTAATATATGAGTGGCATGTACAATTTGTGCATCATAGTTTCTCCCTTTTTCAACATTGTTCCAACCACTACTGACTCCGAGAAATTAACAGAGCCCAGATGGAGATACCATAGACTGTGTGCACATCTCCAAACAACCTGCATTTGATCATCCCCTGCTCAAGAACCATACTATCCAGGTTTCTCTTTACTAGCACCAATTCCCTTTTGATTTCTCTGTCAGTTGCAGAAAAATATTCAGTGACCACAACCATCACAAATGTATTATTATATCACTCAAATGTCGACTTTTAGATGCGGCCTTCTTACCACCCAAGAAGCCTATATCAAAACCACAACACTACCTCCAATGAAATCACCCAAACATGGCATCAAAATGGCAAGTGCCCTGAGAACACCATACCGATACAAAGAACCATGGTGGAGGATGTCCTAAGGGCAAGTTCTATCAGTAGGTATGGAAAGAAGAGGCCCAGGAGCATTCCAAACAGTAATTCCATAAATGGCCCTAATACGCCAAATGTATTGAAAGGTCACCAGGTAACAAAGTTTTATTCAAGATTCAACTTCATGTTATTAATAAGCTCCATCTTGATTCTTACAATTACTTCTAAAATTGCCCATTTAACTTTATTTTCTCTCCCATGGAGCAGCATGCTGTAGCAGCTGCACAGAACAATAAGTGCTATGGAACCAAAGCCTCCTTAAATTTGTGGGAACCAACAATTGCGCGGGCAAATGACTTCAGCTTATCACAGCTCTGGGTCACTGCAGGTTCCTACGACAACAATGACCTTAATACCATTGAAGCTGCATGGCAGGTCAGACCTGAAGTGGAAACCTAACACCCACAATATTTTCTGCCTTGTTTGTTTTTTGTTGGCATCAGGAAAGGAAGAACATCAAATGCTCTTGTGTCCACGCCCTGTAGCTCTCTTCCACCTAATAAACAGGTCCTAGGTGTCAATTCTTATATATAGATAGATACCATCATGATATTATATAAGCCCTCAGCATTCTTTAATGATGCACTAAAATGTTGTGCTACCACTTCCATTGTAACTAATGGTCCTTTTCTCTATACAACATTGCAGATTTATCCAGCTATGTATGGGGATAGCAATACTAGACTCTTCATATACTGGACTGTAAGATAAACTACACATTCCTTTTTGTTTGCATTAAAAATATTGATCCTTTTTCATTAAGGATGGGATACTAACTTTCTATTGATCGGGAACATTATAGCGGGATGCATATGAAAGCACAGGATGTTACAATCTAGGATGCTCAGGGTTCATTCAGACAAACAATCAGATCGCCATCGGTGGTACCTTGTCCCCTATGTCCACCTATGGTGGCACACAATATGACATCGATATTTTAGTTTGGAAGGTAATGAAATACATAGCATCACATCCAAATCATCACACAAAATTAAAGTCATGAATGGGCATAGAGGATCCATGCCAAATGCATTCTTCTTTGTTCTTCTTTAATATACTATGGCTCGCATCCTTCTTTGTGTGTCTATTAATTAGCACGTACTCAAGTAATTGACCATGTTACAGTTTTCTCATGTTCTACGCTATATGTTCCTATTCATACAATTGGTTGACATATGAATAGACTTTGCACATCTATCATTCGTCGTGTATTTGAATTTGCTTCTTAATCACTGATCCCAGGGAGCTTCTCTGTTGCAATAAAATTACGATCAACAAGAATAAGGCATTCATGCTAGTGCGTCAAAAAAATGTTTGCAATAAACCCCTCAATGTTATTCACCAGAACAAGTATTCCGAGTTCTACAAACATGTTCTGCAAAAGCAATTCTTATATTACGTGCTTGCATGGAAAATAATAACCATGCACACTGATTCAAACTTACCAGTAGAAAGGTTTCTCATACGTGTTTACACAGTTTACTATATATATGTTTTTGTTGAACATGTTTAAAGATGCAACATTTATCTTCCATTCCAATATATGGGACGAACGAACCTGACATTATGCATATAAGAAACACATAAACTCACTTTTGTTGATGCATCATTTTTTCAATTAAACTCTCAACTAACTTTTCACTTGCAGGACCCCAGTGGGGGCAATTGGTGGCTGCAAGTGGGAGGCTATGACTTGGGTTATTGGCCATCCTCAATCTTCTCGTACTTGCAAAATAGTGCCTCTTCTGTCGAGTGGGGCGGTGAGGTATTCTCGCCCGATGCTGGCCAAACTTCGACACAGATGGGTAGTGGGCACTTCCCTAATGAAGGATTTGGCAAGGCTAGTCACATCAAGAACCTCCTAGTGGTAGATTCGTCAAACACCCTCCAATCGCCAAGTGGCGTGAACTTGCTAACTGAGCAGAGCAGCTGCTATAATGTGCAAAGTGGTACGGGTGGTGGCTGGGGCACATACATCTACTTTGGGGGACCTGGGAAGAACCGTAACTGCCCATAGTAAAATTAATTGAACTACCTTTATAGTAAAAATATGTCGTTGTCACATGACAACTACCTTTATGTATTACTATACGCCCAATAAGAATTGTTAGGGTCTATATTAATGCAAGCAATATGCATTTCCATGTATTGCCCTGCAATGACCAATTGATATGTATACATCAACATTTGTAAGAGTCGTGAAGAAGCATTAAAAGCTTACACCAGATCTATTCATGTTTCAATGCATGTTCTTGAATATGGAATATGAACCTTTTCATTGTTTGTGTTATTACAATTGTACAGTCCTTTCAACAAAGAATTGAACTACATGATTTTAAAGACTGAAATAATTGTTTTCTTATGTGAAATAAGTGTGGTTATATTTATTTCTTGAACTACAACAATGAGTTTTAGAGATGCTCCTTTTTCAGAGATGGGTCAACAAAAAATTATCTATGAAAATGGTTCTAGAGATGGCACACCTCTAGAAATCGATATGTAGAGGTAGTTGGTGGTTTTAGCCGCTTCTAGAGTTGTCCTCTATTTTGAGAGGCAGCAAGAAAGCCCAACCGCTTCTTGAAGTCTCATTTTTAAGGACCACTAGAAATAGAAGCATTACCACACGTGCACGTTGCCTGGTAATAGGATTCACTCAGTGTTTATATTTTTTTGCCATTTGTTTTTGGCTGGTTTGCAAATTTTGTAAAATGATTTGTAGAGATCAGCCGCCTTGCCGACCACCTTTACAATATCAAAACGAGAGATATAGGTGGACCAGACAAACGCCTCTACAAACTTAAACTTAATCTAGCTGGCCCTAAAAAGCAATTTTGTAGCAGGGCATATATCTTAACCAATATTTCGTTTCTAAAGACAACAAGCTTAGGTTGAAAATTTAGGGTCCTTTCAGCATAGCTTTGGATCCATCTTCTTGTAATTCTTGCCATCATAAAACACTAAATGTTGGGGGAAGCAACCACCGACAGGGACCCCCCCCCCCCCCCCCGCAGTTTTTCCCGTGACCCTAGCTCGAGGATTGCAAACCTTCGCTTTGTTCGCGAGTCATGTGCTAACCCGTGACCATGGTTTTTTCTCTTTTCCTTCGGTAGGGCCTCGGAGCGGTTTGGCGCGAGTCTGCGGAGGGTCCTCAACGCGAGGGTAGGTGGCGGAGAACTCTTGTGATCCCCCCAGGCCCGTGGGTATGGGGCTTCTTTGTCAGAAGGGCAGCGACAATGGAAAAGGCGTGTCGGGAGTAGTTAGGTTTGTTGTAATAGTACCTTTTTGCCCTCAATATGATCCGCGACCATTAAAGGGCAAACTGTACCCTAACGTAATTGAACCGCGCCCCTTGGTATGCCCTGTAAGTACCCAGGGTGATACAGTGTATAGAGGAGGGACAAAAATTGAATGAACATTTAATTCTGGCCCACCCCCCAGGCTACAACAATTTACCAAAAAATAGCCTGCATAAAGGATGTATGTACAGTTGCAATTTTCAAAGATTAGATCATTGTGACATATCCATATTGTGCGACATAATACAACACACCAACTAAAATATATTTCTTCTCTTTTGAATCAAAATTTGCTAGCTAACTCGCTAACATTTATTCTGGTCATGGAGGTCTATGATTCCAAGTCCTCCTTGGTCTTAGGACGGAATAAGATGTCCCATTTTGTAACGTAATATTTCTTTTCAGGGACAACTTTTGGTATCTCAAAAAGGACACTATGAACATGGGTAGACCATTGAGCACTGAATTTAGAAGGACTAATGTGATTCCATAAGTTAAATGCTTCGATTTCTAGCAAATTAACTTAAGATAAATGCTTGGCTTTCTAGCAAGTCAACTTTTTTCGAACCTATCTTCGATGCTTGTTCTGTCTATGCATGTATATTATCATGATGTATTGGTATACCTAGGTTTCAGAAGTGACATTCACCCATGTCACATCCAAAGAGATTAATATATTGGCCGTCGAATTCTTTTGCTTTGCTATAACAAAACATTTAAGATTTTGCTTTTATGAAAGTTGATTTTGAGACCCGATGGCTGTTGAAGAACACTCAACAAAAGTTTCATGTTAATTAGGATAAGCATATCTGCTATGACATTGAATAAAAATGGGTGATATCGGATCCTCCCATATTTGCTTTTCCTCAACTCAGCATGCTGCATGCTGCTTGCGCGCACAACGAAGTCATCCAGCGTAGTACTCGATAAAGCTGAGTACATGTGCATTATTTATTTACAGCCAAAGAACATGTAGCAGATTCTTCACGTCCATTTCAACATGGGAAATTAAAACTGTACGCAAGCTTTCCTCGAAGACTTGGACCAGGAAAGTTTTACACACGTATGTAGTACTGTACCCAACTAGCATTACAAAGCGCCAAGCCAGATTTATTATTTCTTCAACGAAGTTTATCGATTATTATTATGGACTCAAATTTATAACGTCGCCTGGCCAAAAGACGACGACACGCTAGATGGCAACCACGATCAAACGTCGCATCTCGTCCGGGCGCTCTGTTCCACCGAGCCAAACATACCAAATTTTCCACACGGTCGTCCTGACGACTCCTGGTGGCGAGAGGCAAGTCTCCGTGGGGCTATCATTTACGAATGCATCTCCCCGAGAAAATATTTTTACAGTTTTGATGCGTGCGTGCTCCCTCCATTTTGGCACACTTTTGTCGCTCTTCGCTGAACTTTTTTTTTTCCGAATCGGACCCTACAGATAGAGATACTCGCAGATGGATGCAGACTTACCCCAATGAATAGACACACAAATCCTTCCACTACAAGCACGTCCGAAAGACCGAGCTGATAAATTTTGTGATTGGAACTTCTAGGAAACATGAACTTTTAATTACAAAGGCGGTTTAAAAATGTCAGTCTCTCAAAATTGCTAGTGAATTTATTTTCGTCAATTCAGTTATAGAGATGGGCCTCTTTATGGCTCCGCCTCTAAAAACAGGCCTAAATCCGAGATGACCCATTAAGAGGGTCATGTATATAAGAAATATTATGTTCCTCAAAACAACCACCACCACCACTTTTCTTTCCCCCATGCCTCCCACACCATGGTTTCTTGCCCCTTCTCCTTGGTTCCCCTTTGCCTCCTGCCTCTTTTCTTGCACGTATTTAATCAAAAATAAAAAACAAAGAAAAACATCCATAGGTGTGCAATTGGGCCTGGTTAGGGCCCAACACGGTAAGAAACTTGTTAATCCGTGACGAATTTTTAGTGACAGATTTAGAGAACGTCGCTAGTAGTGCAAATCTCCAATAATCCATTAAGTCACAGAAATAGATATCCAGCCCAAAGCCCAATACCCGCTCACATATATATGGGTGCTCCAAAACCTAGCCTCCATCGACCTGCTGCCTCTCTTGTCCGCAACAGCCGCCGCCGCTCACCCCAGAGGCCCAGACCATCCCAACTGCCTCCTCCTCTGCACTAGTAGTGGTCGTCCTCACCTAAGCCGATGCGGTGGCCCTCGGCGTGGAGGAGGCGGAGACTGAGTCGCTGAGGACGATACGTGGATGAGACAAAGGGCACTGCCCTACCCAGCCGCTGCCCCCACCCCAACCCTCGGCAGATCTAGCCCTCGACGCGGAGGAGGCTGAGGGCGTGGCGGTGCCCTCACCTAGCCCTCGCAAGATTCGGACCCCGGAGCGGAGGAGCTTGGCGCGGCCATCGAGCTCAAGGAGCAATCCCACTCCCACGTCAGGTCTGGTTCCTCGACTGTATCGTCCATGGCACTTCGCCGCTGGATTTTCACTCCTGGTCAAGGTGCTCAAGTGATTCATGTGCTGCCGCATCTGGTCCTATATCCACATTTCTCCTTCCTCACCAATTCGTTCACTAGTAATGGCGCAGCTCCAAGCAGGGATGGCACTAGCATGCCGGCAGTGGGGACGTGCGTGCTAGGGTCTAAGGGTCGAGGGAACCTGAAGTGCCATAATGCTAATATCTGCTGGTTGTGCCCAACCAAGTATGTATTAGCTTCAGTACATTCCAGTGTATTTTTATATGATTTTCTGACTAGAAATTTCATATCACTAAAAGAGGTCTCTGCTTAGCTTGCATACATAATTTAATAGCTAGTTTTATATTATTTATATGAATCAGTTTAGATGTAATTTTAGATACCAGTTGTATTTCTATCTTATTATATGCTAGATGTGAAGCTGCATCATTCTTGGATGATGAGTATGTCAGCCACTAAAATGATCCTCTAACTAACATGAGCCTCTGCACATTAGCTTTTATTACAAGGAGCCATGATTCATTTATAGAAAATTTCAGGCATGATGGTACACTTCATTTCCCTGTGTAGATTCTTTTTGCAAGAGGAACTGCTGTAATTTATGCATTTGTAGTGTAGGGACACTGTAATGCTGTATATTTTTGTAAATAGTGAGAGAAACCATCAGGTGTGTGCACTGGTCAAAAGTATGTAAAATACAGCATTGCTGTTCACTTGTTTATACTGCCGAACATAGTTTAAAGTATTTATTTATAAATGAAATACTTGCTAAAAAGTATATACTTTAGTAAGACAGGTTGTTGGACATGTTTTAACTGGGATTTGGAAGTATCTGAGCTGATTCTAACTTGTATCTTTTTCTAACTGAATTTTTCTGCAGCGATAATAGTTCTCATTGACACTTCTGTGCAGCCTCACAAAGGCTGTGTGTGCCTTCAGCGACCAACGTATGAGTCCATCAGGATGCAGCAAGGTGAGGTGAGCTAGATGTTTACATAGATCTAGTACAGAGGATGTTGTATGTGTAGTATGTCCTTAGTTGGCCTTTCGATCTTGTGAGAGGAGCAAGGACAGCTAAGCTACATTAGACTGTCAAGAGTACACTTGATAAGTTACTGAAAATACCTGTTGTATGAATTTGTAGCAAACAAGACATCCTTGATTTTGTCCCTAGATAATTAGCTCGTATTTATAGTAGCCTAGCTTCAATGTTTGGACACTGATAGCTGACTAAGCACTAGTGTCATTATGAATGGATGTGCTCCTAGCAACTTTCACCGAACTATTTTTGAGGATTTTTCGTTCTTCCTTTTTGGCTGCATTTTGAGGTCAAATTGTTGGGGGCAAACCAGTGCTAGGATATGTGAGAAGACTTAATTGAACCAATCTCCTCACAAGCACATCTGATTTTGGTTTTCCCCAAATTTCCCTCCTTTTTCTAGGGTTCTTAATTTTTTGAATTTCGCGAGAAATTTTTTATCTTAGATGACTTAAGTTGGGATTGATTTCTGGAAATCTTGTGAGGCTATGATTAAGTTCTCTAGCTTTTGTGTTTCAATTTCGTTCTTTGTGTGATTTTTCAGATAAGCGTTGTGTGCAGCCCTGTTTGCTGTGTTGTTTCTGACAATAACTTGGCAGGATTAGTTTAGTTTAGAAAAGGAGCAGCAAATAGTTTGGCTTATGTCTATGAATTTTAGTTAGGTTTGGTGTGCTGTTAGCTTCCTATATTGGTACTGAATCTCCAATGTTCAGTCGCAGTACAGCTTCAGGTTTCAGTTCGGGAACAGAAGCTTTTTGAATTCAGTAAAATTTCTTCGGGCTTAGTTTTTTTGGTTGGCTGATTTATATGGAGCGCATGACTCTTGCTGCATGCATCATTTACTTTTAGGTTCAGTAAAATGTTTCTCTAGCAGCAAGTGTTCAACGACAAGTGCAGTACTGCAATAGCAGGGAAGTTCAGTGTGTTGCTTATTTTTAGGTTTGCACTATGAAATTTATTTGAGAGCAGCAGCTTAGCATGTCTGAAATGAGTTTGTATTTTGCATTACTTCACTATGTGACTTCTGTTGTTCTAGAGAATAAATACAATTGTACTAGCTCTGAACAAATGCTATGTTTTCATGCATGTGACAGATCAAATAGAAGTGACCTATGTATTTACAGTTGTGGTGTGTTTTGCTGTAGGGTGACAAATCAAATGGAATTATAGTGCATAGTTTGGAGGATGGGCAATCGGGATGTTCAGCAGCAAGAAAGTTGCTCCTGCTTCTAGCTCAAGCTCTCAAGCCAACACCCCCATAATGTAGTGCATGATGATTGGACATAAATGTTATATATTGTGTTAACCAATTCTTGTAATTTGTTCTGCTAGATGAAAACTTTTAGGTGATCTATTGTTGGATGAAAACATGAGACCTTGTATTTGATTAATGGATGAAAACTTGATTTATTACCTGTGATGTGTGTTATGTCATTATGTGATTTCTAAAAATCATCTAGAATGATGTCAGCATCCATGTCAACACCGACATTGGTGTCTACATCACCCCTAATGTCAGCGTCCATGTCATTGCTGGCTCAACGTCCACATCAGCATCCATGTCAGCATAATGATGAGGTGGATGTTTAATCCGTGACGGTTATTTTTCGTCACAGGAAATGGGCTTGGAGTGGGCTAACTAGGCCACGGGCTCTACCATGACAGTTTAAGATCGTCACCGATTGTGTTAATCCATGATGGTTTCCGGCAAATCGTCACCGAGGTTAATCCATGACGCTCAATCCATGACGATATCTAAAATCATCACAGATGCTGCATAATGACAATTTTTTGGTGATCCGTGACGAAAATTTTTCATCATAGATTAACAGGTTCCTTGTAGTGCAATTTGGGTTTCCAGGGCACTGACTGCAACCATGCCATCCTGCACGCTGCCACCACACCATCTTGCATGCTGCCCTACACAACACCGCCATGTTGTTTCGTCTAAACACCTCGACGGAGCATCTATGATTTGGGAGGTAGATAGAGAGCGAGAATGGGCAATGATGGTCTCAAATTGAAGAGAGGAGAGAGAGAGAGAGAGAGGAAGGGAAAACCGTAGATATGCAGCCTCCTAGCTTGGATCCATCGAGCTGGCCATAGATCTACTGCTTCTGGACCACCTCCACTATCGGGGCACATACAACCTGTCACTAGTTTGAGAACCTTCGCCACTAGACCACCTCCGTGATAGCTTCGACCACCAGGGCGGGCATGGCCTCCGCTGCATGGGCACGACCCTAGTCATGGTGCGGCCTCCACCGACGATGCATGGCCTCTACCCACCAAGGCGAGACATCCATCTATGGCCGTAGGGGGTGCTGCATGTAGTGTCTGGGTTTGTAACCATGAGATGCATCGTGGTTGTTCATCAGATGTCAGAAGTGTGGCTCTTCGATGCCACGGGTATTCAAAAACACAAGAGAGACACAATGATTTATCTTGGTTCAAGGTATCGAGGCCTTATGACCCGTAGTGAGGTGTTCATCATGTTAAAGAGCACCTAAATTGGCGGGTTACATCGAAGGAGAAAGGGAGATAGGTAGGAGATCGCTCGGAGCTATCCTACGGCTTGTCGCAGTGAGGTTTCTCCCCAGCGAGTAATGAAATCGACCCTCTCTCTTGCTGTTTCTCTCCGTTGCTTTCTCTGGCCAATGCTTCTCCTGTCCAATCGGCCTCTAAATGTTTAGTCTGTTGCCCTTGGTTGTTTAGGAGCTGACCCTCCCCTTATATGTCGAGGAAGGTTATGTACAAGTTGGTTTGGGTGTTTTGGTCTATATGGTGCAAGATGTCGCTGCCGTGGCGTTGATAGACCATGGCATTGTCGTGGAGTCAATTGGCTGCAGGTGGCCGCCTAACATCTCAGAGGCTCCCTGTGACTCCCGACCGTTAGGGGCCATCTGCCCCGGTTCGACCTCCATTGGGTGCGCCTTCTCAAGGCTTCCTTGCTGTGAAGGAGCCCGGTTGGGGGCGCTGAGCCCTGCGGCCCTGGAGCTTGTGAAGTAGCTAGTCCTGCAGTGTTACGCGGGCTAACAATGTCACGCTTTAGTTGAATGGATTGACACCATGGGATCATTGTACCTGCCAGGGCTTCAATTGCCTGGCAGGTTGGTCATGGCTTGAGATGTCGGTCTCCTTCCCAAGTGTTGGCTCGAGTTAGAGCTAGATTAGAGTCAAGCTCGGGCTGCCGTCGCTCATGTGCCTATGGCTATGGCAAGCCCCTATCCTCGATCATTGACCATGCGCGTGCTCAGGCTCTACCTGACTCCTGACCAGAGGGTGCGCACAAAGCGTACCCAATGGGTATGGCCTCCAAGCCCCCGAGAGATCTTGAAAGGTCGCTTAGGGGATCTTTCAGTTGGGAGCTCTTCCCAGAGAATTAACATAACCCTATATTTGACTAAGATAGGTTGACAGAGATTGAGGCACGCGTGAAGATGAGGGCGGGGGAGACAGCGACAACGACAGCTGATTGAGGCAGAGACTTTTAGAGAGATAGATGAGTTGTCAATATATAGCTAGGGTTTTTTAGTGAGACGAAATGAGCCTCCACATTTTTAACAAAGGCAGGACTTTTGAGAATAGACCTATATTTAGAGATGTAAATTGACTAGGAGAGACATGCCATTATATTTTTGGCGACCAATGTATATCCATTTTGAGAGACTATCAATTTTTGGGCACCTCCATAAATCGATTTTGAGAAACAGAGAATCATTGGCTGTCTCCATAAATAAAATGACTGCCTCTAAAAATCATCAGGTATTTTAGGATACATGTGAATTTTATGATCATCTCGGTTAATAAATCTACCATGTGTCCCAAAATCATTTTAGTAGTAGTGGGTGACAGTGGAACAAGGTGTAAGACTGAGATAGAACACTGATGGATCTTTGTCCCTCTCATATGAGGAGGCGGTGGAATTGGTTCTCTGCCTGAGGAGATGGCAGATCATATCAAAATGGGGAATGAGGAAGCCACTAAGAGACCTCTCGGGCGAACACCAAGGTGAGCCCCTTAGTGGATGGACCTCTCTGTTATGGGCAACAGCAGTCAAGTGAGCCCTTCTTCCATCGTCAATCTCAAGACTAATCACCACTTGAAAAATGATTTTAGGAGACAGGGTCAAATCATCTTTTGAGAAGGGCACAAGTAATGATTGCCTCCGTAAATGGAAAGAAAGGCACTAGAAAAAAGACTGTCTTTGAAAATAATCACATCTGAAAATCTAAGCATGCACAAGCCTCTTTCTCTATAAGGCTCACCTTCATAAATCAATCTTCAGAGAGAGTTGTCTTATAACAACCGCCTCTGTAAATCAATTTTTCAAGGCAGTTACACTATAAGGCCCGCCTCCATAAACCATGGCCCAACAGGCAGCCCATCTCGGCCCGAAAGTCGTGTTCACGTATAAATATGGCACTTAGGGTTTCAGAGGCCATCCACCTCTATCTCAGTCGTGATCTCTCTCTCCCAGTCCTAGCCGCGCGGGCCTCCTCTCCTGAGCACAAGGCAAGCGGCCCCTCCCTCTTCCTGGTGCCGAGCGGCGCCCCTCCCTCTCCCGATGCGGGGGCGCTCTCCTTTCTCCCTATCCCGGCGTGGCGACGCACTCCCCCTCCCTCTTCCTGCACGTAGACGCTTCTCCATTGCCGGTTCCATCCTCGGGACAGGCGGATGTGGCGACAACGGCGAATGGGAAGGCCAGATCCAGCCCCGGCGTTGGCAGATCCGACCCCAGCGAGGGTGGATCCGGCCCCAGCGAGGCGGCGCTCGGTGCTCCCTCTCTTCCCCGTGCGGCGCAGGAAGCGCCATTCCCTCTTCCCTGCTCTGGCTCCAGCCCCGGCGCGGGCAGATCCGGCCCAGGCGTTTGCGGTTCTGGCCCCGACGAGGGTGGATCCGGCCCCGGCGCGGCTGATCCGGCTGTGGCGCGGGCGGGACGGGGGGAGGCCCAAATCTAGGCTCAGGCCCGGTTAGGCCTGGGCATTGGATTTTTGTTTTTTTTTGTTTTTCTTGGTTGACCATTAACGATGACCTTTAATTGGAGGCGGTTGGAATGTCCGCCTTCATAAATGAAAATTGCCCACCTCCACAAAGCGTTATGTAGTAGTGCACCTATATATCAAGTATTTTTAGAAGTGCATATCTTTTGGATAGAGGCGGCTCTATCAAAATCTGTCACTAAAAATGACGATTTGGCTTGCCAACTACCTCTATAAATGGGGGGATTTCTAAACGCATTTGGAAATCCAGCCGTGTCTAGATATGGTTTATTGAGGCGGTTGGCCCGCCTTTAGGAAGAGCATAGTAACATTCATAACTTGTACAAATCGAGTCGCATGAAGGCCAACAATTTGAGGCCCAAAGTTTTATATTGTTCTTTGATAATTTGAAATTCATTATAACCTCATATGGAGAAATGACCTAAATTAAAGTTGTAGTACTCAAAAAGATCTGCATCTTTATAATTGACTATTTTTTATTGAAAAAATTTAGTGCCTAAAAATCATGTTTTAAATTTTTACATTCTGAAATTCATTTTTTAATGGAATTTTCAAAACAACTTAGATGGAGAAACGACCTAAATCAAAGTTGTAGTATTGGAAGAAACCTAAATGTTTTCATTTTGAATTCGTGTAGGATCGTAAACATACATTACAGGTTGTCATTGTTATTTTTGGCTTCGATTTTCAAATTCCAGAGAACTTGGCAGGTAGTTTCTCTGTAGACCATCTAGAACCGCCTCTAAAAAAATTGGGTGCGGTTCTGAAGCAAAGAGATCTATTTGGTTTGCCGCCAGCACGTTACCGCCGGTCACAAGTAACACAAACGATGTCTGAATGTGCTGGGCATATATTTTACTTTCGCTGCTCGTTTTTTTCTGAATGTCTGAATGTCTGAAGCACGTTGCTTTCACCATGAGGACGAATCTGAATGGAAAGGATGTGAAAGTCCAACACTTGGCGCGTCCAGGTCCAGCTGAGAACTAACACGGTCAGCTAACTTGCAGTGAGCAGAAGTTTTACAAGTCGTGGAACAAGGCGTCCATCCACATCGCCTACGACGTCGTCGTCTCTTGCATTGCATACCCCGTCCAACAATCCAGCACCCGCGGCCGTACCTGCTTTCGCTGTGCTTCGAGGCATTTCTCCCATCCATCCCCAATTCCCTATCCTTATAAAATGGCACGACGAACATCCGGGACGTCTCCACAGCTAGCCGTGGCAAATTTGAAGGCAAAGCTAGCAAAACCGGCGCTGGTAGCTATCAATGGCACCGCCGGCGACGCATCCATGCTTGTGCGCGGTCGTCGTGGCTCTAGCGTTTCTCTTCATGGAGGGCGCAGCGGCGGCGAGAACTACGGGGGTATCATCGGCGCAGCGGCGGCGAGAGGTTCAAGGCCTCCTCCGGCGTGTCAACAAGCCCCCTGTTGCAACAATTGAGGTATGTACATACAGTGGCCTACACGATCGTCTCCTGCTGCATTCGGTGAACATGAAGCAACACCTCAGCATCTGCGCCTTAGGGGGTATTCGTTTCGCCGGCAAAAAAATTTAGCCGTGTCACATCGAATGTTGCGGTACTAATTTAGTCTATTAAAAATAAATTAATTATAAAACTAATTACACCGTCATATGCTAATTAACAAGACGAATCTATTAAGCTAAATTAATCTATCATTAGCAAATGTTTACTGTAGCACTATATTGTCAAATTATGAACTAATTATAAGCCTAGTAGATTCGTCTCGCGAATTAGCCTCCGACTAATAAATTAGTTTTTTAATTACTTTGTTTTTAATAGACTAAATTAGGACCGCAACATCCGATGTGATAGGGCTAAAATTTTTGCCTCTCGCGAATTAGCCTCCGACTGATAAATTAGTTTTTTAATTACTCTATTTTTAATAGACTAAATTAGGACCGCAACATCCGATACGACAGACCTAAAATTTTTGCCGTGGAAACCAACACCTCCTTAGTTATTTCCACTCCCGTGACCAAAGCTCGTAAGAAGCAACACCTCAGCATCTTCTTTCGTCCTTGTACTGGTACTTGCCTTTCATTAATAATTTTTTTTACTGTAGGGGCTCCGGTCCCTCCAGACTCTTCAAAAAAAAAAAAAAAAAAAAAAAGCTTCCTAAGAAAAGAGAGCTAGCGTTAACGCACCCTTGCGGTCTAGACCTTAGGCTTGCTTACACACTGTAAGCGCATGATATAGGTCCTTGGCTTTAAAAGAGATAGGGTACCAGAAATAGATTCTAATAAATACTTCCTCTGGTCAGAAGTGATGTTTTCGCGTTGTCCGAACTCTGATGTCAACCATTGTTTGTTTAACTATTATTTTCTATTATAATATAGCAAAAAATATATAAATCTATTTGCCAACAGAAATCTAAAATATTCATACTTAGCAATCAAAAAGTAATTTATGATCAAAGTTTGGAATACAGAACTTTGCATGACCAATAGAAAAATGCTAAAATATATATTTTTTTGTTTCTTATACGTTTCTTCCACTAGATAATAGTTCCTATATGTCCGTTTATTTAAGTTGGTGCCTCTTTCCTCCTCTAATTAATTAACTCCCACATCAGATTTCATCTTATGTAGAGTAGTTGTCAATTAATTTCCACAACACGGAGCGATTGGTGAGGCCGTTTAGAGTTAGTCACGCGCCCTCGGGCTCACATGGAGATGTACACACAACTTTTCTTATCGTATCCTATTGATTCTGTACTACATAGTTGTTGTGATACAAACTGAATCACCTTTGAACAAGGTATTCATTTTTGGAAGTAGCCTTTTGGGTCAGTTTTTAGTACTTTGGCAAACTTGGAGATAAAATACTTGTCATAGCCAAGTAATAAACATACAAAATTCATATTTGCTTTGACACTAAGACAAAATAGTACATTTGTCTCAAATAGAAAGTAATTCTATTTTTATTATATGTCAAATCATCCAATGTTTTACCTTTTTTATGCAAAAAGGTACAATATTCATGATAGCACTCAGTGTCATTAGATAATATGTCATCAATCTTTGTATAATTTGTTGCAACAACTGATTCTGCAATATTGATGAGAAATTAACAGAGCCCGGATGGAGATATCATAGACTGTGTCCACATCTCCAAACAGCCTGCATTTGATCATCCATTCCTCAAGAACCATATTATCCAGGTTCCTCTATTCAGCACGACTTTCCTTTTGGTGTCATATAAGTACAATGTTATGACACAATGGTGCTCCATATTAACCTTTCAGATGAAGCCTTCTTGCCGCCCGGAAGGCCAGTCTAATAACTCAGACATTGCACCCAATCCACTTGCCCAAACATGGCATCAAAATGGCAAGTGCCCAGCGAACACCGTACCAATCCGAAGGACCAAAGAAGAGGATGTCAGAAGCGTGAGCTCCATTGAGAGATTTGGTAAGAAGTGGCCTCGGAGCGTCCCGAAGCATTTTTCCATTGATGAACCTGAAGCAATCAATGCATTGAGAGGCCACCAGGTAAAGAACGTCATCGAAGAATCACCATCTTAACAGCAATAATAAATCTTACTTTTGGGTTTCTTTTATTTCATAAATTAGGCAATTAATTTAAATTTTTTTCTCCCATTGTGCAGCATGCCCTAGCTTATGCATTGGGGGACGACAACTACTATGGAACCAAAGCCACCTTCAATTTGTGGCAACCAATGGTTGAGAGGGATAAGGGCTTCTTCAGCTTGGCCCAGTTCTGGATTAGTAGTGGGTCCTACCAAAACAATGACCTCAATACCATTGAAGCTGGATGGCAGGTGAGATATCAGTGGGACACGTACACTAAAGCCTATCATAACAATATCCAAAGAGTATAGACACAGCTCGTCTGTTAATGCATGATGGGTGTTATAGATATACATACATAGGATTGAAAGACAACATTCATATGAAGTGTGGGTTGTGTTTCACTGTTCATGGACCTTTACTTCTGTGCAAACACATATACAAGTCCATATAGGTTTATTAGAAGACAAACAACGTTTATTAGCTAGTAGCAACAATAATAATAATAATAAGTTTCCTTAAGTAAAGTTATTTATAGGTCATTAAAATATTTGAATAAATCTATAAGAACTTTTAGATAATGATGGTGAAAGTTAAAAACATGTCTTAGGAAAAACCATGCTGGATTTATATTTTACGAATGTTAGCTTCTTAGATAATGGTGTCCTCCTCTAAAAAGGCGAAACTTATTTCTTAAATAATAGTATTGACACAGGGAGTATATTATTTAAATATTTAGTATTGCTGGAAATATGGACTAGTTAAAAACATTTAGTATTGGTGAAAGTTTAGAGTATCTCCAAGAGTTCCCTAAATATTTCTTCTAAAAGTCCATATTATCCAACTCCTAAAAAGGTATTGGAGACAAAAAGAAGGCCATCTCCAATAGTTCTTAATATTTCACTGCTAAAAACTTTTTTTTTGTATCAGAAATCCTGAATTTGTTTCTATACCCATTTAAGACCTTCCACTAGATCTTTCTCTCTTGCACTTTCTCACCTGGAACCCTGTGTATTTTCTCTTTTTCCTTTTTCACTCTATTCTTCTTATAAGGCTTGCAAAAGAGCACGCGCGTGAGGAGGATACACGTGACCTGGAGTTAGCGTAACTTTATGCAAAACAAGGTGATTTTTTCCATGTTCTAAAAGATTAAGAGGTTGGATTAGAAGTTGTTGGAGAGAGATTTTTGCCAACATCTTTCTAAAAACATGGACTAGGAGGAGGTTTAGGGAACTCTTGGAGATGCTCTGAGAATAGTATTGACATTCTTAGAGAATGGTATTGACACAAGGAGTACATTATTTAAACATTTAGTGTTGCTGGAAATATAGACTAGTCCATTGTCGATTACCAATGACAACATTATTATGTCCACCATAAAATAGTTGAAAATATTTACAATGATAGAAACCTTAATAAAGTGCTCCAACACTATATGAAACATATACGACTAGGCTCCCCATTCATTTTTTGGAACTTGCTCCCCATACATCGATAGTATAGAGGAAATTCAACATCTCTAGAATTGTGGTGCAGGATAAAACATCTGTTAACATTGAACAGGATAAAGGTGCAGATTAAAATCTGGAACAGTTCATACTCCTAACAATATCCAAAGAGTCTGCAAACTGAGGTACCATAGGCACTAGAGTTTCAACTAACCACGTGCATGGAAGCTTTTCATACAAATCGAAGTAGGTTGGATTGTAACTAGGAAGCCAAATTTTTTATTAATGATGCCACAATTTATGGCAATAACAGGAGCTGCTGAAGCTAGAGTTTAAACTGAAAACCTGACAAACACATATGGACAGTGAGAAATAGTATGTAAGATAATATATTTTGATTAACTACAGATTCATTTATCCACAAACTTCCAATTCAAATTTAGTATCCTTTGCTTGAGGACGTTCTGGACTAGTGAGGTAGAAAATTGGGAATGCCAAAATATCCCCAGCATTTAGTATTCCCAGATATTTTAGAAGATGTGGTTCCGGAAGCTCAAAGCTGAGGACTGCGAGATGGATTAGACAACACATGTTGGCAGGACATCAAAATGTGTCCAGATAATCTCAATGGAAAAAGGGCATAACAAGCCAGATACAAAATTTATTCACTTCGCCAAATGACAACATAAAAATCTCTTTCTCCTCTTTTGTCACCTAGCAAAAAAAATGTGAGATGGCCTAGCTAACAATTCCATCTGTCATTATTATTGGTACTGGACATTTCTTATAATAGAAATAATTCCATGCGAATTTAGTTGTTCAAAACTTCATGGACATTAACTGAAATGTTAGGTGTCAACATCGAACTATTATGTAAGCTATATATGAATTCTACAAAGGCACAGTAAGTTGTATACTCTTTTCACTGTTGCTAATGTCACCGTGCTTTCTACAAAATTGTAGGTTTTCCCTGGTCTGTATAACGATAGCCATACAAGACTCTTCATCTACTGGACTGTAAGATAAATACTACAATGCTTTTTTATCATCATTTTCAATATTGGGCCCTTTTTTATAAAGGTCAGAAATATCATAATAAAGAAATATTTTCTATTGGTGTTCAATATTGTAGCGGGACGCGTATCAAAATACAGGATGTTACAATCTACTATGCTCAGGGTTTGTCCAGACAAGTAACCAGATCGCCATCGGTGCTAGCAACTCCTATCTGTCCCCTGTGTCCATCTATGGTGGCTCACAATCTGACTTCACTATTTTTATTTGGAAGGTAAACCCAAACCATCTTCTTTTTGTTCATACAAAAGATACTTTCAGAACTTAGACCACACTATGGACACCTCCCATGTTCCATATCTGTCTACGAATGCAACATTTAGACCTTTAAATTATGTGACTACTGTATGAGCATGGTGTTAGTTAAGAAACAAATACTCCTTTGTGGGAATTAACCAATTAGGAAAGAAACCTAGCATTAGGAAAAAAATATAATAAAGTATCTCTCAAAATTCATTATGGCTAATGTATTACCTTTATCTCAACCCATTGTACCAAAGTGGAGGGATGGCGCTTCGTACTTTTCAAATATTCTAAAATGTGCCTTTGAACAAAGAGCTTTCATGATGGGATTTCTATATTCAGTTATATATCTTGTTCTGCACAAGACATAATCAATAAGATCCTGTTACCTACTATATACTATCATGTTTTTTCAAAAAGTAACAAACACTGATTGCATTTCCATTCCCATCGAAGGGCAGTACATAAACTATTCCATGATGAAAATAAGGAACAACACATGAACTAACTATTACTCACTTAGGAAATCTAAACAATATTCCCTGATTATAATTTTTTCTACAGAATTATACATAAATTTTGGATTTCAGGACCCAAAGGGGGGCAATTGGTGGTTGCAAGTGGGAGGCTATGAGTTGGGCTACTGGCCATCGTCAATATTCTCTAAGTTAGCAGGTAGTGCTGCCTCTATCCAGTGGGGAGGCGAAGTGGCAGCGTCACCTGATGCCGGCCAAACATCAACACAAATGGGCAGTGGACACTTCCCTGAAGAAGGGTTCGGCAAGGCCAGTTACATCAAGAACATCCAGGTGGTAGATTCGACAAATAATCTCAAATCGCCAAGTGGTGTGAGCTTGATAGCTAAGTGGCCCAACTGCTATAACGTGCAGAATGGCAGTAGTGTTAATTGGGGCACTTACATCTTCTATGGAGGACCTGGGAGGAACCCTAACTGCCCATAGTAAAAATTGAACTGGTTCAGAGCCGAAGCATGTCATTGACACGTGAACAATTCCACTTCAGGAATGCATAATGCCTTACTCGATGACCTGTAAGCATTGTTAGGATATAGTATACAATTGTGTGAAATAATATGCATTGCGCCCCTTATCGCATTGTACTCGCACATTGCTACATACACGTCAACATGACAGGTGTGAACAAGATATAGAAGTTTGAAAGATATGTAACATAAGAGCATGTTTAAGAATGTCGAATAAGCAGGTGTCATCATGAGTTGCTAGTGTAGGGACTGCTGATAAGTGCCCTGCTGTTAGTAAGGATAGATCGACATATTTACAGGGTTTTGAGCATATATAGATGCAAGATATGTAATTTTACTAGATATAAACAAAAGTGATCATTTTGATTTCTTGAGCTGAAAGATACATCAATTGTCAGAACACATTTTCTTTCTCCATTGAACAACATTTTTCCCACTGGAACTTGCTCGGTTGAATGCCTTCCCAAATGACACATCCGTAACCTTGGCTTATATAGTCCGTGAGGCAGGGTACAGATTAGATCCCATTTGGTTGAGATATAAAAGGTTTTTTTAATCAGTTACAAGGAAATCTATTGGGTAGAATTAGTTATTTTAGGTACAATCTTGATCTTCAAGATCCATCCGGCCCATTTACCGGATTTCGGCCCTTTGTCGAGTGCCTGTAGCACTCGGCAAAGCCTAAATGCACTCGGCAAAGGCTTTGCCGAGTGCCACACTCGGCAAAGAGCACACGACAAAAAAATACTCGGCAAAGAGCTCTTTGCCGAGTGTCTATTGTCGGGTCAAGATTGCACTCGGCAAAGAAAAACACTCGGCAAAATATAAATTGGAAAAAACCCCTAAAAAATAGCAATTTTTTTATTTGGGCTTGGGCCCCACCGGCCAGTGCCCGCCCGTCTGCGTCGAAGCAAGTCGTGGCATTTTTCGCGGCTAACGCGGCCGGCGGGATTCGAACCCGCGACCTCTCCCTCGCGCGTTGAGATATCCTCATTTCTACACAACGTATATCACAACATGCACGAAACCATCTCAAATTTTTATCATAGTCTCCACATACGACAACACGATATCTCCATAAGTTTCGTGATTTTCGGACTTCGTTTGTATTTTTTAAAATTTAAAAAACATTTGTACCACAACTTCATGGTTACATCTCGTGAACCACATGTTAGAAATTTCAAGCGTGTTCCTGGATACGGCCTCAATCTACACTAAGAAACATCGCTGTTATTTTTTCATTTGTTAAATTCCATTATTCAATGCATCTGTAGTTCAAAATTTTAATTTCTAAAAAAAATCAATGAAATGATATAAACTAACTAAATATGGCAACAAGAAATAAAAATGATCCAAATTTTAACATGGAGTATGTGGTACTGTAGTAGGGCTGCCCAAAAATTTTGGGATCAAAAAAATGAAAAAAAAAATTGCCGAGTGCCTAGAGCAGGCGCTCGGTAAAGACTTGGCTTTGGCGAGTGCCTGACGGGGGCCGGGGGGCACTCAGCAAAGGTGGACGGCGTTACATGGTGGTGTGCTTTGCCGAGTGCTGGCCTTTGCCGAGGGCCAGGCTCTCGACAAAGAGTGTCTCTACCGAGTGTCGGCCTATGCCGAGAGCCAGGCACTCGGCGAAGCAGAATTTGCCGAGTGCTTTTCTTTGCCAAGTGCGGCGCTCGGCAAAATTTCTCTTTGCCGAGTGCCCGACATAAAACACTCGGCAAAGCTCTGGGCACTCGGCAAATCTCCTGTTTCCCGTAGTGCCGCCCGGGATTTCCCAGGGCGAGAAACCCACGCGGCGGTATCTCTGGTGCCAATCATCGGCGCCGTTTGGAAGCTCCACTCCAAGGACGTGGAATTTCATCTATCTTCCCCGTGTTTTTCACACGCGGCAGAATTCCACGAGATGCATGGCGCCGGAAGCGCTTCCCGGTCCTGGCTGCCGCCCCTCGACTCACGACGCCAATAGCGTAGCATCTCCATCTCCACAACAGTCAGCTTTTCTCACCTAGTGCACCACGGACAACAGGACAGAGCCCTGCCGCCGTCCAACTCCCTGACCCCGCTGACACTAATAAAAAAAAGCTCTAAGCCGGCGGTCCTCTTTTTTTTCACAGGCGGTTTCACTTTAGGATCGGGCCACGACTTACTAACCGCCTGTGGAAATCCATACTTAAGCCAACTGCCTGTGGAAATGGATTTCCACAAGCGGAGTGGAATTGCACTATTTCTAGTGGCGGTTTTCTTAAGGCTACAGCCACTAGAAATCCATTTCTAGTTGCGGTTTTCTTAAGAAACCGTCACTAGAAATACACTAGAATTTTAAAATTTGAATTTTTAAAAATACCTCAGATGGAAAAACGGCCAATACAAAAGTTGTAGATCTCGAAAAGTTATGAAACTTTTTAGTTGATAACTTTTTGATTTGAAATCATCTTGTCAACGAAAACCATGTTTTAAATTTTCAAATTTGAAATTCAATTTTTTATAAACGACCTCGGATGAAAAAACTACCAAAATAAAAGTTGTAGATCTCGAAAAGTTACGAAACTTTGTAGTTGACAACTTTTTGATTTGAATTCGTTTAGGATCTCAAATAAGCAAATTACACCCGGATTAGTATAATACGTGAGGAAGCGAAACAGAGTATAGACACATGTGAGTGTGTAGTGCAGTAGCAGAGGAGGCTCCACGCGAGGGAGAGGTCTTGCGTTCAAATCCTGCCGGCCGCGTTAGCCGCGAAAAATGTTGCGACTTGCGACTTCGACGGAGACAGGCGCAGTGGGACCCTCCCCCGGTTTAAAATAAATTTTTTTCTATTTTTTAGGGTTTTTTTTTACTGTTTCACTAAAATGGGTTTCAACAGGCGGTTCACAAGCAACCGCCTGTGCTGTGAAACCATTTTCACTAGCCTCCAGCGCAGGCGGTGCTGAAAAACGGGAGTGAAAATGAGTTCTCACCCACCTGTATACTATCGTTCTGTACTGGTGTGACCCGCGTCGACGCCTGCGTCGCCCTTCACGCCAGTGCCCCCGACCGGGCTTACACTCCCCTCATCTAATGTGCAGGGCGATGTCGTCGGCCTCCACGACGCTCTCCATCTCCACCTGTCTCCAATGTGGTCGCTCCCCGCCGGCGATGCGGGCCTCCACGATGCTCTCCATCTCCACCTGTCTCCGATGTCGCTCCCCGCAGGCCGCAGCCGGCGTGGCGACGCCATCGAGCCCTGTCCAGCCGTCCGCCGTCGCTCGAGATGCCACCCGCGCCGGTGCACCCGACCGGTGCTGCGCTCCATGCGTGCCTCACAGGGTGATGGCGGCCTTGGCCTTGCCGCCGCCAGCCGTGAGCTTGGGGCGGCTCTCCATGCCTGTCGTGTATGGATCTCGGTGGGCTGTAGCTCGGCAACCTGCTCTGCGTGCCTCTTCAGGAGCAAGAAGAAATATCAATTGATTTGTTTCCTGATTTTTAGCACCACTTTTGTTGCCCGTGATTTCTGTCCCTAGTTTCCAAATAGCGACAGAGCAAAAAAACCACCGGTGGCAAAGGTATCCAGGCAAATGAAGTGCCAATAAAATCCCCTCGGGTGCTTTTCTTCCATGGGTCATGCTCCCTTTCCTTCCAAAGTAGGCCTAAAGAATTTTACCAACGACGGCCAAAACCGGTGGTGAAGGAAGGTTTGGAACCGGCGGTGATAAACTTTTCTAAGCTCAGTCCATCGGTTACTTCCCCAAAGTTGCGGTCTTCAGCCTTTCGGTTCCTAGGCATCATCAATTCCTACTATAGATAAGGTTGCATTATTAGACATCACAGAAGCGTTTGCTTTTCGCAACACTAGGAGACATTTTTTATATGAAAGTTGCAGTTCTCGATCAGATCTATCACTTTCTATTTTCGAGTTTTTTTCATTTGAGTCCAATAAGATGTTCAAAAAATAATTTAAAGTTTCAGCAGTATATTAATCGCGTACGGGTGCTTATTATCTTGAAAAAATTGTATCTTTCTTATATTATGTCAAATGGAGATACTTTCTATATGAAAGTCGTATCTCTCGACGAGATCTATAACTTTGTAGGTTTGAGTTTTTTAATTTCAGGTCGTTAAAATGCTCAAAAAAGTTAAATAAAGTTTCAACAGTCACTACCGGAGTTCAGTTCTTTGCCGAGTGCTTGAGGCACTTGGCAAAGCCTTAAATACACACGGCAAAGGCTTTGCCAAATGCCACACTCGGCAAAGCCTTTGGCAAAGAACACACGGCAAAGAAACTAACGGCAAAGGGCTCTTTTGCCGAGTGCCGAGGTGGCAGTCGGCAAAGAAAAGCACTCGGTAAAGAAAAAAAAACGAAAAAAATCCAAAAAAATAGGGAAAGATTTTTATTTAATTGGGGGAGGGACCCACTGGCCAGCGCCCGCCTGTCTCTGTCGAAATCGCAAGTCATGGCATTTTTTGTACAATTTTTGTTTAACGCAGCTGGCAGGATTTGAACTCACGACCTCTCTCTCGCGCGAAACCTTCTCTACCACTGCACTACACACTCACATAGGTTACATCTCTGTTTCGGTTCCCCATATATTATACTAAACCGAGTATAATTTGCTTATTTTAGGCCCTAAACAAATTCAAATCAAAAAGTTGTCAACTACAAAGTTTTCTAAGTTTTTGAGATCTACAACTTTTATTTTGGTAGTTTTTCCATCCAAGGTCGTTTATAAAAATTTGAATTTCAAATTTGATAATTTGAAATATAGTTTTTGTTGACAAGATGATTTCAAATCAAAAGGTTGTCAACTATAAAGTTTCATAACTTTTCGAGATCTACAACTTTCATTTTGGTCATTTCTCCATCTGAGGTATTTTTAAAAATTCAAATTTCAAAATTTTTAAATTCAAATACAGTTTTGCAAGACAAGATGATTTCAAATCGAAAAGTTGTCAACTACAAAGTTTCGTAATTTTTTGAGATCTACAACTTTCATTTTGGTCATTTCTCCATCTGAGCTCTTTTGAAAAATTCAAATTTTAAATTTTTCAAATTCGGACCCAGTTTTGCATAACTAGATGACTTCAAATTAAAATGTTATCAACTACAAACTTTCATAACTTGTCAAGATCTACAAAGTTTATTTTGGTTGTTTGACCATTTATGCATCCGACATTGTGGTTCTAATATTATTCACAAACATTATATATCGCTCTTGTAGTTTCATAAACTATCGGAGAGATATGTAAGATTTATGAACAAATTTATTTTAAGTTTGTCAAATGAAGAAATCACCAAAACAAAAATTATTCATCTTGATAACTTAAACAACTTTGTAGTTGAAAATTTTTTCATTTGAATTAATTTACTGCTTCAAAATGTGATTTGAAAATAGGTTTTGCCGAGTGTAAAAAAAACACTCGGCAAAGAGCTCGTTGCCGAGTGCCAGAAAAAAACACTCGGAAACACTCGGCAAAGAATTTCTTTGCCGAGTATTTTTTGGCACTCGGCAAAGAATTTTTTTGCCGAGTGTTTTGCAAAAAAATTCTTTGCCGAGTGCCCGAAAAAAGCACTCGGCAAAGTGCGAGACACTCGGCAAAGATTAGTTTTCCGGTAGTGAGTAGATTAATCACATACTAGTGCTTGTCGTCTTGAAAATTAAAAACTTTATAGATCTCATCAATTAAAGTATCTCTATTTGACACTATATAAGAAAGATACGATTTCACTAGTACGCGATTAATATACTACTGAAACTTTGTTTAATTTTTTTGAGCATCTTAACGACCTCAAATTACAAAACTCAAAATTAAAAAGTTGTAGATCTCGTCGAGAGCTACAATTTTTATATACAAATCAACTTCATCTAAGATTGTATGAAAAAGATTTTGTTTTCTAAGGTTGAACCTTGTCGTGCCAGTTCGTCCATATGGCACGGTGCTACAATGAAGTCGTGCCGACGGCACTGGCGCGACAAGGATTTCCGAGTGAAAATCGTTGTCCGACGTGCCAAATCAAGCCGCACGATGCATGTGGTGTGATAGCATGTTTTTGCCGTGTCATGGTGCTAGGCATGGCCAAAAATATTAGTTTTAAAAATAAAAGGTAAGTCATGTTAGATTTAAAAATAGTTTTAAAAAGTGTTAAAAAAAATAAATTCTCTGCCGTTTGCTTTTTTACACAGTGCATGTCAAGACACGATTACCATGACACTAGCACTTCATGTTATATATTCAACTTCTGGTTCTAGCCCATAAAATTATGGGAATTGATAGATTTCAGGTGCCTCAAATCTAGCAACCTTTCGGACAACGAATCTTAGCCATTCGATAAAGATTTGATGGATGTTCCACTTTATTCTTCCTCGGGCCGATCTTCCACGTCGCCATGGCGTCTACACCGCCCGCTCTCACCCTCGCCACCAGGCACCGCCGCCACCGCGGCGCGCTAAGGCTTAGCCGGAGCTCCAACGCCGTGGTTGCGGCGGCAGAGCTCCGGTCGAGACCTAGCATGCACGTGGTGGTCGCCTTCTCATCCCTCATCCCTCTCTGGAGTTTCCCCACCCCGACCTAGCCCGACCATCTCCACTGCCGCCAGGGCTCCTAAACTACTGTCCACCATCTTCACCTCCTGGCCGACTACCTCCTCGGGCCCCTCCTTTTTTCTAAGTTTTTCTAAGGCCGTCAGAGTGGGAGAGAGAGGTGAGCTTGCTGAAACCCTAGATCCAGAGGAGGAAGAGGCGGAGGAGGATGTACCTCGCCAGAAATGCCATGGCCACCATTGGTTCCAGCATTGCCATCCCCAGAAGTGCCTGAAGCCTCCATGCCGCCACCGGTGGGGTGCGGGGAGGAGCTAGGCGCCAGTGGGGGTGCGGCGAGGAGCTAGGCGGCGTGGCTACTCCTTTTGCCCTAATCTCTTCCAACCCTCATGTTGTTGTTCATGCCTTGATCCGATCACCAAGGATGACGCCGTAGGCTCGTCTGCAGACCTAGGGCAACCAAGCGACATCCTTGCCCCGACGGGGTTCCTCCCGGGCGAGAGCTTCCATGGTTTCTTTGCTAGTTTGCTCGAAAACTATCCGTTCTTCATCACGTAAGCACGATAGCTGTCCTTTGCTGGTTTGCTTGTAAACCTCACCGCTCTTCACCATGAAAGCATGTTGATTATCCGCTGCGTTTTTTGGTCCATGACGACCGAGGAGATCTAGCCCTAACTAGTGTGTGATCCAGGATCATTCCGGCGACAACAAGTTTATGTTCTATGTGGAAGATATGGACAAGAGAGCATCGAGTTTGCCCCGGGCTGGGCCGGACAAAAATATGTACTTTATGTTGGCGGCAGCGATGGCATGAAACGGACCTCCTGTAGAGCGGGATTGGGCCTGCAGGACCGTCGTGTCACATTAGAGTGGGCCACACCGTTTGTGTGTTGATCAACGCTTTGCGTGTTCTAATTTCATTTGTGATTTGTGATACGTTTCCTTCAGCCGGCAATCCGATAATGAATGGCAAAACTACGCGTTTTTCTTCCTCATTATTGATGGAATACTTTTCTCGTCTTCTATACATGGGAGAAAGTGCTCCATGCTTGGAGAGCGAAAGAAATAATCAATCAGACAAAAACAAACTAGTTCAATACAGAAAGAAAAGGTACTGTTGATGGACTACCTTTAAGCTCAATAGATGAACACAGTCACTACTACAGAAAAAACGTTTTTAGGGGCGGCTACTTGTGTGTATGTAGAAATGAATAGTTTATAGATGGGGCTACCCAACTGCTTCTGGAGGAGACGAAACCCAAGTACCCCTAGTGTGATCAATTTCTTTAGAAATGCCAAAATCGAGCCGCCTCTATAAAATGTTTTACAGAGTTTGCAATTGGATAAAAATAGCATTTTTAAACCAACGCCACAGTTAGAATTTGCAAATCGAACAATAAGATACAAACAAATTAACCAACCCCATAGGTCATATGATTTTTGCATGAAATACACGGGCATGCGGCCGTCATGGGTTCGAACTCATAATTTTAGGCATCGTGTGTTCCATATGAACCACTCCACCTAGAAGTTACATGTGATCAAGTGCTAATGCAATCTTTTGTACTCAATTTAATGAATATTGTAACGAATATTTAAGACCCAAATCAAATTAAACAAAATAATTACGAACAAAAACTTTAAATCTCATAGAGTGCTACAACTTTAGTTTTGGCCATTTGACCACCTAATTAATGGCATTTAGAAAATTCAAGAAAAAAAAATGAATTTCCACCAAGGCGCCACCTCCGTGAGGGGAAATGTCACGTGCCTCCCACTTGATCTGCTCCTGCTCCTCTTTTTTTTTTTTGGCAAGGTGCAACGAGGCGTCAGTGGAGAGAGAAGGGGGTAACGGTTGGGATAGAAGAGGGCAGCATTGATGGAGGGAGAAAGTGACGACACGTACGTGGCAGAAGATGATGGTGCTAGGTGAGGCATGAAGGGAGACGAGCCCACCTGTGGCTAGGGTGGTAGTGGGCCCAAATGGGCTAGTAGCCTCTATTAACAGACACATGCCTCTAAAAATAGCCTCTGTTTTCAAAGACGGACCTCTTATAAGAGGCTTTGTTATTTCCATAAATGGTCCATTTGTCTTTGAAAATCACTGAGCATATTGGGTGAGAAGCATATGTTTTGGTTGCCTTTTTAAATAAAATGGCTTGTGTCCTAAAATCGATTTTGTGCTAGTGAATTTCAAGTAGCCTGTAAACATTGATTTTTATTGGCAGGCCGACGTAGAAATCATATTTAGATGTGGTTCTTTGTAGAACGGTCGCTAGACTAAAAGGGAGGCACCTCTAAAAATGTTTTGTGTAGTAATGAATCATATTTATTTATCTACTAAAATTAAATATCTTGTATTTTTGGTCACACATGTAAATATGTCGATCTTTCCTTACCCATGGTAGGGCGCTTATCAGCAGTCCCTGTACATTTCTATTTCAGGTACCGACAGTAAAGCATGCTCTTGTGTTATATATCCTTCAAACTTCTATTTGATGTTCACACTTACAATATAGACGTATAGGTAGTAATTTACCCTTGCAATGTGACAAGTGGCAATTCATACTACTGCACCCATTGACCATATAGATCCTAATACTAATTCAGCATCAAGTAGTGCATACTGCATTTCTTAAGTGGAATTGTTCTTGTGTCAATAAGACGTTTGGCTGCAACCAGCTCAATTTGTACTGTGGGCAGTTAGGGTTCTTGCCGGGTCCTCCATAGAAGATATAAGTGCCCCAATTAGCACTAGTACGTTTGGATGTTCCTAATGTAGCTAGCCTTGCCAAACCCTTCCTCAGGGAAGTGTCCGCTACCCATATGTGTGGAAGTTTGGCCAGGGTTAGGCGAGTACACCTCACCACCCCACTGAATAGACGAGGCACTGTTTGCCAAGTTGGTGAAGATGGACGATGGCCAGTAGCCCAAAACATACACTAGTAGAAAGATGATTTTTCCCGGCGCCTCCTTTTTTTTACTGGCGGTTTTAGTTACCACGCGCAAGTAGAAATGAAACGGTGGGCCTCAAGTCTATAACCGCCTGTAGAAACTGATTTCTACAGGTGGTTTGTTAAGACAACCGCCTGTAAAAATAAGACATTTCTACAGGCGGTTGTCTTAACGAACCGCCTGTAGAAATCCATTTCTACAGGCGGTTCGTTAAGACAACCGCATGTAGAAATACATGTGTTTTTTAAAATTTGATTTTTTTTCAAACGATCTCGGATGAGAAAACACCCAAAATAAAAGTTGTTCGTCTCGAAAAGTTATGAAACTTTGTAAATTATAACTTTTTAATTTGAAGTCATCTTGTCAACGAAAAATATGTTTGAATGGTCTCAAATTTGAAATTTAAATTTTGTAAACAACCTCGGATGGAGAAATGACCAATACAAAAGTTGTTCGTCTTGAAAAGTTATGAAACTTTGTAGTTGACAACTTTTTGATTTGAAATCGTTTATGACCTCAAACAAGCAAATTACACTCGAGTTTGTATAATATGTGGGGAACCGAAAGGGTATACGAACACATGTGAGTGTGTGGTGCAGTGGTAGAGGAGGCTCCGCGCGAGGCCGAGGTCGTGGGTTTGAATCCCACCGGCCGCGTTAGTCGCGAATTTTGCGCGAAAAATGCCGCGACTTGCACTGGGCGATGGGGTCCTCCCCCCTAATTAAAATATTTATTTTCGGGTTTTTTCGAAAAAAATTTACACAGGCGGTTCGCTAGGTCAACCGCCTGTGGAAATCCATTTCCACAGGCGGTTCACAAGCAACCGCCTGTGCTGTGCTCCTATTTCTACTGGCCCCCAGCGCAGGCGGTTAGGAAAAACGCCAGTAGAAATAGGTCTACAACCGCCTGTATAGTGAGTCTGTGTACTAGTGATAGCTTCCAACTTTCAACCACCAATTGCCATCTTTTGGTCCCTGCAAACAAAAGAATACAGGAGAATTAAGAAGATAGGATTGTGACCAACCGAAATTATGGATGCAGATCCCCTATAAGTATTTAAATTATGAAAGTGCATAAAATGTTTATATGTTCCTTGTCTTCAGCTATATTTTTAAAATGTATAATTAAAATCAATAGCTGAGATTTACTTTTTTGAACTCTTCTAGATTGTAAGACAGAATCCCTTAAAAGTCCCGTAGTTCAAAATGCTAACATATAACAATGTTGCATTTGTAGACTACTACCTACATCCTAGTTATGACTTTCAAATTTTATATTGAAAAACAAGGCACTCTACATGGTGGCCGTGATCAGGTTTAGCAGTGATTGTTAAAGAATAATTCATTATTTGAGAAGAAACTCATGAATAAGGTTTAATCCATGAATACATTCGTCATTTTAGTAATCCCTTATCTTAAAAATTCTGCAATGCATTGCATTACAGGATGGAGGGAGTATGATACATGCGCAAACTGACAATATATCTTATTATTTGCTTACGTTACTAGTGGTAGAACTTGCCCACTTGGGTTCAAATCATTGATATGGCATGTGTGCTTGTATTTTTTTCTAAATTTATTCTAGTGTTTAATGGCATTACATGTTTGTCGATAATGATGCACCTATGGTGACTTCATCGGTGCTGAGATTTACTGCTATAACTCAGTCTCTCGCATGCCCTAATAGGGGTAGGCCTCTGTCTTTGCGTGTATGTGAGCATTTGCTTGTGTACTTAGGTTTCACAAAGAAAAAGAGTATGATACACTACCAGAAAACGGAGATTTTGTGAGGAGGATAATTTTTCGTGAGAGTGGAAAACACACTCTTATGAAAAAATGAGGGTGATGTAAATCCCATCATGAAAACTTATTTTCATAAGAGGATTCGACACCGCCCCAAAAATTATAATTTTCGTGATGATAAACTCTCATAAAAATTGTTTTTTTTAGAAAAGAGAATATATTAATATCCCAGCTTCTACATTGACTAATGCATATAGTTGTTCATTATTACAACCGAGCAAGACAAAGTTCAAGGAATCTCAAACACAAAGTTTTGAGACATTAAAACTTTAAAATTTGCAAAAATACTAAAGATCAATTCTGTTGCTAAATCTCTAGCCATGTCTTGCAAACACCTCCATCGCGACTGTCTCAATAATTCTACAGCTAGACTTCATGACATGGCGATCCTCCTCCTTCTATAGTAAAGTCCAATACCTGATCCAATACGTCCTCTTGAAGATAACCTGCAAATAAGACGGTGCTATGACCTTGTCAAATACAACATCATTCCGAGTTAACCATAGCGCCCAACACATAGCACTTGCACCCACAAGAATTTGAGACTTCATTTTCTTATTTAACCCTTGCAACCAACCAGTAAACAAATTGTGTACACTAGTTGGGGGTTTTAGGTTAAAAGAAATATGAACAATTCTCCACAAAAATTTAGCAAAATGACAGTCAAAGAGTAAATGTTGTATTGTCTCGTTGGTGGAACAGAAACAACACTTTCTATATCCTTGCCACTGCCGCCTAGCTAAATTATCTTTGGTTAAGATAACTCCCTTGTACAAGTACCACATAAAGACTTTAATCTTGAGGGGAAGTTTTAGTTTCCAAATTAGAGTATTGTAAGGTAGAGCCTGTACACCTAAACATGCTCTGTACATGGAATGAACTGAAAACAACCCGTTCTGATGCAGCCCCCACATAAAACGATCCCTTTGGTTTCTTAGTTGCACATCTGCCACCATGACCACAATATTGTGCCAAGCATGCAAATTGACCCCTATTAGGGATCTCCTAAAGGCTACATTTAACGGTGTCGTAGACAGTACTGTCCTAACAGTTGCACTTTTCTTTCTCACGATGTTATATAGTGACGGGAAGAGCGTCTTGAAAGGATGTGGCGTTATCCATGAATCCTCCCAAAAACGTACCTGAGATCCGTCACCTAGATCAAACCTACCAAATGACAGGAACTCATCCTTAACCTTCATAAGGTCAGCCCAAAAATGTGAGTCCCCGAGCATGTATTGAACCTGCGTCAAAGTTTTGTTCCTTAAATACTTATTTTTTATCAACTGTTGCCATACCCCATCACCATTTATCAATTTGAAGAGCCACTTGCTTAGGAGGCACTTATTATGGACCCCTAAATTTAGGACTCTCAATCCTCCTTGGTCTTTTGGTGTACAAACTACCTCCCATTTTGTCAATCTATATTTCTTCTTATGTTCATCACTTTGCCAGAAAAACCATGCACAACTCCTCGTTTTGGTGGAATAAAATTGCGTTCGCAGAACAGCCCGCACTTCGCATGGCCGTGGTTTTTTTGGACCCAACATACACCCGACACCACCTCCACAACCCTATCCTTCACTTTAGGGGTGTTTGTTTCCCAAAGCTAAAATTTCAGCTCTGTCACATCGGATATTGCTGCCGTAATTTAGGCTATTAAAACTAGACTAATTATGAAACTAATTTGTCAGCCAGAGGCTAATTCGCGAGACAAATCTATTAAGCTTAATTAGTCCATGATTCGGTAATGTGATGCTACAATAAACATTTGCTAATGATGAATTTATTTGGTTTTATAGATTCGTCTTGTTAATTACCGTATGACAATGTAATTTGTTTTATAATTAGTCTATTTTTAACAGACTAAATTAGTACTGCAACATCCGACGTGACACGGCTAAAATTTTAGTCTTATCCAAACCATAGTTCAGAATTTAGGCCGGTTTTCACCGAAAATTGGCAATTTTTGTTTCTATCGGTGACATCCGGTAAATGTACATACCGGTAATTTGATTTTGCAAAAAAAGCCAGAAATTCAGCCTGAAGTCTGAAGGCCCCATGAGAGTGAACAAGATGCGACTGGCACAATTTCTCTGCACTACTCATTCATGAATTTGATTTTGAATTCTTAGAATAATAAGCTTTTTATGTTTTACCTTCCAAACTAAAATAGTGATGTCATACTGCGAGCCTGCATAAATGGAGACTGGGGACAGTTGTGAGATGGTGCCACCAATGGCGATTTGATTGTTTGTCTGGATGAATCCAGGGCACAGGTTGTAACATCCTGTTTTGTAATCATCATGCTGTGATATTCCGTAGCCCTAAACAATTAGTACCTTTAATCCATCCCATAACTTAATAAAAAAGATCTCAATATGGCCAATGCTGAATAAAAAAATAATTTTATGTTTATCTTACAGTCCAGTAGATGAAGAGTCTAGTATTGTTATCATTGTACAGATAAGGGAAAACCTGCAATATAATAGAGAGCACAGGCCATGAATCACAATGAAAGAAATTGCACATATTTCTTTGACATATTACACAGCTAGGTGGGCATGCAGTTAGTTGTATTTTGATCTGTTAATCGTCTTGTACCCAAACAAAGATTACTCTCCAACAATTTTTGGTTGATTCGCTTTCCCTTGAATTGCCTCATGATAGTTTGACTTTTATTTTTCATATTATCGTTTCCTAGATGACCTTTGACTGAGTATGCCATTTTGAGGTGTGTCATATGAGCTGCCATTCGTGGACAACATATTGCCATTTTATTAGGCCATGATATGGTTGATGCCTTTTTTACATTATTTTTTCCATGCTACCGTGCATAAATCTTAAAACCCCATAAATTGAGACAACTGGCACTACCGGAGACGGGCTCTTTGCCGAGCGTCCGTCGCTTTGCCGAGGGCTAAAACACGGGCACTCGGCACCATACGAAACTCGGCGACAATTCCTACGCCGAGGGTCCGACTCTCGGCGATGTCTGGCCCTCGGCAAAGAAACCCTATGCCGAGAGCCGAACCCTCGGCGTAGAATGCACCTCGGCAAACGTAACCCTCGCAAACGGCTCCCCCTGCGCCGTTACCTTTGCCGAGAGCCCTCTGTTAGGCTCTCGGCAAAGGTTTGAATTTTTTTTTGGTAAACTCTATGCCGAGAGCCCTGCCCCTGGCTCTCGGCATAGGTGCTCTTTGCCGAGGGCTTTAGGAAGCTCTCGGCAAAGCATATATATTTTTTTTTGTTTTTTTCTCCCAATTTTTTCTGTGGCCTTGCTACAGTACTACAAGCCAAGATTTCAAATTTGGTGTGTTTTCCATAAATCTTGCTATATTTCGCGTATTTTCTTTAATTTGATGATTTTTTCCGCGGGACGTACGTTTGAACTGCAGGTGCATGAAATAATGAAACTCAGCGATTCGAAAACGGAGATCTCAGGGTTTGGACCATCTTGCGCCACCACTTGCTCCAAACATTCCCAAAATTTTTTCATAGCCTCTACATGCGATGTCAAGGTCACCCGTCTATTTTCATGATTTTCTGACTTTGTTTGTATTTTTAATAATTTTAAATCCAATCTCACGCAACTTGGTCGCCGTTTCTCGTGCACGAGACGGTCGAGTCTCCGCGCCTGTCCCTGGATACGGTGTCCAAATACCCTCTGAAGAATGAATACCATTTTTCGGATCGCTGAGTTTCATTATTTTATGCACCTGCAGTTCAAACGTGCGTCCCGCGAAAAAAATCATCAAATTAAAGAAAATGCGCGAAATATAGCAAGAAGTATGGAAAACACACCAAATTTGAAATCTTGGCTGTAGTACTGTATCAAGGCCACAGCAAAAATTGGGAGCAAAAAAACCAAAAAAAATATATATGCTTTGCCGAGAGCTTCGTAAAGCCCTCGGCAAAGAGCACCTATGCCGAGAGCCAGGGCCAAGGCTCTCGGCATAGAGTTTACCAAAATAAAATAAAAAAAAAGCCTTTGCCGAGAGCCTGATCACGTGGCTCTCGGCAAAGTGGACCCCTTTGCCGAGAGTCACTCGATCTGACTCTCGGCAAAGGCGCCGAAACTTGAAAAAAAAAGGCCCCCCTCGGGCGCATAACGCGCCCTCAGTCTTTACTCGCCGCCGCCTCCGCTCCCGCCCCGCGCCGCCGCCCCCGCCGCGCGCGCCGCCTCCGCCCCGCCCCGCGCGTCCGCCGCCGCCCCGCCCCGCGCGCCGCCTCCGCCCCCGCCCCGCGCCGCCGCCTCCGCTCCCGCCCCGTGCGCCGCCGCCTCCGTCCCCGGCCCCCGAGCCGGCCGCCGCCATCGCTCCCGGTCGCCGGCACTGCTCTCCCTCCCCGCCGGCCGCGCCCCCGCCCCCTGCACGCCCGGTTGGAGAGGAGGAGAGGAGGGGGAGGAGGAGGAGGAGAGAAGGAAGAGGAGGAGGAGGAGGAGGAGGAGAGGAAGAAGAGAGGAGGAGGAGGAGGAGGAGGAGAGGAAGAGGAGGAGGAGCCCTGCGCCACGCCATTCGGCCACGCGCCCCTGCCCCGTCCCGCTCCGTCGTCGTCGATCGCCCCGTGTCGTCACTTGTAAGTCGTCCTCGATCGCCCCGTCGTCCTTGTACCTCTGCAACGTAGTTGTGGTAAGTAGTAGTAGTAAGTAGTAGTTGTTAGTAGTAGTCGTCGTCGATCACGGCGATATATGTGGATGCATGTGAATGTGAATGTCAATGTATGTGGCGATCGAGTATTATTTAGTAGTAGTGGTATGCTTGTTAATGTATGTTGATGTCGGCCATCGTGCCTTGACATATATGTGGATGTCGGCCATCGTGTCGTTGTTTCTTGCAGGTTTTGAAACCTCACCGTACAGGGGAGGTTCTGCCGAAATTTCTAATGGATACTATATTTTTTGTCTTTTCTGTAGGAGGAGGACCTGTCGGGGCCAAGCCGGAGATCCTCGGCGACCACGATCGTCTTCGTCACCGTCGCGGGGCTGCCTGCACCGCTTCGCCTCGCCACTGCACCGACTCGCCACTGCGCCGCTAGCCTGACTCCACCGGCACCCTAGGTATAAATAACGTCTCCTCCCAGAAAAGGGTCGTAGGTCATTGAACCCAGTTAGGCGTCTCCCGTCCGAAAGAGATACGGCTGGAGGTATGCAGGTCTCTGCATATCGATAACCGTATCTGTTTCGGATTATCCACGTTACTTGGACAGCCCGCAGATGCGTCGATGAGGCTAGTTCCCATGGTCTGTCCCGATTCGAGATGGAGTTTCTGCATCACCTCCCTGTTGTTCTCCGGATACACACTCTCCCTACAGGGACGTGTATCTTGAGAACATCGGGGAGGTGCTGCCGAAATTCTATCTCAGCTCGGGGCAGACAATGGGAACTGGCCTCATCGACGCATCCGCGGGTGGGATTAGGACCTATCCTCACCTATTAGATGATAGTAGCATGGAAGTACTAGGCGGTAGATATGTAAGTACTCTGATGGATGACAGTAGGATGGATGACCGTCAGTGGATGTACTCGGGCCGTAGAAGCAGAAGTGATTTCACCGATGAATGGTTGCGCATGACAGATGCTTTCGTGAACAATGCATTTGGCGCGGCTCGGCGAGGAGAGATCAAAGTGTTGTGCCCATGCAACAGATGTGGGAACCGGAGAAGGCAAGACAAGGAGAACATGTCAAACATCTTGTGAACAATGGATTCACGCCGGACTACACCCGGTGGATCTACCATGGTGAAGCACATCGTTTGAGAGCGGAGGCAGTGCGACCACGTCTGGAGGACTTTGATGCTGATGCGGGGGTAGCAGACATGTTAGATGACTTCCAAGAAGCACAGTACGCTGAAGGACGTACGGAGGAGATGGAGAAGACCGCAAAGGCGTTTTACGAGATGATGTCTTCGGCACAGAAACCCCTTCACGATCGGACAACAGTTTCTCAACTGGATGCCATTGGCCGTGTGATGGGGTTCAAGTCCCAGTTCAACCTGAGTCGAGATGCGTTCGATGGTATGTTGGCCCTATTTGGTAGCATGCTTCCGGACAGCCACATATTGCCAAAGAGCCTGTACGAGTCATAGAAACTGCTTCGTGCACTGAAGATGCCGTATGAGCAGATACATGCTTGTCCAAATGGGTGCGTCCTCTTCAGGAAAGATCTCACGGATGCAGGTTACTGTCCGAAGTGTAAAGCGTCGAGATACATGGAGGTAGACGATGGTGAAGGCCCGAAGAGGCAGCTTTCTATCCCCATGAAAGTCCTGCGTTACCTGCCGTTCACATCGAGGATCCAACGTCTCTACATGACCGAGGAATCCGCGAAACAGATGACATGGCACAAACAGGGTACCCGATACAATCCTGAGAAGTTGGTACATCCCGCCGATGGTGAAGCATGGGCCCACTTCGACCGCATCCATCATGACAAAGCTAGAGAGGCTCGTAATGTTCGTGTTGCGTTTGCAACGGACGGTTTCAATCCCTATGGACTCATGGCTGTCCCGTACACCTGTTGGCCCGTCTTCGTTATCCCCCTCAATCTCCCCCCGGCGTCCTATTTCAACGTCATACTGTCTTCTTGTCGTTGATAATTCCTGGACACCCGGGGAATAACATGGGTGTGTACATGGAGCCTCTGATTGATGAATTGGAAACTGCTTGGAATGAAGGGGTATTGACATACGACCGAGCTTCAAGGTCTAACTTCACAATGCACATCTGGTACCAGTACTCACTGCATGACTACCTGGCATATGGGATATTCTGTGCCTGGTGTGTCCATGGCAAGTTCTCATGCCCGGTTTGTAAGACAGCTACGAGATTTATCTGGTTGAAGAAGGGTGGCAAGTATTCGGCGTTCGACCAACATCGACAATTCCTACCTCTTGACCATCCTTTCAGATGGGACACCAAGAACTTTACCAAAGGTGTCGTGGTGAGAGATCCTCCACCTCGGATGCTGACCGGTGCTGAGGTTCATGCTCAGATAGATGCTCTCCAGTTCAACGAAACAGACAGTCGTTTTGTGGGGTATGGTCAGGAGCATATGTGAACTCATAAGTCAGGCTTAGAAAGACTCCCTAATTATGACGATCTTCTTCTGCCACATAACATTGATGTAATGCACACTGAAAAGAACATCGCTGAGTCACTTTGGGGAACACTCATGGACACTGAAAAGTCCAAGGACAACCCTAAGGCCAGACTAGACCTAGCACTGTTGTGCGATAGACCAAAGCAAGAGATGCTGCCTCCTCAGCCCGGCAGGAGATGGACACGGCCCAAGGTCGATTTCGTCTTGGGCAGGCCACAAAGGAAAGAAATACTTCAGTGGATCCAGACATTGACATTCCCTGATGGATATGCAGCGAATCTAACGAGAGGAGTCAACTTATCTACTCTGCGAGTCCTAGGGATGAAGAGTCATGACTTCCACGTATGGATCGAATGGCTTCTTCCGGCGATGGTTCGAGGCTATGTTCCTGAGCCTATGTGGGTTGTCCTGGCAGAGTTGAGCTATTTCTTCCGCCAGCTATGTGCCAAGGAGATATCTCGGTCCGTCATTGATGACTTGGAGAAAGCTGCACCTGTGTTGCTCTGTAAGCTGGAGAAAATCTTTCCACCAGGCTTCTTCACTCCGATGCTTCATTTGATCGTACACCTCCCAAATGAGGTTCGAATGGGAGGGCCTGCGCAATGGCATTGGTGCTTTCCAGTCGAGAGAAATATGAAGACTCTTCGCAAGAAATGTAGAAACAAAGCCAAAATTGAGGCTTCCATTCCAGAGGCATCCATTCTGGAGGAGGTGTCCAACTTCACTGAAGAATACTACTCCGAGAACCTTCCTAGCGTGCATAATCCACCCCCTCGTTACAATGCTGGAGAAAATGAATCGAGTCTTAGCCTTTTTCGAGGCCAACTCGGCACGGCAAGTGGATCCACAGTTAAGCAGTTGAACTATGAAGAGTGGCGAAAGATCATGCTATACGTGCTTACCAACCTTGATGAGCTGGACCCATACATGGGGTTAGTTGTTATCTATCTTCATCCAATTCATCGTCACTTTCCAACACCATTCTTTTTGTTTCGTACAGTGAATTTCTTCATTTGTTCTCGAATGGACCAAGGCCTCTTTCTGATGCGGCAGCTGAAACCCTAATTGCAAATGGTGCGGGGCAAGGGAGGCCTGATTTCATTTCTTGGTTCCGACAAAAGGTACCGTCCTACCAAGGTTGTACTTAGTCTGACGTTCCAACTTGCTCTTACGTTCTGACCGTATAACGATATATCTTGCGTCGCCTTGCAGGCTCAAACCGATGCGTCTATGAGTCAAGAGCTGAGACAGGTTGCAAAAGGCTTTGACCGTAGGGTCAAGTCATTTAACGGTTACGACGTGAATGGATTTCGCTTCCACACATCAAGCTACGAGCAGAGTCGGCCCAATCGAAAAACCACAAATAGCGGTGTTTGTACTCCAGGCAATGACAACTGTGACTACTATGGAAGAATTGAAGAAATATACGAACTTTCATTTCACGGTGAAAAGCCTTTGAATCCTGTCATGTTCAAATGCCATTGGTTCGATCCTGGAAGAACGAGGCTGACACCTAATCTTGGGCTAGCCGAAATTCGACAGGATTCTATCTATCCAGGCTCCGATGTGTATATTGTGGCTCAACAGGCCACGCAGGTTTATTACACGCCATACGCGTGCAAAAGCAAAGAGCATCTCTTGGGTTGGTATATTGTGCACAAGATATCACCACATGCTAAACTACCTCTCCCCAATGATGAGGATTATAACTTCAACACAAACACGTATGACGGTGAGTTCTTTCAAGAATCTGGGTTGCAAGGGACGTTCACGATAGACTTAACCGAAGCGATGGAAATGGAAGTAGAGAATGATGACGAGGACGTTGGGGATGAGGTGGTAAATGCGAAGGACATAGAAATGCTAGAACGATTCCGTTTAGGCCAAGCAAATGAAGACGACGACCTGTCTTCGAATACTGAGGAGTACTTAGACATGGTTGACAGTGATGAGGAGACTCATGCTCCGGCTAATCTGGATTATCCAGATTATTTCTAATACATGTAATATTATGTTATATTTTTAGGATCTATTGTTTTATTTATATTGCATATATTTGGTTATGTTATTTCTAATACAACATTGTTTGTTCTTTTTAAATGCAGGAGGTCGAGGCAAGATGTCGGGAGGACGTCAGAGGCGGTTGAGTTGGTTGTACCGCAGCTCGCAGGCCGACGGGCCCTCGACGAGGAGTGGCCGCCGCCGGAGGGAGCCGTCTCCACAGGAGGAGGAGGAGGTCGAGGAGGAGGTGCCGGCCACGCCCGAGGCCCAGCGGCAGGAGGAGGCACCATTGGCCGAGGAGGCAGAGGAGGAGGACGAGCAGGAGGAGGACGAGGCGGACGGGTGTTCGGGTGCCTCAGGGGTGTCCACGCCCTACTTGAGAGGTCCCGCCAGCCTCCCGGCGTTGCCGCCACGTGCCCGACGCCCAGTGATCACGCCCATCGGACAAAAGTACATGTTCTAACTACCTGTTCGTACGATGAGACTCAAAATAGAAATAGAAGCTAATAATCTTTTTTAATCACTTGTGCAGGTCATGGGACTTTGTGGGGCCTAAAAGCCGCAAACCCAACGGCATCCTGGGTCTCCTGTGCCGCGAGCACTACCCCGGCATAGTACAGTATGCCGGGAGGCACGAGCCGGCCTACACCTTTGACCACTACAGCGTCGCCCCAGACCCAGACTTCCCCAACAAGGCGGCGCGGGTTAGAGCGGAGCTGTGGGTAAGTCTTCGTCAAACAATATCAAATTCATCATATTTTTTCTTTAATTGCTGTCTCGCCTCATATTGTGTCTGTATGCAGAACTACTTCAAGTGCGAGCCGGGGAAGGAGGCAGTGGCGGAGGTGACGGCTACCCGGGCTTGTAGGAAGCTCGTCACCGACATGATCTACGAGGCGAGACTGCAGGCCATCATTACCTACAACGCCACGGTCTTGGCCACGAGGGTGACGAAGGCCCAGGGGAGAGGCATGACGTTGGGCCGGGCGCAGTTCTTGCAGGTAAGTGATTTCTTTTGAGATTAAGCTTTTGGTACTTTTCATCTGACGCTTAGACGTGAAATACTTGATGATGTGCAGATGATCCCCCAATGGTGCCAGTCGTTTCCCGAGTGCTGGGAGATGATCGTGGACCGGTGGCTATCCGAAGAGTGGGCGGCCCACCGCGCCGAGGCCCGGGAGGCGCGTCTGCAGATGCCAGGTGTACCACACCACCAGGGCAACCGCAACCTCGCCGAGTACGCACAAGCTTGGGTACGTGAAAGACTTTATCAATTCCTCGATCAAATGTTGCCTGATTGCTAATCATCTTGTTGTCTTCCTCGCAGTCGGAGGCACACGGTGGCCAGCCTTGCGGCACGGTGGCGGCATACGCCATGTCCCACAAGGGCAAGGCCACGGCAGCGAAGACCTCCTACAACCCCGACGATCCCGCCGACGCGTACACCAACTCCAGCGTCCACTCCCGCCTCACTGACTACTCAGAGGCGGCAAGGGCGATCCATGGGGACGACTTTGATCCCGCCACCGCGGACCTGGACGGGAGCATCGTCATGAGGATTCGAGGAGGGAAGAAGCACGGGCGGTTCTGGCTTGGCGACAGCGTCATCGACACGGCCTCCACTCCCACTCTGTCCCAGCTCCGAGCACAGAGCGGGAGCGTCCCCATACGCCCACGCCCGTCGCCTGCGCAGTCGCGGGTCGCCGAGCTCGAGGTTATTTCTATTTAACTCATCGTACATTGATCTTTAAATGTTTGCATTGTTCTAACATTCACTTTGTATTATCGCAGGCCCGCCTGGAAAGAGAAAGGCAGGAGCGCCAGGTGTCTTAGACCCAGATGCGGTCACAGATGTCGGCCCAGATGGAGGCTCAAGCTAAGCAGATGGCGGAGCTCATTGCCTTCATGGCCTCTCAGGGCATGGCCGTGCCTCAGACGCTCATGGCTCCTCCACCGCCGCCTCTGGATCCCGGAGCTGCTCCTGTGAGTATCAATACTTCAGTGTTTCATTTATTTCATTTCCTTGTCTGACATGACCTTTTGCAGCCTCCTCCGTCAGAAGGTTCGAACAACCGCCACGCTCCTGGATGGAACCCGACCGGGGGTCAAGCAGGCGGCAGTTCTCAGGGGTGGCCCGGTTGGCCGGGGGTGTAGTAGATCTCCTCGTGTGTCACTGAAGTCTCATGTTGTTGAACTATGTGATGTGAACTGTGTGATTTGAGGACATATATGTTATTGAACTATGTGATGTGATATATATATATGTTCTGTGACGTGAAATGTGATATATATGTGATATGTGATGAATGTGATATATATCTATGTGATATTGTCGGAGAAAAGGAAAAACAGAACTGGAAAACAAAAAAATGAAATTTACCCAGCTTTGCCGAGGGTGGCTCTCGGCAAAGACGCCCTTTGCCGAGGGCTATGACCATAACCCTCGGCAAAGCTGGGGAGACTGAACGTAATTTCCAAGGCTTTGCCGAGGGCTTTGGTCATAGCCCTCGGCAAAGTCCGAGGTTTGCCGAGAGGCGGCTAAGCTAGCCCTCGGCAAAGAGGGCCCAAATTTTTTTTTTGAAATTTCTTTGCCGAGAGCCGACCCTGCATAACCCTCGGCACAGAAAAACAATAATAAAAAAATTTATCCCTTTGCCGAGAGCCGGACTCTCGGCAAATCTAACGCCTTTGCCGAGAGTCGGTTTAGCCCTCGGCAAACCTACCGTCAATAGGGACCATCGTTAACGGCCACTTTTCTTTGCCGAGAGCCGGTCGGGACCCTCGGTAAAAGGTTTGCCGAGAGCCCGATAAATGGCCCTCGGCAAAGGTTCCTTTGCCGTGAGGATTTTTGCCGAGAACTCTTTACCGAGAGCTGCCCTCGGCATAGGCTTCGCTGAGGGCCAGATGGCCTTTGCCGAGTGCTAGAGGTACTCGGCAAAGCACGCGTTTCCAGTAGTGTGGTTGGGATTCCAATCGATTTTGTTGTGTGGCACTGTCTTCTTTTGAGAATAAAATATTACTTCCGATGGTTATAAATATATGTCCATCCTTGATTGTCCTAAGCGAAGTTATTTCACTTACAGTATCATTGACTAAAACTTTCTATAGACCCAAATAACAATATTAACACTAGTAGACTCAAATAGTTTTTCATAGTACATGAATATTTTTATTCAATTTTGTAATATAAAAAACTGTTTCACTTAGATATGATGAACCTAGATAGACACGTATTCATGATTAGAGGAACTGAAAGGCCCTAGAAGTGTGAATAAAGAGAACACACTATGGAAGTTGTGTTCAATACTATTTGTGGGTAACATGGATCTGTAAAATACAGGAGTAGTTTATTCTCGATCTCTAGCCTTCTCTGAGTTCCTAAAAACAATGCTGCTAGTATAACTCATGAAAGAAAAAGCTTATTATGCTCTTCTAGCGGCAGATATATACGTCATGAAGCTTAAAATGCAGCATTTAATATAATTCATGTGGATAAGCTGGGTATCATGTGTGCCGTTTAGATCTTACCTGCCATCCTACTTCAATGGTATTGAGGTCATTGTTCTCGTAGGACCCACTAGTGATCCAGAGCTGGGCCAAACTTTAGTGCTTAGCAGTCTCAACTGTCGGTTGCCACAAATTGAAGGTGGCTTGGGTTCCATACGCATCATTGCCCCAGGCAGAGGCGACCGCATGCTGATCCATGGGATAGGAAGTGAAGTATATGTGCAATTTTGGATCAAATGATAACGATCCAAGATGAAGCTAAAGGTGATTCTTGTACCTGGTGACCTTTGGTTACATGGGATGTTGTTTCAGGGTCATCGACAGACATGCGACTTGGGATACTGATAGGCATCATGTTTGCATACTTTCTGATAGAGCTAGCCTTCAGTATATCCTCCTCTTTGGTCCTTCGGATTGGTATGGTGTTCTCAGGGCACTTACCATTTTGATGCCAAGTTTGGGTGAAAGGATGAGTTATAATGTCGGAGTCATCATAATGGCTTCTTGGGTAGTCTGAAGGCTGCATCTGAAACGGTATCATGGAGCACCAATGAAAATGACATCGTAATAAGCATGTGTATGTGTATATGCGTGCGCAAGATCGTACAGTTAATCGGCAGGTAACGTTGGAATGAAATATGAAATGATGTTGCAGAAGGAACCTGGATAGTATGATTCTTGAGGAGAGGATGATTGAATGCAGGTTGTTTGGTGATGTGCACACAGTCTATGATATCTCCATCTGGGCTCTGTCAATTTCTCAGAATCAATGGTTGCAACAAGATATGGGAACAGATAGCAATACGAGGACTACTTAGCAAATTTCAATTATCAGTGGCCACTTTTATATCGCATGGACTTTAGCTTATAAGTGACTAGGATTCTATCTCTTACCCAAACAGGCCGGTCCTATGTGTATTACGTTACCATGAGGCATCTTGGCGGCACAACTGCTGATTGCCAGCATCAACGTGGCAGGAGGGAGCCATCAATCATGTTAGGTGCAAAGGTGGAAATTAAACATAGTTTGGATTGTCTATGTTCTACAAATTTCCTGTCTATACAACTATTTATATAATTGTATAAATGAATTTAACCTATATCTACCCTACTAACACACCATATTTTTCTTTGTTTGGTTTACCAAAAAAATCTCCCCCACTGAGATGGCCTCCCTACAGACACACCACAAACTATACCCACAAAACCAACTCTATAAAATAATCCATCCAGATTTGCTTCAAAATCTTCTCTCTCCATACTCACATCTAACGATCAGGATTGATTGTATGGTATTGCTCATCCCTCCTGTCTCTCACACCTGCAGCCAGCCCCGTGTGCCCAAACCACACTGTCACGGTTGGATCGTCAAGTTCCTCAAATCATGTTTTTTCCGTCAACTAGGTTAGTGCCCGTGCGTTGCCATGGGAGCAAGAAAAAATCATAAAATTGCATGGTTTATTGTGCAAAGCTAATGTAAAATAGCATCACATCATAATTTCATGCATGTCACAAGAAAAATTATGGAATAAAATAGTTATACTTAAGCATAAACTGTATCTTACTAACCATGCAATCAATATCGAGGATCTTATAAAAATACCGAGAAATAAAACAAATAACGTTGATTAATTATAAGTCATTCAGCCATAAAGAATAATACTTATAACTGATCACCAATCAAAGATGACCCAAAATATTTTCAAGTCCAAGACGAGGCGTTTGACTTCTTGCAGCTGAAGCATGTAGATGACTCAAGTTGTAGCTAGAAGTATCCTGCATATAAGTTGTTTCTTAATTCCTAAAGCTAAAGTACTATTCACTATCTTGAAAAAAATATGTATAGATACGTGAAACATCTTTTATGGAATTAGAACCTCTTTATATATGGTATTCTTTGTAAATATAACTCAAATTGTCAAACAATTCAAAGTAAAATCTTGTTAAACTAACAAAATATGTCTGAACAACCCAGATTAGGAAAAAATCACAAAGCCAAACTGGCACATGCAAGCCAGGTTTTCTAAAATACCTAATTTCATAAGCTAGATACATTGTTCACCAGTTATTAGCTCTGTGAAGCACAACCTTACTGCCTGATTTAACGGTTAGCTGTGCATAGGAATTTATAGTCCAATTAAAAAAATTGATCTAAGATATGCAAGGGGTGACAATATCATGCTTCCTTCTATCTAACAGATATTCTTGAGTCAACAAGAAAAAAAATAGCTTTGTAGGTTTCTTGTGGCCTAGTTTTTCTATCCGTGTGCATGATTAAATACAGGAATGGACAGAATGAATTAACATGATCAAATCTATATTGATCCATATCAGTTTCAGGGGTTAGCAAATCACTATAAAATATATGACAGCATCTGAATTTAGTTTCAGTCGAGATTATAGGTTAGCAAGCAATGATTCACCAACTCATAGTTCAAAGTTTAGGTTGTCAAATCAAATGCATGATTTAGAGTTCATGTTTTGCTCTTACTAACATTAGTTGAGAGATCATAGCAGCTTATAATTGTTTTTGAGGAAAACTGAACAAACAGCGAGTCCCTTATATATATGTTTTTTGTGGTATATCCATTCCCTAAAACCTAAATTTTTCTCTAGCCTATAAGTTATATCCTATTTGAAACATGAAATTACAAATTAAATTATAGCAAGCAAGGTGAAAATACCAAACAAAAGGACTTCGCGTCAACGGCCGGTGTCGACGTCAGCGGCCGGTGGCGGCGTCAGCTTCCGGCGGCGGCGTCAAGGTTGACGGGGCGGCGTGGAGAGTGGAGAGCGCACGGGATGTAGCCCGAGATCGTGGAAAGCAGGCATCAGCTTCCGGCGGCAGCGCCAGCGGCCAGCGGTAGTGTCCGGGTTGACAGGGCAGCATGGAGGGCATGCGCTGAGGTCGTGGGCAGACACGACGTTGATAGCGGTTTTGGGGTACGGTTGGAAGAAAAGGGAGTAAATCACGGTTTTTTTACATGTTGGGATCACTGTGTCTTAGCTCCTGGATAGCATCTGCACACTGGCGAATTACTCTTGTGATGATCTTGCCCAAATGCAGAGTAGTAGCATATTACAATACAGCAAAAAAGTTCCACAAAGTCATAAAACTAAAATGAAATAAGCACTGAAAAAAACCCGACCAGAGCTGACTGGAATGGAATTGACCAGGACGCCGTCTGCCGTGGCTATGGGGGGCGCCTCCTCGTCACCTACTGCCCCTGTGGTACTCGGCCAGGCTGCTGTCCAGGAGGCTTGCGGCGCGGCCTGCCTGGGGGGCGCTGAGGCTTTGGACGCCCCTCCCGACGCTCCTGACCCTCCTGCTGTTCTGCCTGAGCTGCAGGGGGCTCAGGTCCCGGCGCCTCCCGCGCCACCCTCCTCGGTAGCACCGGTTGCTGCCGCTGCTGCTAGTACTGCAATTGCGGAAGCCAAGCTTACTCTGCGTCGGAGCATGAGGAACGCGGCGGTGGCGGATGAACATACCCTGCGCAAAGCTGAACGGTTGGCGGCGAAAAAGAACCTCGAATCCTCAGGTACGTCTTTTTCTTGCTTTCCAGATTCACAAATTATTTCAAACCTTGGTAGGGTAGGCATCAACCTAGGCCTCTCTGAGGTAGCTGTCATTAAAAATTTAGAGGTTGATAGGCTGGTCCTCTGCGCTAATCAAAAGAAGAATTATTTAAAATCTAACTCTACTCATCTAGATATCGATGTTGAGAGGGAAGACCACTTGGAAGCAGTTCTCAGCCACACTTGTGGAAATCTAAATGAGATCTTGTTGGAATCGGAGAGTGATCAAATCATAGATCTCTCCCCTTTCCGTCGTAAGAAAAAATATAATAATGCCAAACATACTAAAAACGGCACTCTTCCCAACAAGCCAAAAACCCCATCCAAAATAAGTCTAAAATGAAAGGGGTCTTTTGGAATAGCAGAGGTCTAGCAGACTTGGCTAAACACAGGTTCCTGGCTGAACTAGTCAAGGAGGAGCAAATTAACTTTATTGCTCTCTCTGAAACTGGACGGGATTCTTTCCCGGATCATGTCCTCAAACATCTTTGTGGAGGACAGGATTTTATTTGGCACACCATGCCCCCCCATGGTAGATCAGGGGGTTTACTTCTAGGGGTGGACCTCAATTTTTTTGACATTGGAGCCATTGATGAGGGTGATTTCTATGTTAAATTCACGCTCAGATGCAAAGCAAATGACTTCAAGTTTATACTCTACTCGGTCTATGGCCCCGCGCAAATCCAAGATAAGGGGGCCTTCCTAGTAGAGATGGCCAACACCTGTTCTAAAGAAACTCTTCCATATATAATAGGCGGGGACTTTAATATTATGAGATCCCCTGAAGAAAAGAGCTCGGGGAATTTTGAGCCTAAATGGCCCAATCTTTTTAATGCTGTCATCGAATCTTTAGATCTTAAGGAGATTGGGATGCCAGGCCGCCAATACACTTGGGCGGGACCCGGGGATAATCCGACTTTCGAAAAGCTGGATAGAGTGCTTGTTAGCACAGAATGGGAAACTCAATATCCGCTGACGACAGTCGAGCCTAGAGACAGGAATATCTCTGACCATACTCCCCTTGTGCTAAACACAGGAGCTTCAACCCACCAGACGCATAATCGTCCTTTCAAATTTGAGAGGGGATGGTTAATTCGGGACGGGTTCCATGACATGGTTGCAAATATCTGGCAATCTCCATGCCCTGGGTTGTCTCCACTTGAACGCTGGCAGTTCAAGATTCGCAAGCTCAGACAGCATCTAAGAGGCTGGGCTATGCACACGGCTGGTTCCTATAGAAAAGAAAAAAAGATTCTTCTCGCTCGTTTAGATTGTCTTGATAAGAAAGCGGAGGTTGACTCCTTATCTGATCAAGAAATTAACCTTAAACATTATCTCAAAGAGCGATTAGTAAGTCTTCTCCGGGAAGAGGAACTGAAATGGTACGAGAGGGCCAAAGTTAAAACCTTATTGGAGGGTGATGCTAACACTCGGTTCTTTCATCTAGTCGCTAATGGCAAACATCGCAAACAACATATTTATCAGCTTGAGGATGATCAAGGGGTTGTGATTGGCGATGGTAACCTAAAGCGCCACATCACAAATTATTATAAAACCCTCTTTGGCCAGCCTGAAGAATCTGAAATCTCCCTTGTGGAAGATCATAACCTGGACATCCCTCAGGTCTCCCCGGAGGAAAATGGTATCCTCATTAGTCCCTTCGCTGAATCAGAAGTGAGGGACGCGGTTTTCCAGATGGAACATAATAAGGCTCCAGGCCCAGATGGATTCCCTGCGGAGTTCTATCAGGTGTTTTGGGGGGTGATAAAGGATGATCTTTTTTCCCTTTTTACAGAGCTTCATAGAGAGGCCTTAGACCTCTATAGCCTGAATTTCGGCATTATCACTTTAGTACCAAAAGCAACCCATGCCATTAAAATTCAGCAATACCGACCAATCTGTGTCTTAAATGTAAGCTTTAAGATTTTCACTAAAGTTGGCACAAACAGGCTAAATAATGTAGCGAGAACGTTGGTGAGTCCTACACAAACCGCCTTTATGTCGGGCAGGAACATAATGGAAGGTGTCGTTATCCTACACGAAACCATCCATGAGCTACACACCAAAAAACGAGACGGTGTCATTTTCAAAATTGACTTTGAAAAGGCATACGACAAGGTGAAGTGGTCTTTCCTGCAGCAAACGCTACGCATGAAAGGCTTCTCACCCAAATGGTGTAGGTGGGTTGAGACTATGGTTACTGGAGGAAGTGTGGGTATTAAGGTGAACGATGACATAGGTCCCTATTTCCAAACCAAACGGGGCCTTAGACAGGGGGACCCTATGTCACCTATCTTATTTAACATCGTCGTGGATATGCTAGCTCTTATTATCAATAGAGCAAAAGACGATGGTCAAATAAGAGGAGTCATCCCCCACCTTGTCGAGGGTGGTTTGTCTATGTTACAATATGCAGATGACACCATTATCTTTATTGATCATGACCCAGAACAAGCAAAGAATCTGAAATTGCTTCTCTGTGCTTTTGAGCAACTATCTGGTCTTAAGATCAATTTCCATAAGAGTGAAATCTTTTGTTACGGGGTAGCGAAAGAGATGGAATCCTTCTATACGGAGCTCTTTGGTTGCAATGCAGGAGAATATCCCTTCAGATACCTTGGGATTCCTATGCACCACAGACAACTCTTGAACTCTGAATGGAAAAAGGTGGAAGATCGCTTTCAACAGAAACTTTCTTGCTGGAAAGCGAAATACTTGTCCTATGGGGGAAGACTAATTCTTCTTAATTCCGTATTAAGCAGCCTACCCATGTTCATGATGTCCTTTTTTGAGATCCCCAAAGGGGTCCTAAAAAACCTGGACCATTTCAGATCTAGGTTCTTCTGGCAAGGTTCTTCAGATAAACATAGATATAGACTAGCCAGATGGGACATCCTTTGTCGCCCTAAAGACCAAGGGGGCTTAGGTATCTTAAACTTAGAACTGCAAAATAAATGCCTCCTAGCTAAGTGGCTGGTTAATCTGCTAAACACAGAAGGCATGTGGCAATCTTTGTTAAGAAATAAATACCTACGATCAAAAGCCCTTACTCAAGTGGAAGCCAAATCTAATGACTCTCATTTCTGGAGAGGGCTCATGCGTATTAAAGATGAGGTTCTGGCTCAAGGCTCCTTTAATATTAAAGACGGAACCACCACGAGGTTCTGGGATGATACATGGGTTGGGAATAAGCCTCTGAAAGTTAAATATCCTTCCCTTTACAATATTGTAAGGGACCCTCATGCGACTGTATCTAAAGTCATGACCACAAACCCTCTAAATATCTCTTTTAGAAGGGCACTGGTCGACAACAAACTGTCAGAGTGGCTTAGCCTAGTAGCACAGATCTCTTATGTCGAATTGGTGGAAGGGTCAGATTACTTTAGATGGAACTTAACCAGATCCGGTTTTTTTTCTGTTCGTTCTATGTATCTCCACATTTTAGATACACGACCACCTTTTCGACACAAGAAGATCTGGAAGATGAAAATCCCTCTAAAAATCAAAATCTTCCTCTGGTTTCTTCTAAAGGGTGTCGTATTAACCAAAGACAACCTTGCAAAGAAAAATTGGACAGGGAGTCAGAAATGCATTAGCTGTAATATAAATGAGACCATACAGCATTTGTTCCTTGACTGCCCGCTTGCAAAAATGATATGGAGGATTATCTTCTATGCTACTAATCTGAACCAACCAAGATCTATCAGCCATATGTTCGGCAACTGGCTTACTAATCAAGATAAAAAGACTAGAAGTATGATCTGGGTTGGGGTCGCTGCCTTTTGTTGGGCGATCTGGAGATGCCGTAACGATGTTATCTTTAATAAAATGAAAACTAACTCTATTATGCAGGTCATCTTCAGGGGAGCATATTGGCTACGCTCTTGGGCCCAGTTGCAGCATGACGGGACAACCCAGGACATCCTCTCTACGATGAGCAAAAAATTAGAAATGATTGCCCTAGAGATATCGAATAAAGGATGGAAACATTTATATTGTTTAATGTAATGCCCGGGTTGACCTATAAGACCACGGCTATCTCTTTGCTTATCAAAACTTTGTAATAATTGGCTGTGTACATCCCTGGATGTAGAGGCCGGATATTGATTATCCTTTATCTAAAAAAAAATTGATTTCTAAAAAAACTGATATGACCTTGACCATACTCTTCAGAGGTTAAAATGTTCAGATTAAACCTACAGATTACAGTACTGCAAGAAAGTGAACCATGGGTAGCATCAGGGAAACACTATTTTATCTTATAATTCTGCCAGCACCCATGCTTGGTAGCAAGTTCCATGTTTGTCTATGAATGTAGGCTATTTTTTCTTGTCTTTTGAGATAATGATTTATGGACTAATGGTTCTATACTTCTATTGCATTCAGGCTGGGGAACATGTGCTTGATCATTGCGGTTGCGAGGGCAATTCACAATGGGTCTGTTGCATTCACTAATGAATGCTTGAACATATTATAACCTGAACAAAAAATAAATCAGCCATTCATATCACATATGCTACAAAATAAGGCAAGGTCAACATTAAATAATGAAAAACTAACATAATCAATACCCTGGTGGTTTTACTGACAAACTGCAAATAATCAACATTCCTCTTGAATGTGATTTTCCATTTTCCAGACTCCTGAGAGAAGCAGCCATGACCAATGTTAGCTTCAGATACCTTCTCAAGCACCAAACAGCGATATGCTAAAATAACGATAGGATCATAGGAGCGAATCCCACTCACCGCCTACGTACAGTGGCACCCTCACTACCATTCCAACTACCAAAACATCAGTGGTGAATGGTCAGCACCAGCAAATTAAGCTGCACAATCTGAGTGGAGACATGACCTTCTAATCACGGCCCGCGGAGGAGCAGGAGGCACACAGCCACGGAAGATGGTGGGGAAGCATGTGCTTCTAGTTGGAGGCAGCATATAGGTCCGGGAGCGGCGCGTGTGGGCAGGGAAGCAAGAAGGAGTCGCGCCGCACCGCGAGTCCGTGGAAGAGCGAGGCCGCTCGCCACCGGAGTCGCGGGCCGTAGACCTCCTGCAGCGTCTCTCTGTCTTCCTCGACAGCGGGCGAGTTGAGACCCCGCGGCAGCCCGGGCATGCTTCTCTCCAACGCACACGGCGCCGCCGGGTATTAAGGTTGGAACATCATCCTCTCCTATGTTGCGCATCCACGTGGTTGAGGACGTGACGGATCTACGTAGCGGCGGAGCACTGTTGCGTGTCCACGCGGCAGGGGACACTGGTCAGTGCACGTCCGCAGAATTATGAAACTAATATGAGAGATGTGTCATTTATGAATAATGTTAACTATCACTTTGTCGGATGAAGAAATGACCAAAATAAAAGTCATAGGTCTTGATCAGTTGTACAACTTTACAGTTGATGACTTTTTCAGCTGAAATCATTTGGTACTTTAAAATCTTGTTTGAAGTTGTTATTTTTTGAAATTCAAATTTTATTTTTTCACAAGAAACGATGACCAAAATTATAGTATGAAAAACACAATAAATTGATAGAGCATGATTTTACAAATTTTTAGGGAAAAAATCAAGTGATTTGAAGTTAGCATGAGGGAGAAAGACTAGTTATAAGTCTTACGCAAAGATGAAAAATGAGATATTAGAGCTCTTCAACAATTTAAAATTGAATTTCAAACAGCATTTTGAGGCATCAAATGATTTTAAATAAAAAGTTGTAAACATCAAAGTTCTATAACTTTTAAAGATCTACAAGTTTTATTTTGGTCATTTCTCCATCCGAGATCGTTTGAAAAATTCAAATTTTTGTATTCAAATTTAATTATTCGATTTGCCGAGTGTTACTGGAAAAACATTCGGCGAACAATTCTTTGCTAAGTGTTGTGAGTTTGTCGAGTGTCACGTTAGGGTTTGCCATGTGTATTATTGCGGGCACTCGGCGAAGACTCTATTTGCCGAGTGCATTTAGTTTGCCGAGTGCATTTATTGCCGCACTCGGCAAATAGAGCCTTTGTCGAGTGCCCGATGAAATGCACTCGGCAAACCAGGCGGCACTCGGCAATGAACCAGTTTCCGGTAGTGAACTTTTTTTTTGCGTGTGGTGTTGTATGGGTTGACGTGAGCAATAAAAGAGATTTTTTAGGGTGTGTATAAATATTTCATTGGATAACTTTCCTCAAATAGAAATTGAAATGATGAATATATCTTTATTAGGAATGTCATGCAATGTTAGAGGATATCTTTTGGTCTGAGGTTGGACCGGGAGAGAAACACTGAATATCGAGGCATAGGTTAAGTTAATCCTTGTTGTATTCAACAATATTAATGTAAGTCTGATCCTTTTTGGATTAAATAATATAGTAACCTTGTACTCCCTCCGTACTCATAAAGGAAGTCGTTTTGGACAGTGACACGATCTCCAAAGCATAGGGTTTCACTATTTAGCTCTTTTTAAAGATATACTGCTAAATGTCTTAGCCTTCTATTTTAAACGTTACGGGATCCGATCCGCGTAGAATTATTATGGCGCGCACAAAGACCACGATGGCACTAATGGCACCTACGCAGATCACGATCTCAATATAATTATGGTGGATTCCCACATCACATTCAGATATCCTATTTTGTTTTGATGATTTCCAGGTGTACCTAGCTGAGATTGAGATGCTGTAGCTACCTGATGCATACAGCATGGATGGCCACAGTTTCCACACGTGCCTGATGAGTTTGACGGTTTGAGATTTGCATGGAGCTGCTATGAGGACGTTTACGGCGTGATGGTGACTCGCATGCTTTTTCCATGTGTCTGGTACTGTTACCGGCCGTACCCTGACGAAAAAGAAACAATTGTGGTGGACGAGCGTATTAGGGAGAACTTTTGTGTGTGTGTGTGTGAGGGGCGGCCATCGTGTGCCCCGCGCTATACGCAGAGTTGGACACCGACAAAATCGCATGGACCAAAAACAATTGGAGCACTTGTTGCACACAACTATACTATTTATGCCTTTTTTTCCTTTTCTTGTTTTGGCACATAAAACTATCGTAAGTGATGATAACATGGATCGTAGTAAGGTTTTACCTAGAGCTGCGTAAGGCTTCGTTCGTTTGCAGCTTGGAATGGCCTGGAACTGTTCCCTGACATGAAACTGTTCAATAATAATTTCTAGTGGCTTGACAATTATCCTAGCATGGAGAGGGTTCCTAGGATGAAAATCCTCATGTGCTTTAGTCAACGACGATGGCGTTTGCGGATGTCATTCCCTTCTTGAAGGTGTCGTTGAAGGGCTCTGTTGCCGTGCCGTTTTCCGCTTTCCTTCCTGGCTCGCTACCTGGAGTTCGTCGCTTCACCATGTCGGGTTGTGCTGTCTCCGTGTTCGCCGTGTTGTGCCTAATTGTGCCTCATGCTCCTCTTCACTTGGTTTGTCCTTTTGGTGATTGTCGTAGTCGTAGTCAGAGTTAGGCCCCCACTCATGCAGATGTTTGCTGCTGGGAGCGTGTTGGCCCCATCCGCGGATGCTTTGCCGCGTTGATGGTCTTGTGTGTTACGTTGCCGGTGGATGCTTTGCCGCTGAGGTCGCTGTCGAAATTCTCCTCGACCGTGGTCCTAAGGGCTTTGACATTAGTGACTCGGAGGAGCAATTGGTTTCCGGCGGATGCTTTGCCGCCGAGGTGGTTCCGGTGGATGCTTTGCCACCGAGGGGTTCTAGCGGATGCTTTGCCGCTCCTATCGTCTACGGCTCCGGTCACTACTGGCTACCGAGGTGTTGAGGTTTATTATTCTATTAGGCTCAGCTGTTGGGGATGTTAGGTGGAGGGACCTTTTGTTCTTGCTTTTGTTTGTGTTGAGGACTTTATTTGTAATCCATGGATTACCAATGAATCCTTTTGTATCTTATGCGTGTAGGTCTATTGACCATTTCCACTCCTCATTAAGAACGTGCAATGCACGATTTCAAAAAAAAATATCCTAGCATGGAACGACGGGATACACCTAGCCGAATGGTCCCTAAGAGAGTAAGAGGCACTTTCCACACTTGGATAGCTTCAAACGAGTAGTTTTTTTATTTCAACAATGGAGACATCCGGCTTCATATGTGGTCCTCTAACAAAAGGAATCAAACCAACTTATAACGTAACCGCTCAAAATGTCCACACCGGGTTTACATTAAAACTGACTCAAAACTAATAAATTCTAGAAATAAAAGGCCATTCGAATGACACACATCACATAGCCATATTCTCTAGCTTGCGTCATGCACAAAAACCAACTCCTTCTACTCCTTACACAATTGTATTTTTTTTTATTTTTATCTTGTGAACTGGGTGCGTTTGGGATAAATTAAAAATATATTTTTTAAAAAAATTTTATTTTGTGAACTGGGCCGTTTGGATAAATTAAAAAAATATTTTTAAATTTTTTATTAGCTCTAAATAATTGTAAAAAAAATTAGGGACAATTGACTTAAGTTCACGAACTTAGGAAATCAACCGTCTAGGATCTAACTCTAGGATATTCCTTGGCGGGCAAGGCTTCTGGAGAGTCCTTGACGAGCACAACGAGTTAGTCGTGTGCTGCAAGGCCTCGCGAGCTGGCTGTCCTTGACGAAGGGCCCAAGTAGGTCCATAGGGGTATACGGAGGTAATATCCCACAGCTAGTCCCTGAGCACTTTGTATCTGTTGGCGACACCGTCTTGAGCTTGTCCGAGCAGGCGAAGTCGATGTCGGGCAAGTAAGGCTCGCCAGAAGGATGTAAGGTGCTTCAAGAAAATTTTTTGAAGAGCTTTCTTCTGGTGAAGTATATCCAATTGGAGCTTGACGGAGCGTCCTTGAAGTGTCGGAAAAAAAATGCATTCACCGCAAGGTGAAGTGTATCCACTTAGTCCCCGAGCTTGGTAGTAGGTGTTGAAGACACGTGGTGCCGAGCTTGTAGAGCATTTAGCAAGTGCCCCGATGAGCTGCCCAACATCAGCACCCTAATCCGAACAGCATGGAGCGACTTGATGCACATCGGCGATGAGTGTAGGCCAGGCCAACGAGCCTGGGCGACGGGCGAAGATCATGTTGATGAACCTGGTCGGCGACGAGCGAAGGCGAAGTCCTCGAGCCAGGTCGGTGACGAGTGAAGGCGGCGACGAGCGAAGACAACAGCGAACGAAGGTGATGACGAGTGAAGGTGACGACGAGTGAAGGCAACGCGTCTGGTCGACGACAAATGAAGGCGAAGTCCCAGAGCCTGGTTGGCGACGAACGAAAGCGAAGTTTCTGAGCATGGTCGACGACGAGCGAAGGCAAAGTCCATGAACCTGGTTGGCGACGGGCGAAGGCCAGGTCGATGAACCTGGTTGGCGACGGATTGATGAACCTACGACCTTGTGCTTCAGAAACAGAAGGTGGTGACGAGCGATGGCGGCGGCGAGCAAAGACGACGGCGAGCGAAGGTGGCGACGAGCGAATGCGGCGGTGAGCGAAGGTGGTGACGAGCGAAGACGGCGACGAATGAAGTCCCTGAGCTTGGATGGCGACGAGCGAAGGCGAAGTCCCCGAGCCTGGTCGGCGGCGAGCGAAGCCGAAGTCTCCGAGCCTGGACGGCGATGAGTGAAGGCGAAGTCCCCGAGCCTGGTCGGCGACGAGCGAAGGCGACGATGAGCGAAGGCGAAGTCCTCGAGCCAGGTCGGCGACGAGTGAAGGCGGCGACGAGCGAAGGCGACGAGCAATGGCGACGGCGAACGAAGGCGATGACAAGTGAAGGTGACGACGAGTGAAGGCAGCGAGCCTGGTCGACAACGAACGAAGGCGAAGTCCCCGTGCCTGGTTGGCGACTTGCGAAGACGGTGACGAGCGAAAGCGACGATGAGTAGAGGCGACGAGCGAAGGCGAATTCCCCGAGCTTGGTCGGTGACGAGCGAAGGCGATGTCCTCGAGCCTGGTCGGCGATGAACGAAGGCGAAGTCTTTGAGCATGGTCGACGACGAGCGAAGGCGAAGTCCCCGAGCCTGGTCGACAGCGAGCGAAGCCGAAGTCCCTGAGCCTGGATGGCGACGAGCGAAGGCGAAGTCCCCGAGCCTAGTCGGCGATGAGCGAAGGCGACGACGAGCGAAGGTGAAGTCCTCGAGCCAGGTCGGCGACGAGTGAAGGCGGCGACGAGCGAAGGGGACGAGCGATGGTGACGGCGAACGAAGGCGATGATGAGTGAAGGTGACGACGAGCGAAGGCAACGAGCGAAGGCGAAGTCCCCGAGCATGGTCGACGACGAGTGAAGGCGAAGTCCCTAAAAATAAATATGGAGAGCAGTAGTACATGATGATGTACAAAAAAATTATGGAGAAAAACCGGTGGCGAAGGATGATTGCAGCTTGACGAAGTCCCCGAGCTTCAGAGGGAGACATGGAGCGTCTGGAGACGGAGATGGAGCCGGCCGCGGAGGCCCTGGTCACCGATGTAGATCTTCTCGTCGCAGGGCAGCAGTAGAACGTTGCATAGGAGAATAGTCTGTAAATAGACTCTTGGGCGAACAGAGGCAAAACTTGTAGCGAGTCAGCGTGTTTTGCATATTCCCCGAATTCTGCAGACCCAATAGTCGTGAGCCGTAGCGATGAACAGTTCGGCCTTGGGTTATCCCAGGATCCGTAGCGTAGATCGCCGAGCTCGTTTGCGTGTAGGAGTCAAGGGTGTCGCCCAAGGAACCACTGTTGGCATCCCATAGCGCAGAGGGCAGATGCTCATGCACGCATAGGGAGGTACCACAGTCAGGGTCTTTTCTGAGAGGCTCGATCATGGCGTGACCTGGGCGAATGGAGACCGTTCATCGAGCGCGTGGGTAGCGTGAATGCGGGCACTGAGCGTATAGTCTCAGAATTCTCAGCCCAAGTTAGCATTTCCTTCATAGCACAGAGGGCAGGCGCTCATGCACGCGTAGAGAGGTCGGGACGTCCCTTGGGAGAGATGTTGGCCACCATAGTGCAGAGGGCAGGCGCTCATGCACGCGTCCGATGGTGACAACAATCCCAGCTCTAAGTTTTGTCGGCATCATTCAGGCTGCTTGAAGACCGTATGGAGAACGAGCACATAAATGGCGCATACAGGCACTGGACCGTATAGCCTCTGGAGGTCTCAGCCCAAGCTTAGCCTTCCCTTCGTAGCGCAAAGGGCAGACGCTCATGCACGCATAGAGAGGTCAGGACATCACTTGGGAGGACTACTAGCCGCCATAGCGCAGAGGGCAGACGCTCATGCACGCGTCCGACGGTGGCAGTAGCCCCGGCTCTGAAACTCCTTCAGCATCAGCCAAGCCGTTTGGAGAGATCGACGAGTCGTTTGGAGAGGTCGGCGATTCGTTTGGAGAGGTCGGGGAGTCATTTGGCGAAAACGGCAACGAGCCCGGTTGATGATGCTGGTCGACGACGAGTGACGGCGGCGACGGGCGAAGGCGGCGATGAGCCTGGTCGACGACGAGCGACGGCGGCGACGGGCGAAGGCGGCGACGAGCCCGGTCGATGACGAGCAAAGGCGGCGACGAGCGAAGGTGGCGACGAGCGAAGGCGACGACGAGCAAAGGCGACGAGCCTGGTCGACGACGAGTGGAGGTGGCGACGATCCTAGTCGACGACGAGCGAAGACGGCGACGAGTGGAGGTGGCGACGATCCTAGTCGACGACGAGCGACGGCAGCGTCGGGCAAAGGCGGCGACGGGCCTGGTCAACGACGAGCGACAGCGACGATCCTGGTCTGCGACGAGCGACGGCAGCGACGATGAAGGCGGCGACAATCCGGGTCGACGACGACGACGGGCGAAGGCGGTGACGAAGGCGGCGGCGATCCTGGTTGATGACGAGCGACGACGGCGACGGGCGAAGACGACGACGAAGGCGGCGACGAGCCCGGTTGACGATAAGCAAAGGCGGCGACGAACGAAGACGACGACGAAGGTGGCAGCGATCCGGGTTGACGACGAGCGACGACGGCGACGGGTGAAGGCGGTGACGAAGGCGGCGGCGATCCTGGTTGAAGACGAGCGACGGCGGCGACGGGCGAAGACGACGACGAAGGCGGCGACGAGCCCGGTTGACGATGAGCGAAGGCGGTGACGAACGAAGACGACGATGAAGGCGGCGGCGATCCTGGTCGATGATGAGCGACGACGGCGACGGGTGACGGCAGTGACGAGTGAAGGCGGCAACGAGCCGGATGTAGATCCGATCTTGGGCGGCGGGCGGGTCGGCGACGAGCCCGGTTGATGATGAGCGAAGGCGGCGACGAACGCGGCGACGATCCTGGTCGACGACGAGCGAAGGCGGCGACGAGACGGATGTAGATCCGATCTTGTGCGGCGGGCGGGTCGGTGACGAGCCCGGTTGACGATGAGCGAAGGCGGCGATGAGCGACGGCGGCGACGGGCAAAGGCGGTGACGAGCCTGGTCCACGACGAGCGAAGGCGGCAATGTTGATGCAGTCGGTGATCTTCTTGTTGGCCTAGTCAATGGCCTCGACCAGGTCGTCGCGCGCGGATGGATCTTGGCGCGTGTGGCGCCGGCGCGATGATGCAGTGGGTGGACGACGAGGCGTCCGGCACAAGAAGTTGCGCGGGTTCCACGATCTCCGAAGCGAGGACGACATCGCCGATGGTCCAGATGACAGATCCGATCTGGAAGGAGACGCCGGGCTCGGGAGGATCATGGAGTCGAGGAAGATGAACGCTTGGCAGATCATGATGTCGTAGCACACACCCCCTACCTGGCGCGCCAACTGTCGACGAAATATGGTCGATAGTCTACCGAGGTGTATGGCCAAGGTAGTATATTAGACGGCGGAGGTGTGCGAGACGTCTGCAAAGCGTAAACACAGGGACGAAAGACGGCGATTTAGACAGGTTCGGGCCGACAAGTCGCTGTAATACCCTACGTCCTGTGTTCTGGTGGCTGGTTTGTATTGCTGATTGAGCGATCAGATAGGATCTGAGTTGATGTGAGATGAGGTCAGAGGGGGGTCCCTGCTCGCCTTATATAGCCGGGGAGTAGGGTTACAGTTGTCGAGTCCTAACAGATTACAAACGGTTCCTTAAGGGAAGGAATCCGGATCTAACTCTAGGATATTCCTTGGTGGGCAAGGCTTCTGGAGAGTCCTTGATGAGCACAGTGAGCTAGTCGTGTGCTGCAAGGCCTCGCGAGCTGGCTGTCCTTGACGAAGGGTCCAAGTAGGTCCATGGAAGTATACGGAGGTAATATCCTCACAATAACTTATGAAACAATAAAAGACAACTACTGCAACATATTCAACAGTACTACTGAAACAGCATGACGGAACAAAATTCTGGATCACGAAAAACAGAGAGGAGATGAGAAGTTCATACCCTCCCATCCTTAACGAAGATGAAGATCCAGATCCTTGTCCAACTTCCTTGGTCATTAGCAGCAACTGGAGATGAAGTTCTCCAGGAAGAAGACGACAAACGCTCCTCTTGCTTGTAGTCGCTGACGAAGACGTACAATAGCAACTTCGTCGGGAAGAAGACGACGACGGCGATCCTCCTGGAGAAGACGAACGGCGGCGAAGATGGATCGGGCAGTCGCGTAGTCGCTCCCCAAAAACCTAATTGCCGATCCCTCGTGCAAGGTCTCGGACGGCACCGGCTCCGGAGGCACCTGCCCTGTCGCTCCTCCATGCGCGCGGACGAACGAGATGGAGACGTCTTTCCTGCAGCAGAATGAAGTTCTGGGGTGTGTGTTTGTTCTCAGGAAGGAGAAGGAACCGAAGAAGACAAGATGGAGCGGAGGAGGCGCCCTATATCCTCGCACAGGAATAGGAGCAGCGGTCGGGAAGGTGGAGAGACAGAATACGTAAGGACAAAGGCATGCATGTGAAGAATTGGAAACTCCCGTGATTAGTGGGCATTAACAAAAATTAACACGCCACGTCCACCTACCACGCCACACCACGGCCCGTGCCCGGCCAGCGGCGGCGGCGGCGCGCGCGCGTGTGGCTCGCCTTGGTCCGTTTCACAACTTCTCAAATTAGATGAAATAATTCCCACCATATAAGTTGAGCCAACGTCTCTTTAAATTCCAATCCAGTACAAACAATAATTCCACAATTACACACCATAGAGTTATTGATTTATTTAATGTATTAATGGGCTTGACCCATAATAAATCTAACAAACCATATGAATAGATTTGCCTTGAAAAATATTTTCATAAAAATATACATATATTACTTTTTGATAAATATATTTTTATATAAAGGGAGTCAAAGTTATACTTTGGAGACCGTGTCGATGTCCAAAACGTCATTTATTTTCTATACGGAGAGAGTAATAAACAAAGATTTCGATTTCCCAGAATGTGGTCCATGCATGACCACATTGTCCACTTGTGTGAGTGTCTGACGCGATGAGATGAGATTTGGATCGGATCGACATAGAATGGCACAAAGACAAAGACGACGATGACACTATAACGATCGGATCGACATGGAATGGCACAAAGACGACCATGACACTACCACCGATTTCAATGAGAGTTTCATAAAATTTTATAGATACTGTATTAAATACGCTGATATAGCTTTGTATTGATGAAGAGAGATGATGAGAGTTTAATGAGAGTAAAGATAGTTTAATAAAAATAAAAGTCTTCTGCTCTGTTTTTAAAATATAGAGGTGTTGAAAACTGAGACATGAAACTAGCACCGATGATGACCTAATGGCACCTACGCAGATCACGTTCTCATTATAATTAATTTACGCCATGGATTCCCATAGCACATTCAGATATCCTATTTTATTTTGAAGATTTTCAGGTGTACTCCTTCTATATCGTTTTAAGATGATATTTAGGACAGCGACACGGTCTTCAAAGTACTATTTTGACTACTTGTTTTTTAAAAATATTTGTTGTAAAGTGGTATATGATATTTGTTGTAAAGTGGTATATGTATATTTTATGAAAATATTTTTCAAGACAAATTTATTTATATAGTTTTTACATCTCTACATTTAATAATTTAAAATTTATTCATGATTTATATTGTCAGTGTTTGACTCAAACCTTATCTAAAACGTCATCTAAAAACGATATAGAGGGAGTACCTCAGATTGAGATGCTCTAGCTACCTGATGCATGCAGCATGGATGGCCACAGTATCCACGTGCCTGAGTTACGTGCCTGAGTTTGAGATTTGCATCAGGTAGCCAGTATCCACGTGCCTGAGTTTGACAGTATCCATATGGAGCTGCTCAAAAGGTCCGTACGATCAAGGACGTTTACGTGATGGTGACTCGCATGCAATTTTCATAGGTGTGATTGGTTGTCAGCGTACGCTCTAGTCAGGGCTCACACGATACAGGTTGCTAATGTTTAGCTGCTTGTACGATGTCCTGAGCCTAGCTCTACTCATACAAAAGGCGCTCCTCAGCCTGACTCATAAGATACGCAGAAATCAGGCGTTTCTCCAGAGCTAGGCTCGCCAGATACGAGCGATTACTCAGTTAAAGATATTGTTAGCGCATGATTAGTATATATTAATTCATATTAATATATTTTCAATAATACTAAGAAATAATAATGTAAATTATAGCAATAAAAAATAGTTGCACATAATAAATTGTGTAATTATGTTTATTAACCTTAAACAATAATGGTTTATCTCATGCAATGTATTCTTGTGGAAGCAACCAAACACCATCTTAACTCAGCCGGGCTAGTCAGGTGTAAACAACCAAACATGATATTATTATATGTTCTAAGCCTGTCTTTAGAGGGCCCGACTCCTAGATACGAGTCAGGCTAGAGACTGATAGGTAAAGCAATCACGCCGTGTCTAGGACTGTTACTGTACATAGTATATATATTTTTTTTGTGTGTAGGGGGAGGCGGGGCGAGCATCATGTGCCCCGTGCTATTATATACAGAGTTGCACACCGACAAATTGCGTGGACCGAAAAAATTGGAGCACTTGTTGCACACAACTATTATTTTTGTCTCTTTTTTCTTTTCTTGTTTTGTCACATACAACTGTCGTAAGTGATAACATGGATCGTAGTAAGGTGGCTTCGTTTGTTTGTCGCCTGGAATGGCCTGGACCTGTTCCTTACATGAAATTGTTCAATAATAAATTTCTACAGGTTTGAAAATTATCCTAGCACTACTGGAAACGGGTGCTTTGCCGAGTGCCTCTAGCACTCGGCAAAGACCACCTGACGCTCGGCGAAGCCTATGCCGAGGGCTGCTCTCGGCAAAGAGGTCTCGGCAAAAATCCTCACGGCAAAGGAGCCTTTGTCGAGGGTCATTTGTCGGGCTCTCGGCAAACCTTTTACCGAGGGTCCCGACCGGCTCTCGGCAAAGAAAAGTGGCCGTTAACGGCGGTCCCTATTGACGGTAGGTTTGCTGAGGGCTAAGCCGACTCTCGGCAAAGGCGTTACGTGTGCCGAGAGCCGGACTCTCGGCAAAGCGATAAATTTTTTTATTATTATTTTTCTGTGCCGAGGGTTATCCGGGGTCGGCTCTCGGCAAAGAAAGTTCGAATATTTTTTTTGGGACCTCTTCGCCGAGGGCTAGCTTAGCCGGCGCTCGGCAAACCTCAGACTTTGCCGAGGGCTATGGCCCAAGCCCTCGGCAAAGCCTTGGAAATTACGGTAGGTCTCCCCAGCTTTGCCGAGGGCTTTGGTCATAGCCCTCGGCAAAGCTGGGAAATGGCTTTCTGGTTCAGCTTTGCCGAGGGTTATAGTCATGGCCCTCGGCAAAGGGCCTCTTTGCCGAGAGCAACCCTCGGCAAAGCTGGGTAAATTTCAATTTTTTGTGTTCCAGTTCTGTTTTTCCTTTTCTCCGACACTATCACATAGATATATATCACATTCATCACATATCACATATATATCACATTTCACGTCACAGAACATATATATATCACATCACATAGTTTAATAACATATATGTCCTCAAATCACATAGTTCACATCACATAGTTCAACAACATGAGACTTCAGTGACACACGAGGATAGTCCAAAGTTCAATCTACTACACCCCCGGCCAACCGGGCCACCCCTGAGAACTGCCACCTGCTTGACCCCCGGTCGGGTTCCATCCAGGAGCGTGGCGGTTGTTCGAACCATCTGACGGAGGAGGCTGCAAAAGGTCATGTCAAACAAGGAAATGAAAAAAATGAAACACTAAAGTATTGATACTCACAGGAGCAGCTCCGGGGTCCAGAGGCGGCGGTGGAGGAGCCATGAGCGTCTGGGGCACGGCCATGCCCTGGGAGGCCATGAAGGCGATGAGCTCCGCCATCTGCTTAGCTTGAGCCTCCATCTGGGCCGACATCTGTGACCGCATCTGGGTCTCGGACACCTGGCGCTCCTGCCTTTCTCTTTCCAGGCGGGCCTGCGATAATACAAAGTGAATGTTAGAACAATGCAAACATTTAAAGATCAATGTACGATGAGTTAAATAGAAATAACCTCGAGCTCGGCGACCCGCGACTGCGCAGGCGACGGGCATGGGCGTATGGGGACGCTCCCGCTCGTGCTCTGTGCTCGGAGCTGGGACAGAGTGGGAGTGGAGGCCGTGTCGATGACGCCGTCGCCAAGCCAGAACCGCCCGTGCTTCTTCCCTCCTCCAATCCTCATGACGATGCTCCCGTCCAGGTCCGCGGTGGCGGGATCAAAGTCGTCCCCATGGACCGCCCTTGCCGCCTCTGAGTAGTCAGTGAGGCGGGAGTGGACGCTGGAGTTGGTGTACGCGTCGGCGGGATCGTCGGGGTTGTAGGAGGTCTCCGCTGCCGTGGCCTTGCCCTTGTGGGACATGGCGTATGCCGCCACCGTGCCGCAAGGCTGGCCACCGTGTGCCTCCGACTGCGAGGAAGACAACAAGATGATTAGCAATCAGGCAACATTTGATCGAGGAATTGATAAAGTCTTTCACGTACCCAAGCTTGTGCGTACTCGGCGAGGTTGCGGTTGCCCTGGTGGTGTGGTACACCTGGCATCTGCAGACGCGCCTCCCGGGCCTCGGCGTGGTGGGCCGCCCACTCTTCGGATAGCCACCGGTCCACGATCATCTCCCAGCACTCGGGAAACGACTGGCACCATTGGGGGATCATCTGCACATCATCAAGTATTTCACGTCTAAGCGTCAGATGAAAAGTACCAAAAGCTTAATCTCAAAAGAAATCACTTACCTGCAAGAACTGCGCCCGGCCCAACGTCATGCCTCTCGCCTGGGCCTTCGTTACCCTCGTGGCCAAGACCGTGGCGTTGTAGGTAATGATGGCCTGCAGTCTCGCCTCGTAGATCATGTCGGTGACGAGCTTCCTACAAGCCTGGGTAGCCGTCACCTCCGTGTGGCAGAACCTCCCGGTAATGTGGCCCACCCGCACACGTCATCGTCTCCCTGAGCTCTAATGACTGTGCACATGTACCACATCACAGGAAAGATCTGTCGGGTGTCCCCGAGAGAACCCCGAATTATCCGCGAACCACAGGATCATCATCATGAAGGTTGGAATAATTACAACATTACAACAGTTGATACAAAATACCATCGGAGTGCGGAAGCAAGGTAGATAACCTTTGTAAAACATGAATAAGTTACTTTTACATGAACATAACTGGTATTGTGGAAGCAGAATAGTATTACAGAGCCACACTTAGGCGGAGTACCTAAGTTGGAGAAGAAGAACAACCAGATCACGTCAAGCCCACTGACATGATCATGATCAACATTACCTATTAGAAACCTGCAACAGGATTTAACAAACCCTGAGTACTGGGGTACTCAACAAGACTTACCCGACTAAAGAAAAAGGGGAGAAGACTCAGGAATGAGAGGCTTAGGTAGTCAAGGTAAGGCTTAAGCAAGATCAAGTATTTTGCAGAAAAAGCATTTTGAAATCCTTGTTTTATTTTTGGAAAGATTCCAGTATTCCTCAATTCCTCATTGTTCATGATTCATTTTACCTTTCAAAAACATACCTAGTTGAGAACCACTCTCCGTTGACAGTCAGTGACCAAGTCTCCATAACCGAGGAGCAACGTTAATCCGGATAAATAATACTCAGCTGAGGATCCCTATCCACACTGCATATGTAGCACCCAAGCTTGCATATGCCAACTCGTCTACCACGATTCCTCCAAGATTGGGCCCGGTCCTACGCCACCCGGAAGTACAGTACACCACTCCTATCCAGGTTAGGAGCGGGTCTGTCCACCAAAAGAGGTCGCCGAGGAGCGGTTAGGAGCGCGCTGAGGTGAGGAAGAAAGGGCAGGGATCGGAGGGAAGAGAGAAGCACTCACAGCGGCGAATTTCTCGCTTAACCGACGCGCGGCCGTTCGCCGGGGTTGGAGAAGAACCGCTTGCGCCGGCGAAAGGAGGGCGGAGGGGTGAAATTGGTTGCTCGGGAAGGTGGAGAAGCTCAAGGCGAAGGCGGTGGAGGGCTCAGCAGGCGCTGGGGTGGTCTGGTGGTTCGGGGCGCCGTGGTGGCGTCAATGGCGGAACTCGACGGCCTTTATAGCCGCGGGACGGAGCTGGGGGGTCCGGTCAGAAGGGTGGGGAGCGTTCGGGCGACATTAAAGGAGGTAGGGAGCAGGGTAGGGCGGCTCGACGTGGGCGGGGAGCTCGCGCGCGGCGCGGCGGCTTGCCGGCGGCCGGCAGCTGCCCGCTGTCCGCGACCGTGGGGAAGAGGGAGGGTAGGGTAGGGGATGGCGAAGGCAGGCGTAGGTAGGGGCCGAGAGGAAAACGAGCGCCAGCGCTTGGCCGCGCGCGGCACGGGCGCGGGTCAGCCGGGCTCGTGGGCGGCGCTGCGCCGCCATTGGCCGGGGCCCCCTGCAACAAAAGCTCGCACAGAGACGTTACTCAAACCCAAATCTACTCCCTTGCTGAAATTTTGAAATTACTCCCAAAACTTGAACTACACAAAGAAAACTCAAAACACCAAAGTTGCTTAAAATTTTGAGATCTACAACTTTGCTAAAATAAACTTTTTCTGAAACTCAATAGTTTTTGAGAAAATTTTGAAAACCGAAAAGGGGACAAAATTGAAGTTTGAAAGAATTTGAAATTACTTCTGATTTTGTATTGAAACTTGAAAATCTGCAAATACCAAAGTTGTTCCTTTTGACAAGATCTACAACTTTTCTCATTGGGCTAACTTCAAATTTTGAATAGTTTTTAAATTAATAAAAGAGGGGTAAAAACCAGGGTTTGGAAATCAGGGTTTTTCAAAAGGAATTTAAATTCTATTTCTGATTTTGAACTTTGATCAACACAACAAAACATCAAGACACCCAACTGAACAAGATTCACACAAAGCTAGACACAGAGATGAAATTACCATTTTGCCCTTAAAGGAAGATTTGGGCCTTTAGGGTTTTTGAAAAAGAGATCACTACACAAGTCACCTCAGAAAAAGGTAAATGCAAAACAAGCATTAGGCAAACATAAATGCATGGCAAGAATGATTAATGACTAAAGATGATGACATGTCAGGTTAATTACATATTAAACACCGGAGGTGTTACAGCCTTCCCCCCTAAAAGAAATCTCGCCCCGAGATTTAAGAAGCACTTAAAGGTCTGGGGTTGAATAATGGAAAAGGAAATGTGTCATACTTGTTTACTCACAAGGAGTTCACAAGGCAACTGGGTTGGTTTCAGGATTACAACCGGAATTGGAACACGGTTGCAAGTAGCAGGGTAGAAGATATCTGGGTGGAGCAAGAAAGATTATCAAGAATCCAGAGAGAGCGTACATTAGCTGTGGGCCAGAATGGATCATAACTGTAGACCTCGATACCTGCGCGCACCCAGCGGAAACTAATATGATCTGGACACACGAGATTCCTGGGTTCCGACGCGGCATCGTGGTCACCAATCATGGCACCATAATAGAGCACAACTTCTATATCTCTCATCTTAATAAAAAGGAATTTATAACCAAAAGCAAGGGTTGGTTATAGCTACAAGGGAGAGTGGTTTTGAACTCCCTTTCGGGCGTCCAGAAATGAAAGCACTTTAACAGTGGTCTAGAAAGAATCAAGACTATAGGCCTGGATGTTAGCGAGCACCCGGCAGTAACGCCCTATGGTGGCCGTCCATAGGTGACCCTAGGTTCCCACGCTTTTATCTGGTCCACAAATCATGGTCCTTTCAAAGAACACAAATTTCAGTAACTTTCAACCACCATTCGTCGTTTTCACGACATCAAACAACTAGCACGTGCCAATTCAAGGCATGACACGCGTGTTCCGAAAGAACCAAGGATTTTACCCTGATTCTGACTTTATGTGGTAGAGTGTATGAAAGATATCCAAAAGTCCCCAAGGATCAGAACTTATGGAACAAAAGTATCAAGGGTAGCAGAATCTAGGGACGATTAGCTATTGGGGATCATAGCTGCTTTTAGAATTTAGAAAAGCACATTTTATCATTATGCATGATATGATATATATGCTCGTCCTATACGACCTCTCATTGACAGGAGATCTCTGTCTCCACCTGTTAGGTATAGGGCTATACTTTACACTTTAGCTTCACGGACTTGGTACAGGTGTTGAATAGCTCTTCTGTCTTGGTTTGACAAGGAGGTTGATTCTCCATCTTTCTATAGACGAGTTGAAACCATCTCGGTGTCTTCAGCTTGAGTTGCTAGTAGAGTCTTCACGAAGTCTTCCAGCAAGAAAGAAACTCAGGGAAGGATCATTTTTAACTTGTTACTTTAAAAAACTTTTAGACTAGAAACCATTTTGAAGTTTTAAGTAACATTGTAACTAGTCTTCCCTTGATGACAAACCTGGCTCCGATACCATTCTGTGGCAGAACCTCCCGGTAATGTGGCCCACCCGCACACGTCGTCGTCTCCCTGAGCTCTAATGACTGTGCACATGTACCACATCACAGGAAAGATCTGTCCGGTGTCCCCGAGAGAACCCCGAATTATCCACGAACCACAGGATCATCATCATGAAGGTTGGAATAATTACAACATTACAACAGTTGATACAAAATACCATCGGAGTGCGGAAGCAAGGTAGATAACCTTTATAAAACATGAATAAGTTACTTTTACATGAACATAACTGGTATTGTGGAAGCAGAATAGTATTACAGAGCCACACTTAGGCGGAGTACCTAAGTTGGAGAAGAAGAACAACCAGATCACGTCAAGCCCACTGACATGATCATGATCAACATTACCTATTAGAAACCTGCAACAGGAGTTAACAAACCCTGAGTACTGGGGTACTCAACAAGACTTACCCGACTAAAGAAAAAGGGGAGAAGACTCAGGAATGAGAGGCTTAGGTAGTCAAGGTAAGGCTTAAGCAAGATCAAGTATTTTGCAGAAAAAACATTTTGAAATCCTTGTTTTATTTTTGGAAAGATTCCAGTATTCCTCAATTCCTCATTGTTCATGATTCATTTTACCTTTCAAAAGCATACCTAGTTGAGAACCACTCTCCGTTGACAGTCAGTGACCAAATCTCCATAACCGAGGAGCAACGTTAATCCGGATAAATAATACTCAGCTGAGGATCCCTATCCACACTGCATATGTAGCACCCAAGCTTGCATATGCCAACTCGTCTACCACGATTCCTCCAAGATTGGGCCCGGTCCTACGCCACCCGGAAGTACAGTACACCACTCCTATCCAGGTACGACGACCACGTGGGTACATGCTACTTCCGCCATCTCTCCACTCCCAGTGCGCGGTTGTCGGTCCAATAAAGGATTCCTCGGAGCCAGAGCTTTCCGAAGTATGTGAATAGTTGCAAGTCTTGGCCAGCAGGCCCCCATACGGATGGTCCCTAAATTTTTCCGCCAGCAACAAGCACCTCGGGACTCTAACCCAAGAGTACAGGTTCTGTCGGTTTTTCAACCCTGTCCCGGTCGATGTCAACTGTTGAGTCCCGGACTACAACATGACGGCACCGTACGCTCGGACAACCTCTCCTTACTGTTGACTAGGTACGGATCAGATACTTAGTCAACAGGCAGGGAGTAAGCCAAATTCCCATAAAAATTCTTTAAGTGATCACACTTTTGAAATTGGCATTTTTATTGCAAATCTATTGTATAGCATCACTAAGCATTTTGCAAATTGTTTTTAAACAGGGCAGGTGGATCTTCTGGTGGAGGTAAACAATGCAGGTAATAGGTCATCACACAACTCCTACAACCTAATGCAGTAGTTTTAACTTAAAAGCATTTAAGTAAACTTTTGTGAAAACAAGGAAGGGTTAAAATGCACCGGGGCTTGCCTTGAAGAGCAAAGAGGACAGGCTCGGGGTCGGCAGTGCAGGTGTCGGAGCTCGGGGTCGTCTCGGGGGTAGGTTCGTCAGCGGCTGCTTCGACTTTGATGTTTTCTCCTTCGGTCACTATACGGATGCAATGATGTATGCTTATGAGGATGCTGACATGAACAATACAGCACATGACAAAACCACTGATTCTAGAGTACAACTTTCTATCGTGTAATTAACTTCTAGAACAGACACAAAGTTACCTATCTTTATCCCTAAGCAAAATTAATCAACCTATTAAGCATCATTTATCCGACCTAAACACAAAACATGCATGGCATCACAAACATCATAGACCAAAAGGGTGGGGGTCTATGAACAGCAAACAATCCCAAAAGTCACATCACAGGGCATGCAACATGAACTCTAATTGCTTTTCTATTTTTCTTAATTATTTAAAAAGGTCATTTTATGCAGTTGCTCCAAAATTTACCAAATTAATCCCATGGGTTCATTAAGGTATAAATAGGTTGTAAAACAAATTTCATAATTTTTGGAGATCATTAAGGTGCTTAACAAAAATCAAACATTTAATTAACAAAAGGCACTATTTAACAATTAAAAAATAAAAGCCCAAAAAATCAACTTGTTCCAAAAGGCCTCAAAAATCTACCAGAGACCAAACATGGCATAGGAAGCTCGCAAAAATTTATCTCATGATTTTTGGAGTTATAAATGATTTTCTAAAAATCTAAAACTATTCATTTCTTAATTAAAAGGGAGATTTTTCATTTTCAAATTCTTGCAGAAAAGTCAAGTTTTATATTTTTATAAAATACTTCAAGGTATAAAGAGTCTACCATGAAATTTTCAGAATTTTTGGAGCAACACAGAAAATCACACAAAAAGATGAAAAAGGAACACTATTCACATCTTTCCAAAAAGGAAAAAGAGCACTGTGCAAGGCTCGGGCGAATCGCGCGGCGGACGCAGGGCTCGGGCAAGACGGAAGCGATCGTCCGTCCGAGGCCTGGCTGGGAGGCTCGGGCGAGACGGAAACAATCGTCCGTCCGAGGCCTGGCTGGGAGGCTCGGGCGAGACGGAAACGCGGGTTCGTTCGAGGCTTGGCTCGGGCGAAGCGGAGGGTGCACGCTTGCTCGAGGCTAGGCTCGGCGAAGTGGTGAGGGTGTGTGTCTACTCGAGACCTGGCTCGAGCTAGACAGTGTGTGAGTGCTTGCTCGAGGCCTGGCTCGAGCGAAGCGGTATGGGTGTGTGAGTCCGCTCGAGACCTGGCTCGAGCGAGACGGTGAGGGTGTGTGTTTGCTCGAGGCCTGGCTCGAGCGAAGTGGTGAGTGCGTCCGCTCGAGGCCTGGCTCGAGCGAGACGGGAAACGTGTGCTCGAGGCCTGGCTCGAGCTAACGGTGAACGTGTATCCGCTCGAGGCCTGGCTCGAGCTTTGCGCCGTGAAAGCAGAGACCGGGGAGGGCTTTGAGTGCTTACCACGGGTCGGAGGCAGGGCTCGGCGGGGCGGAACAAGGGTCGAAGGAGGGAGCTCGACGTTGGCGGCGCTTCGGCGGAGCTCTCTCGGCGGCGAGCGGCGTGCCGGCGGGTCTGTCCACCAAAAGAGGTCTCCGAGGAGCGGTTAGGAGCGCGCTGAGGTGAGGAAGAAAGGGCAGGGGTCGGAGGGAAGAGAGAAGCACTCACGGCGGCGAATTTCTCGCTTAACCGACGCGCGGCCGTTCGCCGTGGTTGGAGAAGAACCGCTCGCGCCGGCGAAAGGAGGGCGGAGGGGTGAAATTGGTTGCTCGGGAAGGTGGAGAAGCTCAAGGCGAAGGCGGTGGAGGGCTCAGCAGGCGCTGGGGTGGTCTGGTGGTTCGGGGCGCCGTGGTGGCGGCAATGGTGGAACTCGACGGCCTTTATAGCCACGGGACGGAGCTGGGGGGTCCGGTCAGAAGGGTGGGGAGCGTTCGGGCGACATTAAAGGAGGTAGGGAGCAGGGTAGGGCGGCTCGACGTGGGCGGGGAGCTCGCGCGCGGCGCGGCGGCTTGCCGGCGGCCGGCAGCTGCCCGCTGTCCGCGGCCGTGGGGAATAGGGAGGGTAGGGTAGGGGATGGCGAAGGCAGGCGTAGGTAGGGGCCGAGAGGAAAACGAGCGCCAGCGCTTGGCCGCGCGCGGCACGGGCGCGGGTCAGCCGGGCTCGTGGGCGGCGCTGCGCCGCCATTGGCCGGGGCCCCCTTGCAACAAAAGCTCGCACAGAGACGTTACTCAAACCCAAATCTACTCCCTTGCTGAAATTTTGAAATTACTCCCAAAACTTGAACTACAGAAAGAAAACTCAAAACACCAAAGTTGCTTAAAATTTTGAGATCTACAACTTTGCCAAAATAAACTTTTTCTGAAACTCAATAGTTTTTGAGAAAATTTTGAAAACCGAAAAGGGGACAAAATTGAAGTTTGAAAGAATTTGAAATTACTTCTGATTTTGTATTGAAACTTGAAAATCTGCAAATACCAAAGTTGTTCCTTTTGACAAGATCTACAACTTTTCTCATTGGGCCATTTTAAAATTTTGAATAGTTTTTAAATTAATAAAAGAGGGGTAAAAACCAGGGTTTGGAAATCAGGGTTTTTCAAAAGGAATTTAAATTCTATTTCTGATTTTGAACTTTGATCAACACAACAAAACATCAAGACACCCAACTGAACAAGATTCACACAAAGCTAGACACAGAGATGAAATTACCATTTTGCCTTTAAAGGAAGATTTGGGCCTTTAGGGTTTTTGAAAAAGAGATCACTACACAAGTCACCTCAGAAAAAGGTAAATGCAAAACAAGCATTAGGCAAACATAAATGCATGGCAAGAATGATTAATGACTAAAGGTGATGACATGTCAGGTTAATTACATATTAAACACCGGAGGTGTTACACTCCGCCACTGCCTCCTTCTCCGGTTCCCACATCTCACTACTACAAAAAAGAACTTGCGCAGCGTTGCCTAAATGGGCTCTGTGGCGGGCACAGTTTTTGCCCGCCACGGTTATTCGATGGCCGGCCTGCAGCGGCCGGCCGCCGAAGCGCCCGCTGCGGTTAATCATTAACCAAAGCGGGCAACATAAGGTGCCCGCTGCGGTTAATCTTTTTAACCGCAGCGGGCTTCTTTATATGCCCGCTTCGGTTAATGATTAACCAAAGCGGGCGACGTAACTTGCCCGCTGCAGTTAAATAAGATTAACCGCAGCGGGCACCTTACGTTGCCCGCTTCGGTTATGCCTCGCTATTTAAGCCACCGCCGCCGCCACCAGAACCGATCATCTTCTTCCTGTAGACCAAAAACGGGGGAAGAAGTTTTGCCGAATTTTTGTCCCAAATAACTTGTTTTTGAGGTTTATTTGTTTGATTTGGAGGAGAAGTACTCCACAAGAGGTACCTAGATGATCTCCACCCTCTTTCCCCTCTCTTTTTCGCTCTTTTTAGCCTCCCTTTTTAGATCTAGTTGTGTGTAGGAGAGAGAAAACTGGCATTTGTTTCTCTAAGTTCATCATGGATGCATTAATTTTATTTGTCATCGTTATTACTTCTGTCCCTAGATTTAACATAAATATAATAAATTATTATGTTTTTCTAATTCATCGTCTTTGTTTTGTGATTCATGATGTGTGTTATTAATTAAGGATCGCAGGTACGATGGACCGGTCGGAATGGATGTATAAGATCAATAGAGTACTTGATGTGCGGTATATCGTTGAAGTGAGAAAGTTTATTTCCGCTGCGAAAGCTGACCGTGAGAGATCGAACCAGACGACAATCATATGTCCATGTCATCGTTGCAAGAATCTGACCGCCTTCAAAGACGAAGGCACAGTGCAATCTCATTTGATTCGTTTTGGTTTCATGGATGATTACACGGTGTGGACTCATCACGGCGAGAGATTCGATCCGAGTGTCGGGGCGGCATCTGGAGTAAACTCAGCATCGACGGCGACGGTGAACCAAGATTCTGGATCGCACGTCTCATCAGCAACAGTAGCGCCTGCCTTCAGTGAGAGTAGTGCTCGTGACCACATCGCTGTGGAGGCAGATGTACTCCAGGATATGACAGATGATGGTGGTGGAGATGTTGAGGACGCTACGGTGCAGGACCCTGCGGATGTGCAGCTGTTTCAGGATTTAGTCAACCACATCGACGAAGACGACGTCGTGTATGGCTCCCCGAAGTGGCTGGAAAATTTCAGAGAGATGAAGCAGGCGTCACTTGATCCTTTATATAAGGACGGCGAGGAATGTCCGAAGGATTGCACGGTGCTCCGTTTCAACCTCCACATGTTGATGATGAAGGCTCGGCATGGGTGGTCAGACACTAGCTTTGATGAGCTGTTAGGTTACCTTGCTAAAACATTCCCGACGAGTAACAAGATCCCAGCAAATACGTATCGTGCGAAGAAGCTTATCCGGCCAGTGGCGATGAAGCTTAGAAAGTTCGATGTCTGCCCTAACCACTGCATCCTCTATCGGGGCATAAAGTATGAGAATTTGACGAGCTGTCCGCACTGTGGCGCCAGTCGCTACAAGAGAAATGCTGGCTGTCGCGTGGATGCAGACGACGATGAGGCCTTGCGAGGTGGTCAGAGGAAGAAGAAGAAGGGTGTCAACAAGAGCAATGTTGCAGCCAATCGCATCTTAGCTCATCAGCAGTACGAGGAAGAAGAGGGTTACACGTTGAGGAGAAGTCCGGCACTATCGGTGTGGTACATGCCAGTGATCGACCGCCTCCGTGCGCTATTTGGGAACCCAGAGGACGCGAAGCTCATGTCCTGGCATGCATCAGCTGACCGCTTGAAGGACGATGGCATGCTGCGGCACCCCTCCGATGGCCAGCAGTGGAAAGATTTCGACAAGGCCTACCCGCAATTTGGCAAAGATCCCAGGAACATTCGGTTCGCACTCAGCACCGATGGGATGAATCCGTTCGGCGAGCTAAGCAGCTCCCACAGCACCTGGCCGGTCGTACTGACCATCTACAACCTACCTCCCCATCTGTGTCAGAGGCGCAGGTATCTTCTGTTGACCATGCTTATCTCGGGACCGAAGCAGCCCGGCAATGATATCGATGTTTTCCTGGAGCCGGTAATGGAGGAAATGAAGGAGCTATTTGATGTTGGGGTCGAGATGGTTGATGCGTCCCTCAAGGAGAAGTTCACCCTAAAAGCCATCATCTTTGTCACCATCACCGACTACCCCGGCCTCTTCTCACTGTCGGGGCAGATCAAAGGGAAGACCGGCTGCGTAATGTGCATCGACGAGACATGCTACACTTACCTCAAGGGATCAAACAAGATGGTGTACATGAGGCACAGGCGGTTCCTTCCGAGAAGGCACAGATATAGAAGAAGTGTCATGAATCAATTGTTCGATGATCAGGGCGAGCCACAGGGTGAACCACCGGCGCAGACTAGTTGGGGGCCGAAGGTGTATGAGATGGTGAAGGATATTGATCAGATCGAGTTTGGGAAGAAGAAGAAGCCACCAGAGGAGGGGACAAAACAAACGAGGAAGCGAAAGCGAGACACGACGGAGGAAGCGTCACAGGTCCCCTCTGTTCCTTTCAAGAAGAGGTCGATTTTCTTCGAGTACCTATCATATTGGAAGACACTGAAAACACCCCATGCCATCGACTGTATGCATCTCGAGAAGAACGTCTTTGATAGCACGATCGGTGTCCTGCTGGACATCCCGGGAAAGACGAAGGATGGTCTGAAGTCACGGACGGATCTTCTCAACCAGGGCATCAGGCAGGACCTTCACCCTGGGTCACCTCATAATGGTAAAGTCGATCTTCCAGGTGCGGCCTACAACCTAAGGCATGGCGAGAAGACTGCTATGCTCAACCTTCTCAGGGGTATCAAGGTGCCTACCGGTTTCTCTTCCAACATTAAAAGCCTCGTCTCCTTGAAAGACCTCACATTGACTGGCTACAACGCACATGACTGCCACATCATGCTGACGGTGTTCCTTCCAATTGTGATAAGGGTTATCGGTCCAGAGTACGTGAAGATGGTGGTCACTCGGATATCATACTTCTTTAACCGCATCACGCAGAAGGTCATCGGTAAGGCTGACCTCCCTGCCCTTAAGGACTTCATCGCGGAGACCCTTTGCCAGCTTGAGATGTGCTTTCCCCCATCATATTTTGATATTATGGTACACCTAATGATGCACATGGTGGATCAGATCGAGCAACTAGGCCCCGTGTACCTACACGAGATGTGGACGTACGAGCGGTTCATGTCCACCCTCAACAGATATGTTCATAACCGTGCTCACCCGGAGGGCTCTATGATCGAGGCGTACACAACCGAAGAGGCAGTGAACTGGTGTATGAGGTACATAAAAGATGGGAGGGCGATTGGGTTGCCTGTCCATCAGCACGAGGGCAGAACTGCGGGCATGGGGTGCACGGGCCGAAAAGTTCGCACGGATATACCATACAAGGAGATTGAACAAGCTCATTACAACATCCTTCATCAGTTGGTGAGCATGGAGAAATATGTCGAGAGGCACATAGAAGAGATCCGCGCCGCTAATGACGGACAACGCACAGAGGCATGGGTGCAGAATGAGCACAGAAACAGTTTCATAGATTGGCTCAAGGAGCAACACGTACCCTTAGAAAGATGCCCTGATGATGAAGATACGGAGACTGTCCAGAAGCTTCTGCAAGGCCCGTCAAGCCAAATCACGACGTGGCAAGGGTACGATGTGAAGGGGTATAGGTTCCACACGAAAGAGAAGGACAAGAAGAGCGCGGCACAGAACTGCGGTGTTCGATATGAGGGCGTCGACGAGGCCACAAACACGAGGACGCAATACTATGGCCAGATCGAAGAAATATGGGAACTTGACTATGGCAAGGACGTATGTGTAACGGTCTTCCGGTGCCACTGGGTAAACCCCAAAGCGGTTGCGGTCGACAGTTTCGGGCTAACCACCGTGAACCTCAAAAGTATCGGGTACAAAGATGACCAATGGGTACTTGCAACCAATGTCGCGCAACTGGCCTACTATATCTATCCGGAGGACCCAAAGAGGCATGTGGTCGTGTCTGGAAAGCAGCGGATTGTTGGAGCTGATGGGGTCCAAAGCCCAGAACAATACAACAACTATGCAGAGCTCCAACTTTTTACCGATTTTGCAAAGAAGATCAAGGCCGTCGAGGACCGTTGCAACAAGAGCGGTATCAAGCCCTGGGCCCGTCCCGATGGTGAGAAGCGGTCCGTGAAAGCGCCCGCACCAAAATAAGATGTATATATTCATATATATATATGCCACACGTTTTGTAATGAAGAAGTGAAAAGTTATGTAATAGTATTCGAGACAAGTTTTGTAATAGATTATATTAATAGTATCTCAATTTGTTACTGACTTATTAATAAGTTCATATTATATTAATAACAAATTATGTAAGAAATTCTATAATATATTCTGGTTAACAAAATCAATAACCGCAGCGGGCATCTTAAGTTGCCCGCTGTGGTTTTTCAGATTAACCGCAGCGGGCAACTTAATATGCCCGCTGCGGTTAATATTTACCACAGCGGGCACCTTAAGTTGCCCGCTGCGGTTAATCCCCCCTATAAAAGAACCGCAGCGCCGAAGGGCAGTTTAGTCCTTCACGCATCGTCCTTTCAACCCCGAAGGGCTGTCGAATTCCTCCATCGCGCCGCCATCGCCATTGCCGCCGCCGTCGTCCTCCTCCACCGCCCCTGTCCTCCTCACCCTGTCTTCCTCGTCCCCCTATCCTCCTCCCCTGCTCGCTCTCGCCGCCAAGAGTCCGTTGGTGGCCGAGCCCGCCGCCACCGCCATCTGCACCGGACCATCGCCTGGAGCCTCGCCTGGAGCCCATCCACCACCAGAGCCTCGCCAGGAGCCCGCCGGTGGAGCCGGTGGAGTCGCCGGTGCCCCTGTCCTCTCCTTCGAGCCGCTGGGAACCCTAGCTCCGATAGGTGAGTAACTTGCTCCCTCGATGCTCCCCTTACCTCATCTCGTGACCATGGTAACCCTAGCTCCTTCTCATCTCATGACCACTGACTGAATCATAACCAACAACTTGTCCAGTGTTCATTTCAGTAATTGTTGTCCAACAACTTTTCCATCTCATGTTCATCTTCATTCAGTGAAGCTATGGGTTGTGATTATTTCTCTGCACTGATTATCATTTTGGTATGGGTTGTGATTATCAGTCAAGCATATGTTTTAGTATATGTCCTGCATTTTCAGTAAGCTATGGGTTGTGATTATTTCTCTGCACTGATTATCAGTTTGCTATGGGTTGTGATTATCAGTCAAGCATATGTTTTAGTATATGTCCTGCATTTTCAGTGAAGCTATGGGTTGTGATTATTTCTCTGCACTGATTATCAGTTTGCTATGGATTATCTTATCTTCTCCATCAGTACCCTCGATACAGGCACTTGCACTCTTGTTCCCATTTGATTGTATCCTTCAACCATATATAGACATTGTAAGACCGTAATTGTGTCTCTATACTCATATTTGTTCAAACTTCACACAGATTTCTATACCTTATCAGTAGGAACACTCACCTACTGACATGCCATTCAGTTTCGGTTGTTTACTTTGTTAAATTGAGTCATGGCATATAACATGGATTTCCCTTTAGGTAACCAGACACCCTGTCCTGATTTATTGGGCAACCATGTGACTGAGCAAACTTCTGGGGAGAATAAGTATCGGGTGATACAACCACACTATCATCTGCAGCCACACTGTAATCTGCAGATGGAATAATGACCAGTGAATTCAGAGTTTATTTGCTGCCTATGATGCACTTTGATGCCTTTTTACCCTACTATGCAAATGCCACTACCTAAGATGCCATCTGATGCTTTTTTACACTATGCAAATGCCCTACTGTCTACTACTACTTTGTACTAGTGCCTCATTACTACTCTATACTACTGTACTACTCCTCTCCCTGCTCTCTACCTAGTCTCTGTACTACACCTCTCTGTTACTACTCCCCCTACTCCTCTCTATACTCCTCTCCCTACTACTCCTCTCTGTTACTACTCCCCCTACTCCTCTCTATACTCCTCTCCCTACTACTCCTCTCTGTTACTACTCCCCCTACTCCTCTCTATACTCGTCTCCCTACTACTCCTCTCTGTTACTACTCCCCCTACTCCTCCCTACTACTCCTCTCCCTACTACTCCTCTCTGTTACTCCTCTCCCTACTCCTCTCTATACTCCTCTCCCTACTACTCCTCTCTGTTACTACTCCCCCTACTCCTCTCTATACTCCTCTCCCTACTACTCCTCTCTGTTACTACTCCCCCTACTCCTCTCTATACTCGTCTCCCTACTACTCCTCTCTGTTACTACTCCCCCTACTCCTCCCTACTACTCCTCTCCCTACTACTCCTCTCTGTTACTCCTCTCCCTACTCCCTACTATGGCATTTGCATTGATGATTTTTTCGAACTTGTAAGCTGAGGTAGTGGCAAATGCGATGATGTGACCCCTTTCGATTTTATGCTGAGGCAGCGGCGATGATGATCAATTGCCCCCCTACTTTCTATGCTGAGTCAGCTGCTAGACTAGGATGGCTTGTATTTTACAAGTAACCAGTTTAGCAGTGACGTGTTGACATACGGGGCAAATCTGAGCCAAAAACTTATACGTGTCATTATTTATTCAAAAGCTTTGAACTGAGCATATTCTATACGTGTCTGTGTATATGTAGAACTGAAATGGCGGAAGACAAAACAAACGAATGGAGGGACCCTACCCCTAGCTCCTCGTCAACCAGCTTGATGAGTGAGGTGTCTGTGACTCCACCGCCGAAGAAGCAGCGTACGGAGGAGGGCAACGATCCCACGTACGAACCAGGCGCGGACGAAGCAGAGACTTTCGAGGTTTACGCAACACGCTGGCTTTCTAACATGTACAAAGATGCGATTGAATCACTAAAGGCTCGTGACTCATGTCAACAGCTGCCGATTGTGCCTCGTCAGCTCGAGTTTGGGGACGAAGACGCGCTCAGGGAGGAAGAAGCCCCCGCTCCCTCTACGGCAACCTCTTCGTCCAAATCTAAGGGCCAGAAGAGGGTGAGGGGACAACACGGGAGGCACAAGTTGGACAAAGAAAACGAGGTGCATGTCATCGATGCGGTGGGGCCAGAGGGCAACCCAATAGCTCCAGATACAGTCATTGGCAAGTTCAGCAATCAAGTGGCGTGTATAGCCAAGGAGAAGGTGGAGATCACTTGGCCCAACTGGCACGATGTACCGAAAGACATAAAAAACAATGTCTGGGGTGAGGTGACAAGGAGATTCAGATATCCGCCCTCAGCTGACATGGAGAAGTGCCAAGAGTGGGCTTTGCACGTGGCGTCGACTGCGCTTCGCAACTTCAGGTCCATGTTGACCAGAAATTACCTGAACAAGGGGAAGTCGCCACTGCTTAAGTACAATATGGTCAAGGCACACGTGTGGGATGCTTTCTGCGAAATGAGAAAGACACAAGAAGCAGAGGAAAAGAGCGCCAAGTTCAGTGAGCTCGCAAAGAGGAACAAGAATCCTCACCACTTGGGCATGACTGGCTTTGCCGGTCAGAGGACCAAGTGGCAGCAAGAAGAACAAGCAAGACGGGCTGCCGGGGTTCCAGATCCGTATGAGGGCATCGACCCAAGGGCAAAGGACTACATGAGGGCCCGCATTCCAAAGAGGCTGAAGCCCGGGGCGACCAAGTTTAACGAGCCCCACCTCGAGGACGTCGAGAAGACTTTGATGGAAAAAGCAAAGCATAAGGACAGCATCGTGGTCCGTCGGGGCCACGACTTGCTCACCGAGGTCCTAGGAACCCCCGAGCACCGCGGCCGCGTTCGTGGTGTCGGGTCCAAGATGAGCTGGAAGTCAGTTGAGTCGTGGCAATCCGACGCGGCCACATACAAGTCCAGGCAAAGGTATAAAGATGAGCTATATAACAAGGGCTTCAATGAAGGCGTGGCTGAAATGATCAAAAGCTCAATAAAGGAAGCCTTCACGAGCAACGACCCGGAGATGGTCGCAATGAGGTCGAAGATGTTTGATCACCATGGCCTGCCCAATCCTCAAGCAAAGGAAAAGAAAGCCTTACTGCCGATGAACGAGGATCGCCCAAGGGTCTCGAACGAGGACTTCAAGGAAAACCAGCACGTCCAACTCCTCATCCCGTTCGGAAGGTCCAAGAAGATGGTGGTGGCCGAGGGATGCATTCTTGCACCCCACGATATTCACGACTTCAACAAAGACAACACCCCTGAAGACTATGTGGTCGTGAGCCCGTTATGGCACGTTCCCGACCAGGAACATTTTGAATTGGACCATCCCAACCTACAAACGGCCAGGTACCTAGGGCAGGCACTTGGATTGGAAGTCCTATGGAACCGCGAGGACATCGAGATCATTGTTCGGACGCCAACTCCAACGCCGACACCAGCATCACAACCATCAGCCGCCGGATCTTGTCCTCCGGAAGATCCAGATCACGACAGCGATGATGACGAAGAAAAGGGCAGGGACAAGGGCAACGAAAAGGACAAAGGAGAAGGTGGTACCGAAGGCGGGGACAAGGAAAAGGTAGAAGGTGATGGCGGGGAAAAGGAAAAGGGCACTGACATGGGAACTGTGTCTCCCCCGCCTCCAAATAGTCCGCCGATCGGCCCGGTCCATGAGGCAAGAAGCTCAAAGGCCGGTAAGGGCGACAACACGACAACGACAAACCAGCCAAGCACGAACGAGCAACAGGGAGGCACGACGGGGGAGGCAACAGGGACGAAGACACCTCCCCCGTCAACCACAAGCCAATGTCCTCCCCCGCCCACCAAGAATCCAAGAACGTCCACCGACAAGCTCCCGTACACCCTCACGTTCGAAAGGTATGGTAACATTGAGCATAATACCTCATAATAGTATATATGCTACTAACATCCCTATCCATCGTTTGCCAGGCCTGAAACTACCCGTCAACTATTTGATGAGGCCGAAGACTGCCCTGGCCACTATGTGTGCGGGAAGTTCATGATTCCCAAGGCCCAGCTCATCGACGAGGAAAAGTGGGATACAAGGAGGTTCCATCTATGGTACATGGAGGCTGCAAAAGCCGGGATGTCAAGTTTTAACGTTAAGATTCCCACAGAGTACTTCCACTTGCCCGCTGGTAACGAAATGCAACTACCCGTCGACTTTAGCGACATGTACAACCTGATGCGGGAAGAAGACCTGGACATCGTTCAAATCACCCTATTCACACTGTAAGCGATGAATGCAACTTCCACAGATCACTACATTCGTATTTTCCATAGTTCTATACTTATTATGTCACGATGACTTGTCCGTGCAGCATGACGGTCACTGTAAGCAATAAAAAGACACGTCCTGTACTCTACCTCTCTCCTGCACATATTGCCGAAAGAGTCATCAAGGGTTTCGAGATCACTGATCCGGAGCTGACAGTTCGACAGCGAGAGAAGAAATATGAAGAAAATATGAAAGCCGAGAAGACTAAGTTGAAAAATTACATACTAGAATGCATGAAGAAGATCAAGCCGGATGGGCCAGAGTGTATAATGGCTGCCTATCATTTTGGGTAAGTCAAATACATGTACGTAGACCTAAGTTGCTAGCATATCATGCCTTCTAGTCATCATAAACACTATTTTGTTGCAATGGTGCAGCCAGGGCCTCGTCGGTGGCCACTGGGTCGCTTTTATCATATACCCTCAAGATGGCAGGGCCTGTGTGTTTGACTCCTTGAGCGTGCCAAACAAGCAAGGCTACAAGGCATTCGAAGATTGTCTGAAAAAGTAAGTCATTCAGCTTTTTCATCAGTTACGGTTACCATACGTTTTTAAATTGTGGCTAAAACTATTATATTTCGTACAGCGCTTATAAGGAATACCAAAAGGTGCCCGGATTCTGGGACCGAAGAACTCAAAAGTTCAAGGACAAGCATAGGTACCACCTCAAAATCCGACGAGATTTCCCGGTAAGTATTTCAAAGGTTCAATTCATGTTTCATACATATATATGGGTTCTAATGCTTGTGTATCAATCGTGCAGTGCGCCAAACAGCCACCAGGATCGAAGACATGTGGCTTGTACACATGCGAGTTTCTAAGGGAAAGCAAGGAGTACACCAATAGCTGGAAGAAGCTCAAGGAAGGTGTCAAGTATTGGGGAGAGCAGCAGAGCCGCAGGATGTGCTTTAAACAAGTCAAGGCGGACATATGCAAGTTTGTAATGGAGAAATGCATTCTCGAAGGAGAAACGTTCTTCGACAACGAATCCGACCTGGCGTTGCTACCCCAATACGAGAAGCTCCGCAAATGGAACACAATGCTTCGTCCGACAGATTATGCTCATCAAGTTGAAATATGAATTGTAATTTGAATTCGAAATCAACTAAGTCAATGTGTATATGATGACAACAAACAACTAAATCACTTTGTATGTTATGTGCAAATGGTTTATATGTGCGTATATATATATATCTGTTAGAAATCTGGAATTCTGGAGTTATTTGAAAACTGCAGATTTGAATTCCTGTTTCTGCTGTTTCTGCATTATTTATTTTTTTTAATCCAAAATTAATAACCGTGGCGGGCAACATAATCTGCCCGCTACGGTTAAAGGAAACTACCGCAGCGGGCAACCTAAAGCGACCGCTTCGGTTAATAATTTACCGCAGCGGGCGCCTAATGTTGTCCGCTGCGGTTAATGCTATTAACCGAAGCGGTCGCCTTATGTTGCCCGCTGCGGTTAAGTATTTTACCGCAGCGGGCAACAGCGCCCGCTGCGGTAATGGCCACGATTAACCGTGGCCTTAGCACCGCAGCGGACGATGTAGCCCGCTGCGGTAAAGCTAAAACGCCCGCTGCGGTTAAGCTTTGTGCAGTAGTGTCTGCTGCATGGGCACAACACTTTGATCTCTCCTCGCCGAGCCGCGCCAAATGCATTGTTCAAGAAAGCATCTGTCTTGCGCAACCATTCATCGGTGAAATCACTTCTGCTTCTACGGCCCGAGTACATCCACTGACGGTCATCCATCCTACTGCCATCCATCCGAGTACTTACATATCTACCTCCGAGTACTTCCATCCTACTATCATCTAATAGGTGAGGATAAGTCCTAATCCCACCCGCGGATGCGTACATGAGGCCAGTTCCCATTGTCTGCCCCGAGCCGAGACAGAATTTCGGCAGCACCTCCCCGATGTTCTCAAGATACACGTCCCTGTAGGGAGAGTGTGTATCCGGAGAACAACAGGAAGGTGATGCCGAAACTCCATCTCGAATCGGGGCAGACCATGGGAACTAGCCTCATCGATGCATCTGCGGGCTGTCCAAGTAACGTGGACAATCCGAAACAGATACGGTTATTGATATGCAGAGACCTGCATACCTCCAGCCGTATCTCTTTCGGACGGGAGACGCCTAACTGGGTTCAATGACCTACGACCCTTATCTTTGATGAGACGTTATTTATACGTAGGGTGCCGGTGGAGTCAGGCTAGCGGCGCAGTGGCGAGTCGGTGCAGTGGCGAGGCGAAGCGGTGGAGGCAGACCCACGACGGTGACGAAGACGATCGTGGTCGCCGAGGATCTCCGGCTTGGCCCCGACATGTCCTCCTCCTACAGAAAAGACAAAAAATATAGTATCAATTAGAAATTTCGGCAGAACCTCCCCTGTACGGTGAGGTTTCAAAACCTGCAAGAAACAACGGCACGATGGCCGACATCCACATGTATACGACACGATGACCGACATCCACATACATTGGCATGCATACTACTATCAACTACTCACTACTATTAACAACTACTACTTACCCCGCGGGCCGATTAATGACGATGGAATGGACGAACTCGCGGATGAGGATGGGCAACGGTCTCCTCCTCCTCCTTTCTCCTCCTCTCCCTCTCTGCTTCTCCTCCTCCTCCCCCTAGGCCGAAAACAGGGAGCGGGGGGCCGGCGGGGGGCGCAGGGCGCGGGGCAGGGGCGCAACCGGCAGCTGGCGAGGGGGTGGCCGGCGGGGAGGGAGGGAGCGGCCGGCGGCGGGGCGGGGGCGCGACCGGCGAGGAGGGAGGGAGCGGCCGGCGGCGGCGTGCGGGCTGGTGGCGCGGCCGGCAGCGGGGTGGGTGCGCGGCGGCGGCGCCGCGCCAGGCGGGGGCGCGGCCGGCGGGGAGGGAGGGAGCGGCCGGCGGCGGCGCGCGGGCCAGGAAGGCCGGCGGCGGGGCGTGGGCGTGGACGGCGGCGGCGCGCGGGGCGGGGATGGGGACGCGGCCGGCGGCGGGGCGGGGGCGCGGCGGCGGCGGCGCGCGGGGCGGGACTGCGAGTGTGGCTCTGATTTGCAAAAATCAGAGCGGCGTTTTTTATTTTTGTAGGGCGTCGTCTTTGCCGAGAGCCGGATCGAGCGGCTCTCGGCATATGCGTACTCTTTGCCGAGAGCCCTCTGTTAGGCTCTCGGCAAAGGCTTGGTTATTTGTTTTTGTAAATTCTATGCCGAGAGCCCTGGCCCTGGCTCTTGGCATAGGTGCCCTTTGCCGAGGGCTTTAGGAAGCTCTCGGCAAAGAATATATATATTTTTTGTTTTGTTGCTCCCAATTTTTTCTGTGGCCTTGCTACAGTACTATAAGCCAAGATTTCAAATTTGAAGTGTTTTCCATAAATTATGCTATATTTCGCGTATTTTCTTTAATTTGATGATTTTTTCCGCGGGACGCACGTTTGAACTGCAGATGCATGAAATAATGAAACTCAGCGATTCAAAAAATGGTATTCATTCTTCGGAGGGTATTTCGACACCGTATCCAGGGACAGGCGCGGAGACTCGACCGTCTCGTGCATGAGAAACGACGACCAAGTTGCGTGATGTTGGATTTAAAATTATTAAAAATACAAACGAAGTCAGAAAATCATGAAAATGGACGGGTGACCTTGACATCGTATGTAGAGGCTATGAAAAAAATTTGGGAATGTTTCGAGCAAGTGGTGCCGCAAGATGGTTGAAACCCTGAGCTATCCACATATGCTCACATACGATGATATGCTGTCTCTACGATGTAAAAATTGCACAAAACACCCTGGTTCCTAGCAGTAAATGAAGAAAGAGAATGAAGCTGTCTCTTCATGAGACGACGGCAAAGGCTCGTGGTCCGAGACGCAGCGGCCGACACACGGATCAGCTTTGAACGCCGGCGAGAGAAATATTGCGCGTCGGTGCCAGACCTTCACGCGCGGGCATCGTCAGGCCTCCACCCTGCAGCCACCGGCACTATACCAACAGAGCTCTGTAGGGGCGGTTCCAGAAGCTCTGTAGGGGCGGCTGGCCCATCCGCCCCTATCAAAGTGTACTTTCTGTAGGGGCGGCTGGCCCATCTGCCCCTATCAAAGTGTACTTACAGTGCACCCACTATAGGGGCGGTTGGGGCAGCCGTCCCTACAGAGCAGCCACCCCTACAGTGAGATCCACTGTAAGGGCGGACGGTGATTGAACTGCCCCTACAGTGGGTCACTGTAGGGGCAGTTCAATCACTAGCCGCCCTTACAGTGGATCTCACTATAGGGTGGCTCAATCTAGAGCCGCCCCTACAGTGTATTTTTCAGCAAAAAAAATAAATATTTATATAATTCAAACCACAACACAACATATATATATATATATATATATATAATTCAAACCACAACACAACATATATATAATTCAAACCACAACACAACATATATATAATCCAAATACAAGAGAAGTGCAAAGTTCATCCTCCATACAAGTTTCCATCATCCATAAACACAATAAAATTAATACAAGTCCATGTCCATCCATCCATACAAGTTCCATCATCACCAAAAAAATTATCAATACCCTGGAAGAAGATTACTCAAGCGAAATTCATTATATGAAAAGCAATTTTACAGCTTCTGGCACATCCGTCTCAAGCAAGTATTCCATTATATGAAAAGTATAGCTAGAAATAAATAATCCGTCCTACTATCCTAGCACTATACTGCTTCGCAAAAAAAAAAATCCTAGCACTATACTGTAAATCCATGTTTAATTTCTTTTGCAAACAAAAGAACTTGCTAGACTGAAATTTCAGCATGACAAAAAATAGCATGAGTTCTTTCGCAAACAAAAGAATTTGTGACGAACTAAATTTATTAGACACAAATAACAACAACGGTTCTTCCCCAAATCAACGTGCATATATCAGAGCATCTAAATGAACACATATCCCCATCCAAATCTCGTTTTGCTTCTCCTGTCACAACATCCAATTTTCTTGCTTCTGTGTCACAGCATCTAATCACCTAATCACAGACGTAACAAGGCACCAAGCGAAAGCATCCAATCGGAGGAAGGCAAAGACCCACTCAGGTTTCGCTATCTGCTCTCTCAGGAGCCAGGACTATCTATTGTGCGTGTACAGGACGAACTGGAACAAGACAAGAATGATGTGGAGATCTGTTACCTTCATGGTGATCTCTAGGAGGATGTCACCAAATGCCATCGCCTGTGCTTTCCATCTCCGCATCGATGTATCAGGGCTTGACAGGTAGCCATAGCCGAGGTTGGGATCTGCCAGACCTACCATGGCCTCTTACTTTGCCACCATACTAGGGTGTCATCGATGAGATTCCATCGGATCTGCCGGCCGGAGAAGGAACAACATTGGATCCACTACGGTGTCCTCCTCTACCACCGACCGCTCTCAGATTTGCCTGGCACTCGGCATGGATCTAGAGAGAGGAAGCGTTGTTGGATCTGGAGAGAGGAAAGAGATAGAGAGAGCTGCGGGAGAGAGATGAGGTAGAGGTGCGGCTGCTGGCTTTGGGAGAGACGAGGCGTGGCCGCGCGGGGCGGGCGGGGGCGGCGGGGCGGTGCAGGCGGAGCGGCGGCGCGGTGGCGGACAGTGCAGGCGGGGTGGGCGCACGCGCCGCAGTGGCAGGCGGGGCGGGCTCGCAGTGACGGCTGCGGCGGGCGGGGGCGGCGCTCCGACGGTGGTGGTGTGGCGGCGGCATATGGGCGTGCTGGGGGAGGCGGCGGCGGCGACGTGGGGCTAGAGAGCAAGGGCCAGACGCGTGCGGGGCTGGGGAGGGGATAGAGGATTTGGGGTGGGACGATGGCTTCACTAGTGGGCTTGTAGGTTTAGTCCAGGTTGGGCGGCTCAATCACCAGCCGCCCCTACAGTGATGTGCCACTGTAAGGGCGGCTGGTGATTGAACCGCTCCTACAGTGCTCCAGTGTAAGGGCGGTTCAATCACGAGCCGCCCCTACAGTGTTTTGTAGGGACGGCTGGTAACGATGAGCATGAATATGCCACTGTAAGGGCGGCTCCAATACTAGCCGCCCCTACAGTGGAAGGGGGCTCGTATTTACAGAGCTTTTTTCAGGTAGTGAGGTGCCGTCGAGCATGGTCGTCCCGCGCAAGCAGCAGCAGGTCCGCCCTGCAACTTCTCCTCCACCACCCTGCAACTTCTCCAGATCGAGTGCGCCCCAGGATTGGGTTGCTCAAAGCCTAGATCTTGTCCACGTGATGCCTCCACCGGCCATTGGGCAACCGGAGATGTCTGCAAGCAAGACGGGAGCAAGACATAGCTAGGCAGTAGGCACCCCATCGCGGTCGAGCACCTGCTCACCAGGTGTTCGATTCAATGTCCCTCCAAAGGAGATGTCATGATCTGTTTCTTTGATTTATAAAGTAAGTTGATCCTTCTAAATTTATCTTATTCACCAAGAAGCAGTAAAATGGTATACACAGATCTTTATTCACGTTTGATCATGGTTGTATGTGTGTACAGACAGTTAAGTAGATGACCCATTGTATAAGCTGTTTTTTTTGCTATCTTTATGTAAGATAGAAAGAATTTAGAGACAGCAACTCGTCTGTGGGTTGTACATGCCCTAAGGGCAGTCCCAACGAGATATTAATGATGGTTTCTATCTCTATTAATTAAGCTGTCAGCTAAGCAAAAATCTGATGTGACAGTCTAATTAATGAAGAAAGAGAATAAAATTCGAGGAAACCATTTCCTTGGGAAGAAACCACGTCCTCATCAAGACCGATGCACCAGGAAACTGTGAATTCGTCATTGGGACCAAACGACCAGTTTCTACCTGGTGGAGCTTGCGATGGGACTGCTTGAGTGTTTGACGTCAAATCCTCGTCGCTGCCTGTCGCGTCGTGCTCGTCATCCGCCGCCGTGTCGTTATCGCCCAAACCGTCCACGAGGCGTCACCGTCCGCCCAAGACCCACGCTATGTGTGCTCGCCGGAGGCGCCGCCGCCGCGTTGCTTTCCGCCCAGGCTGCGTTGTGCGTGCTTCTGACGCTTGCCGGTCGCCGCCGCGCGCTAGCTCCGCTGTCCGCCACCACACTGTCGCTCGCGTCTCCGGCACCACGCTGCGCATGCTCGTTATGCTGGCGGCACGCGGCCGCTGGTCTTGTGCTCGCTGGGCACCACCGCTGCACTCGCTCGCTCGCAGGCCACCGGCGCTGCGCTGCTGGCTGTGTGGAGCGCTTCGCGCGTTACATGCACACGCGCCGATCGGCCATCGCTCACACGCACGCTGCAGTGATTTCTCCGGTGCTAGCATCTGTTTGTACGGAGAGAACAGAGAACCCGAAGAGCATCCAAGGGAGGAAAGAGATAAACGAAGATGGAGAATAAATGCTTATATTTATTACCTTAAGACCTCTCCACTGTGTGAAGTAGTTTTTATAGATGATTTTTGCTGACATGGCCATCATGGAACTCGTGTATAGTTTCTATCATTGGAACTGCCCTAAAAGGCTTTTCCGGTTAGATAGCTTCAAAACGAGTAGTTTTTTATTTCGACAATGGAGACATCCAGCTTCATGGTCCTCTAACAAAAGGAATCAAACCAACTTAACCAACTTACTCAAAATGTCCACACCGAGTTTACATTAAAACTAGCTCAAAACTAATAAACTATAGAAATAAAAGACCATTCGAAAGACACATAGCACATAGCCATATTCTCTAGCTTGCATCATGCACAAAAACCAACTCCTTCTGCTTCTTACACAATTGTAATTTTTTATTTTTATCTTGTGAGCTGGGCCCGTTTGGGATAAATTATTTTTTTATCTTGTGGGAACTGGGTCCGTTTGGGATAAATTTAAAAATATTTTTTTTATTTTTATTAGCTCTAAATATTTTTTAGAAAAAATACAAAAAATATTTTTAGGGACGGTTGACTTAAGTTCATGAACTTAGAAAGTTAATCGCCTTTGAAAATTGATTTTTTAGAGGCGATTGTCTAAATATAGCCGTCCTTAAAAATTGATTTGCAGAACCGCCTCTGAAAATCACTTATTTTACAATCGGTGTTATTGTAGTGGTTTTTCAAACCGCCTCTGTAAACTGATTTTCACATGCCCTAAAAAGCTTTTTTTGTAGTAGTGAAATTAATTTATTATAAAAATATATTTCTTAGTTAATCTAAAAATATTCATTTGACATCATAAATATTGATATTTTTATGTCTATAATTATTCAAACTTATAAGATACTAAAACGTGATACTGTACTAGAATTACATGTTTTTTTTTGATGAAGAGAGTACTTTCTTAGTTCTAAGTTATAACGTTTTTCTGTGATGAATTAGAATCACCTGGTAAAACCGTTTGGTAAAAGTCTATTTCAAAAAATAATTTTTTTCATAAAAGTCAAATAAACATAGATGTTCCTAAAAAATCAGAACTTTTGTATTCCTAAAAAGTCGGAACTTTTGTAAGCGAAGAACAACCTAAATACATCTATTTCACTTAAGAAGAACTAAGTACTCGTAGCTAATATAGAAGAGGTCAAGAATCAAAACCACGTGAAACGTTGCGTTACTGGCACAGATTCTACCGATAATCCGAAATGTCTCTGTTTTCTCGGGGGCCTCTTCCCCCCTACCGGACATACAGCCAACGCAGAAATGTGTCCCCAAACTGCTGCGTGCTGCCTTGCCTACCGGATAAGCTGCATCTGACGAACTGGAGGGTCCTGAATGGGTAGATCAGAGGAAGGAGCAAGTGGATCTGTAGGGGGCAGGCTCGGATTCGAGGGATTGACTGTGGATTTAGCCATTTAGGGGATTGGAGGGCGAGCGGCATCTCTTCTCTGTAAGCCGCTTTTGGAGCAAGAAAGTTCTTCATTTGCTCTGTTCCGTTCTCTTCTCAGAAACGATGGAGGCGGCACCACCACCGGTCAGCGTTTCTCTGGGGGTGGTCCGTTCTCTCCCTACCAAGCTCGAGCAGCTTCTGTCGCCGGAGGCGGCGGAGCCCAGTCACGCCGGGCTGCGGATGATGCGCGAGACGGAGAAGAGCAAGATTCGCCTCCTCATGGACCACCTCCGAGAGTTAATCGACAACTACTTGCTGGAGCCGTCGGAGGTGGAGGCCCCCACGCCGTCGTCGGCCGCCAGGTGCTGGGCGAGGGAGGTGCGCGAGCTGTCGTACGACATCGACGACTTCCTCGACGAGCTCGTCCACAGGCTCCACGGCGCCGCCAACAACCATGGCAAGCTCGCCAGGCTCCGCGAGGGCCTGGGGCGCAGCCACTGGGTCGCCGACGAGGCCTCCCGGTTCAGGGCACGCATAGAGGACGCGATTCAGCGGCACAAAAGGTTCGATCTTGACAAGTGCAAGAGCCAGCAGCCAAACAGGATCGATTCGAATGAACCCAAGATTGGTGGGCCGCCATATGGGGTGGAGGCGGCGCGGCGGCTTGTTGGCATCGACGACTCCATGGAAAAGCTCGGTGAGTGGTTGACTGGAGACGGTGAGCGGCGGCTACGAGTGGTGGCCGTGGTTGGAGTTGGAGGAGTTGGCAAGACAACTGTTGCCAGACAGCTGTATAACCAGTTCGGAAAGCTGTTCGAGTGCCGTGCTTTTGTGCAGTCATCCCAAAAGCCTGATGTGAGGAGGCTGCTCACCAGCATACTCTTACAGGTTCGACGACACCAACCGCCTGATGATGTTTTAGAGTTGCATAATCTCGTTGGCGTAATAAGGACACACCTACAAGATAAGAAGTAAGTGTCATTATTCTCGACTACATTTTTGGCAAATTAAAATTTTGGACCAATAATCTTACTATCTGCAATCAGAGATCCCAATGTCATTTCTCATTATAGTTTGGAAATTATTGTATGATTTGTGCAAAAATTTGGATAACTAAACTAATGGTCAACAGATCTTTCCAGTTACAGTTATATTGTTGGAGAACATACAGTGTATTTAGATTGTTCATGAGATGCTGATGATTTCCCAAGGAACAGTCCATATTACCCCCTAAAACATCAGATTTGTCTACTTAACCCCCTGAACATCTATTTGGTTCCCTTAATCCAAGCCTGGTTTCGAAGATTCTTATTCGTCCCTGAAAAAGGAAGATTTTTGCAGGTACTTTATTATAATTGATGATTTATGGGCTTCATCAACATGGGATGTTGTTCATCAAGCTTTGCCGGATGATAAATGTTTCAGTAGAGTACTTATTACAACAGAGAATGACATATTAGCTCAGCAGTGCTGTCTTCATAACTCCGAATGTATTTTAAAGATGGGACCTCTAAGGGATAATGAGTCAAGAAAATTATTTTTCAGTATAGTTAATCATAGAAATCAATCTGAAAATTGTGAAGAATTCAACAAAGGTTCGTATGAAATCATAAGAAAATGTGGTGGGTATCCACTGGCAACTGTTGCTATAGCAGGTCTTTTAGCAGCACAGCAGAATAGGATAGAGCAATGCAACTACATCAGAAGATCATTGAGCTTTAGTTTGCATAGGAATCCAACTGTGGAAGGGATGAAGGAAGTACTTTCCTTCTGCTACAATAATCTTCCTGAACGGTTGAAACCTTGCATGTTATATCTTAGTATATATAAAGAGGACCACATAATCTGGAAAGAGGATTTGGTAAAGCAGTGGATAGCTGAAGGTTTTATCATTGCAAAGGAGGACATGGAGGAAGTTGCAAGGACTTATTTCAATGAGCTTGTTAATGTCGGAATGATCCAACCTGTCGATATCCAATACAATGGTGAGGTGGTCTCCTGTCATGTGCACTATATGATACTTAATATTATTAGGCACAAGTCTATAGAAGAGAATTTTGTAACGGCAATTGATCATAATCAGGCAAATTTAAGACTTGCTGATAAGGTTCGTAGACTATCTCTCTACTTTGGCGATGCAGAAGACACAGATCAACCAGAAAGTTTGAGACTATTGCAAGTTCGATCACTATTTTTTTCTGGACTCCTTAAGTCGTTGCATTCTACAAAGGAGTTTCAACTCCTTCGGGTATTGATCCTTTATGTTTGGAGCGATCAGGATAACAGAAGTTTCAACTTCACTACAGTCAAATTGTTTCGACTGAAATATTTGCAGATAGTATGTAATGCCACTTTGAATCTACAAAACCAGATGCAAGGTCTGCTGTATTTGGAGACGCTGAAAATTGATTCAAGAATTAATGAAGTTCCACCGGACATTGTTTACTTGCCCCGACTGTTGCACCTCAGTCTTCCAAGTGACACCAGCCTACCAAATGGTATTGGATGCATGGCGTCTCTTCAGACATTAGCGTGCTTTGATCTCAGTAGGAACTCAGAAGACAACGTGACCGCTCTTGGGTGAGCTGACCAATCTGCGTGATCTTCACCTTGCCTGTTCTACAACATCTGACAATCTGGAGAAGAAGTTGCAGCACCTGGGCTCTGTTCTGTGGAAACTCAGCAACCTCAAATCCCTAACTCTGGTACATGCAGAATCCTCTAATGCAGATACACTAGAGACCTGTATTTCAAGCAAAAGTAAGTCCTATGACTTCTATAGCATGCCAACTCCTCCAGCCCTTCTTCAGAATCTTGAGTTGAGGCCACGAGTTTGTATCTTTTCCATACTCCCCAAGTGGATTGGAAAACTCCACCTACTTACCACTTTAAAGATTGAAATTATGGAGCTGTTTAGTGAGGATGTCGATATCCTCAAAGTATTGCCTGTTCTCACTGACCTCTCGCTGTATGTCCATACTGTTCCTGCACAAAGGATTGTCTTTGACAAGGAGGGCTTCTCAGTTCTCAAGAATCTGAAGTTCATCTGTGCGGCACCATTAATTACATTTGTGGAAGAAGCTCTGCCTACTGTCCAAAGGCTCAAACTAGGTTTCAGTGTTAACACAATGAAGCAACTAATAAGCCTCATAGATGTTGGCTTCAAGAATTTGATCGGCCTTGAAGTGTTCTATGCGAAAATTAGGTGTGCTAGTCCTGATGAGTCTGGCAGAGAGGCTGTAAAATTTGCGTTGAAGGAGGCATTTACCCATCATCCAAGCCCTCCTGCTATCATCATACATTGGGTGGATTCTATTTTTGACAAAGACAAAGAAAAACAAGCTGATAGCAGGTGTGGATGTTTTAGCCTATCTTTTCTTAATAAAAAGTGATAATAGAGCCAATTACCTCATAAAGTGCATTTTCCCTCTACTGCATTTCCCCATTTTGGCCCCCTTTGGAATGCAATTTTATTTCCATTTCCTGCATTTTTCCTACGCAAATGAATTTATTCCTCTGAAAGTCATGCATTCCAAAGGGAGTGCTTGACCTCTGTGTGCTTTCCCCCAGTCAGACTATAGCCTTTACATCCTTTAAGAAAAATGAGAGAGTAGAGTCTCAATTTTAACTACTGCAAAATGTTTGGTGTGTGGCACTAGGATTGTTCAGCTATCAGGACCCTCTTCACATACGAAGGATCCAAATTTATCTTCACATATGCAGAAAGCAGGTAGTATTTTCTTAATCGATTTGCAGATCATGTACTTACAAAGTTCAACATTCGCACATATTTTAATAGTTATCTGCACTGTATTACAGCTTTTCCTCATTATTTGTTTTTTATAAACTTCATGTATCTCGTTTTAACTTGCTCCTATCGTATCCTAAATCAAGGGGACCAAGATAAGGAAACAAGGACAGCACAACAAGACTACCAGATTATGAAAGAACAGAATGTTATTGTGGAGCATGCAGACATTGATGAACCGCATGGAATTCAAGTAAATGAGTTAGGGGAAGTTACAAGCAAAGAAACTGTTACCGGGTATGTATCTGATTCACATAAAAATTACTTTATTCGTCTTGTTTATCTTCCCATATCTTCTACTGTTCACTTCACCTTAGCTTGATCCTCAACATGATTATTTCCATTATAATCTGCCAGCTTGTGTTTAATCCCATTCTTTATATTTCTGATTAATACTAAATGCTTGTCATCAGGAGTTCTACGACATCTTCAAATATGCAGAAGCAAGGTAAGTTTTTATTGTTTTCATTCTTTTTTTTATCATTGATACTGTTCAGTGGTAAAAAATGACACAATTCATTAGGATTTTCATGACGCTTTATTAAATAAGTTGTACTACTTCGTATCGCAAATAGAAGTCGTTTAGGACAGCGACACGGTCTTCAAAGCATAACTTTGACCACTTGTTTCTTTAAAAATATTTGTTGTAAAGTGGTGTATATATATTTTTATGAAAGTACTTTTCAAAACAAATTTATCTATCTGATTTTTATATCTCTAAACTCAATAATTTAAAAGTTATTCATGATTTATATTCCTAATGTTTGACCGAACCCTTTTCCAAAACGACTTCTAAATAGGATACAGAGGGAGTACTTCTTTTTATTGGAATTGGAAATATCCATTTTGGCATCTGGCATAATCTAGCTTATAGTACAAAAAATTGACTGATGATATCTAAAAAATATAATATCTTAAATGGAACAATATCTAAAAACTATAATATCCTAAATACAAAAGTTATATATTATGAAGGTATTGTTCAAAATGAATATATAAATGCCAATATATGTTGTCAATTTTTACAATCTTATGTATTGATATTGATAGTCAAAGGTAATAGAGTTTGACTTAAAATTTAGAAGTGTTGGAAAGAGTGATTGGATTAGAATTAAGTCATACATGGGCCTCATGGGCCTAATACTCTCATACTCTAACACCCCCCGCAGTCTGAACTACCGGCTCAGCGGAGTTTCAAGACTGAGCACAAAAAGAAGCACAACATAACACACGAGCCCCCCACAGACTCAACTAGCCACTAGTGATGTTGAGGCTGAAGCGAAACTCGGAGAACGTCGAAGACGGGAGGCCCTTGGTGAAGATGTCAGCAAACTGGGAGGTGGTTGGGACGTGGAGAACCCGAACATCACCGATGGCCACCCGATCGCGGACAAAGTGGAGGTCGATCTCCACATGCTTGGTCCGCTGGTGCTGAACAGGGTTGGTGGAGAGGTACACCACACTGACGTTGTCGCAGTAGACCAACGTGCTCCGGGTCACGGAACTGTGGAGCTCACCAAGGAGCTGCCGGAGCCAGGAGGCCTCAGCCACGCCGTTAGCAACAGCGCGGTACTCCGTCTCGGCACTGGAGCGGGAGACCACCGGCTGGCGCTTGGACGACCAGGACACCAGGTTGCCGCCGAGGAAGACAGCATAGCCGGAGGTGGACCGGCGAGTGTCCGGACACCCGGCCCAGTCAGCGTCGGTGTAGACGACGAGCTCGGTGGAGGTAGACCGGTGGAGAAGCAGGCCGTAGTCGACGGTGCCGCGGAGGTAGCGGAGGAGGCGCTTGAGGGCCGTGAGGTGAGGCTCGCGCAGATCATGCATATGAAGGCAAATCTGCTGAACTGCATATGTGATGTCCGGGCGGGTGAAGGTGAGGTACTGAAGCGCCCCCGCAAGACTCCTGTACGCGGTAGGGTCAGTGACTGTGGTGTCCTCGGTCTCTGACAGCTTGACCTGAGTGTCAACAGGGGTGGAGCAGGGCTTGCAGTCAGTCATCCCAGCTCGCTCCAGGATATCAAGAGTATACTGCCGCTGGTGAAGAAAGAGACCCCCGGGACGAGGCTCAACGGTGACCCCGAGGAAGTGATGGAGCACACCGAGGTCCTTCATCGCGAACTCCTACCGAAGAGAGTTGATGATCTGCCGCAGTATTGCCGGGCTAGAAGCGGTGAGCACAATGTCATCAACATAGAGCAGCAGATAGACAGTCTCCCCACCGTGGTGGTAGATGAACAGCGAAGTGTCTGACTTGGCCTCCACAAACCCCAGAGTGAGCAGGAATGCAGCAAAACGAGAGTACCACGCCCGAGGGGCCTGCTTGAGGCCGTAGAGTGACTTGTTGAGGCGGCAAACCAAATCAGGGCGAGAAGAGTCAGCAAAGCCCGCTGGCTGACTGCAGTAGACTGTCTCAACAAGTGTCCCGTGGAGAAAAGCATTCTTGACGTCCAGCTGATGCATGGGCCAGGAGCGAGAGAGAGCCAGTGAGAGAACCGTGCAGACTGTAGCTGGCTTCACCACGGGACTGAACGTCTCGTCATAGTCAACTCCAGGCCGCTAAGTGAAACCCGGAGTACCCAGTGAGCCTTGTACCGCTCAAGAGTGCCATCAGCCCAGCGCTTGTGTGTCCATATCCACTTGCCGGTGATGACATTGGAGCCAGGTGGACGGGGCACCAGATCCCAGGTCTGGTTGGCGAGAAGAGTCGCGTACTCCTCCATCGCACGACGCCAGTGAGGGTCGGCCAGGGCGTCGCGCACGGAAGAGGGTACCAGAGAGATCCGCGGCTCGCCGAGCGTTGCAGCGAGAGCCCGGGGCCGCAGTACCTCCGCCGCCTGCCGCGTCACCATGGGGTGAATATGACACGGGTGGCGGTGAAGAAGAGGCGGGTGGTACACGGGCAGCCGACGGTGGTGGAGGTGGCGGTGTCGGCGTCGAGGGCGGAGAAGAGGCCACAGGAGGTGACCGTGGTGGCCACGACGGCAACGGGGCCCGCTCCGGGGGCGGGGAGGCCGCCCGCGCATGGCGCTGGTAGACACTCACCGGCTGGGCGAAGCGTGCGGGAGGTGCCGAAGACGCTGGACCTGCAGTGAGCGTAGGGTCATGCACAACACCAGGGGGTGGGGCCGCCGGATCGGCGCAGGGGCCGGCGCAGGCCCGACGGACGGCGAGCCGGGGCACGGGCCCGACGGAGGGCGCGGTAGAGCAGGAGGGCCGGGGCACGGGCCTAGCGGAGGGCGCGGTAGAGGAGGACCTGCAGGGCAAAACGGCAAAGGTGGCTGGACCACCGCGTCAGAGGGAAATAGGGAGGAGAGGTCAAGGTTAGGGGTGGGAGGAGTGTAGGTGGGAGGAGAGGTGGTGGTGGAGAAAGGAAAAACGGACTCGTCGAACACAACATGACGAGAGATGAGGACGCGACGAGAGGAGAGGTCAAAGCAACGGTACCCCTTGTGATCCGGGGAGTACCCGAGGAAGACACACCGAGTCGACCGGGGAGCCAGCTTGTGGGGAGAAGTGGTAGTGGTGTTAGGGTAACACGCACACCCGAAGACACGGAAGTGGTCGTAGCGAGGAGAGGTGCCGAAAAGGGCGTGATGCGGAGTGGGAGCAGGACAGGCAGCGGAAGGTAAACGATTGAGGAGGTATATGGAGGTGTGAAGACCCTCGACCTAGAAGCGAGCAGGAAGAGAGGCCTGCAAGAGAAGGGTGCGTATGGTGTCGTTGGTGGTGCGAATCATGCGTTCAGCCTTGCCGTTCTGGGAGGAGGTGTAGGGGCACGACATGCGCAACTGCATGCCATGAGAGAGGAAGAAGGCACGAGACGTGGAGTTATCGAACTCACGCCCGTTGTCACACTGAACAACCTTGATGGTGAGGCCGAACTGAGTGGACACCCAGACAAAGAAGTGAAGGAGCGTGGAGAAAGTGCCAGACTTGGCACGAAGAGGAAAAGTCCAGGAATAGTGAGAGAAATCATCCACCAACACAAGATAGTATTTATAGCCAGAAATGCTAGGGACAGGAGATGTCCACAGATCGCAATGGACAAGGTCAAAGATATGGGCCACATGGGAAGAAGAAGGAAAAGGAAGACGAACATGTCGGCCCAGTTGGCACGCATGACACAAATGCTCATCGCAAGCTCGAGTACATGGTATGGCAGAGCGACGACTAAGTTGTGTCAAGGCATCACGGCCAGGGTGACCAAGGCGCCGGTGCCAAGTAGTAGAGGAGGTGGTGGTGGCGAAAGCAGCTGACGGAGTAGGAGGCGAAGACCATGGAGCGGAAGCAGGAAACCGAAGAGTGTAAAGAGGCCCCGTGCTGTCACAGCGGAGAAGAGGACGTCGGGTAGCCAAGTCCTTTACAGTGAGACCAGAGGGATCGAATTCAACAGAACAAGAGTTGTCAGCTGTGAAACGACGAATAGAAAGAAGGTTGTGAACCATATTGGGAGCAACAAGGATATCGGGAAGAAGAAAGGAGCCATGAGTGTTAGCGGCACCCACGGACGTGACCGGAAGGCAAGAGCCATTCGCGACCATGATGGACGAAGGGTGAGTCGAAGAGGGAGGGTGAACGGAAGAGAGGAGACCAGAGTTGAGAGTGGTGTGGTAGGTGGCTCCCCAGTCAGCGATCCAGTCGGAACTGACTGGTGGTGTTAGGCCCTAGGTGCTGAAAGAGCGGGCCAAGGCCATCGGGTCCCAACCGACTGGCCCCGGCAGGGTTCCGGGAGGTGGAGTCCACGGCGACGGGAACGGGGAGCGCCCGGGACAGCCCCAGCGAACATGGTCACCGGTGTACTCCCACGCCCCCCCCCCCCACCCCCACACCCGCTCGGCCCGGGAGGAGGAGGGCCAAGAAGAGACGATATAGGCGGAGGCGACGGTCGGGGAAGCGACGAACCGGCCGCGGGGGGATTCCAAACAACAGGCCCCGACAGGGGTGGCACCGGCGGGAATAGTTGAGAGCCGCGCCGGGTCGACTGGCCAGCTGGGCTGCTGCACAGCGGCTGGCGAACGGCTGCTGAGCACTGGCACTGCGTGCTGGGGCGGCCAAGGAGAAGAGGATGAGGGCCACGAAGGGAGCAGCAGGGGCACTAGGGAGAGGAAGAACTGTGCTGCCATCTTCCTGGTGGCCGGCAAGAGAGAGGGAGGCATGCTGCTGCCAGCCATGGAGCTGCTGCCGTGGGAGGGAGGAAAAGGGAGCACCCTGCCCCTGCTTGCTGGTCGCCGGCCATGGAGGGGGCAAGGAGGAAGAACGAGAGAGGAAGTGAGAGAGGGAGGAGGAGACCGGGCAGGAGGGAGGGGGCGCGCGCTCCAGAGAGCCGCCCGCGCCCCTTCCCGCGGCTCCAGCGCGGCGGCGGATCCAGCGCCCGCAGCGGCGCCCGCGGCGCCTGCGGCTCCAGTGGCGGCGGCGGCCGCGCCCCTTCCCACGGCGCCCGCAGCGGTGCCCGCGGCGCCCGCGGAGGAGGGGGAAGAGGGAGGAGGGGGAGAAGAATGGCCGCCGGCCGTGACTGGGGTGGCGGCGGCGCGCCTGCAGTGGTGGCTGCTGGCCGGCGGCGGCTGCAGCTGGAGAGGGTGGGAGGGAGAGATAAAAACTAGCTTGATACCATGTTGGAAAGAGTGATCGGATTAGAATTAGCTAACCCTAGGAGGGTAGCAATATAGTCATACATGGGCCTCATGGGCCTAATACTCTCATACTCCAACAAGAAGGATTTATATTTGTGAAGCAAATATGTTTGCGCTAGCCTGTATGCCTCTTAAAAATCCAGGATGCACAATCATTTTTCATATGCGCTACTACATTTTTCTTATGTGCTTTGCAGCTCGCACACCATGGCAGGCTCTCAGGTCCATTTACAGTAGGAGCACAGGTATGTAGGCGAAACAAAGACATTCCCTCTGGTCCAGTTTATAAGACACACACACACACAAAAGATTCAAACATCATAATCTTTGACCAATAATTTGATCAACAATTTTTAACTATATACTGCAATACAAACTTCATACAATTAGAGTTGTAATAGAATGTAATGTCCAATAATCATAAATAAATAATACAATCGCTGATATGTGTAACTTAGATAAAAAAAAATAGTTTGTTGTTTTAGGTTGCCTTTTTTATATTTGTAAAAATTAGGTATTGTGGATTCAGATTTAGGGGTAACGTAACATGTTTTAAAGTGGCAAAGGTGGGTAATCTATATTTATGTTAGGTGTTACATTGTTTTTCATAATGCAGGAGGGTAATTATAAGACCAACAGTTTGAATGATTCTTCTTGTGAACAATTATTGGTGTGATGTTTTGCTTTTTTTTCTATTTTTGCACTATGGTGAAGGTTAATATTTAAGCTCCAAAAGAAGTCTTTTATTTGCAATATAATTTTCTGTCTTTTTTTTTTGTCCCACGAAGAGAACAATTTAGGCGTCTATTTGGTGATTATTGACAGAGGTGGTTGTTGGAGTGTATGACTCTAGGCCCATGAGGCTCATGTAACCACTACTACATTGCTACCCTTCTAGGGTTAGCCCAATAATCTAATCACTCTTTCCAACATGGTATCGAGCTAGGTTTTCTCTCTCCCTCCCACCCTCTCCAGCTGCAGCCGCCGCGCAAGCCACCGCCGCCGCCCCAGTCATGGCCGCCGGCCATTCCTCTCCCCCTCCTCCCTCCAACCCCTCCTCCGCGGGCGCCGCGCGGGCCGCCACCGCCGCGGGCTCCGCGGGCGCCGCGGGCGCCGCGCGTCGCCGCCGGCGGCGCCGCGGAAGGCGCGCCCCCCCCCCGGGCTGGAGCCGCGCGCGCTGAATCCGCCCCGGACGCCGCGCCCGGAGAAGCAGGATGCGCCTGCCGCCGATATTAGCTCCCTCTCTGAGCGCCGCCGCTGCAGGCGCCCGCCGCCGCCCCAGTCATGGCCCCGACCATTCCTCCTCTAGAGCGCGCCACCCCCCTCCCTCCTACCGTCTCTTCCTTGCCCCTTCCCATGGCCGGCAGGCCGAAGAGCAGTGGTCCCGCAGTACCTCTGCCTGGCCACTTGCTCCTCCCCTCCATGGCCGGCGACAAGCAAGCAGGGACAGGGCACTCCATTTTATCCTTCCTTCCTCCACCAGCAGCTCATGGCTGTGCGCATCAGCCTCCTCTTCTCTTTGGCCGCCCAGCAACGAAGCCAGTGCTCAGAGTTGCCAGCAGCCGTTCGCCAGCAGCTTGCAGCAGCCCAGCTGGCCAGTCGACCCGGCGCGGCTCTCAACTATTCCCGCCGGTGCCACCCTTGTCGGGGCCTGTTGTTTGGGATCCCCCCGCAGCTGTTTTGTCGCTTTCCCGTCCTTCGCCTCCACCTGCGTCGTCTCTCCTTGGTCCTCCTCCCGGGCCGGGCGGGAGTGGGGGGGGGGGGGGCGTGGGAGTACACTGGTACATCCGCAGGCAGCCGGCGGCGAGTCTCCCCCCATACACACACCGGCAGCCATGTTTGCTGGGGCTGTCCCGGGCACCCTCCCGTTCCCGTCGCCGTGGACTCCACCTCCCAACACCCTACCGGGGTCTGTCGGTTGGGATCCGACGGCCTTGGCCCGCTCTTTCAGCACCTTGGGTCTGACACCACCAGTCAGTTCCGACTGGATTGCTGACTCGGGAGCCACTTTCCACACCACTCCCAACCCTGGTCTCCTCTCTTCCATTCACCCTCCCTCTTCAACTCACCCTTCGTCCATCATGGTCGCGAATGGCTCTTGCCTTCCGGTCACGTCCGTGGGTGCTGCTAACACTCATGGCTCCTTTCTCCTTCCTGATGTCCTTGTTGCTCCTCAGATGGTCCACAACCTCCTTTCTATTCGCCGTTTCACCACTGACAATTCCTGTTCTGTTGAATTCGATCCTTCAGGTCTTACTGTAAAGGACTTGGCTTCCCGGCATCCTCTTCTCCGCTGTGACAGCACGGGGCCTCTTTACACTCTTCGGTTTCCTGCTTCCGCTCTGTGGTCTTCGCCTCCCACTCCGTCAGCTGCTTTCGCCACCACCACCTCCTCCACTACTTGGCACCGTCGCCTTGGTCACCCTGGCCGCGATGCCTTGACACAACTTCGTCGTAGCTCTGCCATACCATGTACTCGAGCTCGCGATGAGCATTTGTGTCATGCGTGCCAACTGGGCCGACATGTTCGTCTACCTTTTCCTACTTCCTCTTCCCATGTGGCCCATATCTTTGACCTTGTCCATTGCGATCTGTGGACATCTCCTGTCCCTAGCATCTCTGGCTATAAATACTATCTTGTGTTGGTGGATGATTTCTCTCACTATTCCTGGACTTTTTCTCTTCGTGCCAAGTCTGACACTTTCCCCACACTCCTCCACTTCTTTGCCTGGGTGTCCACTCAGTTCGGCCTCACCATCAAGGCCGTTCAGTGTGACAACGGGCGTGAGTTCGATAACTCCACGTCTCGTGCCTTGTTCCTCTCTCACGGCATGCAGTTGCGCATGTCGTGCCCCTACACCTCGTCCCAGAACGGCAAGGCTGAGCGCATGATTCGCACCACAAACGACACCATCCGCACCCTCCTCTTGCAGGCCTCTCTTCCTGCCCGCTTCTGGGCCGAGGGTCTTAACACCTCCACCTATCTCCTCAACCGTTTACCTTCCGCTGTCTGTCCCGCTCCCACTCCTCACCACGCCCTCTTCGGTACCCCTCCTCGCTACGACCACCTCCGTGTCTTCGGGTGTGCGTGTTACCCTAACACCACTGCCACTGCTCCTCACAAGCTGGCTCCCCGGTCGACTCGGTGTGTCTTCCTCGGGTACTCCCTGGATCACAAGGGGTACCGTTGCTATGACCTCTCCTCTCGTCGCGTCCTCATTTCCCGACACGTTGTGTTCGACGAGGCCGACTTCCCCTTCTCTACCACCACCTCTCCTCCCACCTCCACCCCACCTCCCACCTCCGACCTTGACCTCTCCTCCTTGTTTCCCACTGACGCGGTGGTCCAGCCACCTTTACTGTTTTACCCTGCAGGTCCTCCACCGCGCGCTCAGCCGGGCTCGTGCCCCGGCTCTCCTGCTCTCCCGCGCCCTCCGTCGGGCCCGGGCCTCGGCTCGCCGTACTCCGGGGCTGCGCCGGCCCGCCCTCCGCTGGGCCTGTGCCCCGGCTCGCCGTACTCCGGGGCTGCGCCGGCCCCTGCGCCCTGCGCCGGTCCGGCGGCCATGTCCCTTGGTAATTGGCCTGACCCTGTGCCTGCCGCGGGTCCAGCATCTTCGGCACCTCCCGCGCGCTTTGCCCAGCCGGTGCGTGTCTACCAGTGTCGTGCGCGGGCGGCCTCCCCGCCCCTGGTACGGGACCCGTCGTCGTCGTTGCCACCTCGGTCCCCTCCAGTGGCCACTTCTCCGCCGTCGACGCCTACGCCGCCTCCACCACCACCACCGGCTACTCGGGTCGAGCCGCCCGTGTACCACCCGCCGCTTCTTCACCGCCACCCGCGTCATGTTCACCCCATGGTGACGCGGCATGCGGCGGGGGTACTACGGCCTCGGGCGCTCGCCTCGACGACCGGTGACACGGGGGTCTCTCCGGTACCCTCTTCCGTGCGCGACGCCTTGGTCAACCCACACTGGCGAGGTGCGATGGAAGAGGAGTACGCCGCTCTCCTCGCCAACCAGACCTGGGATCTGGTGCCACGTCCGCCTGGCTCCAATGTCGTCACCGGGAAGTGGATCTGGACACACAAGCGCCGGGCTGATGGTTCTCTCGACCGGTACAAGGCTCGATGGGTACTCAGGGGTTTCACTCAGCGGCCTGACGTTGATTATGATGAGACATTCAGTCCAGTGGTGAAGCCTGCTACGGTCCGCACGGTCCTCTCGCTGGCTCTCTCTCGCTCTTGGCCCGTGCATCAGCTGGATGTCAAGAATGCCTTTCTTCACGGGACACTTGCTGAGACAGTCTACTGCAGTCAGCCGGCGGGGTTCGTTGACTCCTCTCGCCCTGATCTGGTGTGCCGCCTCAAGAAGTCTCTCTACGGCCTCAAGCAGGCCCCTCGGGCATGGTACTCTCGGTTTGCTGCCTTTCTGTTCACCCTGGGGTTTGCGGAGGCCAAGTCAGATACTTCACTGTTCATCTACCACCACGGTGGGGAGACTGCCTATCTGTTGCTCTATGTCGATGACATTGTGCTCACCACTTCCAGCCCGACACTACTGCGACGGATCATCACCTCTCTTCAGCAGGAGTTCGCGATGAAGGACCTCGGTGTGCTCCATCACTTCCTCGGAGTCACCGTTGAGCCTCGTCCCGGGGGTCTCTTTCTTCACCAGCGGCAGTATACTCTTGATATCCTGGAGCGAGCTGGGATGACTGACTGCAAGCCCTGCTCCACCCCTGTTGACACTCAGGCAAAGCTGTCAGAGACCGAGGGCGTCACAGTCACTGACCCTACCGCGTACAGGAGTCTTGCGGGGGCGCTTCAGTACCTCACCTTCACCCGCCCGGACATCACATATGCCGTTCAGCAGATTTGCCTTCATATGCATGATCCGCGCGAGCCTCACCTCACGGCCCTCAAGCGCCTCCTCCGCTACCTCCGCGGCACCGTCGACTACGGCCTGCTTCTCCACCGGTCTGCCTCCACCGAGCTCGTCGTCTACACCGACGCTGACTGGGCCGGGTGTCCTGACACTCGCCGGTCCACCTCGGGCTATGCTGTCTTCCTCGGCGGCAACCTGGTGTCCTGGTCGTCCAAGCGCCAGCCGGTGGTCTCCCGCTCCAGTGCCGAGGCGGAGTACCGCGCTGTTGCTAACGGCGTGGCTGAGGCCTCCTGGCTCCGGCAGCTGCTTGGTGAGCTCCACAGTCCCTTGACCCGGAGCACATTGGTCTACTGCGACAACGTCAGTGCGGTGTACCTCTCCACCAACCCCGTTCAGCACCAGCGGACCAAGCATGTGGAGATCGATCTCCACTTTGTCCGCGATCGGGTGGCCATCGGTGATGTTCGGGTTCTCCACGTCCCGACCACCTCCCAGTTCGCTGACATCTTCACCAAGGGCCTCCCGTCTTCGACGTTCTCCGAGTTTCGCTCCAGCCTCAACATCACTAGTGGCTAGTTGAGTCTGTGGGGGGGCTCGTGTGATGTGCTTCTTTTCATGCCCAGTCTTGAAACTCCGCTGCGCCGGCAGTTCAGACTGCGGGGGGGTGTTGGAGTGTATGACTCTAGGCCCATGAGACCCATGTAACCACTACTACATTGCTACCCTTCTAGGGTTAGCCCAATAATCTAATCACTCTTTCCAACAGTGGTGTGCGGTGTTATTGTCCAATATTAGCTGGAGAAAGTAGGATACGTCCAGAACGGTAGAGCATGTATGTGAGCATGTATGTTTTCCTAATAAAACAATGTGAAGTTTACAGTTTTATTAGACGAAACAGTACCACTTCGACTCTGGAAGCATATCATTACAAAGGCATTCTTTGTTTCTTGCTGACTTTAGAAGATGCTTGTATAATCCATTCCAGGGACGACTGGTTCTAAAAACAGCAGAAAGACTACAACATACACGAACACCTCCGGGACAAAGACATCCAGCCCTTCAAGGTTGGTGGCATCAACCGACATGAGCACGTCTGGGACAAAGACATCAGGCTCTTCGTGGTTACCATTAAACAACAAGAGTACTACTGAGACAGAGATTTTGGAGTTACCCTATATCAGGGAGTTCACCTTGAGTGAGCTGAGAGGCTCCACAAAGAACTTTAAGAAAGACTTGATCCTCGCGGACGAAGACTATAGCACAGTGTACAAGGGGTGGGTGGATGAACTTACGCTTGCGCCTACGAAGCCGGGTACTGGGATGACTGTCGTGGTGAAGTGCCAGAAGAACATGGGGTCCGAAGGACATAGAGAATGGATGGTTGGTGCCCTTTTTTTTTCCAGTTCCCTCTATGACTGTGTTTGTCTGACAGGTGCTTTAATTTTAATTTATCTCTGCACGCAATAACTTTGTAGGCTGAGGTTAATTACAGAAAGAGATTATTCCACCCTAATCTTGTGAAATTTATCGGGTACTGTTTCGAGGAGCAACAAAGTTTTCTTGTGTACGAGTTCATGTCAAGAGGGAGCTTCGAACATCATCTTTTCAGAAGTAAGCTGTCAAGTGCTCTTTTGTGATACCTTCATTTAGTGTCTTGCTTAAATGCTATGTTATCACAGGGGGTTCGCACATTGAATCACTATCGTGGAATATACGGATGAAGGTTGCCCTAACGGCAGCCAGAGTTCTTGCTTTCCTGCACGGTGACCAGGCTAATGTTATTTACCGTGATTTTAAGGCCTCCAATATTCTTCTTGACTCGGTCTGGATGCAAATATCTCTGTATTACAATATTTGGAAGTCAAATGAATTTGCATATAAAGATCTGTAATTATTTATATATTATTTCACTTATTACAGGAGTACAATGCTAAATTAAATTACTTTGGTTTAGCAAAGGATGGTCCATGTGGTGATAATAGCCATGTTTCTACTAGGGTCATGGGGACGTATGGATATGCTGCCCCTGAATATATTGCGACAGGTAATCTTTGTAACATGATTTGTCTGCCACTAGTATAGCTTATTGTTTCTCTGTTTCTTTTAAACACACTTATATATCCTGAGTAGGGAGAAATCCATTTTAGCCATCAAATTATCATTGTAGTTTATTTTCGCTCATAAACCAGGATTCTCTGGCCATTGAATTGTAAGAAATATTACCATCTAGTTAGTTTCAAAGGTGATTTTTCAATTTTCTAGAAATAATAAATATATGGTTTAATCTTTGAAGTTCATATGCAATTCATTTTCAATAACAAAATATGAAATTAACTCCATTTTTTGGGTAAAAATACAATCTATATTATGATGCCCTATTTTGAGTTATTTGGATCTTTTGTTTTTTTGAAAATAATTTGGATCTTTTTTAGTTCACGTTCCTAGTATTTTATTGCATATATAGTCATGGCCGCTATTTATTAAATTACTGCTTTACACTATTAGAACCGGGGTTGACATATATCTAGTGGACTATGATAGTAAATAGTGTTAGACAGAAGGGTGCTACAGCCCCTTGGGCTGCCGCCCGGCTCGGCCTATGCGTCCCTTCTGGGCCCTCGCGCGCCCTATATGGCTAGGATAAAAAAAGATAGGTTGAACCTAATAGGCAAGGGTCACCATTGATTGGTTCTATTTCTATAAATATTGGTCATCCTTGTATGTTTATGTGTACCATCATATTCTTCATAATCATCTATTATTCCATGCTTAATCCAACTTACACAGAATATCCAAAAGACATACCATGTTCGACCACATGTAGATTGTATTTGGGCATAGTATGTTGTCTGCACAAGAGGCTCCATGATCTTGCGATCAACGTAAAGTGCAAAATCAAATGACATGTTTAAATAAGTAATATAAATGTTTAATAGGCAATACACATGTTTAAAGAAGTAATAGATGTGGGTATGAGATATAAAATGTTAAAGATTTAAATAACTCCTAAACAGAGCATCAGTAGATATGTTATATTCGAATCCTGGTAGGCACAATTAAATAAAATAATTATTGTCAACTCCTATTCCACGTCTGAGGCCTGAGGGAGCCTCCACGTGAGGGGGTAGTGTTGGATTATAAGTGAATTATTCACCTCTCCCCATTAGCTTAATCTTTTGGGTTGAACTGGTTGGTGCATGCAACTTAACAACAACTGTAATAAGAAAATAGGTAAATAAAGTTCTTTCATTATAAATATATATTTTTATCGATTTATCTGTTTTGTTATATCTTATTCTCTTTTCTTTGTCATATCTATACTACATTTGCAACACACTGGATATTGGTAGTGTGCATGCTAAACTATCGGTAGTTGTCTACTTCACATCCTCTCGGTATTGTACCCTTTAAACTATTGAAAACCATTTAAATAACCCCCTAAAGTGATTTTGAAGTTGGTTTCACTAATGTGGCATACTAAAAAATCTACATAACCCTATAATATAGCAAGGACTGACTATATAACCCTCTCAACAAAAAAACGTGATATTGTAACCCTTAAAGCCTGTAATAATGTTCAAATGACTCTCCGTGGTCTTATAGGGCCCTTTGGACATTAATTGTATTCCATCACACTAGCCTAAGCAGCCATGGTTGCATGCAAGCCCATTGTGTCCTACTCTTTCAAGGCGATGCAGAGATAAGCTAGGAGCATAAAAATGCATGCATATGCGTAGCTGGCTATAGCGAGTTTTTTTTTTAAGTGGATCCACTAAATTTTTTTGAGGACGCATCATGGTTTGGGAAACCTATATCGTGGCTATTAGAGAAATAGAAGTTACGAAATTGTGTGTTTAGCTAGGTCGGGTCAACATACAATTTTGATTACTTAGTTGTAGCAACTTCGTCTTTAACCTAAACCATATTGTAATAGTAAAAGTCATATGAGTCGATCAGCCTGATTTGCACCTGTATAATTGATGGAGACTTGTATTGTTTACTCTCATGGTCCACAGGCCATTTGACCAAGAAGTGCGATGTGTACAGCTATGGTGTTGTTCTTCTGGAGTTGCTAATGGGGCAGCGCGCTATTGACGATAGCCGCCCCTCTTTCCAGCGCAACATAGTGGAGTGGGCTAGACCTTACATCCAGGACAAGAGGAGGTTTACCCGTATCCTGGACCCGCGGTTGGCTTCCCAGTATCCTCATCGTGCAGCTTTTAAGATGGCAAAACTCGCATGGAAATGCTTGTTGGGTGACCCACGACGGAGGCCTAGCATGGATAATGTCGTGTTTGTGTTAGAAGGCCTTTCAAATGCCAAGGAAAGCTGAAGTAATTGAATTGGAGTATTGGTGGCTGCAAATGAGTGATTGTAGCTGTTGGATCCACAACCACCGGTTCAGATTTCGTGACTGCACGACGCCGTCGAAGGGAGCGACGGCAGAGGATTTCGTTCCTAGTCAGTGTAGGTTTTTTGCATGCGAACAGGTCGTGCGTTCGATCGGAGCTTCTCTTTCTCTGTGAAAAAAGGCACATGTACACAGTATTCTAGTTGTCCTATTACTAATCTACTACTCTTCCTCTTAATTTATTTTTACAGTTTTTCTTACATAAATTAATTACTTATCAAAATAAAAAAAAATACAAAGTTCTCAAAAAACAGGCCTCTATTAACAAATGTGTGGTTCTCCTCAAAATATCATTGCTTGGTATATATATCAAGTTGCTTTCACTAACTATTGTTTTAGTCAAAATTCAGTTGCAGACATTTCTTCAATCTTGAGTGAGAAAACTGATTTGAGGATAACTCGGATAACTTACGGTGACATGCCTAGCACCGATTTTGGATTGTGCAAAGTCGTCAGATTTACCTTTTCTTAGCCTAGATGAGGTGCAGAACAGTTCTTTCCTCGAGGCTGTCATTTCAGTTTTACCTTACCGCAACAGTCATATCAGCTATCTGCACATCACAGGACCATTTCAACAAACAACAAGATGTCAAAGTTTCAAAAACAACAGTACACCTACCTGATAAGCAAGTAATATGATTGCACAAAAGAGACATACTCAAGCGAGTCAACCACGACACGAATCAGACTCAAGAAAGTAAGAATATTAGACTGTTATTAGTCAAATTACAAGAAAACTTCTCTTGCATAATGACTAATTTCCATAGTCCACAACCAATTTCACCTATGATTTCACACGGCAATGCTAGACACGGCATTTGCCAGTGTTTGGCTTATCGAAACAATGGTGGAGGAAACTCACTGAACTTTAGCTTAAGAAACAGAGCCCCCCCCCCCCCCCCCCCACCCACCCCACACACACCCACCCACCCACACACACACACACACACAAAGCAGAAGCTTTTGTCCTATTCAATGGTGACCATGAGGCACTGCTTTGTCGAGTTTTTTTTTTATTTTATTTTTTTATTTTTTTATACAAACGTGTGTAGGCATGTATTTCATCAAGAAGAAAGGAATGTTCAGAACAGCACACTGCTTTCTTGCGGAATTGCACTGAATTTTGCAGGGTAGTTTGGATGGACCTGGTAGGTGTGGCCATCTGGAGCTATATCCTTGTGTTGGTGTTGATTATTGAAGAATGAAGTCTGATTGTCCCGATCCACACAATTCAGCTTTAGAGTTATCTTAATACGAAGCATGATACGCATGATGAATACTACATGCTGAACTTTAGGTGTGCATGTGCATATTTATTTGGTTGAGTTCCTGATCCTTATGCTGAGTATTGCACTTGGCACTGACAGTGTAACTAAAGCCTGAATGTTACTTGGTGCTCACCAATCACCACTAGCATCAATAATGTATCTGTCAAGACTAAGAGCCAATGATCACTTGGTACATAAGGCTTAGCTAACCCAGAAGTGGTCAGGGTTTCTGAATAAATAATAATGTGTGTCAGATAAAAAAAAAAGTCTTGCACTAAGAATAGCACATGAGTTTAACTGATAAAAGAGAGAAGCAACCAACTCCACAAAAAATATGTTTAAGCCGATCAACGAAACTGCTGTAAGATAACTCCGGATACTAATAAGAAATTTAACATTTATGTCGTAATTCTTAGCAACGAATAGTTTCATCAGTATTGCAACTTAAGAATATCTCTGATTTGTTTTAAGATTTTTCTGAACCACTGCATGGACAAAAGCAAGTCAGTCATGAGCTCAGTTAAAAGGCAGAGCGCCAGAGCCCATACCACTTTTCCTTAAACAATGGAAACACGTTTTAAAGCTGTCTTCATTTTTGGCATCATGTCTCCCTGTCCCAGAAATAGATTAAAACAGAGCTTACAAAATACTGGTGGTCGCTGGATATTATACAGAATAAAAATCCAAGCTATATGAAAAACAAACTACAGCTACTAAGGATTGTCTTCATTTTTGCAACATGTCTCCCCAAAACTAAGTTTAAAGCTGCGACTGAATTTCCTGCTCTGTCCATGCCATGCCTCCTGCTCGAGTTGAAAGCAGAGAGGAGGAGGATCTAGATGTTGGGCTTGAATTGGCCCCAGCTGTCCATACTGCATTCTGTGGGACCCCGCATAGTAGTAACTGGGCCGGCCGAATCTCCCGAGCAACTAGCAAATGTGGCCCATGCGCCATCACCGCTGAAAAAGACGCAGGGGGGGGGGGCTTTTAGTTTCAGTTTCGAAATGCTTGCTTAGCTTAGCTCAAATGTAACCATACTTCTAAACTAACTTACTTATAAATTTATTTACGAATGAGTGAACTTCCCGGTGCCCACCTAATGAGTGATTTTGACCATTAATTCCAGAGTTATACATAATCAAGCCGTACTCAAATGGTCTTGGTCTTGCATAGACTAGTAGTATATAGAGCTAGCTGATTCCACTTCAAGCCAGTCTACACGCCGGCCGTCCCAGTCCCATGCAGTGCCAGTGACTGACGAGTTCCTAGTCGTTAGTCGTAGTCGTACGTCGAGGGGCATGCAGTCATGCAGAGCAGCAGCACAGCACAACAACAGGGGGCACAACCAAAACAACACGGTTTCAGAGTTCAGACGACACTTGCATCAGTTCCCTTGTAGCACCTGAACTGAAGGTTTACAGGTCGTCCAGTCCTGCAACGCACAAGCGCCACAGATAGCTTCTGCGATCCTCGCCTCGAGTTCGAGTCCTCGACGTGTTGACCATCCAAACAGCTAGCTAGTAGCTACACTCTGGAGCATTCTGGACTGCAAGTAGTCTGCAGCCAAATTCCATTGCTGCTCTTACCATCGTCTGACGACCGGTGGTAATGCACTGAGCACGTATGTATGTATGTATGTATGAACATGACGAGGTTTCGCCACAAGTTCCTCCGGCATCTATCGGTTTTCTTCTGCTTTCTAGCTTCATTCAAGTGTTCGGCTTTAATTGATTCTTTATAGGTGTCACAGTGTGTTCACACACCCTTTGCAAAAAGCTTCAGTTAACTTCCTTGGCGTCTACGACTGGTACAATGTAGTCTATGATTCAGGCTTGTATATTTCCATGATTTAAACTTGTCGTAAAAGATACATTTGCTTGTTTATGATCCTTCTACTTCAGAATTTATAAGCTTAATTTGTTATATCTATTATAATCCTTCTACTTCGGGAGTTCTAAGATACAGTTGTGGCAGTATCGCAACATTTGGAGCAAGTGGTGAGAGGATATATTTACCCTAGCAAATGGATGGTGAGAGCAACTCCAATGATTTTGTATTTTTTTGTTTGGCAAAATATGGTATTTGTCAACTCTCAAATTAATATGGAAAATGTAAAAAAAAAAGTCAATCTCCAACGGTTTTGCATTTAGACTTGACAAAACTAAAAAAATGTACGCGCAAGAGAGAAATATCCCGCAGGAGTAGCACACGAGGGCGATTGCCAAGCGAACTGCAACTTGGCATATATGTCAAATATCACCCGATGTTTGTCAAGTTGCTAAAAATATTAAGCTCATTTGTCAAACTGTTGGATAGGAGATTTTTAGACATTTTTGCAAAAAAAAGAATGTCAAACTCATTTGCAAAACCGTTGGAGTTGCTCTAATAGTTTTAGGATTGGATATCACTAGAGTATGTTCGGTGTTTTATCTTTGGCTATGTATGTGTCTATCCTTTAGACGGAGACTGTGAGTTTTTTTTTTTCCAAAGTCATTAATCAACTCGATGCACAACTTCTGGGATGCAATAAAATCTTCAGTTTCCAAAAAAATGTGGAGTCCCTAAACTGAGTCTTCGAATAGTACTTCAAGAGTTGTGCCAAGTTAAATTATTTTAAATGTGAATAAATTTGTAGAAAAAACCACCAATATTTATAACATCATATTAGTATCACTAGATACACTTTGTTTGGCACATTAAATATTGCTATTCTTCACTAGTTGGTTGGTGAAACTCAGAATAGGTTCACTTAGGTGATTCTGGGAGTTGATTTATTTTAGGATGGAAGATATATAATTGTAACATGCATGGACTCTATATGAACACTGTTGGGCTAGCCATATTTACATACAGTCCATCATCAGAGGCTATAGCACAGGCTAGAATCTTAAAAGACATAGGCACTCGTTATTGTATAAATAACTCTAATTAATAGAAGTACTTATATTAAACCGCACATTACTATCATTTCTCTCTTTGTTCATTTTCTAACCTTGTAAGCAAATTAGATATTTTATAGTCTCTATCCAGTTGTTAATGTCACTTTTATCCAGTTGTTAATGTCACTCTAAATTTTATAGTCTCTAAATCATCCACTCTCAAATTAAAACAACTTATGAAACCTAGAGTATTAATATAATTTAGAGTGAATTGTTAACGCCACTTCTATATAGAGGTGGATGATTTTTATAAAATAGAATAAATTCAACGGTTTATTATTTATTATGGTAATTAGAGTCTATAGAATTAAAAGTCAGATGTCTCTATTGTGTGAATTTCTAAAGTTTATATTTTTCCTAGAGTGTCTCGTGAGAATTAACATAGTAAGCTTCTAATTAGTACCGGTAAAGATAAAATGAGAATGACATAAAGCATCTGCAAGGTGTTATCATCATCTGCTCTGAAATCATGGGGGAGGAAAAGGGGAGCCGGCAAACACCAAGACATCATGTGAGATCGACACGTCGAGAATCAACCTGAACACGGATCATCAGTGGAACAATCACATCGCAATGGACACCACCTACCAGCAAACAACCTGAACACAGAGGCCATCATTGCAGTAGCACCATGCAGCGCCTGCTGAATCGCAGCTGCTGATGACACAGGCAGAAAGGTTTCTGATGATTAGCACAACCACCAAAGGACACAGCAGATGAGATCAAGACTGTCAGGAATTCAGTATCAGGCACTTGATCGAGATGGAAAGTTGGGCGTATGATCATTGGCCGAGTACTGCTCATGTCCACCCTCAGATGTGTTGGTGCCCCCAGAAAGTTTCTCTGACAGTTGATGTGGTCGTCGCTTTCTTGCAATTTGGTGCGTTCTATTCAGGGGTGCACCTTTTAACACATCTAGTCTAGTAGTAAAATTCTTTTGAAATATTAAAAATATCGTTTTACTGTTTCTGGAATGATCCCATAAGCCATCAGGTCTAGATGATGTCCAAAAGAATTGCTGCCTGTAAAACTGTCGTTACAGTTTTACTGCACCACTAGAGTCATATCTCTGATGCTCTGCACACTAAGCTGAGGACTACTTTGTAGCTTAATGACTGGCCAGTGGCTAAAGTAAACGAGTCAACAAAATATAGCTGTCCAAGAAAATTCAAGGTACCAGCATCAGAAATCATACAACTACGTAGAAGAAGAGGCCAGTTTTGATTGGTCATTTGACCTGAGAGAACTGCTTTTGTGTGTCTGTCTCCTGCTTTCTCACTGTCTCGACCGGAATAACTTGGTTCCCCTGTACCTGCAATTCTCCACAGCTTTCCACCTTTGATTTCACATTGTGATGGTACAAAAGGCATGCTACCACCAAGTGTTTGCCTCAAGGAAGCAAAGGCAAAGGAATCTCACATTACCAGTGGTTGTTGTTAATTTCCAGCTTTAATCACTTTGAGCCATCCTTTAAGTTCAGAAGTCCTTTTTCCTCTTAAGCATAAGCTTTGGTCATAAGCAGTGGTGAACATGAGGGCCTACTTTGTTGAATAGATGCATGGCATTTCCCCTAGGTGTCCCCTTTCCTCCCACTAGTTCCCCACTTTGGGTGCAGAAAGATTTCTTTCTTGGCAGTGCAGCTTTAGTGGTAGGTGCCTGCCTTAGCTGGAGTAGAGTAGCCTGTGGATTGGTGTTCAGGAATCAAGATTAGATAGCCTTATCCATCGGCGATGCATGCAACTTTATGCTTTGTTTAGTATAAGGAGTTATCTTAATCAGAAGCATGATTTGCGTGCCTAATACTGATACACTTTGTCTGTGAACTGATGGATTTTATTTAATCAGAGTTCTGCACTTCTGACACTTGTGCTCTCTGTGGCGCTGACAGGGTAACCAAAGCCTGAATTGTCACGAAGCAGCCAGTAGTGTTTTGTCACGAAGCAATGAGCACTAGATGTCTGATGATACACTAGGGTCAGGTTCCAATAATTGGTCAGGGGCGTCTGAATAAATTAATGTGTGCCAAATAATGCAACCACATACCAAGTATAGTCAGTCGCATGATTAACTACTTAAAGTATGTATGCTTCTGGTGGATATCCAGTAGCTTTCACTAATTATTGCCATATACCAACCCCATCCGGGTCATATTGTGCATTAACCAGAAGCTGATTGATTCAATGGAGAAAAGTCAGAAATTTAATGTGAGTTGATCCAAGCACAGCACAGCCCGAAAAACAAAATGAAGTAGTAACATAACTCCAGGAACGGAGAAACTTAAAATTTGCCTGATGAGAAAATATGATGGCTATATCGACACAACAACAATGTGCTCCAGAAACAAATATATATAGAACATTTTCCTGATTTTCTGAAGCGGCATTTTCGAATCCAAGTCATGCAGAGAAGCCAGTCAAAGAAACAGAGAGCTTCTAGAAAGTGGACTATCACTAGTACCCTAGTAAACAGAGCATGAAATTCTGAAGTGATGTTCTGCTTTCTGACAGCGTGATGATGATTCGTCTAGAATGCTAAGGCCTTGTTTAGCCTGTAGCGTTTTCGTTGTTATTTGACAAACTTTGTCCAAATATAGACTACGTAGACTCTAAAGATTCGTCTCGACATGTACATACTAAAAGTACAATTAATTTTTTTTTACCTACATTTAATGCTCCATGCATACGTCCGAACATTGATGTGATGGAAAATTTTGGGAAATGAAGGGAACCAGGGACATGCTTTTTTTTCCTTCCCATTTCCTGCTCTGTCCTGTCTGTCACGTCTTTCTAATTGTAAGCATCATCAAAATATTCTCAAACAGAGCCAAAAGGGATCAAACTAAAGATGGCAGAAAAAAAAAACTGATCTTGAACTTAGGGGTGTTTAGTTGGAAGAATTTTGAGTGTAAAGTTCCTGTAGCACTTTCGTTGTTATTTGACAAACTTTGTCCAAATATGGACCAACTAGACTCAAAAGATTCGTCTCGACATTTACAAACAAACTGTGCAATTAGTTATTTTTTTACCAACATTTAATACTCCATGCATACGTCTAAAGATTCGATGTGATGGGAAATCTTGTAAATTTTTAGGATCTAAACAGGCCCTAAATAACAAGAGCCCTTTTCTGCATTTCCTTTCTGCCTCCATGGTAGCTTTTCCATGCATGTCCCCACTCCGCACACTGAACACTTCTTCTGCTCAAACTTCAAAATCAGCATGTACTACACAAACAGATGCACATGTATGATGATGAACCTACGTGACCGTCAAGCCCGCCCGTACTCCAGGCTAGCTAGCATTCTTCGCTCTGAATTTGACCAGATTTATTTCATGCCAAATGCATGCGTGCGTGTAGAACCGTGTGTTTGGTTTGAGGGTTCAAGTGGGATATCCTGGGTCGAACTCAAGTAGTCCGCTGTTTGGATTGAGGATTAGTTTGTGTGGGTCGAACCCAGTTGGGAATATCCCCGTAGATGCGGGTTCTTCCGATACCAGCGAAACGAGGGGACCGCCCCAACCCAGACGGAAGCGTGCGGTCACGGGCTCCCTTTTCCCTTCCACTCCACCGCTCACCCCTCCGCCCTCCGACTCGCGCAACGACGGCGCAACGAAGGAACGCGGTGCACTCCTTCCACCGCTCCTTCCACCGCTCCTCCTTCCACCGCTCCTCTTCCCAGCGCACCACAACTGTTGCCGTTGCCGTCCCTTTCGGGGCTCCACCTAATGACTTTGTCATCAGCTAGCTTCCTAATAGTAATAATAATAAGCTAAGCTAACCACGGCTTCCATTCCATTCCATTTGTGTTTGCGTGCCGCCGGTGGCTGCGGCGGCGGCGGCGGCGGCCGGCCGGCCGTGACAAGCGGACGGACTGCCCGCATCGCATATATACTCGACAAGCTGATGCTATTCTATTCCCATTTGTATGCTAATGTGTGTGTCCGGTTAGTCAAAGCCCGCGCTTAGTTTCTTCAGCTTCTTGCTCTCTAGGTCACGAACTCGTACCACTAGCTACCACCCATATAGGTATAGAAGAAGAAAAAAACATTTATATAACGAATTTTGTCTGCTATGCGAGACGTAGTTTTCAGCACAGCTGTCGTCCATAACGGAACACTGAATGATTTTTTTTTTGTGTTTTTCAACACAACTGTTGTGTGACTGTGAGACTGACCGACTGAATTTCGTCAAAGTTGGATGGAGCTGTGTTTTGTTACCTACCAGTTCCGAAAAGAGTTGACATATATGCTAGGGTTTCGGAGGCATGCATGCAGCAGCAGAGAGCGCAGAATGAATCGCAGAGCACGGAGGAGGAGACTGCAAAGTCTGAAACTGCATGCGAGCAAGCAGGAAGGAGAAGGACCCACGATGAGCGATTGATCTGAGGACTGAGGGAGGTCAGTGGTCGGTACTTGGCCACTTGCGTGGACTTTGGAGGCTTCCATCGGCGACTCCAGGGTCGATCGCCAGCCAGCCATGCAAGCCGGCCGGCTTCTTTCTCTCTCACGGATCGAGTCACGGTTGACGAAGCGACGCCATTTTGATGTCGGTACAAGATCGACCCACTGGATGTCGGTACAAGAATAATTTTCAGAATAATTTCGTCTCGGTCCGGTCCTCTTTGTAACGAAATCGGCCCGAACTTGAAGGCCCAGTCTCGGTAGCCCACGAGACCTCAGCGGCAGTAGAGTGGAGACGATCGCTCGTTCAGTTTTGGTCTGGGCGTTTAGCACCACCTCACCAGCTGAAGGCAGACGAGCCACAAGCTCACGCTATAAGAAGAGCGCCTCGTGCCCCGTTGCTCCATATTTACCTGGACGGGGTCGACGTGAGATCATTAAGGCTCGTGTACCACTACCAAAATTAACAATTTAAACTTTTGTCTTTCTGCATTTATTATTTGTTTTCGGGATTTTCGGGATTGAGTCAACCTAAAAGATTTTTAGAGTCTCTTTCTTCTCCCGTTGCAACGCACGGGCATTTGTCCTAGTAATAATAATGATGATGATTTTAGGAGAAATGGAACTTTTGTTTTCAAAGACGTCACTCTCACCTGATCCCCTCTATAACTAATTTTATAACGCAACATATTTTAGAAGACAGAAAAATAAGTCTGACTTTGAAAATAGATTTTCAGAGACTAACGGAGTATCCAACCAAGGACAACAGACTTTGATCACCGCTGATCAAAGTGCTAGCTTTCGTCCCCTTGCGGGGGATGAAAGCTAGCACTTTGATCAGCGGTGATCGAGGACATTGAGAGGACCGACAGTGGAAGGATTGCTTTTTTATTTTAGTTTCTTTTGATTTTTAAAGGCGGGTGTTGTAGCTTGTTCTCCTCTGGAAACATCATGTTCACATGCGTACAATAGGACCGTCCCGGTTAAGAACGATTAATATTTTTACCTGTCTTTAGAAGCCGGGCGGATTGCCCGTCTCTGAAAGGCATTTCTGGCAGACGATGAAAAGTCAAAACATAAGTAGTGATAATACTACTCACTCCGTGCGAAGAACCAAGATGCTTTAGGATTTTCAGGAAGGGCTGCTGCTGAATTAAAATTAGCTATGCGATATGAAGAAGAACCAAGATGGTTTAGGATTCTTATTAGGACAAGTTGGTGCTCATCCAACAAAAAATTATCCATGTATCCATCCATATATATTTATTGAAACTGAATCTAGCTATATAGTGTTGAAGAGCTGAAACAAGTTTTCTAGAACAAATTTCGGATCCTAAAAAACATGTGCCGGATCGAGTGCTGTTTCGTGGAACCTAGCAAAACTTGCATGCAGGTTCACTTTTGTGGTCATTAATTAACGATGAAAACACAACGTACATTCGTACATGAGAAATGCTCGCGTGACTGTTCCCTGCCTGAAAAACACGATATTACTGTTCACCTGTGGGTACTACCCCGGTCCCTGTCGATCTGAAAAGAATCAAAAGGTATCATTTGCATGCTCGTCCGTCCTTTGCGTAACTAATTATATATATTGGGGTCCGATCCCTGTCTGAAATAAAAACGAACAAGCTAATTACCATAATACTGTTACCGTTCGTCCTGGTACCTTGCACGCGCGTAACCGTCTGAAACACCGGTCGTCGTTAGTTCCCGCACGCATGCTGCATTTCGGCACGTGTACGTACGCTGCTGCTGGTTGGATCGTCAGTCACTGAATGCTTTCCTACCGGTAAACCGTCAACGGAAGACCGGACCGCCGGAGCACGTAGCCTGCACGACAATGGCGCCGCCGTGCCGTGGAAGCCCAGCAAGCCGGCCATGCACGGTTGTTGCCGGCGCACGAGGGCAGAGGACACCTCCCGGGCGGGGATCGGAGTATGTAGCTTCTTCCAAACGACCTCCCATTGACTGACTCACTGACGCATAGCATCTGCATTGAGGTTTTTTTTTCTTCTTCTTACTCTCTGGATTTTCTGCTTCCATCAGGAATTCAGGATAGACTATATATGCCACCATGAAGTTTTAAGGATTGCTGCGAGCGTGTGGCAAAGTTAAATGTGTTCTCAGGGGCATGATGTGCTTCACACTGCTATTGGATTCATATGCACATTTCTCAATACGAATCTAACGGTAGATGCATGTGCGATGTGTGGGTATACGCATCTCTCAATACGAATCCAACGATAGATGTGTCGAGAGCGTGCTCGTCTTTGGCAGTTGCCAATTGCCGTATAGCAGTCATAGATACGGCGTATACATGCATGCATGTACCTGTCCCGGGGCCGGGGGCGTGACCTTTTTTCTGCGCGTAGGATACTGGGATTTGGATTTTGAATTTTGAATTTGAATGGCGTGCGGGCGAGGAGTGTATGTATGTGTAAAAAGCTCTCAACTAGTCTAGTCTAGTATAAAATACGTCAACCGGCCTGTCTCTATTTCTCAGATCCTGTAGCACGTACGACTAGTCTTTCAGATTCGTCGCCACGTACCGTCCGAGAGACTTCAAAAGGATCAGGCACCCCACACTTGTGAAACACAAAGCAAAAGAAGAAGAAAAACGAACGAAGCGAGTTTAATTTAGCACATTTCTTAGATTTCGGGCGCCTGAACAGTTTTGTCTTATCCTTTATCATCGAAAAAACTGTCATTTGTTTAATGTAATTTGTGCTAATAGATTTGAATTATTGCATAAAGATCTGAAGGTTGCTAGTCGTTGCCTGAGATGTAGCAAATCCGGCCCTTAATTTAGTGGTTTAGGCTTTTTGCAACTGATATATTTTGGCAAAAAAAAAAAAAAATGCTTGCAAATGTTGCTTCAGCGTATAGTAAGAGTTTCAGTGTCCTTCGTGCACGGTTTGCGGTTTCTCGATCGGGAGGACGACTGATGCATGAGATCAGGCCGAAGAAAATCAGAGCAATCAATCTCGGCACGGATCGCGCGCGGCAGTCTTCTACCTCTCCTTTCTGAAATCAAACAAATTCCTGGTCTCTGAGAATTTTTGTTTCCACTACTTGACGTCAGTTCGTCACGCGGCACTAGCTAGCAAGAGAGAGCACTATCTAGTAGCTACTAGCAAGAGTCCGCCCCGATCGATGGTGCGCGGCTGCTGCTAGTTGCTACGTACTGTACGTCAGTTCCCATTATTGCTAGCTCCGGCTCCAATGAAGCAGATCGAGAGCTAGCCATCCATGCCATGCCACGCTCCATCATGCATGCATGGTGCTGCCCCTTTCACCCCCAAACAAGTCGATCCTCTCTACATATATAGCCTTGTTTAATTGGGATATAAAAAGTTTTTACGTGTCACATCAGATGTTCCGACACTCATTTAGACGAATTTATATTATGGCTAAATAATCTATCATTTACACATGTTTATTGTAGCATAACATTGTCAAAACATAAACTTACTAGGTCTTAAAAAAATTGTTTCGCAGATTGCATGTACGCAATCTGTGAAATTAGTTATTTTTTTAGTCTGCGTTTACTACTTCATGTATGTGTCTAAATATTCGATGTAACGAGTGAAATTTTTTTAAACAATCCCATAGTCTACCACTTTGCCCTCCGCCAAACATAGAGCAAGATGCCCTTTCACCGTACCGTACCAATGGCAGCACGCCACAACTTCCATGCATGGGTGTGTCACAATTCACAATGCAAACGAGACGTGTGGGAGTGACGCACTCCTCGATCTCACACATTGTTCACATGGGCGGGTGTGCAAGCTAGCTAGCTACTATCCTAGTAGCTCGCAAACGGGCAAACAAAGCCATTGCCATCACTTGGAAGCTGTCTATGTGTGTGAGTGTCAAGTGTTGTGTGTAGTGATGGGTGATTGGGATGTTTTTAAAGCATGCATGGAATTGAATGGAATGGAAAGAAGCTATTGGATTTGGATGGGCATGAACACCAATAGGCCGGCCGGCCAAGGGGGATGCATCATGCACATACATATGGGGGATGTTGTTATTGACAAGATAAGGTTCTTCGTATTGAAAATTATTATCGTCCATAGATAGATACTACTCCCTCCGTCCAGAAAACATACAACTATATAGATTACGTGTCAGCTAAAGAAGTTGTTCACGTTTTGACCAAGTTTTTAATGAAATGACTCTAAGTTAATTTATTATGAAAATATATTTCATAACTAATCTAATGGTGTTTATTTGATGTTACAGATATTTGTAGTTTTTCAATCTAGAATTGGTCAAATATGTTATGCTAAAACATGATACTGTGCTAGAATTGTATGTTTTGTTGGACAGAGTGAGTGCTACTACTAGCTCGCAAGGTGGCCGGAGACCGACGCCGACGCCGAATCTGGAACTACAGCAGTTGGTTGTTGAAATTAATTGATGGAAGCTAGCTATATACTCCCTCCGTCCCTAAATAAGTGTCGTCCGGAAAGCGTGTCTGTGAGGGAAACACGGATTTCTAGAGACACTTGTTTTGGGACGGAGGGAGTATACCACTTGTATGGTTTCCCGTTTTTTGGGGTTTGTCTTGATCTACGCCGTCGGATGATTTAATCCTATGGTGCACAGCGTGTGTGTGTCTACACTCTTCTCGGTCAAACCTTTTTCCAGGTCCGAATTCCTGCTGGTCAAGCTTTATTCCAGATTGGAGCTGACAGCTGAGGAGCGTATCTTTTGCTAGAACTGGTTCAGATGCGATGATCTGAAGAACGTACGTACAGGAGACCCAGCTAGCTAGCAGCACGCACGTGGCCCAAATCAGTCTGCTAGCTTCTGCAGTGGCTACAGTCGTGTTGTGTATCCTGCATCAGATCTTTTTTTGCCGTCGTCAAGTTTGTGTGCTCTTGAAGTACTAGCTACTAGCAGACAGCCGGCCGGCCTAAAGATAGATGCAAATAATTATAAAAAAAAATGCATGCAACTCGCCTCTCTTCTCGAGATAATTGAAATGATATATATATATATATATATATATATATATATATGGTAATTATTCTGTACTCCCAGGGAGTAGTTACTCTCATGTGGTATATCTCTAGATTTATGATGTATATAGCCTAACAAAGTATATGTACGCGGAGTATATAATCATACTAAAATATTTACAACAATATTTATGTTGAGTATTTATGTATACATAAAGTATATGGTTATACTTATTTTATATAGTACTGTAATGATATTTATAGTAATATATTAAAAAATATAGACTATGTTAAATTTTTTTCAGGTAGGAAGATTTCGAGTATCTTAAAATAAGTATGTAAACATACTCAAGGTGATAAATGAGTATACATCCATACACAATGTTAATTATTGAACATGGGAGTAACTACTCCCGGGAGTATATAAAATTTACCATATATATATATATATATATATATATATATATATATATATATATATATATATGACCCCGCTATTTAGAGCGCCGGCGGTGCTCCGGCAATCTCTTCCACAACCAAAAAAGTATCACTGATCTCCTCCCGCAACCGTAAAAGCGTGCACGGAAGGATATCTGGTGGTCACATCCCGCAACCATAAAATGAGTTCCGCAAGCGTAAAAGGAGTTCCGTAATCGTAAAACGAGTTCCGCAACCGTAACAGTACGACTAAGTCAGATGACTCGGTGAGCACATCTGCAACCGTAACTTTTATCTCCTATCTATACTTTTAACCGTAAAAGTGCTCGGATGACCCGTTGAGCAAATAACGCAACTATAACTTTCGTCTTCTATCTATAGTTTTAACCGTAAAAGTATTCAAAGGGCAATAATAGTTTTAAAATAGAAAGACTTTGTTTCTTTAATGATTCTTTACCTACCGACTAACAGTTTTAGAATTATTTATTTCCGTAAATGCTCAATACTAAAGAGTATTTTTTTTGTCTTCGGCCTTCAAACGCTCGGCAATAATACAATGCATAAAAATTAATCGTAAAATGTTTTGGACACCAGGACCAGTAATGATGTTTATAGAAATCTGTATGCATCTACTACTGTACAAGAAGCCACAAATTGTCTATAATTAAAGAAATTAATTATTTGTTTATTCTTTTCAATTATACATGTAGTTAAGGAAGTTAATTATTTGATTTCTCTCATTTAACTGTAAATGTCTATATTTAAAGGATTAATTCTGACTATGCTAAGTACTAATTGTTTAACTTTTGCAAACCGTAATAATAGAAAAAATAGCTAATCAAATATTTTCAAGTAGTAAATTTATACCAAGTAAAGTAAATTTATTTAACAAAACAAAATGCAAACCGATATTGCAAAATTCGTTTCTCGACACTAAATAAAATAAAGGGAAATGCATCATCTAAATTATGTGGAACATTTCCTAAAAATAAATAGTTAATTATGTGGAACGTGTCTTCCTTAGTAATAAAATTAAAAATAAACAAACAGTAATTATTACTTTCTATGAACAATAATCGGTGACTAGATTCATTGGTAGTAATTAAAATTTCTTGCACGGTAAATTATTAGCACTCAATTTATATACCAGAACAAACGAAAAGACTGGTAAATTATTCCTTTAATTAAAATTTCTGGCTGATACACATGATTTTCAAATTAAATAAAAAATAAGGAACTTAATGATTTATATATTCTCCTCAATTATACTATGTAAATATCTATAGTTAAGGACATTAATTATTATTTCTCAATTAGCCATAAGTGTCTATAATTAAGGAACTTAATAAGGAAGCGCATGCAAATAAATGGAATGGTTCTTCATAAATTAATAATTTGTTTTATTTATTTACAATGACAACGGTATTGCTCTTTTTGGGTGACACGTTTAGTACTTGAGCAGGAATAATTCTTTCTAATGAATTTTATTGTGTAAATGATGTATAGTAGTAATTATTTGACTTTTGAAATTGCAACGACTAAATTAGAGCTAAATTTCAATGTGATTCCATATATCAGACCACATTCTAAACAAAGCACTAGAAAAATCCATTACAATATTCTCTCGACGTTTGCATTTTTTTTTAAAAAAACATGCTAGCTAGTTTCTTCAATCTTCAGAGATGCATGCATCAGGGTATGCCTGCTTCTACAGAACTCATCTACTCTTATATGTCATGCTTGTATGCATCACCAAACTGCAGCACGCCAGTTTTAGAGCAGCTCTGCCACCTGATACTTTTGGCTAACTGAAAATACATATCGTCAAGAAAGACATGAGTCAGTAATCTCATTAAAATAAAATCAGGACTCAAATTTCAGTAAAAAACACGGAACAAAGCTCATGAGAGGACAAACAATTCTAAAAGTAAAAACCGACGAGAAGGCGAAGCAGTCGTAGATGGACGGAAACAAATTTCAACTCAGAAACAAGGGTGGAGGCAGAAACAAAGCGTAGCTGATCCAGAGATTAACTCTACTGACGCCAGCTGCTTAGATCATCGAGAGGGCCATGCCGATGCAGATCGATCGGCGCCAATGGGAGGACTCTTGTATCCGTTGATCACCATCACCACCACCATGGATCTTGCGGCTGCTTTGATTTTTGCTACCAACAGGCCAAAAAATTAGAGATTAGGATTCAACATAAAATAATTAAATATACCACTGGGTCTACTCACGTTGCAGACATGCCGATGAGTTGACACCGCGGAATATAAAAAGGGTAGCAACACTTGAATGATGGCGAAAATTATGCGAGGAGAAATGAATGCATCGTTGACTGTACGTGAAAGCCAGATCTGGACGCGATGGTAGTAATATTTACTGTCAAAGGTAATCAATTGGTCCGATGTGCTGATACACCTGAAGAAGAGAGGAATTTACGGTTGCGGGATGAAACATTTACGGTCGCGGGTGGACTTGCTCTGACGTGCTGGTGAACGTATTTCAGTGCGCAAGATTTACGGTTGCGTTTCAAATTTTTACTGTTGCGGGACGGTCTTGCTGGAGCATATGTAAAGATGGTTTGTTGGTAGCAATATTTATGGTTGTGGGATTTGGAAGGTAATAGCCGGCCTCGCCGGACGTGGGCGGTGCTCCGCCGGCGCTTTAAATAATATTAAGAGCATGTATCCTAAATAGCAGTTATATAGGACCCCGCTATTTGGAGCGCAGCGCTCTAAATTATACTTAGAGCGTCGGCGGTGCTCCGGCGAGTTCTCCCACAATCAGAAATGTATCACTAGTTCACCCCCGCAACCGTAAAAACGTGCATGGAAGGATACCTAGTGCTACATCCCGAAACAGTAAAACGAGTCCCGCAACCGTAAAAGCACGACCAAATCAGAAAAGAAGACTAGCACACCCACAAGCGTACTTTTTGTCTCCTATTTATACCAACCGTAAAAGCTATGAGTTGACCCGGTGAGCACACCCCGCAACCGTAACTATTATCTGTATATATTTGTTCAACCATAAAAGTGCAATACATGACCAACAATGATGCTAGACTCATTCTTCTTTTCCTTTCTCTGTATTAGCAGTACAGATTCTCTAGACTAGTAGTAAGATTCTTCATATTGTTCATCCAAACAATTAGTAGTAAAACTATGAACTTTTTTCTCGTTTTTCTTTTTATGAATTAGTAGTAAAATAATTCATATTTTTTTAGTTTGGTATAATCAATTAGTTGTCGCAATTTACACGGTTAAGTAATAATTTATTTACATAAGGTGTAGTATTAAGATTCTTTTTCGCTCCGATTGGTGGGCATAATCTAGTAGTAATAATCAAACATGTTATAGTAGTAGAATCGTCCACTTTAGCGGCTGTGGCGGGGCGCTTTCATCGTGGTGTGGCAGTCATCCGGCAACAAGAGAAAATTAAAAAAAATAGAGTCTCAATATTTCTGAACTAGTAGTAAACTTCTTTGCTCATTTGCTTCGACTAGTAGTAAATTTCTTATCTCCTTTACAAAAATATGTACATGAAACCTGCGCCAGGCATGCAGCCATAGTTTCTCGTTTAACAAAACCATAGTTTCTCGTTTAGCAAACCCGTTAATGCCAATAACTAAAGAAGGTAGTGATTTGTTCCCTTTTAATTAATTAATAATAAATGAGTGCACAAGAATTACGGATGGCTGATGGCCTACAGTTATTCGATTTGTTAGAATCACGTGATTTTAGTGAGTTGTACTTTTTGTTTATCATAGACGTATGATAAGTTACCACACACACACACACACACACACACACACACACACACACACACACACATATATATATATATATATATATATATATATATATATATATATATATACACACACACACATATATATATATATATATATATATATATGTTCTCTCCTATAATCACGTGATATTGTTTGTATTTACTACGTGCAATTGTTTTGCCACAACTGCGAATTGGTATAACTGCAAATTCGTATAATTAAGGAAATTAGTGTTTTGCTTATTTCTAATAATAATGAATACGGTTGCGCTAGACATCTAAAACCTCGCAACTATGGCTGGAGGTAGGGAATGGCCCTGCAACAATAAAAAGTGAAATTTACATGTACGAGTACTCTTTGCATGCAACCAGAACCGTAATTGTTCCAGATCGTAGCAGTGAGCACCTGATTTTAAACTGTAAAAGTTGGTTTCACTTTGCATGTTGCAAAAGCACTGCCACTATGCAATACACGACAAATCAAATCAATCAAAATCAATGTTAAGTCATGTATTGCATCTCCTGAATTCGTGCATGCAGCTTTATTTACTTCTCCGTTAATTCATTTTTATTTTAGTTACTCATTTTGATGTCTCTATACTATAATAAATATTATTAAAATTTAAAAGAGTAATAGTATTATTACAAAAATTAATTGCGCAGGTAGAAAACAAGATCACAGGAAGAAACTTTGACGACCGATCATCCGGCAGCCGTAAAAATATACAGTAACACTTACTCCCTCCGTCCCAAGATATAAGACGCGATTTGACTTGGCACGGTCTTCAAAAATATATTTTGACCTATAATTTCTCTTATAATATATAATTTATAGAAATAAAAGTTTGATCATTAGAAAGTATTTCTAAATACAAATATAATATAATTACTTTTATAATATAAGTTTTTTATATGATTAGACTAATTCTTAGTCAAAGATAAGAAAGTTTGAATTTTGAAATACGTGCGCGCCTTATATCTTGGGACGGAGGGAGTATTAAGCAGCCATAAAAATTCAAGAAAGTACAATTTTTACTATTTTATTAAAATATTAAGCAGCCATAAAATTCAAGAAAGTACTTTTTTTACTCTTTGGCGTCGTCAGGCAGTAATAATCAAGTAGTTTTTTAATCATCAATCTCTAAACTAATTGTAAGATTTATTTTGTCCTCTGAAACCGTAAAAGTGAGCATTCCAATAGCAAAACCATCACTGATACAACAGTACATGAGTTTTGAGACCAAAATCTAATAAATACATATGTTCTTTGCACAATAAAAATTAAAACTAGCAGCCGTACCATGCAAATACTAATCCAATGTATGCAAGAATAGGCAGGTGTTAGCAAGAATAATTAGTATGGTTGAGTGCTGCAACAATAAAAAAATTCTGGACAAAAAGCAAACAAAATTATCGGCACTGCACTTGTAAGTACAAATTAATCCAATTTTGTGCAACCAAATTCATCAAATGAAACAACATATATATCAAAAGTCCTTTGCCGGAGAGGGTCCTGACACTCCTGGCAGGCTGGCACATCTACGGTGCCGCCACTGGATCTGTAGGCTGCCATCACTACCGGCCCTGTAGGCTGCCATCGCCGCTGCTAGGAAGAAAGCCGCCAGCACCAAGACGACATGGAAGAGAGCAAGGGCCCACGGCTGATGAGAAAGGGGTACCGTCCCATGGTTGCCATGCACCACCGCTGTCACAACGATGGATGCGCCACCTGCGGAGAAGTCCGGGGTGCCGCCACAGTCGGGGGTTGTCTGCGCCACCGCTAGGCCCGTCGTGCGCACGAGCCTGGCGAAGCCACCATGTACGCACCACCGGATGTACGCACCGCCGGATGATGGAGGGGACCCGCCGCCGAATGCAGAGGCCAAAACGGAGAGAAAGGGGCGCGCCACTACCATGGAAGGCTGGATCTGCAAGGGGACGAGGTCGTCGGGCCAAAACCGAGAGGCAGGGGCATGCCACCATGGAAGGCCGGATTTACTAGGGGATGAGATCATCACTGCGGTGGAGTGGAGAATATAAAAAGGATAGTGACACTTGAATGATGGCAAAATTTATGGGAGGAGGAATGAATGAATCCTTGACTGTACGTGAAAGCCAAGATCTGAACATTATAGTAGTAATATTTACTGTCGCGGGTGGTCAATTGGCTTGATGTGCTGGTGCACAACCGTATGCTTTGTCTATACCTAAAATTTACGGTTGCGGGTCGAATTATTTACGGTCGCGGGTGGACAAATGTGCAGACGTGCTGATGCACATATTACACACCATAATATTTACTGTTGCGGGATGAAATATTTACTGTTGCGGGATGACCTTACTAGTGCATATGGAAAGATGGTTGTTGGTAATAATATTTACGGTTGTGGGATTTGGGATGGGTTGGCCGGCCTCGCCGGAACTGGGCGGTGCTTCGCCGGCGCTTTAAATAATATTTAGAGTATTGTATCCTAAATAGCAGTTATATATATATATATATATATATATATATATATATATATATATTAAGAGGCGAGAAGAGGAGTCTTGGAGGAATTTTGGGTGCTGTGGTCCTTTTGCTGCTCACATGGGCATGTTGATAATCCCCCATATCCCCAATCTTCTTCATTCCCTGATCTCTGTATAGTACAAGGGCTGCTGTGCTATGAATTTCGTTCCAAAACGGTTTGTACATACTCCCTCTGTATCCTATTTAGAAGTCGTTTTAGAAAAGGGTTCGGTTAAACATTGGGAATATAAATCATGAATAACTTTTAAATTATTGAGTTCAGAGATGTAAAAATCATATAGATAAATTTGTCTTGAAAAACACTTTCATAAAAATATATATACACCACTTTACAATAAATATTTAAAAAAAACAAGTGGTCAAAGTTATGCTTTGAAGACGGTGTTGCTGTCCTAAACGACATCTATTTGCGATACGGAGTAGTATAGATACAAGTCACACGTACATGCATGCTACCTAGCTTTAATTTGGCACGCATGCCCACTAAAACCCTTCTGGACTTAAACCAGCAACATGATACATGATGAGGAGGCTATGAGCATACGCATGCTGCAGTATCATGCAGATCGACCAGAACATGCATGCGTGCATGCAGCCAGCAGCTTCAACATGCATGGATGGGATCATCAGACTTGCTGGTTGATTTATTTCCTTGTGAGCCAGAAAAGACTCCATTTATTGTTTCATGTAAATATTTTATTTTGTTAATCAGGGTACAGGCGCAAACACTCATATACATGCACCCGCACTCACCGATATGAAAGCCCACACACACTATCCCAACACCTTCAAGAGATTAGATTGAGACCCAATATACAGATCTCGAGATTGACAAAATCACCACATACGCCTCGCGCGTCAACGGGCAGAGCTAGGAAATAACCATGTGGGACGTCAAGTACTACCTAATGAATTATTAGGGCAAAAAAATACCAATTTGTTCAAATATATGGTAAAACACTATGTACACACAAGGGAACCGAGTTCACCAAGTATAGAGAGTGCCCACTTCTCAACCCCTCCCTCCTTTTGCCCTAGTCGATTAGCATGTCATCTACAACTAAATAATAACAACGTTGTTAATAACACTAATACACTATATATTCTTTCGCAGGCGGGCAAACCGTCTACTTGCTACAAAAGGCATGCGTTCATCGACATTTTCGTAGGCAAACACCATGCCCGTCTGCGAAAACCGACGTTTTCATAGGCAGTCCTTTTGACCGCTTGCGAAAATCAATCTGCAAAAAAAATCCAAGGACAAGTGTTGGGGGAAAGAACCCTCGGCAGTGACGTCGCGCGGGCTGAGTCAGAAAGCGACCCTCGCAAATGCCCTGTTTCCCTTTGAGAAAACCCTCGTCGCCTGATAAGCTCTCGGGCCCTTTTTTTCTAACCCTCGAGCATTGGCCCGGCCCTCGGGATGATTAACAATTCTTGCAGGTTAAAGGCGTGCGGAATATTGAAAGCGACCTTCGCGCGTCCCACACGCCCTCGCCAGGAGGCTCAGGCTCCACGGATGGCGAACGGACGCGGACCTCGCGATTGGAGGGATGATTCCGCGAGCCGGAGATCGACCCTCGCGTTCTCGCGAGGGTAAACGCGAGCCGGGTGGCGGCGGATGCATGAGGAGGGCAAGCTAGGGTTTCAGCACGTTGTGTGCTTGTACGATTTTGCCCTTCCGGTTGTGTGCTTGTACGATTTTGCCCTTCCATTGTATAACGCTGAGGAATCTTTCTTGTACCCTTTTGTAATTTGGCCAGCGCCCTTTGGTATCCCTATAAATACCAAAGGGTAAACAGTGTAATGGGCACGGTTTGTCGGGAATAGAGCCATGTTGGGGGAAGAGACCCTCGGCAGTGGTGACACGCGCGCTGACTCAACAAGATGACCCCCGCACGTCTCGCGTACCTTCGGAAAAACCCGCCTCTCTATCTGCTAAGTCCCTCAAATCGCTATCCTGGCCCTCGAGTGCTAACCCAACCTTCGTACTGGCTTTGTAAGTTCTCACAGGCAGAGGACGTGGAGGGCGCTGGGAGCAATCTTCGCGAGGCCGCGTACCTTCGCCAAGAGGCCCAGGCCTTAGTGGGAGGCGAAGGTACCCGGGCTTCGCAACAGTTTGGATATCCTCGCAAGACGGAGGTCAGCCCCGCATTTCAGCGAAGGTGATCACGAACCAAGCGGCGGCGGGCGCGCATAGACCAAGCTAGGGTTTCGGCCTAGTTGTGTTTGTACGATTCTGCCCTCCTGTGTGTACTACGCAGAGGAATCTTTTCTGTACCCTTTTGTAATTTGGTCAGCACCCCTTGGTATCCCCTATAAATACCGGGGGGTGAACAGTGTATCGGGTACACCTTTGGGAATAAAGCCACCGCAACACTTTCCCTGTTTCTCAACCTTCGCTTTTGTTTCCGACGCTTGGCCACCTTCGCTACACCCCGGCACAGGTGCGGAGGTGGGGCAAGTGTGTTTCCAACAGTTGGCGCCGTCCGTGGGGAACAGAGTTCAAAATGGCGGGAAACAGAAGAGCGACCACTACCAGAGACCCTCGCGCGGCTAGAGAGGCTGCGGCGGTGGCTCCACCTGCCGAGGAGCTTGTAGAAGCCTCGAGAGAGGAAGATGTTACACCAGAGTCAAAAGTCCCGGGCCCTCAAACCCGGACGTCAGCGCAGCTACACCCCCACTCTCCCGGAGGAGGAGAGGGAGGAGACGAAGAGGAGTTGGGCCTCGAGGCCCTGGAAAGGCTTCAAGCTGATTTGCAAGAGAAGAAGAGGCGCCTGGACCAACTTGAGAGACACAACCGGCTGCGCGCTATCAGGCAAAAGGCAGACGAGGCTAGGGAGCAGCTTCGCCGAATGGAGGAGTCTCTCGCCGCAGCTGAAGCCGAAGCCGAGGGGTGGAACGAAGAGGAGATCCCACCACTTCAGGAGGGGTACGAGGAGCAGGGTCATGGAAACCTTCGCCGCCACCCACCACCCCCACCACCACCAAATCACCCAGAACCACAGCCTATAAGACAACCAAACTTCCGCCAACTCTACCCAGATGAGATAGAGCCAAACCTTCGCAACCAACGCAGAGCCCAGCAACACCAAATGCCCTATGACCCAAAGTCCCCACTCTCCCAAATACTACAAACCCAACCCTGGCCACCATGCTACAATCCACAAAATCTCCCGCGGTACGACGGACTCACTGACCCTCGCCAGTTCATAATGAGTTATGAAGCGGCAGTCGCCGCAGCAGGAGGGGATGAGTCAACAATGGCAAAGTCTTTTGTAATCATCCTTCGTGATATAGCGCAGACTTGGTATAGCAACCTTCGCCCCGGAACAGTGGATTCCTGGGCCAACCTCAGAGACAGGCTCTGCACCAACTTCAAGGGCATAACAGCAGCACCATCAAACCCCATCGAGCTGTTCAATTGTAAACAAGAAGAGCGCGAATCACTGCAAGACTACTGGCGAAGGTTCATCCAGATTAGGGCAAGAACTCTGGGAATGTCCGACGAAGCTGTGATCCTCGCTGCAGTCAGCGGTCTGCGTCCAGGCCCATGTTCCTCAAAGTTCGCCAGGAAACCAGCAAACACAGTCGAAGAACTTCATGATACAATGGAAAGATACGGTAGAGCAGACATGGACTTCCGGGCAAAGTCCGATGCTCGAAGGTCGCAACAAAAACCACAGATGAGGCCCCAAGCGAGAGAGAACAACCCTCGCCAAGAACAGAGCAAATGTGGGAGCAATCAACAAGACAAATGCACAAGAAGACCAGAGAAGAAGCACCCAGCCTTTGGGCAACCAAAATCCACATGGTTTCCAACCCTCGTCCGACCAAAGAAGCCAATAGAGGGACCCGGCCAAAATGTATTGTCACTTCTGTGGCCAAGGAAAGGGGCACACAACAAAGCAATGCGAGTGCTTCACGAAAGGAAAAGAGTACCAGGAATCCAGGAGAGCTCCTCCTACAGAAAACAGAACCGTCAATCACACCAGAAGGCCAAACTTCAACCCAACCCAACCTCCCTACCACTACACCCCCATAAACTACGGCTTACCCTCGCACCAACCTTTTTACTCCCAACACCCACACTGCAACCATACTTCTTTTCAACCCGCCTCCTTTACTCAACGCCAAAATGCGCCATACACTGTCACCTTCCCAACAACCCCTCAACCCCAAACCAATCAACAAGTGACCAACGCTCTACCGCCACCACCTCCAATACCGGCCTTGCCAGCCCCACAACCAGTTAAACCCGAAGCCCAAACCCAGACAACCATCAACAACCCAACATCAACCTTCGGGGTGATACTAGCTATCACCGGAGGCTCCAACGAAGACCATGGCAACAAGAGACAAAAGAAAGAACATGCCCGAAGAGTACACCATGTAGCCATCGAAGAACCGCACAAGTTCGGCCGATGGTCTCACATCCCGATAACCTTCGATTCCAGTGACATGAAGTTAAGGGATTACCCTCACACCGATGCAATGGTCATTGAAACCAACCTAGCAGGGTGGACAGTCACCAAAATCCTCGTCGATACGGGAAGCTCCGCTGACATCCTGTTCGCCACAACCTTCGACAGCATGAAGCTTGACAGAAACCTTTTGCAACCCTCTGACAACCCGCTATACGGTTTCGGCGGGCAACAAGTAAGAGCTATTGGAAAAATATCTCTACCCGTCACCTTCGGAGATCAGTTGAACTGCAGAACCGAGCACATAACCTTCGATGTGGTCGACATGTTCTATCCCTACAATGCAATTTTCGGCCGAGGCATCACCAATGCATTCAACGCTGTAATCCACCCTGCATTCTTATGCATGAAACTTCCCGCTCCGAAGGGGGTCGTCGCGGTGTACGGTGATCAAGACATTGCAAGAGCTGCCGAAGGAACAGTAGCACCAGGACAACGCAACGTCCACAATTTGTCAAAACCCTGCGTAACAAACCTCAGCGACGAAGGTGAAGAATGCATTGACAGAGTAAAAGTATCACCCGAAGAAAAGACTAAGCAAGTCCAACTCTTTGAGGGCATTTCAGAAAGGAAAGTGTTCATCTCAGCCAACCTGCACCCACAGTCAGAGGACAACCTTATTCGTTTCCTCAAAGAAAGCTCTGATACCTTCGCTTGGTCTGCGAAGGATCTCAAAGGAGAGAGCAGAACTCCGATCGAGCACAACCTGAACATCAAACCGGGCTTCCGCCCAGTCAAGCAAAAGCTTCGCAACATGTCAGAAGAGAGAAAGGAGGCAGCGAAGGCAGAGGTAAAAAGACTTCTGGACGCAGGCGTCATCCGTCCGGTCAAATATCCAACATGGCTTTCAAATGTGGTACTCGTTCAGAAAAAGAACAAGAAATGGAGAATGTGTGTTGATTTCACATGCCTGAACAAAGCCTGTCCGAAGGATGATTTCCCTCTACCTCACATGGCATCAAGAAAACTAAAGCAATACTTCCAGGCTTACGAGATCCATGTACCTTCGGCATACCCCCTCGAAAACATTTTCAAGAACAACGAGGCAGTTGGCAGAATAGCGAAATGGGCAGTCGAGCTCAACAGCTATGCTATAACCTTCGTCGGGAGAACAGCAATCAAATCACAAGCATTAGCAGACTTCATAGCTGAGTGGACACCTGACCACCGCAGGGATGGAACTCAACAAGACCCATTCTGGACAGTATACGTCGACGGAGCCTGGGGAGCAACTGGTGCAGGGGCCTCGGCCATTCTAGTCTCGCCATCCGGGTCCAAGCTAAGATATGCAAGAAGGCTAAACTTCAAATGCACAAACAACTCTGCAGAGTACGAGGCAGTGATACTGGCACTCTCGAGGCTACGATCGTTGTCGGTCCGAAGGGCAGTCATCAGCACAGACTCTCAAGTTATCGCGGGGCACATCGAGAAAAATTATAAAGCGAAAGATACAGAGCTGCAAAAATACCTACAATATGTCCGAAGGTTAGAATCTTTCTTCCTCGGCATAACAGCGAAAGCAATACCGAGGTCAGATAACAGCGAAGCAGACAACCTGGCCAAAGCAGCAGCACAACAACTTCAGTTACCCCCAGACGTTTTCTATGAAGTCGCGACACAATCAGCCTTCGAAGTGTCCGAGAAAACAGCGAAGCTGATCAACGCAGTCCAAAACGAAGATTGGAGAGCACCAATCATGGCCTACATCAAGGGGCTGCATGAACCCGACAACAAGGAAGAAGAAAACAAACTTAAGCAAAGGGCTCGAGGGTACAAAATTGTGGACAACATTCTTCTCAAAGCTTCGGTAATCTCGCCTTGGCTCAAATGTGTCTCATAGACCGAAGGGAATGACATTCTTAAGCTCATTCACGAAGGTATCTGCGATTCTCACAACGGCCCACGGGCATTAGTTGGAACAGCTTTCCGACAAGGTTTCTACTGGCCGACAGCGCTAAGAGACGCATAAAGCATGGTCAAACGTTGCGAGGGTTGCCAACTAACGGCAAAAGCACAAAATACCCCAGGGCTCCAACAACTCTGATATGCCCAACATGGCCGTTGCAAAGATGGGCAATGGACCTCGTCGGTCCACTTCCGACAGCTCCAGGAAACCTTCGCTACGCAGTAGTAGCTATGGAATACTTCACGAAATGGATTGAGACTAGACCGCTTGTTTCCATCACCTCCGTGACCGTGAAAAAGTTTTTCTGGCAGCAAATAATTTGCCGGTTCGGGGTACCCAAATACCTAACTGTTGACAATGACACTCAATTCGACGGCGAGGTTTTCAAAGAATTTTGTGCTCAAATCGGATCAATCCTATGCTTCGTCTCAGTCCGGCACCCTCAATCCAATGGCCTAGTCGAAAGAGCCAACGCAACAATTTTCCAAGCCATATCAAAGAAATTGCAAGGCAGGCCCAAAGGAAAATGGGCGGAAGAGCTAACCTCCGTCACCTGGTCCCACAACACCTCAGAATGTAGAGCCACCAAGTTCACACCCTTCAGGCTCCTGTTTGGTGAAGAAGCTGTATTACCAGAAGAGTTGAAGCATACATCACCCAGAACTACCCTCGAAACAGACGAACAAAACCAATTACTTGACAAAGACTTGCTCGAAGAAACGAGATGCAATGCAGTGCACAACCTTCGCAAATATCAGGAAGAAACCAAAAAGTGGAGAGACAAAAAGGTGAGAATCAAAGAACTAAACAAAGGAGACCTCGTTCTCATTCGAAAGCAAAACGCCAGCATGGCGGGAAAGTTTCAGGCAAAGTGGACAGGGCCATACCTGATAGCAGAATCCAACCGACCCGGCTCGTTTCATCTCTCCGACAGCGAGGGCAACATCCTGCCTCACACCTGGAACGTCGACGACCTTCGCAAGTTCTACCCACAGCGGAGCCTTAGCGAGCCCTCGCAACATGTAATTTGTTATTTCATCTATGTTTTCCTCCACTCCTAGACATGTAACAAAAAGCAAAGGAGCTGCACTCTTTTTCCTTACGAAGGGGCGTAAGGTTTTTTTTAACGAGGCAGCATCCAAATTCTTAATGCAGGCTAAAACCCCCGTTAAAAAGTAAAACTCCAAATTGTTACTTTTTCTAACAAACATCGAAAAAAGCGACTCTTCCACAAGAGCGCTAAAATCGATGAGAACACCCATAAGATTGCTTCGAAAAAACAAACTTTTCCCAAAGCAAACTTCACCTCCACCTAAGACAAGGGGAGTTGCGAAGTCCCAAAAAGTCGAGCACCCTGGCAAAAACGACAGGGGCTCGCAAAAGCAAACTTCACCTCCACCTAAAACAAGGGGAGTTGCGAAGTCCCAAAAAGTCGAGCACCCTGGCAAAAACGACAGGGGCTCGCAAAAGCAAACTTCACCTCCACCTAAGACAAGGGGAGTTGCGAAGTCCCAAAAAGTCGAGCACCCTGGCAAAAACGACAGGGGCTCGCAAAAGCAAACTTCACCTCCACCTAAGACAAGGGGAGATGCGAAGTCCCAAAATGTCGAGCACCCTGGCAAAAACGACAGGGGCTCGCAAAAGCAAACTTCACCTCCACCTAAGACAAGGGGAGATGCGAAGTCCCAAAAAGTCGAGCACCCTGGCAAAAACGACAGGGGCTCGCAAAAGCAAACTTCACCTCCACCTAAAACAAGGGGAGATACGAAGTCCAAAAAAGTCGAACACCCTGGCAAAAACGACAGGGGCTCACAAGGCAAACTTCACCCAAGTACCCACGCAAAACCAGAAGCGCTACGTAAGCCTCGCTAAAAGAAAAAAAGGGGGCGTCGCTGTTTTCACAAATCAGCTTACGAGAGCGCAACGCGAGCCTCGCTAAAAGAAAAAAGGGGGCGTCGCTGTTTTCACAAATCAGCTTACGAGAGCGCAACGCGAGCCTCGCTAAAAGAAAAAAGGGGGCGTCGCTGTTTTCACAAATCAGCTTACGAGAGCGCAACGCGAGCCTCGCTAAAAGGAAAAAGGGGGCGTCGCTGTTTTTCCAAAATCAGCTTACGAAAGCGCAACGCGAGCCTCGCTAAAAGAAAAAAGAAAAAGGGGGGCGTCGCTGTTTTTCCAAAATCAGCTTACGAAAGCGCCACGCGAGCCTCGCGATAAGAAAAAAGGGGGGCGTCGCTGTTTTTCCAAAATCAGCTTACGAAAAAAAGGGGGGCGTCGCCGTTTTTTCAAAAATCATCTAAGAAAACGCTGCGCAAGCCTCGGCATTTTTCACGCGAGTCTCATATTTATTTGAATCAAATCACAAAACATGAACAGAACAATATCATTAGTTGTCTGCTTCAGACAACAGTGTCATATACAATCAATAGAAAAAATTCAAATTACAAGGATTTCACCACCATCCTCAATCATTATCAAATCATCCAAACCCTCGACACCCTCCTCCAACCCCGTTTCCACGGGAACTATGGGTCCCCACAACAATGGAGCCACTGGAACAATCGGCAAATCCCCGGGCAAAACCCTCGCTCTATACATATATCTCCGATCCACATCACTAACTTCCGAAGGCTCCTCCTTCGGAATAACAATCGCACCATCAGACCCAACCTGTAGTTCACTTCGACCAAACAAAAAATCCAAAGCCGCCCTATCATCAATATCATCATCAACAGCAGCCGGCGCGGACGAAGAAGTACCGAACAAAAAACGTGTAGCTTGCCGATCAGTATAATCCGCTTCGCGCCAAAAACGACTCGACCTGCTATTCTTCAAATCATATCTGCGGACCTTCGACCACCAAAAACGCTCAAAAGATAGCGAAGAGTGTTTAAGCCTAGCCCGAGCCCACGATTCACCAGTTATAAAGGTGTCTTGATAATTTAACGTCAAGGACGTCACATCAAATACTTCTAGCACGGTTCCGTCAGGAACCTGCATTTTACACAAAATAGGAGAAGTGTCTCAGCATCATCAAGTTATTACAACAACCACACCTTTTACAAAGCAACCTTCGCACCCACGAAAACCTAAGTTATCAAACCTGCACACCATCCCCCTGTTGACCCGCACCAGCGTCGGAGGCGGCAGCATTTAGACCTCCGCCGGCGGCAGCATCTGCACCTTCGCCGGTGGCACCTCCCAGGATCTCTGGCGACTTCTCAGCTACCACCTCTTCTACGCTAGCCTCTCCAGCCATCAAAGCATCCTCAGCCGAACGCACCTCCTCTGCTGGAGCGACCTCTGCGGCACCGGGCTCAGGAGCGGACTTGGAGCTTCCGGCAACGTCCTCAGTTGCGCTTGGCGAAGGCTGCGCATCTCTCTGAGCCTGCCAAAACAGATCACCAAATTAGAATAACAACATGATCATCCGGGGACACGGTAACATATAAATAGCAATCCATACAAAGTCAGTACCTGACGCGTAGCTTCTGCCGCTTCTTCAAAAGCAAGAACACGACCGCCACCGTCGATCCGAAACTTACGGAGCAAACGCACCGCGCAATTTCGAACCTCCGCATCATCAACCTTCATCTGACGAATCACATCAACACTTGGGAAGACATGATTCGGCCTTCTGATCTTCCGAAGGTGATCGCAGTCAGCCTGCCGAAGGGTCCCAGCCATAGCCAGAGCTCCGACATAACAGCCAAAGTCGGCTGCATTCTCAACCAAAGAGCTGAACACGTCAAGCTCATTTCCAAGCCATCCCTCGAACGATTCAGCATTAGCGACAGGCAAAGGCTCCCCGGCAGAGCCGCCAGCCTCGGTCAAGCAACAATCGAGCTTATGTTTAATCTTCTCCATGCTCGTCCGCCACGATTTATTCAAATCATCAAGCCGACCCTCGGTAGCCGCCAGAGCCTTATCCTTCTCTTTGCCCGCCGCAATTAGATCTGCATTACGCTTCGCCAGCGCAACCGCCTCTTCTCGGGCCTTGACGGCTCTCTCCGAAGCACTCTTTAATTCAATTTCCTTGTTATCCAAGCTTCGGCTGAGCCTGGCATTCTCTTTCTCAAGCTCAGAGATATGACCACTCATAAATTCCATATCAGAGCCAACTTTACGTCTGGCCGCGCGATTCAGGAGCATCAGTTCCGCCAACTTGACGTCCACATCGTCAAAAGTATCCCCAACAGGTTGGTCGGCGAGACGAGCCTCAGCCTCCGGCAAACAAATACGGCCGAAGATACGGCCTAAAAAACGCCTTTCCTCCAGGCCGCACTGCAGATGACAACCCCGAAGGTCCGGACTCGTGAATAGCTCAGTCGCCGGATCGCAGACACCAAGCTTCTTAGCGAAGTAAGGAAGACTTGATCGGCTAGCCTCGCCATACAGTCTCTTCCCGGGGGTTCGCTCAGATTCAAGTTCACCAGAAAACTCAAAACCATTGACCCATAGGTGTGATCCAGCAAACTCGGGAATTGACCCTCGCCGAGGACTCCTCGGCTCAGAGTCCCGAATAATATCGTCGATACTCCGAGCAGCCGGGGCGCCACCACTGAACGAAACAATCTTTTTCCCACGGCCATCCTCAATGCTCACATCCTCATCAGAACCACCCTCGCTGCTTGAAGTATCACTGTCTTCATCAGACGAGTCCTCCTCAGTGCACCCCTCCTTCTCATCCTCACCCTCTCCCTCTTTCCCTTCTTCATCGGAGACACCTTCGTCGTCCGAGACCTGGATCAATGCATTAATTCCGCCAACTCGGGGCACCCGTCCTCCAACCCTACCAACACCTCGACCGCCTGAAACAACGGCCAAGGAAGACGAAGTGTCGGCAGCCCCCGAACCTACCGAGACCTTCGTCGCCAGCGTCTTCACTCGGCCGCCGGCGCTACCGCGGCCACGACCGCGACCCCTCTTCGGCCGAGAAACAACTTTCTCTTCTGCAGAAGCACGTTTCCTTTTCTTTGGCGCATCTTCGCTCGACGGAGCAGGCCAGTCCACATACTGAACCCCAAGACTGTCAAACATCCTGTTAACCCGGCCTCCGCTACCTACCGAGTTGTGGATTGCTTTAGTCTCCAACGTGGAAAGCTTTCCAACAAGTTCCACCGCCCACCCCTGAACACGCTTGTAGATTGCTTCGACCCCATCCTCTCGCCTGAGAAATTTCTTGAGAAGTTTATCCCAAACCTTATCAAGGTCAACCTTCGGCTTCTTCAAGCCCCTACCCTCGTACTTCGAGTCTTCCTCGACTGCAAACCACGCCTGTCTCCGGCCGAGGGGCCAAATCTTAGCACAACAGTACTCCTCGACTAAGTCGCGAGCACACTGAGACTGCGCCACAACCCTCAAACAATCAACAGAAGCGTGAGCCTCGGGACTCATCATAGCTTCGGCGCTAACATCACCAAGTGGCGAAAGCTCGCCGCAGAGCTCTGCATTCCCACTAAGTTTATAGTAAAACCAGGACTCCTGCCACCCACTGGTCCACTTATTTTTCTGGGCTTGAACCGGTAACTCCGACCCAACGCGATGACAAAAAGTGTATACTGCAAACTGTCCAAGACTGGTATTACCTCCGCGATCCGAGATCTTGCGAGGTTGCATGTGCACACGATGGGTCCGAACAAACCCCTCGACATGGGGAACAATACCCTGAGAACGGCACGCCCAGATATAAACTGACATCTTCGTAAAACACGAGGGTGTGAGCTGGTGGAAGCGCAAGTTGAACCTTCGCAAAACCGAGGTCACAAAAGAGTCAACAGGGAAACGCAGACCGGCTGAAAAAAACTCCTCAAATACAACAACCTCATCTGCGTTCGGCTTCGGAACCGTTTCCCCAGCACTGGTCCTCGCTTTACCTTCCTCAATCCAACCCCACCTGACATAAGACGCAATCTCCGTGGTGCAAACTCGGCTGAGTCCGAACTCGAAGGTAACCCCCTCATCCGCGGTAGTGGGAGAAACAGCGCGAGCAGTCTGCTTCAACCTGGCCATCTCTTCAACTGCTAACGCTATCGAACAACGAACGCCTGTCTCAACCCTCGCACGAAAGCTAAAACAAACCTTCGCTACAAGCAAATTGAAACAGCAGGATGGCTATAGCAGAGGAGGGCACAATCCAAGCTCATCACCCACCCCTTCTATTTATAGGCCGGGAAACAAGTCCCCTCACCCTATGAAAGCGGCACTACAACCGAAAAGATCGGCGCAAAAAACGAGACGGACCTAAACAGTACAAGCAACAGTGTAACGGCCCGGCCCAAAGCAGCCGCGGGCGTCGCTGCCAAGGGTCTCGTTACGTTTCCCATCAAAGGGCGCTGCTTGGGCCTAAATGCTGTTCTTTAGATCCAAGGCATCGAGGGGCTACTGTTGGGGGAAGAGACCCTCGGCAGTGGTGACACCCGCGCTGACTCAACAAGATGACCCCCGCACGTCTCGCGTACCTTCGAAAAAACCCGCCTCTCTTTCTGCTAAGTCCCTCAAATCGCTATCCTGGCCCTCGAGTGCTAACCCAACCTTCGTACTGGCTTTGTAAGTTCTCACAGGCAGAGGACGCGGAGGGCGCTGGGAGCAATCTTCGCGAGGCCGCGTACCTTCGCCAAGAGGCCCAGGCCTTAGTGGGAGGCGAAGGTACTCGGGCTTCGCAACAGTTTGGATATCCTCGCAAGACGGAGGTCAGCCCCGCATTTCAGCGAAGGTGATCACGAACCAAGCGGCGGCGGGCGCGCATAGACCAAGCTAGGGTTTCGGCCTAGTTGTGTTTGTACGATTCTGCCCTCCTGTGTGTACTACGCAGAGGAATCTTTTCTGTACCCTTTTATAATTTGGTCAGCACCCCTTGGTATCCCCTATAAATACCGGGGGGTGAACAGTGTATCGGGTACGCCTTTGGGAATAAAGCCACCGCAACACTTTCCCTGTTTCTCAACCTTCGCTTTTGTTTCCGACGCTAGGCCACCTTCGCTACACCCCTGCACAGGTGCGGAGGTGGGGCAAGTGTGTTTCCAACAAGCCACAACATCACTGTTCCTGTTTCCTTTGTACCTTCGTTCGGTTCTGACGACTGGCCACCTTCGCCACTCCCCTACACGCACGTGTGCGGAGGTAGGGCAAGCGTGTTACCAACAGTTTAGCGCTGTCCGTGGGGATACGGAGTTCAAAATGGCGGGAAACAGAAGAGCGTCCACTACCAGAGACCATCGCGTGGCTAGAGAGGCCGCGGCGGTAGTTCCACCTGTTGAAGAGATAGTGGAACCCTCGGGAGCAGAAGATGTGACCCCAGATTCAGAAGTCCCGGGCCCTCATACCCGGACGGCAACACAACTGCACCCCCACACTCCAGGAGAAGGTGAGGGAGGAGACGAAGAGGAATTGGGCCTCGAGGCCCTGGAAAGACTTCAAACTGAGTTGCAAGAGAAGAAGAGACGTCTGGACCAGCTTGAAAGGCACAACCGGTTGAGCTTTATCAGGCAAAAGGCGGATGAAGCAAGAGAGCAGCTCCGCCGAATGAAGGAGTCCCTCGCAGCAGCTGAGGCCGAAGCCGAGGACTGGGATGATAGGCAAATGCCGCCGCTTCGAGAGGAGAATGTTGGGCAGGGACAGGGCAACGCTCATCAGCCACCACCACCCCCACCACCTCCAAACTTCCGCCAACTTTACCCAGAAGAGCGAGAGCCAAACATTCGTATTCAACGAAGGGCCCAACAGCACCAGATGCCCTACGACCCAAGATCACCACTCTCCCAAATACTGCAAACCCAACCCTGGCCACCGTGCTACAATCCACAAAATCTGCCCCGTTATGACGGTCTCACTGACCCTCGCCAATTCATAATGAGCTATGAAGCGGTAGTCGCCGCAGCAGGAGGAGACGAGTCAACAATGGCGAAGTCCTTTGTAATCATCCTTCGTGACATCGCGCAGACTTGGTACAGCAACCTTCGCCCTGGAACAGTGGATTCCTGGGCCAACCTCAGAGATAGACTCTACACAAACTTCAAGGGCATCACAGCAGCCCCATCAAACCCCATCGAGCTGTTCAACTGCAAACAAGAAGAGCGTGAACCACTGCAAGACTACTGGCGAAGGTTCATCCAGATTAGAGCAAGAACTCCGGGGATATCCGATGAGGCCGTGATCCTCACTGCAGTCAGCGGCCTGCGTTCAGGCCCGTGTTCCTCAAAGTTCGCCAGAAAACCAGCAACCACAATCAAAGAGCTTCATGATACAATGGAAAGATATTGTAGAGCGAACATGGATTTCCGGGCAAAGTCCGATGCTCGAAGGTCGCAGCAGAAACCACAGCTGAGGCCCCAAGCGAGAGAGAACAACCCTCGCCAAGATCAGAGCAACGTTGGAGCGATCAACAAGGCAAATCCAATCAAAGACCAGAGAAGAAGCACTCAGAATTCGGGCCACCAAAACCCACATGGATTTCCACTCCCGCCTGACCAAAGAAACCAACAGAGGGACCCGGCCAAAATGTACTGTCATTTCTATGGCCAAGGAAAGGGGCACACAACAAAGCAATGCGAGTGCTTCGCCAGAGGGAAAGAGTACCAGGAGTCCAAAAGAGCCTCTTCAACAGAAAACAGAACCATCAATCACACCAGAAAGCCAAACTTCAACCCAACCCAACCTCCCTACCAGTACACCCCCATAAACTACGGCTTACCCTCGCACCAACCTCTCTACTCTCAACACCCACACTACAACCACACCTCATATCAACCAACTTCTTTTCCTCAACGCCAAAACATGCCATATACTGTCACATTCCCAACAACCCCTCAAACCCAAACCAACCAGCAAGTGAGCAACACTCTACCACCACCACCACCAATACCGGCCCTGCCAGCCCCCCAACCTGTCAAATCCGAAGCCCAAACCCAGACAACTATCAACAACCCAACATCAACCTTCGGTGTGATACTAGCTATCACCGGAGGCTCCAACGAAGATCATGGCAACAAGAGGCAAAAGAAAGAACATGCTCGAAGAGTACATCATGTAGCCGTCGAAGGACCGCACAAATTCGGCCGATGGTCTCACATCCCAATAACCTTCGATTCCAGTGACATGAAGTTAAGGGATTACCCTCACACTGATGCAATGGTGATCGAGACCAACTTAGCAGGGTGGACAGTCACCAAAATTCACGTCGACACAGGAAGCTCCGCAGACATCTTGTTCGCCACAACCTTCGACAGCATGAAGCTGGACAGAAACCTCCTGCAACCCTCCGACAACCCACTATATGGTTTCGACGGGCAACAAGTAAGAGCTGTTGGAAAAATATCTCTACCCGTTACCTTCGGAGATCAGCTGAACTGCAGAACTGAGCACATAACCTTCGACGTGGTTGACATGTTCTATCCTTACAATGCAATATTCGGCCGAGGCGTCACCAATGCATTCAACGCTGTAATCCACCCTGCATATCTCTGCATGAAGCTTCCTGCTCCGAAGGGGGTCGTGGCAGTATACGGAGACCAAGACATTGCAAGAGCAGCTGAAGGAACAGTAGCACCGGGGCAACGCAATGTCCACAATTTGTCAAAGCCTCGATCTACAAACCTCAGCGACGAAGGTGAAGTATGCATCAACAGAGTAAAAGCATCACCCAAAGAAGAGACTAAACAAGTCCAACTCTTCGAGGGCAACTCAGGAAGGAAAGTGTTCATCTCAGCCAACCTAGACCCCCAGTCAGAAAACAACCTCGTCTGCTTCCTCAAGGAAAACTCCGACACCTTCGCTTGGTCTGCAGAGGACCTGAAGGGAGTAAATAGAACTCTGATCGAGCATAGCCTAAACATAAAGCCAGGACACCGCCCAGTCAAGCAAAAGCTTCGCAAAATGTCAGAAGAAAGGAAAGAGGCAGCAAGGGCAGAGGTAAAAAGACTCTTGGACGCAGGGGTCATCCGCCCAGTCATATATCCAACATGGCTATCAAATGTGGTCCTAGTCCAGAAAAAGAACAAGAAATGGAGAATGTGTGTAGATTTCACATGCCTGAACAAAGCCTGTCTGAAGGATGACTTTCCCCTGCCTAACATAAGTACCTTGGTCGACAGAGCAGCTGGTTGCCAAGTGCTTTCTCTCCTCGACTGTTTTTCAGGGTACCACCAGATATGGATGAATGAAGAAGATGAGGAAAAAACAAGCTTCATTACACCTTCGGGCACCTTTTGCTTTCGAAGAATGGCAGAAGGCCTCAGAAATGCTGGATCAACCTTCGCTCGCATGACATCTGAAGTCTTCAAAGACGAACACGCCATCTCCGCCTACGTTGATGACTTGATTGTCCAAAGCGAAGAAAAAGAAAACCACATCTCAGATTTGGCAAGAGTGTTCAACAATCTTCGGTCAGCCGGATTGAAACTAAACCCCGAAAAATGTGTTTTTGGGGTAAGCGAAGGAAAATTACTAGGCTGCATCGTCTCAACAAGGGGAATTGAAGCCAATCCTGAAAAAATAGACGCAATCATCAACATGGAACCCCTGACAACCAAAAAAGCAACTCAGCGTCTGTCAGGCCGTCTAGCAGCACTCAGCAGATTCATCTCCAGATCAGCTGAGCGAGGGTTACCTTTCTTCGAAACATTGAGAAGCACAGGTCCATTCAATTGGGGACCTCGGCAGCAGAAAGCCTTCGAGGACTTGAAAATGTACCTCACCAACTTGACCGTCTTAACCAGCCCGAACAAAGGGGACATTCTACTGCTGTATGTCGCAGCCTCGCCTCAGGCAGCCAGCGCAGTATTGGTCAAACACTTGCACGAAAACAGCAAAAATAGACAGGCCCCGGTTTACTATGTGTCAGAAACCCTCGAAGGTCCCAAAAGAAATTACTCAGAGCTCGAAAAGGTAGCATACGCTGTGGTCATGGCTTCAAGAAAGTTAAAACACTATTTCTAGGCACACGAAATCCAAGTACCATCAGCATACCCCCTCGAGAACATTTTCAAGAACAATGAGGCAGCCGGCAGAATAGCAAAATGGGCAGTCGAACTGAACAGCTATGCCATAACCTTTGTGGGAAGAACAGCGATCAAGTCGCAGGCTCTAGCAGATTTCATAGCCTAATGGACCCCAGACCCTCGCAGAGATGGAGCCCAATCAGATCCGTTTTGGATTGTGTACGTCGATGGAGCCTGGGGAGCAACTGGAGCAGGAGCCTCGGCTATTCTAGTTTCGCCATCCGGGTCGAAGTTAAGATACGCAAAAAGACTCGATTTCAAGTGCACAAACAATTCGGCAGAATACGAAGCTGTTATACTAGCACTCTCTAAGCTTCGATCTTTATCAGTCCGAAGGGCGGTCATCAAAATAGACTCCCAAGTCATCGCGGGACACATTGAGAAAAATTACAAGGCAAAAGACCCAGAGCTACAAAAATACTTCCAATATGTCCGAAGGTTAGAATCTTTTTTCCTCGGCATAACTGTGAAAGCAATACCGAGGTCGGAAAACAACGAGGCAGACAGCCTCGCCAAAGCAACAACACAACAACTACCTCTGCCCCCTGACGTGTTTCATGAGGTAACAACTCAACCAGCATTTGAAGCCTCCGAAAGGAATGCGAAGCTGATCAATGTGATCCAGAACGAAGACTGGAGAGCACCCATCATGGCCTATATCAACGGGTTGCTTGAACCCGAGTCCAAAGAGGAAGAAAACAGACTAAAACAAAGAGTTCGACGGTACAAAATTGTGGACAACATCCTGTTCAAAGCTTCGGTAACCTCGCCATGGCTCAAATGCGTGTCACAAACTGAAGGAAATGACATCCTCAAGCTTATTCACGAAGGTATCTGCGGTTCACATAACGGCCCGAGGGCGTTAGTTGGAAAAGCCTTCCGACAAGGTTTGTACTGGCCAACAGCAATAAAAGATGCAGAAGGCATCGTCAAACGATGCGAGGGTTGCCAACTAACGGCTAAAACACAAAACGCCCCAGGGGCTCCAACAACTCTGATTTGCCCAACTTGGCCTTTGCAAAGATGGGCAATGGATCTCGTTGGTCCATTACCAATAGCTCCAGGAAACGTCCGCTACGCAGTGGTAGTTGTGGAATACTTCACGAAGTGGATCGAAACTAGACCGCTGGCTTCCATCACCTCCCTCGCCGTGAAGAAGTTTTTCTGGCAGCAATTAGTGTGTCGGTTCGGGGTCCCCAAATACCTAACTATCGACAATGGCACTCAGTTTGACAGCGAGGTCTTCAAAGAATTCTGCGCACAAATCGGAACAGTTTTGTGCTTCGCCTCAGTCCACCACCCTCAATCCAATGGCTTAGTTGAAAGAGCCAATGCAACAATTTTCCAAGCCATATCCAAAAAATTACAAGGCAGGCCCAAGGAAAAGTGGGCAGACGAACTAACATCGGTCACCTGGTCCCATAACACCTCGGAATGCAGAGCCACAAAATTCACCCCTTTCAGGCTCCTGTTTGGGGAAGAAGCTATGTTACCAGAAGAGTTGAAGCATGGATCAATCAGAACAACCCTCGAAATGGACAAACAAAACCAATTGCTAGACAAAGATTTACTTGAAGAAAAAAGATGCAACGCAGTGCACAACCTTCGCAAATATCAGGAAGAAACAAAAAAATGGAGAGACAAAAAGGTGAGAATCAAAGAAGGGTGACCTCGTTCTCATTCGGAAGCAAAACGCCAACATGGCGGGAAAGTTTCAGCCAAAGTGGACGGGTCCATACTTAATAGTAGAATGCAATCGTCCCGGCTCCTTTCACCTCTCTGACAGCGAGGGAAACATCCTGCCTCACAGCTGGAATGTCGACGACCTTCGCAAATACTACCCATAGCGGAGCCTTAGCGAGCTCTCGCAACTTGTAATATGCCTTCAGTCACCTTTTCTTTCAGCACCATGCTTGTAACCAAAACAAAGGCGCTGCACTCTTTTTCCTTACGAAGGGGCGTAAGGTTTTTTAACGAGGCAGTTTCCAAGTCCTTAATAAAGGCATCAACCCCCGAAAAAACAAAACTCTAAAGTTTTTTTTTAAGTTCTGCATAAACATCGATAAAAGCAGCCCTTATCCAAGAGCGCTTACAATCGATGAAAAACACCGAAGATTGCTTCGAAACATAAATCTTTTTTCGAAGCAAACTTGGGAAAAGCAAACTTCACCTCCACCTAAGATAAGGGGAGGCGCGAAGTCCAAAAAAGTCGAGCACCCTCGCAAAAAACGCCAGGGGCTCGCAAAGCAAACTTCACCTCCACCTAAGACAAGGGGAGGCGCGAAGTCCAAAAAAGCCGAGCACCCTCGCAAAAAACGTCAGGGGCTCGCAAAGCAAACTTCACCTCCACCTAAGACAAGGGGAGGCGCGAAGTCCAAAAAAGCCGAGCACCCTCGCAAAAAACGCCAGGGGCTCGCAAAGCAAACTTCACCTCCACTTAAGACAAGGGGAGGCGCGAAGTCCAAAAAAGCCGAGCACCCTCGCAAAAAACGCCAGGGGCTCGCAAAGCAAACTTCACCTTCACCCAAGACAAGGGGAGGCGCGAAGTCCAAAAAAGTCGAGCACCCTCGCAAAAAACGCCAGGGGCTCGCAAAGAAAACTTCACCTCCACCTAAGACATGGGGAGGTACGAAGTCCAAAAAAGTCGAGCACCCTCGCAAAAAACGCCAGGGGCTCGCAAAGAAAACTTCACCTCCACCTAAGACAAGGGGAGGTAGGAAGTCCAAAAAAGTCGAGTACCCCCCGCAAAACCAAAGCGTTACGCGAGCCTCGCTAAAAGAAAAGGGGGCGTCGCTGTTTTCCTAATCATCCTTCAAAAGCGTTACGCGAGCCTCGCTAAAAGAAAAGGGGGCGTCGCTGTTTTCCCAATCAGCTTACATAAGCGTTACGCGAGCCTCGCTAAAAGAAAAGGGGGCGTCGTTGTTTTCCCAATCAGCTTACATAAGCGTTACGCGAGCCTCGCTAAAAGAAAAGGGGGCGTCGCTGTTTTCCCAATCAGCTTACATAAGCGTTACGCGAGCCTCGCTAAAAGAGAAGGGGGCGTCGCTGTTTTCCCAATCAACTTACATAAGCGTTACGCGAGCCTCGCAAAAGAAAAGGGGGCGTCGCTGTTTTCCCAATCAGCTTACATAAGCGTTACGCGAGCCTCGCTAAAAGAAAAGGGGGCGTCGCTGTTTCCCCAATCAGCTTACATAAGCGTTACGCGAGCCTCGCTAAAAGAGAAGGGGGCGTCGCTGTTTTCCCAATCAGCTTAGGGCACTCACAATGCAGACTCTACTTAGAGTCTAAGTCTATTTATTACCTCGAAGCTATCATAGACTTGGAGTCTAAATAAGACTTGGAGTCTTGCTTTTTTACCCTCTCTCTTCAATAACTACACTGTCACATCAGCAAAATACAATAAATAGGAGTGTAATAAATAGGTTTAGACTTTATGATAGAGTCTGCATTGTGAGTGCCCTTACATAAGCATTACACGAGCCTCGCTAAAGAAAAGAGGGCGTCGCTGTTTTCCCAATCAGCTTAAATAAGCGTTACGCGAGCCTCGCTAAAAGAGAAGGGGCGTCGCTGTTTCAAAAAAAACACCTCTCTTAAACAAAAAGCGAGCCTCGAGAGTCAAGTATCAAGAAATGAATAGCACCTCCACAAAACAACACCACAAGTTGTTTGCTTCTGACCACAGAGAGATATACAATCAATAAAAATAATAAAATTACAGGGAACCATCATCACCCTCAATCAACATCAAATCATCCAAACCCTCGATACCCTCCTCAAATCTTATATCCACCGGAACTATGGGTCCCCACAACAGAGGAGCTGCAGGAACAATCGGAAGTTCCTCAGGCAAAACCCTTGCCCTGTACATATATCTACAATTTACATCACTAACTTCCGAAGGTTCCTCTTTCGGGACCACAAGTGACCCATCCGATCCAAGATCTAGTTGGCTTCGCCCAAACAGATAATCCAGAGCCATGTTCTCATCGATATCATCGTCAACAACAGCTTGCGCGGACAAAGAAGAACCAAACAAATACCGTCTAGCCTGTCGATCAGTATAATCTGCCTCGCGCCAAAAACGACTCGATCTGCTATTGTTCAAATCGTACCTCCGCACCTTCGGCCACCAAAAGCGTTCAAAAGACAGCGAAGGGTGTTTAAACCTAGCCCGAGCCCACGATTCACCAGTAATAAAAACATCCTGATAATTCAACGTGAGAGGCGTCACGTCATACACCTCAAGCACGGTTCCATCAGGAACCTGCATTGTCAAATAACCAAAACAAAATAACAGTATTCTACATCAGCAACTTCACCTCGCAAAAGTTACAAGACAATTTTCTTTTACAATCATCCCCATCAGCTCACATGACACACCTGCTCGGGATTCAAACTCTCCTCCGCTGCAGCTTCGTCGGTAGCAGCAGCCTCGCTAGAAGGAGCAGCCCCCGCCTCCGCCTGGTCACCAACAGTAGCTCCGGTTTCAGTTACCTCCTCAACAGCAGTCAACAAAGTGGCAAGTGTTTCCCCGACCAAGGGAACCTCTGCGACCGACGAAACGCCCTTGGAGCCATGCGCAGGTGCAGTCTTGGAGCTTCCAGCAGCGTCATCAGTCGCCGTCGGCGAAGGCATCGCGTCCCTCCGAGCCTACAAAAGGAAATCGAAGAAGCCGACACAAATATGAATGCCGTTATTTCCCACTTAGCAAGTAAAATAAAAAACCAACTTTACACCAACACCACATACCTGACGGGTAGCTTCCGCTGCCTCCTCGAAGGCAAGAGCGCGTCCACCTCCATCGATCCAAAACCTTCGGAGCAAACGCATCGCGCAGTTCCAAACCTCCGCATCATCAACCTTCATTTGACGAACCATGTCAATAGTTGGGAAGACATGGTTCGGCTTTCTGATTTTCCGAAGGTGCTCGCAGGCAGCTTGGCGAAGGGTCCCGGCCATAGCCAAAGCTCCGGCGTAACATCCGAAGTCGGCTGCATTATCAACCAAAGATCTGAAAACATCCAGCTCATTTTTAATCCAAGCTTCGAACGCCGCAGCATCAACAGCAGGTAACGGTTCCCTAGCAGAACCACCGGCCTCAGTCAAGCAGGTGTCAATTTTAATTTTAACCTCTCCCATGCTTTTCCGCCAAGCCTCGGAATGAGAAGCCAACTCAGTGGACAGCTCCTGTACGCGACTGTTCGCAGCTAACAAGTCCTTGTCTTTCTGTCGGCAAGCATCCAGGAGTTCAGTATTACTATTTGTAACCTCCTGCGCTTCCTCTCGGGACTTCTTAACCTTCTCTAGAGCAGCTTTGAGCTCAATCTCCTTATTCTCCAAGCTCCGACGAAGGTCCTTGTTATCCTTCTCGACTTCAGCCAATCGGTCATTCAAAAAATGAAGATTATAACCCGCCCTCCGGCGCGCCGAGCGGTTCAAGAGCATTAACTCAGCCACCTTGACATTGATGTCATCATGGAGTTTATCCAAGGGCTCGTTGGCCAGGCGAAGCTCCGCTTCGGGCACACAAATGCGGCTGAACACCCGACCCAGAAAACGCCTTTCCTCCGGAGCACACTGCAAGTGGCACTCTCGAAGGTCCGGACTTGTGAAAAGCTCGGTCGACGGATCAGAAACCCCAAGCTTCTTAGCAAAGTAAGGTAGGCTCGATCGGCTAGCCTCGCCATATGGTCTCTTCCCGGGGGTCCGCTCAGATTCAAGATCACCAGTAAACTCGAAACCATTGACCCATAAGTGCGACCCAGCAAACTCGGGAATTGACCCTCGCGGAGGACTCTCTGGCTCAAAGTCCCGAATGATATCATCAATGCTTCGAGCAGCTTCAGCGTCAGCGCTCGACGAAACTATCGCTTTACCACGATCATCACCAATCGACACTTCTTCGTCCGAGTCGCCCTCGCTGCCGGAGGTGTCACTAGTGCTTTCACTAGAATCATCCTCAGAGCCAACCTCCTTCTCTGCCCCTTTCTCTTCCTCCCTTTCTTCTTCATCAGAGGAAGCTTTGTCATCAGATATCTGAATCAAAGCCCCAATCCCGCCGACGCGCGGTACACGCCCAACGACCTTAGAAGCACCTCGGCCGCCCGACACTGGCATGACGGCCGAAGAAGAAGAAGTACCAACAGCGCCAGACGTCACAGCAACCTTCGTCGCTAGCGTTTTGGTTCGACCGCCAGCGCCGCCACGACCCCGACCTCGACCCCTCTTTGGCCGCGAGGCAAGCCCTTTCTCCTCAACGGTGGCGCGCTTCCTTTTCTTCGGCGCGTCATCGCTCGAAGGTGCGGGCCAGTCTTCATACTGGATCCCAAGAAGGTCGAAAAGCCTGTTTACACGACCTCCGCTGCCCACCGAGCTATGGATAGCCTTAACCTCCAGCGTAGAGAGCTTACCAACAAGATCTTCTGCCCTCTGCTGAACCCGCTTGTAGACCGCTGTGACGCCATCCTCTCGTTGAGGAAACTTCTTAAGGACAACTTCCCAAACCTTGTTCAACTCCACCTTTGGTTTCTTCAAACCCCTACCCTCGTACTTAGGGTCATCTTCAACCGCAAACCAAATCTGCTTCCGGCTAAGCGGCAACGCCTTAGCACAGCAATACTCCTCGACCAGGTCGCGAGCACACTCGAGCGCGCAACAACCCTCAAACAGTCAACTGAAGCATGCGCCTCGGCATTCATCTTAGCCTCCGCACTCACGTCACCAAGTGGCGGAAGGTCGCCACAAAGTTCAGCTACGCCGTCAAGCTTGTAATAGAACCAAAACTCCTGCCACCCGCTGGTCCACTTGTTCTTCTGAGCTTGTACTGGCAACTCGGACCCAGCACGATGGCAAAATGTGTACACTGCGAACTGGCCAAGGCTGCTCTCACCTTCGCCACCCACTATCTTCCGAGGCTGCATATGCACTCGATGGGTACGAACAAAACCCTCGACGTGAGGGACGACGCCCTGAGAGCGGCACACCCAGACATACACTGAAAGCTTCGTAAAACACGATGGCGTCAGCTGGTGAAACCTCAAATTGAACCTCTGTAGAACCGAACTCACAAAGGAGTCAACAGGGAAGCGCAATCCAGCCGAAAAGAACTCCTTGAACACCACGACCTCATCAGCGTCCGGCTTCGGCACAGTCTCCCCAGCACTGGTTCTTGCCTTTCCGCCCTCAATCCAACCTCGCTTGACATAAGTCGCCAGGTCCGAACTACAGACTCGGCTAAGGCCAAACTCGAAGGTTATCCCTTCATCCGAGGCAGTCGGAGTCACAGCGCGAGAGGTCTGCTTCAACCTAGCCATCTCTTCAGCCGACTATAACCTCAAACAACGAGCGCATATCTCAACCTTCGCGCACAAGCTAAAACAAACCTTCACTACAAGCAAGTCGCAGCAGCAGGTTAGCTATAGCAACAAGAGGGCATGAGTTCAAATCGACCACCAACCCCACCCTTATATAGGCAAGGGCACGGACCATCCAACCCGACAAACTCGGCACGAATCCCAAAAAAAATGCGGCACAGAAAATGAAACGGACCTCAAACACCGCAAGCAAAAGCAAACGGGCCGGCCCACAAGCAGCCGCAGGCGTCGCTGCCGAGGAACACTGTTCATTTCCAAACAAAGGCGCTGCTTGGGCCTAAGATCAATCGTTTTTAGATCCAAGCCATCGAGGGGCTACTGTTGGGGGAAAGAACCCTCGGCAGTGACGTCGCGCGGGCTGAGTCAGAAAGCGACCCTCGCAAATGCCCTGTTTCCCTTTGAGAAAACCCTCGTCGCCTGATAAGCCCTCGGACCCTTTTTCTAACCCTCGAGCATTGGCCCGGCCCTCGGGATGATTAACAATTCTTGCAGGTTAAAGGCGTGCGGAATATTGAAAGCGACCTTCGCGCGTCCCACACGCCCTCGCCAGGAGGCTCAGGCTCCACGGATGGCGAACGGACGCGGACCTCGCGATTGGAGGGATGATTCCGCGAGCCGGAGATCGACCCTCGCGTTCTCGCGAGGGTAAACGCGAGCCGGGTGGCGGCGGATGCATGAGGAGGGCAAGCTAGGGTTTCAGCACGTTGTGTGCTTGTACGATTTTGCCCTTCCGGTTGTGTGCTTGTACGATTTTGCCCTTCCGTTGTATAGCGCTGAGGAATCTTTCTTGTACCCTTTTGTAATTTGGTCAGCGCCCTTTGGTATCCCCTATAAATACCAAAGGGTAAACAGTGTAATGGGCACGGTTTGTCGGGAATAGAGCCACAACATCGCTGTTCCCGTTTCCTTTGTACCTTCGTTCGGTTCTGACGACTGGCCACCTTCGCCACTCCCCTGCACGTGTGCGGAGGTAGGGCAAGCGTGTTACCAACAAGAAGCTTGTCGAACCCATCCACACTTGGATCCGTAGGCACCGCCCTCCTCATTGTGCCTGCCACCGCCGAAGCTCGGGCCTCGACCTCCCATCACTAGGTGTGCTCTCCTGGAATCAAATCTAGAGTGGAGGAGGGCGGAGGGCGCCGGATCTGGAGCTACAGGTGGTGGAGGGGCGCCGTCGCTATGGTGTGGCCTCCTATGCAGGATCTAGAGCGGAGTGATATAGAGGTGGTGAAGTTAGATCTCGCCCAAGCCGAGGAGAAGCCACCAGGGTGGACGCCACCTCGCCAACGTCGTTGGCGGTCATATGCTAGATCCTCACTCATCGCAGCTGAGGTGGATTTGGTGCCCTAGCAGGGAAGGAGCGTGCGTCGGCCACAGGGAGAGGAGCGCGCGGTGCCTGCCGCGCACAGGAGTGAGAAAGAGGGGTGAGAATCACTACTGGAAACTTGAAATTCCCTCACGGTGCACTACCGTCAGGGAAAATAAAAATATTGACATAAAATGTCCTTTTATATACTCTGAGCATGATACGGGGTTAATATGGGCCAATCAAATAGTAAGCGGGGTCGGCCTTATTATCAGAGGCAGATAATTTGTGACTAGTTGCATAAATAAAACTGTTCATCTCCGTAACGCAACGCTTCCATGAATAAAATGACTTTCTTTGAAAATCCACTTTTGCGAGCCAGGAAATTTCTCAAACACCTCCGTAAATAAAACAACGCATACATCAATCACCACGGGACGATACAATACAAACCGTCATAATTTTTTTAGCAGGAAGTTAATATTAGAGTTAACGAGAACCATATATATATATAGAGCAGGTTGTACATCAAATGCACCCACCTAACCTGAGCATATAGCTATTATTTATTTATATATATATATATAAATAAAAATACCACATTTATAAAATTAAATTAAAAGCGCATGCCTTGATTTTCTATCTAATTAACCATCCAATGCACGTACAAAAGCTTTGCCAGAGATATTGGTGCTGCCACAGAAGATCCTGAGCTAGCTAGCGGGTTTGTGATGACTTGTAGGTGTGTGAGACGTGAGACGTGAGAGAGTGACGGTGACCCCACCCAACCCATCTCACACGTACGGAGTACTCTCTCGGGCTAGCTAGAGCTCCTCATCGCCATCGCCATCGCCCTCAACAGTTTGTGAGCTCTGACCACCAGTCTTCTTCTTCTTCTTCCTCTCTGGCCTCTGCTCTCCGCCAGCCACCACCATCTCTTTTGCCTTTTTCTTTTGCCTCCTCTCCTCGTCTCCTTCTCCACTTGTCCTCCTCGTCTTCTAGAGTTGTCTTCTCATCAAACCCTATAAAAGGCGCCCCAGTCCTACTCCCCGTCTTCCCCAGCACAGCTAATAACTCCCTCTCGAGTCTCGATCATCTCTCCGGCGGCCCTCGCTTCGATCCATCTCCTCCACTACGTACTGCTCAAAAAAAGAAGAAGAAAAAATCCTAGCTAGCTAGTTTCTTGGCGTGCGTACATATATATGATAATGGAGATGGTGCTGCAGCAGAGTGCTGCCGGCGGCGGCGGCGGCATGATCCTCCCAGGCGTGGGCGTGGCGGCGTGCCGGCGGTCGTCGGGGCCGATCAGGCCGGCTGCCACGGCGCCGATGATGGCGAAGCAGGAGAGGCAGGAGGAGGAGGAGGCTGACGACGATCTGCAGCAGCGGCAGGCGGGCGCGGAGGACGAGGCGCTCCTCCGGCGCGGGCCGTGGACGGTGGACGAGGACCTCACGCTCATCAACTACATCGCCGACCACGGCGACGGCCGCTGGAACGCGCTCGCGCGCGCCGCCGGTACGTACATACACACGCCGCCGCCGACGATCGCCGTTCTATATTCCCGTGTGTGCATCATCGTCGTGCATGGCTGCAGCTACCAGCTTTCCGGCCGCGCGACCGGCCGGCGGCGGCATGATGCATGCATGTACCCGTATCCGTATTTCTGCTAGCAGTAGAAAAGAAAAGAAAATTAGGATTGCAAGAGGCCGGATTATCGGACGATCGATCGGTCGCGATTAATAAGTTCTTCGTGGCGGATTATTGTTGCGTCCTGCAAGTTGCCAATTTGTATGTCATCGTCGTCGTCGTCGTCGCCAAGTAGACGAATACGAATAATACGGAATTCGAATATAAAAAACTCCGGCGGCATGCAGATGATGCAGATGGATATCATGAGGTCGTCTCTATCGTCTCCGGTCCGGTGTGCTGACGGCTGACGCCACCGGAGATGGATGGATAGATAGGTGGACGGATCACGGATGGATAGAGTAAAGTAATCATTGCCGCCACGCCACCACCCATCATATGCATCCACCACCGCTATCAGAATTCAGAAGGGGACTATTAGCATGCATATATGACATAAGCAATGTGCTCAATCCAATATAAATATACTAAACATACAAGTTGCATGCCCATATGTTTGTTTGTTTGTTTTCATTACCATTTTAATTGAACTTTGGGTGTATATTTATACAAATATTACATAATTGCAGGGCTGAAGCGGACGGGCAAGAGCTGCCGTCTGCGGTGGCTCAACTACCTGCGGCCGGACGTGAAGCGCGGCGACTTCACCGCCGACGAGCAGCTGCTCATCCTCGACCTCCACTCCCGATGGGGCAACCGGTAACTAATCACCTAATCAAGTTAACTCGCATATATATATAATAATTCCTTGCTTCTTCCTTTCTAATTACTATGACTTCTGTGTCAATTTAGCCTATTTTTGCTTTAGCTTACCGACCAGAATTAACAATCCTACTTTTTAGCCGTAAAATAGTATTTTTCTACCGCAAAAATCGTCAGCCAAACAAACCCATCATCATTTAAGTCAATTTAATAAATTTTCCCATCTATTTAATCAAATTTAAGTCAGTTTAGTTCTGACCAAATCTAGAGTAGTTGGCATCGTTTCTTTCACTTTCTTTCCGAGTCGGAAGTGGTATACATTCAAAACCTAGTTTAGTTTATAATCCTATCCAAACCCATCATCATCACTAACGTAACCAGCACACTCGATCGGCCAGCCAACCGCACGTCGACACGTGTGTGGCACTCGCAGCGCAAAGTGACGCGATCGACGCACCGCCGATTTTTTGCCAAGACGCCAGCCAATCTGAAAGCAGCGGCTGATCGATGATGGCATGCAAACGAGTGGTGGGCGGCGCCGCGTGCAGTACGTGCGTCGTACGCCGCCGCGCGCCATGTCACGCACGCTAACCCTGTTCCGCCACGTGGGTGCTGACGTGGACGTGTCGACCGACCCCACACAATATAAGTAGTGTGTCACCGGTACGGTGTGTGTGCCCGACGTGACACGTACGCACAGTACGTGTAGTCGAGCGGGCACACGGCTACACTGTCGTACTACGTACTACTAGTTTAGAATCTGCACGCTTCTTCTTTTCTTTCTTTTATGTTGTTTTAGCTTTAATTTATTCCAAATTAGTTACAGTATTCTATAAGTAACCAACCATTGATGAATAACTAATTAACCTATAATTGTTGTACGGTCGCAGGTGGTCCAAGATCGCGGCGCACCTGCCAGGGCGGACGGACAACGAGATCAAGAACTACTGGCGGACGCGGGTGCAGAAGCACGCCAAGCAGCTCAACTGCGACGTCAACAGCAACCGCTTCAAGGACGCCATGCGCTTCCTCTGGATGCCGCGCCTCGCCGAGCGCGCAGCCGCCGCCCAACAGCACCACCCGTCGTCGTCGGCGTCGTCGTTGACCCCCTCCTGCGTGGCGGCCGCGGCGGCGGCGCCACCGGCCTCCTCCACCGTGCTGAAGATGACGACGCAGCATCAGCTGGTGGACACCGTCAGCAACAGCAACACCAGCAGCAGCTGCTCCCCCAGCAGCGCCGTCACCACGGCCGCCTGCAGCTCCTCCTGCAGCTCGCTCACGTCCGAGTCCGCGCACGATGCCGCCGCCGCCGTGGAGCCGCCGGCCGCGCTGACGGCCATGGCCGCCGCCGACGATGACTACTGGTGCGCCGCGCCGACGACGACGATGCAGCAGCAGACCGACCACTACGACTTCTGGTCCACGGCGTCCGCGCTGCAGCACCTCACCGCCGACCACCACTGCTTCCAGCCGCACCACCACCAGGCCGCCGACCACGACCTCACCGGCTGGGTGCAGGGCTTCTCCGACGACGGCATCTTGTCCGCCGGCGGCTCCTCCTCGTCGGACAACCTCTGGAGCCTCGACGACATCTGGAGGATGCAGTGATCCGATACGATACATAATAATACGTCATTTTTTTTTTGTTTTTGCATGCATGCATTGGGATCGATGATCAAAAAATGGTCAGTCACATATTCAAATTGGGTACGGTGTACGGTACTGTAGGACGGACGATATACAGCAGCCCGGGAGAGGCGACCAAAAGATGAGAAACGTGCTCTTCAATTTGTTTTTCGTGTTAATTAGTTCTGACTTTACTTATCATCATATAGATAGTAGAGCTATATACTAGTGCTAGTATATACATATATATTTATACGCACACACTCTCTGCGAAAGTTGATATTTCTTCTTCTTTCGTTTCAGTAGTTACCTCTGTTTTTCTTTTTTTGGTGGCAAGCTAGCTACTAATTTGTTCCTTCTTTCCTTTCAAGGGGTTTTCTATTATTTTCCCCCCTTTTTCCCTTGTATGTAGTACTGGATATATATGTATATGTTAAAAGAGTGAGAGATCGACGAGCAATGTTAAATTAAATTGTATGATAATGATATGTCTCTGTTTTTATTTTGAGAATTGATATGTCTCTGCTTTACTACGACCCATAGTTTTCAGCTGCGCCGATGATTGAGTGGCACTCAGACTACCATGATGACACGGACCTTTTGGACAAGTTGAGTACGTCATCGATCGACAAGACTCCATATCGAAATGGCCGGGGCCCCTACCTAAACCTGCATGTATATCCACGTAGCCATCAGTTCCGCAAATGTGGAATAAACAAAGCAGGCTTTGCAAACACCCCTACCTAAACCTAAAGTGCCTAGGACAACAACACAATCAAGCTAGTTGCGAATCTTATGATTGCAGATGTGGAATAATAATTGTCGCCACGTAATTAAAAACACTAAAAAAGGAGATGGCGAAACCATCGCAGATGCTTTTTTTTCTATTGGAAAAGTACGCTTGAACCACACCCCACTACTAAAAAAAAAAGGCCTCTTTAGCCCCGGGTATGCCAACCGGGGCTAAAGGTCCAGAGACGAAAAATAAATGTGTGTTGTGTGAGATTTAAACTCAGCACATCTCGCCTCAGGCATGCTTACCAACTGAGCTACGCAACCCACGTGATGTGGTTCTGGATGTTTTCCTTTTGAATCCACTCGTGAAGGACCTTTAGCCCTGGTTGCTAACATCAACCGGGGCTACAAGGACCTTTAGTCCCGGTTGGTACCACCAACCGGGGCTAAAGATTCACCTTTAGTCTCGGTTGGTGTTACCAACCGGGACTAAAGGTCTTTAGCCCCGGACACAATTTTTGGCCGAGATTAAAGCTCAATTGATAGATCGTCCAAAGGCATGTTCTCTAGTAGTGCCCTAAGATTAAGAAATACACACCGGGTGCGCGCCTGGATCTATGGCTTGTAGTTGGTGGCGTCCTTTTCCTGACCTCTGGCGTCTAGCTCCTCCGGCGGGGTGGATCCCGCCCTCTTAGGATTGGATCTGCCTTCCTCCGCCCTGATCTGCCTGCTGTGGGTGATGGCGTGGCACCTCCACCACCTCACCCATACGACGTGCAGGCGGGGATGCCTGGCGTGCGGAGGGTTGCACACGCGATGGCTAGAACAACCGTGGTCGGATGCCCTCCTTCGCCCTGGATCTATTGCTTTGCTGCTGGTGGCGCGGTGCTTCTCTCCCTTTGGTGTAGTGTCTCTGGATGCATGGTGCTCTCAGTGAAAGCTCAGTCCGATGGTGGTCGGGCGGACGATGGTGATGCCTTTGGCGCCACATACCTCCCTAGAGGCGTTATTCTTCGAGCCTCATGCCCCTGTGTCCCCTGTGTTGGATTCTGGGCAAAAGCCTTTCCTTAGACCTCTAAGGCCAGCGGCGACAACATCCATGTCACTACTACGGGCATCTTCCTCTTCCCAAAGGTGTCGCTGAAGAATTGACCTAGTTCCCGTCGTCGGTTCCTCAAGGAGTGCCCTCACTATATCTGTGTTGTGCTTTATTTCCACTCGTATTGGTATGTCCTGCAGCTGTTGGCCTCGCCGGATTTGTTGTCGTGGATATTGTAGCAGATGCTTTGCCGCTACTGCTTCTCCCTCAGTTGATGCTTACTCCGTATTAGCTGTGGGGTGAGTTCGTTGGCCGATGCTTTGTCGTTGGCCACCTCTCTGGCACATGCTTTGATGCCAAGAATGACCTGGCCCTTCCCCGCTACGGATGGTTTGTCGTAGTGGGGTGTCTTATGGTTTGTTGGCGGATGCTTTGCTGCTGTTTGATTCGTTGGCGAATGCTTTGTTGCAGTTGCTGCTGGATGGTCTTCTGTGTAGACGACCTCTGCACTGTCATATCTTTTTTTTTTCTTATAGGCCCAGTTTGTAGGTGTTAGGTGTCGTGAGCCGTCGCTCTCTTTAATATCTTTTTGTTGTTCTTACGGGGTGTTTGCTTCCTACCCCTAGAGTTTAGCCACTAAAATTTAGTCACTTTTAGTCACTAAAGTTCCAAACATCCCCACTAAAAGTCACTTTTAACACTACAACTCTAGTGATGTCCACTAAACTTTAGTGACTAAACTCTAGGGGGTGGGAACCAAACATCCCCTTAGTTTCTATTCCAGGTCACTCGTCACTAGCTTAGTGGTTCGTAATCTGTGGTACGAAGGTTCTCTCCTAACTACTTCGTGTAATCTCTCTGTTTAATAAAAAAACGGCTATATTCTGGGATCACGAAAAAAAGCTTTGCATTTTTTGTGATCTGCGGGAATACAGCCAAGCGGAGAAGCCTGGTCCCTTCTCGATCGTGTGTGAATTGAAATCCAGCACACGCAGCGCTCTTGCACCGGTCGGCCATCAGCCGGGCGGGCGGCCGCCGCCGGCGGCGGCGTAGTACGACAGGATTTGAAGGGGCTTGGAGCCAGCCAGCCAAGTCCGGCCGGGCCCCACCGCGTGGTCACTCACTCCCACACGCAAGGAGGAGGAGAGGAGAGACGAGTCGATCGAGAGAAGACGCACGTGCCGGTAGTGCGCCGTCCACGTCCATCCAGCCGGGACTCGACTGCGCGGAGTCCACGGGTGGTCCCGGCCCCGCCGTCCACAGTCTAGACGCCGACACGTGGCCGGCCACGCCACGTACGCACGCATCGGCCGGACGGACGGACCCTGACGGAGTGACGGCCGCTCGCTCCGGCTCCCGCGGTCCCGCCCGCCCCGCCGTCCACGTCAGGGCTGCGACCGGCGACTAGTCGCGTCGTCGGACCGGCCTACTACTGCTTACTGGCACCATGCATGCATTAGACTGATCGACAGCCCATTGATTAGTGCGTGATTAGCTGCGCTAATCATTGCTCCGTCGATCGACGGGCCACTATATATATATAGTACGCGTCCCGCCGGCGACGTCCACCGTCGCTGTTGCGCCACCGTCGTCGTCGCTGTTGCGCCACCGTCATCTTCGGAGGCGGGCGACGAAGACGACGTCGCTGTTGCGCCACCGTCGTCGTCGTCGCGGATGGTACTGCGGGCCCACTATATATACGTACGTGTACGTCCGGGGGTGAGGGGCCGCCGGCGACGACCGAACCGATCGACGACGGGCTGATCGACCTCTCGATGGGCTTCCCCCTCACGCGCGCGCGGAGGAGTTGGAATTTGGGCGATGCATGCATGCATAGGGCCGGCGTACGTAGTACGTGCGTCCGTGCACACGCTGCCTGCGGTCTACGTACGCGAGCGAGAATTCACTTTCGTTTGCTCCGTATAATATGGTGGTGTACGTATCCACTAACTGTCAAGTACTGTACGTCCAGATCGAGAGAGATGCGTGTGTACAGATGCTTGCAGGGAGAGCGAGCGAGCGAGCGAGTGTGTACATGTATGTGTACGGCTATCGTAGCTAGCGTACAACAGAATTTGTATTGGTTCATATATTCGTGGCCGCGTGCACTGCACGTACGTACGCACGCGTAATTAGAGAGGGCACGACTCTGTGTGCGCGTGTGTGTGGACTGACTGACTGACAATGCATCCACAGTAAACTTACGTACAAGTGGCATATATTTTTATTTCTCGTGCAAATCTGAATTTTATCTTCATTTTTTTTTAAAAAAAATCTTACTTACAAAATTGTTACATCAAAGTCGTCACATTGTAGACGACCTTATCAAAGTCGTCACATTGTAGACGACCTTACATGTTAAGACCTACAAAATGCAACGAGCTCCTCCAACGAACTGGTGTCCACGTCACCTCTATTTTCCTCCTCCCTTCGATCTTCCAACGATCTAGATCTCTTGAATCCGATTCGATAGGAAGTGGCTTCTCCTGCTTCTGATGCAATACTCGTCTTCTACTCTACTTCTCCGGCTTCATGTTCGAATCTAGAGAACCAATATATACTGCGGCTCCCGCTTCTCCTTCAAGATCCAGAAAAAAAATCTGTATCTCTCCTCTTCCTCTCCGTCTCGATCTCTCCCGAAGCGGCGGCCACAGGGCGACGGCGCCGGGCGGCACGGCGGGCGCCGCCCTCCTCCTCCACCTCCACCTCCTCCCCTTCCTTTTCCTGTTCCTCCTCCTGCTTCCCTCCCTCCTCCCTCTCTCCCACGTTCTCTCCCGAGGGAGCGGCGGCGGGCGCCAGGCGACGCGCCCCTTGCAGGGGCGCGCCGGCGCGGGTGGGGCCTGGCAGCCACCCTCCCTCTCCTCCAACCTCCTAGCGGGCTCCTCAACACTCGCTCCTCTTCCGGTGTGGCCACTCCGGCCTGCGCAGCCGCTCCCCACGCCCACCTAGGGTTTCGTCCCGCCGTCGCCGAGTCCCGGAGCGTACGACCTACGATGCGGCGGCCCTCGCATGAGCGCTACTCCGGTGCTGCAGCTTCCAGGTACATTCGGGTCATGGCTCCTGTACCCTTTCCCTCGTTGGGGAGTTGTTGTCGATCTGTGCTTGCGGACGACTCCACCCTCTATGGTCTTCCGACTCTGCCCCTGTCCGATTAGCACCCCCTCCATGTTGCTGCTCCCATGGCACCCCTGCTTGGGCCGCGGTCGTCCGCAACCACCAATCTGATTTGGGCCTATCGCATGTCCGCCCGACCCTGCAAGGAGCCTGGAACTTGAAGCAGTAAGCTTCATGCGTGCCTCGTGGATTCAGCAGCAGTTTGGGTTGAAGTGCATTGTTCCAGCTGCCCAGGTGGATGTCAAAAATATTTCATTCGTTTAGATGTGGTTTAGTACGTGCTTGCCTCTCAACAATATTTCATTCGTGTTAATTGAATTTGGCTTCTTTTCAAATTAATGTGTACGCACATCTGCATGATCACAGCTACATAACAACTTATGTGAGAAATTTTAAAAATGATTCCTATGTGCATAGAGTTTTCTTTTATTGCAACCTTGATCAAGAAGTTTATATTCAAAAAATTGTTCTCCTTTATTCCCTTGTCAGGTGAAGGAGAGGTTTAGATAAATCTGTAGGATGGAGAAATCATAAGTGGTTCTACATAATTGATACTAGATTTGTTCACTTTGGTATGTTCTTCTGTAATAATGCCATATTGCTCTTCATGTTTACTGAAGATGGTAACTGATTTGAAGCATTATTTTTCTCTGAACGACACTTCGCTAAATCTCATTACTATATTGTTAACATGCGCAGTAGCAGTTGATGTCATGGACAGTCAGGTGCCATTTTACTATCAGTTGTGTTGCACTTTTCTTGATGCATGAACTTAAAAGTATAATCAACAAGGTCTGTTATTCTTACCATCGTCGAAGCTATTTTAGATATGCAACCTTATAATTGGTGCAGTGGTTGTGTCCTTCAGTTATGTTGACTGTGTGCTAACAAATAACACGTGAAGTCAGAATATAATGGCATCGTTAACACGTGAAGTCATTAGCGACTGGGATGGTCCACGCCCCTCCCCCTCGCGCCGCAACGCCGAGGCGACGACGCCTCCTGCTGGCTGCTGCGCGGCGACGCCATGGATCCCCTCGCGAGCAGTGCGATTCAACCCCCTCTCCCTCTATCCCCGCACAGGTGAGCCGTCGTAGCCTCGTCTCTTCCTTCCTTCCCTCTCTCTCTCCCCCAGTGCTGCCTTCTTCCAACGATTTGCGTGTGCTCCACGAAACCCTAGCCACCTTAGGGCGGAGGGCATGGCGTGGCCGGCTCACGGCGATGGCCGCACTACGGTGCCCGCCCTCCAGCACACCGGCGGCCGATGTCCCCTCTGCAGCGCGTGTCCTTCTCTCTCGCTCGCTCGTGGGGTGCCGCAGCGGCCGGACCCTCGCGGTGCCCACCCTCCAGCGCGGCAGTGCCCTGACGCGCACTTCACGTGCAGCTCTCTATCGTCTCTCTTTCTAGATATGGCATATGCTTTTGGGGATTTTCATGCTTCTGTGCAGAACAAGAGGTTGGTGAGACATTTTTAGGCCTTCCATGTCCTATGTATGCGGTTTAGTTCTTGTGTGCAGACCTACGACTGGATGAGCGGATTGTTGCGGTCAAGGTTTCAAGATGGAAATGAGCTGAACCAACACCAACCCTTGATGCGATGGTGAGGGTTGCTCTCCATGCTTCATTATTGTTACCATGCTCCAATTTTAGCATGCTGAATTGGGATTCCTGTACAGGTTTATTTGTGCGGACAGATTGATATATGTTCGCTGCCTGTGTCTCTTCCGGACATTTGAATTTTATAGGCAGTTGGTTTCATACTTGGCTATGTTCTTCTACCTTTTTTTTTTGCAGATGCAAGGTTTCAAAGGAGAGTCAAATACTTACTAAAGTGTTATCGATCAGGTACAGATGACATACTACACATCTGGAATATCTGATTCTAACATTTTAATGATAGACAAATATCAAGGAAAATGGCGTATTTATGTTTTTTTTTTCCTGTTTTCCCCATTTAAGTGAACAGAGATGCACCAGATGAATACTGAATCAAAAAAAAAAATGTAAGCATTCTACGTTGCCGAACCACTAAATTGGTGCAGGGCAGCAACAAAGTGCAGAGACATGAGCCTACGCTGAAGGGATGCCAAGAGGTCAGTTTTACAGGCACCAACTGAAGGTCTTATTTTCCATACCAACTAGAGCATGCCATTATTTGCAATTACCTTGGTACAGTCGATTTATCTAATTATTTACAAGGATCAAAGGGACCTGCTCCTTTTATTGGCTAAATTTGTAAAAAAAAATGCCTGTTGCTGGACTATAGGCTAACAATATTGGACATCAGTCTGGTTGGTGGATGGTTACATATCATCAAAAAAGGTAAAACAAACACTCTTCGTACGAAAAAACTCAGCTTTGCAAATTCTAGATGTTTTTATTTCTTTTATTATGTAGTCTGCTTCAGAAAATATATTTCTATTATTAGTCAATTTGATTGCTTTAGAAGTTCCTTCTCTCATTCTCAACAATACTAATGTGCACTGCTCATATAGATGTAATGGTTTCATTTTAAAAAAAATGCTGGCCACAATGGTTCAAACTTGCTTGATGTTGTCTCTCCTGCTATATATGTTGCTTGATTATGAGGTTTACTGCTTCACCTATTTGACTATTTCAGTCTAATTACATTGCATGTACACATATCAGCGTTTATAGGTGTACTTGCTAATAATCGATATTGCCCTGTACTATGATACATGCCACTTTTCCTACAAGGTTTAGTCACTGAAAAGCATTATTATTCTTTTGTGCAGTATTTCTTTCTTTAATGAATATAACGAGTGCGTGCTAAAAGGCTCCTGCAAAAAAAGGGTTGATCCTTATTCTTTGTTGCAGTAGTTCTTTGTCTGTTGTGGGTGCACCAAAAAGCATGTACACTATCGTCGGGCAACGAATTTCAGTGTGCTCTCTTTCCATTTCCTTAAATTCATGCTTATGTAACAGAATGATTTAGGCTTTTTGAATTAATGATTTCCTCCCTTGTTTATGTCTTCTGCTTTGTTAACATTCCCATGTTTGTGCAGCAACCTCAATATTCAGATTAATTTATCCTGGATCAGTTCAGGTTTCATAACGCCTGCCTGAGGTAACATAATGTTTTTACACTTCCTGTACCACTATATGTTTATTTTTCAAAAAAAAAGCAGACGGTTTCCATTGTTCAAACTTACGTGTGAAAAAACATCTCTTTCAGATTTTGTTATGGCCTTACAACCCCTCCCCCCCCCCCCCCCCCGCGCCATAGTATACCTACCTAAATAAATCTTAACCTTCTGCATTATGCTGTACAGAGATACATGATAGGACCATAGCCTCCCTAAATAGACAGGTCACTTATACATTCCTGACCAGTTCCTAGAAAGTATAAGATAGCCCCTCTAAATTTTTAGAATGGTAGGCCATCTAATTTCCGACTATCTTCTGTATGAGGTAACTGTCACCATAGTCAATTGGTGTATGGTTTAAATCATCTGGTCAAACGATATGAAACAATTATCTTGTCAAATTTATTATTTCCACTATATTGTAGTCTAATTAATGTGGGTAACTGACCTCTCAAATTTGTTTTTATAGCCAGTGAAATACTTCCACGTTACTAATTGTTGCATAAATATTTTTTTCTTAAAAGTTTGATGACTAAACATTTTTTGCTTCCAGTTTATTTCAACAGAATAGATAGGGTAAAGCTACATCTTCCAATTGATACCTAACTTACGATGACAACTTACAATTTGTGTATATAATTTTGCTTCCTGTTGCAGGTAGTAAATAGTGATTGTGCCTGCAAGTCAAGTACCCCTCCTCCATCTTTCTTGTTTCTTTCTCATCCTCTCAGCCTGGTTGGTTCCAATTGATCCTTTACATTTAGCTCCCAACATTTACAGATCAAAGTTGATTTTCAAAGATCTCTAACTCAATATTTTGTTACCTTCATGGCATCCTCGTGTGACATCAACATGTCTTGTATCCATTTTTACAAAATAGTCGAAAATCGACTTCTTATTGCTGCCCTAATTTTATCATGCATCACTCTTGCTTCTATGATTTAGCAAAGACCACATTCTGCCTCCAGTTCTGTTGAAGATCTATCATTCCTTTATAATGGCAACAACATTTCAAATGAAGCTATTGGCATTACTAAGGATTCTAATCTGGATAGAATCAGCTAATCTCTAGATCTGTTAAAAAAGGTAGTTTGCCCATGTGAGCCTATTTCTTTATGATCACATACATATAAATAGTGGTGGCAACCGGCAAACACATAACTTTGTATCCTTGATTTTTTAGAAGCACTGAACAAATAATTAACAAACAGTATCCTCAATATGTTATCCAATGGGTTAGGTTTTAGTTTTTATTATCTTTCTGCCACATGATTCAGTACATGTTAGTTTTTCTGAAACTGTCATGGCCTTTCATGGGTTAGGTTTGGATTTTTCCAATCATCTTTCTATGTACCTCAATATGTATTTGCTTTTTCAAAGCGGCCATATTAGAATACCAATATCTCAAATAGTCTTACACTATCTAATTAGCATTTTGGGTATGGGTATCCTACTGATACTATGTTATCACTGTTAATAAGATGCTAGCTTCTGCATATTGTCCATAGTTAGCTTAATGGTGGCCTTTTTCTGCTTTGGTCAAAAATATGCAACATCCTGCTGCAACTACAGAGAATGGTTTTGTCGTTTCCATAGGTTAGCTTAGTGTGCAGAATTTGGAAATCTTATATCTCGGTTATGATGTTCTATTTTGCTTCAGTTTTTCTACTATTACCATGAATTATATGATCTTGCCTGTGTTAAAGGCAACAACACAACACTTCATCTTTAATACCATAGCCTTTTGCTATCTCGTTTTGAATTAATGGACACAAAAAAGAATTTGGTTGTTGCTAATATTTTGTGGGTCATACCTCCAGTTAAGATTCGTTCTATTCTAAATGATACTGTTCAGCTTTTTAATCCTCTGATTTGTGATGGGTTTTTTCTTAATCATGCAGGTTTTTTAATCTTGTTTGGTTTACTTTTCAGCTTCAATATGTTCGGAGCAAATACAGCCTCTTGTTTTGGTAAGCTCTTCTACTATTCCGCCTGTTTACTCCACAGTCCAGCGTATACCGAACCAGTTAGTAGCCTAACTATTTTACCCTTAGCTGTCCAGTAATGAGGTGGTACTTCCTTCTAGCTCACTGACCAGCCAGGAACTGAAACAACCTGTAGTTTTGGTGAGAAGCCTTTTCCTTAGGACCACCTAAATGCTAACTAATTATTTGTACGCCATCTCCTACGCACAGGGTAATTAAATTGGCAAATCAGTTAGAATGTTTCTAGCCTCCACATAAAAAAATAAAAATACAGGACTATTTCCTTTTTTTCCCCTCTCAGCTAGAAGACCAATTGACGAAGAAGGATTTCAATCGGACCGAAGCATGTTTTACTGGTGATGGACAGACCGAGATCCAAACTACTTCCTGATACTCTGTAATATGTAAGGCCTCACAAAACACCAAATAATCGTTATCAATTTATTTTGTTCATTTCCTATGACCACTCTGTATGCTGTAAATATTGTATAATTATATCCTATGCAAGACCTCTATGATGTAAATATTTTATTATTATTACCTATGCAAAACATCCTCACTACATAGTAAACCCTTATATAATACCTATGCTTCTATAAATATTTGATTATCTTGTCTTACTCTTTCCTTCACAAACAAAACTTACCAGTTCCTTAGATAGCGCGCGCAAAGGCGCGCGTTTCCCACTAGTAAAAAATGAATTGGGCACAAACCAAACATCTCTTTCTCTCTCTCTCCATCTTATCTCCATTCGTCTTCCTCTATCCACACGAACATATACACGACCTCAAGTCCTCGACGTGCCAACTCGCCTCTGCCTGGTTCCGACGACTCCCCTGCCACCTGATCGACCTTTGTACACCACACAACAGCCCGTCGCTAAAGTGTCTATCAGTCATGTCTTCCTCCTCGTTGTATGCTTCATGTCTGGTCGAGCTCTCTCCTGATTGACGCCTTGCTAAACTGATGGAGGCAGTCGGGCTATATCACCGTCACTCCGCCTCTTGCTCCACTCGATCATCCGCATTCCCCATGCCACCGCACTCCTACCACACCCCCAGGCTAGCCTCCCCCCCACCCCCCCCCCCCCCCCAAAAAAAAATTCTACGAGGCTAAAAGATTTTTTTTCGTGATCGGACCATTCACCCGTATTTCATTAACAGGAGAAAGTTTACAGAAGCGCTCTCGGTTAGACGGCGAGCAGCCAACAAACCAGGAGTACTGGACCTACACTACTGGACAGTTCAGGATTTTATTACAAATTAATCACATTTTGCGACCATAGTGGCGCCAGCACTGCCAAATCACGAAATCCTGCCTTGATCCATAAGTCTGCCTCGCGCACCACCTGAAGGCGCAGAAGCTAGACCAATGACGAGGTGCGAGAGAAGGTCCTGACATTCCTCTCCTTCCAAACAATCCAGGAAACAAGCAAAGTCAGGGAGTCGAAACTCGGCTGAAATGCCGCTTCGAGGCGGCGACGCTGCTCCAACCACCAACACACTAGACGATCATTGCGTAGTGGCACAGCCCCAGCAGTCCCACCGGCTGCAGACAGGAATGCCAGAGTTAAAAGATTCTTGCAAGCCCCCTGAACCCCCAAACTTTTACCTAACCTTAAGGAGTTGGAGTATAAAACCACATGGCAGAAAAAAAAATCGATGAAGCCTTGCATCACTCGGGTGAAGTTTAGCATTATTCAAATCGAATGAACAACATAAATCTTCTTACTAGTTTTTTTTTTTGGAGAAACAAATCTTCTTACTCCCTCTGTATCTTTAAAGCAAGTCATTGTGAACAATAACATGATCTCCAAAGTACAACTTTGACTTATTATTTTTAAAAAATATTTATCAAAAAACGATATATATGCATATTTTTGTGAAAATATTTTTGAAGAAAAATCTATTCATATGATTTTTCACGTTTTCAAACTCAATAACTTAAAAGTTATTCATGATTTATATAAGTAAGCATATACTCCCTCCATATTAAAAAACTTGACGTTTTGGACAAGGTTTGGGTCAAACATTGGGAATATAAATCATAAATAACTTTTAAATTATTGAGTTTAGAGATGTAAAAATCATATAAATAAATTTATCTTGAAAAGTACTTTCATAAAAATATACATATACCACTTTCCAATAAATATTTTTAAAGAAACAAGTGGTCAAAATGATGTTTTGGAGACCGTGTCGCTGTCTGAAACGTCAAGTTTTACGATATGGAGGGAAATTACTAGTTGATTATACATGGGCATATTATAATTAAGCACTTAAACAGCACACTTTTCTGGTCAGCTTTTGGCCGCCAAATAAACGATGGCCCAGTTGTGTCGTGGGCCGTCGAGGATACCCTCCTCGAGAGTCGAGAGCGAGAAAGAAGTCAGAAGAGTGGAAGACACACAGCGGTAGCATGCATCATGCATGCTGCATGCGTGCGTGCATGCATGTGCATCTAAAGTTTTCCAAACGTGCCTGCACGGCACGTCACGGCACTAGCCCGACCAGGCACGGTCCGCCTCGGCACGGTCCGGCAGGCACGACTAATGTAGCGTGCCGTGCCGTGCCGTGCCACCGTGGCGATGTGCTGGTGCAGGCACGGCCCTATGATGGCTGAGCCGTGCCTGACCGTGCCGTGCCAGCACACCAGCCCGGCAGTACCGTGCCAGCCCTGACACTAAATCACAGAAACCACACAATACACTTCAATTTTTTCAGAGATCAAAATTATCACAAAAAGCAATCAATCAGAAGAACGGCAACAGAACACATGCAAATTTTGAAACTAAAACTACTTCAAAAAGGAGCTGTGCAATGGCTGCCTCATTAAAAACCTGTTTAGGTAAAACTCACCCTTGTGAGAAACCCTAAACAGGAAAAGAGTACAGCCAGCTCCAAATATTGTTCATAAGTTCATTACATCCATCATCCACAAAGTCTAAGTGTTTAACAGCTATTACAGACCATTACATCAATGGGGAACTTCATCAACATCAAGATAAAGTGCTTCAAAGGCCTCCTCCAGCTCTTTATCTTCCACCATGTGTTGCAGTCTTGATTCAACATTCTCCCAGTCCTTGATGCATGTCAGTGCCTCCACAGTCTCAGGGTTCAGTCTCCGGCGCCGCTCCTCGATGATCCTGCCAGTAGTGCTAAAGGTAGATTCTGAAGAGATGGTTGACACAGGCACAGTAAAGATATCTTTTGCAAGAATAGAAAGGACAGGATAAGTAAGCTTGTGCTCATGCCACCATTGCATGAGATCAAAATCATCATCTAACTGGCTCACTGTGTCGGAGTCCAGGTAGGTGGCAAGCTCACTAGAGCTAGGAGCAGAAGCTGCCTGTAGCAAAGAAGTGGCAGACACACCCCTTGACTGATCAAGATTAGGAGGGAGGGAAGTACAGCCAGCCCCAATGTCAAGCTCATCATCATCATAAATGTCAGCCCAAGCTGTTCTTTTTTTACCAGAAAGGGATGAAGGAACAACCCTTTTGAGCCTAACAGAGCCATGCATTGCATCATACCTGTTGTACATTTTAAAAAGAAGTGCTCTTGTGTCCAACAACTTGTTAGTATAATCAACATTAAAAAGAGAATGCAACTTTCTAAGCACTTTGGTAAAGCCCTTGATCTTAGCTCTTGGATCTAGTATGAATGCAATGGAATAAAGATCGGGTATGTTCTTCCAATATTTATTATATTTGTCAATCATAGACTGGACAACAGCTCTAAGGTGTTCATCATGTTGATATTTATGCAGGTGAATAGCAATCTTTAAAATATGATGAATCATAAGTGGAGAAGTAGGATAGTACACACCAGATAAATCAACAGTGGAGTTATAAAACAGTTCAAGAAATTGTAACATCTTAGCAGCCATTTCCCAGTGATCATCAGTTAACAGAAAATTACCATTGGTTCTGGGATAATTAGCCTCAATGAAAGTATTGAAAGTACTCCTGTGAGGTAACAATGTTTTCAGCATAAGGTAGGTGGAGTTCCACCTCACATCCATGTCCAGTGAGAACTTCCTAGGTCTAACAGATGAAGCAATACAATAACTCTTGTATCCAGCAATTCTTTGATTAGATGAGTTCAAAAAAGAGATTGCAGTTCTAAAGTTGTCAATGAGAGGAGTAACAGCAACCAATGCTTCCTTAACAATCAGGTTAATAATATGACAAGCACATCTTTGATGCAAAAACAGATCAGCACCTAAGTACTCTTTCAGTATAGGTTTCAATTTATCCATAGCATTTTTATTAGCAGATGCATTATCCAAAGTCACAGAGAAAACCTTGTTAAGAATACCATAATCAGTCAGGACAGATTTAATACGCTCAGCAATGTTATCAGCATTACGTGAGACATAAATCAACCTTAAACCAAGCACTCTTTTCTCTAAGTGCCAATCAGCATTAATGAAATGAGCCACAACAGATAGATAATCTTCTTTGGCCTTTCCAGACCAAATGTCAGAGGTAACAGCAACAGATGAGACAACATTATCTTGCAAACAAGCAATCAACTTGACACGTTGAGCATCAAAGTACTTAAATAGGTCTCTACCAGTTGTTTGCTTAGACACAGGATTAAAAGCAGGATTATGAGCCTTTTTAATGTACTCTTTAAATGCTTCTGTTTCACCAATCATTAAGGGCAAATCTAGCCTAGCAAGCATACGGACAAGTTCAACACGAGCAAGATCAGCATTATAACTCCAACTTCTAACAGTTCCATCAGGATTAAAACCAATATGAGTTTGAGACATGCGACATTTGTCACGACGCTGAACACAGACCTTAACATGACGACTAAGATGGCCAGTACCATTAGCAGAATAAGCCGAGTACTGCCTTCTGCAGTGTTTGCAAACAGCACCATACCTGACGGGGTTTTTCTTACCTGCCACCTTCTTGTAAAGCTTGTCAAAATCATCCCAGACAGCAGAGGTAGAAGGCCGATTTGAGCCTGCTACCTCACTGTCACCGTCACCATCGCCATCGGCTGCAACCACATCCACTGGGGCCACATCTTGGTCACAGGGATGGGCATCAGCAGCAGATCGGCCAAATAGCTCGGCACAGTCCTCGCGGACATTATCCTCCTCATCATCTCCGGTCAACCCGCACATCCGCAACTCATCGTTCTAGGAGTGATCAAACTCCCCTTCATCGTCGGCGCCTGTACCCAGGGCCATAGTAGGCCTAGCCGTCTCCGGTTCCTGCACGGCTGCAAGACACAAGAACAGAGGAGGGGTTTGATTAAGGTTAGGGTTAGGGTAAGCAAATGAACAGAGGAGGGGATTAGGGTTAGGGTTTGCACTTACCTCTAGAGCCGAAGCACTGGAAACAACGACGGGCTGCACACCTCCGGTACCTCAACGGCGACCGGAGCCCCGGAGGTGGCGGTGGCCGACGATGAGAACGACGGGAAGAAGACGGAGACGAGTCAACGATGCCAAGAAGGCATCTCAGTCGACTCTCACGGATTAAGAACAAGGGATCAGAGGGAGATTGAGGGCGGGAACCACGAGATCTGAGAGAGAAGACGGTCGGAGATTGAGGGCAGAACCAGGGAGATCGAGGGCGGAACCTACCGGATCTGGTGACCCTGCCTTACCCTCCAGAGAACGCCATGGACACGGCGGAGCTGGCGAGCGGGCTAGATCGCTAGAGCGAGGGCGACGGCGAGCAGGTGAGAGCGAGGATGAGCACGAGCAAGAGCGAGAGCGACGGAGCGAGCGAGGGCGAGTCGGCGAGAGCAGACGAGGAGAGGATGAGGGCGAGAGCGACTGCGTTGCGCGAGGGAGGATTAGGGTTGCGAGGGGAGGAGCCGGTTGACGAGACGAGGTTATATACCCCCCTCCTCCCCATCCAACGACCCTCAGCCATCCCCTAGATCCAACGGCTGATGCCGTGCCGGGAGCCGTGCCGCCCGATGGAACGGGCCGTGCCCGGGCCGGCACGCCGTGCCGCTTCCTGAGTCCGGGCCCGGGCACGGCTACGGGCCGGGCCAGGCACGGGCACGGCTGGGCTGGACTAGGGCCGGACTCGGGCCGTGCTTTTTAGGGCCGGACTCGGGCCAGCCCATTTTTTTCGGCCCGTTTGGAAAACTTTATGTGCATCCATGGCCAGAGAACCAAGCTGATGGAGGAGGTGGATCAGAGCTCCCCCTGTTTAGCTCGCACCCAACCCAACCGTAAAAATGGCCGGCCACCACCCGCGCGGCACCACCGTACTGTCCTTGCCTGCGCGCTCCATCATCAATATCGGTCGGTATGCATCGGCGGACCAGTGGACCACCACCATAGCGCGGCGAGCGGCGGCGATGGCGACGACGAATAATAATAAGACCCTGATGCTCCTCCTCGCGGGGACCGTCGTCCTAGCATCATCAGCGCTCCTGCGGCTGACGTACACGGTTGACCCGAGCGGCGACGGAGTCCACGGTGCCGGAGGGCAACACGAGGCGCGTGATCCTGGACCTGAAGCCGGGCGCGGTGTTCCGGGAGAAGATCTTCATCAACATCAGCAAGCCGTTCGTGACGTTCAAGTCGGACCCGACGGACCCGGCCACCGTGGTCTGGAACGACACGGCGGCGACGCCCGGGCCCGGCAAGGCGGACGGCGGCAAGACGAAGCCCGTGGGCACGGTGGGGAGCGCGACGATGGCGGTGGAGTCGGACTACGTCGTGGCGTACGGCGTGGTGTTCCGGAACGACGCGCCGCTGGCGAAGCCGGGCGCCGAGGGCGGGCAGGCGGTGGCGCTGCGGCTGTTCGGGACCAAGGCGCAGCTGCACAACTGCACGGTGGACGGCGGGCAGGACACGCTGTACGACCACAAGGGCCTGCACTACTTCCGGCGGTGCCTCATCCGGGGCAGCGTCGACTTCATCTTCGGCTTCGGCCGGAGCTTCTACGAGGGCTGCCGCGTCGAGTCGGTGGTCAGGGAGGTGGCCGTGCTCACGGCGCAGCAGCGGACCAGGTCCATCGAGGGCGCCATCGACACCGGCTTCTCCTTCAGGAACTGCAGCGTCGGCGGTGTCAAGGGCGGGCAGATCTACCTCGGCCGCGCATGAGGGGACTCGTCCCGGGTCGTGTACGCCTACACCGAGATGGGCGAGGAGGTGGTCCCCGTGGGGTGGGACGGCTGGCAGATCGCCAAGCCGGAGAGCAGCGGCATCTACTACGGCGAGTTCAAGTGCTTCGGCCCCGGCGCCGACGCCGCCAAGAAGAAGAAGAGGGTCGGCTGGGCGCTCGACCTCACCGAGAGCCAGGCCCAGCCCTTCATCGGCACCCACTACGTCCTCGGCGACACCTGGATCCAGCCGCCGCCGGACACGCCGTATGGCAAGGCTCCGAAAGCAGCTCTGCCTCCGGCTTCTTCGAAAACGGCTTCGGCTTCGGCCTCGGCTCCGTCTTGTTAAAAAACGGCTTCGGCTTCGGCTCCGTCTTCTTCGAAAACGGCTCCGACTCCATCTTCTTCAAAAAATGCTTCGGCTTCGGCTTCGGTTTAGGGTTTGGCAGGGCTGTGGCTGTGGCTGTGGCTGAAACAGCTCCGGTTGTGGCTGTGGTGGTGAAGCAGCTTCTCTGGCTAAGTTGAAGCTGTTTTTCAAAAGCGTTTGGCAAAACGGATTTTCGTGCAAAACGGAAAGCACAGATGGAGAGGGAGCCGCAGGGAGCCAGTATTTTTGGCTCCACATTCGCCAAACTGCTCCAGAGAGCACTAAATCCGGATGCTTCATGGCCGGAGCCGTTTTGAAACCATCGTTTGGCACAGCTTCTCAATAAGCCGGTGCTGGAGCTGCTCGTGAAGCCGTACCAAAGGCACCCTTATTAGAAGCCTTTTTGAAAACCACTTCTCATGTTTTCTTTCTTTTTGGGAGTGGTTTATATCTTTTTTTTTGACAATGAAGTGGTTTATATCTTTGATTTCAATTCAAAACACAATAATATAGAGCGAGGGACATCATACGATTTTTCACATGGACTAGTATCAGGGTGCCTTTGGCATGGCTCCACAAGCGGCTCCAGCACCGGCTTATTGAGAAGTCGTGCCAAACGATGGCTTCAAAACGGCTCCGGCCACGAAGCATGCGGATTTCGTGCTCTCTGGAGCAGTTTGGTGGATGTGGAGCCAAAAAATACTGGCTCCCCGCGGCTCCCTCCGTGGCTGTGCTCTCGTTTTGCAAGAAAAAACCGTTTTGCCAAATACTTTTGAAAAACGGCTTTAGCTTAGCTAGAGAAGTTGCTTCACCATCACAGCCACAGCCGGAGCCGTTTCGGCCACAGTCACAGCCATGCCAAAGGCACCCTCAATAAAGAGAAATGACTGTGGTACGTATGTACCCTGTTTATCAACGTGTTCTCCTAAAATGGGAATGTACATGTAGGCCTCTAGAATGTACATTACTGTCATCTTTTGATCTAATTACCCTATGCTTAATTAATTTGGATGCATGGTGCAGCATGTATCCACGCTGTGGGCTACAATGATAAATGTGAAGTCTTTCTTAGATGGAGACAGTAATAATAGTTTAGTTACCAAAATTTGAAAAAAATGGTGTACCAACGATAGCTAAAACCTTTTCTCTCTAAGCCCAAAAAATAAGAAAACAACCACTGCCACTGCCGCCACGTCACCTCAGTCCGCCTCATCTCTCCCATCTGGCGACCTTGCCGGTGTGTGTGCAGGAGCGGGGATCCAGTCCCTCCATAGTTTTTAGTTTCTTTTTGTTGATCTTTGTTATTCTAGGGTTTGGTTTCTGACATCATCGATGAGGTGGTGGCGATGACGAGCAATGTAATAATATCTCTTCGGACTCTCCCAACCTCATCGACTTTCAATCCGTCGTCGACGAAGGGCCAATGAGAGTTTGGTTTGTCAGATTTGTTGTTGGTTCTCTTCAGATCTTGGTGATAGTTGGGGTGGCAATTGGTGTTTATCAAGGGAAGCAATTAAATGACTTTCTTTACGGCGATCACGATCTCTTCTTTTGGTTTGTTCTGCAAGGTCTGATATCTCCAACACTCTGTCTTTATGGTAAAGGGTTGTAAACCTATATTTCTTGAAGGGTTTCTCCAGCTGATGTTGTCTTAGGTCTTGTTTGGCTGCACTCAAATACAACCCAATCCACATGAGTTGGAGTGGATTGGGGTGTAACTTGAACTAAATTACACTCCAATCCCTCTCAACCCATGTGGATTGAGGTGTATTTGTGCGCAGCCAAACAAGCCCTTAGTTGTTACTAGAACTTGTTTTCTTTGCTGTCTTTTCAATGGGTTCTTCAATCTACGACAGGCAATGGACGATCAAAGAAAAAAGTTGACTGTTTTGAACTTTAATGTAATCTTATTTTCTAGAGGTTATTTTGTATCAAGTTATCCTTCTATATACGAGCTATTATTTTCGTTGATATATATTATGTATAAGACACTTTCTTGAGTGTATTTTCCTCAGCACCGCCCCCCCCCCCCTCAAAAAAAAAAGAAAAAGAAAATGGAACCATAGTCAAAGTGGTCACACGCAGGCCGCCGGGGTACAAGTACAATTGTGACACCCGCTATTGGGCCTATTTGGGCCAGCCCAACAATTAAAATCGTGCGTGACAATTACGATACGTAATCCAATCCAAGTATCCAATCTTGTCCAAAAAAAAAAAAATCCAAGTATCCAACGCAATCCAAAATTCCAAATACGCTAAAATACAGTGTGAAAAAAGTGAGTGGTTCTACGAGGCCATCTCTCATCTCAATTCGTTCACAGCTAGCCGCCACCACGTTTCTGGTTTCTACGTCGGCCATCGCGATGTTTCTCCTGTCGTGTGGCTGCAGAAAACCTGATTTATATATTTTGTAGTAACATTTATATATGTTCTCCAAAAGACAAATACAACGTCGTAGTCATCGCAAAATAACAAGACAGTAACAGACAACCTTTTCCATGCCATTATTTTCTCGGATTTTTTTTAAAAAAAATCTCTATCTCTTCGAAACCACTACCAAAAATCCATTCGTTCCTTGTAAATTGATGGAACCATAGGCCAAAAAAAAATACTTTGAATTCTCCAAAATAAAACGGACCTCAAATTTACAAATGCAGCAGGTCAAAACCGGCAAGTGGGCCCTCCCGAGCTTCCCCCAGCCCCCACCAGGAGCGCGCCACCTCCTCTCGCCACGTGTCCGATCGCCAAGGCGCCAACGGACTGTCCCGTTGGTTCCCGCCACTCCTATCCGTCCATCCATTTATTGCCCACCGCGAAAAAAAAATAAAAATTATCAGGAAATTAAAACCACACAGCGAGCGAGAGAGGCGCACTGTTGCGGAAATGCCGCTCCCGTCGTTCCTGGCGGCGGCGGCGAGGCTCGCCGTCCTGGTGGCCGCTGCGCTGACGGCGGCCAACGCGGCCTCCTTCGCGCGCTACCGGCGCCGCCACCTCCGCCGCATCCCCAACCCCATCGACGAGTCCGCCGACCCCATCGCCGACTTCCGCGCGCTCCCCTCCGCCTCCGCCTCCGCCTCCGGCTCTGCCGCCGAGGAGGCCGCAGGTCCCGCTCCCTTCTTCCCCACTCTCGAACCCTATATCCGCCTTGTACTGTTTCGATTGCTTTTGTCTAATGGTTCTGGTTATCGTTCTGAAGCGCCGCATTGGTGTGGTTGTCAGTGTTGGTTTTCAGGCAAAACAACTGACACGTTTATACAGTATATATGGTGGTAATTTATTGCGGAATTGGTTACATTTTCTAATTTAAGACGACTAATTGATCACAGATGGTGTGAATTAATCAAAGAAACTAACTAAAACATGGAGGGTTCATGTCAAACTGTGGGTGCGGCGTGCTGTATCCCTGCATCATTTTCTTTGCAAAAAAAGTATCCCTGCATCATATTCAGTCTTAATCTGTACATCATTGTTAGTTTGCACAAGTCATTTTCTTTACTCAATAGATTTGAAATTCTAACCTATAGATACTGTACTTGATTATTGAAAAGAAGATGCGACATGGATGTCCTAATGGCGTGTCTGATTCTTCGCAGAAGATGGCAATTTCTTCTTTGGGCTAGCGACCGCGCCGGCGCATGTCGAGGACAGGTTGGAAGATGCCTGGCTTCAGTTTGCAGTCGAGCATTCCTGCGATGACAAGGAGGCCATGCATGAACTTAAGACAGCAGACGCGGTGATGGCATCGGCTGCAGGGGACGGAGGCGCTCAGTTGGCTTCTAGGTCCAGAGGGGACGAAAAGGCTGGTGATGGAGAGAAGAGGAAGCCTCTTAAGGTTGCCATGGAGGCGATGCTCAGGGGGTTTGAAATGTTTGCTGACGGTGGCGAATCTGGTTCTGGTGATAGTTGCAGCCACAATGTCGCAGCTTGGCACAATGTTCCTTTCCCGTAAGTGCATTTTGTCATTTCTCGCTTCCAACTTTTTCGTTATGTACTAATATTCTAGATGCTGTCTTTTTTCCTGCACAGTATTGTGCATATTGTGTTGCTGACACACAATGGACTCTCACATGTGGGCAAACTGTACCGATTTGTTCAGGCAAGAAAGGCTTAAATTTTGGTCCGATCCCGATACTGAGTTGAAACTTGCTAAGGAAACCGGGATCAGTGTTTTCCGCCTGGGCATTGATTGGACAAGGGTAATGCCTAAGGAACCAACTGAAGAGTTCAAGAGTTCAGTAAGTCTTAGGAACCTACTCTGCACTTCATGTGCTTTCTCTGAACACCTATACTCTTTCTTCTCTGTGTAGTGTACTGTAATCTCTGCAATGGTGGAATAAGACAGCCATCACCTTTTCTAGGTCAATTTCGCAGCACTTGAGCGGTACAGATGGATCATTCAAAGGGTTCATGAATATGAAATGAAAGTGATGCTTACGCTATTTCACCACTCACTTCCACCTTGGGCTGGAGAATATGGGGGGTGGAGGATGGAAAAAACCGTGAAGTACTTCATGGATTTTGTGAGGTAATTCTTTCTAGCAGCCGAACTGGCTTTCAGTACTCTTCCATTACATGAATCTGTTCAAATAAAGTTAGTTTTGGCTGTGCAGGCTTGTTGTTGATCGTGTATCTGATTTGGTGGACTACTGGGTGGTTTTTAATGAACCTCATGTGTTTGTAATGCTGACCTATTGTGCTGGTGCTTGGCCTGGTGGAGACCCTAATGCAATTGAAGTAGCAACATCTGCTTTACCGACTGGTGTATATAACCAAGCATTACATTGGATGGCTATTGCGCATGCAGAAGCCTATGACTACATACATTCAGAAAGGTATATAATATGTTACCTGAAATGCAATTTCTCTAACGAATTTCCACAATTCTGAGTTGAACTCTTTGGTGTTTTGCAGCAAAAGTAAAAGGAAGCCAATCGTTGGTGTCGCTCATAATGTATCGTTTACACGGCCCTATGGTCTATTCGATGTTGCTGCTGTCACACTGGCTAATTCATTGACCCTTTTCCCTTACATTGATAGTATATGTGATAAATTGGATTTTATTGGCATCAACTACTATGGGCAGGTAAATTAAATACTCGCTGTCTAGATAACTGGTCTGAACATGTAAACAACAGGAGTTGATTACTCCATTTTCATGCAGGAGGTGATATCAGGCCCTGGTCTAAAGCTCGTGGACAATGACGAGTACAGTGAATCTGGTCGTGGTGTTTATCCTGATGGGCTGTTTCGTATCCTCATTCAGTTTAATGAACGATACAAGAGCTTAAATATACCTTTTATAATTACTGAAAATGGAGTTTCTGATGAGACTGATCTGATTCGGAAACCATATATTCTGGAGCACCTGTTAGCCATTTATGCTGCAATCATTATGGTCCGTTCTTAAATTCATTTGTAATGAAACATTCCTTATTGTCATGTATATGTAATTTCCAGCACTGACAGACATTGTTTTGAAGGGTGTGCCTGTGCTTGGTTATCTATTCTGGACGACGTCAGATAATTGGGAATGGGCAGATGGCTATGGTCCCAAGTTTGGGCTTGTAGCTGTTGATCGCGCTAACAATCTTGCACGGAAACCTAGGCGTTCATACTATTTATTCTCCAAGGTGATCTCTGATCTCAGCAAATTATTATACAGTATCATGTGTACACATTGTCTGCAACAGTATAAAACAAACTTGTAATGTTTGTGCATCTTGTTTCTTGGGTCCCTTGTTTTGCATAAAATTGTGCAGACTTTTGATAACTCAATTTCTCACTCCTTTTTTCCCCCTTATTAGCATTTGGTATTTCTCTGATGATCAGCACTTGAACTTCAGGTTGTTACAACTGGGAAAATTACAAGACAGGACAGGCTGGGTGCTTGGAGAGAGTTGCAACAAGCAGCATTTCAAAAGAAAACACGCCCATTTTTCAGGGCAGTAGATAAACATGGTAGGATGTATGCAGGTATGCGGTGATTCTTCCCGAAACATTCTGTTATATTATTAAATTGATATTATTCATGGGTAATGGCTTGTTTCTCTTAAAACATCTTGATAACTAGGATAAACAACAACTATTGACAGATTGTAAAATATGAATGGCTTCTTGGAGTTGAGAGTGACGCTCCATGTTAGTTTTTCTTATATTGAATTCATACCACAACTCCTTCAGTTGAGTTTTTTTTTGATACAGTTAAGTTACATAATTACCAAATGACATATAGAGAGAAAAACAACTAGCTGAAATAGAATTTTTTGTCGGTATAAACTGTGGTTGCTGTTCCCACCTAAGAAAAATGAGCCTTTTGTTCTTCAGGGGGTTTAGATCGGCCTATCGAGAGATCATTCATATTGCGGGATTGGCGATTTGGTCATTATGAAATGGAAGGCTTGCAGGATCCTTTTAGTCGCTTTATTAAATCCATTTTTTCACCAATTTTGCGCAAGAAGAAGGTTCATTACATTGAATATGAGGATATTTCTTATGCTATTTCTCCCTGATGCTTGTTCCTCTAGTTGGTGAGTCAAGAGAATTTCAGAATCTGATTTTTCCATTTCACCATATATCATCTATCTAAAATTGCTTGCCCTTGTTTCTGTAGGTAAGTAGCATGATTTGTCCTCTAGATAAAGTAAATAAAAAGTTCCGTGAAGCAGAAGTTTCTCTTTTTTGTGCATAATTTGAAGTTCCATGAAGCAGAAGTTTCTCTTTTTTGTGCATAAATTGCAATGTGCACTATTTATCATGGCAGTAAGTATCTTATATACACCTTTCTTTTATTTTATTGTTATCTCTGGAATTATTTGCATGTTAAATTCTTCATTTGGCAGCTTTAGCATCATGTAGACTCATATCCTACTAAATTTTGTTTTACCAACCCAAAATATCTACATCTGCTAGCTTAGACATATGTCTTGCACTTCTTAATTGAAGATGCTTATGGGGAAATGTCTGATCCTCTGAGATTCATCAATGTCTTTGTGAATATACACATTCAAGTCATGTTAGTTAATGGCTGCTATTTCTGGTCTAAATCCTTGCATCCATCACATGATCAGACCTACCATCATTACAGGAGCTTCGAACTAACTATGACACTATTTTTCCATGTAATCCCCTGTATAAGTATATCCACCATGCATCAGTCATGAGTTATCTTACCACATTTATAACTTTTAGTATCCATTATATATCATTGACCATAGTCTGCATAAAGAAATGAAATTCTGTAATAAAGTAAGCTGGCTTGGTCACATCTAGGATATTTACCAATGCCATTATGAGGTGAGTGGCATACAAATGATTTAACTTGGGTGTGAAGGTTTTTGCATAAAAATTTAGATAAAACTCGTCAGCTGATGGTACAATGATTGCCAATTATTCTCAATAAGTGAAGTTGACACATGTAGCCATGTATGTAGGGGCTATTTGGTTCTGTAACTGAATTTGTCCTTGACGGGGTGGGTGTAGGATGGGAGATGGTCCGGTTTCATAGTACTTTGATGCACAAAGCGGATATGCCTAACTGTGTTGGCCAATTTTAAGTATTCGGTGCGATTAATACAGATCTATCCTCCACAAGCTCATGATTTCAAGTGCCCCTCTCGTCCTCAAAATTTAGTACTGCCATATCTATTGTAAACAGTTCTGGTCCAACCTGACTTTTGGGAACTTCTCTAAAGGCCATGCATGTCTTCTATGAAGGAACCAGTTCACCAACTTCTGTCTGTATGTATGCTAAATTACATAGTACAGGACAACTAAATTTGTGGTATGTGCATATCCTGATATCCAGTCATAGGACTGGTCATGCACTCTGCTTTAACTGCTCCCTCTTTCCTGTAAAAGGATGCAATTTCAGTGGGATCCATAGTGAAGATTTTTTTTTTTGGAAAAATTACAGTAAAGATTCCTTCAGGCTAGTTCCTATCCAGGAATTCTCTGGTCTAATCCCCGGTGCGATTCTCCTCAGGATCCACTTCCCCCAACCCACCGCCCTGCTTGAAGGCTGCTGCACAAGATTGTGGCGGATGGGGCTGAGCTCGCTCAAGCCGCGCGCTGCACGTGGTGGCCAAGTCCGTAGGGCCAAGCTTGCGCTGGCCGGCCTCGACACGAACAGCCCTGAATCTGGTGCAGGGTGGTTGATCACAGACAGGGATATATTGGTAATTTCACGTGTTCCTTAGTCTCTCCATGGGAACATAGACAGAGGGAGTACATCCTTCTGAAGCTGAACTATTGGACATGTTAATCATTGATCTCTTGGTGCTAAACAATCTTATAGCAAATCTTAGCAATAACATATATTGAGTTTCCTTGTCATCAATGTTGTTCGGTCTTGATTTTTTTGGTATGGTCTCACAACCCTACTATCTATTGGACCACTTTGATCCTAACCCTAGTTTGATCTCGCTCCCTCAATCCATAAAAGCATATCATTTGGTTTTGGGGCATCAGCATGGGCTCCAAAATGCAGCATGTATATCTTTAAGTCATAGTAAGTCATCAGTATTATAAAAGTACTTCGCAAGGCAAACTTGCATGTATCCCAAAATGACACTTTGCATTGGGAAAACCTCATAATATAGAGGCCAACAAATTGTACTTTGAATAATCATGATTTCGTTGATCATCCCATTGCCTGATGATACAGTCCTAGGATCTTGATTCAAACAGGAAACGTCCTAGGATCCTGATTCTATAAACAGGAAAATGTCCCCTGTCACCTTACGTAGTAGCGGAGCCAGAAACTTTTAGGAGCCTGTACATTTTTCATTATACAGAAGGTTTTTGGCTAGTATTTACATTACTTCTCTTTAGTATAAAAGAATGTTTCTTTTAAAAATTCCTCATGAGCCCGGCCGGCCGCCCGAGGTCGCCGGGCGGTGGCTTCGCCACTGACCTTACGTGATGGTTTGTATAGCTAACCTTGACTGTCTCGTATTTTAATCTTGTGGGTAAAACTTTCATCTTCCACTTGAGCACTTGCTAAAGTCTATTATTGCAAACAAGACCATTTATAGATCATAATTACAAGTCATGCAAATATTGTTTCCCTTTTTATAGGTTAGGCTTTTTATTCCTTCTTATTCACATGCCTTTTCATGTCTTTTTTTTGTGAAGTAAAGATGGAAAATAAAAAATACATGACACTTCATAGTATTGTGTTGTCTGAAAATAAGATGAAAAATATGACAACAAAGCATCGTGCAGGGGTATTTTATTAGTAATATAGAGCTATACATCTCCAAAGGTGTTCTTTTATCCGTATAGTACATGGAAAAGGAATCATGTGGTGGTATCTTCTCCGTGAAGAGAAAAAAAAGGAAACATCTCATAGAAGTCCACAACATGCTTCATATTAGTAATATAGAGCTAAATAGTACATGAAAAGGAAGTTGGGTGGTTGCCTTACAGGACAATAGATGCCAGGGCAACCATATAACTGCATTATATAGGAAGAACTTTGGTTATCGCTTTCAAAGTACATAAACAGACAATAAAGCACTGGTTCAATCATTATTTAAATATAAGTAGGATTAAGGGCTGATGATGACCGTTAAATCCAAATACCAGTGGGATGAAGCAGAAGGATCAGTTATTCTTAACAACTCGTGGAGCTCTCTCCATGAGGACCACTGGTTTCGGTGCAGCACAGTTCATCTTCACATTCTCCTTCTCTGGGACATGGAAAGCTGATGCAGGGAAGGTTTTGGTAATCCCAGCAATGCTCTTGCAGATAAGCTTTCCAGTCGCTGGATCATCAAGAGCAATCTCCTCCACTGGGACCCACACCATGAGCTCCCTGGTCTTTATCCCTTTTACCTTCCTGATCCTGCCCTTCTCGGCATAGCCGGTGATCTCTGTGCCATAAGAGACCAGCCTGCCTAGACTCTGGAAGATGTGGTCAACCCTCTTGCTTTGCTTGAGCCACACATATCCAGTTTCCTGGACATAGCCGCACTCGATTAGGTCCTTCAATGGAAGCAGACCATTGGGGAGGCCTGCTTCCCTGAGCAAGAGCTGGGCACACAGTTGGCAGATCTCGTCGCCGTAGTAGACCTCAGCCTTGGCCTTGAGTTCATCGGCTATAAGAGCCATGTTCTGATGGCTATCCCTTTTCTCCCAAAGCTCACCTTTCTTTTTCTTTTCTTTTCTCTGATCACGTTTTGAGGCTTTGCTGTGTATGATATGATTCTGCAGTGCATGGCTGCCTTTATATAGGAAATGCCTTATAGAATTGTGCCTCATCATGTAAGGATTTTTCAGTCATGCCATTGTCTTTGAAGGACATAACATATAATAATGGTCATAAAACCTGTAGGGTCCTCTTCATTGTCAGGACCCTACAGGTTAATGTTGAAGCAGTGTAAAATATCTTGTGTGTAGAGTACTAGAGTATAAGATGATGGTCCAATTGGAGTTATGCCATGTGAACGCTAGTGACATGTAGTCTGCCCATCACCGGCCATGGTATTCATGTTATTTCATTTTTGATTATTTTTTTCTATCTCGATACAAATAAATGGTCGAAACTCTGGTAGTTGAGCAATTGAAGAGTATACATGGATAGTTGAGCAGATAGATAGGCAAGTCTCTAGTTTTGGTTTCCAACATAGACAAGTTGCCTCAGGTGAGATCAGAGTTCTACTAGTGCCCCTGGTGTCTCTGTTTTGCTGGACATCTGTTAACAATTGTCTTTGAAGAATTTGTACTCTGAGCTATATATATATTTGAGTGAGAGGAGAGTGTTAGAGATTAGCTTATAAGAGTGTATAACCAAAAAAATGCGGATATTCAGCAGGAGAGTAACTTGGGTATGTTAAAGCATAAAACAAGAACATAACTTATACTAATTTCTGAATCTAGTAGTGGAGGGGTGTAGTAATTTATTGGAACATAAAACTGTTCAGACATGTCATTGAGATACGTATGAGTTACAAGCATGTTCTGTGAAACTTACGAGTTACCAAGCATAGTGCTGAATTTATCTGGTACAGATTTATCCTGGCACCTGGGACCCTTCTGCAGCAAATTGTTGACACCATTTGACTTACGGATCGTCTAGCACAATCTTTATTGAAGACAAAAGATTTATGCATGGTGATTAGTTGAACCTGTTGAGGATCTCATGTGCGAAGAAAACAAAGCAAAGGGAGCAGAGAAGCATCCGTAGTTTGTTAAGCTCTTGCATGAAGTCCATGTGCAATACTGAGGGCATCAGGATATATATATAGTACATAAGAAGCAAAGAAAAGGATATTTAGACACACCTCCTATATTTCAGGTGTATAAACTTTAAGATAATTTTAGGCAACACTCTTGTATAACTAACTAGTACAAGTAAGTTATTACTTTTATAATTCATTATTTATCTTTGTCGTAACATATAAAATTACTAGCTATAGAAATGATTGTAAATTATTAATTATATTTATGCCAACACAGATCACATTTGTCGGATTTATAGTTTTGTCTAACAAGTTCTTTATTCTGGAAACCGGTAGATTATATCTATATAAATTGCAACAAACTAAAACTGTAATTTTAATATAAAATATTTACAATGGCCGTCACATGAAGAGATCAAATTTTAGCAAGTCTGTTTAATTCGCCAAACGTTCACCGATGGAAACACTGACAAGTCCAAGATTGCTAACGTAGTGCATGCATTAATCAGACATACGTACCTGATGGCCGGTGACGTGTTCTTTTGGATACATCGGCCGAGGAACAAAGACCGATATAATTGTGTATGTACACGTATATGGCTCGGAATTTCTATACATAAACGACAGATCAGTCGTCCTGTATAAATATAAATAGTAATATAAATAGTGATGACCGATTATTCGATTATTAAGAGATGCAATACCTAGTTGCCGAATTGATTTTTCTTATACCTTAAGCTCTTCTAACCTCCTTGCTGGCTAGTATGTCTCAACCAGATATGCTGATGTTTACGTCCCGTTTGGCAGAGCTCCCAGAGCTGATTCTCTGTTGAATCCAGCAGGAGCTCTGCCAAACAGCTTTTCAGCGAGAAGTGATTCTCTGCTGATTCTGTGAAGTGATTCTCTGAAATGAATTAAGAGGCTGAGAGCTGAAAAAAGTAGCTTACCCTAATTCTGTGAAGTGATTCCCCATGCTGATTTTAAGAATTTATGCTAAAGAATCAAAGAGAATCACTTTCAGACATAGAATCACTTCTCTCAGAGAATCAGCTTCTACAGAGAATCAGAATCAGATGGAGCTCTACCAAACTGGCCCTAATAGTTGGCCTTACTGATCCTTGGATATCCTTGATGTGCGTCTTCCCAACAGGTCTTCTAGGGAGGCGTTAGTGGATTTATGGTGTGAAAAATGAGTGTCTAATCGGCTTCATCGATCTACCGGTCGACCTCGTTATTGCTGGGACCTCCTTTCGCTGTGTGTCTAGGTTTTGTACGGCCTTGGACGATCTAATAACCCCTATCAATACATGACCCAAATCGACGTCAGCATATTTTTTGGTGATTTTCTTGGAGACAAAAGAAAAAAAGATCAATTAAGATGACAAACGGAAAGCCTTCGACCGATCAACTTCCTAAGGTGATTCACAAGATATTCGAGGAGAGGGTAAAGGCCTAAGCTGCTGCTGATCAGGACTGTGCCCTATAGGATATTTCGAGGTGGATAGACAAGGATCTATCAAGACGATCAAAGATGTCAACTTTGATGCTCTTGCTGCTACATCTACAACTGAGGTAAAAATAGATCAACCTCCTCCTAGACTGTGTAAGACGCGTGATGAGTTCACACTGCACCATGCTTACTGAACATGCTAGATTGGTGGAGATTCAAGTACAAAAAATATCTTAGCAAGTTTATGGCTAGATATAAAAAAGGAAGAAAAAATTCTCAATTTCCTATTTCTCTCATGATGCTTCTATTAGCAGATCGGCCCTGGTTGCATGCTATCCAACCTAAATATAGGATGTCGTTCGCCTTTTTTGATAGTCAAACCAGCTATGATATGCATCAGAAGCTAATAACAGTAATTTGGTGCTAGTGGCACCTAATATACCCTTTTGCTCATAATATGACGTTGCCATGTCCTAAAACATCATTAGGAAGGCAACAAGCTAGCATGCATGCAATTGAGTATGGACAAGATACCTCGAATCATGAAACTATGAATTGTTTTGTTGGCTTGCGCTCTGATGTTAAATAAAAGCTCAAACACTTGAGTCTCTCTCCTAGTTAACCAATCGCTGCAAAAAGCTTCGACATTGGAAGGCGAAGCAAGGTTGTAGTCGCTTAAGTCACGTTGTCCTAACATGCATGCTATTAAGTATACTTCAGATAGCGCTGACAATGGATCACTTGATTTGTTTATTGCTGAGATTATTTGGCTACCATAAGGCCATAGCATCAGCCAATTTCTTGCTCTTCACTGAAATTGATTCATAAAATCGGCAATAAGGGATTTTTTTCATATGATGTATTTAAGTGTGATAGAATCTTTGATGAGATGTTGAAAATGGATACGTTAAATTGCCGTATCCTTTATTGTCACTTGATGAGTTGAAACATAATGCATATTGCAAGTAACGTAATTCTACTTCTCATGCTACTAATGGTTGTAATGCCTTTTGGTGGCAAATCCAATCATATGTTAATGAAGGTTGATCGATTTTATCAGAGATACATGTATCTTGGTTTGGCCCAATCAAGTTAAATCTACTGCTGGGAAATGTGACAATTAGAGATCTAAGGGAAGACAACAAGATTCAGAAAACCTCAGGCCATGAAATCATGCATGAGAAGTCCGTGGACGACCTGGAGAATATTAAAATCACCATTAGGTCTTCTGGGCTCAGGGAAAAACTAAAATTCATGTTAGAGAGCAAAAAGAAGATGTTATTGTTGTTGTGCAAGACACTATAGAAACAACAAGACCCATTTCTTAAGTCGGTGTAATAAAGGTGGATCAAAGACCCTGTGCACCTACACACCATAACAACCGAAGACTGAGACTTGGAAGACGAACAAAGTCAAAAATTCTAACAAACAGATGCAATTACAAAGCTTTTGACTAACTTATCAACAAGTATAGCAACAAAAGGGCTGATTCTGTGAATCAGCCTATAAAAAAGAGGTCTAGTTACCTCTGAATCAAATTTATGTGCTTAAGAAGAAAGAAGTTTCTACTGTATCTTTAGAGGGCACCGAGCAAGCATTTATTATGATTGGCTCCATGGTAGTGTCGATCAACGAGACGAGCCCAATGTTATTTTGAATCAGGCTCAATCCACTATACTAAAAGTGGTGCAAAGTGTTTCAGCATGTAGAGATGAAGTAAAAAGCAGCAAGCTAGAGTCCAAATATTTCTAACCAAGGTGGTGCCCTTTGAGATTCACCAAGCAACGACGTAAGCTTCAGTGAGCTCGTTGCAAAAAGATTTGAACAAGAAGCCTAAGAGCTACTCTTGGTTTTATCTAGAAAATAAGAGTTTGCAACTAATAAACTTTGCATTTTTAATAAGAGTTCTCAACTAATAATTTTTTAAAATCATGAATTCCTCTTGGTTTTAATCCGAAAGAGAAATTATCAGATATCCTATTCTAAACATTGAATAATCCACATAGAATTCGCGGATTATTCATATCCCCGGATTTTGCTGATATCATATCCTACCCCGCATCTGCACCTAATCGGATTCATATTATCTATATCTACATATAGAAATGAAAAGTTCTTCTCCATATCCTTAAAATGGATTTTAGTATGATCGGAGCAAAAAATTATTCGCACTACTTTCACCCCTAGTTGCATGGATGGAAACACCTAGACAAGTCCAAAATTGTTAACGTAGTGAATGCAGTAATCTTGGAATACAACTTCGTTTGCTAGAGGGAGAAGATATATGGGAGCACGTTTAAATACGCACACGTACGTGATGGCCAGTGACGTGTTCTTTTGGGATTCATCAGCCGAGGAACGAAGACCGATATAATTGTGTATGCGTATGCAAAGCCTGAATATATTTCTATTCGGCTAGGAATTTCTATATGTAATAAATACACATAGAAAAGACCAGCCATCCTATATATATATATATATAATTTAAGGATGACGATCGATTGAGAGATCTAACATCTAATCATCAAAATCAAGCTAGGTCTTCTAACCTCTTACTATCCAATACGTCCTCTTGATAAGATATATGTTGGCGTTCAAGGTGGTCTTGTCAATACTAGGACATCCCTATAATGCACGGTTCCTGTCGATTCTTCCGGCCGGAAGGTGTTTATGGCCTTGTTAGGCGAAGAACGAGCGTGTAATCGGCCTCGCTATTAGCACCTCCCTCTATGGCGTGTCTTTTGCAGCCTTGGGTGATCTAGCCTGACCTTATCAGGTGAAGAATGAGCGTGTAATTGGGCTCGCTATTGGGAACTCCCTCAACGCGGCGTGTCTTTGTGGCTTGGGTGATCTAACTTTGCTGGTGTACGACCGAATCGGTGCCATCACAAATATAGGGTGTGTTTAGATACCAAATTTTGCAAAATTTTTTACTGTAGCACTTTCGTTGTTATTTGAAAAACTTTGTACAAATATAGACTAACTAGACTCAAAAGATTCGTCTCGACATGTATATACTAAAAAGTACAATTAGTTATTTTTTTTACCTACATTTAATGCTCTATGGATGTGTTCAAATATTGATGTGATGGAGAGAGGGTGAAAAGAGGGGGAATCTAAACAGGGCCATAATGTAAGCCAGTAAACTGCCAACCAACTAAAACTATATGTCAAGGTCTTCCAATCCCCTACTGCCCAACACCTGACACACTTGCCATGCTCAGTACCATGCACTGCACATGCTGCGTATTCAATGTTGTAACATGTAAGCTCTAGAGACCTGACGTTCTTAGTATTCATGCATGGATAATCTGGTCATTTGTATGAGGTGTGTGCATTTAGGTTCCCGACCTAACATCTCCTCACAAGACAGTTTTGAGCAGTGAGCCAATTGAATTGGTCCTGAGCAACGGTGAAGCTTTTGGTCGTTTTGTGCTTGCATTTCATCTTGTGCTAGCATTTCATCTCTATGTTCTGTAGTCAGTACAATCCCAGCTTTTGGTCATTTTGATACAAACAGTTTGAATAACTGCCAATCTTTGTTCACACTCTGTCCATCATGTCTCACATTGGTACACTATATGCATTGGCCCTCCCTATCTACTCACTTTATTGTCTCGTCATGGTCCTGCATGTGCCCAGTCTCTTCCTTCCGTAACACGGTATTGGATGTCGTCCTATATATATACATTCTGACTCATGAATCTGGAGGTACCTGGTATGTATCGTCACATTGTACAATAATACAATTGTAGTTATAGAGGATGGGCACACTGCAGGGTTCATATCAGACACTCAGCCGTCCAAGTACAGTGTAGACGGCCAAGATTTTATGGTATCATGCTCTAGTAGTGCCTGTAGCGTATGGGAAGAGGATGGATAAAGGCAGGAGGTACATGATGTGGGGTGGTACATGCATGTGCTTAGTTAATGCCTTAATGGTGATGCTGTCTTCCCCTGCTTTCAGGCCACCCAATCAGCCTCCGGCTATTATTTGTGTAACTATACAAGTAGATTGGTACAGCTCTTAATTATTGCATGCCAGGAAATGACTGGTGATAAGATAATGAATTCATGTATGTTAGGTTTAGTCCCATATCGGAAATTGATGGTGGGGGAACACAACAACTTAGAAGGCGGGAGTAGTCCTCTCATCTATCAGACTAGTATATTGCTCGTGCTAACGCAACGGAGTATCTAGAATAAAACACATCAAATCGTTATTCATCGAATTTCAGCGGTTGCTGCCATAGTTAGAACAACGACCCAACTAAACTAACTACGTGTTTACAGAATGTGAACTGTATGTGTATTGAAGAATCAATGAACAACAATGCACGGAAGTGCACCTTAATAACCTAAAAAAAATATGTACAGAACAACAATTGGTCACATCGGATGTTACATTGCATACTGTTTACATGGGATGTTGCATGAGGTGTTCAAATACTAACAAAAAAACAAATTACAGAAACTATCATAAATCACGAGATAAATTTTTTAAGTCTAATTAATCCATGTTTAGCACATATATTACTGTAGCACTTTAGTATCGAATCATGGACTAATTAGGCTTAAAAGATTTATCTCGCAAATTACACGTAAAACTATGTAATTAGTTATTTTTTAGTCTATATTTAGTACTCTATATATATGTGTCTAAAAATCCGATTTGACATGATGTAAAGTTTTTGATTGGAACTAAACAAGATCTAATATGGATCGTACTCAATGGCCTATCTTAAAATAAGAATTCAGCATATAATATTATTAGGCATTCCAAATCCCAAACAGAGAAGCTCATGCTCTGTTACACTGATAAGCTGCAAAATACATCTCGTATGAACTGAATATTAAAAAAAAAAGTTCATAGATCATGCATTGTTGCACACTCACAGTATTTTTTGCCAACGCCAATTAACATATAAAAAGTAAAAGCATTTTGAATTTCAGTGCTCACATTCATAAGGTCCATCTTATCCTCTTGCATGTTCTGGCGATAACACAAGCTAGTGTATATGGTTAGACAACTAAATTTAATCAAATAAAGTTACCAAATATGATTCCCTGGATCACAATTGTATGATCCCTGCTGTCGTGCTGCGGTACCCACGCTAACACTATAATAAAATACAAAAAAAAGCTATTGTTAGACTCTCCCACATACGAGCGGACCCTGCTTGTGAGCCTCACGACCTACTTCTTCCTCTTGCAGCAGGTCTTCCTCTCTCCTTGGGCTCGTTGGCGGTCGAGAAGGAGAGGGCAATGTCACGATGGAGAGCTCGTGCCCATGTCCGCCCGGCGGTGGCGGCGGAGACCATGAGCCCACAATAGAGACCCAAATAATCAGAGAAGCTATTTGAATGTCATCAGAAATACAAGGTGTCCCCTAAAATCATATCCAAAAATTGGCCGAAATGAATAGCGCACCATAATTTTGTTATTTTCCAGTTGAGTCCCTTTCCATCTCGCGCTTATTTTGGACCTCTCGTGCAGTCCTACCATCCTTGCACTTCTTTTGGATCTCTCTCATGCAGTCCTACCATCTTTTGTCTGTGTTAAGTAGAAGGCTTTCAATTTTTTTTTAAAAAATGAAATCTAACTAACATTCCAGTACAAGATATAGAGCCACTATCAGCGTTAAGTGAGAATCTATCGCTCAAGAAAACCCAATATGCAAGACGGTCATATAGGACTGTGCAACAAGATTCAGGAAGAACTAATCAGTACATCCAATTCATTGGAACTAACAAATAGACAAGAGTTTATCTGTATAACTATGGATGAAGATCAAGCAAGAACTTGAACAATCAGTTGCCATGAAAACTCACAACAAGAATTTGACAAATAACTCTGTAGATGGCGAGTCCTCGAGCCGTTCCGGCCAGCACCTCAGCCTACTATCGCAATCTTTTCCTAGCCCCAATGAAATTTAGAAAGGCTGACAGTTATTATAATATGCAACAAGAACCTAGAACCAGGGGAAAAATAAATTAGCATGTACAATAGAATCAATTGTTTACCTTGCTCAATGCTTCAGTAACCCAAGTGAATGTCACATGAGAGCAGGAAGTTTTCAAGTCCGTACTGGTGGTGCCATTTTTCTGTTTGACAGTCCCTGTAAAGAAAAAAAAAATCGGTTATCATGAGAACACTAATCCAAAGAAGTATCCTTTTAAAAAATAAATCAAGAGAAGCATCCTTACAAAACAGACTAATCAACAATAGCTAGACTAACACTATAACTATAAATATTGGTAAAACAAAATACTAATGCAGTAGCTGCTACTATTGTTACAGCCTTACAGGAAAATTAAAATAAGCTTGCAGTGAACAAGAATGAAGCGAGTCTTGATGTCAAAGCAAGCTTTTTATATTCCAGCTTGCAAATTCAATGTTCATGCCTGACCAGAGCATGCACTGTTAGGGAATAAAGAGAAAACAACATGAACTTGATATCATCTACCTTTGACATGTACTTATCAATCAAGTTATCAACATGGAATATTGTTCCCAGCGTTCACTCTTCGATCTAAAAGAGTGAAGTTCGATGAGATATCTGCATAAACCAATAGCAACTGCAATTTCTTATTGAAAATGTACCTGCAGGTCACGCTGAGATGGTTCCAACAGATCATTGATTTGGTTGTTATGTACCGGCAACAAGTTGGAAAAGAAAATCATATATGTTATTTTTAGTTTCAACTCTAGAAACCATTACCAAATACCAAGGGGCAGGTAGCCAGGCACACCGCAACAGGGAGGGGAGCCATCGAGCAGGCTGGAATAGGAGGTGGGCTGACCAATGACTGGCAGGAGCTCTGAGCGGCTGGGACAGCAGGGGCGCAGGGCTGGTCGATCGAGCCACCGAGCGGCTGGAGAGAGGCGGGCACCCGATGGCCGGCGCGGCAATAACGAATCGACGGGCATGGGGCACGGATCCCAGACGGAATCGGCAAATCACAGCCTCGCGGGAATGGCAAGGGACCAGCCACAATGTCCGCCGCCGGGGGAGGAGCATTGGGGAACAAGGGGCAGAGATCTAGGGAAGAAGAAGGGGGTGGAGAACCTGGAGAGAAGAAAGAGGTGGAGCGCCAGGGATGAAGCGTCTGCGACTCTGTCCACCAGATCTAGCCATCGCCGACGAGTCGGAGGAGACCGCCGGAGCCAGATAGGTCACCGGAGCCAGGAACCAGGAGTTGGCGACGAAAGTGCTGCGTGTTTTTTTCCTTTCCACAGTCACTCGAGAGGAGGGGGTGATGTTTCAAAAAAAAATACAGCAGACAATAGGAATCGAACCCTGGTCGCAGGCCACGGGCCGTCGGGGCTTAAGGCAGAGGTAGGAGGAGTCGCATACCATACACCTAACGGTGGTCGTTAGATTTGAGTGAGTAAAGAGAGAGAAGACTGAGAAGCAATCTGGATTGTTGATTTCTGCGAAGTTATTTTTTTTTTGTACGTTTTGTGGATGTGTGGAGGAGGGACATCTCAGCGGGGGAGGTTTATTTGGTACACCAAGCAAAGAGTAGGGATGGTGCTTTAGTAGGGTAGACTAGTCTTTTGAGTTAAGTTAGGCCCTATGTCTAGATATGTTGTGGGCTTCGATGGACCTAGACCCGCCGAGGGGCGCTGGCTCGTGGTTATAGTCTTTTGGAGATCGCACAAGGTTTTCATTCTGTAGGTCTGATCAGTTGTTCTTTGAAACTTCGAAATTTTTCTTTTTGTATGGAATGTAAAATTACAAGCCCACAAAATTAAAGCAGATAACTTTGGAATAAACTACATTTATGGTGTTTATCCCAAGGAAATCTTAGGGCACTGGTCCATTGTTTCTTTTCTGCAGTGCATTTGTAACTGTCTAGTACAATGCCCATCAAATCTACTTTATTTTGTACGTACTTGATATGATGGCCCTTCATTCCATAGACAGCACAACGCCCACAACAATTTCTTTGGATGATGGGTTGTTTGTGCTGGAAGATTTTTTGGGGTCCAAGCCTGCTGGGCGCATGCTTTTCTCTTCTCTTATTTGCTCTGCATTTAGCATTAGTGTGCTGGGTTCCAGAATTGAGGGTGTTAATTAATACACAGCCACAGTTGTCTTGCAGGACCAAGGGAGGGACCTCGGAGCAGCAGAGGGCACTGCAGGTTTGTCCGTGGTTCATAATCACGTTATTCATTAATTAATCCTGTCAAAATCACATCTCATGACTGAGCCTGGCGAATCTTGAGAAAACCACACATCTCCCCAACCCAAGAATAAACAGCAATCGCAGAAATTCAGCACTGGGCGTATCTGAAGCCTGCGATAGATATATCATGATACTGTTATAGCACAGCCATCATATTAATTAATTCCTCCGCTTGGATTACAGCTATATATCTATGGCGACGCAAGATCGAGATTGTTGTTAGCTTGGCATATATGATTAATGCAAGCAATCGGAGAGCACAGGCAGGCAGGCAGCATGGAGAGAGATCAGAACGCGTCACAGGCCCATGATGTATGCCTGTCGTTAGAGACATGATGTCCAAATCCAATCACCGTGGCATACGTATTTGCAAGGGACAGTGCTGTTGCAAATTGCAGGCCTTAATTAACACAAGCAGATGTGACAATCTCAATAGCTATCCATGGATATTCCCTTGTCTAGGATGAGGTCATGCATCCACTGTTGGATGGATGCCGTGTGTGGAGAATTGAAGGAAAGTAGCGGTGCTGCAAACCTAACCGAAGCCATCTCCCAAGTACTCGTTTCAGACAAGATTTGAGTCAAATATTGAGATATATATGAATAGATTTGTCTTGAAAAATATTTTCATAAAAATATACATATATTATTTGTTTATAAATATTTTTATAAAAATAAGAGGTCAAAGTTGTGTTTTGAAGACCGTGTTGTTGCCCTAAACGACAACTAATATGAGTATGGAGGGAGTATTTTGTATCATATCACACTACAACAGAAATGGCATTTGGACGATCTATCAATTGAGCTATAGTCTCGGCAAAAAATTGCGTCCGGGGCTAAAGACTTTTAGTCCCGGTTGGTAAAACCAACCGAGACTAAAGGTGAACCTTTAGTCCGGTTAGTATTACTGACCCGGACTAAAGGTCCCCCAGCCTTTACCAACCGGGACTAAAGGGTGACCTTTTAGCCCCGGTTGGTGTTACCAACCGGGACTAAAGGTCCTTTTAGCCCCGGTTGGTGTTATCAACCGGGGCTAAAGGTCCTTCACGAGTGTATTCAAAAGGAAAACGTCCAGAACTGTATCACGTGGGTTGTGTAGCTCAGTTGGTAAACGTGTGTGAGGCGAGATGTGTTGAGTTCGAATCTCACAAACGCAAATTTATTTTTTCTCGTGGGAGTCTTTAGCTCCGGTTCGGAGCAACCGGGGCTAAAGGCTCCCACCTTTAGTCCCGGATTGGTAGTCCCGGTTAGGAAAACCGGGGCTAAAGTCCCTTCCTAACTGGGGCTAAATGCATGTTTCTGTACTAGTGTCATGTCCCTAACTGCATCACCTGTCTCTGCCTCATGTGTTGCCAGGAAAAAGACATGATAGTCATGTATTTGGACTCGTAGCACAATGTGTACTTGTGATGGATCATCAGGATCACTGTGGTCTTGAGAGAGATTGAGGTGAAATTTAGTTCAAGTTTCACTTTGATCCACTTTAAATTATATGAATTAAGGTGTATTTGTGTGTAGCCAAACAAAGTTTAAAGTGTAAGTAGCAACCATGCATATAGAAATGATGTTGTGTCCCCAAGTGGAAGACATATTGTCAGTAAAAGAAATAAGGCGAGAGATTGGATAGATGGGTCTGTCAATCCGCCGTGATCCTCACATATAAACAGGGGTGGGGTCCTATCCCATCCATACATATATAATAATTTAAAATTCCTCATGGCACTCTGAAAGAGTTTATAATAAGAAATTCATGATGTGGCATCGATTATCAAAACCGGCTTGGGCACGTGGCTGCACGTGGCCTCTGCACAAACCGACCTTGGCTGGTTTTAGCTGATAATTGGCCAGGGCTGTCCAAACTATAGCCTATGCCGGTTTATACAAAATTTGTACATTATTCGTAAATTTGGTCCTTTTTTATTGCATTTGTTTTTCCAGTCATCTTCAATTCGCTGGATCATATTTTGGCTGTCAACAGTTTTGTTAGTGTATTTGTTTGAAGCTGTATATGTTAGTATATTTATAAAACTCCATCGAAATTACACAAGTTTAACATAAGACAGCTAAAAACTTGCAATTTAAAAGAGAGACAGTACCGGTGAGATGGTGCATATGGCATCAAACAATTAAGCTTGATGGGCTGATGTAGTGGGCTGCTACTGTCACGCACTGCATGGGCCTTTTTCTGAACATGGCCGAAAACAAAACTTGTTTGGGCTGCAGCCGCGTTTGTCTTGAGGACAAATCCTCAACGAACAGATTTATTTTTATAAAGTACATATTCTAATATATTTATTAATAATACAAGCCTCACATTTCGATTGGGTGATTTTTTAAAAAAAAATCACAAAAAATGTTTCATTTCCTCAGACCCTTTAAAACGCAATAAAATTAGTCACACATTGTTCTGAAGCTAGCGTATTTGTTTTCTAAAGTATTGTGCTCTCTTCAAGTGCTCCACAAAATTTCAACAACTTGACAGTGAATTTGCTGTAGAAAGAAATAATTTCATGGAAACAACAAAGCTCCACAAAAATTTCAACAACTCCATTTTACAGGACATTGATTAGTTGAGGTGCAGATTGATGATTCAAAATCGTATTGAGAACAGCAAACTGTACTATAATTTCTCAAAATGTCTCAGTTTTCAAAACAAGTATACTAAAATAGAGTTGGTAGATACCCTCATGGTCACTACTTCGCAAGCCAATTAATTAGGCTATCATTTTTGCGGAGAACCTGAAGTTGCCATGCTTGAAGCCTCTAATATTTTTTTTAAAATTTTTGTGGATAGTAAAATATGTGGAGAGCAAAGGGATGCACTTTTTTGTCATCAAATGTTACAAAATAAATGGCTGAGTTTTGCATGTGCTTGCGTCCCCTGGTTAGAGCATCTCGAAAAGTTTTCAAAACCCACTCCCAGTCTTCATTTTCTGGTGATATTAAAAAAAACTACTCTCTAACAACTCTCAATTTTTCCGCACTTAGGAAAATCGACCCAATCATGCGTAAATATACGTCCGCGTATGGATTGGCCAAATTTGGAGGTGGAAGGACGTGAGAAAGAAATTGGAGTAGGCCGATATAGTTCCCAATGCAGATGTAGGACTCCTGATGCAAAATAGTCTAGGATTTAAAAATATAAAAGTGGTTAGAATGATTTAAAAATAGTCTATGATTCCTGATGCAAAATTGTCTTCTCTATTTTAGGAGCGAGATTTTGAAAATAGTTGGAGGAACCCAACAAATGTGCTTTCAACTTTTTTTAACTACATAGAGAACTCATTGGTTTACCAATTGTTTTAAGGAACTATTTAGATGTTATTAGGATCTGAGTCTATTTCTGTAAAAAGCAGGGCCTATTTTTAAAGTATCAATAGAAATGTAATATATATCTAAATAAAAGTATATGAGGAAATGTATCAAAATTGATCCTCAGAATTTGCATCCTAATTGAGCAATCTTTCGAGATTAAAAACAATTGTTGCCTTTTCCTTCTAACATCTTTTAGAGAGGTAAATTTTAGTTTATACTTCAATCCACATCGACCTCCTGATCTGCTTCAAATATCCACCAAAAATCCAGAAAAAAACACACAAAATTACCCATGCATGAGGGATGGAAAAAATCTATGATGAAATAACAACGGGTGACTTACCTTGGAGCGTGTCACCTTCTTTGGTCTCTGATTAATCACCCTTAGCACGGTGCCGCCGCTGGCCGCCGCAACACATCTTGCCATCCTTGGCAGGGTACGTTAGGGGCGGTGGCGGATTGCCCGCCGTTGACTGCAAGTGGGAAGATGGCACCGCAGCAGATCCTGTGCTCCTCTGTGTCGTGCCGCCAAAGCCATTGCCAATTTGGAGTGAGTATATGCGGATACATGGGTGTATGCCGAGTCTCTGAGTGATGAGTGATTGTCAACGGGTTTGATCGCATGTTCTTTGGCTTGTGTTGTGCAGGTGTCGAGCACGGAGACAGTGATCGAGGGCAGGTGAAGGTCAAGTTGAGACGTGTCGTGCCGACGGACTGGGTGCGATGAAGGATGGGCGTGCCGTGCGGCGGACGTGCCATGCCGATGTATCGAGCAGTGAAGGGCGGACGTGAGGCTTGGACTGAGGGACCGGAGTGCCTGAGGATCAGCTGTGGTGGCTGGCAGCCTGGGACAGCGACGAGCGGAGACTTGCGAGGCACGGTGTTGCTCGGGTCGAGGACCTGGGGACACGTGTCGGTGGACGGGGTGCACGGGCGGTGCATCCCCTCTTCAGCTTCGGTTTGGTGGCTGAGCCAGCGAAAAACCACCGGTGGACGGTTTCCAGGTTTGGGCCTCAAAACCTGGGCGTGGACGGTTTCCGAGTTTGGCCACAAAACTCGGGCTGAGGGTTTTCGAGTTTGGCCACAAAACTCGGGCTGAGGACGGTTTCCAGGTTTGGGCCTCAAAACCTGGGCGCTGCGGGTTTGCTGAGTTTGGGCCTCAAAACTCAGGCTGGAGGCTAGTTTCCCGGTTTGGGCCTCAAAACCGGGGGTGCAGAGCGAGGGCGGCACGTGGCGGCAATCGGAAGGTTGCGTGGAGGCAACGCGGACGAGTTGTGCGGGCGTGGCCGTCGGATCTACCTACCACTCGAGTTGGTCCAGAATAACCTTAGGGTTTAGCTGGTTCGCTCTGTAATTAGTTTAGAGAGGGGTAGAGTAGGAAATAGACTTAGTCTAGAATAGGTTAAGTAGTCCGGGGAGACACCCTCCTCCCCCATCTCAGTTTTAGTCATCTCATTTGCTCTTTGCACTTAGGGTTTCCTGCTCTCCCATCCCCTGCTGTAGCTGAGATCCGCAGAGAGACTTGCAACTCTGTGTACTGTTGATTTTGAGGAAAGGAGGCCGTAACCTCCTTGTCGTAGCGTGTGTTTGCGCTTCGGCTTGCAATTCGTGGGTGTGATTCGCGTTTTGTTCGTGTTCTTCGCGGAATCCTTTTTCTCCACGATTTTCCCGTCGCTTGATCTCTTTGCTCGGTTCGTCTTTTGCAATTCCGTTTGAACTGGTTTGTTCTAGATCGTGAGGCACTTCTTTCCACCGAAGGAATCATCCTCTAACCTCACGGTCTAGGAGATCGATCGATTTTTTGTTTCGGGTCAAGTTTTCTCCCTTCCCCCGAAATTCTTCGATTCACCGATTTGGAGATAGGTTCTAGCCATGATCTCTTAGAGATAGCTCACTATACTCCTTGTGACTCATCTCACCAAGTTTGATCCCTAGAGGATTTGTTTTGGGTGAGATCGAGGCGATTCGGTGGACGAACAGTGCTGCTGCGCATCGACCGGACGCTCCATCGGGGTGACCGGACGCACTGCGCGTGAGTCCGGTCGATGAACATCACGTGCAGTGTTCCTGTGTTCGACCGGACGCTCTGTTGACTTAGTGACCGGACGCACAGGTCTCACTGTTCACTGGGCTGGTTGGCTTTTGACCGGACGTACTGTAGCTGACCGGACGCACCGTACGCCAGAGTCCGGTCAGAAACAGAGAGGTCCAAAACCTGTTATTGTGTGACCGGACGCGTCCGGTCCCTGCTGACCGGACGCAGGCCAGAGTCCGGTCGCTGCTGTTTCGCGCTGTTTCATTCGCGGTTCGCTCGCTCGTTGACGGATTCGAGTTCCGTCTTTTGCGTTGGCTTTCTAGAGTTGTGTAGTGTCCCGCTGTGCTTCTAGGAAGCATCCACCCTTCATCTAGGGTCGTGGACATTAGCAAGCTCTAGGGTTCGCTCTTGGGGTTGATTTTGGGACAGAGGCATCGAGTTTCCGAAAGGAAATTTTGAAGCTCCCATTCACCCCCCCTCTGGTCGCTTTCGGGTAGCTTCTCGGTCCTTCAATTGGTATCGGAGCGGGTTAAGGATCTTCTACCTTAGCCGGTTCCAGATCCACTGAAGGCGACATGGATCGCGGCGTGGGCAAACCGCCGTTTTTCGATGGGACGAACTATGCGTATTGGAAGATACGCATGTCGGCCTATCTGCAGAGTTTGGGTGCTTCCATCTGGGATATTTGCAACTCTGCTGATTACGTGGTCTTGGCTGCTCGTGTCACTCAGCAACAGATCGATGAGCACGATGCCAATAGCCGAGCCCGTAATGCTCTTTTCTCTTGTTTGAGCATGGGTGAGTTTGATCGTGTTTCTCACCTCTCTACGGCTCGGGAGATTTGGGCCACCCTCATGCGTTTTCATGAGGGAACCTCTCAAGTCAAAACCCGACTCTACGAGTCGTTTAAGAGAGAGTATGAGAACTTTCGACATCAGCCTGGCGAAAGCATAGAAAGTTTATTCGCTCGCTTTCAGGTGATTGTCAACAGGATGAGGGCTAACAAGGAGCAGTTGCCTTTCGACGATCATGAGAGATCTTTGAAGCTTTTGCATACTCTTGATCGGTCGGTGTGGGATTCCAAGGTTCAGGCGATCATCGAATCACCTAACTATGAGACCCTCACGTGCGACGAGCTCTTCAGTAAGCTCAAGTCCAGTGAGATTGATGCCATGTCGAGGGCTTCTTATGCGAATCCTTCTGGCCCGACTATGGCTTTGGTTTCCGGCTCTTCCTCTAACGCCTCAGCTGGTTTTGCGCTTTCTTCTCTTTTCTCTGTCACAGAAGACCAGCTGGAGTCTTTGGGAGACGACGAGTTGGCTCTGCTTGCCAACCGGTTCTCGCGGTTCCACAACAACCGCTTGAACCGTCGCCGCGGAGGAGGACGCTCGGGCTGCTACGAGTGCGGCGACCCCGACCACTTCATCGCCAACTGCCCCAAGAAGAACAAGCATTCGGGGAAGGGCGATCATGGGCACAAGTACGACTCCAAGCGCAAGGAGAAGCACGTCCCCCCAGCACACAAGAAGAAGGGCGGCTTCGACAAAGAGTACATCAAGAAGAAGTACTTGGAGAAGGCTCAGGCTGAGAAGCGTGCGTTCTTCGCCGCGCTCAGCGACGTCGACGGCTCGGATGGCGACTCCGCTTGCTCAAGCGACGACGAGTCCGAGAAGATGAAGAAGATCGAGGACCAGCTCAACGGTCTTTGCTTCTTCGCCGACGACGGAGGCCTCTGCACCATGGCGCTCGGAGATGAGGTCGGAGGCGAGCTGGAGCACACGCCTCGGAACGACGACGACGACGACACCTCCCAGGTATCACTCACCTACGACGAGCTCTCTACTGAGGTTGAGAGGCTTACAGATGCCCTCCTTAGCCAAGATAAATTGCTTAGGCGTGCTGCTAGAGAGCGCAAGGAGTTTAGGCAGAAGTGGGAGGACACGGTGAGGGAGCTTGAGTTTGCCAAGTCCACCGTGGTCGTGTCGGAGGAGGTTGAGTGTGAGTCATGCACCACGCACATGACTGACCTTCTCACTTTGAGAGGTAAGTATGCTACGTTGGTAGGAGAGCTGGATGAGCTGAAGGCTAGACCTTCCTTGTTGGGTGCGTGCAAGACTTGTCCTGTCTTGCAGTCCGAGTTGGCAGAGAAGAATGCCAAGCTTGAGTCTTTAGAAAAGGCCAGCTCGGATAGCACTTGTGTCACGAGGTGTGCCTTGTGTGAAGGCTTGGAGATGGAGATTGCTAATGTGAAGCATGGCAAGATGCAAACCGAGGAGGAAAACACATACCTTCGGACCATCTTGTCATGGGTGTCTTGTGGTGAGCCGCAGCTCGGGATGATGATCTCCCAATTCAAGCGAGCTGCTGGAGGTCTTGGTGTAGGTTTTGCTCAGGGTGTTGATCTTTCCGCTTTTGGGAAGATTGGAGAGTCGAGTGGTCTTAATCCGAGTGAGAAGCCCAACTCCACCACTACTCCCAAACTTACCAAGCTTCCACCTAAAGAGCCTGCCAAGCCTATCACCAAGGATGGGGTGTTTGAGGAACCCCCGAGAGCTCCGCCCAGGAACCAAGTGTGGGCACCCAAGCCAAACCACCTCAAGAACAAGCTGGACACAATGCCACCCATCCAAGAGGAGTGCTTGCCACAGAAGGGCAAAGTGAACCATACCCACAGCCCTGCGTACCAACAACCCCCTTTGCGCGCGGTGAGGTACCAGTGTGACTTTTGTGGGAGGGATGGTCACTTGAGTGAGTTCTGTTTTCGGCGCAAGCGAGAGGCGCGCCGTGCTCGGGAGATGGACAACCCGGACATGTACCATCCTTCTCATGGTGGGCATGTGCCGAATGTCCAGAGGAGAGCTGCTAGGCCCAGAGGTCAAGTTCCCAGGCCTAGGCAGGAGATGAGAGCTCCGAGGAGGGAGACTAGGGCTAGAGGTCCAGAACCTCAAGTCCCTAGGCATAGGCCTCGTAGAGTGCGTGCCCGACGGGGTCCTGCTTTTGCAGGCAACGGACCCCGTGGCGGAGGTTTTGTTGAGCGCTTTCCCCCACCGCAGGTTGAGTATCGCGGTGAGCGCTTCTTCCCCAGCGGACCACGTTTTCCTGTGCGTGGTGATCGCTACCCTCGTAGACAGGCTAGGAATGGTTTTTCCACTGACCGTTCTTTTGAGCAGCCGGCCCAACACTGGTATTCCCCTTACTTCACTAACCCCAGTGTTGGACCGTATGCTCACCCTATGTCTTTTTATTGATGTAGGTAAAACGGTTGGAGGACATTTGGTTGGTGGATTCCGGTTGTTCGAGGCACATGACCGGAAACGCCAAGTGGTTCTCCAGCCTTAGCCCGGTCGCCGGAAAGGAGTACATAACCTTCGGCGACAATAGTAAAGGTAAGGTATTATCCCGTGGGACTGTGCGGGTTAATGAGCACTTTGTGTTGCGCGATGTTGCTCTTGTTTCTAACCTGCATTTTAACTTGCTTTCTGTTTCGCAACTTTTTGATGATGACTATGAGATTCGTTTTAAACCGAACCTTAGTCGCATCTTAGATCCTCAGGGCGATCTTGTATGTCTGATTTCGCCCTTTGGGAAAGTCTTTCGCGCGAATTTCTCGGAGTCGTTTGGATCTTCTCGCTGTCTTTTGGCTAGTCCTTCTTCTTCCGATCTTTGGAAGTGGCATAGGAGGCTCGGTCATTTAAGCTTCGACTTGCTTGCAAGACTTAGCTCACTTGGCCTAATCCGAGGATTGCCCAAGCTTTCGATGGAGAAGGATCTAGTTTGCCATTCTTGCAGACATGGGAAGATGGTTGCCGCTCCCCACCATCCAGTGACTAAGGTCATGACCTCGCACCCCGAAGAGCTTTTGCACATGGACCTTGTTGGTCCGGCTCGGGTGAGCTCGGTTGGTGGCAAGTGGTATGTTTTGGTCGTTGTTGACGACTTTTCGAGGTATTCGTGGGTCTTCTTTTTGACTGAGAAGACTGAGACTTTCTCCTTCGCTCACAATCTGATTTTGCGTCTTCAGAACGAGTTCCCTTTGAACTCGATGCGAGCTATTAGAAGTGATAATGGTTCCGAATTCAAGAATTCGGATTTTGAGGAGTTTTGTAACCGCCTTGGTTTGGAGCATCAGTTTTCTTCCCCCTACACACCGCCCCAAAATGGTGTTGTAGAGAGAAAGAATCGGACCCTTGTTGAGATGGCCAGGACGATGCTCGATGAGCATAGGACTCCTAGGCGCTATTGGGCCGAAGCTATGAACACTGCATGCTACATTTCAAATCGCATTTTTCTGAGAGCGTTCTTGAAAAAGACTTCTTATGAGTTGCGTTTTGGTCGCCAGCCCAAGGTGAGTTATTTTAGAGTCTTCGGTTGCCACTGTTTCATATTAAAGAAAGGCAACCTAGACAAGTTTGAGTCTCGCTCTTCTGACGGTGTATTTCTGGGTTATGGCACTCACACTAGAGCCTATCGTGTACTTAACCTTGATACTAACCGAGTCATGGAGACATCAGATGTCACCTTCGACGAGACTCTTGTTTCTCCTTCTTCTCGTTTTGAGCGTGCAGGTGATCATGAGGTTGGAGAGCCTCTTTTCGATGACGAGGATGAGGGTGCTGAAGGTATGGATGATCCAGCACCCCCTCCACCTGCCGTGCCGCAAGGAGCGGCCTCGACGACGACTCACGGCCCCGATACCTCTTCTTCCTGGGGGCCGTGGGATCCTCCACCTCGCGCAGTACCTTTTGTACCCAGGGTGGAACCAGCTGCTGTTGAGGGGGAGGTCACTTCTTCCCGGGAGGCGAAATCGGGTTTGGGTTCTAGTTCCACCTCCACCTGACTGTAAGCCTATTGGGACAAAATGGGTTTTCAAAAACAAGCAAGGAGAGGATGGCCACGTTGTTAGAAACAAGGCCCGGCTTGTAGCGAAAGGCTATAGTCAGAAAGAGGGGATAGACTATGAGGAGACGTTTGCTCCTGTAGCTCGTTTGGAGGCTATTAGGATACTCTTGGCTTTTGCTGCATCCAAAGGTTTCAAACTTTTTCAAATGGATGTCAAGAGTGCCTTCTTAAACGGCTACATAGAAGAGGAAGTGTATGTTGAGCAACCCCCCGGTTTTGAAAATCCCAAGTTTCCAAACCATGTTTTCAAACTCCATAAAGCTTTGTATGGTTTGAAACAAGCCCCTAGAGCCTGGTATGATAGATTGAAAACTTTTCTGCTAGCTAAGGGTTTTAAAATGGGATGTGTAGATAAGACGCTCTTTCTCCTCAGGCAAGGCAAAGACACACTCTTGGTCCAAATTTACGTGGATGATATCATTTTCGGTGGTTCTTCTCACGCTTTGGTTGCCAAGTTTGCAGATACTATGAGCAGAGAGTTCGAGATGAGCATGATGGGCGAGCTGACATTCTTTCTCGGGTTGCAAATTAAGCAATCCCGAGAGGGGACGTTTGTGCACCAGGGCAAGTACACCAAAGAATTGCTGAAGCGGTTCGATATGGGTGAGGCCAAGCCTCTTCCAACACCCATGTCGACAACGACTGCCCTGGATGCGGATGTGGATGGAGAAGCAGTGGACCAGAAGGAGTACCGCAGCATGATCGGATCGCTCCTCTACCTGACGGCGACACGCCCAGACATCCAGTTCGCGGTGTGTCTGTGCGCGCGCTTTCAGGCGTCGCCGCGCACTTCTCACCGTCAGGCAGTGAAGCGCATTTTCAGGTACCTTCGTTTCATGCCTGAGTTTGGGATTTGGTATTCTGCTTCCTCCACTCTCTCGCTTTGCGGTTATTCCGATGCCGATTTTGCTGGTTGTCGCATTGAGCGCAAGTCCACTTCTGGGACTTGCCAGTTTATTGGATCTTCTCTTGTATCATGGTCTTCTCGCAAGCAGTCTAGTGTCGCCCAGTCTACCACGGAGGCTGAGTATGTTGCTGCGGCTAGCTGCTGTTCCCAGTTACTCTGGATGATGGCCACTTTGCGTGATTTTGGTTTGAGCTTTTCTCGCGTGCCTTTGCTTTGTGACAGCACGAGTGCTATTAGCGTTGCTAAGAACCCCGTGCTTCACTCGAAAACCAAACACATTGATGTGCGCTTTCATTTCTTGCGAGACCACCAGGAGAAGGGTGATATCGACCTTCGCCATGTCGATACTCATCATCAACTGGCTGATATTTTCACCAAGCCTTTAGACGAATCAACCTTTAATAGGTTGAGGGGTGAGCTTGGTGTGTGCTTTCCCTTTTAGATGGGGGAAACATTTTGGATCTTGTATAGACTACCTTTTTCGTTTGTCTTTCTTTCCTTTTGCATTTTAGCATACGCATTTACATTCTGAGCTTCATGTTTATAATCACTAGAATGTAACAATGCTCTGTTTAGTATGCTCCGATGCTTATGTTGATGCTTGTAGCATATGCTCCTTCTGATCACTAGTACATGTTCTGAGCTGAGCTATTTTTGGAATGGTAAATATTGTCTAATGTATATAAAATCTGAAAATGTTCACCATTGAGATATGCACCTAGCATGTGTAGGGTGTGTTGAGTCCATTCCTGCTTTTCATATATGCTAGGTTGCTATGTCTCTAGTTCTGAGTCATTCACTTGCTTGGTCTGTTCATATCATGTTTAAAATTTGAACCAAGTGTTAAGTGAATTGAAAAGATCGAGATGGGATTGCTTGTCAACACCTCACGGTATCGAGACTGTTTCTCATTGCACTTTGAGTTAAACTTGAGCCGTGTAGTGTATGACCGAAACCGTAGCCTTAAGCTTCTGATTGCTTCGGCATAGGCTTCGCTCGGTTGAAAAGTTAGGCAATGACAAGCTTTCAACCTCTCGCAATCACATGCTATATTTGAACTTGTGAATTCCTTACCGCTGCAACTCCGATATAAAACTGAAATCACAAGTATATGCTTCATTCCTATGCATGATGATTGAACTTTGCTAGGGGTAGTTCACCTTGTATATATGCTTAGCACTTGTTTGGATTCCTACCTATACATGTGTAGTGCTATTTTGATGGTGACTATCTTTTTGGCTAAAAACTGCTCACTTGCTCATATGCTTCATATTTCGTATGTGTGATCAGTTTGAGCCTTCGCTATTTGAGTGCTTAGTTGTGTCATTGGAGCCATACCGATTAGAGCAGTCTTGCACTCTTTTGATTATATGCCTGAAGCCCCTAACTTGCATTTCTGACTTCATATGCATTTTGGGAGGGGGAGTTGTGTTGACTCCGGGGAAGAGTTTGTGCTTGATAAGTGCATTTTCAACTAAGGGGGAGAGTTTTTGAGTTTTTGCAAATCATATGTCTCCTGATGTTCATCCAAGGGGGAGTTTTTGCTAAGGGGGAGATTTTCAAATCTTTATGCTCTTCTCTTGTTGGACCTAAGGGGGAGTCCCTAGTTGCTTGCATTTGTCGAGGGGGAGTTTGCTAGTTGTGTCGAGCCGTTGCCTCTATCTTGAGGGACTAGCAAACATTTTCCTCATTTGGCGTCGAGTTTGACTTCGATTGGTTCAGAGACCTTTCGATTGTCTTTGTTTTCTAATTGGTTCGGAGTGGTTTTCTTGCTAGTTGTGTCGAGCCTCTGTGCCTCTTTCTTGAGGGACTAGCATTTTGCCATTTTTATGCTCCGATTTTCGATTGGTATTTTGCTAGCGGTGTTGAGCCTGTTCTACCTCTTCTTGAGGGCTAGCTTTGCTTGGTGGCGTCGAGCCGTTGCCCATGTCTTTGGGAACCAAGTTTTCGCTTCTTCCACTTGACCTTCTTCGGCTTTGCTATGCTTTTGGGTCATTTGGTCGAGTTCTCTCTTCTCCTTCCTCCTACCTTCTTCTTTCATTTATGATTTGTGTGTGTAGTTGACAATGCACTCATCAAGGGGGAGATTGCGGATACATGGGTGTATGCCGAGTCTCTGAGTGATGAGTGATTGTCAACGGGTTTGATCGCATGTTCTTTGGCTTGTGTTGTGCAGGTGTCGAGCACGGAGACAGTGATCGAGGGCAGGTGAAGGTCAAGTTGAGACGTGTCGTGCCGACGGACTGGGTGCGATGAAGGATGGGCGTGCCGTGCGGCGGACGTGCCATGCCGATGTATCGAGCAGTGAAGGGCGGACGTGAGGCTTGGACTGAGGGACCGGAGTGCCTGAGGATCAGCTGTGGTGGCTGGCAGCCTGGGACAGCGACGAGCGGAGACTTGCGAGGCATGGTGTTGCTCGGGTCGAGGACCTGGGGACACGTGTCGGTGGACGGGGTGCACGGGCGGTGCATCCCCTCTTCAGCTTCGGTTTGGTGGCTGAGCCAGCGAAAAACCACCGGTGGACGGTTTCCAGGTTTGGGCCTCAAAACCTGGGCGTGGACGGTTTCCGAGTTTGGCCACAAAACTCGGGCTGAGGGTTTTCGAGTTTGGCCACAAAACTCGGGCTGAGGACGGTTTCCAGGTTTGGGCCTCAAAACCTGGGCGCTGCGGGTTTGCTGAGTTTGGGCCTCAAAACTCAGGCTGGAGGCTGGTTTCCCGGTTTGGGCCTCAAAACCGGGGGTGCAGAGCGAGGGCGGCACGTGGCGGCAATCGGAAGGTTGCGTGGAGGCAACGCGGACGAGTTGTGCGGGCGTGGCCGTCGGATCTACCTACCACTCGAGTTGGTCCAGAATAACCTTAGGGTTTAGCTGGTTCGCTCTGTAATTAGTTTAGAGAGGGGTAGAGTAGGAAATAGACTTAGTCTAGAATAGGTTAAGTAGTCCGGGGAGACACCCTTCTCCCCCATCTCAGTTTTAGCCATCTCATTTGCTCTTTGCACTTAGGGTTTCCTGCTCTCCCATCCCCTGCTGTAGCTGAGATCCGCAGAGAGACTTGCAACTCTGTGTACTGTTGATTTTGAGGAAAGGAGGCCGTAACCTCCTTGTCGTAGCGTGTGTTTGCGCTTCGGCTTGCAATTCGTGGGTGTGATTCGCGTTTTGTTCGTGTTCTTCGCGGAATCCTTTTTCTCCACGATTTTCCCGTCGCTTGATCTCTTTGCTCGGTTCGTCTTTTGCAATTCCGTTTGAACTGGTTTGTTCTAGATCGTGAGGCACTTCTTTCCACTGAAGGAATCATCCTCTAACCTCACGGTCTAGGAGATCGATCGATTTTTCGTTTCGGGTCAAGTTTTCTCCCTTCCCCCAAAATTCTTCGATTCACCGATTTGGAGATAGGTTCGAGCCATGATCTCTTAGAGATAGCTCACTATACTCCTTGTGACTCATCTCACCAAGTTTGATCCCTAGAGGATTTGTTTTGGGTGAGATCGAGGCGATTCGGTGGACGAACAGTGCTGCTGCGCATCGACCGGACGCTCCATCGGGGTGACCGGACGCACTGCGCGTGAGTCCGGTCGATGAACATCACGTGCAGTGTTCCTGTGTTCGACCGGACGCTCTGTTGACTTAGTGACCGGACGCACAGGTCTCACTGTTCACTGGGCTGGTTGGCTTTTGACCGGACGCACTGTAGCTGACCGGACGCACCGTACGCCAGAGTCCGGTCAGAAACAGAGAGGTCCAAAACCTGTTATTGTGTGACCGGACGCGTCCGGTCCCTGCTGACCGGACGCAGGCCAGAGTCCGGTCGCTGCTGTTTCGCGCTGTTTCATTCGCGGTTCGCTCGCTCGTTGACGGATTCGAGTTCCGTCTTTTGCGTTGGCTTTCTAGAGTTGTGTAGTGTCCCGCTGTGCTTCTAGGAAGCATCCACCCTTCATCTAGGGTCGTGGACATTAGCAAGCTCTAGGGTTCGCTCTTGGGGTTGATTTTGGGACAGAGGCATCGAGTTTCCGAAAGGAAATTTTGAAGCTCCCATTCACCCCCCCTCTAGTCGCTTTCGGGTAGCTTCTCAGTCCTTCAGTATACGAGAGGAAGAGAGATGAGAATAAACAAATGAGATTTGGTGGATAATGCCTTCGCGTTATTGAAAATTTATGGACGAGAGATTCAGTGTGCATGCCGAGTACGCTCCTAAAGTATTTAGGCCATATAAATTGAACTTCAAATTTATATAATCATATCAGATTCAAATTGAAGTGTGCCAACCAAAAATTCAGTTAACAGCCATTCATAGCAGAAGACGACCAGAATAGCTTTTTTTTAAACCGCTAAACCCGAATTTTATTACCAGGGTAACGAAATTACCACAGTTCAGATTATAAAAGAACAACGACCCAGGATCGGAGCACATAGCTAGCACTGCTGGCAGACATATATACGGACACAAAGGGCACATATGCCTGAGCCAACTTACGGACTACCAGAAAAAACCACACACACACATTATTACATGACCTCATAGCTTTAGGCCTAGCGAAAAGTATCACCCCAGCAAACAAACTCAACACACTTCATCGTTTTTAGTCTGTGAACGGCACCCTTCACGATCTCGAGCTTGCTTTTGAAGATCCTCCTTGTCGAAGAACAACACCACTGACTTCACCACGTCGGCACCTTGGATCACGTACTTGTACCTTCAAGTCGTGCTTCATCAAACCTGTCCAATATGTCAGGAACCAATATTCCATCATCCATTATATACGCTATATATATATGTACGCGGACCAATCAATATGTACGACGAACCTAGAAATGCTTCATCTTTGATATGTATGACGACATGTACGTGGAGGAATCCATCTCGTACGGGAACCTAGTGGCAGCGTTGCTACGGCTAGGGCGGCTAGACTCGACTGTTCCCATCATCCGCGGCGAGCTCCCGTCGACGCCGATGACGAAGTGGTGCTGGTGTCTCTGGTCGTCCCTGCCGGTGCCGAACAAGAAACCGCTCCTGGGGCAGAAGCCAGACAGCCTCATGTCTCCCGTGATCGGGCAATTCGGGATCAACCTCTCGACGTCGTCCATGGTCCGCCGCAGCCTCCACGGGCCACCGCCGCCGAGCACCCACACCTCCATCCGGTGCCGGAGAGGCAGCATCCTGGCCAGAGATACCCGGCCGTCCTCCGACACCGCCAGGACGAGCGAGCTCTCCTCGGTCCTGAACCTGAAGTCCGGCAGCTCCGTGGTCCGCGTGCGTCCGGTGCGCAGGTGCACGGAGAAGACGCACTTGCGCTGTTCTCGGTACAGGACGTGGCGCTTCGGATACAGATAGACGAACCAGCTGACGGCGCCATGGCAGACGACCACCGCGCCCCTTAAACTGTCGATGTACACTTCGGGCAGGTCGAACTTGGCCGACCGTTTGACCGGCCCCCACTCGCCGGCGCCGCCGGACGTGGGGGAGAAGATCTGGTAGGTGATGTCGTTCCGTGCGCTCTGCGCGGCGAGTATCCACACCGCCGCCGCCGTCGTCTCGTTGTCGCCGGCGTCGGCGTCAGACATGGAGAGGCCATCGACGACGACATCGTGTCCGGTGGCCAAAACGTACATGCACGAGTACCTGCCGATTGTGGCGGTGGGCAGGAGCCTGCAGATTCCGGTGTGGGCGTTGCACAGGCAGAGACGATCACCCTCTTCACGTTCTTCTCCGAGGAGCAGGAACCCGTCGCGCGACGACAGCAGATTGCTGTATAGCTTGCCGTCGACGACGACGTTGATGACGTCGGACGAACAAAGCAGGCACCGCCGTGTTGGACGACGCCAGCGCCGGAACGTACTGCAGCTGCCAGCAGGGGAGATATTGGTATGTTGGGGGTAGAGGCAGCGAGCCTGCTCTCCTCCTTGTAAAAAGGCCCGCCGCCTGACAGGTCCAAGGACCTCCTTGTAAATACATGAACTGGTGAGGGGTGAGGGGAAAGAATATCCTTTCCACCGCCCTTATAAATAAAGGCCAAGGGGCTCCCTGTTGGGGGGCGGTAGTGGTGGTTTCTCTCTTCCCCCTGTGTGAGACGGGCCTGGTTCACCCTCACCTTCGGTGGGGGTTAGAGCGAAGGTACCAGATCCCAACAGCTGGCGCCGACCGTGGGGAGCCGATTACAAAAAAAAAAAAACACCAAAAAAGCTACCCTCGTTACGCTACTGAAACCAAACTCAGCGTCCCTCGTCGTGGCCAACCTGGGCAACCTTTGTTATCACCAGACACACCGACCTTCGTCGTATCCAGGATGCATGGGCAACCCTCGTCGTGACAAGCTAAGCCTCACGACTAAAGATGAGCTATCATCGGCCTGATCGGGCAGAGCTACCTTCGGCACGTTGCGAAAGCCACTCGTCCACCAACAACCTCCACCCTCGTGTGGAAAGCCGACCCAAAGAGCTAAGTATTCCAAGCATCTCCATTAAATTTGTTTTTCCTAAAAATCTCACTGAAGCTTCTAACTAGATGGATGGACTCACATTCGCGAAAGAAGCACGCAAGGTTTCAGGTGATCTCATGTTTCCGAGGCTTCGCTCGTGACAGCTTCAAGTCAGGGCCGAAGGTGGACTAAGTGCGCGAGCCCATCTGATCGAAGGTGAACGACACCCAGCGACAACACCTTTAACCCAGCTAAGTTTTTGTATACCACCTCCTCGTTATAAACCCGGACCCTCATCCAAGCGTGCGCGGGTTAAAGATCCCAAGCTCGCGCGACTTCCGCCTCGCCCGAGCCCTTCAAGCCAGGCCTCGGGCGGGTGCTCGTCTTCCGCCTCGCCCGAGCCCTTCAAGCCAGGCCTCGGGCGGGTGCTCTTCTTCCGCCTCGCCCGAGCCCTCCGAGCCAGGCCTCGGGCGGGCGCTCTTTCTCCGCCTCGCCCGAGCCCTCCAAGCCAGGCCTCGGGCGGGTGCTCTTTTTCCGCTTCGCCCGAGCCCTCCAAGCCAGGCCTCGGGCGGGCGCTCATTCTCCGGCAAAACGCGGGGGCGAAACGGAAGCCTGCGGGCTATATAACAAACTGACCCTCGGACAAAATACGAGAGCGGAATGCAAATCAAGTAGCTCTCGCCAGGCGACTAGGACCGCCGGCAAACCCCCAGTACTTGCAAAAAAGTGCATAAATGCCACATCAAAATCCCACCTACCAGGCGATTACAAGTACATCAGGGGGAGTAAATGAAGCCGTCCTGTATCAGGGCTAGCACGCTATAAAAGAGGCACCAAGATGCAAACCCCCTTCTACCTGTCCAAAGCTACTGAGCCTCTCTAAAAATGATAGTGCAAGGCAAGCAGCGCTTTAGAAAGAATGCGAATAGGAAGCATCAGGAACCACGCTTTCGCTTTGATGATTGTGTCATCAGCGTCGCGTCCACCTATCACCACCAACCCGGTAACTGTAGGTAGCAATACTATCGGGCAGCACTCCCGTCTCAAACGAAACATAGGAGTTGAGCCCAGCCGTGCTTGCGGCTGGACAGCAATACGAGCACTGTCGCAGTTGTAGCTGGGGCGAACCAGTTTTTTGAAATATAAAAAGTTACTCTCGTCGGCCAATTTTTCCGGACTGGCCTCGAAAGCTCCCTCGCGCGAAAGCCTTCACCCCTCGCCCGAGCCTTCCGAGCCAGGCCTCGGGCGGGCGCTCTTTCTCCGCCTCGCCCGAGCCCTTCGAGCCAGGCCTCGGGCGGGCGCTCTTTCTCCCCCTCGCCCGAGCCTTCCGAGCCAGGCCTCGGGCGGGCGCTCTTTCTCCCCCTCGCCCGAGCCCTCCGAGCCAGGCCTCGGGCGGGCGCTCTTTCTCCGCCTCGCCCGAGCCCTCCGAGCCAGGCCTCGGGCGGGCGCTCTTTCTCCCCCTCGCCCGAGCCTTCCGAGCCAGGCCTCGGGCGGGCGCTCTTTCTTCCCCTCGCCCGAGCCTTCCGAGCCAGGCCTCGGGCGGGCGCTCTTTCTCCGCCTCGCCCGAGCCCTCCGAGCCAGGCCTCGGGCGGGCGCTCTTCGAGCCAGGTCTCCGAGCCAAGTCTCCGAGCCAGGCCTTCATCGATACATGCATTTACCACTAACAACCTCGCTTGCGAGGCTATGCCTGTCACATTCTTGCAGGTTTTTCATGAGTTTCTATCACTCATAGGAGTCTTCAGTCACCCGACTCGTATGCCGTCTAAGCCATCTAAATCATTGTGCCGAAGTTTAGGTCGACGGTGCTTTTCGTCGCGCAAAGGTTCCAAATAACCTGAAGCCTAGCTGAGTACCCCACAGCTATTTCAACAAAAACTTTTTATCCTATGGTCTGCGCTTTCGATTACCCCACTTGTCTGACCCACTTATGAGGAGCCCGAAATGCAAGTTTCAAGTATTGCAAAAATTGTGCCAACATGCTGAATGGCGTCACTACCGAGTATATTCTTACACACTTAAACTAACCCTTTATTAGAACCTCCCCATTTTTGCTTGCAGGTTCCCATTACTTCACGAGGTAACATGCTCTCGCACACTGTCGGTGTTTCGAAACCGGGGGTATGACACCAACGAGTAATATGATCGCGTGCTCTCTTCCTGGATGGTGATGCAAGATGACACAAGGATTTATCCTGGTTCGGGCAAAGAAGGCCCTACGTCCAGCGGGGGAGGATGTTCTTGTATTACTTGCACCTAAGTGCTTGTACAGGGGCGAATACAAGCTTGGTGAGCGCGGACCGGAGTCCGGACCTGAGTGTGTGGGTGTATAGCGTTCTAACGTGTTCGTAACCGTCCGAATGAGGGCCCTGGTGTCCCCTTTTATAGAGCAAGGGGAGGCCAGGGTTACACGAGGGTTTTACAAGTGTCGGGGCGCATGGTGCCCAATACGAAGTAGGGTAGGAACCCTGTCTTGTCGAAGACATTGTAGCCGACATGGGCGTTGCTGTTGAGGCGTCCTTGGGGCGTGGCCTCCATCCCGGGCGCGGACGCGGAGGCGTGGCGAGGTGGAAGCCGTACAGCGCCCATCCCGGAACGTGCAGGGCGCGGCGAGGTCCCTCCGGGTCTTGGGGTACCTGTCCTCCAATAGCGTGAGAGCAGTTAGGGCTCGAGGGGCGCAGAGCCGGCCTCGAGGTAGCGCCTGCGGGGGGCTCGAGTTCCCGCAGGTATGGGCGAGTCCCGGAACGCCCGGTCGTTCAGAGGGATTCCAGGCCTCGAGAGGTGGCTCGAGGGTGCTATAGTGCGGGGTATGGCCGAACAGTGCTGTACTGGCGCCCTTTAGCCCATGCTTATGGTGAAAACGAGGTTTGACTCTGGCTCCGGTCACTGTGGCACATGCTGTGTACCAGAGGATGTGACCGGAGTTGGTGAACGCATTGAATGCGTGGTATGGGGCTAGCTGCCGGTGTCCGTGCCGCCCGAGGGAGGCGTGAAGCGTCTCGAGGGATAGGCTGTTGTGCCTGAGGGGCTCGAGGTCCCCGCGTGGGGTCTCGAGGTGTAGAGGAGCGCTCGCCCGAGGCCTGGCTTGGAGGGCTCGGGCGAGACGGAAGACGAGCGTTCGCCCGAGGCCTGACGCGGAGGGCTCGGGCGAGACGGAGAACGAGCGTTCGCCCGAGGCCTAGCTTGGAGGGCTCGAGCGAGACGGAGAACGGACGTTCGCCCGAGGCCTGGCTTGGAGGGCTCGGGCGAGGCGGAGAACGAGCGTTCGCCCGAGGCCTGACGCGGAGGGCTCGGGCGAGACGGAAGACGAGCGCTCGCCCGAGGCCTGGCTTGGAGGGCTCGGGCGAGACGGAGAACGATCGTTCGCCCGAGGCCTGGCTTGGAGGGCTCGGGCGAGTCTCTTATTCGTTTTGCATTGATTGGGGGTACGCCTTTGGCGTTCCCCCGACAGTAGCCCCCGAGCCTTTGTTCGAGTGCTTGCATTCGAGCAGGGGCTCCAGATTGGGATCTCGATGGATAGCTAACTGGTCTCGAGGGTTTTGTCGATTTGATTCCGTGGGTGTCGTGCGAGCGACACCCGCGGGTGTAGCCTCCGAGGCCACGGGGGAGTGGTTAGAACTCCCTCGTGGGCTTCCCGAAGAATCCTCCGTCGTTTGGGAACCTTCTGCCCAGTGGGCGCGCCTTTTTAGGCGGAAATCGTCAGGGAGCGGAGATCATGGCGCCGTGTGTACCTGTCAACAGGCTCGAGATGCGGTTCGGTAGTCACATTAAATGTTTGCGGTTACCTTTCCTTTGTCGTGGGAGACTCCGTCCGAGGCTTGGCTCGGAGGGCTCGGGCGAGACGGAGAACGAGCGATCGTTCGAGGCCTGGCCTTGAGGGCTCAGGCGAGATGGAGGACGAGCGTTCGCCCGAGGCCTAAAAATCTCATGTTCACACAAAGAAAAGAGATTAGTCGTAACTGTCCGAGTTTTTAGACCCTCTTTCGTCGAGGGGTGCCAGGCTGAACCGACTGGCCGGCTCCTCGAGCTGTCCGGCATGCCGATTGCCCTGGCTTGTCATCCCGCGAGTCCTTTCGATCGGATGCGAGGGGGGATGCCTCGTACTACCCCGAGTGGGCGAGTATCGAGGTTCCCGGTGAGCTGGTAACGGGGAATCCAAGTGAGAGCTCGTGCCCCGTTCGATAGGGGTCGACTGTGGCCCGGAGGCGGTCTCATAAAGCATGGGTGCTCAGTCTGCAGGAGTGCCGGGTCCATTCGATAGGACCCGGTGGCTCGATGCCTCCCTCCGAGGGGATCTCACTGCATGTCAAGCTCCCCGCCTTGGATACACGTGGGGGGCCTCGAGGGCTTGGCCCTCGAGTGATGCCGCGAATGGCGCCCCTTGGTGTCCCTGACTCGGGTGCTCAAAGCCGGCTGTCGAACCCTTTTCGAGGGCCAGCCTTCGCTGCTTCGAGACTTAGGGCCGGGGCCCGTTTTTACCTTCGTGAAGAAACCTCCGTCGTCTGGGAATCCTTCTGCCCGTTGGGCGCGCCTTTTTAGGCGGAAACCGTCGGGGAGGGCGGCAGACGCGAAGCCGGAGCGACGGTCGTGGTGGGCCCGGGTAGTGGAGCGAATGGAGAGCTGCCGCGTGTACCCTGCATCCGGCTCAAGACGCGGTTAGGTGGGCGCATTAAATGCATGCGGTTACCTTTTTACGTCGTGGGAGCCCCGCCCGTAGGGGTTTCCCCTTATAAATATCGAAAGAGGGGAAAAGGAATCCTTTACTTTGCCTTTGCCTTCACCGTCGCCGTAGCCTTCACGCGCCCTCTCCTTCGAGCTAGACGATTGGGGATTTTTCCGGCTGCCCGTCCGCTGCTCGGGTCCGCGCCGCGCCACCGCCATGGCCGCCCAGACACAAGTGTTGCCGGCCGAAGACTGGAGCCCGTCGAAGGTGACGCAGAGCGAGATGGCCTCGTTGGTGGCTCAGGGGCTTCTGCGCCCCAACCCGGAGGAGGGACCCGCGTGGTGGGTTATCCCGTTGGCGGAGCACCGGGAGCCGCACCCGCCGGAGGGGTACGTGGTGAGCTTCACGCGCTACCACCGTATGGGGCTCGGCGTCCCGCCCAGCCGCTTCATGCGGGGGCTGGCCCACCACTTCGAGGTGGAGCTGCAGCACTTCTCCCCCAACTCCATCTCGCACGCCGCCATATTCGCCGCGGTGTGCGAGGGGTACCTGAAGATGGAGCCGCACTGGGAGATGTTCGTCCATCTTTTCCGGGGCGAGCTCTTCATCAAGGCCCTGAAGCCCAGCGGGAGGCGGCTTGTGCGCATGGGCTCCCTCGCCATCACTGCGAGGGCTGGGACCTCGTCGGCCAATGTCCCCCGCGAGTACCTGCGATACAAGCTTTCCACCAACCAGGCCGGGTGGGACGACCATTGGTTCTATCTGCGGAATGAAGGTGGTCTCTTTCCGCAGTACACCGGCAGGGTCCTCACTCAACGCCCAGAGAAGTGGACCTGGGGCGTCGCGGCGGACAGGCAACGCCACCTGGCCCCGCTGATGAAGATGATGAAGACGCTGGTGGATGAGGAGAAGTTGACCGTGCAAGCGGTCATTTGGGCGTTCCACCAGCGAAGAGTTCTCCCGCTGGCGGACCGCCCCCTTCTCATGCACGAGATGGGGCCGAATGCCCAGCTCGAGGCGCTTAATCGATCGAGGATGGCCGAGGAGAGGCTATCCCGGAACGAGGGCGTCTCCCGGGTGTCAATCACGATCCAGGGGCCGTTCGTCCCCGAGTACACCGACCTGGTCGCCATGGCACCCGACGAGGGGTGTCTCGACCTGGTAAGCCTCCCTCGAGCTGAGCTGTCCCGAGCCTTCTCCCCCTTTTCTCCTCCTTCGAACCCTTTGCACTCTCCTTGTGGTTTGTCTCGTCATGCTCCATCTTTTTTGCAGGGGACGTTTTCTTGTCGCGCGTCGAGGCCCCCGGTGAGGGAGGACGCCGCGGATACTCAGGTGAGGCGCCTCTCTGCTCAGAAAGACAAGGAGAGCAAGGATGCCAGGAAGAAGAAAGAGAAAAACAAAAACCTGCGTCGCTTGGCTCGGGAGCAGAGACTGGCGAAGGCTCGTCGCAACTGTCAACCTGGAGACGGGTCCCCCGAGCTGAGCTCCTCGAGCTCGGAGGAGGAGAGCGATGATGAGGAGGAGGGCGACGACGAGGGGATGGATGCGCGTCTGAGGCGCGCGGGGGTCGTCGATGACAGGGCTGACCGCTCCTCTGTGCAGGAGGGCATACTGGAGGTCCCCCCGGCGAAGGGACCGCGCAGGACGCAGCCGCGGAAGGCGGCGCCGATCCCTGCCTCGTCGGGGGCCCGGGGTCCGTCAAGCTCTGCGCCGGACGTGCCCCCGGTCGCGAGGAAGCCCCGAACCCGGAGCGCCTCCGCCACAGTGCCAGCGGAGGCCGCCCCCGCGTTAGCCCAGGCGGGAGGTCCCGAGAAGGGCCGAGCCTCGAGGGGCAGTGACCGCGTCGGGAGGGGCTCCGGGTCCGACCGCCGCGAGCCATCGAGGTCGGGGTCGAGCCCGCGGAGGAGCGGGCACCCGGAGGAGGTGTCGAGCCCGCGCCATCACGAGCGCCGGGGAGGGAGCCCCCGGGCGTCTCGTGACCAGGGGCGTGAGCGTCCCCGGAGCCCATCACCGCACCGCCGCCGGGACACAGAAGTGGACGCGGGAGGGCGCGACCGCCAGCGCGAGCGCCGGAGCAAGTCCCGGAGCCCGCGCCGGGGCGGGCGCCACGATGACAGCACGAGGGAGGTGCGGTCGCCCTCCCGCGATGTGGGGCGAAAGGAGGGATCTCCCTCGAGGTCGAGCCACGGGAGGCGTCGGGAGCCCTCCCCCTATCCCGTCCCTGCGGAGACGGCCCAGGCGCAGGGCTCGAGCCGTGGGGTGGGCTCGAAGCCCCCGAGTGGGTCCGGCGATTCCGGAAAGAAATCCAGCCGCCGCTTTGGGTGAGTAATTTTCTTGGACCTTATTGGTAGCGAGGCTTGACCTCTTTACTTTCGATGATGCATGCCGTCTCTGGTTTCTCAGGGGGAAGCGTTCCTACCAGGAGGTGGACCTCGCTGCGTCCAAGCGGGCGAAGACCTCGAGCCCCGTCGAGGCACAAGCACCTCGAGGTATGGCACCCTCCTCCGCTAGAGAAGCCGCTTGGCTGGAGAAGGCTCGAGCTGCCATGGCTCGAGGTGGCCAGATGATCGTCGCGAATTTTGGTGAGGCCGTCGCCATCGACCGCAGGGGTCGAGGCATTCCTCCCGGTTCTGATATCACTGTCATCTTGCATTGCAGGGGCCTCAGCTCACGGCATCGAGCCCGCCGCTACCACTCTCACTGAGGTGCTGCCCCCTCCCCCTCCTGCTCCTGCGATGGCGCCTGTCGGGGGCGCCACCCTTCCCCCCGCTACAACGGCTGTTCCGGGGGAAGCGCCTAGGGTGGGCACGGCCCCGCCGGTGTCTGGGGCCGAGGAGACTGCGCCCCTCGAGGCCCCCACGGTGGAGGACCTCCTGAACGAGCTGGAGCAGGGGCCGCTCCTCGCCGCGGGCTTGCCGATGGTGGAGGCGCCCGAGGCGCCGGCTAGCGCTGACAAGGCGCCGGAGGACCCGGCCAGGGAAGAGCCGGGGCCCGTGCCGTCGGGCGGCGGGCCGCAGCTGGGGCAGCTCGGGACGGAGGAGGATCTGCCCGACATTAAGCTCGAACGACCATTATGGCCGTTTCCCGACGCGCCGAGCCCGTCCCTCGCCATGGTCTCCATCGAGCAATCGGTCCAGCGGGGGGCCCCGCGCGAGGCGCGGATCATCTTCCGGGAGATGGTCGAGCTCATGGCGGAGGCAAAGCGGTCCTGCTCCGAGGAGGCGGGCCGGTCCGCACAGGTGTCGGCCGCCCTCGCGAGGGCTGAAGCGGAGCTTCAAGATCTCCGCGCTGAGCTGAGCCGGAACGCCCAAATGGCGAGTCGGCTCAACGAGGCGGAGGCGGAGGTCCGGGCGGCTCGAGGTGAGGTGGCTCGATCCAAGGAGGAGGCCGCCGCCGCTCTCGAGGCGTCGAGACAGGAGGCCGCGGACGCCCGAAGCGAGGCCACCTCAGCCCGGGCTGAAGCTGAGGCCGCGAAGCAGGAGGCCGCTGACGCCCGTGGCGAGGCCGCCACCGCCCGAACCGCGGCGGAGGCGGCGAGAAAGGAGGCCGAGGATGCTCAATGCGATGCCGCCGCCGCTCGGTCCGCAGCGGTGGTGGCGAAGAAGGAGGCCGAAGACGCCGAGAGCGGTGTCGCCACCGCCCGAGCTGCCGAGGAGGTGGCACGGCAGGAGGTGATCCGAAAGGATCTGGCCCTTGCGGAGGCGGGCGAGCTGATCGAGGAGCTGCGGGCCGAGAAGCGTCTCATGCTGGCCGAGAAGCGCAGGCTCGAGCAGCGTGCTGAGGGCCTTACCAGCGACCTCGCCGCACTGGGGCAACATTGCGATGGTGAGGCTTATATCTTGTCCTTGTTTGGGCCTCGAAGTTTTCTGTTATGCCGTAGTCTCACTCTTCCTCGTTCGTTGCGCAGGGGTCGAGAAGACGGTCGAGGAGCTCCGCAGGACGAACTAGGTTCTCTTGGACCAACTCCAAGACGAGACGATGGTGGCGGAGCGGGCTCGCACCTCCCTCGACCGGCTCGGCTCCATGTGGGGTGCTCCTCTGGTGGCTGCGGCAGAAGGTGCGGTGGCCCGAGGCGACGCCTTGGTCGACGCCTTGTGCTTCCTTGACGTAGCGGCGCGGGACCGTGTCCGGCAAGCCCTCCACCACGGCGTCAAGCAGACGCTCGCGGTCGTCCGCTCCGGCTTCCGCTTCCCGGTCCACGTTGTCGCCAATGGCTTCATTGAGATCGAGGGGAAGGACGAGGAGTGGAACAACCGCCGCGTCGACAAAATCTTGGAGAAGATGGAGAGGCCGGGGACGTCGCTCGCGAAGATCTTCGAGGAGGACGTGCTGCCTCCTGACGCCAGCAGCGGTGTCGAGGAACCTCCTCCCTCTAGCTCGGGTGTCGAGGCCGAGCCCGCGGTGGAAGACCTCGGGGAGGAGTACCACACCGACGAAGATTAGGGCCTGCGTGCCAAATTTGGGCGTCGAGGCCCCTGTAAGAATTTTATGGCATGGATGAGGGTCCGTCGAGACCCATTTGTATATATGACTTGTTTGTTTAAAGGTGTTGTTTTCTTTTCAAATGCGTTTGACCACTTCTCTTTGTTGCAAGCTCGAGTTTCTGCTAACTTAGTCTGTACTCCTTCGATACGTCGCGAGCCCCTCGAGGGGAGGCGTAGGTAGGGTACCGTAGCCCGGGGGCGTAGGTGGCCGTCTACGTCGACGCCTCCCGACCTTTGGAGGCTCGAGGTATTTTGGGATTTAGACGTCGCTAGTTCACTCGAGGCACGAGTCGAGACGAGGGTCGAATTTTTTGAAAAGAAAACACACATTTTTTCCGGAGTCTAGGGGGTGGTTACCCCCCTGTCAGCCCCCGAGGGAGGCTCGACCCTGAGCAAGGCAGGGTCGAGGCTACCTTATGCTGCTAAGCAAAATGAAAGACAACGCACGAGATTGTTCATTCATATTTGACATGTTTGTACAAAGCAACAAAATGAACAAGGCCTTGAGGCCCTTAAGGATAGAAGCGACGTAGCTGAGATATGTTCCACGCGTTCGCCAGGATCCTTCCTTGACCGTTGCCGGGCTCGCAGACAGTCGAGGGAGGCATCCTCCAGTCGAGGTGCGGCGCTGAAGGCCGAGTCTCCGCGTCAGGCTCGAGGGGTGGCACCGAAGGTCGAGGCCCATGTCCGACTCGAGGGGTGGCGTCGAGGGGCCGTTCGAGTCTCCGTGCCCGGCTCGAGGGTTGGCGTCGAAGGGCCAGCCCCCGGGCCGATTTTGACGGACGGCTCGAAAATGTCCCTCGAGAAGACATCTGGTGGGACGGTGCCGTGCGTGGGTGCCAACTTAGCCAGCTCGTCTGCGGCGGGCGCCCATGAGCACTTCTTCATCGTCGTCGTCGTCATCGGCATCGCGCTTTGCCCTCTGACCTTTGCCTTTGTCCGTGGAGCGGCCAAAGGAGGCTCCCACCGCCTCGTCGCCTGAGGCGAAGCTGGCGACACGATCCATCAGATCCTCGACCGTCCTGGGACGGTAGCGCCCTAGCTCGTGGAGTAGCTCTTGGCATGTCGTGCCTGCAACGTTATAGATCCCAGGGGTTGCCTGGGCGCACGCAAGTCCCCTTGAAATTCCCGTCGAAGACCCTGACTAGGTCGGCCCAGTCATGGATCCGATCCGGCGGGAGTCCCTCGAGCCACCGGCGGGCGGTGTCCGAGAGGTAAAGCGGGAGTTGGCGTATGATCACACGGTCGTCGCTCTTTGCTCCGCCCAGTTGGCAGCCTAGGCGGAAGTCGGAGAGCCACAGCTTGGGCTCGACCTCCCTGTCATACTTCACGATGTTGGTCGGTGGTCGAAAGCGGTCGGGGAGGGTCGAGCTGCGGATGGCCCGGCTGAAGACCCTGGGGCCCGGGGGCTCGAGGGTTTGCCGGCTGTCGGCGACCCGCTCCTGGGCTGGCCTGGCTCGAGGGGTGGCCTGCTGGTGAACGGACATCTCGCGTTCGTTGCGGGGCGTGTCTGCTGGCTTCCCCGAGGCTACCCCGCGCCGGCGCGAGGCCGAGCTCTCGGCCATCTGCACAGCGGCTGTCTCGAGGAGGCCCTTCATTTCCCCGAGCATGCTTCTGGCGTCGGGGTTGGAGATGGCGGGCAGATCGCGGAGCAGCATTGCGGCCGCCACCACGTTCTGCCCGGCTCGTGGGAAGCACACCTCGGGACGCACCGGTGCCCCATCCTCGAGGATCTGCCGGCGGACCTCTTGAGCTTGGCCTCGAGCTCTGGCGCCTCGAGGCTGGGCTGGTTCCTGCATAAGAGTTTTTTCGAGCTGCAGCAGGCGTTGCCGTTCCTCCTCGGCCTTGGCGATCGCTTCCCTCAGCTGCGCGAGCTGCGCCACCCGGTCGTCGTTGCGGTGAGGCGGTGCACCCGAGGCCGGGGGTTCGTCCCTCCCCAGAGCGCATGATCCTCCTGCCACAGCCACGTTTCCGGGCTCTTCGAGGTTGAGCGTCAGCCTTGCGTCGTCGTCGCCGTCGTCCTCGGCATCGCTCATGACCCCCTCGAGCTGGAAGCACTCCCTGGTGGGATCCCAGAGGTCAGGGTCGTGGTAGTCGTACTCGTCGGAGTCAGAGTCGTTGACGTCGCGCCGCCCTGGCTCGTGCTGGGACCGCAGCTCGCGGCATCATTCTCCGACGGTAGCTCGCCGGGGTGGCTCGACGACTTGTGTGAAGCCGCGGTCGACGTGCGCGGGGTAGATGATCTCCAGGTCGGCGATGGCTCGTAGAAGCACGCCCGGATGCTCCTCCCGGCCCGCCACCGCCCGGTCGTGATGGCGCTCGTCGAGGTGGTGGGCGTAGACAGCTGCGGAGTTGTTGAGGCCGAATGGGAACCGCTGGCGCCGAGCGCGGTGCAACCCGTGCGGGAGGAAGCCAGGTGGTGTCGACGGAGCGCGGCTCGGGGGCCTCTGGCCAGGCTCCCGGTCTGCGCGCATGACGAACACGAACTCGCTGGGGGAGTGCGCGCGCGCCCTGGAAGTCTTCGGCTGCGCGCTGGGCAGGTTTCTCCTTGGGGACATTACGCCGGCCGCGGGGGAGCGGGCGTACGCCGCGGGCACCGCCTGTGCCTGGCGACGATGGGGACGACGGCGCCGCTCGCGAGGTGGCGACGCGCGGTGGTGCGGGCGACGCGCCACGCCCCCCGCGCGGGGTGGCGTGCCACGCCCTCCGCTCGGGCCCTCCATGGAGAGCAGAGTCAGCTCGTTGCCGTTGCCGGTGGCCAGGAACTCGAGGCTCCCGAACCAGACGACGGCAGCAGCCGAGAATGAAGGAGGGGATGAAGCCATCCAGGAAACAACGAGAAATCGGCTCGGACACGCGAAGGCCCCTACCTGGCGCGCCAACTGTCGGTGTTTCGAAACCGGGGGTATGACACCAACGAGTAATATGATCGCGTGCTCTCTTCCTGGATGGTGATGCAAGATGACACAAGGATTTATCCCGGTTCGGGCAAAGAAGGCCCTACGTCCAGCGGGGGAGGATGTTCTTGTATTACTTGCACCTAAGTGCTTGTACAGGGGCGAATACAAGCTTGGTGAGCGCGGACCGGAGTCTGGACCTGAGTGTGTGGGTGTATAGCGTTCTAACGTGTTCGTAACCGTCCGAATGAGGGCCCTGGTGTCCCCTTTTATAGAGCAAGGGGAGGCCAGGGTTACACGAGGGTTTTACAAGTGTCGGGGCGCATGGTGCCCAATACGAAGTAGGGTAGGGACCCTGTCTTGTCGAAGACATTGTAGCCGACATGGGCGTTGCTGTTGAGGCGTCCTTGGGGCGTGGCCTCCATCCCGGGCGCGGACGCGGAGGCGTGGCGAGGTGGAAGCCGTACAGCGCCCATCCCGGAACGTGCAGGGCGCGGCGAGGTCCCTCCGGGTCTTGGGGTACCTGTCCTCCAATAGCGTGAGAGCAGTTAGGGCTCGAGGGGCGCAGAGCCGGCCTCGAGGTAGCGCCTGCGGGGGGCTCGAGTTCCCGCAGGTATGGGCGAGTCCCGGAACGCCCGGTCGTTCAGAGGGATTCCAGGCCTCGAGAGGTGGCTCGAGGGTGCTATAGTGCGGGGTATGGCCGAACAGTGCTGTACTGGCGCCCTTTAGCCCATGCTTATGGTGAAAACGAGGTTTGACTCTGGCTCCGGTCACTGTGGCACATGCTGTGTACCAGAGGATGTGACCGGAGTTGGTGAACGCATTGAATGCGTGGTATGGGGCTAGCTGCCGGTGTCCGTGCCGCCCGAGGGAGGCGTGAAGCGTCTCGAGGGATAGGCTGCTGTGCCTGAGGGGCTCGAGGTCCCCGCGTGGGGTCTCGAGGTGTAGAGGAGCGCTCGCCCGAGGCCTGGCTTGGAGGGCTCGGGCGAGACGGAAGATGAGCGTTCGCCCGAGGCCTGACGCGGAGGGCTCGGGCGAGACGGAGAACGAGCGTTCGCCCGAGGCCTGGCTTGGAGGGCTCGAGCGAGACGGAGAACGGACGTTCGCCCGAGGCCTGGCTTGGAGGGCTCGGGCGAGGCGGAGAACGAGCGTTCGCCCGAGGCCTGACGCGGAGGGCTCGGGCGAGACGGAAGACGAGCGCTCGCCCGAGGTCTTGCTTGGAGGGCTCGGGCGAGACGGAGAACGATCGTTCGCCCGAGGCCTGGCTTGGAGGGCTCGGGCGAGTCTCTTATTCGTTTTGCATTGATTGGGGGTACCCCTTTGGCGTTCCCCCGACACACACGCACTCACAACCATTTTGGCCGATCTTGGTCACCTTCGTAAATAATCAGTTTTGCCGATATCTTTGAACACTAATACCTCCGCATGTGAATTGCTAGTAAACCTGCAATGATCATATTTTTGCAGATTAATACCTTCTCTGGTCATCAAACAACGTAAGTATATCCTCGCCCACTCAAACTAAGCGCCATTAGAACTATCCCTATGCTCGATTGCAGGTTTCTATTCTCCACAAGACAAGGTACCTCTGTATTGCAGACCTTTGTGCTTCACTTGAGGTAATGAATCTCCTACCGCACAAAATCAGCCAAAATTGACATCATATCTCATCTGTTTGGACAACTAACCCCTCATCAATCTCGGATTTTCACTTCTAAGGTCTCATATTACAGACTGTTTTGCAGGATTCCATTTTTTGCAATACTTCAAAACTGCGATTATACAATTTGTCAAAACATCCATGCAGGATCACCTCAAATATGCGAAGCCCCTCTAATTAATAATTGACTTTGCAGGGATCAAATTATCTATCTTGGCATGTGCCTAACATTTTTTCCTACGGAAATGCTCAGCTTATTCTCACACTAATTTTGTGCAAGTACATATCATAAACGCATCAAGCATACTCATTCATCATACCATCGCATCGCATATTCATGGTGCATACCAAACCTCACTTCGCTCTCTGAAAGACAAAGGAGACGAAGAGGGAGGTCATGAAATTTATAACCAAACCTCACTTCGCTCTCCGAAAGACAAAGGAGACGAAGAGGGAGGTCATGCACTTTTATATCCAAACCTCACTTCGCCTCTCCAAAAGACAACGGAGGGCGAAGAGGGAGGTCCAAATCGAGTACCCTCGCAAAGAAACAAGCGAAGGACTCAAATATTATGTTTCCTCGTTATGTGAAAATAACTTTGTTTTGCAGCACTACTCGCTCGCACACAACTTTCACAATGCAAAAGCAAGTCGAATGTTTCCCTCGGAAATCTTATCGACTTCACATTGGTTACGGAGATTCCCTTGTAAGTTTTCAACTTGTCTACAAGGGAAACCCCCTGGAAAAAGGAGCTACGACTTCACCAACTACACCCTCGCCGACTCCACGGCAAGGGGCTCGCCTCCGACCTCGGCGACATCAGTTGCACCCTCGCCGACTCCACGGCAAGGGGCTCGCCTTCGACCTCGGCGACTTCAGCCTCGCCTTCGGCCTCGGCGATTTCAGATTCGCCTCCGACCTCGGCGACATCAGCAACACCCTCGCCGACTCCACGGCAAGGGGCTCGCCTTCGACCTCAGCGATTTCAGCCTCGCCTTCGGCCTCAGCGATTTCAGATTCGCCTCCGACCTCGGCGACATCAGCAACACCCTCGCCGACTCCTCGGCAAGGGGCTCGCCATCAACTTCGGCGACATCAGTTGCATCCTCGCCGATTCCACGGCAAGGGGCTCGCCTCCGACCTCGGCGACAATACCCTCGCCTCCGACCGCGGCGACACTAGCTTCGCCTTCGACCCCGGCGACTTTAGCAACACTCTCGCCGACTCCTCGGCAAGGGGCTCGCCATCAACTTCAGCGACATCAGTTGCACCCTCGCCGACTCCACGGCAAGGGGCTTGTTTCGACCTCGGCGACATCAGGCCTCGGGCGGGTGCTCACTCTCCGCCTCGCCCGAGCCCTCCAAGCCAGGCCTCGGGCGGGTGCTCGTTCTCCGCCTCGCCCGAGCCCTCCAAGCCAGGCCTCGGGCGGGTGCTCGTTCTCCGTTTCGCCCGAGCCCTCCAAGCCAGGCCTCGGGCGGGTGCTCCCAGCCGGTGCTCCCAGCCAGGCCTCGGGCGGGTGCTCACTCTCCGCCTCGCCCGAGCCCTCCAAGCCAGGCCTCGGGCGGGGGCTCGTTCTCCGCTTCGCCCGAGCCCTCCAAGCCAGGCCTCGGGCGGGTGCTCCCAGCCGGTGCTCCCAGCCAGGCCTCGGGCGGGTGCTCACTCTCCGCCTCGCCCGAGCCCTCCAAGCCAGGCCTCGGGCGGGTGCTCGTTCCCCGCTTCGCCCGAGCCCTCCAAGCCAGGCCTCGGGCGGGTGCTCGTTCCCCGCTTCGCCCGAGCCCTCCAAGCCAGGCCTCGGGCGGGTGCTCGTTCTCTGCCTCTCGCCGACTCCGGCAATGGGCTCCCCTCCGACCTCGGCAACAACAGTTGCACCCTCGCCGATTCCACGGCAAGGGGCTCGCCTCCGACCTCGGCGACAATACCCTCGCCTCCGACCGCGGCGACACTAGCTTCGCCTTCGACCCCGGCGACTTTAGCAACACTCTCGCCGACTCCTCGGCAAGGGGCTCGCCATCAACTTCGGCGACATCAGTTGCACCCTCGCCGACTCCACGGCGAGGGGCTTGTTTCGACCTCGGCGACATCAGGCCTCGGGCGGGTGCTCGTTCCCCGCTTCGCCCGAGCCCTCCAAGCCAGGCCTCGGGCGGGTGCTCGTTCTCCGCCTCGCCCGAGCCCTCCAAGCCAGGCCTCGGGCGGGTGCTCGTTCTCCGCCTCGCCCGAGCCCTCCAAGCCAGGCCTCGGGCGGGTGCTCTTTCCCCGCTTCGCCCGAGCCCTCCAAGCCAGGCCTCGGGCGGGTGCTCGTTCTCCGCCTCTCGCCGACTCCGGCAATGGGCTCGCCTCCGACCTCGGCAACAACAGTTGCACCCTCGCCGATTCCACGGCAAGGGGCTCGCCTCCGACCTCGGCGACAACAGCTCCGCCTCCGACCTCGGTGACAACACCCTCGCCGACTCAACGGCAAGGGGCTCGCCTCCGACCTCGGCGACATCAGCAATACCCTCGCCGACTCCACGGCAAGGGGCTCGCCTCCTCCGACCTCGGTGACAACACCCTCGTCTCCGACCTCGGCGCAACAACTTCGTCTCTGACCTCGGCGCAACAACTTCGCCTCCGACCTCGGCGACGACAACCTCGCCTCTGACCTCGGCGACACCAGCAACACCCTCGCCGATTCCACGGCAAGGGGCTCAGCATCGAACTCGGCAACGTCAACGACACCTAAACCAACCGCGACAAAGGGCCACAAGTCCTCTGCCTGCTCACAAGCAACAGCCAAGAGGGGCTAGGGAGTGCATCCAAGGAGGCATCAACCCAGAGAACATGCCTTGGCCGTTGCCCATGAGCTGAAAGGGGCAGGCCTCGCTAACTGCAACAAATGCTATATCAACATCCGCCTCAACCCGGCCTCTTGCACTGTCATCAACCCGGCCTCAGAGGGAACAACCGGCTTCTAACCACATCCGGCTACCACGACCGCCCGGATGGGTGCCTTTGCTGCTATGACTACTTCTATTACAGAGAGTTGCTCCCTACAAGGCAAAGTCCCTCGCTGAAGCTAAGGTCTAACAAGAGCTGGGTCACCGACCTCCGCATTCGACAAGTCATCGTCATTATCAAGGCTTCCGACCTTCGTGTGAAATTGATTGCTGCTCTAGGGACACCGGTCGAGGCTTGAGATAGACTGGGGAATTGTAATACCGGGCCTTTTTCCTATACTTTAGCAACTAGTTTTTGTTGTGCCTGCCAAAACCTAGTGGCTAAGGGGCTACTGTTGGGGGTAGAGGCAGCGAGCCTGCTCTCCTCCTTGTAAAAAGGCCCGCCGCCTGACAGGTCCAAGGACCTCCTTGTAAATACATGAACTGGTGAGGGGTGAGGGGAAAGAATATCCTTTCCACCGCCCTTATAAATAAAGGCCAAGGGGCTCCCTGTTGGGGGGCGGTAGTGGTGGTTTCTCTCTTCCCCTGTGTGAGACGGGCCTGGTTCACCCTCACCTTCGGTGGGGGTTAGAGCGAAGGTACCCGATCCTAACATGGTATATGTTGCCGATTACCGACATATGTCCGCAGCCGTGTTTCTCAAAGAAGCCGAGGAGGAGGTCGGGAAAAAAGCGGCCAGGACGAGGCCGGAGACACGAGGCGTTGTCGACGACGGCGTGCCGCCATGGCCGGCATGTGCCGGCGCTTCGGATCACCGCGGCGACGTCTAGCCGGTGGAAGATGTCGATGAGTAGATCGTCCGGCAGCGTCGACCACTTGTCCGCATCCATCGCATTTAGGTTTTTGGGAACGGATCGGATGGGATCGGATCTACAGTACCTCTTATGCATGCACCTTTATTTTTTATAGAGAGAGAGACGGGAGTGCGCCTTATTTAACTCGGAATTGTATCCGATTCGATCTGTTATTCCACTATTCCAGGACCCAGGACTACGTCAACAGTTATATGTCATGCATGAATCATGATATGATATGTACTCCCTCCTTCCCAAATTAGAAGTAATTTTAAAAATCTTGGAAAGTCAAAGTTTTTCAACTTTAACCAAAATATCCCAACCAGATACTAGAATCCTGAGGGCCTGTTTGGAACACAGGAATTTCACAGGAATCACGTAGGAATTTCAACTGCCACGGTTATGTTGAGCATCTTCAATAGTTTGGAAAAATGACTTGCTATCCTTGTTTTATTGGGAAAAGAAGAAAAAATGTTCTCCAACAGATTGGTATATGACTTGCTAAATTTTTTCAAGTTGGAATCGGAGGCCATCTACTTGCTATATTTACCAAGTTGTCTTCACTTGCTATCCGGCGTTTCTATGTTATTTTTACCAAGTTGAAATCCGCCGCCACTTCTCCCGCGCCTACTTTTCAATGTTTTTTTTACCAAACTATTGGAGATACATGAAAAATTTACTTGTCAAAAGTTTTATCAAGTTGTTAAATGACAACTTTTCCCAAGTCAATTTTTCCAAACAATTAGAGATGCTCTAATAGAAGGATTAGCCGTGGCATTTTTCAGTCTTGCCCGCCACGGTAAAATAATTTGCAAATGTCTAGCAAAAGATTTTTTTTTTTTGTAGTAGTGACATCGAGATCCATTGCTAACTTGGAGAAGATGGATTAGACATAGGGGTCCTGAGCATAAGAATCCACCACGTCGCTCAGCCACTACAGCTGACAAGCCGTGACTGTGTAGAACTAAGTGCCTCTGGATAGTGTGACAGAGCATTTGCAGCACTAGTCTGAAAGCCTTTGTGATAGAGAATCTAATACTGCAAAAGTAGCTCTATGAAAACCTTTTGTTGCCACGGTGTGTGCACTGTGCAGACATTGTTCAGACAACTGAACCAAGCTCTTTGTAATCAGCAATAGTGCAAAATTTTGCATATTGTAGGAAACAATGCCATTGTCCCAAAGCTAGCAGAATTGTAAGGATACTCTTTTTTTGAGTGCTCATCGACATCGACGGTCAGATCCAGTGAGACCTAAGCAGATCCGATAGGTGGTGGCCCCTCCACTTGCTGATAATGTTGATCAGACAAAACTAGCTAGGCCAGGTTCTAAGGTCAACCATGCTAGGAGTACACGTTTGAGCAGAGGCCCGCTGTGCAGACACTCAAATTGAGACATCCAAAGATTGGTTCACTCAAGTGTCAAACAAAAGTTTTCTAATAACAGCTATTTATATGACACATTAGAAGTCTAGATTAGAGAAGCTAGAAATCCTTCATATTTTTTTTCTCTCTCGAATATGGAAGAGCATTGCGTAGAGATAATTTTTAAATACAAGAGTGGTCGTTCTTGGCTCGACCGAAACCATAAAGGCTACATTTTAAATATGACAACATTGGGATCCACCGAAATCAACCTAAACTACGTGTGCGGCCTTTGGTTCCATGGTCGAAGGACGATGAGCTCGGACAACAGACATCCCCTGCAAGCTGGAAACAACTCGTCGAAGGTCTCAACATCTACAACCAATAGGTCACCCCTTACAATAGGATTCGTACGAACGCTTGGCCACAGAGGAAGATGAGGCTGAAGGTTCCAAGAACCTCATCCTCTTCATGAGCGGTACTTCGCCGCGTTTGGATGAGGAACTAACGAGGGATGACTGCCTCATCTTCAGGACCTCCTCGGTGGACCTGGCTAGCCGCCGCGCAGTCTCCATGGGAGAAGGCAAGTCATCCGCCGCCGTCGGCAAATACTTCATATTTGATAAGTACGACGATATGTACGTGGACGAATCCATCTCGTACGGGAACCTAGAGGTAAATCTGCTGGACTCGACACTTCCGATCAGCCGGGGCGAGCTCCCATCGACGCCGATGACGAAGTGGTGGTGGAGCTTCCGGTCGTCGTCCATGCCGGTGCCAGTGCCGAACAAGTAACCGCTCCTCGGGCAGAAGCCAGACAGCCGCATGTCCCCCATGCTTGGGCAATCCGTGAGCAGCTTCTGCACGTCGCCAATCCTCCGCCGCAGCGTCCACCGGCCGTCGCCGCCGACGACCCACACCTCCATCTTGTGTGAAGAAGCCATCATCTGGACCAGGCACAGCTGACCGTCGTCCTCCGACACCGCTAGGACGAACGAGGTTTCCACGGTGCCGAGATCCGGCAGCTCCGTGGTCCACGTCCGTTCGGTGCGCAGGTCCATGGAGAACATGCACAGGCGTGTTCTTCTTCTGCCGTTCACGGCGGCGTTGCCGGAGACCGAGACGAACCAGCTGACGGCGCCGTGGCAGACGACCACCGAGCCGCTTGAGCTTCTTGGACTGGTGCGCACAAAGGCGACGTCCGCCGGGAACTTGGCCGAGCGTTTGACCGGCCCCCACGCGCCGGACGTGGAGGAGAAGATCTGGTAGGTCACGCCGTCCTTGGCGTCCTGCTGTAGCAAGTTCACGGCGAGTATCCAAACGGCCGTCTCGTCGCCGTCGTCGACGACGACGTCGTAGCCGGTGGCCAGGACGTACATGCACCTCTGGGAAGGATTCCCGTCGAATTCGGCGGCGGGCAGGACCCTGCAGACACCGCCGGTGAGGGCGGTGGCGGTGCACAGGCAGAGACTCTCAGTTGTGCCGTCGTCTTGTCCGAGGAGTAGGAAGCCGTCGCGCGACGACAGCAGATCGCTGTACAGCCTGCCGTCGACGGAGGCGCCGGTCGCCGGCAAGTGGAACGGCAACGTCGTTGAGCCGCTGGACGCCGGAACGTACTGCAGCAGCCAGGGGAGATGACGTCGCGAGCGCAAGTGTTTCTCCACGAAGCCGAGGAGGAGGCCGGGGAGAAAGCGGTCGGGACGGGGCCGGAGGCAGCTGGCGTTGTCGATGATGGCGTGCCGCCATGGCCGGCATGCGGCGGCGCATCTGATGACCGCGGAGACGTCTAGGCGGCGGAAGATGTCCACGAGTAGATCGCCCGGCAGCGTCGACCAATTGTCAGCGTCCATCACGTTTAGCTTAATTTTGGGGAACACGAACAGGATCGAGCACCCTTTCTGCGTGCACCTTTCCACACGAGTTCATAGAGATCGATGAGTTTGCACCTTATATAATTATTTATTTAATTGGAAATCGTATCCGTTTCGATCTGTTTTTCACTGTTCCAGGACTATTCCGATTCGAGTGTTTCATATTAATTAGTTTCCGTGCAAAAGAATCGTACGTAGCCAACTCCAATCGTTCTCGAAAAAAAAGCCTATCACATCGGATGTTTCAGTAATAAATTTAGAGTATTAAAAGTAAACTAATTACACTGCCATATGTTGAATTAACCAGACGAATCTATTAGGGTAAACTAATCTATTATTAACAAATGTTTACTATAACACCGTATTATCAAATGATGAACTAATTAAGTTTAATAGATTCGTCTCGCGAATTAGTCTTTGGCTGATAAATTAGTTTTTTTAATTACTCTACTTTTAATATAGTAAATTAGAGTCGCAAAATTTGATATGACAAAGTTAAAAATTTTGCTGGAGAAACGAACACCCCCTTAAGGGGGCAATCCAAGAGGTAAAACTACGCATAATTTTCAAAATAGCCACATCAGCTAGGAAACTATATGTAGAAACTATCCTACATAGTAGAGATGTCTTCTTATCATAAATGCTGTCCTTTTTTTTTCTTTCTCCTAACACTATCTTCTTGCCCCAACTTCCCCTCCGACCAGCAGGTCGTGACAGATCACGGCGGGCTGGGCTGCATGGTGGGCGTGGCGGAGCAAGGCTAGCACGACCGAAGCAAGTGGGGCAGGCGAGTTGGGCTGGCGCGAGCGGCAGGCGCTGGCAGCATAGAAAATGATGGTTTCTTCCCAACGGTGACTTCATTCATCGGTTTTTCGTGCGTTGAGTGAAGAGAAAGCATCGTTTCTCGATCTGTTAGGAAATGATTTCTACTGTTTTTCTTCTCCTTCCTCACTAATTAGGCTGTTATATCATCATTTGCTTGGGTAGCATCTCATTTAATAAGGATAAATACCATTATCAATGTCCCATTGAGATTGTCCTTATGTTATCATGTTTATTAGTCCCCTTTTGATAACAACACTAGGAGTGGCGCTGGAGCTGTTTCATGACTCGGCCTGCCAAACAAGTCTCGGCACAATATATAGCTACGTGAGATGTCTATGAAATTGGCATCAATGAGAGAGAGAGAGAGATGGAACAAAAGCATTGATGCTTCATGGAACAAGGAGCTTCCTCTCACTACCTGCTCACAGCAATAGGCCAGGGTGAGTTTGCCCAGTATGAGCATAGGCCTGCCGAGAACTAGCACAAAGGAGCCGCTGGGGTAAGCGCGGGTTGTGGCCAGGGTCACCAAGCACAGTGAAGGAGCCACCGGCCGGACGGGGCACGGTCATACATCATGCGCAGACACGACCATCCAGATGCGCACGAGTAGGAATGTCAACGGGGAATTCCCCGTCGGGGGGCAGTTGCCCATCCCCATCCCCGCGGGGGAGGATTCGCCCCCATCCCCGTCCCCGTGAATGATAACGGGGAAGTTTCGCCCCCATCCCCGTCCCCGTGCGGGGATTTATCCTCGTGGGGTTCCCCGTCCCGTCACAAATTTAGATCTAAAGGCCAAAGAAACACTGCTACTAAAATTTTCACTAAGCAAGTTGAGTAAATAAATTTGATTTTTATTAAGGATAAATAAAAACAAGAAACAATACCAATTTCCATCTAAGAAAATCCAAATCCAACTAAAATACTAAAGAACAATTGAATAAGCCTTAGAAGCACCGTGGGCTACTGGGCCTTCAGCATTATCAGAGTCGGGTCCCCGCGGGGAGCGGGGATGGGGACCTGTATACCATCCCCGCCCCCGTGAACCCCGACGGGAATGAGTTTTCTCCCGTTTAATCCCCCACGGGGGAGAAATTGCTACCATCCCCGTCCCCTAATAGGTGAATTCCCCACGGGAAACGGGGAACGGGGCCCCGTTGACATCTCTAGGCACGAGCACTATTATGCAGGGGCACGGGCCACACCACCGTTGGGTTCACAAGAAAATGAATTCTCCTAAAGTATTCTATTTGGCTCCTCCACAGAAGCTGCTACCAGAGGCATAGTCAGAGTCGTGCCAAACAGACCTTATATATTTGCTAGAGCTTTTTACCTACATGGCCTTACAAATAATGACTCTTGCTTGTATGATCCTTTTTTATTTGAAGTTACCTATATGGCCCTGAAACGAACTTTTATTCCTTCTATGGTCTTCCGTCCGCTTTTGGTACTTAACGGTGTTAAGTCTAGAGTAAAAAGACCATTTTGCCCCTAGCATAAAAAAATACAATTATGTTTGTTTGTTGTATATTTAGAGCAATATTAAACAAATAAATTTATACGTAACAACATTTCTTTTATGTGAAATATTGTCATATATGAATTTATTTGTTTAATATTAATCCAAATATACAAAAAAAACTCTGCAAATATTTTTATGCTAGGGGTAAAATGGTCTTTTTACCCTTGATTTAACACCGTTAAGTACCAAAAACGGACGGAAGGCCATATAAGGAATAAAAGTTCATTTTAGGGCCATATAGGTAAGTTCAAATGAAAAAAGGTCATACAAGGAAGAGTCATTATTTGTAAGGCCATGTAGGTAAAAAGCTCTATTTGCTACTTGAGCTAGGAAAAAATTGTTATAAAACATGTTGCCAGCGGTTAGGACCTTCCTCTCTCTGTCTCTCATGATCAACATAGTAGATGAAAGTAAAACAAGTAGACACAAGATGTAGGAAGACTATTCTTTATTTCTCTGAATATCGATAATTACAACATAGATCTCCCACGTATATATAGTCCTGCCAAGGCCTAGAGTTTTGGTAAGAGCCCACATATAAACAGACTAAGATTAGGATTCTTCCTTCTCCTTTCCTTCTAGGATAGAGTCCTTATGTTTTACAACACTCCCCCTTGGGCGATTACCACGATATGCACGTGCCTCGTTAAAAACTCCATCCGAAAACCCAATGGGAAAAAACGGTTCTTGGAGAAAAGAGTACATCGCATTCGTTAATTGCATTGCACATATTGCCTCATTAAAAACCTTGTGTGAGAAACCTTCAAGTAAAAACTCACATAGGGAAAAAAGAGTACAACATTTAATCTTATTGGTTATATATTCTTCGGGATATTTTATTCTTCGTGAATAGATATTGAACTTCATGATCTATATATAAACTTCATGTTTTAGCAAATAGGATCTACTTGATCTTTATAATTCTAGTGGTTTCAATTATCTTCAAGATAAATTGAATAAAATTGCTCCCCTCATAAAACCATCCTTTGAATTTTATTATTCAAACCACACTTTCAAAAGGTTGGCTCATACTTCTTCTATGAATTATATGGGTATAACAAAGAGCAATATGCTTCATACATAAATAACCACTTATTAGTTGTGCAAAACAAATAAAAATTTACCCTTCAAGGTAATAAATCCTTTTAGAGGATGATGGGGATAAATAAATTATAATATTCAATATCTTCTAGATAGTGTCAAACTCTTACAAGAGTTTCAATACTAATAATTATCTCATAGTGGATTTTTAAACTTACACATCTTCAAGATTTTGATTGTACCACTAAGTAATAAATACAGCCTTGCATTTGGCATTTAGGCGATAATTCAAATGTCAAATCACCATTATTCTCATACCTTCTATGGTGTTTAGAGAATATCAATATTTTTATTGCTAGCTTTACACTTAGTGTTTGTATGACACCTTCATGGTGTTTAGAATTCCTCATTTTCTTTCTCTCGGATCTATATTCACTTCAGGGATAAATGATCTTTCTTCAAGAATTGACTGGTAAATCCTTCATGGATTAATTCCTTAAAGGATGTTCTCACTCTACTACAAGAGAGATTATTTAGTGATGTACACAATGATATAGTGTTATTCACTATGGAAGTCATTCGATGACTATTCCTTCTAGGATATGCTCTTCTAGAGACTTCAATACTCATTCATGAATATATTCTACCTTAGAATTAATAGTACTCGTATGAGATTTAATTTTCATATGTTGTAATTTATATTCTTCAGGAATTATATGGATCTTCGTAATCCATTTATTAACTGCATATTTCATATTCATTCATTTCATTTGCCAGAGATATAGCAGAACATTTATTTCTTCTTAGTAGGAGATTCAACCTCAGTCGCATTTCTTCATTTGACCCGATATAATCGCTACAAGCGACTTTGCCATGGACTTGTTTTCCGGATCCGGGTTCTCGTAAGAGAAACATTTGCAATTATAGAGGTAGCGTTGTCGACAACTATTATTTTCTCCCAATATTCTCATAATATGATATTATTTTGTCTCTTTGCCATTTCCTAAACAAGAGATATTTTATTGTTCTGCATATCCAACACTAAAGATGTGCGCACTTAGTGTGTTGGATTTCATCTTCAAGATGATCCTCTACATGAGGTGCTTAACCTTCTTCATGAGGTGTTCTCTTCATGAGAATGAAGGAGTTTTATTTTATTTCTATTCAATAAGTATACACTGAAACTATAACCCACAGGCGTCCCCATAGATTTTAGCTTGATAGTATGTAATATTTAGTTTATTACTAGTAAACAAAACTTCTGGTTTATAACTTCAAGTTACTCCTCTGATTTCTAAAAATATCTGGCATATGCTCCGCTTCATGTTTCACAAGAGCATTAGTCAAACTATTAGTTGACTTAGTGCGTGATAATATTCCTGCTTCAAGCTTCAAGGAATATTTTCTCTAGATCACCTTCTTCTATGTGCAAATAATATTTGGCATTCAAACATAGGCTTTCTCTCCCCCTAATGCCAATATTAGATCTTTAATAGCATACTCCGATAGATATCCCCTATCATGGGCTTAAAATAATCAAATTCATGTATCTCCAACTGCAAGTGGAGGCCCATTCATGTATGCTATATATGATAGAGTTTTATGGGAAATATTCACGCACATAATTAAACATGGGGGTTATTATACATTATATGCAGCGAGCTAGAATACACATAGTGCACTTAAGAATGTTCAACATTCCTACAAACTCAGGGATGTTCTCCCCCTGATGTGCACATATCATAGTTTATAAAACTATTTCATTGTCTAGCTTCTTTATTATTTAGCCAAAATAATGGATCCGCAAGTACTCATACATTAATAAAAATGGATCATATACTTCAAATATATATGCAACATTCAAATTCACATGGAATTTCTTCTAGAATTTTCTAATTGCCATTAATGCAAAACTCCCTTGATGCCTTTTTCTTCGTAAATCCTAAATCATCATGAGTGTGTTATCCATCTTCTTAGTTTCGTAATTATTCACCCCATCAACTGGGTTAGTCTCCATTGAGAAAATTTCTCACTCCCCCTGATCTTAGGCTACATGGCCGTAGACCAATCTATTGCTTATGCATATGATACATTGAAAGCAAATGATTTCGTAGTTCAACGAGAACCATATAGACATAGCATGCTAGCTAGCCAATTTCATTATGAGGGAAGTGTAAAGGTAGCTACTAGCTACAACTATAGCTTCTATGCTAATATCCATGCAAGAGTGGAGATAGTTTAGCTCAATGAGAGAATAACATAGCAATACACATACATGTGTAATGTGGAATATTGGTATTCAGTCCCATATAATAGATAACAACAAAAATGCAAAGCTACAAGCTTGTGCAATTAGTGCAGTAGAGAAAGTTAACTCGGCCGGAAGGGACACGGGCAGAACTTCAAGTTCTGATACATGCACTTAGAATAGATTTAGGAAGGCTATGCCTATTAAATATATATTACCCATATTTTCTTATGCCTTTACCCAAAATTTCTCCCCCTCATGCCATAATTACTTCAGGCAGTAATATGCTTCTTGCATCATCTATGAATAATCACTTCTAATGTTCCATAAAATACAATCATACTTCTAGTATTCATTGGTTATGGCATGAAATTCACATAGATAGGGTAGAATAAAACTTCTAATTCTCGGGCTAAAAATATTAGGATTATACTAGTTCTTGGCTAAATTTGTCCTTCTAGGAGCAATTTTATCTGCCAGTATAGTCCAATTGTTCATGTGCTTCTAGGAAATTCAGTTTCCCTTCTACCTACATGGTGGTGGTGCACAAATAACTATAACCTTCATGGTTAATTGAGGCTTCTTTTGTGGAAACAATAATGCAAAATTATTTAGATAGGAATTGACAATTGTTTATATGTGAAACATATAAATCTAATTTATTCCATGAGAAATTAGCATATATTACTTCAGATAATAATTGCAACTAAGAATATTAGATATTTCATATTAGCCTTCAAGCTAATAAATTAACCATTAATCACTTAATTCAACGGGAATTAAAACTTAATGCACCACCACTACTACTATCAATACTTCGGGATATAAACTTGAAATGCAACAAATTTATAAGCACATGATTCAAGTTTTTCTTCAAGAAAATTCTTAAATATTCTAAATAATATCATTCTCGCATGTCTTAACTTCTATTCTTTGACAAGCGATAGCTGCATGCTCTATATACAATAGTTATGATATATAGACACAAATCTTCAAGGTGTGTAACATATGCAAGCCACATATTACAACCGATAATATCTTGGGGTTATAAAATTGTCTAAAATTCAACTCAATTTTGTTTGAGTAATGGTAAATTTAAATACTTCATGTATTGCATTGCTCTATGATATTCTACACACAAGAGACATTTCTTCGAGAATATGCATTGATAAAATCTTATTTACCATCTTGTCTTCTAGACATTTAGTATAAAGCTTTAAGCTATTATTTATAGAGCAACATTATATCTCAATCTATATAGGCATATAGCTTTAAAAATTCAACTTTCAATGCAACATAATATTCTGTAATTATAATTTGGGATTTTACTCATGCAGTGAGTCACAATGCCTTAATTTGTTACTTCTCATGGCCATATAGTTATTCTAGAGAGTAATTAGAAATTACAATGCTTAAGTCCACTTCACTTCACAGTGACAGAGAATATCCTTCTAGGATTTAATTATGACCATATTAAATGATTACGCCATTCAAGGCAAGTCCAAGATATTCCTTCTTCACGAAGGTATGCTTATATCATTATAACAAAACATGTGCATATAGATTTACTGCGTGTAAACAAGGAGTAAGGTGCAAAAAGATAGTGGATGATTATTCAAAATAATCTTAGAAGCATCCTAGCAGTTTTCGGGACCGTGGTATATGTAAATTTTCAGAATTAATACCAAGTATTTTTGTTCATCCCAAAAATTCATTATGCTAGAAAAAATAAATATGAGCCTCAAAAGTGACAAGTCTATGGTCTGCAGGATTTAGAGAGGCCATGTACCTTATACCATGTTTTTAGCATAATCATTCGAGATTTTATTGTTGCAATTACATGGCATAGAATGTTTGCACTACCTTTTCATAATTAAATTCAAAGCGCAGAAAAAAAATTCTAAATTAATTCTACTTAATAATTATAGAAAAATTAAGCTAGCCAAAATCAACAATTCATAAAACACAGGGAACAGAAGAACATATACAGTTCATACATGCCCGATAGGGTCTAACCGGCTCAATTTATCCAAACTAAAAATTGATCGCATTGGGTTGACTTCAGGCCCGGTACACATGTATTGTTTGCTTCTGACTTCTGAGTTTCGAACTACAGAGGCCATCTCGTCTCTTGCCTGTGCACGCATATACCGATGGGATTCTATGCACGTGGAGCTTTGAGCATGCGGGCCCACAGTCCAAAGATAAAACATGTAGATTCATGACGCAGAGGTTCAGTGACGGTGGTGTAAGGTAGCAGCATGCAAGCCACAGTCCATGACATAGAAAGAAGACCACGGTTTTGTACCGGGAGTAGTGAGCTGCAAGCATCACGAGACATGGATAATAACTTTGAGCCAAGGTTGACAATTGTACATGAATGTGAGTGAGACAACCTGAGTCACGTCACATACGGCGCGATAACGGACATCGATTCAGTGATGGCACGTATATGATGATTTTGCATGGTGTGGTTTCTTGTACTGCGATAATAGTTTGGATTAAAAAAATAGATCAATCTTCTGGCTGATATAGTAGTTGATGACAGGCGGCCATGCAGCGAGACGCCGTTTAGCCGGAAGACGCGGCGTTCAGGCCAGGAGGGATGGTGCTTTCAGGTTGTGTGGCAGCGGTCATGCTGGCCGCACGGTCACAAGCTCATGCATGAGCTTGACACACCACGATGATATCGTCGTACTTTCCTCCCTTTAATTAATGCTAGATTTAGTCGTTCATATATATAAATACAAATTGTAGCGCCTGTAGGTACTGTTCATATATGTATGCTTGTTCTCATATGTGCTGGTGTACTTCAAGTACAACGCATAATTCTTGAGGAGAAAAACAATTGTCCAACAGGCATATAAGCAAAGACAAACGTAATCTTCAAGATGATGTGATCTTCTCGTACCTTTTAGGTAGTGCATTTATGTACAGATGAAACACTATACATAGCCTACTAGGCTTATGTGATCTCGTAGCCGCATGCAGGCGACACGAAAGTGTCGTTTGTAAAAGCCGATATAAGTAGATTGGAAAATAAATCTAGCTGTACAGCAAGACGCAAACCAATCTACTATTAAAACAAATCATACCTTAATTATTTCGGATGCCAATTGATCTACGTCACATGTCGCGTAGGACAGTGATTAGTAGATACATACCGCGTAGGGCGTTTGACATTGTCGTAGGACTGTCTGCTTGACGACGACGGTATATGTCGATGCGGTGCAGATTCGATGGCGGTAGAGGTAGCAGATCCGCTCCGCTAACAATATCGGGGATGTCGACATCGTCGGAGTAGCCGCGGCAGGGATGTCGGCGCAGACGTCGGTGTCGAGGTCGACCGTGGCTTCAACGACGATGTCGACGAAGGGCTTGTCGTGCTGATAACGTGTTATAAAACATGTTGCCAGCGGTTAGGACCTTCCTCTCTCTGTCTCTCATGATCAACATAGTAGATGAAAGTAAAACAAGTAGACACAAGATGTAGGAAGACTATTCTTTATTTCTCTGAATATCGATAATTACAACATAGATCTCCCACGTATATACAGTCCTGCCAAGGCCTAGAGTTTTGGTAAAAGCCCACATATAAACAGACTAGGATTAGGATTCTTCCTTCTCCTTTCCTTCTAGGACAGAGTCCTTATGTTTTACAACAAAAATAAGCAGATTGTTCAGGGATTTACCTGGGACTGATTCTGCTTTGGGACCAACGTGGAACACAACTACTGTAGTGTAATGCTAAACTCGGCCGACGGGATGTTATTTGGGCCCTTTTTACGCGCCCAAGTAATGGCTACTTTTGGGCATGTAGCCTGAGGCAAAATGGGCTATCATACAATGGCCCGATGTTATTTTGGCCCTTTCTATGCGTGCAGCTAAGGACTAGTTTTGGGCTTTCGGCCTGAAGCAAATGAGTCTTGACCTATGTTTGTATGTAAAACTTCGGGATTTGATCTTGCAAAAATTAGGGATATAATTTTGTCCATGCCAAAAATCACTTTTAGACATTTAAGCAATCATTAATATTACAAAACAAATTGCTTGCTTGTTCTACTTAGATTTGTTTCGTCCTTTTGCTAGTTAGTCAATATATAAACTTTTGACTCCTCACTTTTCTGTTTGGCTTCCAAATTAGAATGGGTTGGTCCATTGTCACATCATTTCATACAAGCCAATAATTAGCACTAGTACGAGCAATTTGGTGATCATTCCACCTAATTTGAGTAACAGATTATTCAAGATGCGCTATCTCATCTAGAACCAACACTACTGGAAACTTGAAATTCGAAACCAACGTTAGTGAAAACTGGAATTACCCTGTCGAGCTAGCCCTGACGGTATTTTTATTTTCCCTGACGATAAGTACACCATAAGAAATTTTATAGCAATATTTTTATTTTTTATGACAATACGTACATTTTCATGACAATATTTTTCCCTGACGGTAGTGCACCGTGAGGGAATTTCAAGTTTCCAAGTGATTCCTTAAACCAAATAACCTATAAAACTTTCAACAAAAAGAACAATTTCCCATATTAACGTCTTTTTAATATGATGCATACACTCATATACGCACACACACACCCTACCCATGTGGCCTATGCGTACCTCCGAAAAACTTACCCAACACATCTTGAGATTGATGCCATTTTGTTGGTGGACACATATGTGGTGTACCAAAGATCATCGTTTTCATGGTCTACCACAGAAAGGTCATTGTTGTTAAATCATAAACTAAATCCAAGAAAATACGAGCATTGGTGGAAAAGATCCACCATAAGGGACCTAACTAAATAAGCTTGCTCGATCAAATCGCAAGTACTAATATCTGAATAAGTATTACTCTCTCCGTTCAAAAATAATAATCATATTAGATCAGTGGATTGAAAAGTCATAAGAAATAGATTTTGATCATTAATTTCTCTTATAATACAATATTGGCGGCTAAAAACTCAATATCATCTTAGAGGCACTTTTAACGCGAATATATTGATGTAAGTTTTATACTCTACACTTCACTACTACAGAAACAGCCCTTTAGCCCCGGTTTTCCCAACCGGGACTAAAGATGGGAGCTACCGGGGCTAAAGGCTCCCACGAGAAAAAATAAATTTGCGTTTGTGAGATTCGAACTCAGCACCTCTCGCCTCAGGCACGCTTACCAACTAAGCTACACAACCCACGTGATACAGTTCTGGACGTTTTCCTTTTGAATACACTCGTGAAGGACCTTTAGCCCTGGTTGGTAACACCAACCGGGGCTAAAAGGTCACCCTCCCTTTTAGCCCTGGTTGATAACACCAACCAGGACTAAAGGCTGGGGGACCTTTAGTCCGGGTTGGTAATACCAACCGGGACTAAAGGTTCACCTTTAGTCTCGGTTGGTTTTACCCACCAGGACTAAAAGTCTTTAGCCCCGGACGTAATTTGTTGCCGAGACTATAGCTCAATTGATAGATCGTCCAAAGGCCAATTCTGTTGTAGTGCTTTTATACTTGTTGATCAAAATTTATAAAGTTTGACTTTTCGACTAGTCTAATACGATTATCATTTTTGAACGGTGGGATGGAGTATTATGTTAATTATATTATAATCTATTGTTCTGGTAGATCTATTTGGAGAAATAAATGTTGGTATCATTTTCTATGTAAATCTAGTGGAATTTAAGAAAATTTGAGACCGAGGGAGTATTAATTCGTAGTGCTTGCAGAAACTCAAGTCATGATAGAGGTTAACCCTTGGGATTGCATGCCTTGAACAGGAGATATGTGCGGGTCAACCTGTTTGTATTATTGCTGAGTCTATCTCTCTCTCTTTCCCATTTTTATCTAAAAAAGACGAGAAAGGAAGCAGAATATTTTCTCTTGAGCTTATTGAGGTGTGGAATTTAAGCTGCACTTATGGCGCCCAATACTGCATTTCAATGTACTATAAGATAAGAGAACGGACAAGCAACGTACGTGCATGCATATGGTGACGTTATAAGTTGCAGATGAAGACATATGTATAGATATATACTCCTATATGTATGTATAATACTAGACTACCCGCGGGAGGAGTGGCGCCCTCCCGCGGGTCAGGTTACTGTAGTATTTTTTATTATTATTATTTATTATTATTTTTTCTTTATTTTTTCCTTTTCTTTTATGTTTTTTTTACTTTTTCCTTTTAAGATTTTTGCAGATATCTTCTTCTATTCAAAAATCAGTGTGACAGTAGCGCGTTCAATAATATATACAAATCTATACGCGTAGAACAATTGACACAACGAGACAGCTCTTAGCTCTCGGCCATCATGGTCACCACGTGAGTGTTGTGTTGTGCTTCGCTAATTTCAGCTTAACGTGTGACGGACACCAGCGATCTCTGTCTTGCCAATTTTTCACGACCACCAATGAGATAGGTTTATTTGTCTGCTCAGTCTCACACTCCAATATTATGTAATGATGTTATTTAGATATTACTCTCTTTGTCCATGAAAGAATTAATTCTTAGAGTGGTTCAGTTAAATTTTTTAAAGTTTAATCGAATTTCTAGAAAAAACTATCAAGCTTGATAGTACCAAATACATATCATTAGATATATCTTAGAATATATTTTCATAATGCATCTATTTTATATCATAGATATTATTACTCTCTTCTTTAAAATTGTCAAATTTTAAAAAGTTTGACTAACACGGATTAATAGTAAAACATTTTACGAATGTATTTTATTTAGCACTTTTACCAGTGCCTATTTTTTCACAACCAACAATGAAAGGTAGTTTTAATTTTCCTTTTCTATTGGTGAAATACTCCAAAGTTGTTTAATAATATTACCCAAAATATCAGATACTAGGTGTTTAGTTGGAGGATAAAATTTTTTTGGGTGTCACATCGAATGTTGTGGCACTAATTTAGTCTATTAAAAATAAACTAATAAAAAACAAATTACATATTTCGTCTGAAAACCATAAGACGAATTTATTAAGACTAATTAATCCATTAGTATATATTTACTGTAGCACAATATTATCAAATCATGGACTAATTAGACTTAAAAAAATCGTCTCGCAAAGTTATTGCAATTTATGTAATTAGTTATTTTTAGTCTATATTTAATATTTATTTCATGCATATATCTAAACATTCGATGTAATAGGTGAAAAGTTTTTGAACGAGGAACTAAACAAGGTAGCATAATGTGAGGCCGCACTACACGAGTTCATAAGATTGTTTCATTCTTTCCGAAAAGGTTAACCGCAACCAGCGAACAGTGACGTGAGAAGATGAAATCAACATGCAACAATTAACTAATATACTTGCGATTTATATTACGGCGCGACAAAGCGCGCATAGCTATCTAGTATAATATACACGTGGACGGTCGAAGTACGTACATTATATTAATTTATATACGTATACTCTGGTATTATTCCTAAGGGCACGTACAACGGGTACCTTGATTCCGTCGCTATGATGCCAATTTTGCAGAAACAACCCCGCCAACGCCAAGAGACGGAGCCTCCGTCGTCTCGTGAGAGGCGAGACGACGGGTAGAGCTCGTGGCCCGAGGTCGAATCGTCAGCTCCAACACTGTTGTACGCTCGTCGTAGCCGACTTGAGGGTGCACGGATCCTGCGCACACGTGATGCAGGGTTCAGTTTGCGTGCGCGGAAACCTCGCCGTCGCCTTTGCCTTTGGTCACGCCGGTGTCCTCGCGATTCAACCTTCCTTCTTCAGGGCCGGTACCGCGCTGGTGTCCGCATCGCCCCGTTGTCCGTCGCTTGGACACGGCGGCGGCATCCATGCTACCACTGATGGTAAGTACTCGGCGAGGGCAACCTCCTGCTTGGATGGATCTGGAGGTTGTGGCTTTCCCGGCATCTCATTGTCCATCGGTCGCTTCTACTGCAGTTGAAATAGATGAAGCCTTCGTGTGCAGTTGACAAGTCGAATTTGGAATCAAATGGAGTCTGCTTATGATTTTTTAAAAAATTGTGAATGAACCTCATAGTTGAAGCTTCTGAATATTTGCACAGGTAGCTTCTCAGTACTTGTTCTGAGTGACTTTTAGTTGCTTTTTGCCTAAGCAGACCTGTGATAAGCTTGGTGCCTATTAAATTTCTCTCATAAGTTTGTTTCACTGTTAAGCTTTCCACCTGATTACTGAAACTATGTAAACAGGTATATGTTGAAGCTTGCCACCATCTTTCCATATGCTGTTATCTGAAGCTTGCTGCACTGTACATCAAAAGGTATGTATTTCCTAACTGAAACAAATTCTTGTTAGATATATTATTGACTAAAACTAGCACTAGCAGGTTCACTAGAACATGTCATCTGTTACATGTTTCTGAATTTTCAATTCTGCAAGCACTGTGAACTTGATCCTATCTTCAGTTAGAGTAAGTGCTCATGAGCACTATGATGTAATGTCCTGCTATTTCTAAACCTTCAGTTAAGCTTACTGGTGTCTGTTGATTTAGTAGGAAGTGAGTCTACACTCTGAAATTGTTCTCTGGTGCTTGGCGTGAGGAAGAATGTAAGGATGTGCTGCTGGACTGTTGTAGCTTGGATGCTCATGTTTCATCTGATTTGAGCAAAAAAAATAAAGAGCAGGAGGGTGAGGCTGTAGACTACATGCGTGTATTGAATTTTCAGTTAAATGTGAATTTGCTGAAACTGTGAACATGCTGCAGTTTTCTTTTTATTTAAGCAAGAGGCTGATTCGCTTCATCTTGATTGTAATTGGAAGAACCGTAATCTTGAATTTGTGGCATGCCTGTGTGCCATACCAACCAGTTGAAGTCGTGCATGGTTGTCTGTCTGTGACTGCCTTTTTTTATTTATTTTTCCACGGTTTGCTCATTGCTTCTAATGTGATATGTTTTTTTAATTAAAGTGGAACATATTAGTATACAAAATAGTATGCATCGTTGATCCTACCTACATGCAAAGTATTAAATAACTTAGAGACGACATCTTATCTGTGGGTTGTATAATCTGTCTTTTTAATTGTCTATATGTTAGATTCGAGATACTTGTAGACGACCTCTGTTTGTTGGTTGTACGTGCCCTAATAATTCTTGAAAACCTAGCGATAGAACATGGAGATTTGCATGGCATTGGTACCAGCTGAGCTACGACTTTGAGACATGCTGCTTGCATTATTTCTAGCTACGCGCGCGCGACGCACATGTGCAAAGTTTAAAATTCGTCGTCTACAATTGACAAAAATTTTGGTATATGAGAATGAGAACGATATGCACTATAGCAGAATCGCTCTTTGCCGAGTGCTGGCAGCACTCGGCAAAGAGCCTTTTGCACTCGGCGAAGGCTTCGCCGAGTGCTGCACTCGGCGAAGAATTTCACGGCAAAGGGTTTTTTGCCGAGTGCCAAATATCGGGCACTCGGCGAAGGCTTTGCCGAGTGCTGACATATTTGGCACTCGACAAAGAAAAAAATAAAAAAACCCCGAAAAAATAGAGAAAATTTTTTATTTAATTGGAGGAGGGGCCCACTGGGCAGCGCCCACTTGTCGCACGATTTGAACTCACAACCTCTCGTTCGCGCGGAGCCTCCTCTACCACTGCACTACACACTCATATACGTTCCATCTCCATTTCGATTACCCATATATTATACTAAACCGTGTGTAACTTGCTTATTTGAGGCCCTAAACGAATTCAAATCAAAAAGTTGTAAACTACAAAGTTTTCTAACTTTTCAAGATATACAACTTTTATTTTGGTAGTTTTTCCATCCGAGGTCGTTTATAAAAATTTGAATTTCAAATTTTACAATTTGAAACGTAGTTTTCGTTGACAAGATTATTTCAAATCAAAAAGTTGTCAACACCAAAGTTTCATAACTTTTCGAGATCTACAACTTTCATTTTGGTCATTTCTCCATCTGAGGTATTTTGAAAAATTTGAATTTTAAAATTTTCAAATTCGACGCAGTTTCGCACAACTAGATGACTTGAAATTAAAAAGTTATCAACTACAAACTTTCATAACATGTCAAGATCTACAAAGTTTATTTTGGTTGTTTGACTGTTTGTGCATCCGACATTGTGGTTCTAATATTATTCACAAACATTATATATCACTCTTGTAGTTTTATAAACTACCGGAGAGATATATAATTATAAACTACCGGAGAGATATATAAGATTTGTGAACGAATTTATTTTAAGTTTGTCAAATGAAAAAATCACCAAAACAAAAATTATTCATCTTGATAAGTTAACCAACTTTGTAGTTAAAAACTTTTTCATTTGGATTAATTTACTGCTTCAAAATGTAATTTAAAAACTGGTTTTGCCGAGTGTCAAAAAAAAACACTAGGCAAAGAGCTCTTTGCTGAGTGCCACGTGGCTGGCACTCGGCACCGAGTGCCAGCCACGTGGCACTCGGCAAAGAACCGCCCACGTGGCACAGTTCGGGGCCACATGCTTTGCCGAGTGCCACGTGGCTGGCACTCGGCAAAGAGCCCCTCTTTGCCGAGTGCCGGCCACGTGGCACTCGGCAAAGCATGCTTTGCCTTGTGTTTGCGCTTTGCCGAGTGCCACGTGGCCGGCACTCGGCAAAGAGGCTCTTTGCCCAGTACCCGAAATTTGGCACTCGGCAAAGATTGATTTTCCCGTAGTGATGTGTGTATATATCAACATGCATGAAACCAAAAAAAAAAGTTTCCGCCGATATGATGCACGTTGTGTCAGTGGAATTCGATCACAGTACAATGCACTAGTAGAATGATGATTTTTCCTAGCGCCTCAATTTTTTTTTACTGGCGGTTTGAGTTACCACGCGCCTGTAGAAATGAACCGGTGGACCTCAAGTCTAGAACCGCCTGTAGAAATGGATTTCTACAGGCGGTTTGTTAAGACAACCGCCTGTAGAAATGTCTTATTTCTACAGGCGGTTGTCTTAACAAACCGCATGTAGAAATCCATTTCTATAGACGGTTCGTTAAGACAACCGCTAGTAGAAATCGATGTGTTTTTTAAAATTTGATTTTTTCAAACTATCTCGGATGAGAAAACACCCAAAATAAAAATTGTTCGTCTCGAAAAGTTATGAAACTTTGTAAATTATAACTTTTTAATTTGAAGTAATCTTGTCAACGAAAAATATATTTGAATGGTCTCAAATTTGAAATTCAAATTTTGTAAATGACCTCGGATGGGGAAATGATCAATACAAAAGTTGTTTGTCTCAAAAAGTTACGAAACTTTGTAGTTGACAACTTTTTGATTTGAAATCTTTTATTACCTCAAACAAGCAAATTACACTCGGGTTTGTATAATATGTGGGAACCGAAGGGGTATCTCAACACATGTGAGTGTGTGATGCAGTGGTAGAGGAGGCTTCGCATGAGGCTGAGGTCGTGGGTTCGAATCCCACCGGCCGCGTTAGTCGTGAGTTTTGCGCGAAAAATGCCGCGACTTGCAACTTTGACGGAGACGGGCGGGCGATGAGGTCACCACATTTAAAATATTTTCTCTTTTTATTTTCGGCTTTTTCGAAAAGTTTTTTCACAGGCGGCTCGCTATGTCAACCGAATCCTTTCCACAGGCGGTTCACAAACAGCCGTCTGTGTTATGGTCCTATTTCTACTGGCCTCCAGCGTAGGCGGTTGACAAAAACGCCTGTACAAATGAGTCTACAACCGCCTGTACTTCTGTACTAGTGATGCGTACGAAGCAACGCAGCGGCGCAAGTACGTACATTGTCTTATGTTAGTTACGTGTTACCTATTGGCTTATGTCATGCTTAGTTATATGGTAGGTACCATCTTAGAAAATAATTCCCACGCCTTTTACGCTGCAAATAAAGTGCACATATGCAAATTGAAATACTATATTTCATAGTGGAACATAGATTTCTAGATCGTACATTGTCTTATGTTAGTTACGTGTTACCTGTTGGCAGATCTACTACATTTTGATACTCCGGTTTGCTAGACTATTGGCATAGCAATTAACAAATTTAATGATCATATCATTAAACATTCAAACTGTACTGTTATATTTGATAACATTTGATAACATTCAAACTGAAATATTGTGATGACCTCATTTTGCCGACCTTTTGTTTTCACCATGTAGGGACGTCTTCGTATATGGCTCCAGAATCGACGAGGCTATAGTCATACCATACATCAGATATATGGTCTCTTAGAGTCATCTTCTACGTATATCTTTCTTGTGTATAGTTGTAATCCTAATTTTTGTACAGTTGCATTCTTAATGAACCTTTGATCGCTCATGTATGCATTTTTAGCCTTGTATCTGGAGTTTGTAAAGAATTTGATTGATAAAATGGATGTAATATGTGTAATGTAGGACCAGGGTAGAGTTTTTTTTTTGTAAATTATTATCAGTGACGCGTATTGGCGAAATGTGTCGCTGTTAAGGTCCACATCAGTGACACGTCTTGGCTGGACGCGTCACTGATAGGGGTTATCAGTGACGCGTCTTGGCTGGACACGTCGCTCATAGGGGTTATCAGTGACGCGTCTTGGCTGAACGCGTCACTGATAGGGGTTATCAGTGACGCTTCTTGGCTAGACGCGTCACTGATAGGGGTTATCAGTGACGCTTCTTGGCTAGACGCGTCACTGATAGGGCTAATCAGTGACGCGTGTTTACGCGTCACTGATATACCCTTATCACAGACGCAAGAACAGTGACGCGTGTTTTATGCGTCACTAATAAGCCTTTATACGCGGCACTAATAACGTTTTCTGGTATAGTGTACATGCATACTACATTCAGCTTGCCGAGCTGAGCACGCTCTATTTTAATAATTTTCTTTCATTGAAATGAACAACGGCGACTGCCTATAAATACGTGGTATATATATGGTCGATCTCATGGAGGCACACTGCACTACTGCCACCAATTAACACGTACACAACCACTGCCGGGGAAGCAAGCTTGCTATATAGCAGCAGCAACAATGGCGTCGTCGTCGTCCAAGAAGTCCGCCATGGCAGCGTCCCCCTGCTGTGCTCCTGTTCCTCGCTAGCGGCATGGCTCTCATGCTCGCCGCGGCTTGCACCCAGGCCCAGGTGCATCGTCAGGCACCGGTGCCGGCGCCGTCCCAAGGTTCATGCCCTCCGGGCTTCAGAAACCACCTGGACCTGACAGATTTCCTTGGCCGCTTGGGCAGAGAGGCTCTCACATGGTTGTGGACGCTAGCTTGGTGCCCGTGGTCCGTGACATCGTCGCGCTCATCCCGCACACCGGCCTCCAACTGTGTGTGTGCTTTGACACCAACGATGCCACCTTGACCCTCCCCATCCAATGCGTCTCATACTAATTTATAATACAGTAGCAGGCAACAAGCTAGCATGCATGCATCTCTCTATATATATTCGAATAAATTGTTGTATCTTTTACCTGCTGTGCATGCATGCCAGTAACTGTGTGTGATATGATTATGACATGTTTGTACCTGTGCCCAATATATACTAATAATAATAATAAATATATACTTGAACGTTACGTTACGGTTTATATAAGCTGGTCTGCTATTTAGTAGCTGTATTACTTTTATCCTAGCTATGTCAGACTCTTCTTAATTCAGCAAATAGTTAGTTGCTAATCCAATATTTAGTAGGACATCCATCATTGTGTTCAGGGGCAAATCCAGCACTGGGGCGGGTGGGGCTCTATAGCCAGGGGCGGATCTGCCGGGGGGGGCGCCAGGGATCAAGCCCCCCTACCCTGGCCACACCATTGGAGCCCCATCTTAGCCCCCCATGATTTTTTCTGCCATTGACAACAGAAAGGAGGTGTTAGAGTGCTCCTGATGGGAGGTTGAAGATGAGTTCTGAATTGGGCTGTCTTCCTGGGCCAACATATGTGTTTCAGCAGCCCATATTAGTGTAAAGAAGAGAAGCCCAGTAAAGAAGAGAAGCAGGGGACTGGCAGGGGGAAATAGGATCGGCCTTTTTTTCCTCTGTCTTCCGCTCGAGCGTGTCGCACACGAGGAGGTGGGCGCGGCGTCGGGCATTGGCGGCCAGGCGGCTAGGGTTTGCGTGTGTAGCGTGTTGGGCGTCGGCGGCCACGGCAGGGCAGGCCGCAGGCAGCAGGAAAGCAGCGGGCGGTGAGCGCTGAGGGCCGGACTGCCGGAGGGCGGAGGCCGAGCCACTGGCGTCCTCACCAAGTCGCCGTTCGCACACGCTGAGGCGCTGCCGTGTGGTCGTGCGAACTGCGGAGGGCCGGAGCCTGAAGGCGCCAGGCAGCAGCGGCCGGGGCCGGCCGCCGGCGGGTGCTCAGCCAGGCAGGCGTTGGCGCGAGCGCGCTGCTGCACTGGGGCCAGGCAGCGCCGCGCCGGCCATCGAGCTGGGGCACTGGGCAGAGCCCGCACTCCCGCAGTCGCAGGGGCCTTGGCCGGACAGAGTGAGACAGGTATAGCTGCAAATTTGCTATTTTTCTTTAATCTTTAGATTTACTTTTCCAACTTTGTAATTGTTCAAAATTGGATTAAGGTTTAATAAATTACAGTCTTACAGATTGTTCAAAATGTCTAAAAGAATATTGCACACATATTTTTCTGGTTCAAGTGGTACATCAACTCCAGGAAGTAATGCCAGCACAATGAACCAATTCGGCGTAGAGTGGAGTTCAGTCAATTTGATATAGTTGGTGATCTAGGAAATCGTATACCAATTGAAGAATATCCACATGAAATTAGAGACCAAGTAAGAAAGGCATATGCTTTGAGAGGTCCGACTCAACCTCGTAATCTTACCTTTGCTCGTAAATAGATTGCTTCTATAATGATTCATGAAGAATACGACAGCGTGAATGCGTCTTCATCGATCGATCTTTTGTTGGTTAGTTATAAAAATTATATCTTTCACTTCTTTTTATAAGTTTTATGATGCACTTTCGATTATTTATCATAGTTATCATGTAAGGTTTAAAACTGCTATATTTTAGCTTTGTATGGTTTTTAATTGAGTTGAATTGGTTTAACTTTCTTTGGTCCAGCCCCTCCTAAATATTTTTCCTAGATCCGCCACTGGCTCTAGCTCCCCCTACGGCCGCTGGATCCATGGAGCCCCTCCTAAGTCCTCCCTATTCTTTTTTGGCATAGATACACACTGAAGAGGGATTGAAGCTGTTTGGGGTTGAAGAAGTCCCTCCTAACATTTTTTCTGGATCCGCCACTGGTTGTGTTGCATCACTGACTTGGCCTGTTTCTTAGAGACTGCATGCATCTCGATGGAGGTGGGGGCGACAACAATGTTTTCGCCACCGTGCAGCACAGCTGGTCACCGAATGCGGCCACAAATAAACAGTTGCGCTAACCAGGTTTCCGCTCTGAAGAACGTCTCTATGGCTGCGACAGCGTGCAACTGCCTGCACGGTGACTATGACATGATCTCTGTTTTATAGTTTTGACTAGTAGTCGACGAGTCGCAGTCGACTAGTCAATGGGAGACACGATGAGTGTGCCGATCGAGACACGACGAGTAGCAGTCGACTAGTCAATGGGAGACACGACCAGTGTGTCGATCGAGACACGATGAGTCGCAGTCGACGAGAGTGGGCCTGTCCTGTCAATGGGAGAGTGTAGATGACAGGTGGGCCCAGAGTTCGGTTTTTATCTTACCCTGAGCAATGACGTCCCCTTGGAGCTGCTCCCCAACTTTGGTCAACGCGTCAAAGTCGGACCACCGTGTGGGTTAACCGTAGTCTGCTATCACTTCGCCGGTTGCTATTGCCTGCACGGGAGTCCATGCCTGCTGCTGCGGTGGTGGCGGGGCGTAGGACGACTGCACGTGACCGAACCCGGGGTCACCAAAAGCTCAGAGGGGCTTCGTAGCCGTGCGGCGCCAGGTAGGCTTGCTCCTGCGGCTGGGGCGTAGCTGTGAGTGCCGCTGGTGGGCGCTATTGGCCCCCTGGAGCACTGCCGGAAGGCGACGGTTGCGGCCAGAATTGCACTGTGCCCGCCCACGTGTTGTAGAGGAGCGGGGGCGGACGAGGACCACCAGCAGCAGGTGCGCCGTGCTGAGGCTGCTGCTGCCTCCTGCCGCGTCCGTGGCGCTTCTGGCGATTGCCCTGGCCGCCCTGGCCACCACCAGAACTGCTGCCTTGGCCAGGGGCACAACAGCCGAGGGGTGCACGGGCAGTAGAGCCGGACGAGTCAGCGACGAGGGCTGGCGGTGCTGGAGCGGGTGGGTGGTCGGTGTCAGTGGCGACGTCGTTGAGATCGATCTCCTCGAGTAGGAGCAGCGTGCGTGCCTCCGCGAAGGTCGGGAACGGTTGTCGCGTCTTGATCTTAGTCACCATAGGGCGGAACTTGCCGCTGAGGGTTGCGGCCCCCCTTATGCGTAATTCTTAGCTCCGCCACTAATCCCATAGCACTAGCAAAGACATTGGATGAGGATATTTTCAGCAGTTCTGCAAGCATGAAGCATAGTGTTTCCGCAGAAAAAATACGGAAAATATTTCTCTGCATATAGGAAATAAATGTGCGGGCGTGCCAGTGTACTGAAGTACACAAAATAAACAAATAGAGGGAACATAAGCTTTATTCATATTTTATAGAAAATACAAATACATGTTCCCTTATACAAATGCGCGCTCCATAGACTGATGGCGGAGATCTGGCATAGGCGATATGGTCTTCTGATTCCCAGGGCCTCGAAAGGCTCCTGGTTAATTACCCCTGCGAGTCGAGCTCACAGAGTACCTCCGATTAAGCTGCTTTGGTCGTCATAGTTGGTCTTCGCTTCATGTTCTCCATGCATGTGGTGTTGGTGTAGATGTGAGTGGCGTCGGCGTGATGGCGTCGTCGGTCCATGAGCCGGTACAGCGGAGCTAGAACATTAGCTGCGCCCGTCTGCATCGTTCGCCTCGTCGGTATCGAACGACACATAGTGGTTGTAGTGATAGTAGATCATGCATAGAGACGGTGTAGCTGAACCATCTCGGACAACCTCGGCAACATGGTCGAGGTACATTGAAGAGCTTGGTCGTGGTAGTCGTCGTAGAAGTAGAAGAAGGCCTCGTCCGCCCACCAGTTGGTGTAGCGTAGCTGGACTGCTCATGTCGCCTCCTCGGTGATGTCGAGCGACGAGTGCTTGTCGATGTAGATGTAGAGCCCGTCCAGACTCGCCTCCATGATAGTGCCAGTCGGCTCGTGGTTGTCGATATAGATGCATGCAGAGTCATTCTGCATAATACTTGAAATACGAGAGAAACTAGATAATACTTGAAATGCATGGCCTGCTCCTCCTGGATGAACTCGGCGTAGCATGGGGGCGCAGCCGGGGCAGATGCGTAGGGCGCTGCTCCCTGCGGCTGGATTGAACTCCGCTTCGTGAAGTCCTGAGCGCATCCTGGGCGGCGCATTCGCTTGCTCCCGCGATCCGATCGGCCGGGGCCTCCCCTTTTCGTGAAGTCCTGAGGGTCCTTTTATAGGCAGCAACAGCTAGGGTGCAGCAGGCCCTTCGGCCGCACGCACGCGCCGCCTGGATCTGTTAGCGCGTGAGAGATATCCAGAGCCGACTCCTTTCTTCACGAACGAGATAAGGCTGCGCGATTTATTCATATATGGAGCAATTATCTTCACGCGCTAATCCCTCCAGAAGCCTTCGATTACTTCGATATAAGCTGGCGGACGTATCTGGTTCCCCTGACGCATGGGCCCGGGATGATGAAGGGATCAACTTTACCCCCTCGATCAAGTCGTCATTATTAATCTGCCGGCCGTACATATATCTGGCCAAGGTTCCAGAAGATTCTAGAACCATTCGCACCGGCTGTGTCGCAGGCTCAGCTGACGTATAATCATGATTAATTGTACATCGTACGCTAATTGGCCGGCCGTATACGCCAGCCGCGCGTATGTGTAACTTGGAGGTGAGTACCTGACCGCGCACCGCGCCGCCGACCTCGCGCCGCCCGTGCGGCCGACCTCGCCCCGCACCGCCGACCTCGCGCCGCCCGTGCGGTACGTCCTCGCCCCCGCGTTGCCGCCTTCACCCCGCCGTCCTCGCGCTGCCGTGCGCCGACCCCACACTGCCTTCGCGCCGGTCCTCGTGCCGCGCGTTTCACCTTTTTTCCCCACCTTTTCTTCTGCGCGGTGGGAGGCCGCATCCCACGTACGGCGGAGTTGCGGGAGCAGTTGCCGGTTTCCGGCATCCTCAGTTTGGTGGCCGTGTGTGAAGACGACGAAGCTCTTCTGATTCCTTTGTTGGAAACTTTGTTTGAGGGTTAGTTATCGTCTCTCAGGTCCCTTGCTTCGTAAATTGTTTTTTCTGGATGCATATTTCTGCTCTAGGCGATGCCTCTGCATCACGTTTCTCCATTTCTTCATCCCCTCAAATGAATGAATTAAGGGATTCTGAATTTCCTTGCCTTCGTAATGCGGTTATTCAGTCTTGCGGGAAGAAGAAATTTGGTCCTCCTTTTGATGTTGAAAATTGGGGATTCAAGTATATGGCTAAGGCCAAGAATTTTCCGTTTGAATTGGTGGATGATTCGGATATGAAAATCCGATCCACATCTATTGTGTTACATTGGCCGAGTTTTCAGAGTGATTCTGCTGGCAGCGTTGATACGGGGGGGGGGGGGGGGGGAAGATGACTGTTTCAAACTGCAACAGGAAAGGTCAATTTCGGGATTCTAGATGGTTCCGCTTACCCCCCAAGGTGCGTATTGTAGCTGGCATTCTGGGAGCGCATCCATCTGAGGTGCCACGCGTCGTTCATCCATCGGTGGGTGCTGAGGGGGTAACTGGTGACTCTGAGTCAGAGCACCGCTCTGTGTTGGACAACATCTCAGATCGAATCGATCGAGATCTCAGTACCACTCATTCCCCCCCTCCGCCGCCACCAAAGTTCCAAACCCTAGCAAAATTTGTTCGACATATGTGGCATCCTTCTATCCCCAGATCCTTTGCTGCTGTGGTCCGTTCAACACCTGCTCCTGTCATCAACGTCGTGATGCAGCATCGTGGCGGTGGATGGCGAGGGGGTGGTGGAAATCATGGGAGGGGGGGATTTGGAGGCAGAAGATATGGGCAAGGAAGAGGTCGTGCTGGCCCGAGAAATAACTCCTGGCAACGCCGAGAAGTTCCGGCTCATGAGGTCAATCTATCGCATGAAGCTCATGAAGGTGCTGTGGATCAAGAACACCAGGAAGATGAGCATGGTCAAGATAACTCCAAGTGGGAGGGGTGTGATAAGAAGGTGGAGTCGAAGGAGATATCCAAGGAAGAGGAAGCAGTACCCAATGAAAAGAATCTGCCGGAACAAGGTAAATCCTACCCTACAACAGATTCTGAGCATAAGTGGGATTCACACAATCAGAAAGTTCCATGTGAGATTTGTGGTCTATTCAATCATGCTTCTAAGGACTGTCGTAGAATCTCTTGTGAGATATGTGGCCTCAATCATCATACCTTTGATTGCAAGAAATGTTTACCCTGGAACATTGGACCTGAGTTATGTGCTGCTCAGGTTGAAAATCAGAGTTTCTTCTATATTGATGAGTGCATAGATTCTAGGGTGGCAGTAGAAAAAGCTAGTACTGCTGTTATTTCTGTGGTTAGTGGATCTGTGAACACCAAACAGATAGAGATTGAGTTCATGAACTTGATTGGAGCTGATGCATGGAGGTGGAGAGCTAGGCAAGTGGGTGACACCAAGTTCCTAATGAGGTTTCCCACAGCCAAGATGGTTACTCAGTGGAGTAACTTGAAAAATCTCATTATGACTAATGGTGCTCAAATTAAGATTGAAGCTTGGCCTCCTGCTATTGGAGCTAAAGGGGTTCTTTAGTCTGCTTGGTTCAGAGTTTCTGGTATTCCTGCTAATCAGAGATCTCTCAGGACTCTTGCCAAGGTTGGTGGTTTGGTTGGGAAGGTTATAGAAGTAGATGAAGGGTCAAGGTACAGGTATGACTATGTCAGGTTAAGAATTGCTTGTAGAGAGGTGGCTAAGGTTCCAAAAACAGCTGAGGGTACCTTGGGAATGTATATCATGGACTTTGGCTTTGAGAGAGAATGCTCTGAGGAAGGAAGTGTTAAAATTCTCAAGAGTGGGGTAAAAGTGGGTGATGATAGCCAACCTCCAACGAAAAAATCTAAATCTGATTTCCCTTCTGTTACTACTTTGTCTACTGACAAAGAGCTGATGTTGCCTGGTCAGAAGGAAGGTGCAAAGGGTTCTGGGAAGCAGCTTCAAGAGCCATGTTGGTCTGCTCCTCCTAAAATCAACTTCAGATCCAGATCTCAAGTTAAATTTATGAGTGATGCTCAGAAGGCTTATAAGAGTGATGATATGGTTGAAGATGGTGAAAAAGTTCACATTCCTGAAACCTTTGAAGATTCTGACTCTGACAGTGATTCCTTTGCTATCAAGTTGCAACAGATGACTGATAAAGATGGAGGTGAATCTTCTAAGCCTGACAAGGATGGATCCACTAAGAGGATTTGGTTTATGAAGGAAGCTGAGTTTGTTACAACTCCCCCAATGCTGACTACATATGGGAAACACACCCAAGCTGTTACAACTGAGAAATCTGATTCAGAGATATGCCTTTTTGATCAAAACATCAAGGCTTCATCCTCTCCAGAAATATTTATCCCAGATGACAATATTGTGACAACTCAGGAGAGTGTTGAAGTTGATTCTGTGAGAACTTGTCAGGAAAAAAATGAGATGGAAAACAATGTGATGGCTAGTAGATTGTCGTGCAACATACATGATGATGATGAAATGGGAAAGTGCACCGAAAAAGATGCTGAGGCAAAGGGGAATGGGGCGTCCAACCTCTACCTTTCTCCAAATGTGATCTACCAAAGAATGCTGAAGTAGCTGTGGAAAGAAGGAGAAGTGAGAGGGTCAAGAAGGATACTGGTCTTCACACGATGGAAAAGACTGAGAAGATGGCACAGAAGAGGAACTTGGAAGGTAATCACTACAAAAAATGAGGCCTTCTACGACGATTAGAGGGTTTTCTGTTGTCGTAAAAGGCCCGTCACTATGGACCTTCTGTGACAATTACAAGCTATTTTTATGACAATTTGTGATTTACGACAACTGTAATTGTCACAAAAATTGTCATAGATCAAAAATTGTCATAAAAATTGTCACAGAAGGTCCTTAGTGACGGGCCTTCTATGACAACAGAAAACCCTCTTATCGTCGTAGAAGGTCTCATTTTTTGTAGTGAATTCTAATAAAAATACTAATGTTTTTTCAGATTTGCCTATGTCAGATATGAAAACCCTCATTTTTTGTAGTGATTTCTGTTGCCTATGTCAGATATGTTTTGCTACTTTTGATGTTTTAAAAACTTTAGAAGATGCTAGGAATGACTTACACTTCAAACAGATGGAAAAACAGATTAGAGAGTCTCAAACTGAATCAGTTGAGAATGTTGGTAATACTGAGTCTGGGACAGATTTGGAATGGATGCAGGAAGAATCATCTGATTTAGAAAATTTTATTCTGGTGGAATCTAAAAAGAAAAAAAGAGAAAGGAGGAAAAATATTAAGATCTCTCATAATATTAATTCTGATAGGCAGGGCCAGGAAAATCCTGGCCTACCTAGAAAAAGAGGAAGGCCTTGTAAAGCCATTCCTTTCAAAAATGCTAAAACAAAAAAATATGACAATGCAAGGGCTGGTGTGGAACTGTAGAGGTCTCAAGAAAAAAGGGACTACCACTTTTATCAAAAATATTATGTCTCAATATGAATTCCATTTTATAGGTTTGCAGGAAACCATGATTGAGGATTGTGATGATAGGATTATTGGCAAGATTGATATTCAAAAAAATTATTTGTGGTTAAGTAATCCATCTAAAGGTAAATCTGGTGGTATCTTAGTTGGAGTTAAAAGGGAGTTTTATGATGTTGGCTCCTTTTCTCAAGGAGAGTTCATGATTCAATTGAATCTGTGGGACAAAATTAGAAAAATCAAATGGAATCTTTTAATAGTATATGGTGCTGCTCATGAGGAGGGCAAAATTAAATTCTTGTCTGAGCTTTCTGCTTTTTGTTCTAGAAATCAAGAGCCTTTTTTAGTTGCTGGAGATTTCAATATTATTAGATATGCTAAGGAGAGGAATAAACCTGGAGGGGGCATAGATTTTCTGATATGTTCAATACTCTGATAAATTTTCATGATTTGAGGGAAATTACTATGTCTGGTGGATTGTTTACTTGGTCTAACAATCAGGACAGTCCTCTTTTGGAAAAACTGGATAGAGTCCTTGTCAATAAAGAGTGGGAATCTATTTTTTCAAATTCAATTGTAATGAAACTTCCTCGAGAAGTATCTGACCATAATCCCTTAATCCTATCTTATGGACCTTGTAAGTCCAGGAAACATTTGCAATTTCGATTTGAGACTAGTTGGGTATCTAATCCTGACTTTATTTCTGCTGCAAAAAGAATTTGGGAATTACCTTGTGGTGCCCAATCTGCTATTGATAAGATTCAGCAAAAGTTAAAAATGATTAAACAATATTTTAAGGGTTGGGGTTTTAATCTTCAAGGTGAATTGAGGAAAAAAAGAGCTGATATTAGCAAATCTCTTATAGAATTAGAAGAGATGGAAGAAAAGGGAGGGCTCAATTTGGAGGAGGCCTTTAAAAAAAAGAGTTTGATAGAAGAAAATCTTCAACTCCTAATACAAGAAGAGATGTATTGGTATAATAGAAGCCATGAGCAATGGCTTTTAAACGGTGATAACAATACTAGTTATTTCCACAGAATTGCTAATGGAAGGAAAAGGAAGAATACTATCATCTCATTGGAAAAAGATGAGATCATTATAGAGGGGAATGACAATCTCTTGAAACTTGCTACTGAATTTTACTCTCAATTATTTGGTCCTGAACCATATTATAATGTTCGTATTGATCAACACCTTTGGGATGAGACTCCTTCGGTTTCTGTAGAGGAAAATGAGAAATTGTGTAAACCTTTTCTTGAAGAAGAGATTAAAGAAGCTCTCTTTTCTATGGAAAAAAATAAAGCTGCGGGCCCTGATAAAATTCCTGTTGAATTCTATCAGGCTTGCTGGGAGTTTATTAAAAAGGATATCATTCAATTTTTTGCTGACTTTTATGATGAAAAAGTTAATATTAGTCGGATCAATTATGGGATTATTACCCTTTTACCCAAAATTGAGGATGCCACTAAGATTCAGCAATACAGGCCTATTTGCCTCCTTAATTGCTTATATAAGCTGCTGACTAAAGTTTTAACTATTCGGATAGAACAAGTAGCTGAGAGGCTAATTCATTCAAATCAGTCTGCCTTCATGAAAGGGAGGAACATTATGAATGGAATCATGATTTTACATGAAATTTTGCATGAAACTAAGAATAAAAAGGAAGTGGGGATTATTTTAAAACTGGACTTTGAAAAGGCATATGATAAAGTCAGTTGGAGCTTTCTTTTTGACTGCCTCTCTGCTAGAGGTTTTAGCCCGAAGTGGTGCAGATGGATCTCACAAGTTGTCTCTGGGGGGACTGTCAGTGTCAAATTGAATGATATTATTGGACCATACATTAAAAGCTTTAAAGGTGTAAGACAGGGGATCCCCTATCTCCCATACTCTTTAACTTTGTGGCTGATGGTCTGTCTAGATTGATTTTAAAAGCACAAAGTAATAATCTTTTTTGTGGTCTTATAGATCATATTATTGATAAGGGAGTGGCTGTTTTACAATATGCTGATGATACTATTGTTTGCTTGAAACATGATATTGAAGGGGCTAGAAATCTCAAAAGGTTGTTATACTTATTTGAATTGATGGCTGGGCTAAAAATTAATTTCTACAAAAGTGAGGTGCTTACAATTAATGATGAGAATAATTGGGATCTGATCTATGCTGACATCTTTAATTGTCAAACTGGGTCTTTTCCAATAAAATACCTTGGTGTTCCCATCAGTCCTAGCAGACTTCATATTATTGATTGATTACCTTTGTTGGATAAAAGTGGAAGAAGGTTAGATATGTGGAAGGGGAACTGCATGTCCCTTGCTGGGAGAACAATTCTTATTAATTCTAGCTTAAACAATGCCCCCATTTATCAGATGTCCATTTACTTATTACCCAAAACTATAGTAGCCAAACTTGATAAGATCAGAAGATCCTTTTTTTGGCAAGGTGGCAGTACTAAAAGAAAGTATCATCTTGTGAAATGGTCTAAGATTTGTAAGAATAAAAAGAAGAGGGGTTTGGGCATTAAAGACATGCGAAAAATGAATATAAGCCTTCTATGTAAGTGGTTCTGGAAACTTGAGAATGAGACAGGTTTGTGGCAAACAATTATTAGATATAAATATCTCAAGAACAATTCTATCTGTACTGTGAAACACAGGCAGAATGATTCTGCCATTTGGAAAGATCTTCTAAAAATAAGGGATATTTACATTCAGGGAAGAAGAATTAGCCTTAGAAATGGGGAAAACACTTTATTTTGGAAAGACCCCTGGTTATATGAACAATCTTTAGATAAGAAATTCCCTGAGTTATTTCATATGGCTCAACAAAAGAATATATCTGTGGCCAAAGCTAAGCAAGATCCTCACTCTTTAACCTTTTCTAGATGGCTAGTTGATGGTTGGAAAGTTAGTTGGGACCTGATCTTGGTAGATTTTTCAAATGTGCACTTGATTGATGGTGATGATAGGGTTATATGGAAATTTGGTAACAATGGCAAGTTTTCTGTAAAGTCGGTTTATAATGCTCTTTCTATAAATGAATATGGAATTTATCATAAAAAAATCTAGAAAGGGAGAATCCCTGAGAAAATCAAGATTTTTTTGTGGCTTCTAATGAACAATGCCATTCCTACCAAAGATAATATGAGGAGGAGGAATTGGACTGGGGACACTTCTTGCTGTTTCTGCCCCAATGAAGAGTGTGTTGCTCATTTACTCTTTCAGTGCAATCTGGCCAAATCTATTTGGGTTATATTTGCTACCTGTTTTGGTGCTGATAATATTCCAATCTCTCTGAACCAAAGCTGGATATGGTGTGACAAGTGGATTCCCATGTTTCCCAAGTTTCATTCGCTTGGTATCGCTGCTATTTGCTGGGCAATCTGGAAAGCCAGGAATGAATGATGTTTTGAAGGCAAAATGGTTCATAACCCGATGTCTATCATATGTCATGCTTGTGCACTAATGTGCTATTGGGCAGGGTTATATGACGCTGAAGACAGAGAAATTCTGGAAGAGGGAGTCAATGCTATGCTTCGGATTGCTGTGAATTTGCTCAACAAGAGGAAGAAGACAGCTCTGCCCGAGATGCTGGAAGATGCCAAGAGGGACTGAGAAGATGGTGTGTCGTTTATGCTACAAGGAGGACCCTGAATTTCCTATCTAGATCATGTTGTATTGAAGGGCAAAACCTCGTAACAGTTTGTTATGCTGTTTCTGTTACCTCTAGGCTAGCTTCGTCGGCTAGGCTTTTTATCTAGACTCTGCTTTTGCTTCGTTCTTTGGCTATCTCTTTAGTAGGGTCTGCGATGTCTTGAAAAATACGGTTAGCCGTTCTGTTTTCCTTCTAAGATCTCTTCTGCTTCCTTATGGCTATCTTTTCTGGTGCTGTATCTCTGTTGGATGATGTATTTCCGTTATCCTGATAATGAAAATGGGGAATTCCCTCGGTTCAAATATATATATATATATATGGACGCCTTGAATCAAGACTGTTCAGTGATCCTCCGTATACGCGCGTAATGTACGTGTGTACGCACTGCCCCTTCCAGGTTCATGGACGCTATGCTCGATCATGCTAGCTGTCAGCTGAACCTGATATACAATATACATATGCATCCTCGGGTTAGCCCAGCATATATATGTACCCAAAGCCAATATATAATTATTAGCTCGCTTCTCTTGTTATCCCCAATACAAATGGCACACGTGAATATACATGCCCATATGCTTACTGTTTATTTATCCTCTCTTCAAATACAAAATATTTCTTGATAGCGCATATTAATATATATGCACATATGCGATAAGAAATTTGTACAAAATCTCGTCAAACACATAGAAACACGGGAAAAATAACGATGCATTGCATGCAATGACGTGAATGCACGAGTACTGTACGTCTAGGTTCCATTCCAATGAAAATGTTAACAACCAGAGCGGTACATAAAAAAAATATTTACTACTCCAGTACGGTAAAAGAAGTCGTTTCAGACAGTGACACGGTCTCCAAAACATAACTTTGACCACTTGTTTCTTTAAAAATATTTATTGAAAAATGGTATGTGTATACTTTTATGAAAGTATTTTTCAAGACAAATTTATTTATATGATTTTTACATCTTTAAACTCAATAATTTAAAAGTTATTGATGATTTATATTCCCAATGTTTGACCCAAACCTTGTCCAAAACGACTTCTTTTACCAAACTGGAGGGAGTACATCCATATCTGGCACATTAAATTAAGCTACTGCTGAATCCTTTCAATCTGAAAGCGAAGTAGTCTGTGAAACAATAATATACGCCACAAAGTTCCCTCTTAATTATTTCTTTGTGTAGAATTGAAATCAGAAATACTTCATCCTTGATATGTATGTTGACCAATCCATCTCGTAGGGGAACCTATACTCATCGTCGGAGTCGACCGTTCCAGTCAGACGCGGCGAGGCCCCATCGACGCCGACGAGGAAGTACCGCGGGAGGTCCTGGCCGACGACCCTGACGGCGCCGAACAAGCAGCCGCTCCTCGGGCAGAAGCCACCAAGCCAGACGGAGGCTATGGTCGTCGGGCAGCTCGGGAGCAGCAAGCTCTGGAGGTCCAAGTTCCGCCGCAGCGTCCACCAGCAGTAGCCGACGAGCACCCACACCTCGATCCTGCCGGCCGACGATTTCATGGCGACCACGGAGAGCTGCTGGCCGTCCCCGGACGTGGCCAGGACGAGCTCGCCCGGGCTGCAGTGTCCCATGCGGCATGTCTCCGGCAGATATGTGGTCCATGTCCGTCCGGTGCGCATGTCCATGGCGAACGTACGCATCCCTGCATCCCCGTCCGTGGTGGTGACCATGACGAGCCAGTAGACGACGGAGTCGCCGCAGACCACGACGTGCTTGGGTTCGGGGAACGTGTACGCCTGCGCGAGCTCAAGGTCCTGGATCTGGGGGAACTCGGCGAATAACTTCGCCGAGCGTTGCACCGGCCCCCAGGTCCCGGAGCTGGAGGAGAAGACCTGGTACGGCATCCCGTCCTTGATGTTTCCCCCTTCATGGCAAGGATCCGTACCGCCGAGTCGTCGTCGTCGTCGTCGCCGTCGCCGTCGCCGACACCGCCAGTGGCCAGGACGTAACCGCCGAATGCGGCGGCGGGGAGAAACCGGCAGGTTCCGGCCAAGGGGTTACAGAGGCAGAGACTGTCGTCGTCTCCGGCGGCGAGGAGCAGGAACCCGTCGCGCGAAGACACGGGCATGCTGTAACGGACAACGTCGACGCCCACGCCCTCCTTCAAGGCGAGCACGTCCTCCGGCCGCCATGTTCTGTCCACGAAGGTGAGGAGGAGGTGGGGAAGAAAGTGGTCGGGACGTACCCGGTCCCGGAGGCACCAGGCGTTGTCGATGATGGCGCGCCGCCATGGCCTGCACACGCCGGCGCAGCGGATAACGGCCGTGGTGGATCGGAGGCGGCGCAAGATTTCGATGAGTAGGTCGCAGGGCAGCAGCGATCCCCACGTATCCGCGTGCATCGTACGTCTCCCCCGTTTCCCGGGAACGAACGAAGATAGAGGCAATAATGCATGATTCCATGCAGCGTGTATAAACGGCAAATAAAAGGTAATTCCCCGAGATTATCTTCATTTATTTACTCTGATCTGATCTCATGTACACGTACGTAGGGGCTGTTTGGTTGCTAGCCACACCTTGCCACACTTTACTTTAGGCAAGTTTGACCAAGTTGGCAAGTGTTTGGTTGATGACTAAGCTTAGGCAAGATTCTTGTAGGCTCCACATGTCATAGAGTAGAAAAAGTGTGGCACGATTCCCTTAGGCATGGCAAAGTGTGGCAACCAATTTGCTTGTCACACTTCTTGTGGGTTGCCACACTTGCCTAAAGTTAGTTGTACTAAACTATGGCTAGCAACCAAACATGCCCGTAGACTATCTATCTAAAACTCTCTCCTGACGTCGGAGTCTGATTTCACTACATAGCCAGATAAAATATATATTTAGGCCATGTTTATTACATCTGTCTCATCGAAACATTGTAAATAATAGTTAAAACACATTGTAAATGTGTGGAAAATATCAGGTCGCCACACATTGTAAATGTTGCTACTTCTATGATTACAAGCAACAGAATGTAACTTTGGATGTGCAGCCACATCCTGCTGTAGCGCGCAGCAGGAAGAGGCAGCTTGGCTTTTCAATAAACATATATAATATGGTAAAGACTAGTTTCTAGTCAGCCGTGTATTCGAGTGTTGGTACGGCTGCAGTTAACCCAGCCGCATCCTGATAGACCGGAGACGACCCAGCCACATCCTGATAGAATCGCCAAAAAAAAAAAAAAAAAAAAAAACCGCATCCTGCGGAGACGAGTGTGCGGCTGTGCGCTCTCTACGTCGTCTCCACTCTCTCATCACGCGACGACCGGAGACCTGACGCCTCCACTCGACGCCGTGCCTGAGGGCTTCGCGCGGACCCTTTGTCTGCTCGCCGGCGACGAGCTCCCACCAGGTACGTCGGCCTCTGGCTTCCTTCCCTTTTCTACTTCATGGAACCGAGCTCCCCAACCCTAACGTCGTGCTTCCCTGATCTTATCCTCCCGCGAGCTGGGCAATCGGTGACCCTTCAGATCCACCGTCCACCTCCTGACGGCGCAATCGCTCAGATCCACCACCCTGTACCACCTCCTGACGGCGTGACCCCTCAGATCCACCGCCTGCGCTTGGGGGTGGGGCTCCTTCCTGAGTAATGGAGTCCGGGGCCGAGCCCAACCGACCGACCGACGGCCACAGCCAGGGACCCCGCGGCCGCCACCCCTGTCTCAACCAGCTACGGTGGCGCCTAGCTTCCCAGGCCGCCTGCACAGTTACATGGACCTTCCCGTGTTGGCTGGCAGTTGCTGCCTGGCTCCTCCCACTCCTAATCCTTCATCAATGACAAATTGAGATTGAGGTGAGAATGTGAGATTCAGATCATGTTCTATTTTTTTGAATATGCAGTTATTTGTGATTGAGTGATTTTTAGCTTTTAATTTTGCTTACGATGTCCGTTCTGTAATTTGTATTATTGTATTTGAAAGGCATAATGTGCCTAATGTGTCTGGTGCTTATTAAGTATGTAACTGAATGATAGAAATGGTAATTCGAACATTCCCCATTGTAGATGCATGCATTTGCTTTGTTGAGTACTTGATTTAAGATCAGTGAGTATTGCTCACACTAGAGTACATGCTGCTTTGATTTAATTATTATATGTAGCTTCAATTATATGCTTCGAAGCTGTAAATCATATGTAATTTATTTGCAAGTAGATTTTAAGGTTGTCATGCAATAGTAAACTATATTGTCTCCTACTACTCTGTTATCCTGTAAGCATATATTAACATTGTATTGTCTCACACTATATTATTTTGTATTGTCTCCTAATTTATAACCATATCTTGCTTAATTCTTAATACTGTTTTGCCTAGCTTATGAAATTGTTTTGTTTAATTTATAGCAATATTATTTCTTAATTCTTAAGTAAATACTCTGTAGCGGTCATCCATCTTTTGATCAGTCGGCACGATCTGCTGCATTCATCGTTGGTGTTTCTAGTGAAATCTCTAGTGTCGTTGGCGATGGTGGCCAATCAGCCAGCCATGGCGGCTAGGAGGTTGGGGCGACATGGATTTGCTCTGCCCTGGGCGTGTCTCGGTGGTGTCTAGCCGGGCTTACCAGCTTGCGGCAACTGGTCGGGCAAGCCAGCCCGCAGTGGCCGTCCTTCCATGCAGCCACAGTTGAAGGCGCCGCAACATCAGTGGAGGAGGCGGGCTCTCGATCCCCGAGATGGATGAGCACAAGGACATCGAAATCCTGGCCATGGACATCTACTTCCCTCCCACCTATGTCTAGTAAGCGAGACCCTCATCCCCCGCTTTAGATTCGTGTGTGTCTATCCATATGATGTGGTACTATTTATATGGTTCTATTTTAGAATATTTTTTTGCTTTTTAAAATTGTTAGGATGTGCATTGATATGTGGTATAGCTTTGCTTCTTTCCATTGATATCTAGTAGAAAATAAACGTAAGGTACTGCAGACTAGATATTGTATTGCATAGGGGTAGACAGTGATGGGGGAGTGTTAGGGTGTATGTTGAGATTTGAAATTAACTAGGATTATTTCCAAGGTTTTCCTTAAATAGACAATATTGAGAGCTTTGTGGTTGTTTATTTAGAAAGATGGATCATGTGACAAATATATTTGTCGTACAAGGCAGGACATTTAGAGCAACTAGAACAACTAAATATACATGTGCATTGATTAGTTATTGAACTTCATTAGAAATAAGCAACTAAATATACTCTAACCAGGCAATATTATAGCAAGATCAAGGCAAAATAATTCAAACTGTTAGGTAATTTTTACATCGTACTTCTCTAATCTCTCTTTATTTTTTCTGTTCTTAGATTATTGGTTAGTTTTGCTTTTTCTCTACTTTTCTCATACTAAACTACTTTCCATTGTTAAACCAGATATAACCACTTCTTGCTACTTACTTTCCATTGTTAAACAAGATGTAACCACTTCTTGCTACTATTGTAGTAGCCACTACTAGATACGGTAGGGTAGTATGAGTCTGAGATCGATCACTACTTTTATTTGTCATACTACTGTCATGATATTATTGTAAATAGAGAAACAAAAGTGGTGTGTGCAATAGGCTGGATGAAAGCATAGACGAGCATTGTAGTACCACCAAAAAATGCATATAAATCTAGTTAAGCAAATTAATATCATTACTTAGGTAAGTTATTAGTAATCTAGTGGCAATTTTAGTCGTGGACAACACCAAAAATGTGCCAATCACCTCTACTTTTTTTGCCATCAAGCATTGCTCCATGCTCTAAGTGACTTTAATCATGCCCAGGTGACTAGACGAAGTCCGAGATTTTATTTTCTCAAGTTGAGAAGTGCAGATTGGGAGTTGGGTGCTGACTAGTACAGGTAATATATTACTGCTTGCATATCATTCTTCTTTCCTTTTTTCTACTATCATGAAGATCTTATTTGTTCAAAATTAAATTAGTTTGTCTTTTGTACAAAAATTAGTTATAGATATCATCACCCCTACCTCTATTTGATATGTATTTTTACAAATAAACTGTAGATTGGGAGTTGAAGGTATGGCTATAGGTTGCAAATAAATACATACACTATAATTGTTTTTTCAGAATATAAAAATTGTCTATTTAAAAAGGTATTTGTTGGCTAATGAATGACACTTAAATTATTTAGAAAATTAAATCCACTACAACATTAGTAGCAGCAGCCTGTTTATCACCAATATAAACTCACTTGTTAACATCTTGCAGGGTTGACATTGCTGCTGGAGGCTGGCATTCAACTGCACTAACTATAGAGGGAGAGGTATTCCATATCTTGCACGGTTTGGGAGAGGTATTAGTGCCCCAGATGAACTATTCTCTCTGTTTATGTTAGATTAGGTTTTGGTATTTTTTTCTTTGTGTGCATATTATTGTTTTCCTCTTCTCTATCCATCATCTTAACTTCAGGGTGAGGGACTACACTTACATTTAATTTCATAATAGGTCTTGTGAATGCTCTCAAGCTGATCCAACCAATCAAGGATAAGTTTTCAGGTGTTAGTAACGCCGTGTTACCTATGCAGATCTATTTCAGTTTGCCAGCACCATAGCCATTGAGATACTTTAATATTGCTTCAGCTTACTGACTAATTGATAGTCATTTATAAATATCTTCTTTTGTTAATATCAAGACTGACTGACCAGTAAGAATATGCTAAATTGCCTATTTAGAAAGATATTGTTGCATAATGAATGACACTTAAATTGCCCAAGAATATGCAATCTACTACAACACTACCAAAAGCAACCTATGTTCCTGGAACAATAATGTTTTCTCGAATAGTTTTTATTTTCTTAACATATGCATCATTTTTATGTTCACCCAACAACAAATTTATGACATATGTTATTCTTTTTTTTAGCATGTTGGATGCAACAACCATGTACACAGAAGCAAGATGCAGAACTCATACAGAGAAGATGCAGAAATATACGCTTTTTCAGGGCACTAGATGTATAGCGTTGTGCTCTAGAAAACTGCAAATGCAAATATGTTCTTTTTTGAATATATTGTCCTTTTTTTGAACGTATACATGTACATAGTATCTACAAGGGCTTAATTTTTTTTTTCTAATAAACCATGGTTGATATTTTTGGGCTTTGAGCCGTGTGCAAGACACAACTAGTACCGTTACATACGGCGAGAAAAAATTTCTTTCGCACGCCAACAAGCTAGTGTGATTAGCCTCTTTGCCGAAAAATATATAATAATTTGCACTTTACTATAAATGGTAAGGCCGTGCGGACGGTCGATATTACGGCCGGCCGTGCATTAGCTTCTTCCATATAATATATATATAAAAAAAATCCAAAGTTACTTAATTTTCGTAAACGAATCCAACTCCCGATCGATGCATGGTTAACATCGACAATATCCATGTTGTCAAAAAAAAAAATTTAACATCGATATTATATCCATATATGGGACAAAAGTTTCCTTTTTCACTGTAATATCAGGGTTAACTAGTTACCCATATTATTGCGATGGACGACGGGCGAGCAGCAACCGAGGGCGCGTGGGCATTGCTGCCGTGTGACCTACTCCTCGAGATCTTCCGGCGCCTAGAATCCACCGCTGTCATACGCTGCTCCGGGACCTGCAAGCCTTGGCGGCGCGCCATCATCGGCAACGCCGCCTCGTGCCTCCGTCCTCGCCCGGATCGCTTCGTTCCGGGCCTGCTCCTCGGCGTCTTCCACGGCTACGGCGACTACCACCACCAGCACATGTACCTGCGCCGCACGCCGGGGCCGCCGTTCCAATCCGCGGCGCTCCCATCGACCGCCGCCGACGGCGGCCGCGAGAGCAGAATCCAATCCCTAATACCGGCGGCGACCGGCGGCTTCGATCGAGAGATGTACACCGACCTGCTGTCGTCGCGCGACGGCTTCATCCTGCTCAGGGGAAGGCGGTGGTGGAGTGGTCTCTGCCTGCTCTGCAACCTCGTGACCGGGACCTGCAAGATCCTCCCCGACGCCACGATCAGGAGCTGCACGTACGTCTTGCTCACCGGCTACGACGACGACGATACCTGCACCGGCGACCACCTGGATGTGCGGATACTCGCCGTTGCCGGGACGGACACGATGTGCACCGAGGAGAACAGGATCACGTACCAGGTCTTCTCCTTCGCCTCCGGCGGCGGCGGCGCGTGGGGGCCAGTCAAGCGTTCTGTGGAGCTGAAGACGGGCTTCTGGGTGCCCGTCTACGACCCCTGCACGGTGGTCTCCGGCGACGCCGTGTACTGGCTTGGCGGGCAAAAGAGTCCCGGGTACATCATCACATGCGCCGTCGCCCTCGACGTGCGCACCGGCCGGGCATGGACCACGGAGTTACCGACGGGAACCCAGTTTTGGTACTATGGCGGCAACATCCTGACCCCTACTCTCCTGGCGACGTCCGGCGATGGCCGCCTATCTCTGGTACGGTCACTCAGTACAGATGGCCAGCGGATCCAGGTGTGGGTGCTCACCGGCGCCGGCGACGACGACCGGTGGTGGAGTTTGCAGAGAACCATCGACGTGCAGGTGCAGAAGCTGGTGCCAAATTACCGGCATGACGAGTTCAAATACGTACATGTACTCCTGGATGCCTTCTGCCCGAGGAGCGGCTGCGTGATCGGCAGGTTCGCCGGCCAGGAAATCCGCATTGACCTCGAAGGCAGCTCACGCCCGTGTGTCGAGTGGATCGGTACGAGTAAGGGATTTTGCTGCAATAACAACGCGTACGAGATGGATTGGTCAACTTACGTATCAAAGATGAAGCAATTCCTTTGATTCATACTTCATACCCACTAAGCATTTTACTCCCTTCAAATCTTGCTCCACGTTAAGCCATGTCATCTAGAGTTGTAGCCGTTAGATTATCATTAATTCCTTTATCTGACCGTCCAATATTTCTTGTGGTTGTCAACTCTTTGGCTCTTCCTTAGCATCCACCAACAACATCGTATGACCTTCAGTAATACTGAACATGCATATAACAATCATTCTACTTTTTTAGTGCTTGAAGTGATTTTTTTTCATTAGTTACCCTGCTTTTTTCTCCTACTTATGCCATGTTAAATAATACCCACTAAGTATTTACTCCCTTCAAATCTTGCTCCATGTTAAGCCACATCATCTAGAGTAGTTGCAGATTTTTTCCAGTGGTTGTCAACTCGTTGGCTCCTCCTTAGCATCCACTAACAACAACGTATGACCTTCAATAATACCAAACATGCATAACTCAAGTGCCACTACCGGAAAAACTCACTTTGCCGAGCGCCGCACTCTTTGCCGAGAGTTTTTTTTCGGGCGCTCGGCAAAGAGCTCTTTGCCGAGGGCCGAATAAAAAACTCTCGGCAAAAGAAAAACACTCGGCAAAGAAATTCTTTGCCGAGAGCCAAAAAAAAACACTCGGCAAAGAATTTCTTTGCCGAGTGTTTTTCTTGCTCTCGGCAAAGAAATTCTTTGCCGAGAGTTTTTTTATTGGCTCTCGGCAAAGAATTTCTTTGCCGAGTGTTTTTTTTTACACTCGGCAAAGTTAATTTTCAAATCATATTTTGAAACAGTAAATTAATCCAAATAAAAAAACTTTCAACTAAAAAGTTGTTTCACTTATCAAGATGAATAATTTTTATTTTAGTCATTTCTTCATTTGACAAATTTAAAATAAATTTGTTCATAAATCTTACATCTCTCTCCGTTAGTTTACGAAACTACAAGAGTGATATATAATATTTGTGAATAATATGATAACCATAATTTTGGATGTATAAATGGGTAAACAACCAAAATAAACTTTGTAGATCTTGACAAGTTATGAAAGTTTGTAGTTGATAACTTTTTAATTTGAAGTCATCTAGTTATGCAAAACTACGTTCGAATTTGAAAATTTTAAAATTCGAATTTTTTAAAATGCCTTAGATGGAGAAATGGCCAAAATAAAAGTTGTAGATCTCGAAAAGTTATGAAACTTTGGTGTTGACAACTTTTTGATTTGAAATCATCTTGTCAACGAAAACTACGTTTGAAATTGTAAAATTTAAAATTCAAATTTTTATAAACGACCTCGGATGGAAAAACTACCAAAATAAAAGTTGTAGATCTTGAAAAGTTAGAAAACTTTGTAGTTTACAATTTTTTGATTTGAATTCGTTTAGGGCCTCAAATAAGCAAATTACACATGGTTTAGTATAATATATGGGTAATCGAAACGGAGATGGAACGTATATGAGTGTGTAGTGCAGTGGTAGAGGAGGCTCCGCGCGAACGAGAGGTCGTGAGTTCGAATCCTGCTGACTGCGTGAGAGAAAATTGCGTGAAAAATAGTAGAACTTGCGATTTCAAGGGCAACAAGTGGGCGCTGCCCAGTGGGGCCCCTCCTTCAATTAAATAAAAAATTTTCTTTATTTTTTCGGGGTTTTTTTATTTTTTTCTTTGCCGAGAGCCATCTCAGCACTCGGCAAAGGCTTTGCCGAGCGCCCGATAAAAGGCTCTCGGCAAAGAGCCCTTTGCCGATCCATTTTTTGCCGTGTGGCCTTTGCCGAGGGCTGCACTCGGCAAAGGCTTTGCCGAGAGCAAAAGGAGCTTTGCCGAGTGCCTGTGGCACTCGGCAAAGCGACCATGTCCGGTAGTGTGCTTGAAGTGATTTTTTTCATTAGTTACCTTGCTTTCTTATCCTACCATGTTAAATAAAAATACAGCTATGACACTTATTAATATGGACAATACAAATTAATTAACTCAAGTGTTTTTTATTATCATCTTACTCACATGTTGAGCATGCATGCCACTCATAAAATACTAATCTACATCATTGATGTCCAGCTTCATCATCTGTCATTATTCAACTAAAAATTCCCACGGTAATGCGTGGTGAATTCAACTAGTATATTATATACTCCTAGGTACTAGCAAACATACTTGTGTGGTGTAAGCCTGTAGTGGAACATGTTGAATGGTTTGGATAACTTTGCGACTCCTTCTGCGGTCGTTATATTTTCTAATACTAGATGGAATAGGACTCAATACTATGGTTGGGTGCTCATAGATGAGATTGGTATGAGCAATGATCATTAGTCTAGGTTAAGTGTACTAGCAAGAATCATTATTCGTAGGATTGAAGTGGATACAACTAGCTAGGGAGGACAATGATGAAGAAAGTAATTAAGCGAGACAAATCTATCCTACTACGCCGCCATCCTATTTCCTCACCCAGTACGTGTGGAACCCGGCCTAGTGAAGTCCTCCCTTGGCCAGATCAACACGCCCCACTCGCTGACGTCTATCACATCCTCTGCTTGCCGGCACATACTCGAGCCACCAGTGGATCGCCGTTTCTTGTCGCAGATATGTGTCCAAGAAGGTGAGGAGGAGGTCTTGAAGAAAGGGGTCCGGGCGAGGCCGCCGGAGGCAAGGCGTTGTCGATGATGACGTGCCGCCATGCCGTCCATCAAAGCGAGTCGATGGAGGTATGTCTTTGGGGACGAGGAGCTGCAATCGCTGCTACAAAATTGCCCATCCCTCTGCTTGGCGCTTGTCCTATGCAGATCATCAGTAGCTCGTTCACTATGTTACCAGTTCTAGAATTGGGAACTGTAGTGATCGTTCGTCTAACCTTTCAGTCTATACTCTATATTGAGGTAGTGCATGCTCACTGCTCAGCTTGTGTTCGATGAAATTCCTATTTGATTGCCAGTGAAGAGTTGACGCCTCCAGTTAAGTTGGCATGTTTGATAAAGATTTCATTTCTACTTGTACGAGTTTACATTGTGTAAGGCCTCTATCATATTCATACTTGTTAGCATTTCTCATGTCCTAAATGGTCTTGTATTATCTTTTTTTGTCTGAATGGGATAAAATGATGCACTTATGGATCCAGGCTCTAAGTAGAGTAAACCGCATTAGTGAATTCAAGTTCAGCAACCATCAGGCAGGTTGCCGATGGAGAATATGAAAATTGCAAGCTAGGAGGTGTCATCTGACTTCAATTGACTACATGACAGAAATAGAACAGTCTCATTGATGGCTTGCCTATTATATCTGAACATATTCTTCATGTCATAAATAAATATGTTTTTATGTCACTGGAGAGCATGGATCACAAATGAAAGGCCACTTGTATGAATTGAGAAGTCCAAAACAGTACAATAAGTTTTATGAAGAAATCATCTCGTAAAAGCATGACTACTCCGATGTTGCAGGATTTGATATTTCATCAGACTGTAGTTTCCTACAAGCCTAAGAATCTTGATGAAGACCAAAGTATAAGATTTGTATATCCTCCTTCGGTTGGATGAGCAAGCATGGTTGCGAATTCACCATATGTGTTGGTTAAATAGCATGGTGGTACAATATTAACACCAGTGCTTGCATGAGAAGAACCCTGTGTGGTTAAAAAAAGTTAGAACATATTCTTGTAAATGAGTCATCCAAAAACAGAGCCATCAATATATTAGAATCAATTCTTCTGGATCTTGTCCAAGTTTTGTATTGTCTTTTGCAGTCTTTGGTTGTTTTCCTAAGATTCAAATCATAGAATAAATATTTCTAATTACAAAACTGATGAGATAGGAAAATGCATAAGTGAATTGATTCCGGTACCCTTTTTCTTAGTGGTGGCCTTTTTCTTCCCTTTCTTTTTTTCAATGACACTTTCTGATCTTTGATTCTTTGAACCAGCTAGCACATGTTTACCCTTTAAAATGTCTCTAGTATATTCAAAACCACTTTGAGAGACCCCACAAGCTTGGGCAGATCTTTGGCTTAACGAATTATCGTCTTCCAGGTCCATCTTATCAATAGCTCATCAAGAACATCTTTGGAACCACGACACTACAATATAGTAGATGTGGCCTTTCAAGAGATCTGTACAGCTTGTGCTCTTGAAGTCTCATTATCAGCTATTTGTTTCTTCTCATAATAAAATTCTCTTTTCACATATTTTGTCCATCTATTTAGTATGTATTGGGTGCAAAAAATAAAAACTTCATTGATATTGAGGACTCAGAGAGCATGCTTGCACAATACACCTACAATATATGTATTCAAAGTTTTATGTCCTGAGATGTAATATTAATTTGAATACTAAGAAGTAATATTAATTTGGATGCATTCATATTTTTGGGGAGAACATATGGTCATGGCCTTAGAGTTAAAGAGAATTATTGCTTCCTCGTTGAATCAGCTTGGCGCCACCTTGTAGGTCGTGATTGCTCCTGGAATTCAAATAATTTGCATCAAAAAGAAAACTGCTCTTTGAATTGCTGCTCAACATTGATAAATGTGGGATATAAATAATTGGGTTAGAGTGTCGACTTATAATCCGCAGCCAACTCTTTCTACCGTAGCACACTTCTCACATTCTTATATGAGCTCCAAAGGACAAAGTTTCCTTCAAAACCTTTTCTTGAAAACATTATTCATACCTTCACTTCTTTGAGTTTGAGTTGAGTCACGAAAGACAGTAGTTATTAAGCCATTTGTTTAACTCTAGATTATATTTAGTCAACAACTAACTTGTGCCAAATCTCAGTGGAGTACTCCACATACCTCTCTTCATAGACACATCTCTTAAATTCAACCATGAACTTTTGGATTATCCTCAATTACATGACTGAGATGTTTATATTTTGGAAAATATGCCACAAACAGAGATGATGCCTTGTTTGTTAGGGAATACAATTCCAATGCCAGTGGCCATGGCAGCATGTTGATCTATGAAAATTGTGTTAGGATGTTTGGCAGACGTTAGCATTAGAAATATGTTAAAAAGCCAAACAAATGTTTCTATATATGGTCTCATATGCAGCTCCAAATATATGACGGTTGGTTCCAGGAGTGTGGGGGGAACAAGCATCTCAAATTTATTATATTGGTGGAAAATGTGGTGTGAAATGACGCTGCATCTCCAAGACATGCATAATTCCATTAGAGCTTGACCATCTACCCAGAAGAAATTCACTATCTGACTATCATCCTCATCTATTTGTATAGCATAAAAAATGTTGGATCATCAAATTCAACCATGAAAGAGAATGGCGGTCTGGGATCTACTTGCTGCTGGTCTGCTGGAGACTGGAGACCAGGACAGCCAGCTTTTGAGACCTGCTTTTGAGGCTGATCTACATGCCTTAAAAATGCTTCATCTTTGAGATGTAAGTTGATGAGGAACCCATCTCGTACGGGCAACATCGACAGTGATATCCCTTACGTTTGCCAATTCGCCTGATTCGTGCACTGCTCGAACCGCTGCTGCCGACGTCGATGAGGAGCTCCCTGGTCGGACCACTGGGCGACCACGCACCTGCTCTGCGGGCAGAAGGCGCTGAGATAGGTCGACCATGAGATGTCGCTGGTCCGGCAGCGGCTCCCTAGTGAGCAATGTGCCAGCAGAGTGCACATGACGACCACGCACCTGCTCCACTGCTCGTCGCCGGACAGCACCCACACCTGGATGTAGGGCCCCTGAAGCGACTGTACCAAGCACAGCCGGCCGTCGTCGCCGGACATCCCAAGAAGTGGAAGACGGCATTGCGTTGGCAGCTCCGTTGTCCATGTCCGGCCAGTGCCGACGTCAAGGCCCAAGACGCATGTGATCTCAAGTCCAGGCCCGGCGAGCCAGTACACGGCGTCCCGGCTAACCGCCGTGCTCCGTCGATCCATCCGCACGCAGAAATGACCTAGCTCCAGGTGATCGCCGGAACACTGGACTACTGGGCTCCACACCCAAGCCCTGTCCCCGGATGTGGAGAAGAGCTGGTACGCCAGCGTTTCTTCATCCACAAACAGAATACTAACTTCTCCCCTTCTGTGCACGGCGAGTATCTGCACCGCCGGGTCGTCGCCGGAGGAGGAGCAGGTGCCGGTGACGGTGAGCAAGATGTACTTGCAGTGTTTGCTGGCTGCTGCGGCGGGGACAATGGCGCAGTATCCGGTCATGGGGTTGCAAAGGCACAGACTGTTGACGTTTCTTCCTGTGTGCAGGACGAACCCGTCCCTGGACGACAGCAGTGCTGGCAGCGCGGCGGACGCAGCGGCCGGAATCAAAGCGTTGGCAGGAGTCTCGCTGCCGCCGCCGCCGCCGCCGCCGCCGTTCGACGGGAGCGCGGACTGGAACGGCCCCGGCGTGTGCTGCAGGAACGCTGCCGTTCTGTCGTAGTGGAAGACGCCGAGAAGAAGGCTGCTGGGCGCCATGAATCGGTCGAGGTGAGGTCCGAGGATCGCAGCGTTGTCGATGATGGCGCGCCGCCACGGCTTGCAGACGCCGGCGCAGCAGAAAACGGCGGCGGGTTCCAGGCGGAGGAAGACCTCTAGTTTGAGATCAATCGGTAGCGATGCCGCCCAGGTGTGGACGACATCCACATCCACGGCGTCCGAGTCTCGAGGTTCTTGGACTTGCGGCGGTGCCGGCGATCGAAGAGAAGACGACGACGGTGCATCCTTGGATTGTGCAAGCCAGCAGCCGAATAACTTCGGTAACAACATTGCCGTATATGACGTAGATCCAAATTTGCCGGTGCCAGATTCAGTTATATATATAGTAATCTTGTTACATGTATATATGACCGTTCGCGTTCGAGTAACATATGACGCTAACTAGCTTGACCTTTATATAGACTTTATATAAAAATCATACTACAAACAAATACAAGACATCTTTAACTTTCAAATTTACATGATTTCGCAATATATACGAATCTAGACAGTACATGATATTTATAAACAACCTTAGTTTTTAATTTTTAATGATTAAAAAAAATAATATATTCATTAATGCTGTCGCAAAAGAAATATATCTTTCTAGAATAGAACCTTAAACAACCCCTCTGTATTATGAGTAATATCAATTGTTTTTCAATACAATCATGCATATATATGTCTTCATTCAAGCTATCAGATTTAAAGGTACCATCCTAACTCGGACGGTAGAGGCTATGCAAGCTAATAGACATATATGGGTATGTTCGCTTAAGCTATAAGCTACCTTTAATCCGTACAAATATCAATCGTAGAACAATATTTTTCTCTCAAAACAAATCATCCATTTCAGTTTATCAGTTGGTTCATAACCCGAACAGAGCCGTAAGCTACACAAGTTGAACAACCAAACTTCTGTAGTTACTAGAGCGAGCTACTACATATAGTCAAACTAATACACAAGCATAAATATGGAATGGAAATACATGTATATAGTAGAGAGCAAAACAAAATAAGGGAAAGTGACACAATATTTATCCCAATATTTACAACTTGCCGGAACCTCAATTCCCAATGAGGAGGTTCCTATTAGATCATCGCTTCACTAGTCTAGTGAGCACAAGGCTCGGACCCTAAGATGTCAGCACTAGCGCGAAGCCCGTCGATTAGAAAAGACCTCTCCAAGCCTCTTGATTCCACTAGATTTACCTTTCACGAGGAGCCCCTCACAACACTCTCCTCGGCTAAAATTTATAAGCTGATAATGGGGCACTCGGCTCCCAATCCCCTCTTCAGATGGCTGTGGAAGAACTCCTGTCAACCCAAGCATCGTCTGTTTTTTTTGGTTCCTGACGTACAGTTGGCAGGCTAAACACTAGGGGCCTGTTTAGATCCCAAATATTTACAAGATTTCCTATCACATCGAATCTTTAGACGCATGTATGGAGTATTAAATGTAGGTAAAAAAAATAACTTAGTGCACAGTTTGTTTGTAAATGTCGAGACGAATCTTTTGAGTCTAGTTGGTCCATATTTGGACAAAGTTTGTCAAATAACAACGAAAGTGCTACAGGAACTTTACACCCAAAATTCTTCTACCTAAACACACCCTAGGAGTCTGTTGAGACGCAAGAATATGGAGTTAGACTCATACCATTGTGTCTTATGCAATTCGTTAGTTGATGAAACTGCTGACCACATTTTTCTCAACTGTGGCTTTGCTCATCTCTGCAGGGGAAACTTAGGGATTGATATCCAAGATAATAGCAGCTTCCCAATGGTAGTCCCAGCCCTTCGGACTCAGTTCCACTCTCAATTTGCCATGGAGGTTGTTATTCTTGTTTGCTGGAGCATTTGGCAGACCAGGAACGAGCTTTATCTTCAACGGTCAGCGGGCCTCTTTGGCAGGACAAAGGCAATGTCTCTTCAAAGAGCTTAACCTTGTTAGATTCAGATTAAAAGAAGGTTTAGAGGATCTTTATTCTTCATGGATTCAAAGTCTTGGCTAGTCTCCTTTATTTTCTTTGTTTCCTTTTTTGTTTCTTGAATTTTTCCTTTGTTGAGGCCCTGTAATTTGTTTTGTCTTGTCGTTTTTTCCTTTTATATATATTAATAATAATTTCTGTAGGGGCTCCTTGCCCCTCCAGCTTCTTAAAAAAAACACTTAGATCGGATCCGGCACACAATCAACGAGTAGTACTCAAGTTTTTTTCTACCGGTAAAGAAAAAAATTCGGCACCCACTGATAAACATACGATATTTCAGAAATTTCAGAAATATCGAATCAAATTCAAATAAATTTAAATTAAATTCGAAAAAAATACATTATTTTACTAGAAAAATTCTCTAATCTATCATCTATCACAGATTTATGTAATATTGATGAAATGAAATAACAAAATATACCATAGAAGTAAAGTCACGGTGAAACAGCGAACTAACGATGGGTGAGCTACATATGCTAGTGCCGTCAAGTAGGAAAACTAAATAAATTTGAAAAATCTAGGGGTTTAATAAAGTTAGAGGATATGGAGGGTCATTTTTGTGTGGTTTGGTGTAATTTTGGAAGCTCTGCTCTTGCCCAAAACAAATACATCTTCTGTTTGTCTCATCCTTGTTTTTTTTAATGCTAGAACTATTAAGAAACTTCATTACTCCTGTGGTGCATTTTTGTAACACTGCGGCTAAAGCAACGGATCAGATTGTGCACAATTATTCCTTAGAAGCACTTCATCTTTGAGATGTAAGCTAACGAGCAATCCATCTCGTACGGGCAGCATTCCAATGACCCACGACAACTGCCGATGCACCGAACAGGTGATCGCGATCGCGAACTGCTCCCGATGTCGATGACGAGCAACTTGTCCAACCACATGCCGACCACGCACCCGCTCCTAGGGCAGAAGGCACTCAGATAGGTCAAATTGTTCTTGTACCATGGGGTATCATCGTCATCGTCCGGGAAATATGGCCACAGATTCTGCACTTGGATTGATATCGTATGCTGCAGAGTCCATTGAGGAGCGACATCATCGTTCATCATCAGCACCCACACTTGGATCTGGGGCCCTCGCAGTGATCGTATCAGAGACAGCCGGCCGTCGGCGGACGTTGCCAGCATAGGTTGTTCGTCCTCATCGATGCCAATACCATAGCATTGCTTTGGCAGCTCGGTGGTCCATGTCCGGCCAGTGTGCACATCAATGGCGACCGTCCCTGTGATGTAGCAGCGGCCAGACGTACACGTAGTTCGTGAACGATGCAGGTGGATGGAGGAACGTGCAGTCTCCGGTGACGGGGTTGCACAGGCAAAGCCGATCCGCTATGCGTGCTCTGAGCAGGATGAAACCGTCACTGGAGCACAGTAGCTCGGAGTACAGACCTCTGATGGCGCCGGCCCCGGCGGCGGCGTCGGCCGGTATAAAGGATTCGACCGTCTCGTGGTCGTGGCGGCCGCCGCCGGTTGATGGGAGCGCAGACTGGAACGGCGACGGATCCGGCGCGCGCCGCAGCCACGTTTCGTTGTTGTCGTCGTTCACGTGGAAGATGCCGAGGAGCAGGCTGGGATCGAAGCGGTCGAGGTGAGGACGACGCCGACGACGGAGGATCGCGGCGGCGTTGCCGACGATGGCGCGCCGCCAGGGCTTGCAGACACAGGCGCAGCGGACGACGGTGGTGGGCTCCAGGCGGAGGACGATCTCCAGGAGGAGATCAGTCGGTAGCGACGCCCACGTGTCCACATCGTCAACGTGTATGGATTTGGCAAGCCAGCCGAATAACTTCCGTAGCAATAGCATGTTGTGTATGTGTCAATGTTATGCAGATCATGTCGCGTAATGCCGTGGATTTGGAAGTTATCTATATATTTAATGGATGTGATTTATAATTGTACTTCAAATAGCATCCCATATCCGAAACTGGAACTCGTGTGAAACTCGAAGTCTCAAGCAATTGTGTAACTCTTATACAAATCGTACGTGACGATAACTTGCAGTGTACACATGCATATATAAAATCAGACTGCCAAATAACATACTCCCGCGTGTCTTATTTGGATCAATATGCGAAAACATTAAAAAAACATTTTTTAGTTGCTTTTAATAAATTATTTTTTGAAGATGTCTTGTGAAAAAGTCACCATTAAGCTTGCAATTTGGAAAAACAGATCATCCTTAAACTCGCGGATAATGGAGAGTTTCTTTCGTCTGAACTTTTATATATAGTCCATGCTCATATATACGAATTAGGATAGCTCTTATGTAGCATGATATGAAGTTCGATTCCAAAATGTATTAGATCATGTATGTGACTAGGACTCATATATAGGCATATTTATTGGACGTATTTTGTGGGTGTTCCTTTTTAGTTTCCGTTTTTAGCGTATATATATATGGTTCTCGGACTTTGGAGGTGTTTTAGAGACTGTATTGTTCCTCTTATAATTAGACATGACTTTTACAAGGATAACTTAGACTCTAAACTTTTCTTTCTTAATGGAGTCTGTCACATTTTTAGCTCTTTTCCGACCTTGACACGAACAAACTTTGCTCATGCAACTTTTTTCGGTCGATTCTTTTTTAGACTTAGCCGACCCGAGACCGACTTCCTGAGTCTAGCCCCTAGACCCATAGGTACAAACTTGGCCTGCTAAAATATGGTGTCAACAATATAAATATAAATATTATATATTCTATACTCCCGGGAGTAGTTACTCTCATCTTCAATAAACCATATTTGCGTATGTGTATATACTTATTTATCAGTTTGAGTATGTTTATATACTTATTTTAAAATATTTCAAATCTTACTCACGTGAAATTTTTCAAAAAAGCATATACTTTTTATTATATTACTAAAATACCATTACACAGTAGTATATAAAATAAGTATGATCATATACTCTATGTATGCCTACGTACTTGACATACATGACACTCTAGAATGTCTAGTATGATGATATACTTTGTCTACATACACTTCACCGAGTCATAAACTCCATAAATCAAGAGATATACACATGGGAGTAACTACTCCCTGGGAGTATAAAAAAATTACTCTATATATATATAGACACACACATATATATATATTTCACTAGCAGATGGGGCTCAGTGGGCCTTCGGGCCGAACCCGATCAGACCGGGCCTGAGCTGATGGTGCGGCACGAGGCAGGCCCTCGGCCTTGCCCGGCAGCCCGCGGTGCCTTGGCTGGCCCAGCCTATCAGGTCGTACCTAGCCCAGGCTCGGGCTAGACCAGGCCGGGCGGCCCGAATGCAATCGTGTCCATAGGTAGGATTTGGGTGCCCACACCAAATTTGGGCTCCCTGTAGAGCCTGCTGAAGCTATGTTTTTTTTTTTGCCTAAGTAAGCATATTTTCTATGGGATTTAATAAGTAGGTCTTCGAAAATAAATAGATGATGCTTAAACTCGCTCATTTATTGGGAGCTTTCTGCACTGGGTACGCCCGTTTTATTAGCGCAACAGAACGAGATAAAGATAATCAAAAGACCCCCTTCAGTTTACTGACAAAGATAATCAATAGGACTGCTCCTGCCTGAACTGCGTGAGCGAACGAATGGCGTCGGAGACGTAGACGAAGAGGAGCGTGCGGATGTGGCCCGTCTCTAGTTCCGGCGGACGAGGCCGAGCGTGCTACCTCGGGCCACGACAATCTCCTGCGTGGAGATGGACCTGGACATGGACCCAACAGCGGCGGACTTCTTCAAGTCCCGGATGGCGACGGTGGGGTTAAGGGATTGGGCAGCGCCTGGAGCACGGGATCACCGAGATGAAACTCCTGATGAAACCCCATTGTGACATGGGGATGAAACAACGGTTACCAATGGGTTGGAAACAACGTTGCCGTGTCATGGGGATGAAACGATAGTCATCTCTCTCCTCCTAGTTTCATGTGCAAAATTTTTTTTTTTGCTGACATGTCATCCTATTAAATGTGCATGAAACTCCTGATGAAACCCCATTGTGACCTGGCCTTAGCGCAACAGAACGAGATAAAGATAATCAGTTTACTGGCAAACACGAAGACGATCCCCGGAATTCATTCTAGCAAAATTTGCTACGGTCCTTTAAAAAACTTAAACTAGTCGTACTAAACCAAAACAAAAAACTAGAGAGCCTCGATCTATATAGTACCTACCTAGAACTAGAAGTTGTTCATCCTTGAGATGTAAGTTGACCAATCCATCTCGTAGGGATAGTGAGATCGGCCTACCTTGCCGATGCGCTTGACAAGAGGCTGACATTCTTCATGGCGTTCCAGGTCGATGCGTAGCTGCAGCTTGTTGGACACGATGATGAACAGAAACCCGCTCCTTGGGCAGACGACTTTCCACTGATGGCCCCCGCGGAGATTCGGCACACCGACGGATATCTTGTGCCGCGCAGTCCACCTCATGGCGCCGACGTCGCCGTCGCCGCCGCCATCGAGCGCCCACACCTGGATATGCGGGTCCCACAGCAGCTGCAGCAGAGAGAGCCGGCCGTCGCCTGACGTTGCCAGGGCGCACGGCGTGATCATAGAATAGGAGCAGTGGCACTGCCATGGCAGCTCCGTAGCCCATGCCCGGCCGGTGTGGACGTCGAGGCCGACCATAAACGTGAAGCGGCCTCCGCTGCCCCGAGAGCCGGCGAGGCAGTACACGGCGTCGTCACCGGCGACGGCGTTCGGGCCGTACGCGAAGATCCCGACACCACCGCCCTTGTTCAGCTGCTCGGAATGCTGCACTGGCCCCAGATCGCTGGGCCGTCATCGCCGCCATGGTCACAAGAGAGGAGCTGGTAGGCCAGCCTGCTGTCCTCCTGGGTGTACTTGTTCATGGCGAGTATCCGTACTGCTCCACGATCATCCTTGCCGGTGATCAACAAGGTGTAGTCGCAATAGTACTGCAAGATGGAAGGCCAGGGGAGGAGCTTGCAGTCGCCGGCCATGGGCTTGCACAGGCAGAGCTCATCGTGGTTCGACTCGCCGCGACGGAGGAGCAGCAGTAGCAAGCCATCGCGCGATGACATGATCCGTTGAGACGATGACAGGTGGACGCCCGGTACGAGCGACGAGAGCCTCCCGCTGCGCCCCGGCGGGTCAGCTGCGGTCACCGAGACGGTGGTCTCCGGTCGATGCCACAAGTTCTGGTGGAAGAAGCCGAGAAGCAGGTTGGGGTTGAAGCGGTCGGGGCGAGGCCGGAGGCTCGAGGCGGCGTTGCCGATGATGGTGCGCCGCCATGGCTTGCAGGCGCCGGCGCATCTGATGATGGCGGTGCTTTCCAGGCGGCGGAAGATGTCCAGGAGGAGGTCCGGCAGCAGCGATGCCCACGCGTCGTCTGCGACCTCCATCTCCATGTGGTCTTGTCGTCCACGTTCCGGATCCATCCATCGATCGGGCAGATATATATCCGTCGTCTAATAATGTAGGCCGTACGAATACAACTCCATCGCCGACCTCTTTCTTTCCTTTTTTTTTTTTATCGTTGATTGAGGATGTAAATTGGACCGTCTCCGTCGTCTAATAACGTAGGCCGTACGAGCACAACTCCATCGCCGACATCTTCTTTTCTTTTTTTTTTTCTTTGTTTTTTTGGAAATTTTGCTAGAGGACACTCTGATCGTGCATGTAATTGGTTGCAAGGCACCCCGCTTTTTTCTTTGCTCTAGGTACGCTAGGTGGTGTCATGCAGCAAAGACATTATTATACAACAACCAAGAAAAAGAGATTTCAGCGTGTCCCACAAACAATGTCACATAAATCACTACTGGAAACTGGGTTTTTGCCTAGTGTCTAAGGCTTTGCAATCATTATTCAGTTTGCTTAACAATCATTATTCAGTAGGGCTTTGCACCTCCAACAGTCCTTTGTGTTTCTAAAAACCCAAAATTTCTCCCCCCATGGATACCTTGAGGCCTTGGCAGTTGGCACGCGGATTCTCATTAGGTTACCTAGCCACGATCTACCAAACTCACTATCCGTGCTCATAAAAAATAAGTATAACACACTGCCACCAAAGTAATAAACGATGACACAATTGTTGCTTAAATATTTGACCCGCAAACCTTCCAAGTGATCACACAACATGTTCGCTAGTCAAGAACAAATCAACACAGTAACAGATGGAGTTTGCATCTGAAATCAATTCCAAACACAGAGGAAGCCACATAAACATCCAAAATTAGAGGCATACAAACAACATGGATTTATAAATAAAGGGGAGATCCAGTTGGTGCTCTGCCTCAATACCAATTGCGCTGCTCATCCGTGGGATGGTGGGAGGTAAATTAGAGAAGAAAGAAAAGAAGAAGATATTGCTTCTGCTATTACTCATATGGTGGAGGCAAAAGAGGTAAGAATCCATGGCCCCGCACTCATAATGTCCATTGTCATGGCCGTCGGCATCAAGAGTTCGAGAAAAGTTGCAAGAAAAATAAAAAACAAGAAGTTAAAATTCATTTCTAGAAGCGGTTTGTAAGCAGCAATAGTACGTGCAGCACAACATTTATAGAGATGTTTTACTAAGTCAACTGCCTCCTAAAAAATATAGGAGGCAAACTCTAATGGTCATTTATGAGACATGTTGATTTGTTCTGTGATGAGAACAGAGGAGAACTAACAAAAAAAATCAGATCTGTACTATCCTGTTTTACTACACGTCATGGCTCTGTTCGGCATGATTTATTGTGGTTGCGTCTCATTTGTAGAGTTGATTTATTATGAGAAAAAATATTATTGTATGGCTGAAAAATAGGGTTGATTCTGGCTAGTTTGCTCAGCTAACAAAGCTTATTTTTTTTATCTTCGACTATCAATTTTAGAAAAAAGCTTATTGGTTAATTATTACACATGATTTATGTTTCTATATTCATATCTGAGACATCTTTATATACTATGATATTTACATGTTGTGCCACTATAATGAGTTTTTTAAATTGATGGTCAAAGAACCACATGGAGTAGCATATAAATAAATCTATGTGTTGCAGCAATCAGGACTGGCCAACGTTTAGCAAGTTTGAGTACAACAATGCATGTAATTTTTTTTTTGACGAGAAACTATGGAGGGGAGAGCTTTTCTGCCTGGATTTATATCAAGTTCAATTGAAAGGGTTTGGGTTACAACAAGAGGCGAACCGATTGCCTTAAATAGTAGAAATACATGAGCGAAGAAAATGACGCCGCCATTGGCGTAGATCGACCGGGTATCATGGTGGCTGTTTGAAATCTCCCTTCCGAAATAATTAAGTTATCACAAACTCGACTAAGCACATCAAGAGGAAGGTGCCTCTCGCTCCTTAAAATAGCTCTGTTCCTGGCATTCCATAATCACCAAAGAATGGTTAGCAACACAGAGGACCAGGTTGCCGCGTCGTCTTGCTGGCAATCTGAAGGTAGTGCTCACCAAGTGGTGCCCACACATCCACAACAGTAGTAGAAAGGGGACATAAATCCAGGGGCGAAAGAAGAAATGATGTCGGTCTTCTAATGTATGACCGAAAAATGGCTCTCGGCAAAGGCTCTTTTGTCAAGAGGATTTTTGCCGAGAGCTCTTTACCGAGAGCAGCCCTCGGCAAAGCCTTTGTCGAGGGCCGTTGAGGCTTTGCCGAGCGCCTCAGGCACTCGGCAAAGCGACCGTCTCCAGTAGCGACCACAGTATATAGGAGCAAGAACGTTAACGCACGTAGTTTCAATTGAGCCAATCTTAATAGAGGTTTCATAAGAGTCTCCATGAAAATAAAATATAGTAACATGATACTTTACTAGTAAGAGTTTAATGAAATGTTTCACGGGAGTAGACAGAGTTTCATGGGGATGAAAATCTTTTCCAATTGTTTCGAAAATATATGGGTATTGGAAACTGAAGCATGAAACTTTCTCTGAGAGAGACTTGCCTTACATCACACACAAGACGTACCAACAATCACCATGAAGCTTATTAGAGGTGGGCAGAAGTAGTAGCCCTGTAAACCTTCTTAACATGGGCCACCATCCTGGCCTCCTCCGGTGCCACCTCCTTCGCTGCTGCAATTTCGACGAACCTTGCTGCCCATGCGGCCAGGAGCGGAGTGTTACCTGCGTCAATGATCTCCACACCAAAGACCTTCCGCAGAGTTTTGAACCAAAATAGGTATGACCCGAGAGCAAGATCAAGATACCCAATGGAGTCGCCTCCGAAGAATGCTTTTCCTTTGGAACACTTGGTGAAAGCTTCCTCCTGTAAGAGCTTCATCTTTGCCGATGAATGTTTGGTCTTCAACAGCCTCTCCTCCGAGGTTTTGGCCTTCATAATGCCAAGCCAATCAGGCAACATCTACAAATGAACAGTGGATCAGACTTTAATAAATTAACAACATTACTAGTTGATGTAAAAATCATGATTTGTTAAAATGCTTCGCCAGTAAAAAGAACAAAATTGTAAACGGATACATACACCATACCACAACCACGGTCAATAATTAGCGTCAGACAATGCTAACTAAAACTTATTATTAACAACAAACAATCGGTCGCTACAAATTACTAACAGAGCCGCTATATTTACTTGTAGCGACCAATAATCGGTGGTCGTACATATTCCGTAGATTGGTCATTAATGTATAAAATCATATACTGATGTGGTTTTGTACATTGCAGGGTTCTTAATGTACGGACAACATAGTATAAAATCATATACTGATGTGGGTTTGTACATCGCTTTGATATTTACTTGAATTTTTTTTATGATTTTATATGTAAGACAACATAGTATACGGTACCAAAAAATTTCAGCAGTGTAGTATATGCTTTGCTCGTTTAATTTAAAGACCGGTATGTATACCATTATATACCTTGTGGTCAATGTATGCTGCCCAGAAGTTAGCAACGGCGCGGTCGTAAGGATCGGCAGGAAGGATTGCAGCAGCAGGCTGGACGGCATTATTGCCATCAAGGGCCTCGTCGACGTACTGCACGATGATGAGCGACTCACATATGGCCCTGCCGTTGTGGATGAGCACGGGAACCTTCCTGTGCACCGGGTTGGACCTGCGGAGGAGTTCGCTCTTGTTGAAGAGGTCCTCCTCGATGTACTCGTAGCTCGCCCCCTTCACGTTCAGCGCCATGCGCGCACGGATCGCGAACGGGCTCACCAGCGACCCCAGCAGCTTGAGCTCTTCTTTGCCGGCCATGGTCTGATGATCTGATCTCGCTTGGCTCCTGATTTTATGCTCTTGTTAGCTTGCTTGTCGATCCTGTCCTTTTATAGCTGGAGGGAATTATAGTTGGACACTTGTGCACGCATTTTTTTTTTGTTTTTTTGCGACTAGTTGTGCACGCAATCCTTGGAGACCAATGCACACCCTGATGTGGATAGTGTACTAGTGATATGACGGGCAGCAGCAATGGTATAGTTATCTAGTAGCTTTAGGTTAATCACTCCAATAGTACCCAGTTTTTTTTGGCCATCTTCAGCAGTGTGGGTTATAGCAATTTCCTATGATCCTCTAGCATGCGTTCAAACTTGACCTTCTCCTTGTCACTTTCACATTCTCTTTGTGCATCACGAATGACATCACCAAGAGCATCAACATCAGCTCTCACATCTTCTGTCGCTGCCGCATCTTCTTCACCATCTCCCCCCACTGCATCATCATCAAAGGCACCGTACTGAGCAATAATATCAGCGCGTGGGCCAATTCTTCTTCACCTTCTTCACCATCATCCATTACAACCCTCTTTCTCCATGCTTCGTCCAACAAATATAGTTTGTTACGAAACCCGACTTCAACAAATGCGTATGAAGAGTCCTTGGGCATGAATATTCCTTCAAATTCTTACAGACGGCGCATGAGCAGCACATGAAACCATCCTGCTTGTTTGCCTCAGCCACACCTAAGAAATAGTGCACGCCAGCAATGAACTCTTTGGAGCGGCGATCGACATTATACATCCAATTGCGTGACAACATCTGCATTAAATATTACAACCATGCACTTAGTAGTTTCTCATGTTATTGCACAACACTCATGACATCACATGATTGATTAATTCAAACAAGCTTGACTACAACGAAGACTATCGCAGCTAGCACTAAAAAAACTAAAAATAAAATACACTTAAGCAACATAATTAGTTCGCGTCCGATCCCAACTAAAATAGACAGATCATTCGCTTCATCAGCATGGATGGGCTGCTGCCGCTGACTCACTGCCTCATCACCTTCAGCGGCAACCTCCTGTGCAACAGAATTTCGTACGTGCTGAACGTACTCTTCCTCCCAGTACCAACCTTTACATCCGCCGGTGCCCTCCCACTGCAATTAGAACAAAGAATAAGAAATTTAAACAACATCATCAAGCAAAACCGATACGAATGAACCATATTAATCAAATGCGGGTAAATAATAACCCACCTCATGGTCCGGACACTTGTAGAATATACGACCCTTGTTGATTTCCTCTTTTTTCACTTGGTACTCCTTCACAATCTTCTGCTTACACTCGCCGCAAGCAATGAGAGGAAGATCCGGCCGCAAACGCTTCGGATCCCGATGATGAGAGGCTGACGACCCGGTCACGGTTTGTGACGGAACGACCCTAATCCCATGGCCCACGTGTCCCTGTCAACCTCTGACAGCCGAACCCATGTTCCATGTGATTAAGACATGTTCGCCACCGGGCTACATCAGTGCCCAATGTCCGCAGGATCATCTCACAATTCGGTTACAGCATTGCATACTTTTACAAATAACATCGGAATAATGAGCGGAAGACTTACATAACATTAGTTTTACAAAGCAGGATCCAAAATAGAAATTAAGGTGCAGTTATTACAAACCAAGTTCTGATAATAGAAATAGACATAGGCAACGTAGTGGGGAACAGCAAAGATACTTATAATCACCCAGCCCGAGGGTGTACAACTATTCTTCGGCCTCATCGGCCTCTTCCTGGACGATGGTCACGCAGCAGGGTGCAAGACACATCGGGGATTCTGTCATACCTGCAGCATGGGTAACAAACCCTGAGTACTGGGGTACTCAACAAGACTTACCCGACTAAAGAAAAAGGGAGAAGACTCAGGAATGAGAGGCTTAGGGTAGTCAAGGTAAGGGTTAAGCAAGATCAAGTATTTTGCAGAAAAGCATCTTGTAAACCTTATTTTATTCTTTTGGAAAGATTCAGTATTCCTCAATTCTTCATCGTTCATGATTCATTTTACATTTCAAAACATTCCTAGTTGAGAACCACTCTCCGTTGACAGTCAGTGACCAAGTCTCCATAACCGAGGAGCAACGTTAATCCGGATAAATAATACTCAGCTGAGGATCCCTATCCACACTGCATATGTAGCACTCAAGCTTGCATATGCCAACTCGTCTACCACGATTCCTCCAAGATTGGGCCCGGTCCTACGCCACCCGGAAGTACAGTACACCACTCCTATCCAGGTACGACGACCACGTGGGTACATGCTACTTCCGCCATCTCTCCACTCCCAGTGCGCGGTTGTCGGTCCAATAAAGGATTCCTCGGAGCCAGAGCTTTCCGAAGTATGTGAATAGTTACAAGTCTTGACCAGCAGGCCCCATACGGATGGTCCCTAATTTTTCAGCCAGAACTATACCTTGGTCATATCTCACCCAAGCGTAATAGTCCTGTCAGTTTTTCAACCCTGTCCCGGTCGGTGTCAACTGTTGAGTCCCGGACTACAACATGACGGCACCGTACGCTCGGACAACCTCTCCTCGCTATTGACTAGGTACGGATCAGATACCTAGCCAACAGCCGGGGAGTAAGACCAAATTCCCATAAACATTCCTTAAGTGATCACACTTTTGAAATTGGCATTTTATTGCAAAGTCTAATTCAATAAGCATTGCTAAGCATTTTTCAAATACTTTTGAAAAGCAGGTATCGGGTGTATCAGTGGTCAAGGTGGATAGTGCATCAGTTAGGATAACACACAACTCCTATAAACCTAATGCAATAATTTAACTCAAAAGCATTTAAGGAAATCATTTTATAAATTCAAGGAAAGGGTTAAATGCGCCGGGGCTTGCCTTGAAGAGCAAAAAGGACGGGCTCGGGGTCGGCAGTGAAAGCGTCGGAGCTCGGGGTTACTTCGGGAGCAGGTTCGTCAGCGGCTACTTCGACTTTGACGCCTTCTCCTTCGGTCACTATATGGATGCAAGGATGTATGCTTATGAGGATGCTGACATGAACAATAGGACAATTCTACTGTTTCTAGAGTACAATTTTTCGGCGCATAAGTAACTTCTAGAACAGACACGAAGTTACTTATCTTGTTCTCTAAGCAAAGTTAATCAATCTATTAAGCATCATTTATCCGACCTAAACACAAAACAAGCATGGCATCACAAACATCATAGACCAAAAGGGTGGGGGTCTATGAACAGCAAACAATCCTAAAATTCACTCACAGGGCATACAACATGAACTCTATTTGATTTTCTATTTTTCCTAATTATTTAAAAAAAAGTCATTTTATGAAGTTGCTCCAAAATTTACCCAATTAATCTCATAAGTTTATTATGGTATAAATAGATGTCAAAACAAATTTCATAATTTTTGGAGGTCATTAAGGTGCTTAACAAAAATCAAACATTTAATTAACAAAAGGCGCTATTTAGCAAATTAAATAAATACCCAAAAAATCAACTTGCTCCAAAAGGCCTCAAAATTTCACCAGAGACTAAACATGACATAACTAGCACATAAAAATTTATCTCATGATTTTTGGAGCTACACATGATTTTCTAAAAATCTAAAACCATTCATTCTTAATTAAAAGGGAGATTTTTCATTTTCAAACTTTTGCACAAAGTCCAAGTTTCATATTTTTCTAAAATACTACATGGTATAAAGAGTCTACCATAAAATTTTCAGAATTTTTGGAGCAACACAGAAAATCGCACGAAAAGAAGAAAAGGAACACTATTCACAACTTTCCAAAAAAAAGAAAAGAGCACTGTGCTCTTTCCTCGCAAGGCTCGGGCGAAACGGGAGGCTCGGGCGAATCGGAAGACATGTGTTCGCCGAGGCCTGGCTCGGGCGAGACGGAAGCGACTGCTTCGTCCGAGGCCTGAGACGGAAGGCTCGGGCGAGAAGGAAGGCTCGGGCGAACCGCAGGCGAGGCGGACGGCGGGCCGGCCGCTCGGGGCTCGCGCTGGGAAAGCCGAGGGTGGGGAAAGATTCTCGGGCTCACCGAGAGTCTGGTGGGAGGCTCGGCGAGGCGGTGCAGGGTCGGAGGAGGGAGCTCGACGGTGGTGGTGCTCCGGCGGAGCTCTCTGGCGGCGAGCGGCGTCCGGCGGCTCTGTCCACCAAAAGAGATCACCGAGGTGCGGTTAGAAGCGTACGGAGGTGAGGAAGAGAGGGCAGGGGTCGGAGGGACGGGAGGAACACTCACGGCGGCGAATTCCTCTTCTTGCCGAAACGCGGCCGCTTGCCGGAGTCGGGGACGAAGCTCCCGCGCCGGCGATAGGAGGGCGGAGGGTGAAATTGATTGCTCGGGAAGGTGGAGCAGCTCAAGGCGAAGGCAACGGCGGGCTCGACGGGCGCTGGGGAGGTCCGGTGGTGCGGGGCACCGTGGTGGCGGTAATGGCGGAACCCGGCGGCTTCTTATAGCCGCGGGCGGAGTTAGGGGGGGTCCGGTTAGAAGGATGGGAAGCGTTCGGGCGACATTAATGGAGGTAGGGAACACGGTAGGGTGGCTCGGTGCGGGCGGGAACGCGCGCGCGGCGGGGCGGCTTGCCGGCGGCCGGCAACTGCGCGCTGTCCGCGGCCGAGGGGAAAAAAGAAGAGGGTAGGGGATGAGCGAGGCGGCGGAAGGTAGGGGCCGAGAGGAAAGGCGAGCGCCAGAGCTTGGGCGCGCGCGGCACGGGCGCGGGTCAGCCAGGCTCGGCAGGGGCGGCGAGGCTCGCGCGCGGCGCGGCGGCCTTGCCGGAGGCCGGGGCCCCCTGGCTTTAAAGTTCGTGCACAGTGACGATATTTAAAGCAAAACTTCCCCTTTCTGAAATTTTGAAATTACTCCCAAAACTTGAACTACACGAAGAAAACTCAAAACACCAAAGTTGCTTAAAATTTTGAGATCTACTCCCTCCATCCCAAATTATAAGGCATTCCAAGAATCTTGGAGAGTCAAAGTTTTTCAACTTTGACCAAATTTATATGATAAGATAATAATATTTATGATTCCAACTAAGCATAATTAGATTCTTCATTAGTTATATTTTCATAATATACATACTTGATGCTATAAATCTTTGTATTTTTCTCTATAATTTTGGTCAAAGTTGAAAAACTTTGACTCTCCAAGATTCTTGGAACGTCTTATAATTTGGAATGGAGGGAGTACAACTTTGCCAATATAAACTTTTTCTGAAACTCAAAAGTTTTTGAGATCCTTTGGAAAACCGAAAAAGGGACAAAATTTAAGTTTGGAGGAATTTGAAATTACTTCTGATTTTGTATTGAAACTTGAAAATCTGCAAACACCAAAGTTGTTCCTCTTGACAAGACCTACAACTTTTCCAAAAGGACCAACCTCCAATTTTGAATAGTTTTTAAGTTAATAAAAGAGGGGTCAAAACCAGGGTTTGGAAATCAGGGTTTTTCAAAAGGGATTTAAATTCTATTTCTGATTTTTAACTTTGATCAACACAACAAGTCATCAAGACACTAACTGAACAAGAAATTACACAAGACTAGGCACAGAGTTGAAATTACCATTTTTGCCCTTTAGGAAGATTTGGGCTTTAGGGTTTTTGAAAAGAGATTGCTACACAAGTACTAAGCAAACATAAATGCAAGGCAAGAATGATTAATGACTAATGATGATGACATGTCAGGTTAATTACATCTTAAACACCAGAGGCGTTACACGGTTGCCATCTACTATATCCATGCTCATTTTTTAAACTATTACATGCAAATTCCTAATTTTCTAAACAATATAAATAAAAAAGACTCTAAATTTATCTATTTGTTTAGATAATCGAAAAATATGATATAACAATTGTGACACCCTAGTGTCAAGCACTGCATTAGGAACCACATTTAGATACTAAAATGCATAAGCAATGCATGGCATCATTTCATGTGCATGAGAGTGTTTTTGCCTTTTGCTTATTTATTGGATTTTGGATTTCTATTGGACTTGATGATTTAAGTGGATTTCTGTCTTGGCAAATAATCTTATAAAATAAATAATATTGAGTATAATACTTTTCATGTTGGCATCTTGACCTAGTTCAAAATGGTTTAAGCAAATAAAAACAAGGTAAACAAAATGATTATGTCTCAAAATTGGCTTTATTTCTGTGGAGGTTTTAAAATTGTTTTTTAGCAAAAACGTTCTATATGAAAGTTGTAGAGAAAATTATTTTGAGCAACTTTTATTTTTGGGTCAAAGCCTAGTTTGGAGTTTTTGAAACTATTTTTGAATGGTCAATGTTTAAAAAAATTCTGGAAAAAGAAAAAGGAAAACAATTTTTCTTCTGCGCCCCACTTCCGGCCCGTTTGGCCTTTCGGCCCAGCCCCGCACCACGCCGGCCCACGCGCGCCCGCTCCCGCCCGCGCGCACGCCGCGCGACGCGCCCGACCGCGTGGCCGCGCCGTACGACGGCCGGAGCGCCGCATGGCGGCTTGCCTCTGCCGCGGATCCGCCTCCGCCACTCCTCGCCCGATCCTGCACCACTCGATCACGCCAAAATCTCCCCCGGCCACTCCCGCTCCACCTCGTCTGCCGTGCCCGCTCGCCGCGCACGCCAGCGCCTGCCGCTGCCGCACGCGCCGCTCGCCGGTCGTGGCCCCCGCCACGACCCCCGGCCAACCACGACCGAGCAAAACCCGAGCACCCCTTCGATCCCTCTCTCAACCGCGCACACACACCCCCTCACTCACTCTCGCTCTCCCTCTCCCTCTCTCGCGAACGCTCGCGGTGAGCATCGAGCCGCCGAGACCACCACCGCAACCCCCTTCACCGTTCCGGCCTCACCGGAGCGTCTCCCTCCGATTCCCTCCGCACGCCGCTCCGCCTCACCGTTGCACACGCGGTGCGCACGCTCCCACCACCGGCCGACCATCCCCGACACCAGAACACGTCGTGCCTCCGTCGACCGCCGTCCGCCACCGCGGAGCTCGCGTCGTCGTTCCACATCAACCGAACTTCCGTCGAGCCCCTTCTTCTCCATCGAGCCCCGTCACGTCAAGGCAAGGTGAGAACACCCTCCACCCGCAACGCTACCGCCCCCTCTCTTCTCCTACTCCCCGGCCGAGCGCCATGAGCGCCGCCGCGGCCCTCGCACGGGGCCAAGCTTCTCTGGAGCTTCGCCGGCCGCACCGACTCGCTAGTCTTGCTCCCTAGGGTTCACGAAGCACGAAGCGCGCGTTGATTTCATCGGCGACCGCCGGAAACGGCGTAGCCGTGCACCACCGCCGCGGTCACCCGCCATTGCTCGCCGCCGGCAAGCTATGGCCATGCGCTAGCCAAACCAACCCCCCCATCCGATGCGCTTGGTCGAGGTGAACTCACCGAGTCAGCTCTCACCGCCGGCGACCTCATCGTCGGCGAGGAATCGGCGGTCAAAGCCGCTCCCCTGTTCGGCTGTCACTGACCGCTGGGCCCCGTTGACCAGCAGGTCCCACTCGTCAGTCGCTCACGGTCCATGGACCGGGTCTATGCGAGTTGGGCCGGAGATTCAAATGTTTTTCCCTTTTTGTTTTATTTTCCGAAAATGCTCGTTATTTTTGTGTAGCTCGATTTAAAAGTCCAAATGATGTTCTTTCAGTTTTGTTAGCTTGTTTATGAGTAGATCTATCATAGAAAAATATGGAAGTATTTTTGGTAAAAGTTTTTATTATTGTTTTTATTTATTTCAGTTTATATGTTTTTATTGAGATAAATGGTTATATATGTTTTATGGTCAAGTTAATTCATGGAAAAATTTGTGTAGGTTTCTCATCATGATGTGTATCTATGAAAAATGTATGAGGCACTGTTTATGTAGAAAAATTTTCTGTTATGGGTTAAAGTCCTTTTTGGTTGATTTCTTGGAATAAGTGTTAATGTGTTTTATATGTCAAAATAAAATATGGGAAAAATTGTGCAGTCTCTGTATGTGATGTTCAAGCTAAGAAAAATGTTAAACATAGGCTGTTGTATGGAAAAATGTGAAGTTACTGTACAATATACTTTTCTGTATGTTTCTTTGAAAATTCATGTAGCAAGTAATATAATGTTTCTGTTCATGGAACTTCCTTGATAAATATGAAATAAAGAGTAAAATCTGGAAAAAATATGGAAATGAGTATGTCACCCTTTTCCTGTAGGGTTGTAGTTCAATTGGGTTATTTTGGAATAGATTTGTTTATTTTCTGTAGGGTGATATCTTTATGTTTTGGCAGTGCACTTTCTGCAGTAGAGTGTTCATGAGAGATGAGGCTAGAAAAATTATGAAATCTGCTGTTTGACACTTTTTAGAAGAAGAGTTAGTTGAAAGTACCTTTTGAGCAGTGTATTTCATCTTTTTTGTGGCCGCTGTTCTGTATTTTATCTCTTGCTGGAATTTGTTTAGTGAAGTCCAGTTAGTATCAGTTATCTTCTGGAATTTTTGTGGATTTTTCTGAGTTCAGAAAAATGCACTTGCAGTTCAAACCTGAGTTCTTTTGAATAATTAAATAGGAAATAGTGGAAATATTGGCTTTGTTTTATGTGCTATTTAAAGTGTTTTTCCTCAATGTCAAAAGTGGTTCAACAAGTTGGTTTTGTTGGTTTGCAAGAATGTTACTTTTCATACCACCATCTTGCACCTAGCATTATTTAATTATGTACCACATTGCAAATAGGATCGACAGTCTCGGAACCAACCCCGGAGCAGGAAGCAAGCGCTGATCAAGAGATCCCGGAACTTCATCAAGCCGAGGAGGTCGACCCCGGACAGGAAACTAACTTGCCCGAGTGCCCCTCCCACGAGGCCTCGGTCTTCGCTCAAGGCAAGCCCCGGAGCATCCTTAAGTCTCCTAGTTTTTATAATTAATTTACTTGAGTATTTTATATTGTGATGCATTAGGTATAGGAGTTGATTGAATCCTATTTGCTGCATTACCATCCCTTGACTATTGATTAAATCTGCCTTGTTATCCTGCTATCTTATGTAAAGTAGAATTGCTTAGCCTGCTTAATAAAAGTAGTAGTTAAGGATGTTTCCGTAATACCCTGATGGGTAGTTACCGGATCACGGTTGGCTATATTTGCTATCGTGGAAAAGAACCTGAGTAGTAATGAAATACGGTCAACTGGAAGGCAAAGCACAAGTTTGGAGACTTGGGGCAGTCCATCCGTTGGATCGTGTAGGTTTGTATCGATGTTGGCCCTCGTTCATTTTTGAACGCGCCCTTTACTTAATAGCGTATGTCGGTGCTGTAATCATCGACCCAAAGCCGGTTAGAAGCTGTTCGGGCCGGAATCAACCCGAGTCGCGCCCTCTAGTATGGAAATGCGATCTGCCGCGTGAGGCCATCGCCAGGTTCCAATTGGGCGGTCCGTGCTTGAACCGCGACGATTACCACCACGAACAAGCATCGAGCGGTTACCCAATGCATGGACCCGACGGGGAAAGTGTGGGTTGGTATTAAAGGTCTTTCACCAGCTGGTTTGGAATTCGATTCCAGTCGCCGTCTCCCCCGGTTAGTGGGGAAACTATGGCGAGCTTCACCACGATACAACTCCATGTGATGTTTAAAAGGTTCAACTAAAATGTGGATGAGTCAACTGGATATGGTTATATTATTGCTTGTTAGACTCAAGTGTGTGTAATAGTTCAGGTGCAAACCTAGAGTAAGAGATAGGACTAAAAACTGACAGCTCATCAATGTCATTAATACTCCTTATCTTAATTTTGAGCTTTTCGCAACTAAAGATCCCAGCTCCACCAAAAGCCTTGCATACCCTTGGTGTCTTTATTTTTAGTTGGACGGGTAAGTCTAGCTGAGTACATTCCCGTACTCAGGGTTTATCCCGTTTGTTGCAGATGGTCAGGTATACTATGGCTATTATAAGCACTGCCTCTACCCAGTGGAAGGTGATGAGGAGTAGGCCCAGGACAGGGTCGTCCAGAAGCTTCCCCTTTTCTTTTGCTGGATTGAGACTTCTAGTGGCACATTACTTGAAAAAGGAGGAGTGAGTTGTGTTGGGTTAAGTTATCAAACAATGTTTTATTTGGACCCCATGTTTGGTGGTTGTGTTTCAAAACTTATTTAAGCTTCCGCACTTTAAATTCAGGTTTGTAATAGCTCTGTCTTAAATTCGTACTCTGATGTTTTAAATCCGGTTTCGTTTATCTGTGATGTATCCTTACGAATGTAATTCTTGAACAATGCGATCTTGTATGTTGCATGATGATAGAAATCCTTCGAGATTTCCGGACTACCGGGGTTATATGGGTTCAAGTATAGGTCGATGTCCGACGGATTTGACTAAGACGGTACTTGAGCTCTTATAATCAGGGCGGTTCCGCCACAGCTGGTATCGGAGCATGGTTCAAGTTATTGCATCCGCAAGGAGCTATTTTCGAACTAAAATGGGTATTTCAAAACTATTTTCAAAACTATTTTTAAATACTAAGTGTGCCCAGTCTCGTCCTTAAGCCTATACTAGGAATCAGGTGGCTTAACTGCTAGGAATCAGGTGGCTTAACTGCTAACAGGGTTCAGGGTTTTGCTTCATGCTGGATCTTTATTTGCTGGTCCATTCTCGGGAAAAAGAGAATGGGTCGATCGCGAAAACGTGCATAAACTGATTTTTGTGAGATATGAGAGCATGACCGTCCAACCGTCGGTCTAGGTGAGAGTTCTTATACCAATTATGTGCGAGCTCCACGCAAACACATACGAGGGTATCAATGTTTTGAGGGTGTTTTCTATATTGGTGCATGGTGTTTAGTGTTGGCTTCTATGTATTTTGCGCATATTAGCCAATACTCAGTTGTTTTATCATTGGGATTGCTTTGGGCTGAAATGAATCTTCTGCAGGTACACTAACTATGCGATCGAGTAGAACGTGTAGATAACGCATGAGAGATCGTTCTTGCCACCGACTAGAACGTTAGGACTTACGAGTCATGTTAGTGAGTGAGAACGTAAGTACGATCATGCATCATGTTTATATTCTTGCATTTACATTACCTCCCCTTAATTAAAAGTTGTCTCTTTTCTATAAAATTTGCCAACTTAATATCCGTCTCATGAGAGTTCGAAACCCTTTTGTTTCTACAGATGGCCCGGACTAAACTGACCGCTCGCAAGGCCACCGGAGGAAGAGGAGTTCCACGCCACCGCTTGGCCACCAAGCTGACCCGAAAGATGTTCTTGTCCTATTTTGGGTTGTCGACCATCCTATGGAGGATTCTGCAGGCCGTGGGCTATGAGGAAGGACAGGAGCCCAAGTACTCTTGGCAGAAGGAGATCTATGGACAACATTCTCTGGTCATGGTGCAGATCAAGGTCAAAGCCTTGCCTGCCAAGCCTCACTGGGCAGGATGGACTGAGATCACCAGAGGCACGTGTGCCAAGGATGGAGCTAACAGGGCAACATACCTGGTGTTGAAGGACATCATCGCCCGTTTCCCCGCCGACCTTGCTAGTGCGATGGCAGGAGTGTTCCCACGTGGGTCACCTTTCCCATTGCGCTGGAGGCAGACTTTGGAGTCAGTTCTGACAGGGAGTCCCGAGGAGAGGTTCTACTACAAGACGCCTGCGATGAGCGCCACCGGAGCTTTGCTAGGTGTATGTGAGAGTTTGAAGCGCACTCTCGAGAGCATGTCCTTCACTCTCACCGCCACCTACCAAAACAAGGGGAGACTACAGGAGGAGTTCGACGCTGAGGTAGCCCGCCTTCAGGAGAGATTGCAGCAGGTCACTCTTGAGCGTGACGACGCCCATGCTACAGCAGGCGTAGAGACCACCGCTAGGACCCTCGTCGAGCAGATGTACCTAACAGCATCCCTACAGCGGGATGAGGCCCGTACAGCGCTCGACCAGCTCAGAGAGGGAGCTCACCTGTTGATACAGCAGATCCACGCCCAGCAGGCCTATATCGACCAGCTCCACAAGGCAGTCCATCAGATGCACCACGCCGCACAGGAGGCCGCCGCCCCAGCAGCTGCCGAGGTTCCCGCAGCCGAGGCCCAGGACCCCCAGGTGGACGGAGACCTTGGTCCCGACGTCCACCGGAGGAGGCTCACGCTGACGAGCCTATCTATCGATGCTGACATAGAGGACGCCGCGTCCGCCGCTGGAGACGCCTGAGCATTAGTTTCGTTAGGAGTCGTTTTCTTTTGTATAGCTTGAGCATTGCTCGCTAATGATGTAACCCTCAGACATGTGTTGGTTTATGTTTAAGATTGTATGGTGGCATGTATGGCATTTGGACAAAGTCCAGACTTCGATCTGACACCTTTTATGGAAATTCCATCGTTTGCATGTCTAATTTCGAGCAATTATTCTGTGATGTTGTATGGAAATGAATAATTATACTTGGTCGTGTGCTAAATTTTAAATTATGTACAACGCAGTATTTATTCATGATCAATGTGACATCACCTAATGATGGCTTATTAATGGATATGCAGATGCCGGCACACACTCGCAGTCAGAGTGGACAAGGATCAGGGCAGGAGGAGAATCTGCCACCTCCCCCACCGCCGCCAATGACGCCGGGAGCGTTTTTCGGCATGTTTCTGGGAAGCCAGAGGAACATGGAAGAAATGCAGAGGCATATGGAGGCCACCCGCCGCAACATCGCTAACAACACCGCGCAGCAGCATCAGCAGCGCCAAGGCCCGGAGCCCAATCAGTACAGCTCCTACCGTGACTTCTTGGACACTCGTCCCCTTGTGTTCAAGGAAGCCACCGAACCGCTGGAGGCCGATGAGTGGCTTAACTCCATCATCCAGAAGTTCCGCCTGCTTCGTCTGACGGAAGAGCTTAAGGCGGAGTATGTCGCCCACATGTTGGAAGGACCCGCAGGTTTGTGGTCGGCCCAGTACCGTGCATCCCTACCTGCAAATGCACGAGTCACTTGGGATCAGTTCTCGACTGCTATGCGCAACCACTACATCCCCAGTGGTCTGATGGAAATAAAGACTACAGAGTTCATGAGGCTGTCTCAGGGAACCAGGTCTATGTCAGAGTATCTACATAGCTTCAACAACCTGTCTCGTTATGCTCCAGACTTTGTCAACACAGAGGCCAAGAAGATTGCAAGTTTCAAGCGTGGCATGAGTGCCACCATGCTTTCCAAGATGGGCAACAATCACCGCACCACCTTCAGTGACTTTGTCAGTGACTGTCTGAATCAGGAAGCGAATGACAGTAGGCTGGCAACAGAGACTCGTCGTCGTGTGAACGAAGGAGGTTTGTCTCAACAGAGGACCCCTTTCGGAGCACGCACCCCATATCGCCCGCCGGTTGCAGGAGCAAGATTCCGCCCTCCACAAAGGAAGATAACGAACAACCGCTCCCGCCCGAGTTTCCAGAAGCCCTACACCGCTCCTCTGATGCAGAACAAGGCTAAAGCAGGAAGTGCAGGAGGTTCCAAGACTCCGTATGTGATCGGATCGTGCTACAACTGTGGTCAGACCAGACACCTGTCACGTCAGTGCCCTCGTCCAAAGAAGCAGTACACCCAGCCTCCACCTCGCACAGGCCATGTGCATTATACCAACATTGAAGAAGTGCCAGAAGGAGAACCTGTCACTGCTGGTACGTTTCTTGTTAATCAATGTCCCGCAGTTGAGTTATTTGATTCTGGAGCATCGCATTCTTTCATAAGTGAGAATTTTGTTATAAGAAGTAACCCTAAGTTGGTAGAATTGGATAGGGGTTATCAGATAAGTTCAGCAGGGGCTGTTCTTTCTGCCCGTACCATGGCTAAGGAGATGGAAATCACTTTTGGGGATAAAAAGGTATCTGTGGATCTTATCGTAATCCCGGATTAGGTTTGGATGTAATCTAGGGATGGGATGGATGAAACGTTGGAAGGTTAATTTGTATATTGCCGAATGAGTGGTTTCCCTAGTGAGCCCCCGGAATGAGTATTCCTTCTGGGTTAAGTTACCTTGAAACCCCCACGAGATCGGAGTGTTGTTCAATATCACGGCAAAACAGATAGCTGAGATCCCAGTAGTGTGTGAGTTTCCAGATGTCTTTCCTGATGAGTTGCCAGGACTACCACCAGATAGAGATGTGGAGTTTGCTATAGAGTTAATCCCTGGAACGGCACCCATTTCTCGGAGGCCGTATAGGATGCCAGCTAACGAGCTAGCAGAGCTTAAGGTCCAGTTGTAAGAGCTTTTGGATAAAGGTTCGATACGTCCTAGTTCTTCACCTTGGGGATGTCCCGCCATCTTCGTAAAGAAGAAGGATAAAACTTTACGGATGTGCGTGGATTACAGACCTTTGAATGCAGTAACCATAAAGAATAAATATCCCTTACCCCGAATCGACGTCTTGTTCGATCAGTTATCCAAGGCAAATGTGTTCTCCAAGATTGACTTGAGGTCAGGATACCATCAGATTAAGATCAGGAGAGAGGATATACCAAAAACAGCCTTCTCCACCAGATATGGACTCTATGAGTATCTAGTTATGTCCTTCGGGTTAACCAATGCACCGGCACATTTCATGTACCTGATGAATTCTGTTTTCATGCCTGAGTTGGATAAGTTTGTTGTGGTGTTTATTGATGACATTTTGGTATACTCTAAAAATAAAAGGGATCATGCTGAGCATCTATGAGTCGTCTTAGCTCGACTTCGAGAAACAAGTTGTATGCTAAGTTTAGCAAGTGTGAATTTTGGTTAAAGAAGGTACCCTTTCTTGGACACGTCCTTTCAGAGAAAGGAATTTCTGTGGATCCCACGAAGGTACAGGAAGTTATGGATTGGCAAGCACCCACTAACGTACATGAGGTACGCAGCTTTCTAGGATTGGCCGGATACTACCGTCGGTTCATTCCGGATTTCTCAAGGATCGCAAAGCCTATGACTCGTCTAACTCAGAAAAACAAGAAGTTTGAATGGACTCCAGAGTGTGAGGCAGCTTTTCGCACTCTGCGAACGTTGTTGACTTCTGCACCCGTTTTGGCACAACCAGATTTGGAGGAACCTTTTGATGTGTTTTGTGACGCATCCAAGATTAGACTTGGATGTGTGCTTATGCAGAATGGGAGAGTTATCGCATATGCTTCACGTCAGTTGCGACCACATGAAGAGAATACCCGACTCATGATTTGGAATTGGCAGTTGTAGTTCATGCACTCAAGATATGGAGGCATTATCTTATGGGTAAACTATGTCATGTGTACACAGATCATAAAAGTTTGAAATATATCTTCACCCAGCCATAGTTGAATATGAGGCAGAGGAGATGGTTAGAGTTGATTAAGGATTACAACCTGGAAGTGCATTACCACCCCGGAAAGGCGAATGTTGTAGCAGATGCCTTGAGTCGCAAAAGACATTGCAACTCCCTACAACCACTGTTGGAAGATGGATTCAACCTTATGCACCCCATTATGCTAAATAACATCACCCTACAGTGCACCCTGGAGAGTGACATCATCGAAGGACAAAAGACCGATGAAGAAATCGGTCAGATCAAGAAGAGATTGGAAACCAATAGTTCTTTGAACTTTAGAACAGATGAACAGGGAATTCTATGGTATAATCAGAGGTTGGTTGTTCCTAAGGACACGGAGCTGAAAGAAAGAATTCTGAATGAAGCCCATAATTCAAAGTTGTCTATCATCCAGAGGAAGCAGTAAGATGTACCAAGATCTGAGAACAAGGTATTGGTGGTCAAAGATGAAGAAAGAAGTCGCAGCTTATGTCGCAAGGTGTGATACTTGCTGCAGGATAAAAGCTATACACCTGAGACCTGTCGGACTGTTACAGCCGTTATCAATCCCAGAGTGGAAATGGAAAGATATTAGTATGGATTTCGTCACAGGTCTTCCCACCACTCAAAAAGGAAATGATTCTATCTGGGTTATCGTGGATCGGTTATCTAAAGTGGCTCACTTCATACCAGTCAAGACTACCCACCGACCTCATCAGTACGCAGATTTGTACATTCAGAACATCTTGAGGTTACATGGAGTTCCTAAGAGGATTGTTTCTGATAGAGGACCCCAGTTCATAGCGCGTTTTTGGGAACAGTTGCACCAGGAGCTAGGGACTAAGTTGGTAAGAAGTTCTGCTTAACATCCCCAAACCGTAGGACAAACAGAAAGAGTGAATCAAAATTTGGAAGATATCCACCTCAGAGCATGTGTTCTATCCTCAGGAGAATCATGGGAGAAGTGGTTACCCCTCGCCGAGTTTTCGTATAACAACAGCTACCAGGAAAGTATAAAGATGGCACCGTTCGAAGTCTTATATGAACGAAGATGCAGAACCCCGGTAAATTGGGTTGAATCAGGAGATTGAGGATTTTACGGGTCAGATTATGTAAGGGATGCCGAGGAGATTGTGCAAACAGTACAACAACATATCAAGGCAGCACAATCCCGACAGAAGAGCTATGCAGACACACGAAGGAGACCCTTGGAATTCCAAGTAGGAGATTAGTCTACCTTAAGGTCTCACCCATGAGAAAGGTCCAACGTTTTGGAATTAAGAAAAAGCTAGCACCCGATATGTGGGACCATATCAGATCGTAGCTAAAAAGGGAGAAGTGGCCTAGTGGAATTAAAAAAGTCATAGATAAAGTGAGAAGAGAATCGTAGGTAGAAGATAGAAGTGGTATGAAGTGAGAGTAGAGATGAGCGCAGTCTTTCCCGTGTTTCACGTGTCCTAGTTGAAAAAGTGTCTTCGAGTCTCGGAACAAGAAGAAGTTCAGATCCCGGATGTCTCTATCAGATCAGATCTGGAATACTATGAGCAACCACAGGAGATACTGGATACCAAGACGCGAGAGACTCGCAACTGAACAGTGAAGACTTACAAGATTCTTTGGGGCAACCACGGACCCAACGATGCGACTTGGGAAACCGAGGAGTACTTGCGCGTAAACTATCCCGCTTTTGTTAAGAATTGGTACGTAACTCAAAATCTCGGGACGAGATTTCTTTAAGGGGGGAAGGGTTGTGACACCCTAGTGTCAAGCACTGCATTAGGAACCACATTTAGCTACTAAAATGCATAAGCAATGCATGGCATCATTTCATGTGCATGAGAGTGTTTTTGCCTTTTGCTTATTTATTGGATTTTGGATTTCTATTGGACTTGATGATTTAAGTGGATTTCTGTCTTGGCAAATAATCTTATAAAATAAAGAATATTGAGTATAACACTTTTCATGTTGGCATCTTGACCTAGATTCAAAATGGTTTAAGCAAATAAAAACAAGGTAAACAAAATGATTATGTCTCAAAATTGGCTTTATTTCTGTGAAGGTTTTAAAAGTGCTTTTTAGCAAAAATGTTCTATATGAAAGTTGTAGAGAAAATTATTTTGAGCAACTTTTATTTTTGGGTCAAAGCCTAGTTTGGAGTTTTTGAAACTATTTTTGAATGGTCAAAGTTTGAAAAATTTCTGGAAAAAGAAAAACGAATACAATTTTTCTTCTGCGCCCCACCTCCGGCCCGTTTGGCCTTTCGGCCCAGCCCCGCACCACGCCGGCCCACGCGCGCCCGCTCCCGCTCGCGCTCGCCCGCGCGCACGCCGCGCGGCGCGCCCGACCGCGCGGCCGCGCCGTACGCCGGCCGGAGCGTCGCGTGGCGGCTTGCCTCTGCCGCGGATCCGCCTCCGCCACTCCTCGCCCGATCCTGCACCACCCGATCACGCCAAAATCTCCCCCGGCCACTCCCGCTCCACCTCGCCTGCCGCGCCCGCTCGCCGCGCACGCCAGCGCGTGCCGCTGCCGCACGCGCCGCTCGCCGGCCGTGGCCCTCGCCACGACCCCCGGCCGGCCACGACCGAGCAAAACCCGAGCACCCCTTCGATCCCTCTCTCAACCGCGCACACACACCCCCTCACTCACTCTCGCTCTCCCTCTCCCTCTCTCGCGAACGCTCGCGGTGAGCACCGAGCCGCCGAGACCACCACCGCAACCCCCTTCACCGTTCCGGCCTCACCGGAGCGTCTCCCTCCGATTCCCTCCGCACGCCGCTCCGCCTCACCGTTGCACACGCGGTGCGCACGCTCCCACCACCGGCCGACCATCCCCGACACCGGAACACGCCGTGCCTCCGTCGACCGCCGTCCGCCACCGCGGAGCCCGCTTCGTCGTTCCACATCAACCGAACTTCCGTCGAGCCCCTTCTTCTCCATCGAGCCCCGTCACGTCAAGGCAAGGTGAGAACACCCTCCACCCGCAACGCTACCGCCCTCTCTCTTCTCCTACTCTCCGGCCGAGCGCCATGGGCGCCGCCGCGGCCCTCGCACGTGGCCAAGCTTCTCTGGAGCTTCGCCGGCTGCACCGATCCGCTAGTCTTGCTCCCTAGGGTTCACGAAGCACGAAGCGCGCGTTGATTTCATCGGCGACCGCCAGAAACGGCGTAGCCGTGCACCACCGTCGCGGTCACCCGCCATTGCTCACCGCCGGCAAGCTATGGCCATGCGCTAGCCAAACCAACCCCCCCCCCATCCGATGCACTTGGTCGAGGTGAACTCACCGAGCCAGCCCTCACCGCCGGCGACCTCACCGTCGGCGAGGAATCGGCGGTCAAAGCCGCTCCCCTGTTCGGCTGTCACTGACCGCTGGGCCCCGTTGACCAGCAGGTCCCACGCGTCAGTCGCTCACGGTCCATGGACCGGGTCTATGCGAGTTGGGTCGGAGATTCAAATGTTTTTCCCTTTTTGTTTTATTTTCCGGAAATACTTGTTATTTTTGTGTAGCTCGATTTAAAAGTCCAAATGAGGTGCTTTCAGTTTTGTTAGCTTGTTTATGAGTAGATCTATCATAGAAAAATATGAAAGTATTTTTGGTAAAAGTTTTTATTACTGTTTTTATTTATTTCAATTTATATGCTTTTGTTGAGATAAATGGTTATATATGTTTTCTGGTCAAGTTAATTCATGGAAAATTTTGTGTAGGTTTCTCATCATGATGTGTATCTGTGAAAAATGTATGAGGCACTGTTTATGTAGAAAAATTTTCTGTTATGGGTTAAAGTCCTTTTTGGTTGATTCCTTGGAATAAGTGTTAAGGTGTTTTATATGTCAAAATAAAATATGGGAAAATTGTGCAGTCTCTGTATGTGATGTTCAAGCTAAGAAAAATGTTAAGCATAGGCTGTTGTATGGAAAAATGTGAAGTTACTGTACAATTGTACTTTTCTGTATGTTTCTTTGGAAATTCATGTAGGAAGTAATATAATGTTTCTGTTCATGGAACTTCCTTAATAAATATGAAATAAGGAGTAAAATCTGGGAAAAATATGGAAATGAGTATGTCACCCTTTTCTAGTAGGGTTGTAGTTCAATTGGGTTATTTTGGAATAGATTTGTTTATTTTGTGTAGGGTGATATCTTTATGTTTTGGCAGTGCACTTTCTGCAGAAGAGTGTTCATGAGTAGATGAGGCTAGAAAAATTATGAAATCTGTTGTTTGACACTTTTTAGAAGAAGAGTTAATTCAAAGTACCTTTTGAGCAGTGTATTTCATCTTTTTTGTGGCCACTGTTCTGTATTTTATCTCTTGCTAGAATTTGGTTAGTGAACTCCAGTTAGTATCAGTTATCTTTTGGAATTTTTGTGGATTTTTCTGAATTCAAAAAAATGCACTTGCAGTTCAAACCTGAGTTCTTTTGAATAATTAAATAGGAAATAGTGGAAATATTGGCTTTGTTTTATGTGGTATTTAAAGTGTTTTTCCTCAATGTCAAAAGTGGTTCAACAAGTTGGTTTTGTTGGTTTACAAGAATGTTACTTTTCATACCACCATCTTGCACCTAGCATTATTTAATTATGTACCACATTGCAAATAGGATCGACAGTCTCGGAACCAACCCCGGAGCAGGAAGCAAGCGCCGATCAAGAGATCCCGGAACTTCATCAAGCCGAGGAGGTCGACCCCGGACAGGAAACTAACTTGCCCGAGTGCCCATCCCACGAGGCTTCGCTCAAGGCAAGCCTCGGAGCATCCTTAAGTCTCCCAGTTTTTATAATTAATTTACTTGAGTATTTTATATTGTGATGCATTAGGTATAGGAGTTGATTGAATCCTATTTGCTGCATTACCATCCCTTGACTATTGATTAATATCTGCCTTGTTATCCTGCTATCTTATGTAAAGTAGAATTGCTTAGCCTGCTTAATAAAAGTAGTAGTTAAGAATGTTTCCGTAGTACCCTGATGGGTAGTTACCGGATCACGGTTGGCTATATTTGCTATCGTGGAAAAGAACCTGAGTAGTAATGAAATACGGTCAACTGGAAGGCAAGGCACAAGTTTGGAGACTTGGGGCAGTCCGTCCGTTGGATCGTGTAGGTTTGTATCGATGTTGGCCCTCGTTCATTTTTGAACGCGCCCTTTTACTTAGGGATATGTCGTGCTGTAATCATCGACCCCAAAGCCGGTTAGAAGCTGTTCAGGCCGGAATCAACCCGAGTCGCGCCCTCTAGTATGGAAATGCGATCTGCCGCGTGAGGCCATCGCCAGGTTCCAATTGGGCGGTCCGTGCTTGAACCGCGACGATTACCACCACGAACAAGCATCGAGCGGTTACCCAATGCATGGACCCGACGGGAAAAGTGTGGGTTGGTATTAAAGGTCTTTCACCAGCTGGTTTGGAATTCGATTCGAGTCGACGTCTCCCCCGGTTAGTGGGAAACTATGGCAAGCTTCACCACGATACAACTCCATGTGATGTTTAAAAGGTTCAACTAAAATGTGGATGAGTCAACTGGATATGGTTATATTATTGCTTGTTAGACTCAAGTGTGTGTAATAGTTCAGGTGCAAACCTAGAGTAAGAGATAGGACTAAAAACTGACAGTTCATCAATGTCATTAATACTCCTTATCTTAATTTTGAGCTTTTCGCAACTAAAGATCCCAGCTCCACCAAAAGCCTTGCATACCCTTGGTGTCTTTATTTTCAGTTGGACGGGTAAGTCTAGCTGAGTGCATTCCCGTACTCAGGGTTTATCCCGTTTGTTGCAGATGGCCAGGTGTACTATGGCTATTGTAAGCACTGCCTCTACCCAGTGGAAGGTGATGAGGAGTAGGCCCAGGGCAGGGTCGTCCAGAAGCTTCCCCTTTTCTTTTGCTGGATTGAGACTTCTAGTGGCACATTACTTTAAAAAGGAGGAGTGAGTTGTGTTGGGTTAAGTTATCAAACAATGTTTTATTTGGACCCCATGTGTGGTGGTTGTGTTTCAAAACTTATTTAAGCTTCCGCACTTTAAATTCAGGTTTGTAATAACTTTGTCTTAAATTCGCACTCTGATATTTTAAATCCGGTTTCGTTTATCTTTGATGTATCCTTACGAATGTAATTCTTGAACAATGCGATCCTGTATGTTGCATGATGATAGAAATCCTTCGAGATTTCTGGACTACTGGGGCTATGTGGGTTCAAGTATAGGTCGATGTCCGACGGATTTGACTAAGACGGTACTTGAGCTCTTATAATCAGGACGGTTCTGCCACAACAATACCAATTTCCACATTATCTACTCTCTATATTTATTGTTGCAAACTATTATAAATTCCACATTTTTCTAAAGAAAATAAACTAAAAAGACACTAAAATTCAATATTACTCGTCTTGCATAAGTATGAAATATAGAATGGATACTACCTAGCAGTAGAAAACTATCAAGTGATTGTGATGAACCAATTTAAACTACTCAACTCTCTATGCTCTCTATGCTTGTTCTTGCAAACTATATATTTTAATTAAATTTCTCTCATATTCAAAAGACATGGTAGGAGATGAAAATAGTTACCTCTAAACGCAAAGAGACGATGACAGAGTCGAAGAAGATCACCAATTGACGCCAGAGACGAAGAACAATGAAGAACAAGCAAGAACAAGCAATAGCAACAGCAAGAACAAGCAAGAAGCTCACTGAAATTTGAATGTCTCTGGCTCGGGGGAGGAAGAAGTTGGCACGTTATAAACCGGGGAGCTTTAGTCCCGGTTTGTATTAAAAACTAGGGCTAAAAGGTGATCATTTATCCCGTGGCTAAATCTTTAGTCCCGGTCCGTGGCACCAACCGGGACTAAAGAGTGCCCTTTAGTCCCGGTTGGTAACACGGACCGGGACTAAAGGGTCCCTGCCCCGACAGCTCTGCGCAGTAACCGTTGGGGCAGGCGCTTTAGTCCCGGTCCGTGAAACCGGCCGGGACTAAAGGCTCTATTAGTCCCGGGCGGCAAAAACACCGAGACTAAAGACGATTTTGAGAATCGACCTATGACCCTGTTCTGTAGTAGTGTACTAACTTTTAAAAATGGCTCATAGTATAATTAGACTCACATGACATTTATATATAATTTTGGAATGTGTATGGGCCTAACTCTTAGGGGCTGTTTGGATGGCCGCCAGTGGACGCCACGCCGCACTTGCGGCGCGCCGCAGCTGAGGCGCAAAAAATGACCGCCACAAGGTGCGGCGAGATTCTCTTCATTTTACACTCGAGAGTTTTTGTGGCTACCTACGCGTATTCATAAACCAAACAGTCACCTCGATATCTGTGGTTGCCGAACTCTGTGTCGTGGCGTGCTGTGGCCGGGAACCGAGCAGACTCTTAATCAGAAACTAACTCTTCTCTTTCTAATATTAAAATATAATAAAAAAAATCTTAGAGCTACCTTATGAGGTAGCCAACGTGGCTGCTCTTAGGACGGTTGCGTGCCAGCCTAGGTCCTAGGTCGCCACTTCTTCATGGATAGGACCGAATGATTGATGCGTCAGTTGACTAGCTAGCTATAAATAATAGTGCAACATTTGCATTGACACCATGTTTTCTAAATTTAGTACAGTACTCTTGTACTCCTTTTCTACATCTCGATTCACGGTAGCAGTTTCCACACAAGTTTGTGTTTATCAACTAAGGGCATGTTTAAATAGAGATCGTAAAAATTTTGTATGTCATATCGGATGTTATATAGGGTGTTGTTTGATGTATTCGAATATATACTAACAAAAAGAATTATAGAATCATCCGTAAAATCTTGAGACGAATTTTTTAAGCCTAATTAATCCGTCATTAGCATATGTGTTACTGTAGCACTTTAGTGTCAAATAATAGACTAATTAGATTTAAAAGATTTGTCTCGTAAATTACATGCAAACTGTGTAATAAGTTATTTTTTAATCTATATTTAGTATTATATGCATGTATCTAAAGATTCAATGTGATAGGTGTAAAGCTTTTGATTTTGGGTTTTCAATTTTGGATCTAAACATGCATGCCCTAACTAGTTATTTCCAAAGTTTCTGTCGTTGCTTATCAAACACAACATTGATGCTCCATCGCGTACGTACGTGTGTTTAAAGGCTATACCAGTCGGATTAATTACCTCTTGTTGACATATATGGAAATAATAACAGTATATAGTCCGCCGGGAGAAACAATAAATAGCCCCGTACGTGTGCAAGGCTTAGCGGTTCCGTTTACTGTAGACCAGAAGACCCCAGGTTCATTCTGCGCAAAGCTTATTACCTTGCTATAAGTCGTGTTTCCTGCAGAACTGGAAAGTGAGATGATGATGAATTCGCTAGGCTATTCAAGACTACGCTCCGTAAATTAGGTCAAGTTGTTCTCATGTCACGTCGAGTTCCTAACAATTGACATCACTACCGAGAGTGAGCAGCGCGGACAAATTGAAAACAGAGCCAGCAGTTTCCGATGACATCATTCCCCCGTCTCCAATTGTTTGAAAAAATTGACTTGAGAAAAATTATCATTTAGCAACTTACTAAAACTTTTGGCAAGTGAATTTTTCATGTACCTCCAATAGTTTGGTAAATTGGAATAGAAAAGTAGACGCGGGAGAAGTGGCGGCGGCGGCAAAAGGGAAAGAAACGTCGGATAGCAACATTTAGCAAGTCATATATCAATCTGTTGGCCGGTACTGCCGCCAAGCCAATTTGAACACGAACAGAGAGGTTTGCAAAAATGACCTTCCTACCGACCAAGGTCGGTACCACCGAGGGTCGGTAGTACCGGCCTTATGGCGGTACTACCGTCAAGTCAATTTCGAAGCTACACAGAGAGAGTGTTAGAATGGTCTGGATGGTCGGTACTACCGGGTTATATGGTGGTACTACCGACAGTTCAAAATGAACTCCATCCAGAGAGCATTGCGCGCGGCCTCCCTGGTCGGTACCACCGACCCCCATGGTCGGTACTACCGACTGTACAGAAAAACATCTACGTGTTCGTGATCGTGCGGTGACTCTCAAGCAAACTTTAGTTAGTCGATTTGAGCACTTTTCTCCACATCTAACCAACCTAATTTGTACCCCTCTTGATAGTCCGGCTTACCTATAACTCAAGTTTAAAATTAAACTTTCAATCCACTACTTGAGCTAGGCATCTTTTGTCCAAACATACTCAACGTGCTTTGTTCACGAGATTTAACATTTCAAATCTTTTTAGGGACTAACACCTGCATATATGCTTTTATAAATTCGTTAGTCCCCAATTTGATTGTCATTAATTAGCCAAAACCCACATTAGGGGCGAATGCACTTACAGTCTCGTAGCACTTTCGTTGTTATTTGACAAACTTTATCCAAAAATAGACTAACTAGACTCAAAAGATTCGTCTCGACATGTATATACTAAAAATACAATTAGTTATTTTTTTACTTATATTTAATGCTTCATGCATGTATCTAGAGATTGATGAGACGGGGAATGTAGAAAAAATTTGAGAAACTTGGGGAAACTAAATAGGAACCTAGAGAAACCATTTATTAGTTTGATAGCCTGGCTGGCACCGGCTATGATTGCGACATTTGGTGTAACATGTGCATGCACAAACCTTAGTTTTATCAAGCGACAGTGACGCTTCACAAAGACGAAGTTGTCTTCTCATGGGGCACCGCGCGGCGCCGTACGTGTTTGTGAAAACTCCAACCACCCCATGCGTACACATTTCAGCGCAGCAATACTCCCTCCGTTCCAGAATAAGTGTCGTTTTCGCTTCCCGAGAAAACACTATCATTAATTATATATTAAAATATATTAATATTTATATTAAGTGATTAGTATCATCGGAAAGATCTTTAAGTCTAGTTTTTTAACAAAATTATTTGGACATATAAATGTTGCATATATTTTTTACAAATTGAGTCAAACTTGTGGCACGAAAATCCAAAACGACACTTATTTTGGAACGGAGGGAGTATACCACAACAACAAGGGTGTACGTGCTCCATCAGCTACGTGACACGTGTATGTGTTTAAAGACTGCCACAGCCGTATCACGTCTTGTTGACGTATGGAAGACAATCGGCTGGCGATCGAAATGGGTTGAACACGTGTCGCTTCACGGTGCGGCAACATTGTACTGAACGGCGAACGCTGGTCACGGATATTATTAACATGGTGGACAATCTCGCCAACCTTGCTTGGTATAGAGTGGATCGGAGGACCATAGTATCTGCACCGTTATGACCCACGAGGTACAAAAATACCAATGTTGGAGTAGTTTTTCTATAAAAAAACATGAGCTTCGAATCTCTACATCAGTTGTAGTTCCGGATATTATTGTTTTTGAGTCTGTCTAGGGCCCCAACCGAGTGTTACAGCATTTGGATTTTTCTCCTATATTGTTCATCTTCTTCCTCGCCGATGCCAGGATTTCTCCTAAACTTCAAGGTTATGGCTGTGGCCGTAGAGCTCTGGCAATACCCTAGCACGTGATCGCTTTTTGCTGAACACTGAGGTTTTCTAGAATGGGGACACACGTAAACTGTTCACTACGGGAGAGATAAAATTCCCCGAGAGCCTCCGGCTATTCTTCTCACGGTGAAGACGTCTTCTCCGAGTGCCGAAAATCATGCACTCGGGGAAGAATTGACGCCGTTGCTGACGGTGGATGTCGTTTTCTTTTTTCTTTTTCTTTTATATTTTCTTCCCCGGAAGAGTATTGAATTTTTTTTTAAATACTCTTCTCCGAGTGCCTGGGAAGGCCCTTGAGAAAGTTTTTTTAAAAAAATTATAACGGCGTGGGGGGGTTGGCCGTCAAGTTACACTTTTCTTCCCCGAGTGTTGCACTTGGAGAAGAGAGCCTTCCCCGAGTGCCGATCTTTACCGAGTGTCAGGCACTCTGCGGCACTCGGAGAAGCCTCTCTTCCCCAAAGTGCAATTTTTCCCCGAGTGCAATACTCGGGAAAGATTGACTTCCTCGAGTGCCCGATTTTTGGTACTCGGAGAAACTTTGCGACACTAAATTTTGCCTCTCCCGTAGTGGTCATGGCAACCTTTGGCCCGACCATTGAACTTTTCAAATGTCAACCTCGTGGGTGGGTCCCTATGGGCATGCAGACTAGCCCTATGGAATAGGGCCTGCTACACCCCCTCCCATTTTCCCCCATTTGTCCCTGGCCCGTTTTTTTACCACTTAGCCATTTTCACCGGCGGCTTGGCCCAACCTTACTGATTTGCGCTCATTACTCGTTTTCACCATGGCATCAGCAATTTCACCTTTCGTTACTCGTTTATTGGCCCAATGTGAGCCATTTTTTTTGCTTCGTGTGAGGTTTTTTCAACCTGATGTAAGTCATCTTTGTCTTGTGTTGGACGTTTTTGCCTTGTGTGAGATGTTTTTGACCTGATGTGAGCCTTATCCTTCTCCGATGCATGACCCATTTCCTCAGCTCGTCATCCTTATCCATCATGCCCGCTATTAGTTCTAGATGTTCCACACCATGTGTCATGTGTGCATGCATAAAAGTAGGGCCAAGTGAACCATCCAACAAACCAACCGATGGATCGGTCCACCCTTTGCCGCCATCCTTAGGTACATGCTCCACCCTATGATACAGTGGCCCTTATGATCGGTCCACCCTTTGCCGCCATCCTTAGGTACATCCTTAGGTTTTTAACTGTCGGCGTAGGTAGACCATTTAGCTACCTAAAATGTGTCGGGGATTCGTTTAACTGTCGGGAAAAGTGTTGCTGACTGCTTCTACCGCGACTGTTGCTAAAGTGTCGGCAAAACCTTTAGTGGGAGGTTATCTGTCGGCAAAGGTAGCCTTTTCCCACAATAGAAAGTGTCGGCAAAGGCATGTTGTGTTATAGTGTTAAGTCATATGTACGCCTTGACAACCAAGCACGTCCGTCACTACAACAGAAATGGTCTTTGACCGATCTATCAACTGAGCTATAGTCTCGGACTAAAGTTGCGTCCGGGACTAAAGACTTTTAGTCTCGGTTGGTAAAACCAACCGAGACTAAAGGTGAACCTTTAGTCCCGGTTGGTATTACTAACCCGGACTAAAGGCCCCTCAGCCTTTAGTCCCGGTTGGTAATACTAACCGAGGCTAAAGGGTGAACCTTTAGCCCCGGTTGGTGTTACCAACCGAGACTAAAGGTCCTTTTAGCCCCGGTTGGTGTTACCAACCGGGGCTAAAGGTCCTTCCCGAGTGGATTCAAAAGGAAAACGTCCAGAACTACATCACGTGGGTTGTGTAGCTCAGTTGGTAAGCGTGCCTGAGACGAGAGGTGTTGAGTTCGAATCTCACAAACGTACATTTAGCACCCGGGGCTAAAGGCTCCCACCTTTAGTCCTGGATTGGTAGTCCCGGTTGGGAAAACCGGGGCTTTGGAAGCCTTTAGCCCCGGTTCGAAGCACCCGGGGCTAAAGGCTCCCACCTTTAGTCCCGGATTGGTAGTCCCGGTTGGGAAAACCGGGGCTAAAGCCCCTTCCCAACCGGGGCTAAAGGCCTGTTTCTGTACTAGTGCGTCCATGGATCCCTAGCCGAATTGATGTTTTTGCAACACGAATCATGTTGGTGAATTTTGTTTTTTTGCCCTCATGCATGGGCACCATAGGAGCTAAGATTGGGCTCGAGGATTTGACCTATTCCTTGCCTTGATGGGACAGACACGTTGGGCGTATTGCTGCATTGACAACACAAGCAGTAGAGGACCTGTAGTGTCCATGAACCGTGTGGTCGATTCAACATGGGCACATGGACAAACTACTTTTTTTTTAGCACAGACACCTAGGAAATATGTTGTTTCTACCCTGTACAACCGTTGGACCAGGTGATGAGGTCATGGCACCTATGGATATGCCCATAAAAATGAAAAACAATGTGAACCTTTTCCTAATGTTTGCACAACGACATTATTAAGAATTTGTCGCTACCTAATATATGTTGTTCCTTTCAATATGCTTAGGAACAATGATGATAATGATGATGATGTAAACTTGGAAAGACATTTCCTATTGTCTCTACAATAGATGGACATGGATACGTACAACATGCATAAGAATGATCCTAGAGTGCAAGCTCATCAAAGTCTAATATTCGGTTTGTCGGCAGTCCAATAGTGCTTCATTGGGAAGATCATAACTCATCCATTCGAAGTGCAGTTGAGGTCAATGAGTACTTGATGTAAAGCTTGTTTGATAAGCTTTTAAATAGATCTAGTCCCACCTTAATATTTTTTTTTTGATGAAACTGGAGGGGCCTTAGCCCCTGCAGAGATTTTAAAGAAATTAAAGGTGCAAGTGTTGGTAAGACCTCCAAATCGTCAAGACATGTTGTCACTATTTCTACTGGAGGCTCGTGGCATTGCCGATGATGATGTGCACTGCCATGTTTTGCACATGCCGGTGTAGTTGATCACAGCGGTCGATCCCATGCGTCCACAGCTCGGACCTGCATGAGGCGCACTGTTACCCAACTTGCTGTCGGTTAAGCTTATTTGTGAGTTTTGTCCATAGTGTCCGTGGGATTATCACCTAGATATTTAAAGGAAACTTAAAAATACCAGAAACAAAATGAGCAAAGCTAGTACCCATGCTCATCATCAAAATGAAGGCTAAAAAGTTGGAATTCAGACCAACTTTGTGCAATCCACTCATTCAATATTTACATCCGCTTCTGGATCAGTATGAATCCAGGGTTAAAATGATTGTTTCGCACTGTAAGAGTAGTACACACATTGATCACCAAAACAGTACGTTCAACAATTATCATCGTGTTTTCCCTTCCAGAAGCTGCCTACAGGTATCCATCGAAATCTAAATTGGCAAGCTGCCTACAGGTATCCATCGAAATCCAAATTGGCAAACTTAAGCTCAGGATAGTAGCTGGCAACCACTGGCTTCCCATCAAATTTCCTTCCATGCAGGGCCATCTTTGCTATGGTGGCACTGTAGACGTCTGCATATTCCAAGAACACCTGCAACAGAAAAAAACTTCCATCAGATCGAAATCATTTGCCATCATACAAAAGATCTGCAAAATTTGAACCTTAGAAGTCACCTTTCCGACTCCAGTGACCGGGTGTCCACTAGGGTCAGGACGTGGGATCACAACTTTCACCAGATTACCTGATCAAAAGGTAATTTTTCATGTGATTCATGCATAATCATAACAAAGTTGCATGCAAGAATTCCTAGGAAATTTATGTAATAGTAGCAGATAAATAAAATACAAGCAGAAGTCGGATGTAGGACCGAGACCAAATTGAATTGAAGAACCAAAAAAGGGTATAAATAATATACCATAACTCGAAGCTTCTCGCCTCATGTCGTTCATGATGTCCTCATACTCTTCATCATCTTTTAGTTCATCTCCACTGACCACCTGGACGAGGCAAACCACCTTTGTAGGGGCCGCTCCAACTGGATTGGCAAGTTTCTGTACACAAAGCACACACATATTTCTGTGTCAGAGCACAACAACGGCACATATCGTAAACAAAAATGGCACTGCTAGAGAATAAACTATATGTGCCTAGTATGGCAATCAAACAGCTGGTCTATATATACCTGCATATGCACCTGTTGCTGCGCCTGCAATAGGATACTTTCCTGCTCTGGTCTGGGCTGAGATGCCCCCTGGTTTGCACGTCTGACAGTAAGGGTTTTGTCACCCATCTTGATACCATTTAGTGCAGCACAAACAATGTCAGTGACAGTGAGGTCCTGGTAAACACAGAATGCATAGCCTTTTGAGTTACCGGTTTCCCTATCCTTCACAAGATCAAACCCTTGAAGAGGACCGAATTGTTCAAGCAACTCCCGAACATAAGCTTCAGTGAAGTTATATGGAAGGCCACCCACAAAAATACGGTCTGGACCTTCTAGCCCTCCAGTGGATCCTGCTGTTAGGCCAACTGCTGCAAGATTCAGATTGGGGCTTGGCTGGCTTGGGCCCAGGGCAGCTGCAAGGGAAGGGTTGTAGTCTGTTGGCCTTCTAACCTTCACTGGCGCCCCTTCAAACAAAATGCCATCCAGAGCCATTGCATTGCTTGCTTCCTCAGCCATTCTGAATTCCACTAAAGCAAATCTTTGTTCATGGTTTATGCAGACACCACAGACAGCATCACCAGGACCAACAGTGTTTCCTCCGATAACAGCCATGACTTGATTAAAGAATACTCCGATTGTCTGCAGAAAGGAATCCAATTTAGCCAACAGTCGCAGATTATTTGGAACGGTGTTTGAGTTTGTTTACTTAGGCATATGCATAGTTATTTTTCCCCGTTTGAGGTCAAAAAAGAAGGTATGGACCTGTTCGTTAGCAGAGGAAGGAAGGTCACCAACGCAAACACGCCGAGCAAAGAGAGTAGCCTGAGGTAAAAATTAATGTTTACACAATGTTTATATACATACATGAAGAGTGCAGGCACAGAGCAAATAATCAACAAAAAAAAACAAAGTCACACCTCTTGAGTCATCAGTTGAGTCGGATCGTGTGGCTGGAACACAAGGGGATTGAAATTGAACTGATGCACACAAATGAATATGGTTAGCAAGCAACAAACTAAACATTTTTGTCTGCATACATACAGAAAAACAACATGTAAAGACAAGTTAAAGACAAGGGTCCTTTAAAAATTAAAGCTAGCAGCTTAAACTATATTTGCATGTTAGATATATTAGAATGTTTATAATGAAATAAAGTTTGTAGCAGTTATAGTAACCAACATAAATAATCCAGCCCATAATGTTTTTGGAATTGAACTAATTCCAAAAACAGAGGAATAACTAATATGATTAGAAAGCAGTAAGTCAAATAATCCAGCCCATAAATAAATCAATAATAAAGGAAGCTTAAAAAGCAAAAGCGTATTTGCAGGATAAAAAAATTTCACTGGTGTGTAACTTATTTTATTTTATAGGTACTGACTACAGTAGTTTTTCATCAGACTAATTAAACTTGAAACAATCTTTCGCACCTGTTGAGTCGTCTCTTGCGGTTGGATATGGAGGCGATTCAACTGTTGCAACAAATAAATTATATCGTTAAAACTCAGGAAGTAATAATGCCATCTGTACAGAAACAAAAACAGAAGCTCCAAATCAGATCTGCCCAAACCCTTATCTAACTTGTTGAATTCACGGTTCAAACCATCACCTAAACACACGAAAACGTACAGGGTTCACAGCCTTGAATGAACATTATGCTTATCAAAAAGGAAAAAAAAAAACTACGATCGAAGAACCCAAACAACGAGGTTGGTTTCTCACTGACGAATCTGAATTGGTGGTAAATCTTCGATTAAGCGGCAGGAGCGAGGTGTTTTAGACGGACCCGACCAATGGTCGAGGTCGATTGCGCGGCAGCACGAGACGGGAGAGGAAACGAGGGATTGAGGCACGTACCTCGCGGCGGAGGCGCTCGACGCGGCGGACCGCATCCGCATCGCCGCCGCCCATCGCTCGCGGCGGCTTCGTTCCTTGGGGTTGGGGTTGGAGCAGAGCCGCAGAGGGATTCGGGGGCTCTCGGTATCCTCCTCTTCTGTTCGTTTTATTTTATTAATTAATTAATTCTTTCCATTCGATTCGATCTGAAAGGAAAACAACATCAGGTTCCAATAACCAAGTTTATTGAGCCCAGACCGGCCCTTTAAATTGAGCAGGCCCTTTAAAGTTTTTTTTTTCCCAGTCAAAGGCCAGCCTGGCTAGGCCCCAGTTCGGACGCAAGTTTCGGCCCATAATAAAATCGTTCATCAGCGAGTCCTTCCTTGTTGGACACATTTGAGTAAATTGTTAAATAGTTACGGTATATATTATTAATAATTGAGAGTGTCTAGTTATCTATCAACATCTGATAAAAAAGTTATCTACCAACAGATTTCATATGGTCAAATCTGTCATATTTTTTTTGTATAAATGTGACCCAGTAGTTACTGTTAAAGGAAAGATCGAATGAATCGAACTGTGTGTATTCTGTGAACGAGATCTTTACATATATACAAAGGCAGTTGCCTTGGCCGTGACTCAAAGTAAAGAGACGGTTATTCATGTCGTAGAGGCCTGTACGGTTAACATAATTAGCATGTGCTAATTATGGGAATTACAATAATTGATCACTAATTAATTAATCCTAATTAATCTCAACACTCCTCCTTGATCAATTGATCTTGTATAGGCACCTATGCTTGTTCATCAGTTCAATGTCTTGAAGCTTTGGAAAAACCCTATGGGAAAAATCCAAAGTATACCGATATACCAAGCAAAACTCCTTTAAACTCAATGGGAAAAATAAGGAGAAACACCATGCTATACAAACACCAATGTTATTAGACCCTTTGAGATAAACCCAAAAGCCTTCGTCTAAAAACACCTTGACCCTAAGGTCAATATGCCTCAAATATCATCTTCCAAAAAACCTCGGTGGGGAAAACTAGATGATATAGCATATATCTTTGTAGTGACATTGCCTCATCAAAAACTTTATGTGAGAAACCCCTGTGGGGAAAAATGGATAATATGACATAATCTTGTGTTGATATTGCCTCATTAAAACTTTTATATGAGAAACCCAATGGAAAAAACTCATACAAAGAAAACAGTGCAATATGATATTTGCAACAAGTTATTAATCAGGGAGACTCTCCCTCTGATAACAAGTTACCAATCAGGGAGACGCTCCCCTTAATACTTGCAAACCTCAAACTAATTAATCAACTTCATACCAATGTTCTCAACATATCAGAAATGTGGAGTATGGTAGACTATGTGAATATCTCTGCGAGATTATCACAAGACTTAGTTTGCAAATATTCAAATGTCCATATTACCTATAGGATAGAACAATCTTAATGCAGAAGTATAACTTGTCTTATCTAAACAACACAAGTTGCATTACCTTTTCAAGATAATGACTTTTGATTCAATAGAATCAATATCACATAATCTCAGTATGTGACATATCATTCTGACTAGCTCTACACATATATGTGAAGCCTTGTAAAAATACAATATCAGAATGATTGTTATGTAAAGCTTATTACAATGATCTGGAATTTGGGGATCCTAGAAATGATCAGAATCATTATATCCACGTAATCAGGGTCCTGGGTTATACCAAGACCACATGTGCTATTTGAAATATCAAGGGATATTCTTAACTTCAATCTACCAACATATGGTAGAATAGCGCTGCTATTTGGATAGCAAATCATTGCAAATAAATATTCGGTCGGGAACTTTTGCAAGATATATTAGCGCATAAATAGCACTGAGATAATGGTCAACTTGTCTCAATATATCGTCTCAATCGCTATGGTATAAAACAATCTTCCTCTGTCGTGAGGTAGAACAACCATAGGATATATCTTCATATCGGATTACTCAATATGATGTGGATATAGATAGCTTTAGTACAAATTCTGGAAGAAAATACTTGGATCTTAAACACAAAATGAAATTTTGGTTTAGACCGTATCTCCCATCTCAAACTCCGTCTTTAGATTACAACGTGCAATTAACAAGTGTTCATTCCCAATGATGTCAAGATTATTAACAATCATATAATACTATGAAATCCAATCAGGGACTTCAAAATGAACACTACGTGTAATCAATCTTGTATCCCTATAATTGATCAAGGAATACTCACAAAGTCGATTATACCAAATCCGACTTATTTGCTTAAAGCCACATATTGACTTAACCAATACACGATATATGTTGCGACTTTATATTTGAGGATTGAGTATGTGAACTCCTTCCCGGAAGCTTCACAATTACTCCAAATCAAGTGATCATACAAATATATACAATCACTACATCTATCAACTATCGACTGCAATGATAGATGCTTTTATACTGCCAATCAAAAGGTAGTATCGGAAATTTATATCTTACTATGGAGAATAACTTGCATTGAAAATCAATGCCTGGGCTTTGCGTAAACCCTTTTTGGTACTAGTCTTGCTTTAATCTCACCACCAAATTGTTCTCAATCCATTATAGGATGAAAACACTTTTGTACCCACACTAAAGGTACCACGAGGTGTTGGCATAACAGCCCAAACCACCTCTTTTCTGGTGAGCAAGACTATCTCTGTATGTATTACAACTCAATAAGTTCTGATCCAGTAAGAGTGACAAAGCACTCTGCCATGGTCTTATTAACTGGATGACTTGGAATATTGTATACAATTTATTCAGAGAAGTAATTGTCGACAAATGTAGCCTTTTTATTATATGATTCTCCAGTCTATCAAAAACTTAAAGAACCCCGAATGACTCATCGTGACTTCCTCAAATGAGAGTCAGGGCTTTCTGATATCCAGCATCAATATTTGGTGCACCTCTAAGCTGGGTTTGTGGATGACATCTATTCACAGGGTAATTACAAGTTTTACCCAATAGACATTGCCAACCATATAGGTTGACTTGCATTTACTATCTTTAGAAGGGAAGCCTTCTATTGCTAGCATAAACAATCTTGCTTTATGGCCATACTGCTCTCCCTCTTATTTACAATTTGGGAGTTGAGTGGTTTTACTTAGTACCACTACTCTTTCTAGCGCATACTTGCAATAGATTATTAATCAGTAAATGCATTTGGCAGTTTATTTGCAATATTATGCAAATCAATTGAACTCAAAGTTCAGTTCATTTAGTACGCGATCCTGAGCTTGAAATGCTTTATGTATTCCAAACAATTTCTGGGCATTATATATGGTACTTCAATTCTCCCCCTAATGCCTGGAAAAGCTCATTATCTTAATAAAACCAACATACGGGTTGTAAATAGATCCTCTGTAAGAGATCTAGATACTGAACAATTGACGGAGATTGAAATCTCAAATTGATCCCCAGTTTCCTGTGTGAACCCATCAATGTATGTTGTGGTGGTGAGATTGGTACGTATACAAGTAACTCAATCCTACGCAAATAAGGAAATCTTCATGGATTCCCACGTACTAAATGCATATAGGGGATATGCAGTTAAACACAAGTCAGGAGTGTGTAACTCTACCTGACTCCAACACGAAGTTGGCGATAGCAATTTTACTAATAATGGTCCTATTATGACATTAATGTCATGCTTATAGATTCCATTTATCTTTTTTAGATATCTAACTAAACTTGTATTATACCTTACAATCGTCATTGCAGGCAAAAAGTTTAGTAATGTTCAGGATAATGCTTATATGAAGAAGCATTATCTACCAAATGCATGGTTGAGTGTGGATACTTCTACACTTTAGATCATCTCGTGGATGTATCTTTACAACCATGAAATGCCTGAATTGTCGATACAATCTTTGTATCAGACCCATACATATTCTTTGGAATATGTTCCAGGAATCTAAGTTATTCAATCTAATTTTAAGATAAGAGGGTCTTAAAATCTAATTTCCTTGTGACACTTATTGTGTCCAAACTATGGGAAAATTCATACCAAATAATTGCCAATAATTTTTCACGTATCCCTATGGATGTCCAAGTTGATCATTCGAAATCTTGAGTGTATCAACAATGTGAAAAATTCTTATACGCAACATGTGGTACGAGGATGGTTGTATGTACAATAAAAAAAAAGAGACCTATCTCATTACTTTTGTGCCATATCCAATGTTGTCCTTTGGTGTTTCCATACGAAAACACATTTGGATAACTCTATAATTTGATAGGATACGAGTTTAATTAGGACATAATTAAATGTCCTCAACTTTTAACTCAGTATCCATAGGAAGAATGATAGTGGCAAAATAGGCCAAAATATCATTGCATCGCAGTAGCGATGACCAAAATTATTCTCTCTTCTTGTCATAAGAACCAGGAATATTTGGATTCCATAATAATAGAATTTATATTACAAATGTCCATTAGGCACATATCATTCCACATTGGAATGATTCTCGTACAGTCTATATATGACAAGAAATCAATAAAATTCTCGTCTAATATATAGAAATCCATAATTATTGTGGAGTATCAAATTTATCAGTATGATACTCACAATAGTTATGCATTGACCACAAGTGTTACAACATATTTTGATGGACAATATAAAATATACCAATGGACTAAGAGATTATTCCAAATCTCAGAACATGTCAGTCGATGTATATTCGATGATCATGATGTCCATGTATTTGATGTTCTCTTATGAGACAAAGTTAGAGTGTTGAGATGTGATCCCAAAGGATCCAACAAAATCAACCTCATAAATAGCTTTAGATTAAGATTGAAACATACTTCAAATCTTAAGTTCTAGAGCTCTTATTTTATCCTGTATAGACTTTTGGTATAGATCAACCACAAATTTAAAAGTATGACATTGTTTAGCACTATGCTAAACACGACCACCTATATGACATGTTGTCATTGTGGGGTTCAACTTTGTCATAACTTAATTGCACATTGGGCCTTTTGCTTGGAAGCAAACTGTATGAACAATATATATGATTATAGTTTCTAGTTTGAAAACTAGATACACGATCAACTCATGGTTAGCCTCAAGCTATATGAGTTTATTTATTGTTCATAATACTCCTAAAGGGTATGGCATAAAGTATGTGCAATTCCTTCCATAAGATATTCTTGTAGATAATCTATATGGATGTAGTACCTAACAATAGGTAGGTACTATTTTCTTTGATCTATAATAAATAATCCCTAACTAAGGGCATTAAATATTATTATTAGGTTATGGATAAAACTAATATTAATGTCCATTGTCTATGTGGGATATTGTTGTCATCGAGAGCGAGTTCAATAAACTCCTCTGAAGTCAATATCCACAACATGTGACAAACCATTGATTTAATGAATTTTCTCCTAAGATAAACTCAAAATCACTATGGTGATGTTGTAATCTTAAATGCAATACCATAAATTGATTATTTACCTAATGGTAATCATAGAATCGATATGGTAATGCTATAATATCAAGTGCAATATTTCAAATGTTATATCTTATCATAGTTTTGGAGTATTGTAGGTATGTATAAAATTGTGTAGTCTATACAACCAAGTCATCATAAATTTTGATAAATACAAGACAAATAATCTTTATCTCAAAGACAAAGAGTAGATCTTTATAGTAGGCAAATATATTGCGGCCTAAGCACGGTCTCTGGGCTAGATAATTCACAAGTGAATTAAATGCAGCCTTTGCTTAGGACTCTACTACCTTGTATAATATCAAAATAATATGATGATATAACAATCCAAAACCTTTATTTTGGTAAAACACGGTGTAGGTAGTCATCAAGTTTCAAAGAAACATGATGTAGACCTCTCAGCAATGGGTGATTCAATCACTGCTATGGCACGGTCTCTAGGCAGAATAATTCTTAATGAATTAAACGCAGCCTTTGCCATAGGACTCCATTACCTTGTGTTTTCGTAACCAAAATAAATAAGATATTTATATTGCAATTTGAATCCTATATAGATTAATTTTTTTTTGAATGCTATAAGAAGCCATAGTTAAATTGCAACTGGGTCAACAAGCAAATTTAACTTGTATGTAGTGCAAAAAGTATGGTTTGGGGCACCAACATACCAATTCTATTATAAAAATTACAAATGTGACCATTATGTTGATGCAAAACAAGGGGTTTGGGTGCATCAACATATCCCAAAATAATTTAATGACGTCACAAATGTAATATGTATGTGGTGCGAGCGATGTTTGGGTGCACCACATATTCCCAAAATATAATAGAAAATGTCATTACATTATAATATAATTAATCAAACCACAATTATATTACAATGACAATACACAGCATGTATAGAGCAACAACAATCATACAAAATAGACTGATGTTCTTGCACAAAATAAACTAGCAAATCATATGCTAATCAACTTATACTACTGCTGAAATAAAAATAATAAAATAAATAAATAAAAAGGGCCAGCCAGGCGCGCGGCCCAGCCAGCAAGCCAGGCGCGCGCGGCCCAGCCAGGCCGGCCAGGCCCGCGGCCAAGGCGCGCGGCCAGGCACGCGGCCCAGCCAGGCGGGTGGGGGAGGCGTGTGCGGGCCGCAACCTGGGCCCGGGCCGCCAATCCGGCCCAGGTGGGCATAGCCGCCGCAACCTATATAGGAGGGAGCGGTTAGGGTTTGGGGAACCGCCCCAAACTCCAACCGCCGCCGCCGCTTTGCCTGCCCGCCGCCGCCGTCGTAAGCCAGCCGCGGGCGCCGGCCGCCGAGGCACGGGAGCTATGCGGCCCAAGGCGCGTGCGGCGGCCATCGGGGTTCGAAGCCACGGCCAGGGCGCGTGCGTCGGCCGTCGGGCCGCGGCGCGGCCAGGGCACGGGCGCTGGTCGCCGGGGGTCGGAGCGTCCATCTCTGCTAGCGTGAGGACCGACGGGGTCACTGCGCACATGACCGCCATCGTCGTTTGCAGCCGTCGCCTTTGTCCTAGGTCCGGCCGCCACGAGAGACGTGCGTGCTGCTGCTCCGGCCGCCACCGGGGACGCAGACGCGGTGCCGGTGCTAGGACCGCAAGGAGCGGAGGACGCGTGGCCGTCTTCTAGTCCACGACGCTGAAGCCAGCCAGCGAAGCATCGCCATCGCCCTCCGCTGTAGAGCGCGAGGGAGAGGGCGCCGCCACTCGGAACGCGTGGCTGCCGTTTGGCGCATGGCTGTGGACGCGAGCCACCACGGGTCTGCCAATTGCTTGACTCGAAGTGAGGGAACCATGATGGATTCAAACAACAGGTTCGTACCTTCTGTTCTTCGATTCTTGCAATGGAGACCGATTCTTTTTTTTTCTTTCATCACAGGTTCTCTGGTGATGTCTTCTCTACGATGAAATTTTCCTCGGCCTTTCCCGATCGCTACGAAGAACGACATCGTCATCGGTGAACTCGCTCAGACACTTCTATTTCTCAGCGGAGAGACTAAGTGCGTGATAACGTGTTAAAGGAAAGATCGAATGAATCGAACTGTCAAGTGTGTATTCTGTGAACGAGATCTTTACATATATATATATATACAAAGGCAGTTGCCTTGGCCGTGACTCAAAGTAAAGAGACGGTTATTCGTGTCGTAGAGGCATGTACGGTTAACATAATTAGCATGTGCTAATTATGGGAATTACAATAATTGATCACTAATTAATTAATCCTAATTAATCTCAACAGTTACAAACCTATTAAAGTAACAATTGTAGCACAAATCGTTAAGAACAATCAAATATATAGAAATCTGAATCATTTAGTACCAAAAAAATATGTTGACAGATAAATAGCAAAAAGTCTTATATTTTACCTGTTCGTCAGTCAAAAGTTAAGAAGCTACAATAGTATGCGGTTTAAAACTAATTAAATATTTTGAATATACAAGGTGCCATGCAAAATAAAAATGTGAATATGAATGAAAAATCTGTATGGATTAGCCCCTTGCAAAAAACGATATTAATAAGTTTATGATAACTTGATATGGACCCAAGGAAATATTAGTTAAATAGAAGGAAAAAAATATACAGAAAATACTAATATGTAAATTGTTGTACTCAAAATATATAAGAAAAACATATCATTTAATATAGTTATTTATTTATTAGCTATAGTTGTAATATGTAATAAATACTAACTAGTACCTATATCTCTTAAAATTCTAGCCTGTGCGAGCAAGTTGATGGACTATATAACACAATTGGTTTTATTATATAAAACAGTAATGTTCACTTTTGCACCCTGTTGCCTGTAAAACACTTGTTCTCTTTTATTAGAAACTGGCACCGTTTCGTCGTCATTCTCGTTCACAGAAAAATGCCCATTTAGTTTTTGCAAAGTAAGCCCATCCTGATTCAAAACAGTGGTAGCAAAACTAACTCTGTAAACAGAATAGTGACAGGGATAATGGCACAACCAGACATACATTTTCTGCCACAATGATAAATTCACTCGAGGTCGCAATTACAGCCATACTGAATGATACAACAAAATAGTAATACAATTTGGTACACGGATTTAAGCAACAGCAATGGTTCAAATACCTCTTCAGCCACCCTAGTAAGTTGACAGAAGTTCACAAATTGAACAGCAGAAGTTACCCAAGTAAAATCTGCAGCAGCGAAAAAGGAAATCACCATAATAGGAGCTGGCCAACACCACCTGTGTCTCTCCCATTGACGACTCTGACAGGGCAGAACACAATCATCCTAACAGATGACTTTGATCTGGGATCACCTTGCCGAAGATAGACCACCTAAGACTCGATGTTTGCATAAATGAACAAAACTAATAAGGCTCAGCTGCCGGTCCCAAAAATTGATGACGAAAGAGGATCGAATTATCAGGTTGGTTGCTCTATCAGCTCGACAATAATTCCGGCGGTCAACGAGTATACTGTCTGACTTTTTTCTTCGAAGGCTTTCATTTTTTGATAAGGAGTCTGTCTGGCTGGAAACTGTCCACCACATAGTGATTGACGTCATCCCGATGGCCTCCCCCAATCCTCTCCCCATTGTGAAGCCCCTCAATCCAGAACTTTTCTTCGTAGAACACAACCTTCACAGGGTAATCACGGGTAAGCTGGCCAAGGCACATCAGATTTGCAGTAGAGTCAGGAAGTAACAGCACATGTTCAAGCTTATTTCCACCAGGGCCGTCTATGTAACCATATCCAGTCACTAACATGGTTGACCCACCAAATCCATGGATGGCCAGTGTGGGTGGCTTGATATTCAGATGTGCTGGGTAGGACTTCAACACTGATGGGTCAAAAGTCGAGTGGTATGCTGCACCCGTGTCCATATAGAAAAGCTTGTTGCGTTGGTCATTTGATACCCGGTATCTCTTATTGCTTCGCTCGTGATCGTGAGTCTCCTGTGGAGTAGTTTCTGTTTCAGGATTCGAGCGCTTACACCGAAGTGTTCTACGCTCGCGACTGGCTGTATTTGGCTCAGGATGATGGCCCTCCAGCCTCTGCTGCTGCTGCCAGTGTTCTGATGATGTCCTGCTAGTGTGACAAAATGTAATAATAATAACTCTTGACGAAATGTTCAACAGAAACTTTGGCATAAACTGGACTATTCGGTGTTATTATTCTCGATCATAACTCAACATATAATTCTATTTTATCCATCTAATTAACGTATTTTGATTTTTTAATAACTATCTCCTTGTTTATGATTGATTTAAATAAATGTAATTTTCTTGCTAAGCATTGGCTTATGCTAAGGGCCAGTTTGGTAGAGCTTCATCTGATTCTGATTCTCTATAGAAGCTGATTCTCTGAGAGAAGTGATTCTATGGCTGAAAGTGATTCTCTTTGATTCTTTAGCATGAACTCTTAAAATCAGCATGGAGAATCACTTCACAGAATCAGGGGAAGCTACTTTTTTCAGCTCTCAGCCTCTTAGTTCATTTCAGGGAATCACTTCACAAAATCAGCAGAGAATCACTTCTCTCTGAAAAACTGTTTGGCAGAGCTCCTGCTGGATTCAGCAGAGAATCAGCTCTGGGAGCTCTGCCAAACGGGGCCTAAGTGTTGTGCAATTTTTAAAAAAGGGAGTACCGGAGCAGTTCTCCTTAGCTTATGCTATGTGTTTGATATATATGAAAATTTGTATAACCATGTCTTGTTGCATACATATGTGCATGCTCAGCAAACTGACACATACACGTCTTGTTGCATACATATGTGCATGCTCAGCAAACTGACACATACTATGTATGTTTAACTTTAGTTACTTTTTCTATATTAAAATGAGAGAGTGGGTAATTACAAGCATATAAAACGGTGAATATGGAACTGGAAGAATAATATCAAGCTACCATGACTAGTTTCATCATGAAATGTATTTTCAGACTCGTAGTGGCCCCTTTTGGAAGACGAGATTTTCTTTCTGTTCCTGCGTTTTCTATGTCAAAAATGAACTAAATCCTCAGAAATTTCTATACAATTCCCATGAAATTCCTGCGTTTCAAAGGGCCCTTACTATAACACAAATCCTGGATGGTCTTCTCTAGAAACTTTTGTCAAATATAAGATCGCTTAGCTTCGGATAAAACTAAATTTGCATCTAAATCCTCTGTCGATATATGACACAGACACATGCATATAGAGAAAATTGAACATATCGAGTCTCTGATTATTTGAACTAACAGTGCAATGTGGATCTAGATCTCGTATTTTTAACAATAGGCAAGAGGGGGGTTTGATAGAAAAACGTGTCAAAAGAATTATATCTTCAACTTAACCTGTAGGTAAAAAACACTAGTGCATCAGAAAAAATCCAAAGCCAAAAACAAGATTAATGGCGTCATGTTATATGGAATAGGTTGCATACGAACCATGGCTGCCGTGTAGATATCTTCTGCTGACAAATGCTTGTCGATGATGCGAAGTTTTTACTTAGTTCTTCTGGATTCCTTAGACTATCAGGTCTGTCGTGTGGTCTTTCAGTTTTTCACCAACTTTCTTAGGCTTCACGATCTTCTGTAAATGGAATGGCTGCTGGAATAGTAGGGTAATAATAAGGCCAAAACTTGTCATCAGCATGATGGAGCGCTCATCGAGAAACAATCTTTTAGAAAGAACTTAAGAAGAGGGAAAATTAATTCAAGATCCAAAAAAGTATTTTATATATTTAATTAATATAGTATGGTGAATAAAAGATGCTACAACTACAACCCAAATATGTATTCTTACCTGTCCAAGAAGTACTGTCCAAGACCACACATAATATATAGCGAAGGAAAACAGGAGCACGACAATGGTGCCGAATATGACAAGAAATAAATTCGAGAAAGATATTCGTTCTGCCCATCCAAAGACGTTTCTTGTTGATCTTCTGGAACAGACAAAAATGAACTAATTTCCCCATGTTTCAACAAGAGTACAAGGGCTTAACTGAGAGTGGACAAAGCACATACTTCGATATCAGCAGAGCCGATTTTGCCATCCTTGTCCAGCTGGTAATGTGATCTAAACAATTCAATCTAAGCAAACACGTCCGTTGACCAAAAACAGGGGAGAGTACAACATGGTGGGCTACACCTACAACTTTATCATGCAGATCGATCAGAAAAATCAACGTGTAATTAATCAAACGATGGTGATGCATAGATGATGACCAGATTTACAATAGGTATTACACAACGTTTTTATACAGAAAACTATAGCAGACACCTTATGAAGACATATAGTAGCAACATCTCAGAAGAAGTCTTAAACAGATTGAATCGCTAATGGAAAAAGGTAGTACTACCAATCAAAGCTACTGTACTGTACTTCGTCCTCAAATCTATGGGGAATCATAAATATATATGACTACATGAAGCGTAATCGTAATCTTGAAACTAGCAGGTTGACCATAGATATATGAAGAAACAAAAGAAGCTAATCCCAAATCTACTGCTTGCAGAAGAGATCGACTCTGTAAAACCTCCGAGCAGAAAGCAATATATATGATCTACTCTAGCAAAAACACAGAAAGGGACCTCTTTGAAGAATGAAGAATCGAGGCGTTGCCACTGTCTCAGGCTCTCGCCTCTCAAGCGACCAAGAGGCAAGCAGTGACTGGCCGGGGCGCTGGGCGAGCGGCCGGCAGCGCGCGCGGCTAGCGGTCGACCGAGAGGAGGAAGAGAAGTGGCGGCGGCTGAGGAAGGAGAAAGGGAGAGGCAGACGGCGGCTGGCTGCTCTTATAGGGCGCCGGCTAGGGCTTCCAAGGGGGCGCCGGCCATCCTAGGCGTCCGTGCCAAGGAGCGGCCACGCGGCGCGCATCGAGCGGAGGCAGGGGGAACGCGGGGCGGCGCGGCTGGCAGCAGGGCGGGGCGGGGCGGCCATTGTTCGCGTTATGAGCACGCTACCAACTGAAGAAGAAGACTCTGTCAAATATATGGCGGATGAAATGAAAAAAAAAAAAACTGAGGTCAGAAAACACCACGTGCACAGGCGACGATTGACATGGACCACCTTCGTTGCAACATGGGCCATGAAAGAAAATTAAAGCGATAAGAGACATATGAGAATACTTTACTTGCCGCGATCCATCCACATCGGGGGGTTCACGTCGCTAAAAATATATCTTGATCTAATGGTTAATCGGTTAACGGCTTAATAAATGTCTACTTTTTTCGGTACAATATTCATATTAAAGAGATTATTGTAGAGATTTCAGCGAATGCTACTGGCTGGGAGCTAGTACCAAGCACTAGCAGGGTCCAAATTACCAAATGGCCCTCTCTTATCTTGTCTGAAATCTCCTAGGATGTTAAGTTTTTTTTTTTGACGAAAGGAGTACGGTACTTCATAAGATCAATTCTGAAAATGATTATGGAGTCAGATCTAGATATGTATCCTTAGTAATTACTCTCTCCATAATCTTTTGTAGGGCGTATTTAGAGATTTCACAGTGACCAAGAAAGTCTAGGGAAGATGACTGTAGTAATTAAAGTGCATGCATGCAGTAATTATTCAACGCTACTATATCTTTTGATTGAACGCTACATGCAAAGTAGTTATTCATTTTTAAAGGAGAGTAATTGCTGAAGCTTTTGATTGGACACTGTTTGGACTCCACGAGATCTGTACCTATATGCACCTTACAAAAGATCAAAAATGAGAAATCTTCGTACGCCTTATAAAAGATTACGGAGGGAGTAACAGTTCAACATACGAGGTAAGACAATTTTTTTAAAAAAAATATATAAGAGAGTTTTGAATAAAAATTATAATAATCACAAGGGTTTTAAGTAACATGCATATACTAAATGTGTAACAACTAGCAAGGTCCAAAATTGAAATTGAAAATCCAAATTGTTATAATTATAACAACTATTAAGAGAAAATTTGTATGTAAATATTCGGTTCGTAATGTCACAATACATTCTTTTCAACAAAACCCACCATAATTTATACAATGGTTTAAACTAATGATTGAATATTGAAGCCACTCATGAAGATGGATAAAAACGATATACGCGTGGATACAAAAAAATATATAGCAGACTTAACCAGTCCATCATAACTTTCACATTACTTCTTTTTTTTTTTGAGAAAAAAATTCAGATTACTGAGTAGACCTATATCCTCTATCCTTGGCTGATTTTACTTGATGTCTTTGCAAGGATTTATTTCCTTGGTGGTTTTGAGTGATTCCTTAGTGTTTTTCGACCCTCATGGTAATTTGGGTTCAAGTAGCTCGCAAATATCCGGCAGTGGTGCATAGAAAGCAGGAGCATCTACTGTTTAAGGAGGGCTGCAGAAATCGGGACTCCTTAATAATGGCTGTTTTGTGATGTTTGGATAGAGTCTCAGGAATCGAACCGTGCCTTAGTTTTGTTCCTTGTTTGCTGCGCTCACTAGTTGGGCTGATCTTTGATTTTTCGCGATTGTGTGAGCCATATGGCTTTGGTTTGTATTATAACAATCAGTTGTTTACCATCTATGGATGGTAGAGGCTAGAACTTTGTTCCAATAAGACTAAAAAAAAAAACTTTGTTCCAATATCTAAAAAGTAGCTTGGCAGCCAACAAGAAGTACACAATACACAGGGGCAACACGATTGATTGAGAAGAAGATTATTGGAGGCATGGAAACAACATTTTTACTGCATATCACTACTATAGAATGGAATATGCGCAGCGTTGCCTAAATGGGCTCCGTGGCACACTGGCGGAGCTCAGTGGGGGCCATAGGGGGCCATGGCCCCCCCTTGGCCACCTTAATCTTCACTAAGTGAACAGTAATTTAGCACTATTTATTGCTATTTAGAGTTTAATTATATAAATTAGCCCCCCCTAATTATTTAGCCAAGCTCCGCCATTGCCGTGGCGGGCACTATTTTTGCCCGCCAAGGTTATTCAGTGGCCGGCCAGGGCAGCCGGCCACCGGAGTGCCCACTGCGGTAAAGGATTTACCGCAGCGGGCAACCTAACGCGCCCGCTGCGGTAAACCTTCATTAACCGCAGTGGGCGGCCTAAAGAGCCCGCTACGGTTAATAAATTTACTGTAGCAGGCCCTTTAGGCCGCCCGCTGTGGTTAATGCATCTTTACCGCAGCGGGCGTGTTAGGTTGCCCGCTGCGGTAATTCATTTAATAAATACGCAACAGCCTCCCCTCTTCTTTCCCACGGGCTTCTGTCTTCCAAAATCGTGGGGGGAGAGGCTTTGCCCAAAAATTTGACCAAAATATTGAATTGAGGTTTAGTTCTTTGATTTGAAGGAGGAGGACACCATAAGAGGTATATAAAGGCTTCCAATCATCTTTTCTCTTTCTTTTCCTCACTTTGGAGCCCCCCGGCCTCTAGCTAGATCTAGATCTAGATCTAGATTCATGGAGGAGAGAGAAATCTTGTATTTTTTTATTTAGATTAGATTCATCATGGATGCATAAAAGCTCTTTCTCATCGTCATTGCTCTCTCTTTTTCATTATTTTGGATGTAAATCGTTATTTATTTATAATTCTTATCTGCTTTGCGTGATTGATGTGTGTAAGGTTCGCAGGTACGTACGATGGACAGGTTGGAATGGATATACGGGATCAGTAGAGTGCTTGATCCGCGGTATCTCGCTGAAGTGAGGAAGTTTATTGCCGCTGCGAAAGCTCACTGTGAGAGATCGAAGCGGACAACAACCATATGTCTATGTTCTCACTGCAAGAACCTGAAAGCCTTCACAGACGACGACAAGGTGCAATCTCATTTGATTCGGTTTGGTTTCGTGGAGGATTACACAGTCTGGACTCATCACAGCGAGAGAGTCGATCCGAGTGGGGGTGCATCTGGAGTGAGCTCGGCATCGACGACGGTGAACCAAGATCCTAGTAGAGCGCCCGTCTCATCTTCAGCAACAGCAACGCCAGCCTGCAGCGACAATAGTGCTTGTGATTACATCACGGTGGAGGATGTACTCCAGGAGATGGCAGATGGTGCTGGAGATGGTCAGGAGACCACCGTGCAGGAACCCGAGGATGTGCAACTGTTTGAGGGTTTAGTCAATCACATCGATGAAGACGACGTTGTGTATGGTTCCCCGAAGTGGTTGAAAAATTTCAGAGAGATGAAGCAGTCAGCACTTGATCCTCTGTATAAGGACGACGATGATTGTCCGAAGGAGTGCACGGTACTCCGGTTTAACCTCCACATGTTGATGTTGAAGGCCCGACATGGTTGGTCTGACAGTAGCTTCAATGAGCTATTAAGTTACCTTGCTACCACGTACCCGACGGGTAACCAGTTTCCCGCAAATACCTATCGGGCGAAGAAGCTGATCCGACCAGTGGCGATGAACCTTAGAAAGTTCGATGTTTGCCCTAACCACTGCATCCTATATCGGGGCATGGAGTATGAGAATTTGACGAGCTGTCCGCACTGCGGTGCCAGTCGCTACAAGAGGAATGCTGGTTGTCATGTGGATTCATACGACGACGAGGCCTTGCGGGGTGGTGGTCCGAAGAAGAAGAAGGGGGCCAAGAAGAGCACTGTTGCAGCCAATCACATCTCAGCTCAGCAGGACGAGGAAGAAGAAGGTTACACGCGGAGGAGAAGTCCGACACTATCGGTGTGGTACTTACCTGTGATCGATCGCCTGCGTGCACTATTCACGAACCCAGAGGATGCCAAGCTCATGTCCTGGCATGCATCAGTTGACCGCAAGAAGGACGATGGCATGCTGCGGCACCCATCTGATGGCCAGCAGTAGAAAGATTTCGACAAGGCCTTCCCGAAATTTGGCGAAGAGCCTAGGAACATTCGGTTCGCGCTGAGTACCGACGAGATGAACCCTTTCGGTGAGCTTAGCAGCTCGCACAACACCTGTCCGGTCGTACTCACCATCTACAACCTACCTCCCCATCTGTGTCAGCGGCGCAGGTATCTTATGCTGACCATGCTTATCTCGGGACCGAGGCAACCCGGTAACGATATCGATGTTTTCCTAGAGCCGTTAATGGAGGAAATGCAGAAGCTATTTGATGTTGGGGTCTAGATGATGGATGCGTCCCGCGAAGAGAAGTTCACCCTAAAAGCCATCATCTTTGTCACCATCACCGATTACCCCGGTCTCTTCTCACTGTCGGGGTAGATCAAAGGGAAGACCGGCTACGTAATGTGCATCGACGGGACCTGCTACACTTACCTCAAGGGATCTAACAAGATGGTGTACATGAGGCATAGGCGGTTCCTTTCCAAAAAGCACAGGTATAGAAGAAGTGTTATGAATCAATTGTTCGACGATCAGGACGAGCTGCAAGGTGAAGCACTGGCGCAGACTAGTTGGGGCCCAAAGGTGTTTGAGATGGTCAAGGATATGGATCAGATCGAGTTCGGCAAGAAGAAGAAGCCACCAGAGGAGGGGACAAAGCAGACAAGGAAGTGAAAGCGGGACACGACGAAGGAAGCACCGCAAGTTGTCCCCGCTATTCCTTTCAAGAAGAGGTCAATTTTCTTCAAGTACCTGTCATACTGGAAAACACTGAAAACACCGCATGCCATCGACTGCATGCACCTCGAGAAGAACGTCTTCGAAAGCACGATCGGTGTCCTGCTAAACATCCCAGGCAAGACGAAGGATGGTCTCAAGTCACGGATGAATCTTGTCAACCAGGGCATCAGGCAGGACCTTCACCCGGGACCGCCTCAGAACGGTAAAGTCGATCTCCCAGGTGCGGCCTACAACCTAAGGCATGATGAGAAGACGGCTATGCTCAAGTTGATGAGGCGTATCAAGGTGCCGATCGGTTTCTCTTCGAACATCAAGAGCCTAGTGTCCATGAAAGACCTCACAATGATCGGTTACAACTCACACGACTGCCACGTCATGCTGACGGTGTTCCTTCCAATCATGATCAGGGCTATCCGTCTAGAGTACATGAAGATGGTGATCACTCAGATGTCATACTTCTTTAGCCGCATCACCCAGAAGGTCATCGGTAAGGCTGACCTGCCTGCCCTGAAGGAGTTCATCGCGGAGACCCTTTGCCAGCTCGAGATGTGCTTTCCCCCATCTTACTTTGATATTATGCCACACCTGATGATGCACATGGTTGATTAGATCGGGCAACTGGGCCCCGTGTACCTACACCAGATGTGGACGTACGAGCGGTTCATGTCCACCCTCAACAGATACGTCCATAACCGTGCTTACCCGGAGGGCTCTATGATCGAGGCATACACAACCGAGGAGGCCGTGAACTGGTGTATGAGGTACATAAGAGATGGGAAGGCGATTGGGCTGCCCGTCCATCAGCACGAGGGCAGAACAGCGGGGATGGGTTGCACGGGCCGAAAAGTACGCACAGATATACCATACAAAGAGGTGGAACAAGCTTATTACAGCATCCTTCATCAGTTGGTGAGCATAGAGAAATATGTTGAAAAGCACCTAGAAGAGATCCGAGCCACTCATGATGGACATCGCACGGAGGAATGGGTCCAGAACCAGCACGAGATCAGTTTCATAGACTGGATGAAAGAGCAACACGTACCCCTGGAAGAATGCTTTGATGAAGATACGGAGACCGTTAAGAAGCTTGTGCTAGGCCCATCCAGCCAAGTGACCACATGGCAAGGGTATGACGTCAAGGGGTATAGGTTCCACACGAAAGACAAGGACAAGAAGAGCGCAGCACAGAACTGTGGTGTGTGATATGAGGGCGTCGATGAGGCCACAAACATGAGGACGCAATACTATGGGTAGGTCGAAGAAATATGGGAACATGACTACGGCAAAAACGTACATGTAACCATCTTTCGATGCCACTGGGTCAACCCAAAAGCGCTTGTGGTGGACAATTATGGGCTAACCACTGTGAACCTTAAAAGTACTGGCTACAAAGATGATCAGTGGGTACTTGCAACCAATGTCGCGCAAGTAGCCTACTATATCTATCCAGAGGACACAAAGAGACACGTGATCGTGTCAGGAAAGCAGGGGATCATGGGAGCTGATGGGGTCCAGAGCCAGAACAATACTACAACTACGCAGAGCTCCAGCTTTTTACCGATTTTACAAAGAAGATCAAGGTCGTCGAGGACCGTTGCAACAAGAGCGGTACGAAGCCCTGGGCCTGCCCCGATGGTGAGAAGCGGTCCGTGAAAGCGCCTGCACCAAAATGAGATGTATGCCACATGTCTATGTAATAAAGTAGTAGACAAGTTCTGTAATACCATTCAAGACAAGTTTTGTAATAAATTTTTATTAATAACTTATTATTAATAACAAATATTAATTTATTAATAAATTTTTATTATTAACTTAATATTAATAACCAATATCTACGTACATTAACCGAAACGGGCAACATAAGCGCCCGTTGCGGTAAATATTTACCGCAGCGGGCGCTTATGTTGCCCGCTACGGTTAATGTACACCTATAAATACCATGCCACCCTCCCGAAACCGCTAAGTCTTCCGCTGCTTCCGATTTCACCCCAAAGGGCTGTCAAAAGTCGTCGCGCGCCACCGTCGCCATTGCCGGCAGCCAGCTCCCCGCTGCATCGCCGACCTCCGCGCCGCCGCGGCCCTGTCCTCCTCCTCCTCCTCCGCTCCGCCGAACCTCCACGCCGCCACGCCAATGTTCTCGTCCTCCGCGCCGCCGGGCCCCTCTCGTCGTCCTCTGCTCCGCCATGCCCCTGTCCTCCTCCTCCTCTGGGCCGCCTACCTCCACCGACCTCCGCGCCGCCGACTAAGGAGCCCGCGCGACGAGGAACTCCACCCGACCAAGGATCTCCGTGCGTCGACGAACTCCAGCGCCGAGGAACCCTAGCTCTGCCGTCTGCACCAGCACGCACGCACAAAATCCGATCTCAATCCCTCTTCTCGCGACCCTCGTCGATCCCTTTCCCCGCCTCAAGGTATGTACGGTGATCCTCCTCCCTCCTATGTCGATCTATACTATAGACCGTCGATGGATTCTCCTCCCTCTCCCCATACTCTAGATCCTCGTTGTTTCTGCTCGTGGTCGGGTCATGGCTAGGGCTAGAACTTATGTGTCGATTTGATAGGTTCCACTGACTTAATTATCATGCTCGTGCGAATTACAGATTTAACCAACAATGCTGCATTGCTATGTCTGTTGTTGCTATTTGAAGCCATCGTTGATTTCTCATAGTATTTCTATTAGAAAACACAGACTATCGACCTTTTGAAACCGAACTATTGGGAAAAAAATGGTTCCATTCAATCTCGATGCTTTATTACGGTATCTTTTCTTTTTCTTTTTGATATGTTCCCAGTACGATACACTGACAGAGGTCACCTTATTGCAGATCAATACCCATTCCACAGACAAAATCATGCAATTGATATGTTCCCAATCGCCATCACAAAGCATGGTTCTGCTAATAGTCAGGACCATTAAGTCATGGATTCCTCCATGAGACCTAATGCTTAGTGCCTTTACCTCTTTTCGTATCCAAATCCATTCTATCTTTTATTCTTTTTGGCAATAGATAGATAGAATACCTAACTCTCTGAAAACCTTGTGATTGCAATACATAGACAGGGACATTTATATGGTAGCTAGCTCAAACTAGCTCATGGGCTTATTGAATTTAGATCTGCATGATGTATGTTCACGATTAGTTCTGGTGGATGGATGGATGAATGGATGTGTTTTGATAGTCGAAGATGTACGCTTCTCCGTTTAGCCTCACCCAGTGAAATACTTTTAGTCTGCTGCTTTCAAGCAATATTTGGTATATGTCCACCAAATATTGTTTATAAGCCTATTATATGTCCACCAAGCAGTCGGAGTTGAGGAAATTGTTTATATATTTATTTGGAAATGCTTTTTAAGTTGAAATGCTGCCTATGATGTACTGTTTTTCCACTATGCAAATGCCACTACCTATGATGCCCTGTGATGGCCTGTGATGCTTCTAAACTACTACTACTACTACTACTTTTACTCTCTACTACTCTCTACTACTCTACTAGTACCACTCTACTACTCTCTACTACTACTCTACTAATACTCTACTACTGCTTGATTACTACTCTCTTCTAAACTACTACTACTACTCTACTAGTACCACTCTACTACTCCCAACTACTCTCTACTACTCCTACTTTTACTCTCTACTACTCTCTACTACTACTCTGTACTACTCTCTACTACTACTCTCTACTACTACTTTGTACTACTCTCTACTACTCTCTACTAGTGCTTGATTACTAGTCTCTTCTAAACTACTACTACTCCTCTGTACTATTTCTATGGCATTTGCATTGATGAATCTTTTTGAACTTGTAAGCTGAGGTAGTGGCAAATGCAATGATGTGACTGTGGGGATATTACCTCCGTATACCCCCATGGACCTACTTGGGCCCTTCGTCATGGACAGCCCAGCTTGAAGGCCCTGCGGCACGCGACCAGGCTGTCGCGTACGCCAGGGACTCTCACGAAGCCTTGCCCGCCAAGTAAGATCCTAGAGTTAGATCCGGATTCCTTGCCTTAAGGAACCATTTGTAATCTGTTAGGAACTGTAACCCTGCTCCCCGACTATATAAGGCGAGCAGGGACCCCCTCCAATCTGACGTCATATTCCAATCTCATAATCAATCTAGCCACCAAAACACAGGACGTAGGGTATTACAGCGACTTGCCGGCCTGAACCTATCTAAATCGCCGTGTCTCGTCCCTATGTTTACGCTTGAGCAGACGTCATGCACGCCCCCTCAATCTAATCTACTACCTTGGGCATACCCCTCGGTAGACTGCCGACCATCTTTCGTCGACAGTTGACGCGCCAGGTAGGGGGTGTGTGCTACGACACCATGGTCTGCCAAGCGGTCATCTTCCCCAGCTCCATGATCCTCCCCGAGGCTGGCACCACTTTTCAGATCGGATCTATGATCTGGATTGTCGGTGACGCCACCCTCGCCCCGGAGATCGTGGAACCCGCGCAGCTTCCTGCGTCGGATGCCTCGCCGTCCACCCAACGCGCCATCGTGCCGGCGCCCCGCACGCCAAGGTCCTTTCGCTACGATGACTTGGTCGAAGCCATCGACCGGGCCAACCGCAGGATTGCCGACTGCATCGACGTCATCGAGGCGGCTCGACTACAGCTCTTCGACCGTCATCATCGCCAGCATCGCCGTCATACGCCGTCGAGAGTCTCCAGCGCTCGCCCCGCCCGCCGCCCCAGATCAGATCTACAACCGGCGCCCCGCTCCGCTTCACGGCTCGTCAACCACGCTTCACTGACCGTCTTCATGCCCTACGGGCTCCGCAGCGCGGCATCTACCTACCAGCGCCAGACGTTGCGGCGACTCTCCGACCAGGCCCGGCTTCCCGGCTCCGACCAGGTTCCTCCGATCAGCCTGTCCGACCAGGCATCCTCGGCTCCCGTCATCGGCATGGTGACCCTTCGCGAGATCTCTGGCGACACCGTCTCGGTGACTTCCGCGTCTGGGTCCACTTCACCCACCAAGTTGGTCTCCACGCAGACGACGACCATCCTCTCCAAACGTTCGCCGACTTCTCCAAACGATCGCCGATCTCTCCAGACGTTCGCCGACCTCTCCAGACATTCGCCGACCTCTCCAAGCAGCCTGGCTGATGCTAAAGAAGCCTCAGAGTCGGGGCTGCTGTCACCTCCATACGTGTGCATGAGCGTCTGCCCTCTGCGCTATGGTGGTCAGCAGTCCTCTCGAGTGACGTCCTGCCCTCTCTGCGCGTGCATGAGCGTCTACCCTCTGCGCTACGAAGGAAAGGCTAAGCTCGGGCTGAGATTTCCGAGGCTACACGCCCAGTGCCTGTATACTTGGTCTCCAAACGGTCTCCATATGCCTAAGTCATGCCTCGATCGAACCTCTCGGAGAGTGTCCCTGTCTCTGGTACCTCCCTACGCGTGCACGAGCGTCTGCCCTCTGCGCTACGGGATGCCAGCAGTGGCTCCTTGGGGATTCCTATGACTCCTACGCTGAAAGGTCCTAGTTTGGTTTTGGTAATTGAGTGACAATTTTAGGTGGACTAATGATGTTTATGTGAGATACACAGGTGTTAAGTCCACAGGTGATCATGTATGAGCAACATATGCCATAGGGGTGAAATGGCTTGAAGGATGTTGCAATGCTCATGCATGTGATGAAGAATGAGCTTATTGCATATGTGACATGACATGTGGTCATGTGGCTAAGATGGTGAAGATCAAGGCAAGACTTGGCTTGATGGACCGGTTGCGAAGGTGAAGGGCAAGTTGGAGGCTTTGAAGCCGTTGGTACCGAGTGTCGGGAGGCTTGAGCAAAGACTTGGCGCCGAAGGACCGAAGCAATGGTGAAGAGCAAGTGATGTCAAGATCGATGAACCATGGAGGCCATGTGATGATATGAAGTGGATCATATCATTTGATGAAGAGGTTGGTGCATGTGTTGCATCAACACCGGAGGAGATGGAATGGAATGCGCAAGGCAAAGGTATAATTGTAGGGCATTTCATTTCACCGGTCATAGGTGTGTAGAGAAGTTTATGACCGGGTTTAGGATAGATGGCCGTACTATCAAGAGGAGCAAACTTGTTTGCATATCGGTCATCTAGTGCCACTTGAGCGATCTAACTTTGCGATGTTACTAGGATCGAGTGGCGTGGTGAGTGCAAGTGAAAATCCTTTGAAAAAATGATTGTGAAAATGCTAACACACATGCATGAGGTTGTATACACTTGGTGGTGTTGGCACATTTGCAAAGGAGAAGTTGTTGGAATTGATTTGGATCAACACAGAGAAGAAAATGAAGTTTTCTGAGTGTGGTCGGTAGTACCGACCAGGGTGGTCGGTAGTACCGCCCAAGGGTGCTGCGTGCAACCTTCTCTGTGTTGGGGCTGATTTGGCCTGGCGGTAGTACCGCCATAACCTCGGTACTACCGCCCGCGGTGGTACCGACCAGAGGGTCGGTGGTACCGTGGCCCTGAAGGGTTTTGCAGGCTCTCTGTGTTGAGCTGAGTTTGGCCTACCGGTAGTACCGCCATAAGGTCGGTACTACCGACCGTTGGAAGTTCCGAAGGCGAAGGAGTTCGGGGCTCTCTGTGTAGTCCCCAGTTTGGCCTACCGGTAGTACCGCCATAGGGCCGGTAGTACCGGGCTCGGTAGTACCGACTAGGGGGTCGGTAGTACCATGGTATGGAGGAGTTTTGGATGCTCTCTGTGTAGATCCAAAGTTGGCCTGTCGGTAGTACCGCCATAGGGCCGGTACTACCGACAGTCGGAGGTACCGACCAGGAGTCGGTTGTTCGTTTTAGTCAACGCGCCGTGTGTAACGGCTAGTCCTAACACTGTCGGTACTACCGCCCAGGGGGGTCGGTACTACCGACCGAAGCGCAGAAAAGGGGAAACGGCTAGTTGGCCGCTCCCCTCTATATATAGTCGTTGGGGCCGGCTTTGGGCCTGCTGGTCGGAGCACTCCAAAGCCTTGGTGGCTTGTGTGGATGTGCCTGGGAGCCCTCTAACTCGCTTGTGCTTGCTAGTGTGCGAATCTATTGCGAGTGAGCGATTCTAGTGCGTTGCTTTGAGAGATTGCATCGAGTGGCACTAGGTGTTCGTGTTGCAAGCCGGTGGTGCTTGTTACTCTTGGAGGTTGCCACCTCCTAGACGGCTTGGTGATCGAGTATCCGTCGTGAAGCCCGCGTGAAGATTGTGCGTGGCTCCGGAGAAGGATTGTGAGGGGCATTGTGCTCGCCCCGCGGGGATCGCGAAGAGCAACTCTAGTAGAGCGTGTCATTGAGTTACCCTCACTTGTGGGTGAGTTCTTGCGGTGCTCGAGTGTCGAGCTAGGTGTGGTACCTATTAGCCGCCGAACTACCAAAGTGTGTGGTCGACACAACGGGGACTAGCTTGGTGGCAACCAAGTGAACCTCGGGAGAAAAATCACCGTGTCAACTTCGTGTTCATCTTCTCGGTGGTTTGCAAACTCCATTCACCAGCTTGTATTTATTTGTTCATATACTTGTGCTAGTATAGTTGCTCTTGTAATTAGTTAGCTTGTGTAGCTTGCTAGTTACCTTCCTTGCTTGTGTAGCATAGAAGTTGATCCCATGAGTGACTAGTTGACTTGTAGTCTTGCTAGTCACATTGCTTAGTTTGTGTAGCTAAGTTGAGCTCTCTAATTTGGCTTGTGTAGCCTTGTTATTGAGCATTGCTAGTGAGCTTAGGCTTTGTGTTTTTGCTTAGTGGCATGTGTAGGAGCTCCCCGGTTGATTGAGTACTAGTTGCTTAGGTTTGTGTAACCTTGCAAGCTAGAATTGTTTAGGTGAGCCCTAGCTAGCCCGACACCTTATTTGCATTGTTTAGAATCTTTTATAAGGTGTCATAGAGTATAAGTAGAGGGGTGTAGTCTTGGCTAGACCGATAGTTTTAATTCCGCATTTGTTTCGGTTAGCCGGTGCGATTATTTTTATAAAGGACTATTCACCCCCCCTCTAGTCCGCCATCTCGACCCTTCATACGCGTATACGGGCTCCGCGCTCTACGATACGGATCATGGGATAACCCAAGGCCGAACTGTTCATTGCTTCGGCTCACGACTAAATGGCACGCGACAAGATACAAGTCGGCATCCGCTACGAGCGCCCCTGCGGCCGGCTCCGCCTTCGTCTCCAGATGCTCCATATCGGCCTCCGAAGCTCGGGGACTTCGTCAACTGCAGTCATTCTTCGCCGCTGGTTTTTCTCCATACTTATTTGTACATCATCATGTACTACCGTTCTCCATATTTATTTTTCAGGGACATGGTTCGGTCAACGAGCTTCTTACGCTCGGGGACTGGATCACTCGGGAAGATCATCGCCGACCAGGTTCATCGACCTGGCCTTCCCTCGTCGCCGACCAGGCTTGGGGACTTCGCCTTCGCTCGTCGCCGACCAGTCTCGGGGACTTCGCCTTCGCTCGTCGCCGACCAGGCTCGGGGACTTCACCTTCGCTCGTCGCCGACCAGGCTCTTCGCCTTCGCTCATCGCCGACCAGGCTCGGGGGACTTCGCCTTCGCTCGTCGCCGACCAGGCTCGGGGACTTCGCCTTCGCTTGTCACCGATCAGGCTCGGGGACTTCGCCTTCGCTCGTCGCCGACCAGGTTCTTCGCCTTCACTCGTCGCCGACCAGGCTCGGGGGACTTCGCCTTCGCTCGTCGCCGACCAGGCTCGGGGACTTCGCCTTCGCTCATCGCCGACCAGGCTCTTCGCCTTCGCTCGTCGCCGACCAAGCTCGGGGACTTCGCCTTTGCTCGTCGCCGATCATGCTCGAGGACTTCGCCTTCGCTTGTCGCCGACCAGGCTCGGGGACTTCGCCTTCGCTCATCGCCGACCAGGTTCTTCGCCTTCACTCGTCGCCGACCAAGCTCGGGGACTTCGCCTTCGCTCGTCGCCGATCAGGCTCGAGGACTTCGCCTTCGCTCGTCGCTGACCAGGCTCGGGGGACTTCGCCTTCACTCGTCGCCGACCAGGCTCGGAGACTTCGCCTTCGCTCGTCGCTGACCAGGCTCTCCGCCTTCGCTCATCGCCGACCAGGCTCATTGGCCTGGCCTTTGCTCGTCGCCGCCTTCGCTCGTCACCGCCTTCGCTCATCGCTGCCTTCGCTCGTCGCTGCCTTCGCTCGTCGCCGCCTTCACTCCTCGCCGCCTTCGCTTATCATCGTCTTCGCTCATCGCTGCCTTCATTCCTTGCTGCCTTCGCTCGTCGCCGACCAGGCTCGTTGGCCTGGCTTTCACTCGTCGCCGTCTTCGCTCGTCGCCGCCTTCGCTCATCGCCGCCTTCGCTCGTCGCCACCTTCGCTCATCGCTGCCTTCGCTTATCGTGGCCTTTGCTCGTCGCCGCCTTCGCTCGTCACCGCCTTCGCTCATCGCTGCCTTCGCTCGTAGCCACCTTCACTCCTCGCCGCCTTCGCTTATCATCGCCTTCGCTCGTCGCTGTCGTCATTCCTCGCCGCCTTCGCTCATCGCCGACCAGGCTCATTGGCCTGGCTTTCACTCGTCGCCGTCTTCGCTCGTCGCCGCCTTCGCTCATCGCCGCCTTCGCTCGTCGCCACCTTCGCTCGTTGCTGTCTTCGCTTATCATCGCCTTTGCTCATCGCCGCCTTCGCTCATCACCGCCTTCGCTCATCGCTGCCTTCGCTCGTCGCCGCCTTCACTCCTCGCCGCCTTCGCTCGTCACCGCCTTCGCTCATCGCTGCCTTCGCTCATCGCCGCCTTCACTCGTCGCCGCCTTCGCTCATCGCCGATCAGGTTCATTGACCTGGCCTTCGCTTGTTGCCAACCAGGGTCATCGACCTAGCCTTCGCTCGTTGCCAACCAGGCTCGTTGGCCTAGCCGTCCCTCATCGCCGGTGTGCATCAAGTCGCTCCATGCTGTTCGGATCAGGGTGCTGGTTTTGGACAGCTCATCGGGGCACTTGCTAAATGCTCTACAAGCTCGGCACCACGTGTCTTCAACACCTACTACCAAGCTCAAGGACTAAGTGGATACACTTCACCTTGCGGTGAATGTATTTTCTTTTTCTCTGACAATTTAAGGATGCTCCATCAAAGTGGACTTGCACAGACTTCTACTAGGACCTCGTTGTCCCTTATAGTCTTGCAAGCTCCAAGTGGATACACTTCACCAGAAGAAAGCTCTTTAAATTTTTTCTTGAGCACCTTACATCCTTCTGGCGAGCCTTACTTGGCCGATATCGACTTCGCCTGCTCGGACATGCTCAAGACGGCATCGCCAAAGGATACAAAGTGCTCGGGGACTAGCTGTGGGGATATTACCTCTGTATACCCCCATGGACCTACTTGGGCCCTTCGTCAAGGACAACCCAGCTCGAAGGCCCTGCGGCACGCGACCAGGCTGTCGCGTTCACCAAGGACTCTCACAAAGCCTTGCCCGCCAAGGAAGATCCTAGAGTTAGATCCGGATTCCTTGCCTTAAGGAACCGTTTGTAATCTGTTAGGAACTGTAACCCTGCTCCCCGACTATATAAGGCGAGCACGGACCCCCTCCAATCTGACGTCATATTCCAATCTCATAATCAATCCAGCCACTAAAACACAGGACGTAGGGTATTACGGCGACTTGCCGGCCTGAACCTATCTAAATCGTCGTGTCTCGTCCCTGTGTTTACGCTTGAGCAGACGTCACGCATGCCCCCTCAATCTAATCTACTACCTTGGGCATACCCCTCGGTAGACTGCCGACCATCTTTCGTCGACAGTGACCCCTTCTATGCTGAGGCAGCGGCGATGATGATCGAATTGCACCCCTACTTGTAAGATGCTAGACTTGGATGGCTTGTATATAACATATACAAGAAACCAGTTTAGAAGCGACGTGATGACAACAGGGAAAATCTGAGCCAACTACTTATATGATTCTTTTTTGTATTCATAAGCTTGTTACTCATCTTACATACTTCTGTCTATATATACAACTAAAATAGATGCTATGTAAATAGCTTTCAAATGGCGGAGGACCCGTTCGGCGAATGGAGGGACCCTACCCCTAGCTCCTCTTCAACTAGGTACGCGAGCGGGGCGTCCGTGACCCCACCACCAAAGAAGCGTCATACAGAGGACGACAATGATCCGACCTATGAACCGGGAGCAGACGAAGCCCACAGTGCACGGTCTCAGCACCAGGATACCGAATCGGCAAGGGTCGAGGTACTTGCAGCAACACGAGGGCTTTTTCACCTTTTCAATGAAGTGTGTGTAAAACTAAATGCGAGTACCTCTCCTCAATAGATCCCGATTGTGCCTCGTCAGTTGGAGTTCAGGGAGAAAGAAGAGGTCAGGGAGGAAGAAGCCCCCGCTCCCTCCACGACAACCTCTTCAGTGAAATCTAAGAGTAAGAAGAGGAGGGGGGAACATGGGAGGCACTGGAGGGAGTTGAACGACGAGGTCCACGTGGTCCTTGAGGTGGGGCCAGAGGGAAATCCGTTGAGGCCACATGAGGTTATTTCTAAGTTTAGCAACCAAGTGGCCTGTATAGTCAAGGAGAAGGTGTTGATCACTTGGCGGAGCTAGCACGCTGTCCTGGTTGACATCAAGGGACATGTCTGGGGTGAGGTGACCAGGAAATTCTCTTATCCCGACGGCGCTGACATGGAGAAGTGCATGGAGTGGGCCATGCACGTGGCATCTTGTGCCCTTCGCAACTTCAAGTCCATGCTAACCAAGGAATTCCTGAAGAAGGAGAAGTCACCCTTAGAGAAATACACTATGATAAAGGCACTTATATGGGAAGAATTCTGCCGAATGAGAACGACCCCTGAAGCTGAGGCAAAGAGCTGCAAGTTCAGCGCGCTGGCGAAGAAGAACAAGCATCCCCATCACTTGGGCATGACTGGCTTTGCTGGTCATAGGCCCCGGTGGCGGGTAGAAGAACAGGCTAGACAGGCGGCCGGGCTTCCCGATCCGTACGAAGGCGTCGATCCCAGGACAAAGGACTTCATGTATGCTCGCATTCTGAAGAAGCTTAGGCCAGGAGCGACCAAGTTCAACGAGCCCCACTTCGAGGAGTTGGAGAAGGCTGTCATCCACACCGCCAAATCTAAGGATAGCATCGAGGTCCACAGAGGCCATGACTTGCTGATCGAGGTCCTTGGAAACCCCGAGCACCGTGGCCACGTTCATGGAGTGCAGTCGAAGATGAGCTGGAAGTTGATCGACTCATGGTAATCCGACGCTGCCACGTACAAGTCGAGGATGAGGTACAAGGAAGCATTATTTAAGAAAGGATACGAAGAAGGCATGTCCGAAATGATTAGCTGCTCGATAAAGGAAGCCTTCACAAGCAATGCCCCCGAGATGGTGGCGATGAGGTCACAGATGTTTTGCCTAGCTGGCCTGCCCGCGCCTCAAGTTCAACAAGCACAGATTGTGCCGAGGATCGAGGATCGCCCAAGGCACTCGAACGAGGACATCTAGGAAGGCAAGCACGTTCAACTCTTGATCCTGTTCGGAAGGTCCAAGAAGATGCATGTGGGCGAGGGATATTTACATCTAGCCCATGAAATCACAGACTTCAGCCGACATGAGATCCCTAAAAACTATGTCATTGTGACCCCGCTCTGGAATGTGCCAGATCAAGAAGAATATGAGTTGGACCATCCGAACATACAACGGGTTAGGTATCTTGGACGTGCGATTGGTTTTGAAGTCCTGTGGAATCAGGAAGACATTGAGATCATTCCACCGACACCAACTCTGACGCCGACACCTGGATCACAGCCATCAACTACCAGATCTTATCCCCCGGAAGATCCGGATGACGGTGGCGATGATGATGAAGGCAATGGCAGGGACAAGGGCAATGACAAGGGACAAGGCGATGGCGATGGCAGGGACAAGAGCAAGGGACAAGGCGATGGCGATGGCGATGGCGGGGAAGAGGAGAAGGGACAAGGTGATGGCGATGGCGGGGAAAAGGAGAAGGGATAAGGCGATGGCGGGGACAAGGACATGGGCACAATCTCTCCCCCTCCTCCAAACAGTCCGCCAGTGGGCCCAACCGATGAGGCGGGAAGTTCAGAGGCACCTAAGGGGCAACAGAGCACGAGCGAACGACCGGGAGGAACGGAGGAGGCACCGGGGACGAAGACACCTCCTGCTACAGCAAGCCTACCGGGAGGTTCCAAGATGAGCACAAGCCAATGTCCTCCCCCGCCGAGGAAGGATCCAGGCAAGCGCGCCACACCGCTTCCGTACATGCTCACCTTCGAAAGGTATGGTACCGTCGAGCGTAATATTCTGTTAACATTTCTATCCCATAAAATGCTACTAACATTTCTATCCCTGTTTTTCCAGGCCTGATACTAGCCATCATCTATTTCCCGAGGCGGAAGACTGCCCTGGCCACTACGAGCGTGGAAAGTTCTTGATTCTTAAGTCTTAGCTCATCGACGAGGAAAAGTGGGATACAAGGAGGTTCCATCTGTGGTATATGGAAGCGGCAAAAACCGGGACGTCAAGTTTCACCGTCAAGATTCCCCCAGAGTACTTCCACTTGCCCGGTGGCGATGATATTTGACTCCCCGTGGACTTCAACGACATGTATAATCTATTGCGGGAAGAAGACCTTGACATCGTCCAAATCACCTTATTCTCTCTGTAAGCGATGATTGCGACTTTCACAGATCTCTGCATTCGCATTTTCCACAACTCTATACTCATTATGCCACGATGACTTGTCCGTGCAGGATGACGGTCACTGTAAGCAACCAAAAGAAACATCCTATTCTCTACCTCTCTCCAATGCGTATTGCTGAGAGAGTAATCAAGGGTTACAAGATAAAGGATCTAGAGTTGATAGCACGGCAGAGAGAGAAGAAATATGAAGAAAATATGAAAGAGGAGAAGAAGAAATTGTCAATGTACATACTAGAAGTCATGAAGAAACTCAACCCGGATGGGCCGAACTATATCATGACTGCCTACCACTTTGGGTAAGTCGTAAACATGTACGTAGAGCTAAGTGGCTAGGATCATGCCTTCTCATCATCGTAACCTGTATTTTGTTTCGATGGTGTAGACAGGGCCTCGTCGGTGGCCACTGGGTCGCATTTATCATCTATCCTCAGGATGGCAGGGCATGCGTATTTGACTCGTTGAGTGTACCAAACAAACAAGGGTATAAGGCCTTCGAAGATTGCTTGAAAAAGTAAGTCACCAAGCTTTTTGATCATTTACGGTTATCGTACATATTCAAATTGTTGCTAACACTAGTGCATTTCGTACAACGCTTATAAGGCGCATCTGAAGGAGCCCAAATGCTGGGATCGAAGAACTAAAAAGTTTAAGAAGAAGCATAAGTACCACCTCAAAATCTGATGTGATTTTCCAGTACGTATTTCGAAGGTTCAATCATGTTTTTCGTACATATGTGTTCTAATGCTTGTGTATCGATCGTGCAGTGCGCCAAACAACCTCTGGGATCAAAGTCATGTGGCCTGTACACCTATGAGTACCCGAGGGAGTGCAAGAAGTACACCAACAGCTGGAAGAAGCTCAAGGAAGGAGTCAAATGTTGGGCAGAGATGCAAACGCCCGACTTGCTTTCAAACAAGTCAAGGCAGACATATGTAAGTTTGTCCTAGAGAAATGCGTGCTCCAAGGGGAACCATTCTTCGATGATGAGGCTGACCTGGCGGTGTTACTTGAGTACGAGAAGCTCAGGAAATGGAACACCATGCTCCGTTCGAGGGATTACGCCCACCCCATAGAACTTTAAAATGTAAATTTGACGGTTTCATATGTGTATGGATGATGACAAGAACAACTAAGTGAATGTGCATATTATGTCGTGTCTTATGTATGGATATTTTATATATGTATATATATGTCTCTATTTGTTTTTTATATGAAATCTGTTTGTTTCTTATATGAAATCTGAAATGATTTGAATTCAAATTCTAGAACTGTTTTCAGGCTAAATTATTTTTTTAATCAAAAATAATTAACCGTGGTGGGCAACTTAAGAAGCCCGCCAAGGTTAATAGCACCAACCGCAGCGGGCAGTCTAACGCGCCCGCTGCGGTAAACCTATTTACCGCAACGGGCATCATAAGGGCCTGCTGCGGTTAATTTCATTAACCGCAGCGGGCTACTTATGTTGCCCGCTGTGGTAAATCGGTTTACCGCAGTGGGCAAACACTAGTAGAGAACAGACCTTTGATCCACATCGGGTTTGAGCTTTACTCCCGGTATTTTTTGTGTTCGGGACTAAAGAAGGCTTTAGTCCCGGTTCTAGATACCAACCGGTACTAAAGTCTCCTGCCCAACGACTACTGACATGTGCCGTTGTAGCAGGGGACTTTTAGTCCCGGGCCGGCTTACCAACCGGGACTAAAAGTCAGTCTTTAGTTTGTGTTCACATTTTGTTTTCCTTACTCGACCCTTATAGTTAATGAGTTATGCATTCGTATGCGTGTAAACATGCAGCAATCACTGGATCTTGATGACCATCGATATGTCCCGGAGTCACTTAAGGATCTTCGACTCTATGAGAAAAAACCTGGGACAGTACCAAACAATGATAGACATCATCCAGAGATAATCTAATTTCGGTCTTCCACAACTCTCTCTCTCTCTATATATATATGTATATAGATACCTGCTCTCTCATAACTCCGGAATGATTGTTTTGTGTATTTGGGGCAGTGTTTGGGAACAATTCGTTAAAAGCCACCGTCCCGATTGTAAAGCGCCACTAAATGTAGTTCCAGTTGAAGTAAGTAGTAGCTTGCTATATGTAGTTTTCCAACAACTTTATTAATCATGGTTCAAATCACTGGATGATGAGAGCATTCTTTTCTTGTAAAGTGGTGTTTGGTGCAGAAGTCGGGGAACAATCTATGTGGATACTATGTTTGTGAGTTCCTCATGTCGTACTCAAATAGAACTCCTGAAGAGATGCTCAAAGTAAGTTTCACAATTTATTTCAATCAGTTGTTGGTATATATGACTAATCATGTGTATATTAATACTTTTTTCTCTTAATTTGAATCAAATTGAAGACTGAATGGTTGAGGCAAAGGGTTCTGCTCCCGGACAAGATCAAAGCCGTCCAAGAGACAATAGCAGGATTTATTAATGACCAAGTCCTAAATCCTAGTGGAGACCACTACTACGACGGCATATAAGATCTTCGGCAAACTAAGGAAAGACAATATATATAGATACGCATGTATAGTTCAAGAGACAATGTATATATTGTGTACAATATGTGTATATCCTTGCATGCATATAATATATATAGTTTCATATTATGCTTATGTTATTTACATATGCTCAAAACAAATACGTGTATACATATATCATTAGCGTAGAATGCGTATTTGAATACCTATTTTAAAAATAAAATGAAATATGCATTAATAATAAGCTGAAATGAAGAAATAAAATACAGGGACCTTTAGTCCCGGTCCGTAATACGAACCGGGACTAAAGGTGCCTGCCCCGTGGCTCGGCTGGGTGCCCTTTTAGTCCCGGTTCGTGCAGTTCAAGAACCGGGACTAAAGGGTGGACCTTTAGTCCCGCATTCTTGTTCCCGGTTGGGAAACCGGGAGCAAAGGGGTTTCCCAACCGGGAATAAAAGCCCTCCATGTACTAATGAAAGGCGCCCGCTGCGGTGGTGGCCATGATTAACCGTGGTCTTGCCTTCGCAGCGGGCGCCTTTGCCCGCTGCGGTAAAGTTTTGTGTAGTAGTGTATGCAAAATGGAGTTCGAATACATAGAGAATCATATACTCTATGTTTTTCCAATTACATAGTTATTACTTAAAGTAAAAATAGTATGTCTAGACTTATATTCTGAAGGACCGGAAAAGGCGACCAGAAGAGGGGTGAATGGGAGCCTCAAATTTCTTTTCAGAAATAAATAGCCTCTGTCCCAAATTCAAGCCCCAAAAGCAAAGCCAACCTACGCAATATCCACGACCCTATAGAAAGGGTGGATGCTCCCAAGGAACACAGCAGGACACTACGAAAGTCAGGGAACCCAACACAAAAGCCGAAATGCAAATTCGAAGCCGGACGAGCAAGCTACGGACAAAACAGCGCAGTTCCAGGACCATCGCACGCTGGCAGCGTCCGATGCCAGGTCGTCGGACGCGTCCGATGCTAACTGGACCTCTCTGGAACCTTACTGCATAGGCATCGGATGCATGAACAGTGATTCTTCAGCGTCCGATGCCCCTTAAAAACACAGCACTGTACAGACACCCAACGGAGCGTCCGATGCCTGAAGGTTAGCATCCAATGCTATGAACAGCAGCGTCCGATGCCCCCGATGTAGAGCTGTTCTTCCACCGACTCGACCCGATCTCCGACAAATTGAAAGCACTTGGGCTCAAACTTTGTGTGAGGGATCACAAGCAAGTTAGTGAGCTACTCCTAAGAGATCATGGCTCGAACCTAACTGCAAATCGGTGAATCGAAGAAATTCGGTGGAAAGAGGAAAAACGAGATCCAAAAAGAAATTCGCCCGATCTGCGTGTTCGTGAGGAATTAGAGAAACTCTTTATGTGGAAAGATGACTCTCACGAAGCAGCACAAGATGGTTCAAACATATTTTCAATCCATCCCTTGAAACGAAAGATCTCACGAAAGAGTCAAAGGGAGAAAACGAAGATCGCGAAGAACAAAACGCGAACACAAAGATTTCAGCCAAAATCCCCAACAAGGAGACAAGGAGATTACAGTCTCCTTTCCTAAAATCAAAATACACAGAGGAATGATTGCCGTCTCTATGGATCTCTACAACAGCTACAGAGAGAGAAGCCCTAACAGATGAAGTCTGCTGGAAATGAACAACTGGAGATATAAAGTGGGATGAGGGGTGTCATCCCTTATTTATAGCCTATTACACAATACACCTTCTACCCCTAGATACAAGAGCAAACTAGCTAGCCCTAGGGGCATTCTAGTCCAACTCTGTCAGGATCCTCATTGACGGTCACGTGCTTTCCTCATTGGTCGCTTCGCCACAACGCAAGCTCCCTGATGCCGCCACGTGCCGTCCCGACGACCACCGCGCCTTCTCACCGCTAGCTTCGCCTCGACGGAAGCCTCGCGGTGCCGCAACATGTCGTCCCATTCCGCATAGGAACCTCCGCCGGGTTTTGAGGCCCAAACCGGCAAACCCGCCATCCTGAGTTTTGAGGTCCAAACTCAGAAACCGGCCACCCCAGGTTTTGCGGCCCAAACCTGGAAATCGTCGGCGGTGGTTTTTCGAGGCTCTACCACCAAACCCGTGCCGTAGACGGAGCGTGGGTCTCACGCCCCATTGCCGACACCAATGTCGACGCATGTCCAGCCTCCGCCAAGCACGACGCCTTCACCTTCCTCCTTGACTCGACTTACGGCACTCGCATCTCCCATGCAAGCCCGTGTCCCGCCTCTGCCAAGTGCCACGATGCCATCACCTTCCGTCTTGACTTGACCGATGCCGCTGACATCCCCATGTACTCTTGCTTGTTGCCGTCAAGTGCCAGCTACCGAAACTGGTCCTCCGGCCCTCCGGTCCATCGGTCCAAGCCTCATGTCCGCCCTTCGCCACTCCCGGTCCATTGGCACGACACGTCTCTACTTGAGCTTCACCTCGCCATCGACCATTGCCTCCGAGCTCCACACCTGCACACCAACATAGCCAAGAGACATGTTGCCCACTCACGCCAACCCGTGAGCCTATTGATCAATCACTCATCACAACAGGTCGAACCACAAGGGCACATATCAACCTTGTGTTCGCAATCTCCCCCTTGATGAGTGCATTGTCAACACAACACACAAACACTGAATCAAAAGAAAAACAGAGAAGAAAGAAAAGAGAGGCGCTCATTCAAATGCCCGAAAACCGAAGAAAAGCCAAAGAGGGCAATTTGAAATAAGCAAAGCTTGGTCCCCAAAGACATGGTCAACGGCTCAACGCAACCAAGCAAAAGATCGGAGCAAAACCCAAAACGGAGTGAAAACTCGATCAAAAGAGCAAAGACTTGGTTCCCAAAGACATGGGCAACGGCTCGACACAACCAAGTCAAAAACGAGCTAGTCCTCAAGAAGAGGCAGAAAAGGGCTCAACACCACTAGCTCAAAGCTCAAAGCACCGAAACTGCTAGTCCCTCAAGAAAGAGGCAAAACGGCTCAACACGACTAGCAAGCAGTAGAAAAAAAAATTGCTACTCCCCCTGAAAGAAAGCCTAGACTCAAAAGCTATGCACAAGCTCTCAACAACAATTGCTCACGACACTAATTGAAACACAAAAGAGCAGACTCCCGCTTGCTACAAGACTCCCCCTTGTTGCAAGAAAATGTGCATGCCAACAAATCTCCCCCTTGTTGACCCAAAATGTGTGTGTGATTCTCTTCCCCAAAAACCTCAACCAAGTGAAGTGTTTGTGATTCTCTCCCCCTTGTTGACAAATGCACAACACAAGACATCAACCAAATGCACATGAGAGTGTATCGGAGCTAAAAATGCCATAAGAGAGAGAAACATGGCATCAGAGTCTAAAGCTATACATGCATGAAATGCACAATGCAATAGCTTCAAGTGTATAGCAATTAGAGTGAAAAGATGCTCTAAAGGGTGCTGCCCTGAAAGTGTAGCAATCATACACAAATGCTAGCAAAGGCTCAAACTGATCAAATGAACACAAAATATGAACAATTAAGCATATTGAGCAGTTTTAAACCATTCAAAAAAAAGTTCACCACTAAAATAGCAGTAAGCATGAATAGACAAGAAATCATACAAGTGCTAACTCAAGTATGAAAGGTGAACTACCCCTAGCAAAGTTCAATCATCATGCCATAGAATGAAGCATAGACTTGTGTTATTATAAAAAATTATCAGAATTTGCAGCGGATTAACACAAGTTCAAATTTAAAGCATGTGATTGTGAGAGGTTGAAAGCATTGTCATTGCCTAACTTTCCAACCGGACGAAGCCTATGCAAGAAAAGCAATCGGAAGCTTAAAGCACCGGTTTTGGTCTTACACTACACTGCTCAAGTTCAACTCAAATGTGCAATGAGAAGCAGTCTCGATACAATGATGTGCTGACAAATGCGATCCCATCTCGATCTTTTCATTTCACTAATCTTGGATCAAATTTTAAGCACAAGTTCATAATGGTCAATCCAAGAAAGTGAATGACTCAGTGCAAGAGACATAGCAACCTAGCATACAAAAGATAGCTCAAGTGATCTCAACACATCCTACCCATGCTAGTTGCCAATCTCAATGGTGAACAAATTATATGTTTCATAGTTGATTAGACAAGTTCACCATTTGCAAAGATAGCTTAGCTCATAATATGTATCAAGTGATCAAAAAGAGCCTAAGCTGTAAGTATCACCATGTACTAACAAGGCATACAAAATAGAGCATAATCTCATTCTCATTGCTATAAACATGAAGCTCTAAAACGCACTAAAATACATGATGAAATGCATGCAAATGCAACTATGATACACAAAGCCAAACAAAAGCTAAACTAAAACTATTAGAGCAATATGTACATCAGTCAAAACTCCCCTCAACTAAAAAGGAAAGCAAACACCAAGCTCACCTCTCAACCTAGCAAAAGTTGAGAGATCCAAAGGCTTAGTGAAAATGTCTGCAAGCTGATTGTGGGTGTCTACATGCTGCAAGTCGATGTCGCCCTTCTCGTAGTGATCACGAAGAAAGTGAAAGCGAACATCAATGTGTTTGGTCTTGGAGTGAAGGACTGGTTCTTTGCTACACAATGGCACTCGTGCTATCACAAAGCAAAGGGACCCTGGCATAATCTAGACCAAAATCACGCAAAGTAGCAACCATCTACAACAGCTGCGAGCTATAGGACGCGGCAGCAACATACTCGGCCTCGGTGGTAGACTGGGCTACGCTAGACTGCTTGCGGGAGGACCAAGACACAAGAGAAGAGCCAAGAAACTGACAAGTCCCAGAAGTAGACTTCTGCTCAAGCTGACAGCCGGCAAAATCCGCATCGGAATAACCACAAAGCGAGAGGGTCGAAGAAGAAGAGTACCAAAGCTCGAACTCAGGATTGTATCAGAGGTACCTCATGATGTGCTTGACCGTCTGCTTGTGTGAAGTCCGAGGGGACGCCTGAAAGTGAGCGCACAGACACACTGTGAAGTGTATGTCTGGCCTCGTCGCCGTCAAGTACAGGAGAGAGCCAATCGTGCTCCTGTACTCCTTCTGGTCCACGGGCTCTCCGTTCTCGTCTGCATCCATCGCAATCGTCATCGCCATGGGTGTTGTGAGAGGCTTGGCCTCGCCCATGTCGAACTTCTTCAGGACATCCTTCATGTACTTACCTTGATGCACGAACATCCCATCCCGGGTTTGCTTGATTTGCAACCCGAGGAAGAAGGTCAACTCACCCATCATGCTCATCTTGAACTCCCTGCTCATAAGATCTGCAAACTTGGCAACAAGTGCATGAGAAGAGCCACCAAAGATGATATCATCCACATAAATCTAAACTAAAAGGGTGTCATTTCCTTGCTTGAGGAGAAACAAAGTTTTGTCAACTGTCCCCATTTTAAAACCATTAGAGAGCAAAAAGGCTTTCAAACGCTCATACCACGCTCTAGGGGCTTATTTCAAACCATACAAAGCTTTCTGGAGTTTGTACACATGGTTTGGAAACTTGGGACTCTCGAAACCTGTAGGTTGCCTAACATAGACCTCTTCCTCTATACAGCCATTTAGGAAGGCACTCTTGACATCCATTTGGTAAAGTTTGAACCCTTTTGAAGTGGCAAAAGCTAAAAGGATCCGTATGGCCTCTAAACGAGCTACATGGGCAAAAGTCTCCTCATAATCAATTCCCTCCTTTTGACAAAAGCCTTGGGCAACTAACCTAGCCTTGTTCCTCACTACCATCCCATCCTCACCCTGTTTGTTCTTGAAAACCCACTTGGTACCTATAGGGTGGCAATCTGGTGGAGGTGGAACTAGTGCCCAGACATGGTTTCGCTCAAAGTTCTCTAACTTCTGATGCATGGCATTGACCCATTTAGGATCAGAAAGTGTGTGTCCAACATCCTTGGGCTCAAAAGAAGCATCAAATGCAGAATGAGCAAAGTGAGAGATCTCATACGAGCGCGACCGCGTGACTCGCTGGTCGATACCACCGATCATCTGCTGTGGAGGGTGGATCTGCTGAATGCTTTGGGGCGCCTGCCTCGCTGAAGTCGCCTCCCTCTCGCCAGATGCTGTCGCTCCCTCAGGTGCAGCTCGTGCTTGCTTTAGAGGTGGCTCAAATGAACCCAAGTAGTGGAAGTAGAGGGATTGGGTCCATGAGTCGATGTCGTCGTTGCATTGTCGACGGGGGCAGCCGGTGGAGTCGGCTCAGGATCATCCCAATCGGCATTCTCCTGCTCCTCCTTCACAAAGATCGTCTCTCCCAGCTCCTGTTCTCCTGCAAGCTCAAAAGCAGAAGACACACAAGGAATAGTCTCATCGAATGTGACCTCACAGGTCTCCACTATACGGTTAGTTTCAAGATTTAGCACACGGTAAGCCCTCGAATGAAGAGCATAACTAAGAAAAATACCATCAGCAGACCTGGATTCAAACTTATCGAGATTACCTTGCTTCAGGATAAAGCACTTGCACCCAAACACCCTAAAGTGACTTACCTTGGGTACCCGTCCAAATCGCAACTCATAAGAAGTCTTTTTCATGAAAGCCCGAAGAAAGATGCGATTTGAAACATGGCAAGTGGTGTTGATTGCTTCGGCCCAAAAACGCCTAGGAGTCCTATGCTCATCGAGCATCATCCTGTCCATCTCAACAAGGGTCCGATTCTTGCGCTCAACAACACCGTTCTGCTGGGGAACATTGGGAGAGGAAAACTGATGCTCAAGACCCAAAGAAGCACAGAAGGTGTCAAACTGGGAATTGTCAAATTGTGTACCATTGTCACTGCGTATAGCTCTAATGGTATCCGGGGAAAACTCAGTTTTCAACCTCAAAATTAAATTTTGAGCATGCGAAAAAGCCTCATCCTTGCCCTCCATAAAGAACACCCAAGAGTACATTAAAAAGTCGTCCACGATCACTAGAACGTACCACTTCCCACCCGCCGAGCAGACCCGAGCTGGACCAACAGTGTCCATGTGTAAGAGCTCGCCGGGTCGCTTAGTCATCACCTGATTCACAGGTGGGTGAGAGGCGGCAACCATCTTCCCGTGGCGACAAGGGTCACAAACAAGGTTTTTCTGAAATTTTAGCTTGGGCAATCCTCGGATTAGGCCAAGTGAACTAAGCCTTGCAAGCAAGTCAAAGTTCAAATGTCCAAGTCTCCTATGCCACTTCCACAAATCAGAAGGACCTACCACCAAACACCGAGAAGAGCCGAAAGAGCGAGAAAAATTGGCTCGAAAGACACGGCCAAAAGGGACAATCCAACAAACAAGATCACCTCGAGAATGAAGAACTCTGCACAAGCCAGTCTTAAAGCGCACTTCAAAGTCGTCCACAAGGAGTTGCGAAACCGAAAGCAGATTGAAATGCAGATTCGAAACCAAAGCAACATCCTTGAGGACAACATTCTCATTAAGTCGGACTGACCCACGAGAAACAACCTTACCTTTGCGGTTATCCCCGAATGTGATATATTCCTTGTGAGGCACGGGGTCGAGGCTGGAGAACCATCTAGAACTTCCGGTCATGTGGCGCGAACATCCGGAGTCAATGAGCCACGTGTTCTCCAACCCGAGTTCCTGCATCAATAGAAAGGCAGGGAATGAGCAAATGACACAACACTAAGGTTAGTAAACTGTGAAGGATACCAGTGTTGTGTCATCAGCCCAGAAAAGGTGTTGGGAAAAACACCAAACTGTCCTCGTTCCATGGGGGAATAGCGATCACTAGAAGACTTAAACTGTGGTCCGTTATGGAACAGAAAGCCTCCTACCATACCTCGTCCCATCTGGGGGTAGCGACCACCATGCTGCTGAAAACGTGGTCCGCTATGGGACGGTGCAGCAAAGCCACTTACACGAGGCTCACAGCGGTATGGAGCATGATCGGAACCACGCTGGGCACGACCACCACTCCGTGGTCTAGCTGCCTGGGGCCTAGCAACCTGAGGAGGTGCACCTCTAGGCCTAGCCCTCTGCCTCTGAACACCCTGATCATGTACACCATGGGAAGGGTGGTACATGGCCTGGTTGTTCAGCTCAAACTCTCTCCGAGCATCTCTCTTTCTCCGGAAGCAAAACTCAGCTAGGTGACCCTCACGGTGGCAGTACTCGCACTGAAACCTCACCTCTTTCCTAGGTTGTTGGTTTGCTCTCTTGCGGGGGTTGCACACTCTAGCTGGCTGCTTGCCACTCGGAAGGGGATCACTAGAGATGTCGGGTAGAGTGTCAAGTGGGTTCCTGAGATGGTTCGGTTTTGGAATCCACACTTGTTTTTGAGGTGGAGCTCTCGGGGGTTCCTCAAATACCCCATCCTTGGTGGTAGGCTTGGATGGCTTAGGTGGGGTGATCTTGGTTAGCTTGGGAGTAGCAGAAGGTTTTTCACTCAGATTCACACCGCTACACTCACCAATCTTACCAGAAGAGTTTGCGCCCTTCCCACCTATAGCAAAGCCTACTCCTAGACCGCCAGTTCTCCTCTTGAACTGACTGATCATCATGCCCAACTGCGGCTCACTGCATGACACCCAACTCAAGATGGACCGAAGGTATGTGTTTTCTTCCTCGGTTTGCATCTTGTCATGCCGGCAGTTGGCAATCTCGAGCTCTATCCCCTCACATCGCTCACATCGAGCGGCACAAGTGCTAACTGAGCTGGCCTTTTCTAGCTTGGCAAGCTTGGCATCCTTCTCTGCCAACTCAGTTCGTAAGCCTGGACAAAGCTTGCACGCACCCAACAAGGAAAGTCTAGCCTTGACCTCCTCTAGCTCCTTCAAAATGGGACATGCTTTGCAATCACCCACCAAGTCAAGCCTCGACTTCAACTCATCATACACTTCAATCAGAGAGGTATACTTGGTTTGAAGGGTGACAAAGTTGGTCATGTGCACCACACACTCCTCACACTCCTCCTCCTCAGGGACACACACCTCAGACTGCGCAAGCTCAAGGTACTTAAGCGCTACAACTAACTTCTCCTTGTACTCCTTACGCTCTCTAGCTACGCGCCTAAGCAACTTGTCCTGACTGAGCAAAGTGGCGTTCATAGACTCGAGCACAGCGGAGAGACGGTCGACGGTAGAAGAGGTCGATACCTTCGATGAAGTGTCGTCATCACCAGGAAGCTCCTCCGCGCGAGTGTTCGCCTCCTCGCCCAGCGCCATGGTGCAGTATCCTCTGGAGGTGGAGTTGCTGAAGAAGCACAGGCCGTTGAAGTGGTCCTCCGTCTTCCTCTCGGACTCATCGTCGCTGGAAGGAGCGTTGCGATCGTCAGAGTCGTTGTCGAGGTCGCTGATCGACGCGAGGAAAGCGCGTTCTTGCGCCTTGGCCTTCTTGTAGTACTTCTCCTTGAGGGCCTCCTTGTCGAACTTGCCCTTGGCCTTCTTCTTGCCGGTGGTGTACTCGCGCTTGTCCTTGCGCCTGGAGTTATTGTTTCGGCCAGGGAAGACCTTGTCCCACTTGGGGCAGTTCGCGACGAAGTGGTCAGGGTCGCCACACCCAAAACATCCATCCTTTGCGCCACCACGCCGGCGGTTCAAGCGGTTGTTGTGAAACCGCGAAAACCGGTTGATGATGAGCGCGAGCTCATCGTCGCCTAACACCTCCACCTGCTCCTCCGTCACTGAAAGCAAAGAAGACAAAGCAAAAGATGATGGTGAAGTGTTAGCAGAAGAAGTCGACCCATGCTTGCCCGAGACCAAAGCCATGGAGTGTGAAGATGGGTTCTTCAGCTTGGCCTGGGTCTGCAGGTCGATCTCGGTGGACTTGAGCTTGCTGAATAGCTCATCCACGGTGAGGGTGTCATAGCCTGGCGACTCAATGATAGTCGACACCTTCACCTCCCATACCTTCCAATCAAGGGCATATATCAACTTGAGTGCCCTCTCATGATCATCATAAGGTAGGTTGGCCCGATTGGCACGCATCTTGTTCACAATCGTCTGGAAACGAGCGAACATGCTATCAATCGACTCTCCCTCCAACTGAGTGAAGTTCTCGTACTCTCGCTTGTACGTCTCGAAGAGTCTGGTCTTGACCTGAACAGTCCCCTCGTGATAGCTCTGAAGCTTCACCCAGATCTCCCGAGCAGTCTCAAGCTCAGAGACACGCTCAAACTCAGGAAGAGAGATGTTGGCCAAAAGTGCGTTACGAGCCTTGGCATTCGCGTTGTGCTGGTCAATCTGGATCTGACCCACGCGAGCTGCAAGCACCTCGTAGTTTGCATCCTCACAAATCTCCCACACAGAAGAATCAATGCTGTTGAGATAAGAACGCATCCGAATCTTCCAATAGGGGTAATTCATTCCATCAAAAAATGGTGCCTTGCCTGAAGCACGCTCCATGTCGCCTTCGCGGATCTGGAACCGGTTAAGGTGGAAAGATCCTTAACCTGCTCTGATACCAATTGAAGGACCGGAAAAGGCAACCAGAGGGGGGTGAATGGGAGCCTCAAATTTCTTTTCAGAAATGAATAGCCTCTATCCTAAACTCAAGCCCCAAAAGCAAAGCCAACCTACGCAATGTCCATGACCCTATAGAAAGGGTGGATGCTCCCAAGGAACACAGCAGGACACTACGAAAGTCAGGGAACCCAACGCAAAAGTTGGAATGCAAATCTGAAGCCGGACGAGCAAGCTACTTACAAAACAGCGCAGTTCCAGGACCATCGAACGCTGGCAGCGTCCAATGCCAGGTCGTCGGACGCGTCCGATGCTAACTGGACCTCTCTGGAACCTTACTGCATAGGCATCGGACGCATAAACAGTGATTCTTCAGCGTCCGATGCCAGCGTCCGATGCCCCTTAAAAACACAGCACTGTACAGACACCCAACAAAGCGTCCGATGCCTGAAAGTTAGCATCCGATGCTATGAACAGCAGCGTCCAATGCCCCCGATGCAGAGCTGTTCTTCCACCGACTCGACCCGATCTCCCTCAAATTGAAAGCACTTGGGCTCAAACTTTGTGTGAGGGATCACAAGCAAGTTAGTGAGCTACTCCTAAGAGATCATGGTTCAAACCTAACTACAAATCGGTGAATCAAAGAAATTCGGTGGAAAGAGGCAAAATGAGATCCAAAAAGAAATCCGCCCGATCTGCGTGTTCGTGAGGAATTAGAGAAAATCCTTTCGTGGAAAGATGACTCTCATGAAGCAGCACAAGATGGTTCAAACGGATTTTCAATCCATCCCTTAAAACGAAAGATCTCGCGAAAGAGCCAAAGGGAGAAAACGAAGAACGCGAAGAACAAAACGCGAACTCAAAGATTTCTGCCAAAATCCCCAACGAGGAGACAAGGAGATTACGGTCTCCTTTCCTGAAATCAAAATACACAGAGGAATGATTGCCGTCTCTGCGGATCTCTACAACAGCTACAGAGAGAGAAGCCATAACAGATGAAGTCTGCTGGAAATGAACAACTGGAGAGATAAAGTGGGATAAGGGGTGTCATCCCTTATTTATAGCCTATTACACAATACCCCTTCTACCCCTAGATACAAGAGCAAACTAGCTAGCCCTAGGGGCATTCTAGTCCAACTCTGTCAAGGTCCTCAACGACAGTCACGCGCCTTCCTCATCGGTCGCTTCGCCGCAACGCAAGCTCCCCGATGCCGCCACGTGCCGTCCCGACGACCACCGCGCCTTCTCACCGCTAGCTTCGCCTCGATGCAAGCCTCGCGATGCCGCCACGTGTCGTCCCGTTCCGCATAGGATCCTCCGCCGGGTTTTGAGGCCCAAATCGGCAAACCCGCCATCCTGAGTTTTGAGGTCCAAACTCAGAAACCGGCCACCCTAGGTTTTGCGGCCCAAACCTGGAAACCGTTGGCGGTGGTTTTCGAGGCTCTACCACCAAACCCGCGTCGTAGACGAAGCGTGGGTCTCACGCCCCGTTGCCGACACCGATGTCGATGCATGTCCAGCCTCCGCCAAGCACGACGCCTTCGCCTTCCTCTTTGACTCGATCGACGGCACTTGCATCTCCCATGCAAGCCCGTGTCCGGCCTCCGCCAAGTGCCACGACGCCATCGCCTTCCGTCTTGACTTGACCGATGCCGCCGACATCCCCATGTACTCTTGCTTATTGCCGTCAAGTGCCAGCTACCGCAACTAGTCCTCTGGCCCTCCGGTCCGTCGGTCCAAGCTTCACGTCTGCCCTTCGCCACTCCCGGTCCATCGGCACGGCACGTCTTTACTTAACCTTCACCTCGCCATCAACCATTGCCTCCGAGCTCCACACCTATACACCAACACAACCAAGAGACATGTTGCCCACTCACGCGAATCCGTGAGCCTGTTGATCAATCACTCATCACAACGGGCCGAACCACAAGGGCACATATCAACCTTGTGTTCGCATATTCTAAAAAACTTTCAACTAGACAAACATATGTTATCTATATATTTGCATATTTTTAGAAGACAATGATGAAAATTCCATGGAGACACGTTTAGAAACGGTTGGAGTAGTATGAAGAGAATTATATAACGGCTAAAGCGGAGATAGAACATCTACCTCAACGTCATAAGTCTCTCTCTGGACATCTATCTATATATATATAAACATAAGTACGATTTTTGAAATTTTTTGCGTAAGTAAGATTTGAAGTATCTTAAAATAAGTATATAAACATACTCAAACTGATAAATAAGTATGCACACATACGTAATGTGGTTTATTAAAGATGGGAGTAACTACTCCCGGAAGTATAGAAAACTCACCCTATATAGGGTAAATTTTTCCTACTCCTAGGGAGTAGTTACTTCCATATGTATATCTCTTGATTTATGGGGTTTATGACCAGACGAAGTGTATATATACGAAGTATATGATCATACTAGACCTTTTAGGTTACCATGTACGTTAAGTATGTAAGCATACATAAACTATATGGTCATACTTATTTTATATACTACTGTGGTGACATTTTAGTAATATAAGCACACATACGTAATGTGGTTTATTAAAGATGAGAGTAACTACTCTTGGGAGTATAAAAAACTCACCATATATATATATATATATATATATATATATATATATATATATCTCAAATGGATTTCTTGATTGACATGAGTGCCCCTATGATCCCCACAAGTGCCCCAATGCCGGTGACAACCGCGGCGATGATTTTCTTGTTGCTGTAAAATAGCGCGTACAACTTGGTTAGCACCTGCCTGTTCTCCTTGAATATCTCAATGTCTCGCATGACGCGGTTGTAGCATGGTCCCAAGCGCAGACTCTGGAAGCTTGTGAAGAAGTGGAGCACCTCCTGATTGGTGAGCCCTCCTCCTCCCTTGAGGAGACCCCGCGCCCGTAGCTCCTGCACGTCCTCCTCCCTGTTTACCAACATGGCTAGGAGCAGGAGGTAGGAGCAGACAACGGAGTCTTCTACCGGAGCTTTCGAAAAGCTTTTGACCGTGCATAGCTCGAGAGCCGCCATGTTGACGAGGTAGCTTGCACGGTCACGGTCCATGGGCGCCATGGAGAGCTCGGCGAAGAGGGTTCCATCTTGGTTGAGGCCCATGTCAATGAGATCCATCCTCTTGCTGGCTCTGAGCGTGATGCCGATCTTGGCAAGCTCAATTGCACTGACTGAAATTGGCCATCCACTACTGGAAACGGCTGCTTTGCCGAGTGCCTCTAGCACTCGGCAAAGACCATCTGGCGCTCGGCGAAGCCTATGCCGAGGGCAACTCTCGGCAAAGAAGTCCCAGCAAAAAACCTCACGGCAAAGGAGCCTTTGCCGAGGGCCATTTATCGGGCTCTCGGCAAACCTTTTACCGAGGGTCCCGACCGGCTCTCGGCAAAGAAAAGTGGCCTCTACATGCTCGAAACATTCCCAAATTTTTGCCCTCGGCAAAGAAACCTTTTACCGAGGTAGCTATCCACATATGCTCACATACGATGATATGCGGAGATCTCAGGGTTTCTACCATCTTGCGCCACCACTTGCTCGAAACATTCCCAAATTTTTTTCATAGCCTCTACATGCGATGTCAAGGTCACCCGTCCATTTTCATGATTTTCTGACTTCGTTTGTATTTTTAATAATTTTAAATCCAATATCACGCAACTTGGTCGCCGTTTCTCGTGCACGAGACGGTCGAGTCTCCGCGCCTGTCCCTGGATACGGTGTCGAAATACCCTCCGAAGAATGAATACCATTTTTCGAATCGCTGAGTTTCATTATTTCATGCACCTGTAGTTCAAACGTGCGTCCCGCGGAAAAAATCATCAAATTAAAGAAAATGCGCGAAATATAGCAAGATGTATGGAAAACACTTCAAATTTGAAATCTTGGCTTATAGTACTGTAGCAAGGCCACAGAAAAAATTAGGAGCAAAAAAACAAAAAAATATATATATTCTTTGCCGAGAGCTTCCTAAAGCCTTCGACAAAGGGCACCTATGCTGAGAGCCAGGGTCAGGGCTCTCGGCATAGAATTTACAAAAAAAAATTAACCAAGCCTTTGCCGAGAGCCTAACAGAGGGCTCTCGGCAAAGGTAACGGCGCAGGGGGAGCCGTTCGCGAGGGTTCCGTTTGCCGAGGAGTATTCTACGCCGAGGGTTCGGCTCTCGGCATAGGTTCCCTTTGCCGAGAGCCATACTTCGCCGAGAGTCTGGCCCTCGGCATAAGAATCGTCGCCGAGTTTCTTATGGTGCCGAGAGCTGGCTCTCGGCAAAGAGCTCTTTGCCGAGTGCCCGTGTTTTAGCTCTCGGCAAAGAGCCGGACGCTCGGCAAAGAGCCCGTCTCCGGTAGTGATCGGTTCTTGGGTTTCACTGTGGCAGTGATAGTGTCGCTGCTTCTACTACCCACCGTATAGTACCGGAGAAGGCCAAGTAGATGCGGCGGTTTGTAGTCTTTATTCAATGGCAATGCAGGAGGGGCCTTTTCTGTGGGAAGCTTACGGTCCTGCCGATAACCTTTCATATACCTGTAGACGAAGCCCTCCAACCGCACGGGCCTGAACTCCATGACCGTCTCCATAACCTTCCACGGGAGCTGGTTCTCAAGCAGCCTGATATCATGATGGATGTCCACGCGGTTAGGGCTCAACAAACCACGCAAGTTCTGATCAATTTGTTCGCCGCTCTGCATGATGATATACTGGGCACGTATGCTGGGAGGCTACAGGCACCAAACATGTCGATAGACGCATACTCCACTGGGAGGCCAGCAGCAGGAGACCAAGCAGCTTCAGCAGCTGGTCCTTGAACGGGCCACCTTGCCGCCAGCTGAAGCTCACAAGGTCCCCGTCCTCCATGTTGTTCCATGATCCAATTGGCCTTCCCAAATTAATCACTGCAACCTGTGTACAAGCAGGAAAAGAAGAGTGAAAAACAGCTAGAAAACACAGCTGCTCACAGTGAACCTCCATTCAAAGATTTTGGATTTACTAGCTAGTGTACGAGGGATTGATGAAGACAGAAGAGAATGGAACGCTTACATCCGGGCAGAAGAAGCACGACCTTATGGACGCTTGTTCACGTATATACGGTATACAGAACATATATAGACGACCAACCAAACGCTAATTAATGTCCATGACTGTTATTAACTGTATGGCCGGCCACATACGCATGTGATAAGCCTACTTACCCCACGTTCACACTTGTCTGAGCCTCGCCCTAAGCTGGCAAAACCTGGAATCCGGATCGCAAGCTCTAGTATATACGCATGTGCATGCTCTAGCTGGCAAACCCCGGCCTAGGCGCGTATGCATGCCATTTGCTAATCTCTCAAGGCCAGCAGCAGCCATCACCATTAGATCTACCAGTGTAAAGCTTATCATGTGCAAGAATAAGAACGGGTAATAAGACAAGATGTTTCACCAAAAACAGTCTGTCGCTATCCATTATATTGAGGTGACTGCCGCACTTCCACATCTACAATCAAGCCGATCTGCACTGCGTCTACCAATATCAGACATACGCCACCGCAGCACATTGCCATGATCTTTCAGTCTTTCACCACATAGTCTAACCATCCTCTTAGATGGACCTGACAGCTCTTGAATCGACTTGACCCAGCGCCAATCATGTTGATCTTGCGGTTAAGACCGGAGCTAAAAGATGAGCTCAAGGGAGAGGGGTGATGCAGGGAGATTGGGGATAGAAGAGATACAAACGTGACTGGGGAGAGTGGGGGAGCGGACGGTTTACTAAACTTCATAAAATTTCTGGGTCCATGCAAAACCCGTAGATGTAGGTTACTTTGGTCTTGCAAGCAAGTCAAAGCTCAAGTAACCAAGTCTCTTATACCATATCCACAAATAGGAAGAAGGACCCGTCACAAGATAGTGAAAAAAATCCGAAAGACTGAGAGAAATCAGCTCGGAAGACATGACCGAAAGAGAAAATCCGACAAACAAGATTCCCATGAGCATCCAAAACTCGAGAAAGACTGGTCTTAAAGCGCACTTGAAATCCGTCCCTAAGGATTTGCGACACCAAAAGCAAGTTGAAATGCAAATTGGAAACCAATGCAACATCCTTGAGAACAAAATTCTCGTTGAGTCGACTAGATCCACGAGAAATCACTTTACCTTTGCTGTTATCCCCGAATATGATGAGCTCCTTGTGCTGCACGGGGTTGAGGCTGGAGAATCATTTTGAGATTCCAGTTATGTGGCGCGAAAAGCCAAAATCAATAAGCCATATGTTCTCTAGGCCTCCGTCCTGCTCAATAAAAAGGCAAAGGATGAGCAAATGGCGCAACATTGTCGTTAGTGAAATGTGCGAGATACCAGTCTTGAGTCATTTGCCATGAAAAAGTATTAGGAAAAAAACAATACACACCATGTCCCATTTTGAGGACTGTGATCACCACGACTGTCAAAACGTGGTCCGCTAAAACTGTGGGACTGAAAAGCGAAGCCACCGCCGTGGGGTTCACGATCATATTGACCACGACCTGAACCTCACCGGGCATGGCCACCGCGTGGTCTTGCAGCTTAAGGCCTAGCATCTTGAGGCATTGCACCTCTAGGTCTAGCTTTGTGCCTTTGTACAGGTGGTGCATGTACGCCACAGGTAGGATGGTACATATCCTGGTTGTTCAACTCAAATACTCCCGTCACTCATCTCTCTTCCTCCGAAAGCAAAACTCAGCAAGGTGACCCTCTCGATGGCAATAGTCATAGTGATACCTTACGTCTCTCTTGGGTAGCTGGTTCACTGTCTTGTGGATCTGGTTCACTTTTGCTGGTTGTTTGTCTTTAGGAAAGGGATCACTAGAGATGTCAGTTAGAGTGTGAAGTGGGTTCTTGAGATGGTTCGGTTTAGGTACCCACACTTACGTGGAGCCCTTGGAGGTTCTTCAAAAGCTCCATCTTTGGTGGTATGCATGAAAGGCTTAGGTGGAGTGACCTTGGTAAACTTGGGAGTAGTATAAGTTTTCTCACTTGAGTTCACACCACTATACTCACCAATCTTGCCAAAAAGATTTTCAACCTTCCCAACTATAGCAAAGCCTACACCTGATCACTAGTTCCCCTCATGAATTGGCTAACCATCATACCTAACTGTGTGGCTCGTTGCACGAAACCCAACTCAAGATGGACCAAAGGTATGTGTTTTCCTCCTCGGTTCTCATCGTGTCGTGCCTACAGGTGCCAAACTCTAAGTACTCCAAGCTCTCACAAAGCTCACATCTATCAACTCTTGTGCTATCTGAACTGGCCTTCTCTAAAATAGAGATCCTGACATTCTTCTCTGCCAACTCAGATTGCAAGCCCGAGCAGGACTTGCATGCACCCAACGGCGTAGTCCTAGACTTCCACAAGCTCGTTCTGTAAAGTGGGACACACATTGCAAGCACCCAACAATTCTTGCCTCGACTTCAACTCATCAACAACATCAAGCAAAGAGGCAAACTTGTCCTGGAGGATGGCAAAGTTGGTCACGTGAACCGCACAGTCATCGTACACCTTCTCATCAGTCACAACCACAACAGACTTGGCAAACTCAAGCTCTCTAAGCGCGACTGTTAGCTTGTCATTAAACTCCTTCCTCTTATGAGCAGCAAGCTTGAGCAATCTATCCTGACTAAGCAAAGTGGCACTCAAGGTCTCAACCTCAGCTGAAAACTCATCGATAGTAGGTGATACCTCAGAGGTGTTGTCATCACCATGGAGCTCATCCTTGAGGTTGTTCGCCTCGTCGCTAAGCGCTTGGTACAGACGCCTTCGTGTGTGGAGTCGGTGAAGAAGCACAAGCTATTTTGCTTCTCCTCGATCGTCCTCTCGGACTCATCATCGTTGGAGATGGACAAAGCATGGTCATCGAAGTCAGCGTAGAGGCACTAAGGGAGGCGACGAAGCTTTGGCCTTCTTCAAGTACTTCTTATTGATGGCCTCCTTGTCGAACTTTTGCCTTTGCACTTCTTCTTGTCAGCGGTGTACTCACGCTTGTCCTTGCGCTTGTCGTAGTCGTACTTGCTGGTGAAGTTCTTGTCCTTCTTGGGACAGTTTGCAATGAAGTGGTCATGGTCTCCACAACTGAAGCAGCCATGCTTTGGACCACCACGCCGGCGTTCATGCGGTTGTTATGAAACCATGAGAACCAGCTGATGACCAAGGCGAGCTCGTCATCTCTGAGCGCCTCCATCTGCTCCTCTGTCACAGAAATCAAAGAAGACAATAGAAAAGACATTTGTGAAGGGTTAGCAGAAGAACTTGAACTGTGCATACCTGAGACCAAGTGCATAGTGGGTGCAGAGGGATTCTTGATTTTGTCCTGGGTCTAGAAGTCAATCTCGATGGACTTGAGCTTGCTGAACAACTCATCCATTGTAAGGGTGTCGTAGTTTGTTGACTCAATGATTGCAGACACCTTCACATCCCACACCTTCCGATTTAGGACATATAACAACTTAAGTGCCCTCTCATGATCGTCATAAGGCAGCTGCAGCCGATTGACACACATCTTGTTCACAATCGTCTAAAAACGAGTAAACATGGCATCGACAGACTTGCCATCCAAGTGAGAGAAGTTCTCATACTCACGCTTATACGTCTCGAAAAGTCTGGTCTTGACCTGAGCGGCCCGCTCATCATAGCTCTAAAGCTTCACCCAGATCTCTCAAGCCATGGTTAGATGAGAAACATGATCAAACTCGGGAAGCGAGAGGGACGAAAAGAGAGCATTATGGGTTTTGCAATTTGCATCATGCTGGTTAATCTGTTTCTGACCGATGCGAGAATTAAGCACCACTACAAAAATTCTGTTTTTTTATGACGAAAGTCCTCATGACGAGGCCAAATATCGTCTTATATTGTATCATAATATGACGATAAAATTAGTGTCGTCATAAATTCATGAGCCCTTGAACCATTTCTGATGACTCTCTTCATTTTGTCACATAAATATACCTACTGTCGTCACAAAATGTCTGCCATGGGTAGCCCGTCGACGGATATGTTTTTATGACGACTTGAAGTGGTTTTTTGTGACCTTTTACTTGAGTCACTGTTTGTTAAAGCTAACATGACGGTCCCCAATGTCATTATTTCGGCCTTGTCTTTTAAAAAATAAAAATCGTGAATATACCCCCAACAGAAGGTGGACTTGGCCATTTCGAATCGTTCCCCAAAATCCCCCACTCCCACACGGCGGCGGACGGTGTCTTGGCTGTGAGCAGCGTCCGGGCGAGCGGAGCGCGGCTACCTGCGGGCGGCTGGACCGAGCGCGGCTGCCAGCGGTGGGTGGGCTGGTGTAGCGTGGTGGGCGGGCAGGTGGAGCTTGGCGGGCGGGCAGGCGGAGCTTGGCGGGCGGCCTGGTGGAGCGCGGTGGGCGGCGGATCTGGGCGGGAGGCTAGGGCTGCCCGTGGCGGTGAAGCGCCAGCGTGCTAGCGGAGCAGAGCTCGCTTGGGCGGCGTAGCGCGCACGACAATGGCAGTCTCGGTGGTGGCAGCTCAGTCTCGCGCTCGGAGCTCAGTCTCGGCGGTGGCAGCTCCCCATCTTGTCAGTGCCCCTCACTATCCCCCCTCTATTGCCTTTCACCGTTGCTCACCTCCCCTCTGCAGTTCTCATGTCGTAGGCGTCGCCCTCAACCGCTCGGACTCGGCGGTCCAGCGCAGCTAGGCTTGCCCAGCAACCCAGTCCCCTTGCTGTTGTTGCTGCAGCACCTCCGCCCACTGCTGATGATCTGCTGGCGCTGCCTGATGATGTGACCGGGTTGCCATTGATCATGTGCCCGGATTGCAAGGATGTTAGGGTGTTTGCTGCCACTACCACGAAGTCTCAGTCAAATGTTGGAAAGAGGTTTTTTCAAGTGCCCCCGGCAGGGTTATTGAAATGTCAGTGCAGTGGTTCAGTTTTTGTTCCTCAAATTTGATTCTTGTTTGAATGGGCTTCCATGAGAATGGTAGTGTTTGTAGCATTCAGTGCCTGCACTATTGGTGTTAAATTGCCTATGGTTTTCATTTGGATGCATGGGGCATGTTGCAGGTATTGGTTTGAGGAAGAATATGTGGTGTACCTTGAAGATCATGGTTATCTGCCTCCAGCTTCCTTGACCATTGCAGCAGCTTCGACAACAGAAGTTCCAGAGCTGGTGGGAAAAATTGATAGCTTGGAGCAAAGTCTGAACAAGTTGAATGAAATGGTTGGCAAGAACAGGGAAGGCATGGCAAGCTGCATTTGTCTTGTGTGTGGATGTGTGAATGTAACAATATTCCTGGTGTTGGCCATCTTGGTTGTATGTTTTATGTACAAGTAGGCAATGCTGAAGTATGTGCTTTCCTGATGTATGTGAACTTAGTATGAAATATGGGCCATTGTGCTCTTGGATCTCTCTTGTGTAACCTGTGCTTTTCTGATGTATGTGGAAATAAAGATCCCTTTTCTTTACGATGCATTACTTGTGTGAGATGAAATTTTGGCAGCCTGTATGTTACTTTTCCAGCCTATACATTTTGTGACAGATTTTGTACATTCAATGACAAATTCTGGGCATTACATGACAATGTCACGTGTCATGAAAACACATAAACTTTGGATTACATATATATATCATGTGATTGAATTTTGGGCAGCATAACATCAGAAATGAAGTATCCACTGAAACAGAACCATTGCATATAAGGTCTTACACCAACAGAATACAGATACAAATATCAGTAGCATCATTTAAATAAAAAAGAAAGCACCAACATAAAAGTTCATGGTTCATAAATCTCCAGATATGCAAAGGTTAGTCATCATAACTGTCTTCTCCTGAAGTGTTGCCATCGTCTGGACTATGGTACTCTAGGTAGGTTTCATCTTCATCTTCATCTTCGTCGTTTGCTTCATCACCTTGAGTTGTATGTTGGTGTCGACGGATGCTCTCGACGAGGTCTCTACTAACTGGCCTGCCTGGTTCATTATCCATGTGCAACAAATCCATATCAGGATGGATGTCTCCCACTGCACCTTCCCTCGAAAAAATATTCTCCTCTTGGTATGCCTCTTGACATCTCATCTGTACTTGCTCATGGATTGGTTGGTTTGTGTCGGACTCTTCAACATCAAATATATGTCGGTGGCCAAATTCTTGTAGCACTCGCCAACATGGACCTAACTTTGTGTTTTCCAAGAAAAATACTTGTGAAGCTTCTGTGGCTAGAATGAAAGGATCATTCTTATACCATTGGCCTTGGATGTTAATGCTCTTGAAGTAACCATCATCTTTCATCTGGTATGTCCTTCCCTCTAGATTGTACCATTCACACCGTAATAAGACAACAGATCTACATCCTTTGTTGTTCTTACTGTAAGTCAACTCAATAATGTCTGTGATTGTCCCATAGAAGTCAATTGTGTCATCACCGTGAATACCTGCAGTTTTGATGGTGGAGTTCTGTGTCTTCCTGTGTTCATCACGAGCCATAGTGTGGTACCATACCCCATTGATTATACAAGCTATGTACGAATGCACACGCTTATCTGGCTGACATGCTAGTGAGTACAGGTCTTCATCAACATTTGTTGTGCCTTCGTATTTCAATTTGGTAATCTGCAGGTTGAAAACATATTAAATTAGTGACTTTCATAATGTGTTGTATCATAAATAAGTGACTTTCAAAATTAGTTGCACACACATGATTCTCGAACCATGCAGCGAATTGTGTTGACATCATTTTTTCAACATCGTTGACCTCTTGTTGTTCTAATTCTTCCCTATACATGCTGCAAAGGAAGAAGTTAATTAGTTAATTTTGAGAATAGTATTGAAAATAGTTGGCTGAAATGAAATGACAACAATTACTCACTCTTTGTACTCATCAATCTCTTCGCAGTTATTTAGAACAAACCAAACCATGGAGTCATAGTCTTTCTCTTCGTAATGAAGTTTGGAAGCACCCAACAGGTTAACACCATCACTGAAAATACAGTAACCATTGGGTGACATGTTCTGTTCACCATCTAAGTTTCTTTCAGGTCTAGTAAACCTAGTAATAATGTCACTAAAATATGTTGAGCACTGGGTCATACACTCATAGGCAGTGTATGCCTCTGCAATAGAGCCTTCAGGTCTTGCTTTATTGTGGATGAAACGCTTAAAGGTGCCCAATCTTCTCTCAATGGGATACATCCATCCATACTGCACCGGGCCCCTAAGGAGTGCCTCATCAGGTAAGTGTACTGCTAGGTGAACCATAAAATCGAAGAATGCAGGAGGATAAATTTTCTCCAGCTTGCAAAGGATAAGTACAATATCTTCCTTCATCTGGTGTAGTGCATCAACCTTTAGAGTTTTTGAGCAAAGTTGTCTAAAAAACCTACCCAATTCAGCAATGACTTCATATACGTCTTTGCGCACCAAATCACGAAGGCCAGCTGGTAAAATACGTTGTAGCAATATTTGATAGTCATGTGTTTTCAGCCCATGCATTGATACTCCTCCCTCCATATTGACACATCTTGATATATTGGAGGCATAGCCATCTAGAAACTTAACATTGCTCATAAACTCCAAGAACTTCTTTTTTGCTTCTGGTGTGAGAACATAACAAGCTCTTGGCTTTGAGGACAAATTACCACTGTCATCTAGCAAATGAAGCTCTTTTCTTATACCTCTGTCTTCCAAATCTAGTCTAGCACTGACTGTGTCCTTTGTCTTGTTTGGAATATTAAGTAGAGTTGACAATATGTTTTCACATATGTTTTTCTCTATGTGCATAACATCAAGGTTGTACTGTAGCTTCAATTTTGACCAATATGGTAAAACATACAAGCTAACCTTCAGATGCCATACCGGTTCATCTACAGTACGATGTTGTTTTCTTGATCTTGGCTTATCTGGATGCTTGCCTGGAACATAGCAAACTTCATCCAACCTTTCCATAACCTCATCTGCAGTAAATTTCCTCGGCTGCTCTCTGTTTTCATGGTGGCCATTGAAAGCTCTATTTTTCCTCCAGGGATGGTCACTTGGGAGGAAACGTCTATGACCTATGAAACCAATTTTGTTTCTCAGACATTCAGAGCATGGATTCTCATCACAGTGCACACATGCAAAGTAACCCTTAGTGGTTCTGCCTGATATGGTGCCTAATGCAGGGTAGTCATTGATAACCCACAGAATCGCTGCACGCAAGGTGAAGTCATCGTCTTCATATGCATCATAAGTGTTTACACCTTCCCAAAGTGCAAGCATGTCTTCTATCAAAGGCTGCATGAACACATGGAAATCTTTGCCCGGTGATTTTTTGCCTGGAATTAGTAAAGCAAGCATATAATTGGATTGGTCCATACACATCCATGGTGGCCAATTATATGGCACCACTATCACTGGCCAGATGCTATATGAATTGCTCATCTGACCAAATGGGTTAAATCCATCTGTAGCAATAGCTAACCTCAAACTGCGGGGATCATCTGCAAAAGTCTTGAAAGTCTCATCAAAATATTTCCAAGCTTCCCCATCAGCAGGATGCCTCATTTCATTGTCAACTGGTACCCTCTTTTCCTTGTGCCATCTTGCATACTGTAACCGCTGCTTTGACATAAATAGCCTTTAAAGGCATGGAATTATTGGAAAGTAACGAAGGACCTTGTGAGGAACTTTATTTCTGCCCTCCTTGTTTACTTTCCATCTTGTGTAGCCACAAACTAGGCAATGCTCATCATCCTTATGGTCCTTTCAAAATAAGGCACAATCATACTTGCACACATCAATACAAACATAACCAAATCCAAGCTTCCGAAGGAGAGCCTTCAATTCGTTATAGGACTTAGGAAGGCCGGGCACATTCTTCAAAGATGAAGAAAGCAACTCAAGGAATGCATCAAACCCAGATGTTGTTATCCGATTGTACACTTTTATATGCAGCAGTTTAATAATAAAAGTTACCCTAGACTCCTCAGTGCAACCTGGATAAAGTTCACGCTTTGCCTCTTCCATGATTTCTTTGTATAAGTTACCACCAAAACCATGGCTTGCTGTGGCGTGCAAATCTTGAATCAACCCCTGATAGATGATAGTTAGACGACGAAACAGAATAAAAACACAAATACTATCCTACCTTACCACTGAACTTTGCTCTCTGTCTGACTAATAAAACTTGCCTGACCAATCTTTATGTCTGACCTTATTAGAGGGCATGTCTGCTATGCACATTGTTTGCTAAAAGCACCTACTATATGGTTCCTTTTTTGTTTGTAAACCATGGCTGTATGTAACATAGCTTGTAACATTGCAACTGGACTGATTGATAAATAGCTAGGTTTGGTTACAGTTATCCATATGCATCCCTTACACTTATACATATGTCCCTGAGTGTAACATAGCTTGGTCATCATCTTATCTCCTGCCATTTGCATGGATAGTGATACATATTGAAACCATGTTGCCATCTGTTAGTTCTTTCTACCATTTAGTTGTTATTTATCCTTCTTTGTACCATTTAAAAGAATACTGATTTGTTAGTTCTTTTCCAACTCTTTTACAGAAACTGAATCCAGTTTCTGCTCTCTCTGCGTTTGATGTTACTAAGTAATACCAGAAATGACAAAACCACAGTATGAGCTGGACAGAGATGCGATGCGAATGTAAGGACTATTTAGGAACATTTTAAGTCTCTTGGTATTCCACTATTAGCTCAGGATGTTAGAGACGTTTTTTTGAAAAAGGAAAAGGGCACAGGGAAGACATTAGTGTCTGACAAACCAGATTCTGACAATGATTATGATCCATCCTCTGACATTCATAACCAACCTGACAGTGATGAATACTCTGATGATGACCTCAATAATGAGGTCAATACTGAGGTGAGATGCATTACTGGGCCAATTAACAAGTATCTTATCTGTCTATTTCAAACATGTACTTCATTGTAGTCATTTAATGTTCTTCACACTTGTTCCTTAATTAATAAGATGCATGTTTGTCTTGGCAGGTAGGAGCGATGGTTCCAGGGACGCGCCCTCAGCAGAAGAAGCAAATGGCGACAAAAATGGCGGCTGCAAACCAGCCGCCACCACGCATGCCTACAAGATTCACTAGGCAACAGGCAGCCATGCCTTTGCCTGGAGGCCATCCACCACCTAGGCAAAGAATGCCCTTGCCTCCTAAGAGCACTTCTCTAAAGCCAACCCTAAAGCTAAAACCATTTCCAGTGCCAGCTAATTGCAAGGCCACACCAATACATCCGGCAGCCAGACCACACAAACTACGAACACAGCCTGCTACTCCAAATATCACCAAGAGCAGTCCAGCCATGTCTGCACCTGTTCCAAACATAGTGCCTAGTCCTACTAGATATACCAGGCAAACTGCAGCCATGTCTACGCCTGGTGCAAGCCCACATGCTATTCCTTCTACATTACCCAGCACCAGTTTAGCCATATCTACTCCTAGATCCACTCGTGCCCTTTTTCCGCAACCTACTCCCACAGCTAGTGTTAACCCATCTGTTCCTACAGACACCTCGCCAGGTGTACAGAGCTCTAGGAAAAGCAATGACATCAATGACTCACATGACCAAGTTGATGCCGCTATTTCAGAGGGTCATACAACTGAAGGAGAACCAATTGGTGACTTAGTTGCAGGTAATCAATGTGTTTGAAAGCATTATTTTCTCCACTGAACATCTACATTTGTTGCTGCTATAATAACTCATGTTGCTCCGCATTTGCCAATGCAGCGCCCCGAAAGGAAGTCCGCAAGAAAACCATGGGTCATGGCTTAGAGAAGCTGATAAAGAGAGGAAATAGGCTGCCTATCCAAGTGGCTGAAGAGAAGAAAAGACCTGATGTCCCACTTTAGGCAGCAAAGCTGGCATCAGAAATTGGTGTTGCCCTTAGAGACAACCTTCCTATCTACACATCTTGGAAGCTTTATGAAGAAGAGGCAGGGAAGCAACAAGTGCAAAAAGTGCTCGATAAAGTGGCGGTGAGAAGTCAATTTCACTCAATACGTTCTTGCATTACTAGCTCTTCTCCCATGTAAAAATTGTGCATCATAAAACAATTTTGTGGCTGTAGACAAGGTTGGATGTTGATATTAAGAACGAGGGACCAAGCAAAGCCGCATGCACTGATATCATTAAGAAGGGAGTAAGGCAGACAAGGTATCACCTGAAAAGGAAGTACTTCGATGAGTCACTGACAATGGAACAACTGTTGGCCAGACCTCCACCAAAAATGAAGAAAGAGGAATGGACCAAGCTGGTAGAGTACTGTTGTGACCCAAAGAATCAGGTCCATGCCTTGCATCACTGCTTTTGTTAATATGCAATCAAACTGTGCATGTGAATGAAAACTTTGTGTTGCATTTGTGGTGTAGGAGAAATGTGCTAAGAATAGAGAAAACCGAGGCCAAGTGTAGCTTCACCAAAGGACTGGATCTAGGTCCTATATTGCACATCGATACAGCCCGGTAAGGATGCTATTGCTGTCCACACCCATTATAAGGAATTGTGTGCCATCAATTAGTTCTTCCACTGAAATGTTAAATATTATTGATCCAAACCTAAATGCCTGATGTTTGGATCCTTTTTGTACTATGAAATGCAAACTGTATGTAGGTGTGTGCTTCAAATATGATTGCAAAGCTGTCATTCAATGCACAGCAGTTAAAAGGAATTCTGTGCAACCTACTAATTATAACATGCTGTTTGATTTCTTAGAATATACAAAGTTCAGTACAACCTGTCATTTTGTCTTCTGATTTCTAGCAAAATAATTGGCACCTTACTGTTGGCATGTATCAATAATATATGGTTAATCTTATATACCATGATGTCCAGCCCTCTCTTTACATCTTCAGGGCTATCATTGTAATCCAAGTTTTTTTACATGTTCCAGAGGCCCAAGTACAACAACATGGAACCAGATGCTGTTGATTTCTTTGGGGAATGTATGAATAGTCCCCAAAGTGGTCATACTCCTCTTGCCAATGAAATATATGTAAGTTACAAACTGATTGGATACTCAAGTAAATCTCTAGTTCAACACTGTTATACGGCCTTGTTATTAAGTGCATTCATTTTATGTAGGAATGAATGGTGGCTGAGAAGGAAAGAGAGCCAGAAGAAGGAGAACCAGAAAAGTCTCCCTCCAAGCTTGTTGCTGACAGCCTTAGCCAGATCAGTCGTTCATCCACCTTTCTTCCAAACATTGGTCTCCCTCGACCGTCGAAGACTAGCCGGTCCTCATTGACAGTAGCACAGGCACGGATGCAAGCTCAGTTTGAGGCAACACTCCAAGCCGAAAGAGAGGAAGCTGCTAGGAAGCAGGAAGAGTTGCAAGCATAGCTTCAAGCTCAGCAGGCCGCACTTGAAGAGAACCAAAGTTTGCTGCACGAGACCCAAGAGGAAGTGAAGGGGATGCATACCAAGTTTGAAGAGACCAATGCACTGCTGCGAGCTGTCCTTAAACTTCAGAAAGATTGAGGTAGGTATATATGCAGTTTCTGAGGATGAGGCCTTTGCCTAAGCTATTGCTACCTTGCTAGAACTTATTCTATGGTTGGAACTTTGTCACAACTATGTCCAATCTGTTTGTTTGTTGGAACTAAGGTGGAGCCTTGAACTATGTGGTGGGATAAGTGTGCTGGAACTATGTGGCTGGAACCTGGAATTTATGTATCATTTTTATGGCTTGAGATGATGGCTTGGCTGTTATATGTGTGTATTATGCTTGTGAGCTGTGATGAATGATCCGTGGATGATGGCTGATATATATATATATATATATATATATATATGTGTGTGTGTGTGTGTGTGTGTGTGTATTCTGCTTTTGTGAGATGTGATGAATGATCAGTGTGTTGTCACTGAATATGCGTGTAACGCTCGTCATGAATAAAACGATAATTTGTGACGACATACAGTCGACTCAAAATGTGTCTGACCGCCATACGAAACAAGACAAAACTTAAGTGTCATGAAATCAACAGTCCTATATATGACGATCCTGCGGCGCCACAAAAGTTCGTCCAAACCTGTCCCCCAACGTACCATTTGTGACGATTCGTGGATAATGTGACGAGTTGACTAATCATTATGTGACAACTACTGTCATCATAAATGTGAACAAACTGTGACGCGGGTATGTTACCGTCACAAAAGGTTCACACATTTTGTGACGACGAACATCAAAATCGTCACGAGGTACATTATGTGACGGTCGTTATATGACGACCGGCGTGACGCGGGTTTTTCGTCACAATATTCTTTTTATGACAGATTTCGTACTTAACATGACAATTTGTGTTTGTCATACAAGCCCAGAATTTTTGTAGTGCACCATGTAATTAATTTGGATCCTCACAAATCTCCCATATGCGTGGATTGATGCTATGGAGATATGCGCAGATGCAGATCTTTCAGTATGGGTAGTTCGTCCTATCAGAGAATGGAGGCTTGCCTGAACCATGCTCTATGTCGCCTTTGCGGATCAAGAACCGGTTAAGGTGAAAAGATCCTTAATCTTCTTTGATACCAATTGAAGGACTAGATACGATGACTAGAGGGGGAAGGGTGAATGAGAGCCTCAAATTTCTTTCGAAATACTTGACCGCTGACCCAAAATCAATCCTCAAGAAAAAAGAGCAGCAACCATAATGTTCATGACCCAAACTAGTGGGTGAATATTTCCTAGGAACAAAGCGGGACACCACACGCTCAAATGACCAAACAAACCACAAAAACGGACTTCCGAGGATGGAGCACTCCACTTCTACCGAGAAGAAGCAAGTGCCCAACAAAAAATACTTAGGCCAACTGGTGGCAAAAGTACTTTGGAATGTCCATTACAAAGTTAGGAAGCCAACGCAAAAAAGGAACTCGAGCCAGAGCTCAAACAAGCAAGAATTAGAAGAAAACAACACTGCTATAGTGTTGGCGGACTATCTGGTACAGTGTGGTGGACAGTTTGTTACAGTACCACGGATAGTTTGTAATATGATCTACTATCTGCAGAGCAGATCGACTCTGTAAAACCTCTGGGCAGAAAGCAATATATATGATCTACTCTAGCATAAACACAGAAAGGGACCTCTTTGAAGAATCGAGTCGTTGCCACAGGTCTCAGGCACTTGCCTCTCAAGCGACCAAGAGTCAGGCAGTGACTGGCCGGGGTGCTGGGCGAGCAGCCGGCAGTGCGGCAGGAGGCAGCGCGCGCGGCTAGTGGCCGACCGAGAGGAGGTAGAGAAGTGGCGGCGGTTGAGGAAGGAGAAAGGGAGAGGTAGGCGGCGGCTGGCTGCTCTTATAGGGCGCAGGCTAGAGCTTCCAAGGGGCGTCCACCATCCTAGGCGCCTGTGCCAAGGAGCGGCCACGCGGCGCACATCGAGCAGAGGCATGGGGGAACGCAGGGCGGCGCGGCTGGCAGCGGGGCAGGGCGGCCATTGTTCGCGTTATGAGCACGCTACCAACTGAAGAAGAAGACTGTCAAATATGGTGGGCGAAGTGAATGAAAAAACACTGAGGTCAGAAAACACCACGTGCACAGGCGACGATTGACATGGGCCACCTTCGTTGCAACATGGGCCATGAAAGAAAATTAAAGCTTTGAAAACCATTATGGAGTCAGATTATCCTTCACAGTAATTAACGGTTGAACATACGAGGTAGGACATTTTTTTTAAAAAAATATATATATATATAAGAGAGTTGTGAATAAAAATTATAATGATCACAAGGGTTTTAAAGTAACATGCGTATACAAAATGAGTAACAACTAGTAAGGTCCAAACTTGAATGTGAAAAGCCAAATCGTTATAACTATAACAACTATATTAAGAGAAAATCTGTAAGTAAATATTCGGTTCGTAATGTCACAATACATTCTTTTCAAAAAAAATATATAGCGGACTTAACCAGTCCATCATAACTTTCACATTACTTCTTTGTTTTTTTTGAGAAAAAAATTTTAGATTACTAAGTAGACTATGCGTCTATTTGGTTTCAGACTAGACAAGTCTGCCTGGCGCGCATCAACACCAGGCGTCCGATTTCTTAAGCCTGGCACCAGGATCATCTTCCTGGAAGGCATGTGCGTGTGAGGGCATCACTACCGGACAGAGCAGCTTTGTCAAAAGCCTTTGCCGAGTGCCGCCCTCGGCAGCGAGCACTCGGAAAAAGAAACATCGGCAACGGCGCCTTTGTCGAGTGCTATCTGTCGGGCACTCGGCAAAGGCTTTGCCGAGTGTTTGCCGAGCACTCGGTAAGAAAAGTTGTCGTCACGGCACTGGGGCCGGTGACGGCGATTTTACCGAGTGTCGTCTAGGCAGGCACTCGGCAAATAATTTTGTTTTATTTTTTTGAAAATTCTTTGCCGAGGGCCAGCCTGGCAGGCACTTGGGAAAGAATTTTTAATTTTTTTTTGAAAAATCTTTGCCGAGTGCTTGGCCGCGGCACTCGGCAAATTTTGGCCGCTTTGCTGAGTGTTACGGTCATGGCACTCGGCAAAGCAGGGATCCAGGTGCCCAGGTTTCCAGCTTTACCAAGTGCCATGACCATAGCACTCGGCAAAGCGGCCCTTTGTCGAGTACAACACTCATCGAAGTGACAAAAAACAATTTTTTATTTCTATTTTACTTTTCATCACGACAAACAGAAGATATCACATATATATCACCCAACATATATCACATATTTGTCACATCCATCACAATATATATCACATATACCACAATAAATCTATCATATCATCCAAACAAGTCCATCACAGTTGTCCAAATATCACAAGTGCATCATAAGTATATCACAAATCTAAGTGCATCACCAACTGAACCAGAAATACAAATAAAAATGTACCAACAACCATCATCCCCAACCAGTCCACTGAGACTGTGAAGGATGTGCTGGATTAGGCGGAGTGCCATGAGCTGGATCATTTGAACCTGCCGATTGAGGTTTCACAAAGGAGAAGACATTGCATGTGTGAGATTGCATATAGCTAATCTAGGAAGGTAGAGGTCATACAAGCAAAGCACAAATGAAAGCAATAAACATTCATACTCAAAGGAGTAGGTGTAGAAGTAGTTGGCGGAGGTAGAGCGAATAGCCCAGGTGGCAGAGGTAGACCCGTATGGGCCTCAAGACTTTGCATGTACCGAAGAATATCCGCCATCCTCTGCTGTTGGGCCTCCCGCTCGGCCTCCGGCTGGGTCGCCATCCTCTACTGCTCGGTCGCCGTCCTCGCCTCCAGCTCCTGACGTTACCTCCTTTCTTCTTGCAGCTCGGCCTACAATAATGCAAAGGCAATGTTACAATAATGCAAAGGTAATAAAGGTGTATAAATATCAATGTATGACGACCTAATGTTGTGCGGTGTCCGACCGTGAGCGTATGGCCGGGCTTGAGCTCGTGCTCTGTGCTCGGATCTGGGAGAGAGTGGGAGTAGAGGCCGTGTCGATGACACCGTCGCCAAGTCAGAACCGCCCTTGCTTCTTTCCTCCTCCCACCCTCATGACGATCTCTCCATCAAAGTCCTCAGTGCTCGGATCATAATCTGGCCCATGGACCGACCTTGCCACCGACGTGTACTCACTGATGCGGGTGTGGATGCTCGCGTTGGTGTACGCCTCGGGCGGGTCCTCCGGGTTGTAGGAGATGTCAGACGTCGCCTTACCCTTGTGGGACATAGCCCATGCCTGGAATGGGGAGCAAAGTTGGCCACCATGTGACACCAACTACGAGAAAGATAGCAAGATGATTTGAAATCAGGCAGAATTGAGCGTTAGAATAGATAAATGAATTAGCGTACCATGCTTGTCTATATCCGGCGAGGCTGCGGCTGCCTTGATGGTGTGGTACACCTGGCATCATCAAACGTCGTTCCCGGGCAGCATCATGCGTCTCGGTCCACTCGGCTGTCAATTGCTTGTCCACGATCCTCTCCCAGCACTGGGGATACGAGATGCACCACCAGGGAATCATCTACACATCATCAAGTATTTTACATATAAGAATATCAAATTAAGCCTACTTAATCTAAAAAAGAATCAATATTAATGTTCTTTATCTACCTGAAGGTACTGGTCCCGGGTCAGGCTCATCTCTCTTGCTTATTTCTTGGTGACTTTCTCTCCAAGGACCGACCCGTGGTAAGTTACGATGGCCTGAAGGCGCGCCTCGTAATGCATGTCCATGATGAGCTTTTTATAGGATTTGGTAGCCACCACGTCCTCCCTGGCCTCAAATCCCTCCTGTCTTTTGAAAAATTTCTCCATATAGACGCGATGTATCCATTCATTATTTCAAGAAAAGTCCAATTAATGCGATGTATTGAGCAATGTAGTGCGAGGTAGACTTATCCAAAACTTCTGCTTCACCCGCGCCGCCCCGACAGGTGGCAAATTAGGGACGGCAGCGTAGTGGTCAAATGTGCAGGCCAACTCCGTCTTCCCGGCGTACTCAACCAGACCAGGGAAGTGTTGCCTGCACGGAAGACCCACGACGCCATTGACCAGGCGTGCGTGACCACCACCCGACACAACCGTCCAGTTCCTGCACAAGTGATTAAGAAAAAATATTACACTACAAGAAATAGGGTGGTACATGACGGTTTTGAGGTGACGTATTTAGAAACCGTCGTGGATTAGGGATGGGCTCATGTGGACATCCATAGCCGGCCCATTACAAGCACCAAGTATATAACAACAGACTTAGGGTTTTTGGATCAAATATCTCACACCACCCGCCGTCTCTCTCTCAAAACAGATCGGCCCCTCCTCCACCGGCGCGGCTCCCCTCCGGCGGCGGCCCCCCTCCAGCGACGTTCCCTCTGGCGTGGTCCTCCTCCGGTTACGACGCCCTCTCCATCTTCCCTCCACCAGGTGCGAAGCTAGGGTGTGTCTCATCTTGTGCGCCATCCCCAAATCTCGGCGGTGGTTCCATGGCTCCTCAGATCTCGGAGATACAGCGGCGGCGCCGGTCCTACAGCTCCTCAGATCCCGATGGTGTGGGGTTGTGGCGAGGGGCGGGGAACCAGCACCAGCAGGCAGCAAGTCTGGCAAAGAATGGTGCTTTCCTCTCTCACACACTCTCTCTCCCGGTCCGCTCTCTTTGGAATTGCTCGATTTGATTTTGCGTTCTTCTGGAATTTATTATTTGATCAGGGCATTGGTGGCGGAGGACTGGGTGGTGCTGTACACAAGAACCTGGGAGGCAAGGCCATAATTTTTTTTTAAATATTTGATGCCGCAGGATCTGATTTTGAAGAGGGAGTCTAACCAGTGTGTTTTGTTTGATGTGTTCTCGCTGTTCTTGCAGGTTGCAAGTGGAAAAGACATTGGCTTCAGCAGTTATTCTTATCGTTAACAATTGGTATGAATCATCTTTAGTACCTCGCGAACCATCTTGTTATATTTATCTCCTCAAATTAGTGTGAAATAATTCTGTACATAATGAATGTTACTCCTTACTTGTTATTGAAAAAAACACATTAGTAATAGAAATACAAGAATGCTAGCTATATCCTCGGAATAATAAGTCAAATGCAACAATGTATTGTATATTTCTGTATAATGTCCAGGCTGATATCATAGGGTCTCTAAGGTGTCTTGGCATGTTGTCCAATACGCAAGATTTTCTAAACGAACTGCTAGCTTGGCATGTCAAGGTGAGATGATATGTCTCTGTCTTAGATGGATAGCTTCTAGACTTTTAGTGCTAGTGCTCATTGACAACAGACTCATTGAAATAGTAAATCAAACTTTAGCTTATTAGTAACAATGCAGAACCGTCCGGCGTGATCATAGCAGGGATAACTTCACCTAGACATTGTTCTTAGACCTGATTCAGGGCACACAGCAGGACAACAGCATTATTGTACATGTCGATTAGCTTTGTTCCTTGTCTACGGTTTAATTGACCTACATGTGAATTAATATTGCATACCTATCATTTTCAGGGAGACAAGTACAAAGAATGGAACCTGATGCAATGGATTTTTTTTTGAGGACTGCTACTATACAGCAAAAAAAAGAAGAAAAAATGCAAGCCTATGCATTGACTGTCTAGAATGCTATTGTAATAGATGTAAAGGTTGACAATGACCTATTTTTGAGTTTCCTCAAGTTTTATGATGACCAGAACATGTTGTACTATGTACTGAAAATGGAGTTAATCAAATTGTTGCGCTTTATGTGATTTTTATTATATAATATGTGATGTCAATTTTGATGAACACATGGTGCTTACAATGCAAATCAAATCTGTGATGAAGAAACATCCTACATAGCATCCTACGTGGCAGATGGCTGTGACGGTCAATTTTGCCACACGTTATCGGGCCTAGTCTGGGCTAATTGGACTTCCAGGGATTGCATGATGAACACAAATGTCAATCTATGATGGCACATTTTGGTCCAGCAAATGTATGACGCGAGATACATGACCTTTTTTTAGATCGTCATGGTAAGATAATCGTGACGCATTTTTGAATGTCTATGATGAAAATAAACCGTCATGTAAAAGCAGAATTCTTGTAGTGTTAGTTTCTATTGTGATTTTCAACAAATCATATGAAAAAGTAGTGAGAACATCTAAAGTTACTTACTTTTGCCCTTCGCGGCGAATGACTTGGCGTTGATGACGAAGCGGAACCTGAGGGAGGCTCCCGGGACCTCGCAAGTAGACACTCGATGAACTAGAGGAAGCGGAACCTATCACTACAAGAAATGTGTGGTTTTTTGACGTATTTGGCATGACAATAGGTCATAATGTCATTATATCACTCGATTTATGATATTATGTTTTAGTAACTTTGACTTAGTGACAATAAGAAGTTGTATGTCACAAAAAATATCATATAGCTAGTCCAATTTCATGTAATGACGATATTTTCTACGTCATAGAGATATTTTCTGTGTCATAAAATCTAATTTACAAAATCCATCAACCTGTGACAAACCTGTCGTGTCACAAAATAATTTATTGATCTTTTTAAACATTGATGTTCATGTTGGCATGTTCCCAATATATATTGTTAAATGTGATGCTTTATTTTATATGCACCTAATCACTGTAGCAAAAACCATAAATAAGACATGCAGTCGTGGGTGTGAACCTATTGTAACACCTCGGGCATCTGTTGTCGTTGTTGTCGTGGGCATCTGTTGCATGAGACAATGAACCCTAGTTTAGATATTTTTATTTTGAAGATTTGACTTTAACCGAGTTACGAAAATCTCTCTAGAAAATAATTAAAATGTATGCATGTGATAAATTTGATAACTTTTATGTGTATATATATTTGTGTTTGGGTGGGCCTAGTTTACAACGAGCCCTTGTTTAAATGGATCCCGATTCGAGCTATTGCAGTTAGGTTTCCTTTGGATTTTGGTGGTGTACGTGTGAAGTGTACGTAATGGAAGAACCCTAGAATGGATGCGCCTGATTGGTCAGTGACCGAGTAGATGTAAACAGGTTTATGAGATGTGGCTACAATAAAAGACTGGACTTTGATGCTGCGTGGTAGTCTCCAACAGAAATTTTGATGTTGTGTTGTGTGTAATAACTGTATATATATGTCACGGTTCCTCTGCAAACGGAAACTGGTGGTACGTTTTGGCTTAATGTGACTGAGGATCTAATGCTTTTATTATGCTATATATGAACAAAGTTTTGTTTTTTTTTTATGTGAATATGAATATTTTAGTTTCCTGTATGGGTCTTAACTTTGGTTGCCATTTCTGTAGTCCAACTTTTAATAAATGTTGCTCGGCTCTAATCTCTTGAAATTCAGAAACAGAAAAGGAAGTTACATATTGTATTCGTTTTGGCATATTTCTGTGCATTTATAGCAGTTTGAACAACCTTGCTGGCTTGCTGCGTGAACGTTCGGGTAGGATACCAGGAAATGAACTAGTTGATTGGGGACCGCTAAGCAACCTTCTGCCTACACCATCAGAATTCTAATTTTTATCACTGTATATTGTTGTTTCAGGGCACCTGTGGCATATGGATAGCTGATATCAAGCAGTGAGTATAGAAGCTCTCCCTGGCACCTAGTCCCTAGATTCTTTTTTACTCTGTTCATTTTGCACGACCATTCTCTTCTCGACTCAGTTCAGGCCAACAAATTGTGTCATGCAGTTGTTTTGTGGTGGGATCTAGGCTCTAGTTTGTATGGTTAATTTTTACTGCTTTCTGTTGTAGCCGTATGGTATACAGAAGAACCCTACAATAGATGGACCTGATAGATCAAGTATATTCAAACACACGTATGCCCGACTGATGTGGCTAGGATGGAAGAATGCACTTTTATGTTAGATGGTGGTTTTGAGCACTTGTTGATTGGGATTTCTGCAATTACAACAACAATTTTCACCTCTCTTTCATGTGTCGGTTACTTGATTATGTACTGCACCATAGGCATCATGTGTTCTGAAAATAGGAGATGAGTTTAGGAAGTATTGAGGAAAAAATTAAACTGAAGCAAGAGCACAAGATGTTTGGATAAAAAACTGTGTTTTTCTTTTCTCTTATTCAGTTATTTGTCTTATCCTGAATTTACAATTGTCCAGATGCTTCAAATTTATTAGTGTACAACAACTTAAAGATCTGTACAACACATGTACTAAAATCTTTGTTATTGTACAGTGTCTTTGTCTCCTGGAAGTTATCTACCTATTTCTCATTTGTATCCAATTAATGCCTCTAATTTATTTATTGAATTTACTTTGTTGCAGTGAGTCTGCCATCATGCAAAGCCCTGTCACAATTCACAATATCTGGCACCTCTGACTCCACAGAAACAACCCTTGCTACATGTGGGATTCAAGGGTGGGCTGATCTCCCTGGAGGCCCGCTCCAGTCTATTGTTGCCCTCCTGGGCTCCTTCATTGACCTCCTTGCCTTTGCAAGCACCTGCCGTTCTTGGCGTGCTGCCTTCTCGTCATACCCATCCAAATCCAGGTTCTGTGCCTTGCTCCCACCTCTCCTCGTTAGTTTAAAGACTTGGAATGCACCAAGGTAAATTATGGGCTTCTGATTTATTGAAGTACATTACTCAATTTAGCTAAACTTTCATTGCATTTGTTAATTATTATCTATCTCAGAATCCAGTACTTGAATCAAACCCAAAAGCATATAAGGTTCAGACAAAATTATTCCTTATCTACTTCTACTTTTGTTTCTTTCACAGGAGTTCATAGATACTGTCACTGCTCCAAGGAAATATCATTGTGATCCATACTAAATCCTTTGTTGCGTAGAATTAAGCAGCGGTGGCGCTCCTAGACTCATCATCTCGGTGGGCCGCTGGCTCCAACGAGGCCTCAGCCTCTTTTTTGCGGCGTACGGAGGACGCATCTGGGTGGCAGCGTGAGGAGCTCGCAGGTTTTGTGCTTCCTTCTCTCTTGCCTCCTTCAGTAATTCAGTTTGGAAGCGGCTGAGTTTTGTAATACAGTGGTAGTTTCAGAAATGGTGGGTAGTTTAGTGAATTGGTATATATGACTGGTGATCAGATCTAGTAGCATTAGTTTTTTTTCTTCATAGTTACAAGCGAGATGTGGTAGCCCTCTAGTTTGTTATCCACAAGTTGTCCTTTGTTTCAAACATTGATTTGAGATCACTGTAATAATATCTGGATCCTGGTTTTACTCCATGCAAATATTTGTACACATCAGTTAACTATTGTGATTTCATTGTCCTTGGATGAGTCCTGTATTAAGACCGATAATTTATCATGTTTAGGAACTGTGCAGTAATTCAGGATATGTGCACTGTAATTAGACGTGAATGACCAACTGCAGGTTAGTTCTACCCATGTGGCATAAGCTTGCTTTATCTATTTTTCATTGTAATTTATTGTCAGCATGTTTTATGCTTATAACTCGTGTCTTTTCTTGTTGCAGTGAAATCCAACTTGTTCCCAGTTGATGTTGTCTGCGAGATGCCTATGCTCCGTTGCTCCCTTCAACGACCCGGCTCCTGGTCTCGACCTGCCATGCAAATCGCCACCACCTTGTTATATGTATTGGTATTGTTGGGATAAATACTTCTGCTTTCTTATTCAGTATGCAAAATTTGACGATTAGTAGCAGACAACTTTGTAGTAATTGTGATGCTTGCCTTGTGTTAACTATAAATGTTGTGTTTGCAAGCTTGTGGTTTAATTGGAATTAGCACTTGGATGTTTGGAAATGTGTGCATTATAAACTCATAAGAAGTGCTGAATTGTCGATTAAGTAACATTATATTTTTTACCTTTGCAGTAGGAAGTTCAGTCTGTGTAATTGTCAAATTTCCTTAGTTTTTCTTTTCACGTAACCCTTTATGTATATTCTATAAATTTGTGGTTCTAAATGTTTGGGATAGTGATGATGTCGACTGCATATTTATGTTTCACTATTTTTCATTGCAAATCTGAAATGAATAAAGATGACTCACTGCAGATTTAGTTTCCTTCATGTAATCCTTTATTTAAAATAGCTTCTATGGTCACTATTTTTAACTAGAAGTCTGGAATAAATAAAGATGACTCGTTGTTTTTAGTTGTGTTCCTTACTGGTACAGCAACATTATTTTGGAAAAAACCTTCTCAGTTTATAATCAGATCCATTTTCTGGTGGCTTGCTTTGAATGTCTGTAGCTAATTGTATCCATTTTTATTCACATGCAGCTTGGATGGCAACTCATAGTAGCAGCATTTAACATGAACAGTTCTCACAGGCAGGTAGACGTTGTGACCGGACACTCCGGATTATAAGAGCTCAAGTACAATCGTAGCTGATGTAATCGCCACTGACTCGCACTTGAACCCATATAACACTAGTAGCCCGGAAATCTCGAAGGATTTCAAACAAATTACAATCATCCAGGATCACATCGTTCAGGTACATACATTCATAAAGGTACCACAGTTCAAAGCTTAATTAAAATCAGGGTACGAAATTTAAAGTTATTACAAACCCAAATTCAAACAACGGAATAGAAATAAGTTTTGAGAGTACGATCACCCCGCACGTGGTCCAAATAAATCATTGTTTTTAGAAACTCACTCCATCTTAGAAATACAGTGCCACTGACAGTCTGATCCAACAAAAGTAGAAGGAGAGCTCATAGATGACCTTGCCCCAGGCCTACTCCTCATCACCCTCCACGGGGTAGAGGCAGTGCATACAATAGCCGTAATAAACTTGGCCATCTGCAACAACGGGATAAACCCTGAGTACGAGAAAGTACTCAGCTAGACTTACCCGTCTAACTGAAAATAAAGACACCAAGGGTCTGCAAGGCTTATCTGGTATAGCTGGCTAGCTTTATTTATGAAAGGAGCTCAGGTTGGAAAAGTTCACATAATTAATCGAAAATGAGCCGTCATATTTTATCTTATCCTTTATTTCTAGGTTTGCACCTGTACTAGAGCACTCACTTGAATCTAACAGACAATAATATAATACCATATCAGGTTTGTTTATCAATATTTTAGTTGAACCGACAAGTATCACATGGAGTTGTATCGTGAAGAAGCTCGACATAGTTTCCCACTAACCGGGGAGACGGCGACTCAAATCGAATTACAAACCAGCTGGCGAGAAACCTTTGATACAAACCCACACTTTTCCCGTCGGGTCCATGCATTGGGTCACCGCTCGATACTGTCCAGGTGGTAAACGTCGCGGCTCATAGCACAGACCACCCAATTGGAAGTAAACGATGGCCATACCGAGGCAGATCATGTTTCCATACTAGAGGGTGCGACTCGGGTTGAGACCGGCCCGAACAGCGTCTAACCGGCTTCGGGGTCGGCGATTACAGCACCGGCACCCTAAGTAAAAGGGCGCTTTCAAAAATGACCGAGGGCCATCATCGATACAAACCTACACGACCCAACGGACGGACTGCCCCCAAGTCTCCACACTTGGTGTCTTGCCTTCCAGTTGGCCGTATTTCATTACTACTCAAGGTTCTTTTCCATGATAGCACATATAGCCAACCGTGATCCGATAATCACCCATCTGGGGTATTACGGTAACATAACATTTTTACTTTTATACTAAGCAGGCTAAGCAGTTCTACTTCTCACCAATCAACAGGATAACAAGGCAGGTATAATCAATAATTCAAGGAAGGATAATGCAACAAGTGGGATTCAAGCAACTCCTATACCTAATGCATCACAGTATAAAATACTCAAGTAAATTAATTATAAAAGCTGGGAGACTTAAGATGCTCCGGGGCTTGCCTCGGGAGAAGATCGAGGCCTCGTGCACGGGGCACTCAGGTAGGTTAGTGTCGAGGTCGACGCTGACGATCTCCTCGATCTGCTGCTCTTCCTGAACCTCCTGCTCCTCGTTTGGCTCGGGCTCGGGGTTCGTCTCCGGGGCTACCGATCCTGAATGTATGCGAGTAATAAAATGAATGAAAGCATACGATGCATATGATGGTTGAAATGATGGTATGCACATGGACAACTTAACTATCCAAATCCACAAAACCAACTTGTTGAACCACTTTTGACATTTCGGAACTAACCAACCCATATGTTAATTATTTTTCAATAACAAATTATGAATATACCATTGGTTATAAAGCAAGTCCTATTTTCCTTACTCAGAAAAATCTACAAAAATTACAGCAGCTACTTCATGCATTCTGGACTTCACCATAAAATTTTCAGCAAGAAATAAAATACTATTAAGCAGTTACAAAAAGATTAAACAATCAGCACAAAAAGGTACTTTGAACTAACTCTACCACAGAAAAGTGTCCAACAGCAGATTTCATATTATTTCATATTTTTGCTAGCTACTACTTCACAAAACAAGCCTACTCAAAAAAATTTACCACCAGAGCATTTATACTTTTGTCTACACAAATTGCCAAAGATTTAATCATTTTAAAACTTTTGAACTACAACACCTATGGAAAAGTATGAAACTACATATTTCATATTTTTATTAGGTCCTAAACATTATTTCATTACTTATCAGAAAGTTCCATAAACAGTATCACCATATTATTTCCTATATGAATTTCCAAAGAAAACTGCAGAAAAACTCAGTTGAACTACAAGTCCTTTTTTTGTTATACAACTGACCACATATTATAATTTTATTACATTCAACAGAGCATGCAGAGACTACCCAAAAATTCCCACAAATTAATTCTGCATATTTTTATCACAGGAATTATTACCAGAAAACAGCTAAAAAGGCATTTAATTGCTAACCAATATTTTTCTTATATAAATAGTACCACATATATTTTTCCTAGCTTCTAAACATGACAAGAAACATACTCAAAATTTATCACATCTTTATCTGGCCAGGAAATACAGTAAACCATTTAACTTGCATTTCAAGCATTAACTAATTTATTAAAAGCAGTATAGAAAACATTATCAAAATATTACTTTCATATTTTTCATAGACAGATCTACTAAAAGAAGGATTAACAAAATTTGTTTCACATCATTTGGAACAGTAGAACTTGAGATATGAAATAAACAAGCATTTATCAGAAATGGAAAAACATTTATGAAAACATTTCTGAAAAAATCCCTTCGGCGCAGGCTAGATGGGCGCCGTACATGGACCGGTGAGAGGCTGACGCGCGGGCTCCAGCGGGTCAACGGCCCCACCTGTCAGCCAGAGGGAAACAGAGGAGTGCTCTGACCGGCGATATCTCGCCGGCAGTGAGGGTGGCATGAGTGAGTTCGCCTCGACGAGGCGGACAGTGTGGTGGTGATGGTTTGGCCGGCGCACCACCGGAGCTGGCCGGCGGCGAGTCAGGGCGGACGGTGGCGGCGGCAAGGGATGGCTACGCCGTCTCCGGTGATCACCGACTCAATTGAAGTGCGCGCGAGGATCAGTGAACCTAGAGAGAAGCCCTAGCGGGGTTGGTTTGGCCGGAGAAGCCTCGGAGCAGCCCGAGCTCGCGCGCATGCCGCGGCGGCGGCCATGGCGCTCGGCCGTGATGGTTAGAGAGCTAGGGGCTGGTAGAGACCAAGAGGATGGGGGTTCTCACCTCTCCTTTACGCGGTGAGACTCGTCGGAGAAGAAGAAAGGCGGTGGAGACTCGGTTGAAGCAGAACATGGCCGTGCACTCCTCGGTGGCGACGGCGACTGCAGAAGGGGGTCGAGGACGCCGGCGAGACAAGGGCTCCAACGTCGGTGCAAATGTGCGCACGGCGTGTGCATGATGAGGGCGGAGCGCTGTGCGAGGTGGATCGAAGGGCGGTGCTCTGGCGTGGGCGGAACGGCGGTGGCGGGAGCGGGCGCTCGGCCAAGTGTTCGCGCGTGCGGTGAGAGCGAGTGAGAGGGAGTGGGCGCAAATGGGAGTATGGGCGAGTGCGGGAGATCATGGCGTATCGCCCGTTTTGTCCCCTGGCCGGTCGGACGTGGCGGGGGCCACGGCCGGCGGTGGGGAGTGGCCGTGGCGGGCGGTGCGCAGGGCGCGGTGCACGACGAGAGGGCGAGCTAGCGTGCGGCGCGGGGTGTTGCAGGCGCGAGTGGCGAGTGCGAGCGCTGGTAGGATGGCCGGGGCAGTCGCGCAGGCAGTGAAGGCCACGCGGCGCTCGTCGCCGGCGTGCGGCGCGGGCGGTGTCGGGCGCGCGCGCGTGAGCGGGCGCAGGCACGTACGCGGGCCGCGGCTCGCGCGCGGGGTGCGGTGTGGGCCGGAGAAGGCTGAGTGGGCTGAAAGGTCGGCGCCGATTATTTTCCCATTTTCAAACGTTTTTCCATTTCCAGAATTGTTTTCAAACTTTGGTGATTCAAAACAGTTTCAAAAACTCAAAACTAGAGTTTGGCCGTAAAACAAAAGTTGCTCAAAATATTTTTATTTATAACTTTCATATAGGACAAAAGCACAGAAAAGCATTTCTACTCCCTATACTAAATTAAAGCCAATAATAAAGCTAGAAACTATTTGACACTTGTATTTTTAATTATTATTCTATGCTTAATTAGGGCAGATCATAAACTTGAAAAGTGTTGTATACATTATTCCCTATTTAATAAAATTAATTGCCCTGACCAAACTTCACTTAAACAAGCAAGTCCTATTCAAACCTAGATTTTTAATTTGAAACACATGAAATCATAGCACATTTCAACAACACATGATGATGCAATGCAATGCTTATGATGATTAGTAGCTAATGATGATCTTAATGCACTACTTGACATTAGGGTGTCACAGCCCCTCCCCCTTAAAGAAATCTCGTCCCGAGATTTTGTGTGACATACCGGTTTTTATAAAAAGCGGGGTAATTTATGCATAGGTAGTCTTCGGTTTCCCAAGATGCATCATTGGTCCCATGATTACTCCAAAGAATTTTGTAGGTCTTGACTTCTCAGTTTCGAGTAACTCTTGTCTTGGTATCCAATATCTCTTTTGGTTGTTCATAGTATTCCAAGTCTGATCGGATGGTAATATCTGGAATTTCAACTTCCTCTCTTTCCGGAACTCGAAGACACTTTTTGAGTTGCGACACGTGAAATACGGGAAAGATCGCACTCATTTCCGGTGGTAACTGAACTTGGTATACTACTTTTCCTTTTCTAGCAGTGATCTAATAAGGTTCGACATAACGAGGTGCTAGCTTCCTCTTAACTCCAAATCGTTGCACTTTCTTCATAGGTGAAACCTTCAGATACACATAGTCACCTACTTGAAATTCCACTGATCTTCTTCTAGTGTCAGCATAGCTCTTCTATCGAGACTGCGCTGCCTTAATGTGTTGTTGTACAACCTGAACAATTTCTTCTGCGTCCTTCACATAGTCAGACCCACAGTATCCCCGGTCTCCTGATTCGACCCAATTTACTAGAGTTCTACACCTCCTTCCGTATAGTACTTCGAATGGTGCCATCTTAATGCTTTCCTGGTAGCTATTTTTATTTGAGAACTCTGCCAAAGGTAACCACTTCTCCCAAGATCCTTTCGAAGAGAGAACACATGCCCTCAAGATATCCTCCAATATCTGATTCACTCTTTTAGTTTGTCCAGAGGTCTGTGGGTGATAAGCAGAACTCCGAACTAACTTAGTTCCGAACTCTTTGTGCAACTGTTCCCAGAAACGAGCTACAAACTGAGGCCCTCTATCGGAAATAATCCTTTTCGGAATTCCATGGAGTCTCAGAATGTTTTGAATGTACAAATTTGCATACTGATGGGGTCGGTACGTGGTTTTGACTGGTACGGAATGTGCCACTTTAGACAAATGATCCATGATAACCCGAATGGAATCATGGCCTTTCTGAGTGACAGGCAAACCAGTAATGAAGTCCATACTGATTTCTTCCCATTTCCATTCTGGTACGGACAAGGGTTGTAATAGTCCGGCTGGCTTCAAATGGATGGCCTTAATTCTGCAATAGGTATCACATTTGGCAACATATTCTGCAACTCCTTTCTTCATCCTAGCCCACCAATACCTCGTTCTCAGATCTTGATACATCTTGCTGCTTCCAGGATGAATTGACAACTTTGAATTATGAGCTTCATTCAAAATTCTGTCTCTCAGACCTTGATCTTTAGGGACCACTAACCGTTGATTGTACCACAAAATCCCTTGTTCATCTACTCGAAAGTTCAACGAACTGTTGGTTTCCAACCTCTTTTTGATCTCAATAATCTCTTCATCTGACTTCTGTCCTTCAATAATATCACTCTCCAGGGCACACTAGATGGTGATATTGTTCAACAAGACATGATGCATAAGATTAAATCCATCCTCCAGGAGTGGTTGTACCAAGTTGCAATGGGCCTTGCGACTCAGCGCATCTGCCATAACATTTGCTTTTCCAGGATGATAGTGCACTTCTAGGTTGTAATCCTTAATTAGTTCTAACCATCTTCTTTGCCTCATATTTAGCTCTGATTGAGTGAATATGTATTTCAAGCTCTTGTGGTCGGTGTAGACATGACATAGATTACCCATTAAATAATGCCTCCAAATCTTTAAGGCATGAACTACGACTGCTAATTCCAAATCATGCATTGGGTAATTCTCTTCATGTGGCCGTAGTTGACGTGATGCATAGGCGATGACTCTTTCATTCTGCATGAGAACACATCCTAAACCAACCTTAGATGCATCACAGTACACATCAAAAGGTTCCTCCAAATTAGGCTAAGCCAAAACTGGTGCGGTGGTCAATAATGTCCGCAAAGTGTGGAATGCTACTTCACACTCGGGAGTCCACTCAAACTTTTTATTTTTCTGGGTAAGTCTGGTCATAGGCTTAGCTATCTTAGAAAAATCCGGGATAAACCTACGGTAATATCCGGCTAATCCTAAAAAGCTGTGCACTTCGTGCACATTGGTGGGAGTTTTCCAATCTATAACTTCTTGTACTTTAGTAGGATCTACAGAAATACCTTTAGCGAAAAGGACATGTCCAAGAAAAGGCACTTCGTTTAACCAAAACTCGCACTTGTTAAATTTAGCATATAGCTTATGCTCCCTGAGCCAAGTTAAAACAATTCTCAAATGCTCTGCGTGATCTTGCTCATTTTCAGAATACACCAAGATATCATCAATAAACACCACAACAAACTTATCCAGTTCCGGCATGAAGACTGAGTTCATCAGATACATAAAATGTGCAGGTGCGTTTGTCAAACCAAACGACATGACTAAATACTCATAGAGTCTGTATCTGGTGGAGAAGGCGGTCTTAGGTATGTCTTCTTTTCTGATCTTTATCTGGTGATAGCCTGACCTCAAATCTATTTTGGAAAACACCTTGGCCTTAGCTAATTGGTCAAACATGATATCAATTCGAGGTAAGGGGTACTTGTTCTTGATGGTTACGGCATTCAAAGGTCTGTAATCTACACACATCCTCAGGGTCTTATTCTTCTTTTTCACGAAGATGGCAGGACATCCCCAAGGTGACGAACTAGGTCGTATCAAACCCTTTTCTAATAGCTCCTGAAGCTGAGTCTTGAGCTCTGCTAACTCATTAGGTGGCATCCTATACGGTCTCCGAGAAATAGGTGCGGTTCCGGGAATCAACTCGATAGCAAATTGTACATCCCTGTCCGGGGGTAGTCCGGGCAACTCATCAGGGAAGACATCCGGAAACTCACACACTACAGGAATCTCAGTCAACTGTTCTGCCGTAAGGGCAAACAAAACTGCTATCTGATGGGGATTCCGAGGTAACTCTATCCTGAAAGGAGTCCCGCTCCGGGGACTAACCATTGAGACTACACGTTCAGCAATATCCAAATTGACTTTCCAAAGTTTCATCCAACCCATACCCAAAATCACATGAGGTCAACAGTAGCCTTCTTATCCCCAAAAGTGATTTCCACTTCTTTAGCCAGTTTGTGGGTAGAGAGAACAGCCCCTGCTGAACTGATCTGGTAACCCCGATCCAAATCTACTAACTTGGGATTACTTCTTAACACAAAACCCTCACTAATGAATGCATGGGATGCTCCAGAATCAAACAACACAACTGCATGACATTGGTTAACAAGAAACGTACCAGCGGTGACAGGCTCTCCCTCTGGCACCTCTTCAATAGTAGTGTAATGCACATTGCCGGTGCGAGGCCTCGGGTGGGTGTATTGCTTCTTAGGTTGGGGCACTGGCGAGAGAGATGCCCAGCTTGACCACAGTTGTAGCACGGACCCAGCACATACGGAGTTTTCTGAACTCCAGAGCCTCCAGTCTTTGCCTTATTCTGCATCATAGGAACGGTGTAGGGCTTCTGGTAGTTCTGGCGAGGGCGATTGTTGGTCATCTTCTTCTGAGGTGGGCGGAACCTTGCCCCTGTTGCTGGTGGGCGGAACTGGTTTCGGGCACCCATAGGGGCCCTCTGCTGAGAAAATCCGCCATCATTTGCATGACGGCGATTCTCCATGGTCAATCTGTTATCATTAGCCTCCTGGTTCAGACAGTCGCTGACAAAGTCACTGAAGGTGGTGCGGTGGCTATTGCCCATCTTGGAGAACATGGAGGCACTCATTCCGCGCTTGAAGCTAGCGATCTTCTTGGACTCCGTGTTAACAAAATCCGGAGCATAGCAGGCCAGATTGTTGAAACTATGCAGGTATTCTGACATGGATCTGGTTCCCTGGGACAACCTCATGAACTCTGTTACTTTCATCTCCATCAGACCACTAGGAATGTAGTGCCTGCGCATAGTAGTAGAAAACTGTTCCCAAGTAACCGGTGCATTCTCAGGCAAGGACGCACAGTACTGGGACCACCATAACCCAGCGGGTCCCTCTAGCATGTGAGCTGCATATTCCGCCTTTAACTCCTCTGTCAACCGAAGAAGGCAAAATTTTTGAGTGATAGAGTTTATCCACTCATCTGCTTCCAGTGGTTCAGTTGCTTCTTTGAACACGGGCGGCCGGGTGTCCAGAAAGTCCCGGTACGAGCTGTACTGGTTTGGTTCTGGACCCTGGTGTTGTTGGCGCTGCTGAGCGGTGTTACCCGCTATGTCACGGAGCGTAGCTCCCATCTGCCTCTGCATCTCCTCTAGGTTCCTCTGACTGCCGAGGAACTGCCCAAATAAAGCGTCAGCGGTCATAGGAGGTGGGGGGGGGGGTGGTGGCAGATTCTCCCCTGGGTTACTTCCTTCCGGTTCGCGCTGGCTGCGAGTATGGACCGACATCTGCATATCCCATTAATGAGCAATAATCAGGTGATGTTATATTGTATTATGAATAAATATCGTGCTGCACAGAATTCAAAAATTAAGCACACGACCAGATATAATTACTCATTTTCCACACAACATCACAGAATTAATCGCTCATAATAGGCATACAAATGTCATCTCCATAACTTTGCCAGATCGAAATCTGGACTTGGTTCAAAAGTCATACACATTGTCATTACAGAGATCCGAACCATCATAAAGTCATCACACCACGAGCCAACATAAACGTAGTCTGAGATTACATCGAAGGAACCCACAACGGTCATCTAGCAAAAGATCGGCTCCTAGTGAATCTAGCGCTCAAACGTCATCGGCGTCGGGGCCAAGCATGACTCCGTCCTGCGGCTCTGGTGCCTCGGGTGCAGCAGGCTCTTTGGCCTCGTGGTGGAGCTGGTGAATCACCTCATGGAGGTTGTTGATGTAGGCCTGCTGGTGGTCGACGTGGTGCTCCAGCTGCAGGGTACGCTCCCTCATGATATCGAACGCGGACCAGACTTCATCCCTCTGCGCTACCATAGCTAGGTACATCTGCTCACCAAAAAGACGAGCAACACTCTCTGCTCCTGCGGTGGCACGAGCCTCATCACGCTCCAAGGTGACTCTGTCCAACTCTACCTGCAGACGTGCCACCTCTGTGTCAAACTCCTGCTGTAGCCTTCTCTTGCTCTGATATGTGGCCGTGAGGGTGAAAGACACGCTCTCAAGGCTGCGCTCCAAGCTCTCACAAACACCGAACAAGGCTCCAGTAGCACTTGTCGCGGGAGTCTCGCAGTAGAACCTTTCCTCTGCGCCTCCAGCTAGCACGGTCTCCAAGGTCTGCCTCCAGTCCATGGGAAAAGGTGATCCACACGGGAACAGCCCTGCCATGGCACTAGCTAGGTCGGCGGAGAATCGAGCAATGATATCCTTCAGTACCATGTAAGCGGCTCGGTTCGCCCCATCCTTGGTGGAGCTTCCTTTGGTGATTACTGTCCATCCTATCTAGTGGGGCCTACTAGCAAGAGCCCAGACCTTAATCTGCACCATCACCAACGAGTCCTGCCCAAAATGGTCCTTCTGCCACGAGTATCGGGGCTCCTGGCCCTCGGGTAACCAACGGCGTGCAGAATCCTCCATAGGATCGTGGGTAACCCAAAGTACGACAAGAACGTATTCTTGGTCAACTTTGTCGCCAGATGGTGATGTGGGACCCTGCCTTCGGTGGCCTTGCGTGCGGTCAACTTTGTCCGGGCCATCTGTAGAAACAAGGGGTTTCGAACTCTCGTGTGACGCATAATTAAGTTGGCAAAAATTTATAGAATGGGGACAATTTAATTTTAAGGGGAGGAATGCAATGTAATCAATAATGTAAACATGATGCATGATCGTACTTACGTTCTCACTCACTATCAATGACTCACAAGTCCTAACATTCTAGTCGGTGGCAAAAACGATCTCTCATACGTCAACTAATCGTTCTACTCGATCACGCGGTTAGTGTACCTGCAGAAGATTCATTTCAGCCCGAGAAAACCCAATGAGAAAAACACTTGAGCACCTTCCAATATGCACTGGAGTACATATCCGTCGGTACTAAACCTCATGCACCAAGCTCGGAAAACCCACCCAGCATTCGATACCTTCATATATGCTTGCGTAGAGCTCGCATATATTCCAGTACAACAATACTCTCCCCTAGACCGACGGTTGGACGATCATGCTCTCACATCTTTCCAAATCATTTTGATGCATGTTTTCACGATCAAACTCATTCTCACCCGAGAATGGTCCTTGGCAAAATAAGATCCAGCATGAAGCAAAACCCAAAACCCTGTTAGCAGTTAAGCCACCTAAATCCTAGTATAGGGCTTAAGGACAAGACTTGGCACACTTAGATTTTTGAAATAGTTTTGAAAATAGCTTTGAAATACCCAGTTTTGTTTGAAAATAGTCCTTTAAGGATGCAAATACCTGAACCATGCTCCGATACCAGCTATGACGGGACACTCCGGATTATAAGAGCTCAAGTACAATAGTGGCTGATGTAATCGCCACTGACTCGCACTTGAACCCATATAACACTAGTAGCCCAGAAACCTCGAAGGATTTCAAACAAATTATAATCATCCAGGATCACATCGTTCAGGTACATACATTCATAAAGGCACCACAGTTCAAAGCTTAATTAAAATCAGGGTACGAAATTTAAAGTTATTAGAACCCCAAATTCAAACAGCGGAATAGAAATAAGTTTTGAGAGTACGACCACCCCACACGTGGTCCAAATAAATCATTGTTTTTAGAAACTCACTCCATCTTAGAAATACAGTGCCACTGATAGTCTGATCCAACAAAAGCAGAAGGACAGCTCATAGATGACCTTGCCCCAGGCCTACTCCTCATCACCCTCCACGGGGTAGAGGCAGTGCTTACTATAGCCGTAATAAACCTGGCCATCTGCAACAATGGGATAAACCCTAGGTACGAGAAAGTACTCAGCTAGACTTACCCATCTAACTGAAAATAAAGACACCAAGGGTATGCAAGGCTTATCTCGTATAGCTGGCTAGCTTTATTTGCGAAAGGAGCTCAGGTTGGAAAAGTTAACATAATTAATAAAAAATGAGCAGTCATACTTTATCTTATCCTTTATTTCTAGGTTTGCACCTGTACTAGAGCACTCACTTGAATCTAACAGACAATAATATAATACCATATCAGGTTTGTTTATCAATATTTTAGTTGAACCGACAAGTATCATATTGAGTTGTATCGTGAAGAAGCTCGACATAGTTTCCCACTAACTGGGGGAGACGGCGGCTCGAATCAAATTACAAACCAACTGGCGAGAAACTTTTGATACAAACCCACACTTTCCCCATCGGGTCCATGCATTGGGTCACCGCTCGATACTGTCCAGGTGGTAAACATCGCGGCTCACAGCACGGACCACCCAATTGAAACTAAACAATGGCCATACCGAGGCAGATCGTGTTTCCATACTAGAGGGTGCGACTCGGGTTGAGACCGGCCCGAACAGCATCTAACCGGCTTCGGGGTCGGCGATTACAGCACCGGCACCCTAAGTAAAAGGGCGCATTCAAAAATGACCGAGGGCCATCATCGATACAAACCTACATGACCCAACAGACGGACTGCCCCCAAGTCTCCATACATGGTGCCTTGCCTTCCAGTTGGCCGTATTTTATTACTACTCAAGGTTCTTTTCCACGATAGCACATATAGCCAACCGTGATCCGGTAATCACCCATCTGGGGTATTACGGTAACATGACATTTTTACTTTTATACTAAGCAGGCTAAGCAGTTCTACTTCTCACCGATCAACAGGATAACAAGGTAGGTATAATCAATAATTCAAGGAAGGATAATGCAGCAAGTGGGATTCAAGCAACTCCTATATCTAATGCATCACAGTATAAAATACTCAAGTAAATTAATTATAAAAGCTGGGAGACTTAAGATGCTTCGGGGCTTGCCTCGGGAGAAGATCGAGGCCTCGTGCGCGGGGCACTCAGGTAGGTTAGTGTCGAGGTCGACGCTGACGATCTCCTCGATCTGCTGCACTTCCTGGACCTCCTGCTCCTCGTTTGGCTCGGGCTCGGGGTTCGTCTCCGAGGCTACCGATCCTAAATGTATGCGAGTAATAAAATGAATGCATACGATGCATATGATGGTTGAAATGATGGTATGCACATGGACAACTTAACTATCCAAATCCACAAAACCAACTTGTTGAACCACTTTTGACATTTCGGAACTAACCAACCCATATGTTAATTATTTTTCAATAACAAATTATGAATATACCATTGGTTATACAGCAAGTCCTAATTTTATTACTTAGAAAAATCTACAAAAATTACAGAAGCTACTTCATGCATTCTGGACTTCACCATAAAATTTTCAGCAAGTAATAAAATAATATTAAGCAGTTACAAAAAGATTAAACAATCAGCCCAAAAAGGTACTTTGAACTAACTCTACCATAGAAAAGTGTCCAACAGCAGATTTCATATTTTTCCTAGCTACTACTTCACAAAACAAGCCTACTCAGAAAAATTTACCACCAGAGCATTTATACTTTTGTCTACACAAATTTCCAAAGATTTACTCATTTTAAAACTTTTGAACTACAACACCTATGGAAAAGTATGAAACTATAGATTTCATATTTTTATTAGGTCCTAAACATTATTTCATTACTTATCAAAAAGTTCCATGAACAGTATCACCATATTATTTCCTATATGAATTTCCAAAGAAAACTGCAGAAAAACTCAGTTGAACTACAAGTCCTTTTTCTGTTATACAACTGACTACATATTATAATTTTATTACATTCAACAGAGCATACAGAGACTACCCAAAAATTCCCACAAATTAATTCTGCATATTTTTATCACAGGAATTATTACCAGAAAATAGCTAAAAAGGCATTTAATTGCTAACCAATATTTTTCTTATAGAAACAGTACCACACATATTTTTTCTCGCTTTTAAACAAGACAGAAAACATACTCAAAATTTATCACATTTTTATCTGGACAAGAAATACAGTAAAGCATTTAACTTGCATTTCATGCATTAACTAATTTATTAAAAGCAGTACAGAAAACATTATCAAAATATTACTTTCATATTTTTCATAGACAGATCTACTAAAACAAAGATTAACAAAATTTGTTTCACATCATATGGAATAGTAGAACTTGAGATATAAAATAAACAAGCATTTATCAGAAATGGAAAAAACATTTATGAAAACGTTTCTGGAAAAATCCCTTCGACGCAGGCTAGATGGGCGCCGTCCATGGACCGGTGAGAGGCTGACACGGGGGCTCCAGCGGGTCAACGGCCCCACCTGTCAGCTAGAGGGAAACAGAGGAGTGCTCTAACCGGCGATATCTCGCCGGCGGTGAGCCCGCCGGCGGTGAGGGTGGCATGAGTGAGTTCGCCTCGACGAGGCCGACAGTGTGGTGGTGATGGTTTGGCCGGCGCACCACCGGAGCTGGCCGGCGGTGAGTCAGGGCAGACGGTGGCGGCGGCAAGGGATGGCTACGCCGTCTCCGGCGATCACCGACTCAATTGAAGTGCGCGCGAGGATCAGTGAACCTAGAGAGAAGCCCTAGCGGGGTTGGTTTGGCCGGAGAAGCCTCAGAGCAGCCCGAGCTCGCGCGCATGCCGCGGCAGCGGCCATGGCGCTCGGCCGTGATGGTTAGAGAGCTAGGGGCTGGTAGAGACCAAGAGGATGGGGGTTCTCACCTCTCCTTTACGCGGTGAGACTCGTCGGAGAAGAAGAAAGGCGGTGGAGACTCGGTTGAAGCAGAACGTGGCCGTGCACTCCTCGGTGGCGACGGTGACCGCAGAAGGGGGTCAAGGACGCCGGCGAGATGAGGTCTCCAACGTCGGTGCAAATGTGCGCACGGCGTGTGCACGATGAGGGCGGAGCGCTGTGCGAGGTGGATCGAAGGGCGGTGCTCTGGCATGGGCGGAACGGTGGTGGCGAGCTACGGTGGCGGGAGCGGGCGCTCGGCCGAGTGTTCGCGCGTGTGGTGATAGCGAGTGAGAGGGAGTGGGTGCAAATGGGAGTATGGGCGAGTGCAGGAGATCACGGCGTATCGCCCGTTTTGTCCCCTGGCCGGTCGGACGTGGCGGGGGCCACGGCCGGCGGTGGGGAGTGGCCTCGGCGGGCGGTGTGCAGGGGGCGGTGCACGACGAGAGGGCAAGCGAGCGTGCGGCGCGGGGTGTTGCAGGCGCGAGTGGCGAGCACGAGCGCTGGTAGGGTTGCCGGGGCGGTCGAGCAGGCGACGAAGGCCATGCGGCGCTCGTCGCCGACGTGCGGCGCGGGCGGTGTCGGGCGCGCGCGCGCGGGAGCGAGCGCAGGTGCGGACGCGGGCGCAGGCGTGGACGCAGGCCGCGGCTCGCGCGCGGGGTGCGGCTTGGGCCGGAGAAGGCCAAGTGGGCTGAAAGGTCAGCGCCGATTATTTTCCCATTTTCAAACGTTTTTCCATTTCCAGAATTGTTTTCAAACTTTGGTGATTCAAAATAGTTTCGAAAACTCAAAACTAGAGCTTGGCCCTAAAACAAAAGTTGCTCAAAATATTTTTCTTTACAACTTTCATATAGGACAAAAGCACAGAAAAGCACTTCTACTCCCTGTACTAAATTAAAGACAATAATAAAGCTAGAAACTATTTTACACTTGCATTTTTAATTATTATTCTATGCTTAATTAGGGCAGATCATAAACATGAAAAGTGTTGTATACATTATTCTCTATTTAATAAAATTAATTGCCCTGACCAAACTTCAATTAAACAAGCAAGTCCTATTCAAACCTAGATTTTTAATTTGAAACACATGAAATCATAGGACATTTCAACAACACATGATGATGCAATGCAATGCTTATGATGATTAGTACCTAATGATGATCCTAATGCACTGCTATATACTAGGGTGTCACAGATGTGAATAGTTCTCACAGGCAGACAGGCAGGGATCGAATGGAATCATGTTTTTTCTTTATGAACTTTGTTTTGCCCTGGTGTGTATATCACAGCCAAAAAGACTTCTTTGTCTTTGCATCTATAGTTTCTATATGTATACAACTTGTGTATCAGTAGTTATGTTTGGCAATATTTGTAGCCATCCAGTGCAATGAAGCTATCTTTGGCTAGTTCTGTTCTGAATTTGAATCTGGTGGATCTAAATTTGGTAATGAATGTAGTGTATTGGCTGTGATTCTAGAATGCGTATTATGTTGGCCTTTTTCATTTTGCAATCATGTGGGCTAGAAAAAAAGTGGACTGAAATATGTGGGCTAAAAAATATATGGGTTGAATTGAGTGAGCTGAATAAATTGTATGGGCCAAAAAATTGTATGGGCTGCAATAAAAAAATATGGGCCAAAAAATCAAAAATTACAAAATGGGCTAGGAGGAAACAGCTAAAATAAAGCTCATCAAGAGGCTTCCTGCTACATGGGCTTCAGCAGGCCAAAATTCATTTTATGACGTATATGATCCTAAAATCTAATGTCATATACTTGTGACATTAAATATAGAGACGTCACATAATGATTTTGTGATGGTGGTTTTTGACGTTTGCGTTTTCATCAATTGGATGTCATAAATCTTAAATTGTGACATAAATTCTATATATTATGACATAATAGAATGTCAAAAAACCACACATTTGTTGTAGTGATACCTCCCGCCTCGTCCTCGTCGTCCTGGTCTGTCCGCCGAACCACCTCCTCCTCCTCGTCCCTGGGCACCACCCCGTCCTCGTCATCCCCATCCGGCTGCGGTTGCTGCTGCTCCTGCTGCTCCTCCTCTTCCTCCTCGGCCTGCCTCCTGCGGCTCCTGCTCCTCCTAGACCTCCTATCCGACGGCTCCTCATCTGCAGGGCACGTTCTCTGGTAAATTGAGTGCATGTTCCTCTGACGGTTGCCCGCCATCTTTGTGAAATCACCTGTAATTAAAAAGAATAAACAAGACGTAATTACAAATAGATGCAAAAGAAACAAAATATAATTACAAATGAACATAGTATTACATGTATTAGAAATAGATGCAAAATAAAGAAAACATAATTACAAATTAACATAGTATTACATGTATTAGAAATAATCTGCATGATCGGGATTAGCTGGATCATAAGTCTCATCATCACAATCAACCATGTCAAAATAATCAACACTATCCGAAGGAGAAATGTTGTCTTCATTGTCATTGCATAAACGTAATCGCTTAAGCATTTGTAAGTCCTTCACATTATGCACCTCATCTCCAGCGTCCTCGTCATCAACCCTTTCATTGCCTACATCCATTCCTATCGCTTCGGTTAAGTCTATCTCAAACCTCCCTTGTAGCCCCTCTTCTTGAAAGAACTCTCCATCATATGTGTCTGGGTTCAAGTTGTAATCTTCATCGTTTAGGACAGGTAGTTTACCGTGTGTCGATACCTTGTGCACAATATCCCAACCCTTAAGATGCTCTTTGGTTTGGCATGTGTATGACGTATAATAAACCTCCGTGGCCTGTTGAGCCATAATATAGATATCGTCTCCTAGATAGACAGAATCCTGTCAAATTTTGACTAGCCCAAGATGAGGGTTCCGTCTCGTTACTCCAGGATTGAATCAATGACATTTGAATATGACAGGATTAAGAGGTTTGCAACCATAAAATAAAAGTTCGTATATTTCTTCAATTCTTCCATAATAGTCAAGGCCATCATTGTCGGGCGTAAAAACTCCGCTATTTGTGGTTCTTCGATTGGGCCTACTCTGCTCGTAGTTTGCTGTGTGAAAGCGATATCCATTCACGTCGTAACCGGTAAAAGACTTGACCCTATGGGCAAAGCCGTTTGCAACCTGTCTCAACTCATCACTGATAGACGCAACGGTTTGGGCCTGCAAGCTCAAGTAGGATAGATTGTTATATTATTCGAACATACGAGCAACTTGGAATGGTGAACTAAGTACAAGCTAAATTGGACAGTACCTTCTTTTAGAACCAAGAAATGAAATCGGGCCTCCCTGGTCCCGCACCCTGTGAAAGAAGGTATCAGATTCCTGCGGGGTAGGATCCCTTGATTCATACCAAAAGTGATGAAGAAATTCCCTGTACCGACGAGAAACAAGGGGGTTGGATGCAGAATAGTGGAGGCGTATTGAAACAAGTTCGTTGAGAACTTACCCAATGTACAGCGCCACCTCGTCAAGGTTGGTCAACACATATAGCATGATATGGCGCCACTCTTCAGGTGTCAAGGTCTTAGTGCTCGATGCACTTGCACTTCCGAGTTGCCCTTGGAAAACGCTGAGATTCGATTCATTTTCGCCAGCATTGTAATGAGGGGGTAGATTATGCACGCTAGGAAGATTCTCAGCATAGTATTTCTCTGTGAAGTTTGACACCTCCTCCAGAATGTATGCCTCTACAATGGAAGCCTCAAATTTTCCTTTATTTCTATATTTTTTGCAAAGAGTCTTTAGACATCTCTCGATTGGAAAGCAACAATGGGCCTACATGGGCCCTCCATTCGTGCCTCATACAAGAGGTGCAATATCAAATGCTACATCGGATTGAAGAAGCCGGGTGGAAAGATCTTCTTCAACTTACAGAGCAACACAAGTGCCACTTTTTCCATGTTCTCGATCATGGTTCGAGATAACTCCTTGGCACAATGCTGGCAAAAGAAGTAGCTCAACTCTGCCAGCACTAGCCAGACATGCTCAGGGACATAACCTCGAACCATCACCGGAAGAAGCCGCTCAATCTATATGTGATAGTCATGACTCTTCATCCCGTTGACTCGCAGAGTAGATAAGTTCACTCCCCTCCTCAGATTCACTGCATACCCATCAGGGAACATTAATGTCTGGATCCATTGAAGTACTTCCCTCTTTTGTTTGTTGGTCAAGACAAAATTGGTCTTAGGCCGTTTCTATGTCTTGCCACCTCTAGGAGGCTGCATCTCTTGATTTGGTCTATCGCATAACGCTGCTAGGTCCACTCTAGCCTTAGGGTTGTCCTTTGACTTTTTAGTTTCCATGATTGTTGCCCAAAGTGCCTCGGTGACATTCTTTTTAGTATGCATAACATCAATGTTATGTGGCAGAAGGTCATCAAAATAGGGGAGCCTCGTCAAGCCCGACATATGAGTCCTCATATGTTGCTCACCATATCCCACAAAACCACCACCTTCTTCATTGGCCATGAGAGCATCTATCTAAGCATGAACCTCGACACCAGTCATCATCTATGGTGCAGGGTCTATCACTATGACACCTTTCATATAGTTGTCGATGTCTTGTCTAAATGGATGGTCAAGAGGGAGGAATTGATGATGTTTGTCGAACGACGAATACATGCCACCCTTCTGCAACCAGATGAACCTCAGACGTTCCTTGCATATTGGACATGGGAACTGTAGGGATATGAGGATGCTACGCTAGCCAGAAAACAAAATTTTCAACCCCATAAAACCAGGAACTACTGCTAGTTATAGACCACGGGATTACCACTAGACGCGCAGATGCAGCGGAAGCCGTCTCAATGTAGACGTGCACGTCGTAGCGGTGCCATGCAGTTGCTCACGTCCGTTCTTCACGTGCGGCTCGTCCTTGTGCTCTAGATGCAGCACCTTTGAGGTATCCACACGTACAGGGAGGAAGCATCACGCCTCCGGACTGCTAGGTCCGCGAGGAGCAATAGGCGCGGGCGTAGGATGGGTGGCAGCTGGCAAAAGTAGCGTGTGTTACCCTAGCCCTTGCGCCCACCCTTCTTTATATAGGCATTCCTAATGAGCTCGCGAGTTGGAGGCCCATTAGTAGCCCTAAGCCTTGTCTAATTCGGCAAACATGGCCCGAATACTCTTACTCGGCCAATATTTGACAGCGGCCTCTAGCAAGGCGTGTCAAACCCTTTGCATACGCAAAGATCATATTAGACGAACCACCACATAACCATATACATGTTATTCCTTTTGCCTCATGATATTTGGTCTGACTCATAGGTTAACACTTAACCCAAGCACGACCATGCATTTCTTGATCCAATCATTCGAGTGGTCCAGTGATATCTTTCTCACATGGAGAGGGGAAAATTCCATCTTGATTGACTATGTCTCACAGCATGTTTCCTGACATACCCGACGACCACCTTTATAACTACCCAGTTACGGAGTAGTGTTTGATAGTCCCTAAGTAGATCATTTCACATCTTGAATGCATACGACAATCTTAGGTCAAAGGACATAACATACATGATGTGAACAGAGATAAATACAACATCTCACGTTCGGTCAGTCCAACCCCATGTCATACATGTGCCCACACTATTAGTTTGACATCTCTATGTCCATGACTTGTGAAACATAGTCATCAATCAATATATGTGCTGATCTAATATTCATGTGTTTCCTCACACGAACTCCGATCAGGGACATCTTTAGAATAACCATACAAGTAAAAGAGTTTCACAAACAATTCACATAATTGTCAATCGATACAAGTTGCCTTTAATGGATATTCAATGAACTCATAATATATCATGGATACAACATAATATAATCATCTCTATGATTATCTCTAGGGCATATTCCCAATAGGAACTTCCCGTGAACACACCAGCCACAAAATATCCCATACGCCAGGAAGTCGTGCAGAGAGTAGTGGTACCAAACATGCATTTTGAAGTTTGTCTTCATAGCTCGGTCATATGTCCATACCCCTTTCTCTCAAGCACGGACCAATTCATCAATCGCTGGCTCCATGTACACACCCATAATACTCCCAGGGTGTCCAGGAATTATCAACGTCAACAATACGTTCTGTCGTTGAAAGCAGATGCCAGGGGGGAGATTGAGGGGGACAACGAACACGGGCCAACATGTGTACGAGGCAGCCATCATTCCATAAGGATTGAACCCATCTGTGGCTAGTGCAACACATACATTACGAGCCTCATCTGCTTTCTCATGATGAATGTCATCAAAGTGGGTCCATGTTTCACCATCGGATGGATGTACCAGTTTGTCAACATTGTATCGTTTGCCCTTTTTGTGTCATGTCATCTATTTCGTTGATTCCTCAGTCATGTATAGCCATTGGATCCTCGGTTGGAATGGAAGGTGCCATAGGATTTTTAGGGGGATTGTAAGATGCCTCTTCTAGCCATCACTAGAGGCTACCTACAGGTACTTGAAGGATTTACACTTTGGACAGTAATTTGCATCCTTGTGTTCTTTCCTAAATTGGACGCACCCCTTTGGACAAGCATGTATCTGCTCATACGACATCTTAAGTGCATGAAGGAGTTTCCGTGACTCGTACATGCTCTTTGGCAGAATATGGCCCTCCGGAAGCAGGCTGCCAATCACGACCAACATACCATCGAAGGCTTCTCGACTCAGGCTAAACTGGGACTTGAACCCCATTATGCGTCCAATGGCATCCAATTGAGAAACTGTTGTCCCATCGTGAAGGGGTTTCTGTGCACTCTCCATCATGTCGTAGAACACCTTTGCGGTTGCCTCCATCTCCTCCTCCATACACCCTTCAATGAAATGTGCTTCATGAAAGTCATCTAACATGTCTGCTACCCCGACATCAGCATCAAACTCCTCAACGCGTGGTCTTACCAACTCCTATCTCATATGATGGGCTTGACCATGGTGGATCCACTAGGTATAGTCCAGCGAAATCCATTCTTCAAAAGATGTTTACCCATGTTGTCCTTGTTTTTCCTTTTCCTGTTTGCATATTTGCTATAGGGACACAAAACTAGACTTGCTCCTTTAGCACTGGGGACAAATGCACGGTTCAAGAAAGCATCGATCTTGTTCGCCCATTCCATGATGAAATCACTCTGACTTGAGCGACCCATGTACATCCACTCACGGTCATCCATCCTCTAACATGTATATCAACAAGTAATGTAACCATCAATTGTATCTACATGGTGTTCCTACTATCTAATAGGTGAGGATAGGTCCTAATCCCACCTGAGGATGCGTAGATAAGGTTAGTTTCCATGGTCTACTCCTATCTGATACAGAATTTCGGCAGCACCTCCCCACTGTTCTCCAGATACACGTCATGGTAGCGGAGAGTGTGTATCCAGAGAACAACAGGGAGGTGATGCCAAAACTCTGTCTCAGATCGGAGCAGACCATGGAAACTAACACATCTACGCATCTGCGGGCTGTCCAAAAAACATGGACAATTCGAAACTGATACAGTTGTACATATGCAAAGATCTACATACTTCCAACCGTATCTCTTTTGAATGGGAGACGCCTAACTGGGTTACGTGACCTACAACCATGATACAGAAAGAGGGGTTATACCAAAAGGTGGCGGTGGAGTCATAGGCCGTGGCGAGTCGGGGCAGTGGCATGGTGACGCGGTGCAGGCAGAACCGCAGCGGTGAGGAAGATGACCGGGGTCACCGAGGTACTCCGGCTCGGCTCCGATGGGCTCTTCTGTACAAAAAACAACATACAGGCTTAATTGAATATTTTGGCAGAACCTCCCCTGCATGGTGAGATTTCCAAAACTTGCAAGAAAACAATGGCACGATGGCCGACAACCACATATATATATCAAGGGAAGCCATGTAGTTTAATTCTCATTCCATGCAGAAGAATATATCCAAGTAGTACAACAACAACTACTAATACTAACACAACTACTACAAACACAACAACAACTACTACTACTACAAACACTACTACTACTACTACTACTACCTCAACATCCACGAAGAAAAGAAGGGAAAGGGAAGGGAAGGGCATATACCAGTGGCGTGGACGCGCCAGTGATGGGGCAGCGACGGCTGTGGGGATGCCGGGGACACGACGCGGTCGCCGGAGACCTCCTCCTCCTCCTCCTCCTCCCCTGCTCTTCTCCTCCCGGTGTCGGCGGGCGGCGAGCGGTGAGGCGGGGGCAGGGCGGCGCGGCGCGCGGGGGTGGAGTGGTGGCGCGGCGGGGTTCGTGGTCATGAGATCTCAACAAGTTTCATGATTTTCGAACTTCATTTGCATTTTATATAATTTAAAAACAATTCGTCTGCAACTTCGTGGTCATGTTTCGTGAAGAAGATGTTCGAAATTTCGGGTCTGTTCATGGATAGGGTCTCACATTACACTCAATTACACGAATATCATTTTCCATTCATAGAATTTCATTATTCGATGCACTTGCAGTTCAAATTTGCATTGTCCGAAAAAATTCAATGAAATGAAATAAATTGAAGAAATATAGAAAAAGTCTTATTAATGTGCAAAATTTGAACATGTTATCCTCATTTAATGTAGGAAGGCTACAGAAAAAGTTTAGGGCCAAAAAGAAAAAAAAATTAAAAAACTTTGCCGAGTGCCTTCGACAGACACTCGGCATAAAGTCTATCCCTTTGCCGAGTGTCAGCCGAGGACACTCGGCAAAGGTAACGCCAGTTCACAGCTGTGAGTCGTCGTCACCCCTTTGTCGAGTGTCAGGTTTTACCGAGAGACTGACACTCGGCAAAGGGTAGGTTTGCCGAGTGTCAGGATTTACCGAGAGCCTAACACTCGGCAAAGGGTTTGTTTGCCGAGTGTCAGGATCTGCCGAGTGCCCGACACTCGGCAAACATGGCCTATGCCGAGTGCGCCACTTTGCCGAGTGCGGCGCTTGGCAAAGACGGCCTTTGTCGAGTGCCCGATATACTACACATGGCAAAACGTTGGACACTCGACAAAGATGTCATTTCCGGTAGTGCATGATCCAAACAGGCCCATAGTTCTGGCGTGAGGCCGATGGGCTTTACCCAACCCATGAGTCTTGGTGGATAGCGGGGCTTAAGCTGATGTTTCACTGGCTAGAATTTTTCATATCGATCTGATTGAAGACAGAAACATGGAGCATCTTTAACGGTTTTACCAAACAATATGCTCTAACATGCATGTGTCAAATCACCAACGCTTCCACAGGGTTCCGTAGGATGCTGCTATCTTTGTTACATCCACTACCGGAAACTCGACATTTGCCAAGTGTATTCTATCGGGCGCTCGGCAAAGACTAGTTTGCCGAGAGCCACACTCAGCAAAAATAAACACTCGGCAAAGAGACAGTTTGCCGAGTGCCAAACCCTCGGCAACACAAAACACTCGGCAAAGGCAGAGTTTGCCGAGCGCTAGACACTCGGCAAAGCCCAACGCTCGGCAAATACCGTCGTCCACTAACGACCATCAACACCATCACTCTTTGCCGAGCGTCGTCATCTAGGCACTCGGCAAAGACGTGGTTTGCCGAGTGCCCTCCAGCAGGCACTCGGCAAATCAGTTTTCCTTCTTTAACCCACTTTATGCTATATTTTATGTACTTTCTTTTCACTTCTGACCTCCAATATTTTTCTATAGCCTTCCTACACTACATGGTACTCTATGTTCAAAGTTGGCACAATTTTATATACTCTATGCTATATTTGTTGAATTTTTTCATTTCATTGAATTTTTTGTGATAATGCAAATTTTAACTGCAAGTGCTCCGAATAATGGAATTAAATTAATGGAAAATGGATATTAATGTTATTCATTATAATTTGAGGCCGTATCTAGGAACCGAGAAGAATTTTTGAACATCTTGTTAACGAAACCTGACAACGAACACTACACCACGACACTGTCTTTAGCGTTGGACAATCTGACGCCAAAAACGGCTATAACGACAGGCTGTCTGACGCTAAAAACATATAGCGTCAGACTTCTACAGACACTGTAAGTCCTGACGCTAAAAGTCTTTAGCGTCAGACAAGACTTTTAGTGTCAGACAGTCTATCGCCCCGAATATTTTTAGCGTCAGATAGTCTGTTGCACAGTTTTAGCGACAGATGCCCTGTTGCCAAACTTATAGCGACAGATGATCCAATAGTCTACATACTTATAGCGTCATATTGTTCAACAGGACATTATGAATATGAAAAAAAATAAATACCCAAATTTGAGCTTAATATAGCGTCCACACTGTCACTGTCACATGAAGGCTTACACACATATATATACACACTAGCCTCGCACGGGTCAGCAAGCTAGAATTATAGTACAATCATATAACTATATATGGAACCAAAAGATTAGCAAATTTTGGTACAAATGGGTTGTCATTTGAGCCCTTTGTAATATAATGTTAGCATAGCACATGAATATTTCAGTTGGATATGGAGGTGGAGGCTCATTTTGCCATGGGCCAAAGAACTTTCGATGTTTGTCAAAGGTGTCCACCACTCGACGAGGCTTGTTGTGGGATGCGTTCCATCAAACTGATTATTATGATCATGAAAGATTAAACATCGAGGACCTGGAGCTGCGCAGGCAGACTAAAAAGTATCTACATTAGGTGAAAAGGTGGAAGGATGTACATTTGCAAACCGAAGAACAGTATGAGGAAACCACAAGTACTAAATTAGCAAATATGGCTTGATACTTACCGGTAGGTGTTGCAATCTGTTTGTTATGAGGAAAATGGAAGACGGAACTGGATAGTCAATTGTTCTTCGGATCTGCTGTGATCAAATCTGCCAATATGATAAGTGTGCTTTCATTCATAAATAAAGTGAACAAACTAAAGCAAGGCACTGGGTGTAAAGCCCAAAAAATAATGATAATAAGAGAGCATGCAAAAAAAAGTTGGAGGAAGGCAGCAAAGGTAATATTACACTAAATAAGTAAAACACAATCAGTATATAGCATCCCAGTAACTGAATGTAGGACCATTGCAAACCCATAGTATAGCTGAAAATTGGAGGACCACTACCTAGGAGGTCAAAAAAAATTTAATCTGGCAACGGAAACCTTTTTTTTTTCTTCTGTGAACAAATAAACCAACTGTTATCAGAATATATGGAACAGGAGCAGCTGTGTAAACAGGTAAGTTTTCATGCCAATCATCACAGAAGTAGTAACATAGGCTTATCTCCAAACCAAACAGTATGTTTGACACCAAAAATTTTGTATGCTCTTAGCCAAATATATCATCATTAGACAAATAGGACATAAGCAGTCACAAATTGCATCCATGCAGGATTAGCTCATATACTGCTCTGCTCTTTGATATCTCACGAAAGGCATTTATAGGGCACATAGAAATCTGAGGTTTAAATTTGGTGGTCATAGCATGTGTGAAGCTACAGCCTTAAGAATGGTGCTCCCGCGGTTGTGTAAGACATTACCGAGTCCCTGGTTTACCTCCCCAACCCTATGGCAATGGTAATTTCCATGTAAGTTGATGAGCAGCTCAGTGTCTATGAAGGGAGCTGACTGCTTGGCCACAGCATAAAGCACTAGCACTAAGTTACTACCAATGATAGTAAGGCACAGAAATATCATGATGGCAACTACAATAGACTTAAACAAAGGAAGAAACTATGAATGCAAAAACATTACACTACATTATCACATTCGGCACCTAATTTGGTATAGCAGCGATTTGTCATGATGGGGGTATTTCAGAGAGGAATCAATTTAAGTATATGATCATTGTCAGTGTATTGACATAGACTACAATATGGTTTCTGAAAACCTATCGTTTCTTTATTTTACTGACCCAAACAGAAAGACAACCTATACAGTGTGCATGCTCTTTAGAAGCTGCCGTATTGACATCTGTTTAGTTCAGGCGAAGGGTTATTTCAGAGTGGAATCAATTTAAATATATGATCGTTGTCAGTGTATTTGCATAGATTAGAATATGGTTTCTGAAAATCTATCGCTGTTTATTTTACTGACTCTGACAGGGACGAAGACAACGTACATAGTGTGCATGCTCATTAGAAGTTGTCGTATTCACATTTGTGTAAGTCAGGTTAGTATATCTATTTTATGCTAAATGGCACCGGGAATCATGGTCCGCTATGATGACAGGTGCCAAACAAATATTAAGCATCCATACTAAGTGTTTGCAAAATAGATGCAGAGAAGAAAAAATCAGTATAGCAAAAAGAACAGAGATAGATCCACTAATGTTGAGCTTAGTTCCTGCACTCTTTAATCCTCTCTACTTAGTTTTGGCATGCCCATAGCTTATTCCACCTGAAGTGTAGCCAATGTTGAGCTTTCGTCGTATGCATGTAAGGTAAAAAGAAAGAAGGAAATAAGGCGAAATAGGAAAATTTGAATGTCCCGAGGCTTGAAATTCGTAGAGCAAGGTGTTTTATGGAGCACCTGGTGCACAGCCAGTATTTGGAAATCTAATTGTTCCATGGAATAACATTCAATAGGTCCAATTGGAAACATAGTGCGACAATTGAGGCTAGCGCACCTTAATCCTGTTGCATCTCGATGTTGGCACAAAGTTGATACATGTCGTTGATGTTGAGCACCCCTGCTGAAGTCCATCCATTGCCGACACCCAGCTGCACGCCGCCTCAGACCCCTCCATCGCCGGCGCGGCAAGCCGGCCACAAACCCTAGCTTGGCGGCGCAGAGGCCAGCGCGACCGCCCTGAGATCTCTTCGTATTCGGCACTGAGCAGCACGCCTCAGGCCCCACCCTTGCCGTCGTGCAGCACCCCGTCTTGGACCCCTCCACCGCAGCTGTCGCGGGCCTCTCCCGTTGAGCGGGGCAGCCGGCCATGCTCGTTACCGAGCCTATCCACGCCACTAGCACCGTAACCTCCCCGAGCCCGCCCACAGCACCAGCGCCATCGCCGGCCCGCCATTCCAGATCTGAGGGAGAGAGTTGAGTGAGGGATAGAGGGAGGGGGCAGCGGCGGAGTGAGAGGCCGAGAGAGAGTAAGCATGTTAGGGTTAGAGTGTGTCCGAGGTGCTTATATTCACTTCTAAGTGAATCTTCACCGTCGCTCACATCCAACGGTACAGGATGAGACAAGCTAAGTTCGGCTATATGTGATGGGCCAAATTTGAAATTTTCTTTGCGAAGACTATTTTTTCCCAATTTTTTTAACTCTAAATTGAATAAGACATAATTTAAAACTATAAATAAATTTAAATAAAAAAATCTTCAACTACCAAGTTTTAGAAATCATCAATATCTATAACTTTTGTTTTTATCATTTCTCTATCCAACTACGTTTGAACAATTCAAATTTGAATTTCAAAATACAAAAATTTTAAACATAGTTTTCCATGACAAAATGATTTCAAATGAAAAAGTTTTCAACTACAAAGTTCTATAACTTTTCTAGATCTACAACTTTCATTTTGGTTATCTTGAAAAGAGAATTTGTTTTATTAATTCAAAATTTGAAGTTGAAAAAATTTCAACTTGAAGCAGTATTTTCATAGAGTAAATGATATCAGTTGGAAAAGACATGAACATAAAAGTGGCGTGAGGGTTTTCTCTTTTTTTTTTCTTTTTTTTCTTTCTTGCCTGTGTGTTACATCAATAACCTACAGGTGGGGCACGCCAGCTCAGCGTGGGCCCTATTTTCTTTAGCGTCAGACAGATTGACGGTGTACTTGGCTTTAGCGTCACACAACTTGACGTTAAATTTCAATATCTATAGCGTCAGACAACACATCGCTAAATGAGGAATTAGCATAAGATGATCTCTAAGCTAACTTTAGCGTCAGATGATCCAACCATAAATGTAAGTTTTAGCGTCAAATGTCTGACGACAATTTGGTGTTGGGGTGTAGTCGAATTTGTGGGCGAATCGTTTTTAAATTCTATAAAAAGCAAACGAAGTCCGAAAATCATGAAACTTGTCGAGATGCCGTGATATCGTATGTAGAGGCTCTGAAAAAAATTTGGGAAGGTTTCACGTAAGTTTCATGGAGGCGGCTTTCAAAACTAACTTGATCCTTCTAAACTAACTTGATCTCCGCATACGATATCACGCCATCTTGAGAAGTTTCATGATTTTTGGACTTCATTTTCTTTTTATAGAATTTAAAACGATTCGCTCGCAAGTTCGTCGTTAGGTTTCGTTAACAAGATGTTCAAAAATTCTTCTCGGTTCCTGGATACAGCCTCAAATTTGACTCAATAACATGAATATCAATTTTTCATTCATTTAATTCCATAATTCAAAGCACTTGCAGTTCAAATTTTCATTATCCCAAAAAATTCAATGAAACAGAAAAAATTCAAGAAATATAGCAAACTTTATCAAAAATGTACTAAGTTTGAACATGGAGCACCATGTAGTGTAGGAGGGCTACAGCAAAATTTTGGAGGTCAAACTAAAAAAAAAAGCTTGCCGAGTGCTTAGCATCTAGCACTCGGCAAAAACGTGGTTTGTCGAGTGCCTGTCAATATGGCACTCGACAAAGAGTTAAAAAATAAGAACCGTAGCAAGGGTTCTGTGGTTGTCTTCTTTACCGAGTGCCCGCTGGATCCGGCACTCGGCAAAGGTTTAAAAATAAAAAAAATAATCTTTGCCGAGTGCCGTATCTGGGGCACTCGACAAAGCCTCTTGTCTAACCCCGCACGTGGCCCACTCACAGTACACACGCACGCACACGTACGCCGACTCACCCCAGCCGCCTCCGCCCCGCCAACCCGGCGCCGCCACCCCGCCGTCTCGCCGCGTCCGCCCCGCCGCCCCACCACCTCCGCCCCGCCGCCCCGCCCAGCTGCCTCCGCGTCCGCCCCGCCGTCCCGCGGCCCCGCCCCGCCGCCCCACCGCCCCGCTCAGCCGCCTCCACGTCCGCCCCGCCGCCCCGCCACGCCGCCTCTGCCCCGGCCCACCAGCTCTGACCCGCCGCCCCGCCACCGTCCGCCCAGCCGCCTCCGCCCCGCTGCCCCGCCCAGCCGCCTCCGCCTCCGGCCCGACGCCTCGCCACGCCGCCTCCACCTCCGGCTCGCCACCCCGCCTCGCCGCCTCTGTTCCGCCGCCCTGCCACCTCCGCCCTGCCCGCCCCGCCGCCTCCATCTCACCAGCTGCTGCCGGCGCCAGCCTCGCCGTTGGCCCGCGCCTTGGGCCCTCGCCCACTGGCCGCGCTCGTCGCCGGCAAGCCACCCACGCCGCCGGCCCGAAGGCCACGTCGACGGCCCACCACCCTTGGGCCCTCGCTGCCGGCCCGCCGTCCACGTCGTCGGACTTCATCTCGCCACCCGTCCGCCCGTCCAAGGACGTATGCATGTCGTACATGTAGTTATCGACCATCGTGCCATTTTTTGTTGATCGTGCCGCTGTTTGAAATGTGTATATGTGGTTATATGTGGTTGCTGGCCATCGTGTCATTGTTTCTTACAGGTTTTGAAAACCTCACCCTTTAAGGGAGGTGCTGTCGAAATTTTCATTTGACATTGTTATGTTTGTTTCTATTGCAAAGAAGAGCCCGTAGGTGCAGGCCCGGCGTCCCCGGTTCGCCTTCACAGCTAGCTTGTCTCCACCACCACCCCAAGGTATGACCAGTCTTCCCGTATCAGAGTCTAGTATCGCGTAACCTAGTGAGGCGTCTCCCGTTCGAAAAAGATACGGTTGGAAGTATGCAAATCTTTGCATATGTCTAACCGTATCTGTTTTGAATTGTCCACATTCTTTGGACAGCCCGCGGATGCGTAGATGGGTTAGTTTCCTTGGTCTGCTCCGATACAAGATAGAGTTTCGGCATCATCTCGTTGTTGTTCTCTGGATGCACACTCTCCCTCTGAGGACGTGTATCGGGAGAACAGCGGGGAGGTGCTGCCAAAATTCTGTCTCGGATCGGAGCCGACCTTGGAAACTAACCTCATCTACGCATCCGCGGGTGGGATTAGAACCTATCCTTACCTATTAGATAGTAGATACAAATGATGTTTATATTACTCGCTCGTATATATGCTAGAGGATGGATAACCGTTAGTGGATGTACACGGGCCGCTCAAGTCTGAGTGATTTTACCAACGAGTGGTTGGTCAAGACCGATGCTTTCTTGGACCTAGCATTTGGCGAGGCCGCTAAAGGAGCGATGACCATGCCGTGTCCCTGCAATCGATGTGGAAACAGGAAAAGGTGAACAAAGAAAGTCATGGGGGAACATCTTTGCAAGAATGGATTTACTGCTGACTACACTCGATGGGTTTTCCATGGTGAAGCTGATCGTATGAGAGAGGTGGTGGTGAGAGCTCATGTCGAAGATTTTGATGGTGATGCGGGGGTAGCAGACATGATAGATGACTTTCACCAAGGATAGTTCGCTGAAGGATGTATGGAGGAGGAGCCATGAAGGACCAAAAATGGCGACCAGAGGGGGGGGTGAATGGGAGCCACAAATTTCTTTTCAGAAAATAATAGCCTCTGTCCCAAACGCAAACCCCAAAAGCAAAGCCAACCACGCAATGTCCACGACCCTAGAGATAGGGTGGATGCTCCCAAGGAACACAGCGGAACACTACGGAAGTCAGGGAACCCAACAACCAGAACTCAAATCCGAAGCTGGACTAGCAAGCTATGGACAAAACAGCGCAGTTCCAGGACCATCGAACGCTGGCAGTGTCTGATGCCAGGGCGTCGGAGCGTCCGATGCGATCTGGACCTCTCTAGAACCTTACTGCATAGACATCGGACGCATGTGCTGAGCGTCCGATGCAGCGTCCGATGCCCCTTAGAACACATCACTGCACAGGCAACCAACGGAGCGTCCGATGCCTAGAGGTCAACGTCCGATGCTATGAACAGCAGTGTCCAATGCCCCTGAAATAGTGTTGTTCTTCCACCGATCTCCCTCAAATCGAAAGCACTTGGGCTCAAACTTTGTGTGAGGGATCAAAAGCAAGTTAGTGAGCTACTCCTAAGAGATCATGGCTCGAACCTAACCGCAAATCAGTGAATCAAAGAAAAATGGTGAAGAACAAGCAAAACGAGATCCAACACGGAATCCGCCCGATCTATGTGCTCGCGAGGAATTAGAGAAAATCCTTCGGTAGAAAGATGTCTCTCACGAAGATGCACAAGATGGTTCAAACGGATTTTCAATCCATCCCTTGAAACGAAAGATCTTACGAAAGAACCAAAGGGAGAAAACAAAGAACGCGAAGAACAAAACGCGAACTCAAAGATTTCAGCCAAAATCCCCAACGAGGAGACAAGGAGATTATGGTCTCCTTTATTGAAATCAAAATACACAGAGGAATGATTGCCGTCTCTGCGGATCACAAGCAGCTAGAGAGGGAGAGAACTAACAGATGAATATCTGGAGTCTGGAATGAAATGCTGCAAGGATCAATGGGATGAGGGGTGTCATCCCTTATTTATAGCCTATTACACAATACCCCTTCTACCCCTAGATACAAGAGCAAACTAGCTAGCCCTAGGGGCATTCTAGTCCAACTCTATCAGGATCCTCATCGATGGTCATGCGCCTTCCTCATCGGTCATTTTGCCGCAACGTAAGCTCCCCGATGCCGCCACGTGCCGTCCCGACGACCGCCGCGCCTTCTCACCGCTAGCTTCGCCTCGACGCAAGCCTCGCGGTGCCGCCACGCGTTGTCCCGTTCCGCATAGGAACCTCCACCGGGTTTTGAGGCCCAAACCGGCAAACCCGCCACCCTAAGTTTTGAGGCCCAAACTCAGAAACCGGCCACCCCAGGTTTTGAGGCCCAAACCTAGAAACTGTCGCCGGTGTTTTTTCGAGGCTCTACCACCAAACCCGCGCCATAGACGGAGCATGGGTCTCACGCCCCGTTGCCGACACCGATGTCGATGCATGTCCAGCCTCCGCCAAGCACGACGTCTTCTCCTTCCTCCTTGACTTGACCGCCAGCACTCGCCCCATGCAAGCCCGTGTCCGGCCTCCGCCAAGTGCCACGACGCCATCGCCGTCCGTCTTGACTCGACCGATGCCATCGCACATCCCCATGTACTCTTGCTTGTTGCCGCCAAGTGCCAGCTACCGAAGCTGGTCCTCTAGCCTCCTGGTCCCTCAGTCCAAGCCTCACGTCCACCCTTCGGCACCATCGACCATTGCCTCCGAGATCCACACCTGCACACCAACACAGCCAAGAGACATGTTGCCCACTCACGCCAACCTGTGAGCCTGTTGATCAATCACTCATCACAATGGGCCGAACCACAAGGGCACATATCAACCTTGTGTTTGCAATCTCCCCCTTGATGAGTGCATTGTCAACAAAACACACAAACACTGAAAATAAAAGAGAAACAGAAAAGGGAAGCGCTCAATCAAATGCCCGAAAAGCCAAAGAGGGTAATTTGAAATAAGCAAAGCTTGGTTCCCAAAGACATGGGCAACGGCTCGACGCAACCAAGCAAGGATCGGAGCAAAACTCCACTTGGAGCGAAAACTCGATCAAAAGAGCAAAGACTTGGTTCCCAAAGACATGGGCAACAGCTCGACGCAACCAAGTCAAACACGAGCTAGTCCTCAAGAAGAGGCAGAACAGGCTCAACACCACTAGCTCAAAGCTCAAAACACCTGAAGACTGCTAGTCCCTCAAGAAAGAGGCAAAACGTCTCAACACGACTAGCAAGCAGCAGAAAAGGTGCAACTCCCCCAGAAAGCAAGCCTAGACATAAAGGCTATGCACAAGCTCGACACCAAAAGGTTACCCAACCTAAACTCCCCCTTGCTACAAGACACCCCCTAGATGCAAGAAAATGTGCAAGGTGCCTCTAGTGCCAACATTTCTCACCCTTGACTAGTGCCAACATTTCTCCCCCTAGTTGACACGAAAAGAGGTGTTTGTGCTCTATTCTCCCCCTTGTTGACACATGCACACACAAGACATCAACCAAAATGCACATGGAAGTCTCAAAAACACTAGAAAGGTGACTGTGGCGACCAGAAAATGGCGAACAGTGGATACCGACACCAATTGAAGGAAATGGGAGCTAAACACCACAGACCAGAGAGAGGGTGAACATCAGAGGGGGGGTGAATGAAAAGGCATCAGAGCTGGGGTATGTACATTAAGCTAAAAATGCATGAAATGGACAATGCAACAGCTTCAAGTGTATAGCAATTAGAGTGAAAAGATGCTCGACAAGGTGCTGCCCTGAAAGTGTAGGAATCATACACAAATGCTAGCAAAGGCTCAAACTGATCAAGTGAATACGAAATATGAACAATTAAGCAAATTGAGCAGTTTAAGCCATTCAAAAGGAGTTCACCATTAAAATAGCACTTAACATGAATAGACAGGAGTTCAAACAAGTGCTAACTTAAGTATGAAAGGTGAACTACCCCTAGCAAAGTTCAATCATCATGCCATAGAATGAAACATAGACTTGTGTTATTATCAAATTTTATCAGAATTTACAGCGGTATTAACACAAGTTCAAATTTAAAGCATGTGATTGCGAGAGGTTGAAAGCATTATCATTGCCTAACTTTCCAACCGGGCGAAGCTATGCAAGAAAAGCAATCAGAAGCTTAAAGCACCGGTTTCGGTCTTACACTACACTGCTCAAGTTCAACTCAAATGTGCAATGAGAAGCAGTCTCGATACAGTGATGTGCTGACAAATGCAATCCTAACTCAATCTTTTCATTTCACTAAACTTGGATCAAATTTTAAGCACAAGTTAATTATGATCAATCCAAGGAAGTGAAAGACTCAGAGCAAGAGACATAGCAACCTAGCATACAAAAGATAGCTCTAGTGATCTCAACACATCCTACCCATGCTAGTTGCTAATCTCAATGGTGAACAAATTATGGATTTCATAGTTGAGTAATCAAATTCTCCATTTGCAAAAATAGCTTAGCTCATAACATGTATCAATTGATCAAAAAGAGTCTAAGCTACAAGCATCATCATGTACTAACAAGGCATACCAAAAAGAGCATAATCTCATTCTCATCGCTATAGACATGAAGCTCTAAGATGCACTAAAATACATGATGAAGTATATGCAAATGCAACAAAGCTAAACAAAAGCTAATCTATCAGAGCAACATATTTACATCAGTCAAAACTCCCCTGAAAGCCCTAGTTTGGTTTTGGTTAATTGATGAAACCTATTTGGTCTAATCCTGTGGCTAAGCATGTGTGTAGCTAATGAGGAAGGATTAAGACCAAGCCAAGTGGTGGAGCCAGCAAGGTGTCAACCATGATGGAGATGGTGATGACCACACGCAATCAAGTGATCAAATGCTCTACACTTGGTGGAATGGGAGAAGAAGAGAAGAGGACAAGCAAAGAGGCCCAAAGGCAAAGGTATAACCTATAGGGCTCTTTGTTTTAGTGATCAAGATACTTAGAGAGTGTGATCACTTTTAGGGTAGATAGCAGTACTATTAAGAGGAGATAATTCATGGCTTATGCGGTGTTCAAGTGCCACTAGGTGATCGCTAACTTGTCGATGCATTAGACCTAGTGAGTGACTAACAAAACCCTTGGAAAATGCTTTAAAAAATGCTAACACATGTGCACAAGTGGTGAAACACTTTAGTGTTGGCACATGGAAGCAAGGGTGTAAGATAGAAATTGAAAGGAGGTGAATCCGAGGCAATCTGCAGTGACCGTACGCTGTCCCAGGTGTGACCGGACGCGTCCGGTAGAAAACCCTAGGTCAGGCTGAGAGTTTAGTGTTGACCAGACTCTGATGAAGAAACTGACCGGACTCGACGCCGGTGCGTCCGGTCAGTGTGACGTGGCAGTTTGAAGCTCGATGGTGCTGACCGGACGCTGGGAGCGTCCGATCACACCTGATCGGACACGTCCGATCCAAGAAATTCTTCTCTGGAACCTCTCTGGATTGGACCGGATGCTGGGGGACGAGCGTCCGATCGTTTTCTCCTGTGCGTCCGGTCGAACATAAACGAGCTTGTGATGGAAAATTGCCGTTGAGATCGAGCGGCCGTATTCATATTGCCCGGACACGTGGCGCTCATCGAGCGACCGGACGCTGGGGCTGTGCGTCCGGTCGGCCCGACAGGCACGTCCGGTCAGGGCAGTTTTCTGCCCAACAGCTACCTCTTTGTGTGTGGGCTATTTAAGTGCCTTGGTCGGCTCACTTGGGTTCCCTCTTGCACATTTTGATCCTCTAGCATCCTTGTGAGCTTAGCCAAGCCTCCCCACTCATCTCTAGACTTGATTTGATCATTTGCAAGTGAGATTGAGTGTTCTAGTGCTAAGATTTGAAAGAGTTCATTCTAGTGGCACTAGTTCTTCGCATCGGCTGCGGGTTTCTTGTTACTCTTGGCATTTGCCGGTGCCTAGACGGCTTGGAGGCATTGGGTGGAGTTGGCAAGAAGTGGAGATTGTTCTTGGCCACCACCGATCGATTGTGATTGGTTTTTTCGGGCCTATTCCCCGCCGGAGTGGCGAAAGGCACCATTAGTGGATTGCTCGTGTCATTGAGCTACCTCTCTTATGGTAGATTCTTGTAGGGCTTGTGTAGCTTGGCATGGTGCCAATTACCCACCAGATCACCAAGACTTGGTCGACACAACGGGGAGTAGCGTGCCGGCAAGCACGTGAACCTCAGGATAAATCGGTGTGTCCCGCGTGCTTGATTGTGTTTGGTTGAACATCTCATTGATTGGACTTCATTATTATTATTTGTGATTGGCTCTACACTTTGGATTTTCACCGATGATTGGCTCTCCAAAGGCGATCCTGAAGGCTCGGTGAAAAACTCCTCAACTAGCTCTTTTGTTCATTACCTTCATATTCATTTGAGCTAGTTCATTATATCTATTGTGTTATTCCTTTGTTAGCTATATCTTGTGTAGATAACTCATTGTGTATCTTCCTAGTCATAGTGAATATCTTGTGTCTTTTGTATAGATAGCTAGTTGCTTATATCTCTAGCAATTATTTACTTGTGCTACAGTTTGTTTATACTCTTGATCTCTAGTGTAGTCTTAATTGCTCTTATGTGAAATAGAGATATTAAATAGAATTGTTGGATAGGTGGCTTGCAACACACTCTTTAGGCTAGTGCAAAAAGCTTTGCCGTTTGTGTTGCTAACAAAGTTTGCCTAAGTGATTTTGTAGATTTTTAATTAGGCTATTCACCCCCCCTCTAGCCAATTGGACCTTTCAAGTGGTATCGGAGCCATGGTCACCGTTTGTTTGAGGCTTAACAACCTCCGGTGTTGCAATGGCTCAAATCAACTATATGGGGAAGCCTCCACATTTTGACGGCACCAACTATGATTGTTGGAAGAGGAAGATGTGCGCGTTCACAAGAGGGATGAACCGCAAGATATGGAAAGTGATTGAGAATGACTTTGCGGTGCTTGATGCCGCTAGTCCCACTCCAAGAGAAGAGGAAAAGCTCCAATGGAATGATGTGGCCATCAATCTATTCTATGAAGCATTTGACACAAAGGTGTTTGAGCAAATCATGAATCTTGAGAGAGCAAGTGAGATTTGGGAAAGGCTTGAGGAGACATATGAGGGCACCAAGGCGGTCAAGAGTGCCAAGCTATACATCCGCAAGGACAAGCTAGCCACCTTCAAGATGCAAGAAGATGAAAGCATACCAGAGATGTTTCAATGATTGCAAGTCATCATCAATGATTTGAAGAGCTTGGGAGAGAAGGTGGAGGACAAGGACTTTTCTCACAAGTTCTTAAGATGCTTACCACCAAGGTTTGACACTTTGGTGACAATTCTTGTGAGAGAAGGATTGGAGACGGTAACCCCAAACCAAGTACTAGGTGATGTGGTCACACAAGACACATACCATGTGGAACGGGATGGGGGAGCCCAAGAGGAAGAGAAGAAGAAGAAGACCGTGGCATTCAAGGCTTCATCTTCCAAGAGCAAGAGCAAAGGCAAGGCCAAGAAAGAAGAAAGTGAAGATGAAGCTAGCACAAGTGGTGGTGATGTTGATGATGAAGAAATGGCTCTCTTTATCAAGAGGTTTGGCAAGTTCATGAAGAAGAAGGGCTATGGAGCAAGAAAAAGAAGAGACACCACCAAGAGCTCAACTAGAAAATGCTTCCGATGCAAGAGCAAGGATCATCTCATTATGGATTGTCCTTATTCAAGTGATGAAGATGATGATCACAAGAAGAGCAAGAAGAAGGACAAGAAAGAAAAGAAGGAAAAGAAGAAGGAATCCAAGAAGAAGGGTGGATCCTATGTTGTGACATGGGATAGTGATGCCTCATCAAGTGACGATGATGATTCTAGTAATGATGAGAGGAAGACCACCAAGAAGAAGGCCATGGCTAGTATTGCTATCTCAAGCAAGCCTTCTATCTTCGTGTAACACCCGGATTTACGAATAAAGCCGAGGTAAAGTATATGTGGGCCCAGGGGTCCCAAATCCACATATACCACAAAATGTATATCATTACAGCACGAACAACGTTTAATAACTTATTACAACACACGAGATTGTTCATCACATCGGCCAACGGCCCATTATTACAACGGTAGCGTAGACGTAGACATCACTCCACAGGGACACCGACTGGGGGTACGCCATCCTTAGTAGTCCGGCACATCTTCTGGATACTCCTCATACTCTCCTTCATCTGGTACCCATCCGGGATTTTTATGTGAACCAACGACAAGCGTCAGCTCACCATGCTCAGCAAGTACAGCTACGGGGGATGCAAGGCTCAAAAAGGTTGACCTGGTTGACTGCGGTTAGCATTTTATCTTAATCATATATTAAAGTTAACCTTTCATTACTAAGTATATGATCCCTGTTGTCCCAAAAGTATGACCATTATTATGTTAACAAGAGGTAAGCCACAAACCACCAACATACCCCACCATGAACCACTTATAAAGGATCCGAGCCGCTCGTATCCGTGAGCACGGCTGATATATCAGGTTTACACTCTGCAGAGGTTGTACACTTTCACCTTAGGCCGTGATTCCCATATGCCGGGGTTTGCAAGGCCCACATTACCTCCTCTATGGAAGTACGGCAGGGTCTCACTACGTAGCCTTTCACTAGCTACCCTAACAAGTAGTAGCCGCAAGGTTTCAGCATCTAGGCGAATGGAGGCCCCCTTCAAGATGGCACACCTGACAGCCGACCAGTACACATCTTGACAGGCAAGGAAGCCATTCTAAGCCTAGGCTCCCCTCTAGCGCCTTTCGGTAACTACCACAAGCTAGAGAAAGTCTAGTTACACAACTAAGATCAGAGCCATATAATACCCAAGGTTGCACGGGATCTCCCGGGTGGCCGCTTTAAAAGATAGCTCCTGGGGTGGGTCACTGAGCAACACCAGGCTCCAGTGCCCTAAATGTGGTTAAAAAGCCTCTTTTAACATTGTTCCATAGTCATTAATCAGTATTAAACAATTAGCAACATATAGCGCATAGCATTACTAGTCATGTTATGCAAAACCCACCCATATGTTCAAGGTATACAGTTTCAGGAAACTAGTATGATCCTACGGTTCATCATATTAGACACATCCATAATGATTACTAGGTCTTGCATTAAATAGGTAACAAGGAAACCATGGGTTGTACTTGCCTTGGTCACACGCTTGGTCCTGGTACTGCTCCTGCGAAGCCTGCTCCTCAAACACGTCACCGTCTGGACTCGATATAGAATCACCAATCATAGCATCCAAACAGTCATTACATGCAAACAAAATATATATCTATTAGAACAGTACACCAAGCATCAAAAACAGTTAGAGAAACATATATAAAACTATTCTACTCGTCGATACGATCAAATGAACATAAAGATCACTCTAATCGGATCTAAAACGAGAAAGTTATAAAGAAAACAAGTTTCAGGGGCATTTTTATAAATAAAAATCATTTTCCGAGGGTTAACTCGCGAAAACCGAGGACCCATACGCTATTGAACACAGCCGGCGGGGGCTAACACGCGAAAACGCGTCCTCTGGACGGCGGGCACTATAACCGGGAACTCCAGGGGCTAAACCAAAAGAAAACAGGACTTAAAACTAAATATTTTGAACTGCATCGGACTGCGGGTTGATTTTCATAAAACACGGGGGCCTTTCAGCAAAAGCGGCAGCGGCTGCCGCGCTGGCGCCGACACGGCGCCACGCGGCGCAAGGGGATTGGGCGGGTCCACCAGCTGGCGGTGGACTGCGAGCAGGGCGCGGGTGCACGGGTCCACTGACCCGGTGCATACCCCTTCGCGGGTGGCTTCTAATCTGAGCCGCACAGCGCAGATCGGACGAGCGAGGGTGGACGCGGCGGCGCGAGCGGCGGCGCCGCCACTGGCGCACGGCGGCGCGCCATCAGGGCGCTCGGGACCTCGCCATTCCGGCGTTCCCGACCACGGCTGGCCATGCGGATAGCACCGGAGCGAAGCGGGGGCGAAGGCGAACTCGGCGGTGGCCTTGGCTCCGGCGGAGACTCACCGCAGCGACGACGAGGCGGCGGCGGGATCTGCGAAAAGGAAAAAGCTCCGGTGAGGCTCGGGTTCACGCGGAACAGAAAGGGGAGAGCTCGGGGTTGGTTCGGACGGTCGCGGCGTCACCTGCGGGTGCTCGATGGAGAGCTAGGACAGCCGGCGGGGCCTCGCAGGCGGCGGCAGAGAGGGTGGGTGCGGGAAGTGGCGAGGGGAGAGGGCGAGGGGCTTCACCCGGGGCTTTATAGGGCTCGGGTGGACGGTGAGGAGTCGGGGAAGAGCTCCACCGAGGCTTGATGGAAGCCTGAGTGGCCATTATGGCCACTCAGTGGCCGGTTACGGGAGAGGAGGGGGCATGGCGGCGCGGATGCGGGCCGACGCGAGGTAGGGGAAAGGCCCCGTCGCTGACGGGTGGGGCCAAGGTGACAGGCGGAGCGCACGCGGCTGACGTGCGGGCCCCGGGTGTCAACGAGCGGCTGCGGGCGTGCGCGGGGGCGAGCGGGCCGGCTGCGACGCGCGCGCGAAGGGAGAAGGAGAGAGAGTGGGCCGGGGCGCTGGGCCGCTGGGCGAGCGCCCGCGGGGAAGCGGGAAGAGGGAGCGGGCCGGGGCGCTGGGCCGGAACAGGCCGAGGCCCGAGCGGGGAGAGGTGGGGAGAGGGAGGGAGAAAGGCGTGGCGGGCTGGGCCGCCTTGCCTGGCTGGGCCAAAAGAGTGAGGAAGAGATGGAGAAAAAGAAAAACCTTTTCTTTTATTTTTCTTTTGAAAACTTGCCCAAATTCAAATCAAATTTGAATTTGAACCACTCAGCACTATTCCTACACTCAAGCAAAATATTATGCTCCAGCATGAATGCAACAAAAATGTTTCTGAACTCCGAGATATTTTATTAATTCACCAAAACTTATTATTTGGCCTATGTGTTGTATGAAAACAAATAAATAAATTCATATTAAATTCTATTTTCCCAAAAGCGATTTTTCAGGGTGTCACACTTCGACACTCCATCGACATGCTTCATGGCTAAGGCCACTAAGGTATCATCCGATGAGAGTGATAGTGAGAGTGATGATGATGAGGAGTACTCAAAGGAGGACCTCATGCGCATGCTACAAGATGCTCACTCTTACATTGAGACTAAGAGGAAGGAGTGCAAAGAATTATGCAAGGCCAACAAGGCTCTTGAGCAATCCTTTGATGAACTCAAGTCTACTCATGAGAGACTAGTGGAAGCCCATGAGAAGATTGATCAAGCCCACACTAGGCTTAATGAAGCCCACTCCTCCCTCCTTGATCAAAGTAAGATTGAGGATGTTGTAGAGACATGCAACATAGGAGTTACATGTGATATACTTGATGAATCATTCTATGCTCCTATCATTGTTGCTCCCACTAATGCATCATGTAGCTCAACCAACACTAGTACTTCTACTATGAGTGATGGTTTCACTTGTGATACCTCACTAATGGTGGAGAATGAGACTCTTAAGAAAGAGGTCCATGAGCTCACTCTTTCTTTAGGCAATGCCTATGGAGGAGATGTCTGCTTGCTTAAGTGCTTGGGTAGCCAACGGTTTTCACTCAACAAAGATGGAATTGGCTATACCCCCAAGAAAGGCAAGGCGGCTTTTGTCACTCACAATACTATTTTTGTGAAGGGCAATGGTCGGTTTTGCAAGATATGCAAGCAATCCAGGCATATAGAGCAACATTGCTTAAACAAGAATAAAAACAAGAACCATGCTAATGCATCCTCTATTCGCTTTGATTCTTGTTGTATGCTTACCAAGGGTGCTAATGGTGTGAAGGCTAAGTACATTGGTGCACCCATGGTTGGCCCAAAGAAGAAGGCAATTTGGGTGCCCAAGAGCTTGGTAACTAACCTTGGAGGACCCAAGAAAGTTTGGGTACCTAAGAAGAATTGATTTCTTTTGTAGGTTAATTACAAAGCCGGAGGAAGGCATTGGGTACTTGATAGTGGGTGCACTCAACACATGACCAGAGATGGAAGGATGTTTAAATCAATCAACACTAGTGGCAATGATCATGTTGATGCTATCACATTTGGTGACAACAAGAAAGGCAAGGTGAAAGGCTTGGGTAAGATTGCAATATCAAATGACTTGAGCATCTCCAATGTGCTATTAGTGGAATCTCTCAACTTCAACTTGTTGTCCGTGGCACAATTGTGTGATTTGGGATTCAAATGCATATTTGGGGTTGATGATGTTGAGATAGTGAGTGTTGATGGAAGTGACTTGGTCTTCAAAGGATTTAGATATGAGAATCTCTATTTGGTGGACTTTGATGCTAGTGAAACTCAATTGATAACATGCTTATTCACCAAATCAAGTATGGGTTGGCTTTGGCATAGGCGCTTGGGACATGTTGGAATGAAGCAACTAAAAAGGCTAGTCAAGCATGACATGGTGAGAGGGCTAAAGGATGTTCACTTTGAGAAGGACAAGCTATGTAGTGCATGCCAAATGGGAAAGCAAGTTGGAAACACTCATCCCAACAAAGGAATGATGAGCACTACACATGCACTTGAGTTGTTGCACATGGACTTGTTTGGACCAACAACATATGCTAGTATTGGAGGAAACAAGTATGGATTTGTGATAGTGGATGACTTCACAAGATACACATGGGTCTTCTTTCTCGTTGACAAGAGTGAAGTGTTTGGAATATTCAAAACCTTTGTCAAGAGAAGCCAAAATGAATTTGATAGAAGAATCAAGAAAGTGAGAAGTGACAATGAAAGTGAGTTTGGAAACACAAGAGTTGATGAGCTATGTGATGAATTTGGAATCAAGCATCAATTCTCGGCCAAGTACACACCTCAATCCAATGGGATAGTTGAGAGGAAGAATAAGACACTCATTGACATGTCAAGATCAATGCTTAGTGAATACAATGTGAGTGACTCCTTTTGGGCCGAAGCAATCAACACGGCGTGCTACTATAGCAACCGGCTCTATTGTCACCCTCTATTGAAGAAGACACCATATGAACTCCTCAATGATAGAAAGCCCAACATTGCATATTTCTAGGTCTTTGGGTGTAAGTGTTACATATTGAAGAAGGGCACAAGACTTGGCAAGTTTGAGAAGAAATGTGATGAAGGGTTCCTACTTGGTTACTCCACTACAAGCAAAGCATATAGAGTGTGGAACAACACAACTAGAATAGTGGAAGAAGTCCATGATGTTGAGTTTGATGAAACCAATGGCTCTCAAGAAGAACAGGACAATCTAGATGATGTGAGAGGAACACAATTGGTGGAAGCTATGAAGAACATGGACATTGGTGATATAAGGCCAAAACAAGTGATTGACATTGAAGATGACAAAGATCAAGTGCTCTCTCCTCCAAGCATGCATGGCAACAATGAAGCAAGCACTAGTGGTTCTCATGATCAACAAGATGCTAGTGACTCTCAAGTGGCTCAACCAAGTGCAAGTGCAAGTGTCCAATCTCAACAAGTGCTCCAACCAACACATATTGCAAGAGATCATCCATTGGATCAAATTGTTGGTGACATAAGAAGAGGTGTGCAAACAAGATCAAGATTGGCTTCACTTTGTGAACACTACTCATTTGTATCATCAGTTGAGCCAACCAAGATTGATGAAGCTTTGATGGACATTGATTGGGTAAATGCAATGCATGAAGAGTTTAACAACTTTACCCGCAATGATGTATGGGAGTTAGTGGAAAGACCAAAGAACACAAATGTGATTGGTACTAGATGGGTCTTTCACAACAAGTAAGATGAGGATGGCATTGTTATAAGGAACAAGGCAAGATTGGTTGCACAAGGTTACACTCAATTGGAAGGAATTGATTTTGGAGAAACCTATGCATCGGTTGCTAGATTGGAGGCCATTCGAATCTTACTTGCATATGCTTGCTCACATAACATCAAGCTCTATCAAATGGATGTGAAGAGTGCTTTTCTCAATGGGTTCATCAATGAGCTAGTATATGTTGAGCAACCTCCCGGATTTAAAGATTTGAAGAAGCCCAACCATGTGTACAAGCTCAAGAAGGCATTGTATGGCTTGAAGCAAGCACCTAGAGCATGATATGAAAGATTGAGAGACTTCTTGCTATCAAAAGGGTTCAAGATGGGGAAGGTTGACACCACTCTCTTCACCAAGAAGATTGGAAATGACTTGTTTGTGTTGCAAATCTATGTGGATGACATTATCTTTGGATCAACCAACCAAGACTTTTGTGAAGAGTTTGGAGAAATGATGGCAAAATAATTTGAGATGTCTATGATTGGAGAGCTTAGTTACTTCCGTGGACTACAAATCAAGAAAATGAAGAAAGGCACATTTGTTAGTCAAGGCAAGTACATCAAGGACATGCTCAAGAAGTTTGGGTTAGATGAAGCCAAGTCAATCACCACACCAATGGGCACAAATGGACATTTGGATAGTGACTCTAGTGGCGACACGGTAGATCAAAAGCTATATCAGTCAATGATTGGAAGCCTACTCTATGTGACCGCATCAAGGCCAGATGTCATGTTTAGTGTGTGCATGTGCACAAGATTCCAAGCCTCACCAAGAGAAAGTCATTTGAAGGCAACCAAAATAATATTGAGGTATTTGAAGCACACTCCAAATATTGGACTATGGTATCCCAAGGGCTCTCAATTTGAATTGATTGGATATTCGAATTCCGATTATGCGGGATGCAAGGTGGATAGGAAGAGCACATCGGGCACTTGTCAATTGCTTGGAAGATCACTTGTCTCATGGTCATCAAAGAAACAAAATAGTGTTGCACTCTCTACCACCGAAGCCGAATACATATCCGCGGGTAGTTGTTGTGCACAATTGCTATGGATGAAGGTAACTTTGCAAGATTATGGAGTCAAGTTTGGACAAGTCCCATTGCTTTGTGATAATGAGAGTGCCGTCAAAATAGCCACCAACCCGGTTCAACACTCAACGACAAAGCACATTGACATAAGGCATCACTTCATTAGAGATCATCAAACCAAGAAAGACATATCTATTGAGAGTGTGGGCACCGATGATCAACTTACTGACATCTTCACCAAGCCACTAGATGAAAGAAGATTTTGCAAGCTAAGGAATGAGTTGAATATCCTAGACTTCTCCAACATGAGTTGAATGCACCCTCACACATGACATGTCTCTCCTTCGACTAAAGCAAAGGTGAAATTGGTTGGCATATGCATTCATTCTTGCTAGGATATGCTTTAGATCATATAGACATGACTATGTTTAATTAGGCTCATTCATGGCAAATCAAATGAATTTGAAAGTTTATATGGTACCACTATTGCTTCTATGTTTGACTTGATCTAGTGGTAGCATATAACTTGTTTGTGAGCTTGTAACTCTAGTGTTTGATCTAGTAAATGAGCAATAAGTGTTTAACCGACGTGAGTAAGATAACCATTGAAAGATGTGTGAAGAAGCTTACTCTAGAGCAAACCGTGTTAAATATCTTATGTTCATAAGCTAGATTAAGCCATAATTTGAACTAGTTTGATCCTTTCACTTATATGAATCTCATGATAAGATGTCTCTTCCAAATAAAATTTGTCTATCCTTTATGTTAATTGTTGCCAATGGGGGAGAAGTTGATACAAAGATAAAGGGTAAGGGGGAGAAAATGGACAAAGATGGGGAGAGCAATACAAGTGGTTTACATGTGGCAAGGAGTCAATTAAAATTTGAGCACACAAATAGGGGGAGCAAGCTCACAAACTTATTTGATGCATTTGAAATGTGCATATTCATATGTTTGATTGCATTACATAAGCTATTAATTTGATATTCATGCTTGTGTGATGAATGTTAGTATTAGAACTTGAATGATGATATGAAATACTAGCATGCATAGGATTGTGACTAGACATCTATGTGTTTCAAGTGGATCAAGAGTCTTTCTTATAATGTTGATCTCATGGGGTTCTTGAGTTTTGATGTATGTCTAGTTACAAATGGTGCTAAGGATGGTGAAACATGTGTACTCCGATTGGTATCACGCTTCAAAGGTCCATTCTTATGCCTTAGCATCATTGTTGATAGTGTTGCTCACCCACATTTCATATCCATACATATGTGCCAAACTTAGAACCAAACTCTATAGCACATATGTAGGGGGAGCTAATACTATCAATGTGGTTACTCAAATTTAAATCACATATCTTTGTAAAGGTTGTAATAAATTACCAAAAATGGGGAGATTGAAAGCCCTAGTTTGGTTTTGGTTAATTGATGAAACCTATTTGGTCTAATCCTATGGCTAAGCATGTATGTAGCTAATGAGGAAGGATTAAGACTAAGCCAAGTGGTGGAGCTAGCAAGGTGGCAACCATGATGGAGATGGTGATGACCACACGCAATCAAGTGATCAAATGCTCTACACTTGGTGGAATGGGAGAAGAAGAGAAGAGGAGAAGCAAAGAGGCCCGAAGGCAAAGGTATAACCTATAGGGCTCTTTGTTTTAGTGATCAAGATGCTTAGAGAGTGTGATCACTTTTAGGGTAGATAGTCGTACTATTAAGAGGAGATAATTCGCGGCTTATGCGGTGTTCAACTGCCACTAGGTGATCGCTAACTTGTTGATGCATTAGACCTAGTGAGTGACTAACAAAACCCTTGGAAAATGCTCTGAAAAATGCTAACACACGTGCACAAGTGGTGAAACACTTTAGTGTTGGCACATGGAAGCAAGGGTGTACGATAGAAATTGAAAGGAGGCGAATCCGAGGCAATCTGCAGTGACCGGACGCTGTCCCAGGTGTGACCGGACGCGTCCGGTAGCAAACCCTAGGTCAGGCTGAGAGTTCAGTGTTGACCGGACTCTGATGAAGAAACTAACCGGACTCGACGCCGGTGCGTCCGGTCAGTGTGACGTGGTAGTTTGAAGCTCACAGGTGCTAACCAGACGCTGGGAGCGTCCGATCACACCTGACCGGACATGTCCGATCCAACAAATTCTTCTTTGGAACCTCTCTGGATTGGACCGGACGCTGGGGGACGAGCGTCTGATCATTTTCTCCTGTGCGTCCGGTCGAACATAAATGAGCTTGTGATGGAAAATAGCCATTGAGATCGAGCGGCCGTATTCATATTGTTCAGACATGTGGCGCTCATCGAGCGACTGGACGCTGGGGCTGTGCGTCCGGTCGGCCCGACAGGCGCGTCCGGTCAGGGCAGTTTTCTGCTCAACGGCTACCTCTTTGTGTGTAGGCTATTTAAGTGGCTTGGTCGGCTCACTTGGGTTCCCTCTTGCACATTTTGATCCTCTAGCATCCTTGTGAGCTTAGCCAAGCCTCCCTACTCATATCTAGACTTGATTTGATCATTTGCAAGTGAGATTGAGTGTTCTAGTGCTAAGATTTGAAAGAGTTCATTCTAGTGGCACTAGTTCTTCGCATTGGCTGCGGGTTTCTTGTTACTCTTGGCATTTGCCGGTGCCTAGATGGCTTGGAGGCATTGGGTGGAGTTGGCAAGAAGTGGAGATTGTTCTTGGCCACCACCGATCGATTGTGAGGGGTTTTTCCGGGCCTATTCCCCGCTGGAGTGGCGAAAGGCACCATTAGTGGATTGCTCGTGTCATTGAGCTACCTCTCTTGTGGTAGATTCTTGTGGGGCTTGTGTAGCTTGGTGTGGTGCCAATTACCCACCGGATCACCAAGAGTTGGTCGACACAACGGGGAGTAGCGTGCCAGCAAGCACGTGAACCTTGGGATAAATCAGTGTGTCCCGCGTGCTTGATTGTGTTTGGTTGATCATCTCATTGATTGGACTTCATTATCATTATTGGTGATTGGCTCTACACTTGGGATTTTCACCGGTGATTGGCTCTCCAAAGGCGATCCCGAAGGCTCGGTGAAAAACTCCTCAACTAGCTCTTTTGTTCATTACTTTCATATTCATTTGAGCTAGTTCATTATATCTATTGTGTTATTCCTTTGTTAGCTATATCTTGTGTAGATAACTCATTGTGCATCTTCCTAGTCATAGTGAATATCTTGTGTCTTTTGTATAGATAACTAGTTGCTTATATCTCTAGCAATTATTTACTTGTGCTACACTTTGTTTATACTCTTGATCTCTAGTGTAGTCTTAATTGCTCTTGTGTGAAATAGAGATATTAAATAGAATTGTTGGGTAGGTGACTTGCAACACACTCTTTAGGCTAGTGCAAAAAGCTTCGCCATTTGTGTTGCTAACAAAGTTTGCCTAAGTGATTTTGTAGATTTTTAATTAGGCTATTCACCCCCCTCTAGCCAATTGGACCTTTCATCCCCTCAACTAAAAAGGGAAGCAAACACCAAGCTCACCTCTCAACCTAGCAAAGGTTGAGAGATCCAAAGGCTTAGTGAAAATGTCTGCAAGCTGATTGTGGGTGTCTACATGCTGCAAATCGATGTCGCCTTTCTCGTAGTGATCACGAAGAAAGTGAAAGCGAACATCGATGTGCTTGGTCTTGGAATGAAGGACTGGGTTCTTTGCTACACTAATTGCACTCATGCTATCACAAAGCAAAGGGACCCTAGCATAATCTAGACCAAAATCACGCAAAGTAGCAGCCATCCACAACAACTGCGAGCAACAGGATGTGGCAACAACATACTCGGCCTCGGTGGTAGACTGGGCTATGCTAGACTACTTGCGGGAGGACCAAGACACAAGAGAAGAGCCAAGAAACTGACAAGTCCCAGAAGTAGACTTGCGCTCAAGCTGACAGTCGGCAAAATCCGCATCGGAATAACCACAAAGCGAGAGGGTCGAAGAAGAAGAGTACCAAAGCCCGAAATCAGGAGTGTATCGGAGGTACCTCATGATGCGCTTGACCGCCTGCTTGTGTGATGTCCATGGGGACGCCTGAAAGCGAGCGCATAGACCTGCGGGTGTGCCCACCTCCTCGCCTAGCGCCATGGTGCAGAAGCCTCCGGGGGTCGAGTTGCTGAAGAAGCACAGGCCGTTGAAGCGATCCTCCGTCTTCCTCTCAGACTCATCGTCGCTGAAAGGAGCGCGATCGTCGGAGTCATCGTCGAGGTCGCTGATCGACGTGAGGAAAGCGCGTTCTTGTGCCTTGGCCTTCTTGTAGTACTTCTCCTTGAGGGCCTCCTTGTCGAACTTGCCCTTGGCCTTCTTCTTGCCGGCGGTGTACTCGTGCTTGTCCTTGCGCTGGAGTTGTTGTTCCTGCCGGGAAAGACCTTGTCCTTCTTGGGGCAGTTCATGACGAAGTGGTCGGGATCGCCACACCCAAAGCATCCGTCCCTCGCACCACCCCGCTGGCGGTTCAAGCGGTTGTTGTGAAGCCGCAAAAACCGACTGATGATGAGTGCGAGCTCATCATCGCCTAACACCTCCACCTGCTCCTCTGTCACTGAAAGCAAAGAAAACAAAGCAAAAGATGGCGGTGAAGTGTTAGAGGAAGAAGTCGACCCATGCTTTCCCAAAACCAAAGCCATGGTGTGTGAAGATGGATTCTTCAGCTTGGCCTGGGTCTGCAGGTCGATCTCGGTGGACTTGAGCTTGCTGAATAGCTTGTCCATGATGAGGGTGTCATAGCCTGGTGACTCAATGATACTCTACACCTTCACCTCCCATACCTTCCGATCAAGGGCATATAGCAACTTGAGTGCCCTCTCATGATCGTCATAAGGTAGGTTGGCCCGATTGGCACACATCTTGTTCATAATCGTCTGGAAACGAGTGAACATGCTGTTGATCGACTCTCCCTCCAACTGAGTGAAGTTCTCGTACTCTCGCTTGTACGTCTCGAAGAGTCTGGTCTTGACCTGAATGGTCCCCTCATGATAGCTCTAAAGCTTCACCCAGATCTTTCGAGCAGTCTCAAGCTCAGAGACACGCTCAAACTCAGAAAGAGAGATGTTGGCCAAAAGCGCGTTACGGGCCTTGGCGTTCGCGTTGTGCTGATCAATCTAGAACTGACCCACGCGAGCCGCAAGCACCTCATAGTTCGTGTCCTCACAAATCTCCCACACAGAAGAATTGATGCTATTGAGATATGCATGCATCCGAATCTTCCAATAGGGGTAATTCATTCCATCAAAGAACGGAGCCTTGCCTGAACAACGCTCCATGTTGCCTTCACGGATCTAGAATCGGTTAAGGTAGAGAGATCTTTAACCTTCTCTGATACCAATTGAAGGACCAAAAATGGCGACCAGAGGGGGGGTGAATGGGAGCCACAAATTTCTTTTCAGAAAATGATAGCCTCTGTCTCAAACGCAAACCCCAAAAGCAAAGCCAACCCACGCAATGTCCACGACCCTAGAGATAGGATGGATGCTCCCAAGGAACACAGAGGGACACTACGGAAGTCATGGAACCCAACGCAAAAGCCAGAACTCAAATCCAAAGCTAGACGAGCAAGCTACGGACAAAACAGCGCAGTTCCAGGACCATTGAACGCTGGCAGCGTCCGATGCCAGGGCGTCGGACGCGTCCGATGCGATCTGGACCTCTCTGGAACCTTACTGCATAGACATCGGACGCATGTGCTAAGCGTCCGATGCAGCGTCTGATGCCAGCATCCGATGCCCCTTAGAACACATCACTGCACAGGCAACCAACGGAGCGTTCGATGTCTGGAGGTCAGCGTCCGATGCTATGAACAGCAGCGTCCGATGCCCCCCGGAACAGTGCTGTTCTTCCACCGATTCAACCCGATCTCCCTCAAATCGAAAGCACTTGGGCACAAACTTTGTGTGAGGGATCAAAAGCAAGTTAGTGAGCTACTCCTAAGAGATCATGGCTCGAACCTAACCGCAAATCGGTGAATCGAAGAAAAACGGTGAAGAACAAGCAAAACGAGATCCAACACGGAATCCGCCCAATCTGTGTGCTCGTGAGGAATTTGAGAAAATCCTTCAATAGAAAGATGTCTCTCACGAAGATGCACAAGATGGTTCAAACGGATTTTCAATCCATCCCTTGAAAGGAAAGATCTCGCGAAAGAACCAAAGGGAGAAAATGAAGAACGCGAAGAACAAAACACGAACTCAAAGATTTCAGCCAAAATCCCCAACAAGGAGACAAGGAGATTATGGTCTCCTTTCCTGAAATCAAAATACACAGAGGAATGATTGCCGTCTCTGTGGATCACAAGCAGCTAGAGAGAGAGAGCCCTAACAGATGAATATCTGGAGTCTAGAATGAGATGCTGCAAGGATCAATGGGATGAGGGGTGTCATCCCTTATTTATAGCCTATTACACAATACCCCTTCTACCCCTAGATACAAGAGCAAACTAGCTAGCCCTAGGGGCATTCTAGTCCAACTCTGTTAGGATCCTCATCGACGGTCACGCGCCTTCCTCATCGGTCGCTTCGCCGCAACGCAAGCTCCCCGATGCCGCCACGTGCCGTCCCGACGACCGCCGCGCCTTCTCACCGCTAGCTTCGCCTCGACGCAAGCCTCGCGGTGCCACCACGCGTCGTCCCATTCCGCATAGGGACCTCCGCCGGGTTTTGAGGCCCAAACCGGCAAACCCGCCATCCTGAGTTTTGAGGCCCAAACTCAGAAACCGGCCACCCCAGGTTTTGAGGCCCAAACCAGGAAACCGTCGCTGGTGGTTTTTCGAGGCTCTACCACCAAACCCGCGCCATAGACGGAGCGTGGGTCTCATGCCCCGTTACTGACACTGATGTCGACGCATGTCCAGCCTCTACCAAGCATGACGCCTTCGCCTTCCTCCTTGACTTGACCGACGGCACTCGCCCCATGCAAGCCCGTGTCCGGCCTCCGCCAAGTGCCACGACGCCATCACCTTCTGTGTTGACTCGACCGATGCTGTCGCACATCCCCATGTACTCTTGCTTGTTGCCAGCAAGTACCAACTACCACAACTGGTCCTCTGGCCTCCTGGTCCCTCAGTCCAAGCCTCACGTCCGCCCTTCGCCACTCCCGGTCCATCGGCATGGCACGTCTCTACTTGACCTTCACCTCGCCATCGACCATTGCCTCTGAGCTCCACACCTGCACACCAACACAGCCAAGAGACATGTTGCCCACTCATGCCAACCCGTGAGCCTGTTGATCAATCACTGATCACAATGGGCCAAACCACAAGGGCACATATCAACCTTGTGTTCGCAAGCCAGAGGAAACCATGAAGGCGTTCTATGACATGTTGTCTTCGGCACAGAAGCCCCTTCACGAGAAGACAACGGTTTCTTAACTAGATGCCATTGGACGCGTAATGGCATTTAAGTCCCAGTATAGCCTTAGTCGAGACGCCTTCGATGGTATGTTGGCAGTTTTTGGATCCCTGCTTCCGGAGGGTCACATCCTACCGAGGAACTTGTACGAGTCACAGAAACTCGTCCGTGCACTTAAGATGCCGTATGAGCAGATACATGCTTGTCCAAAGGGGTGCGTCCTATTTAGGAAAGAACATAAGGAAGCAAAGTACTGTCCAAAGTGTAAATCCTCTAGGCATCTGGAGGTAGACTCTGGTGATGGCCAGAAGTGGCAGCTTGAGATCCCCGTGAAAATCCTACGGTACCTTCCGTTCATACCGAGGCTCCAACGGCTATGCATGATTGAGGAGTCCGCCAAACAGATGACATAGCACAAAAATGGCAAATGATATAATCCTGACAAGATGGTACATCCATCTGATGGTGTAGCATGGAAAGAGTTTGATCACATTCATTATGACAAAGCTCAAGAGGCTCGTAACGTACGTGTTGTGCTGGCAACAGATGGGTTCAATCCTTACGGAATGATGGCGGCACCATACACTTGTTGGCCCGTGTACGTTATCCCCCTCAATCTCCCACCCGGCGTCCTTCTCCAACGACAGAACGTCTTCTTGTCATTGGTAATTCCTGGACACCCGGAGAACAATATGGGTGTGTTCATGGAGCCTGTGCTTGATGAATTAGCCTGTGCTTGGAAGGACGGGGTACGGACATACGACTGAGCTACGAAGACAAACTTCACAATGCATGTTTGGTACCAATACTCCATGCATGACTTCCTGGCGTATGGGATATTCTGCAGCTGGTGTGTCCACGGGAAGTTCCCAAGCCCATTATGCATGGCAGCTGTGAGGTTCATTTGGCTACAGAAGGGTGGCAAATATTTTTCGTTCGACAAACATCGTCAATTCCTCCCTCTTGACCATGCATTTAGACGAGACATCAAAAACTTTACGAAAAGTGTCCAAGTCACAGACCCTGCACCGCAGATGATGACCGGTGCTGTGGTTCGTGCTCAGATAGAGGCTCTCCAGGTCAACGAAGAAGAAGGAGGTTTTCTGGGATATGGTAAGGAACATATGTGGACTCATAAATCGGGCTTGACGAGTCTCCCTTACTTTCAATACCTCCTTTTTCCACATAACATTGACGTAATGCACACAGAAAAGAATGTCACCGAGGCACTTTGGGCAACAATCATGGACATTCCTGATAAGACAAAGGACAACGTCAAGGCTAGAGTGGATTTGGCAACATTGTGCGATAGACCAAAGCTAGAGATGAAGCCTCCTAGTCACGGCAAGACATGGAGAAGGCCTCCGGCTGAGTACGTCTTAGACAAGAAACAAAGGAAGGAAGCACTTGAATGGATCCAGACGTTAATGTTCCCTGATTGGTATGCAGCGAATCTGAGGAGGGAAGTGAACTTATCTACTATGCGAGTCTTAGGGATGAAGAGTCATGACTACCACATATGGATTGAGCGGCTTCTTCCGGCGATGGTTTGAGGCTACGTCCCTGAGCATGTCTGGCTAGTGCTGGCAGAGCTTAGCTATTTCTTCTGCCAGCTCTATGCCAAGGAGTTATCTCGGGCCGTGATTGAGGAGTTGGAAAAAGTGGCACCTGTGTTGCTCTGTAAGTTGGAGAAGATTTTTCCGCCCGGCTTTTTCTTGCCGATACAGCATTTGATTATGCACCTCCCATATCAGGTGCGAATGTGGTGGCCCGTGCAGGCCCATTGGTGCTATCCAGTCGAGAGATGTCTAAAGGATCTTCGCAAAAAATGTAGAAATAAATCCAAAATTGAGGCTTCCATCGTAGAGGCATTCATTCTGGAGGTTTCAAACTTCACAACAACATACTACGGTGACAACCTTCCTAGCGTGCATCATCCACCCCCTCGTTACAATGCTGATTAGAATCAATAGAACCTTAGCCTTTTCAAAGGGCAAATCGGAAGAGCAAGTGCACCGAGCACCAAGACCCTGAACTATGAGGAGTGGCGCTCTATCATGCTATATGTGTTGACCAACCTTGACGAAGTGGAGCCGTATATGCGGTAAGTTCTCAATGAACTTGTGACATACACTCTGTCGTCATATATGTGTTGACCAACCCCCTTGTTTCTCGTTGGTACAGGGAATTTTTTGATCAATTCTGGCATCGGTCAAGGGAACCTTCCCCACAGGAAGCTGATAACCTTCTTAGACATGGTGTGTCTGATTTCATTTCTTGGTTCAAAACGAAGGTACCATCGAATATAGCTCGTACTTTGTTTGACGTTCCAAATTGCGAGTACGTGCGAATAATAAAACGTTCTATCCTGCTTGAGCTTGCAGGGCCAAAGAGATGTGACTATGAGTGAGGAGTTGAGACAGGTATCGAATGGTTTTGGTTATAAGGTCAGGTCATTAAACGTGTACGACGTGAATGGATTTTGCTTTCATACAACAAGCTACGAGCAGAGTCGCCCCAATCGAAGAACCACAAGTACCAGTGTTTTTACGCTCGGCACTGATGGCCTCGACTATTATGGAACAATTGAAGAAATATACGAACTCAAGTTTCATGGTCCTACTCCTCTTAATCCGGTCATATTCAGATGTCATTGGTTTAATCCTAATGTAACAAGATGAACCCCTAATCTTGGGCTAGTCGAAATTCGACAGGATTCCATGTACGTAGGAGATGATGTCCACGTTGTGGCTCAACAGGCTATGCAGGTTTATTATCTCCCATATGCGTGTCAAACTGACCCACGTCTTAAGGGTTGGTATGTTGTGCACAAGGTATCGCCACACGGTAAAGTGTCTATTCCAAACGCTGAAGATTACAACTTTGACACAAACACATATGACGACGAGTTCTTTCAAGAAGAGGGCCTAGAAGGGAGGTTTGAGATAGACTTAACCGAAGAGATCAGAATGGAAGTAGATAATGAAAGGGTTGTCAACGAGGACGCTAGAGATGAGGTGCAAAATCTGAAGGACTTGCAAATGCTAGACCGACTAAGTTTAGGCAATGACAACGATGACAACATTGGTCCTTCGAATAATGTTGATTATTTGGACAATGTAGACAGTGATGACGAGACCTATGATCCAGCTAATCCCGATCATGAAGATTATTTCTAACACATGTAATACTTTGTTACTTTTATTTGTACTTCATTTACTTTGCATTTCTTTCTAAGTACGTATTGTTTACCTGTGCTTATCGGTTTACTCTTTTTAATTGCAGGTGATTGATCGAAGATGGTGGGCAGGCACCGGAGGAGGGTACACTCAGTGTACCAGAGGGCACGGCCTGCAGACCCCGCTCCAGATGCGGAGTCATCGGTGGGTAGGAGGAGGGGCCGCGGCCGTCGAACGAGGGCCCCATCGCCTGACGCCACGTCGCCTGAGCGCGAGCAGGAGATGACCGGGCCCGTCGTGGAGGACGAGGGGGGTAGATGGAAGACGAGGAGCAGGCGACGCCAGGGGGTTCCTCGAGCTCGGTGTAACACCCCTGGTGTTAAGCAGAAATTAAAACCCTAATTAAGTTGATTAGTGAGCATAATCATCAAGCATCATGGCATAAATGCATTTCATATTTAAGTCTTAATTGTGATGTGTTACATGTTTGACATGAGTATTGTGTGATCATGTTGTGATGATTTACATGATTGAAATGCGTGTTGCTTGAGTATGTTGTTGTGTCACATGAAATGACAAGTGAGAAAAACCTTATTTTAAAATGTCTCTTTTATCCTCTTTTCTTTAAGTCAAAAAGTAAGTAAAATTTTAAAATGATTTCAAAAGCAAAGTTGTAGCTCTTGTTGAGAGGTACAATTTTGGTATTCAAAGTTTTCAAAGTTTCTGTATAAAATTTTGAGTAAATTTGAAATCTTTCAAACCCTAAATTTGCCCCCTAAACTAGATTTCAAAAACAAAAAAAGAATTAGACTTTGGTCCTTTAATCAAAGTTGTAGAGAGGATTAAAATAAACAACTTTTAGTAAGGTAGATTTTCAAGTTCTTAATGAAAATCTAGAGTAATTTGGAAAACCATTTTGAATTGATTTCAAATAGAAAATTAATTCCAAAACCAGTTTTACCCCCTTTTCTGTAGTTCAAAAATTAAGCATAATTTTGGTATAGGACCAAAAGCAAAGTTGTAGATAACTTTATAAGGAACAACTTTTATATTGGTAAAATTTGAAGTTAATATTCAAATTCAAAAGTAATTTTGAATCCAAGTTTGAATGCTTTTCAAATTCAAAATGTGATTTTAAAATCTAGGCAGATTTTGGGTGTGCTCCTTAAATGAAAGTTGTAGATCCTAATTTTTGGAGCAACTTTCATGTTGGGAGTTTTGCTTGTTGTGTTGTGCTTTTGGGAGAAATAGAAGAAAGAAGATCGAATAGGGCTCTGTTGAACAGTATCAGAGAAGGGGGAAGAACAGAGCCCCGGTGCAGAGCACCAGGCGCGCGCGCCGCCGTCGCCGACTGCCCGCGCTTTGCCACGCCGTTAGCCACGCACCAGCTACCGTACCACACTCGCCCATAACGTGGCATCATCCGGCTTGCTCCACTGCTCGGGAGACGCCACGGCATCCCCGTCGACCCTCCATCCCTGTCTCCTCTGTTTCTCTCTTCCAGAAGCAGAGCTCCGCCCGCAGAGCACTCTCGCCGCCGTTGAGCCACTTCCGCCCAATAGGTCGTGCTCGCAGCTCCGCGTCGTCCTTGTGCACCACCAGAGCTAGCTTGCAGTCACTCTATCCGTCGGGGACGCTGATGTCGTGTCATCTGCCATGGCCGACCCCATAGTTGCCATGGTCGGCTCACGTGGTCAGTATTCCCTAGAGCCACTCAAACCCATCTAGTGCTTGCGTCAACTTCGCCGAGATCCCATGGTGTTGGTCGGCTTGACCGCTGGGTCACTTCTGGCCGAAACACACCAGAACATCATCCATGCCACTGGTCAGCGCTGCCACCATCGTCCTTCACGTTGGCCGTGAGCTCCGCTGTTTCGTCGCCACTTCTAAGTGGTCGACCTCGGGAAGGTGAGGTCCCTGGTTGCGAAGCAATCGCTAGTTGGGTCTTTACCGCGCAGTGGTGGCTAATCCACCGCCGCGCCGCCGTGCAGTCCAGGTCATGCCGCCATGGCCGTTGGGGCGGTGGGTGTCGAGCTCGCCTTGCGTGCTTAGTAGCTTGGGTATGTGCGCTTGGTCACGAAGTACTCGCCGAAGCCTTTCCCAGCATCTGAAGGACCGCTGCCGGTGAGTGGAGGCCGACCAATGCCGACGGCCTCCATGGCCATGCCTCGGTCATGGCTGGTCGTGGCCGGTCAAGGGCGGACAGGGTCGGTTTCGACCCTGGGCTGGTCATCTGCAGTCTTGGGCCGGTCTCGGCCCAGTAGATTAGGATTTGTTTGTTTTTTTTCTTTTTCTGATATTGCATTATGTGCTGATTGTTGATTAATGCATAGATAATTCCCTGGTGATCCAAAAATTGTGAGATAAATTTTGTAGTAATCCTTGAGATGTTATCTGTCCATGAAAAATATGAAACTTAAATTTTAAATAGTTTTTGCATATGATTTAAATAGGTCATTTAATTAATAAATGCACCTTTGATAATTTTTATAGGCTTAAATATATATCCAAAAATCATGAAACTAATTTTTTATACTGTTTGCATCATGTCATTAGTTTCACAAAAAATTTGGGATCAGTTGGTGAAAATAATTTTCTTTCTTAATTTAGGTGTATTTTATTAATTAAGTAATGCTTGAAACTTAAATAATTTGTATAGGCTAATATAATGATTCAAAAATTATGAAATTTGTTTTGCAACCTTTGTTAGTTGTAACCAACCATCTCTAAAAGTTTGAGCTCAATCTGACAAACTTTAATTAAATCCTATTTTCTATAATTAATTACTAATTGATAGAGTTTTGTTTAGAAATTAGTTAATTAGGGTAATTAGTGGGTGATTAGGGTTAACTTTGGTTACCCTAATAACCCTTTGATTGATGGTTTGCTTTTCATGATGTTGGTTTGCCCTGTTTGATATGGTGGTAGATTAAGTTATGCATTGATTTTGCATACATGTGATAACATGCATTGATCTTGCATACATGTGATGACATGGACTTGATCCATGAGTGAAGACCATGGGGTACACTCTCCTTTGTTGTCCCATGGCTTAAGTGATATTTTGATGAACCTTAGTCGCTTTAGTTAACCCACCTAATGTTTTTGGTAATAATTACGTGTTAAGTTAGAAACCCTAGACGGTGAGTTGCAAGTAGTTTTGTTGGCTTGTAACTTTACCGTGAAGGAAAGTTGTACTCGACTTTCCTTATCGTGTTTAATTCTTGTTATGCTTTTTAATTGTCCTGCATCTTAGCATGCATCGCATCATACTAAGCATGCATCATTATGTACGTGTAGCTCTTACGAGAGTGAGAAGATTATGTTGATCAAGCTTCGGAGCAAGAAGGTCCCGTTGATCAAGCCTCGGAAGAGGAGCCTTGCAGGACAAGCTTCCGAGGGAGGACATCTGCTTCTGAAGAAAAGAAACTAACTTCTGTGGATCCTTCGAGGATCCTAGTCATCCCTGCAACACAGGCAAGCCCCGGTGCATTTAGCCTTTCTATTTTTATACAAATATTTATTCACACTTAAGTCTAGTGATATATGCATTAAGTAAATAAGAGTTGATTGAAACCGTAGCTGCATGGTTACCTTGGTTATCCTAATATCCCATCAGTAGCGATAAGACGATTTCATATGCTTAGCAATGCTTAGACTCGGTAGAAGTCGATCGATGGTTTCATTGATCGCGAGATTTAGGTTTTACCTTTTCTCTCTCATCGACTCTGTGAATGGGTCATGAGAACCCTAATATGATGATAAATTGAGACCGGACAGGTAACTTGCATCTGGAATGGAGTCCTGGTGTAGTGTTTCCGTCTGTGTCGCTTAGGAACCGTCCGTTGTTGGCCCTTGGAGCAAGATCATGTTATAGTACTAGCCGCATGCTACGGTAAGCCTTGCTCCGAGTAATCTTTTATTGGAAGGACTATTCGCGCACTAGGAAGTCGTAAGATAGCGAAGGTAGCGGTATGTCCACACTAATCTGGAATGGACGGAAGCATTCCGGCTTGGCAATAGGTTAGTGGAGTACCATACTCTCAGGTGGCGCGAACCCAGTCCAATAAAAGAAGATTCGTGAGTGTGGTTGATATATGTAAGTTAGGTCTTGCATATGTCGTATGGATGGGAAGCCCCAGCTGGGTAGAGAAAGCGGTTCGAATCGTCGTTTGCTCCACGAGAAAAGGAGACTTGTTCCTCGCACGCTCAACGTAGTAATCTATGAAACTATGGAAAAGAATAAGAAAGGTTTTATGATTTGAATGCTTAGAATAGGATCTCTTAATAATAAAAGTTTTTTTAAAAAATGAGCAATCAATGAACTAGACTAGAATGCTTTTCTGCAAATCTTCTCCTTTGCTAGCCCCACTACATCCTTTAGAGCCAGCATGACCCTGGAGTCTCTTTCCTTGTCGGGTAAGTCTTGCTGAGTACCGACAATACTCAGGGTTTGTTATTTCCCTGTTGCAGGTTTCTAACTGGTGATGTCAATCAAGGTCATGTCAGTGGGCTCGACGTGATCTGGTTACTCTCTCTCCCACTTAGGTGCTCCGCCTAAGTGTGGTTCTGGAATACTTTTCTGCTTCCGCAATACAAGTTAAGTCTATGTAAAAAGTGACTTATTCATGATTTTGTAAAGTTTATCTGTCTTTCTTCCGCACTCCGATGATATTTTGTATTAACTGTTGTAATGTTGTAATTATTCCACCCTGAATGACGATGATCCTGTGGTTCGTGGATAATTCGGGGTTCCCTCGGGGACACCCGACAGGTCTTTCCAGTAATGCGGTACACGTGCACAGTCATTAGAGCTCGGGGAGACGATGACGTGTGCAGGTGGGCCACATTACCGGGAGGTTCTGCCACACTCGGGGTCACAAGTCGTCTACTTGCGAGGTCCTGCGAGCCTACCGGTGTGACCGATACGTCGCCACCAACGCCCGGTGATTCGACCCGACTGGGATAGGTAAGTAACTTTAGATGTTATCACTACTTGTTCATATGACATGTTGGAAGTCAAAATAGAAACTACTAATTTTTCTTAATCACTTGAGCAAGAACTGGACGGTTGTGCAGGCTGGAGCTGGTCACTCACGTGCCGTCAATGGCGTCCTTGGCCTTCCGTGCAGGGAGCACTTCCCTGGCTTGGTAGAGTACGCCGGGGTGATGGTGCCGGCGTACACGTTTGACCACTACGTCGCCACCACCGATGTTGGCAGGGGATTCAACAACACGGCAGAGCGGGTGAAGCAGGAGCTGTGGGTAAGTCTTCCTGGCACTACATTGGTAATACATCGCGTTCATTGGACTTGAACTAATGAATGGAGACATGGTGTATGTATGCAGAATTTCTTCAGATGTGAGGCGGGATTTGAGGCCCAAGCAGACCTAGTGGCGACCCGGAGCTGCAAGAAGCTCGTTGTGAACATGCACTACAAGGCGTGCATCCAGGTCGTCGTCACTTACTACGGGTTCATCCTTGGTCAGAAGGTCACCAAGGCGAGCACACGAGGGATGACGCTGACCCGGGACCAATACCTGCAGGTAAACACAGAACATTAGCAATGATTCCATTTGAGATTATGTAAGCTTCATTTCATCTTCAGATATGACTTACACTTGCCTACAAATGATTCCTTGGTGCTGCGCCGGAAACCCCGCGTGCTGGGCGCAGATGGTGAACAAGTGGTTGTCCGACGAGTGGCAGGCTCAGCACGACGCTTTCCAGGAGCGTCGTATGATGATGGGTGGTGTACCACACCATCAAGGCAGTCGCAGCCTCAGCGAATACGCCTTCGCATGGGTACACAAATTCATTTATCTATTGTAATGGTCAATTCTGTAGAATTTCTAATCATCTAGCTGTTTTCTCGCAGACGGCGTCACATGGTGGCCAGGGGTGCTCGACCTTCATGGCATATGTCATGGCCCACAAGGGCAAGGCGACGTCCGACGTCTAGTACAACCCAGATGACCCGCCCGAGGCGTACAGCAACCCGACCGTCCACAGCTGTCTCAGTGAGTACACGTCGGCGGCCAGGTCCCTCCATGGGCTAGAGTACGATCCGAGCACCCAGGACCTTGATGGAGAGCTCGTCATGAGGGTGGGAGGAGGCAAGAAGCATGGGCGGTTCTGGCTTGGCGACGACGTCCTCGACACGGCCTCCACTCCCAACCTCTCCACCATTCGAGCAAGGAGCACGAGCGCAAGCCCACCCATACGACCTAGGATGGACACTCAGCAGCACAAGGTGGCGGCACTCCAGGTTGTTCCTGTTTTATTCGTCGTTTTTATTTACTTTTGCATACCATAGGCTTTGCATTATTTAAACATTGGGGTGAAATATTGCAGGCCCAGGTGGAGGCTATGGTGGCCGATTGGCAGAGGATAGCGACTTTGGAGACCGAGCGCAAGGCCGAGCGACAGGCCGAGCAATAGAGGATGGTGCAACTTCTTCAGTACATGGAAGCTCTACAGGCCCATACGGGTGTACCGGTGCCACCTGGGCTATTTGCTCCGCCTCCTCCTCAAGGCACTCCTGTGAGTATGAGTATTAATGTTTTAATTTGTATGTTCATGCCTAGGGTCAAACCACAACAATAATTGGAACTCAGTGGAGTATGAATGTTTTAGTCATGTTCGGCATATATTTATCTTATATCACACATGCAATCTCTTTTCCTTTGCGCAGCGTCAATCGGCGGCATCGAATGAGGTGCCTCCAAACCTTAGAGCTTCGCCAGGATCGCAGGCTAGGCCTCGTCAATCCCCGCCCTGGCAGTAAGCACCTTGGACGTTATATGAACTTGAGTTTGATACATTTGAGCTTGTATGGTTGACAACGTGTGGATTGTGATACATTTATACTTGTGGTTGTGAGACTTTTGTGTTATATGTGAATTTGTGGTTGTGGTGTATGTGAAATGTGATATATCTGTGGCTTTTGGTTGTGATAAATGTGAAATGTATTGTCAATTGTGGATCAAATAAAAAAACAAATAAAAAAGAGTGTTATCTGTCGCTTTGCCGAGGGTTGCACTCGGCAAAGAGCCCAGAACCTGACCACCTGGGAACAGGGTTTGCCGAGCGCTAAGACAATAGCACTCGGCAAACATAGACTTTACCGAGTGCCCTCGCTACGGCTCTCGGCAAATATTTAAGCTTTGCCGAGCGCTCTGGTCAATGGCACTCGGCAAAGATTTATGGTTTGCCGAGTGCTTTGACCTAGCTCTCGGCAAAGTCGTGCCAGCCGCCGTGACTGCGTCTTTTCTTTGCCGAGGGCCGGGTTAGCACTTGACAAACCGTTTGTCGAGTGCCCGATATAAAGCACTCGGCAAAGAACTCTCTGCCGATGAATTTTTCACCGTGTGATCTATGCCGAGTGTGGCACTCGGCAAAGGGTTTGCCGAGTGCTTTTCCGCCTTTGCTGAGTGTATTGGGGCACTCGGCAAACCGAGCGATTCCGGTAGTGATCTATGCAGAGTTAAAAAGGCCGGGTAACTTTAATTTGGACGAAGACCATTGCAGAAAATGATATATACTCCCTCCGTCCCTAAATAAGTGTCGTTCTCGCTTCCCGAGAAAAAGGTACCGGCAATTATATATTAAAATATATTAATATTTATGTTAAGTAATTAGTATCATCGGAAAGATCTTTACATCTAGTTTTTTAACAAAATTATTTGGAGATATAAATATAGTACATATTTTCTATAAATTGAGTCAAACACGTGGCACGCACACCAACGACGACACTTATTTAGGGACGGAGGGAGTACGCCATTGCTACATAATCTGTTATTGCTTGGAGGAATAATAACAATTTTTTTTTGCAACAAACCAAAACTTTTTACGAATTTATCAAAACAATGTGAGTTGCAGGGATGGGAGATTATAATCTCATTATCAATTAAAATTCTTACAAATATTTTCTAATATCTCGTATTTAATTTGAATGCAACTCAATTATTAAACAATAATACTATTTGTCACGTATCAGTACCCTATTAAAAACAGCCTAAGCTTGCTCAAAACTAGTCCAAGTTAGGATATATATAGTACTACATACTTCCTTGTCGATGCATGCAGACGTGCACACATGGTAGGTGCTACCTTCTATAAATAGCTATGTCTCACTGACCATAAAGATGTAGAACTACGGCTACCACTAACCATATTGTATTATAATTCGTATCAACTCCATGTTACAATTTGCACCAAGTTGATATATGTATTGAAATAATAAGATCAAGAAGACGACAGGAAGAAAGAATGGAAAATTACAGGATTGGCAAAGCAACAATAGTGTGCGGCCAACTAGCAAATTCCAAGACCAAACTGATAGATTAGCCAATAGTACTGTCAGAGGGTCAGAACACACAAGCTAGAGAATGAGAAAGAAGGCAACTCACTGCATTTTACTTCAAATGGGGGATTCAGATCCAGACAGGGAATAATTTGAACTATACCATGCATGTGGAAACTAGCAACAACATCTGGATCATCTCACACTGACAGCATTATCGATCGATCAATAATGGACCAGTCTTATCGAGATTTGAGAGACCTGATTGTGCCTATGATACTAACAAGCGCAGCAATGGCGGAGATGACGGCGACGATGACTTTGACGTTCCTGTAAAGGAACGCGTGCACCTTGGTCCTCGTCCGGCGCTTCACCTTGTAGTCCTCGATCTCCTCCATGATGCGGACGTAGCGCGATCCGAGGCGCAGGCCCTGGACGCTGGTCAGGAATCCGAGCGCCTCCCTGTTGGTGAGCCCGCCGCCGCCCTGCAGGACGCGCCTGGCGCGCAGCTCGTGCACGTCCTCCTCCCTGTCCACGAGCATGCCGAGGAGGAGCAGGTAGGAGCAGACCGCCGACGCCTCGTCCTCGGCGTCGTGGAAGCTGGACGTCGCGCACAGCTCCAGCGCCGCCATGTTGAGCAGCAAGCTGGCGCGCGTGTCGTCCAGCGACAGCGGCGACAGGGAGAGCTCCGCGAAGAGGTTCCCTTTCTTGTTGACGCCCATGTGGACGAGCTCGGTCGTCTTGCTCGCCGTCAGCGTGATGCCGATCTCGGCGAGCTCGATGGCGCTCACGGAGAACGACATCGACTCGGTCTCCGGTAGGGCCGGCAGCTTCACGTCGCTTCTTCCGACGATGTAGTACCGGAGGAGGCCGAGAAGGTGCGGCGGGTCGAAGCCGTCGTCCATGACGAACGCCTTGTCGTCGCGATCCTTGCGGTCCTGCAGGCAGCCTCTGAGGGAGGCGACGAACTCCTTCAGCGGCACGGGCCTGAACGCCATGACGGCCCTGACCACCGGCCACGGGAGCTGGTTCTCGAGCTGCATGATGTCGTGGTACACGTCGTTGTCGTTGGCGTCGAAGAAGCTGCGCAGCGCCGGGTCCATCTGGGCAAGGCCGGCGTCGGTGCACGTGAGCATGTACTGCACCAGGAAGCAGGCGTCGTAGAACATCATGGGCAGGAAGACGTCGTCGCCGATGCCGTCCACCACTTTCCCGTCGTAGAGGCTCCGGGCGTAGCCGGCAAGAGGGAGGACGACCGCCGCGTACACCTCCTCTGCCAGGCGGCCGGACTCCATGATGCAGTGGTAGGCAGCCACGCGCTTCACCCTCTCCGCCGGCCTGAGGTGGTCTCGGCCGTAGTGGTAAGGGCCGATCGCCACCGTCATCGGGACGGTGTAGAGCTCGCCTAGGGATCGGATTCTTGCAGGGTACCTGTGCATCTTCATCTTCATCATGTCGACCTCAGCCTTGAACTCCCGCGCCGCGTTCTCGAATGCAGGAATTGGATTTGCAGGGATCTTGTGGAGATCGACATGAAACTCTTGTGCTGCTTTCTCGGTTGGATCATTGTGTGCGGCGGTCGCGGGCGTGGCTGATGAAAATTCAACCAGCTGCTGCCCGTGCCCTACGGTAGAGCTAGTTGGGACATATGTTTGGATGCAGCTGCTACCGTATACTATCTCAACAGACGCAGACTCCACTGGGACTGGGAGGCCAGGTGCGCATCCCCGTCCCCATCCTGCTGCTGGTTCCATGTCCATGCTCCAATGTGCTGCTAGCTGAAACTGAAAGTCGTCAGCTGGGTTCGTGCTCCAATAATGGGCCATCTCAATCTCAAAGTCGCAAGGCACCCATGGTGATACATCAGGCTCCATGCAACAATCGGCCGGCCACCGCCAGGTGAAAATATTTGCTGAAGAAAACTCTGAAGAAACTACTAATAATAGCTAGTTAGCACATAAGGAGAAATGTCATAGGAGAAACACAAACTAAAATGGTGAGAAAAGAAATGCTTACAGCCGTGCAGAAGAAGCGCGCACACACACGCAGCCATGTTGACGTCGTCCCTCTTATATATAGTACAGTGCACGACTGATCGGTAATGTGACTGATCTTTTTTAATTCCACTCGAAGTAGACCATTGGAGCATGTGAAAGATGAAGTAGTCCCAGCACACCATGCAGAGTGTCATGCGAACTGACAGATAGTTGGTGGCTAGCCTCCAAACAACATATTTGTTGAAGGGACATTGTCGCCAGGGTTGTTATATGGCAAATTGTCTTACTACAAATAAAAACCAGCACAACTCTATCTGGGCCCTGCCACTAATAAGTTTCTTTTAAGTATTGTTATATCTACCACACAAAAAAAGACAATTGCATTATATATATACACAACCGGAAATCGGTTGTTTGCCGAGTGTCTGGAAGTTTGCAGAATGCATTCTATCGGGCACTCCGCAAACAGTCACTTTGCCGAGTCCCAAACACACAACACTCGACAAATTCACGCTCGGCAAATAGCTGGACTTTGCCGAGTGCTGAAATTTAACACTCAGCAAACAACACTCTGGCAAACTAAAATGGTTTGAAAAGAAATGCCTTACAACCATGCAGAAGAAGCGCGCGCGCACACACACGCAGCCATGTTGACGTCGTTCCTCTTATATATAGTACAGTGCAGGGCTGATCGATAATGTGACTAATTTTTTTGAATTCCACCGAAGTAGACGACCATTGGAGCATGTGGAAGATGATGTGGTATGTGATAGCTCCTAGCTAGTCCCAGCACACCATGCAGAGCCATGTCAACTGAGATAATTGGTGGCTAGCCTCCAAACAACATATTGGTTGAAGGGACATTGTCGCCCTAGGGTTATGGCAAATTGTCTTGTACAAATAAAAACCTGCACAACTCTATCTGGGCCCTGCCACTAAGTTTTTTTTAGGTATTGTTATATCTACCGCAAAAAAAGACAATTGCATCATATATACCAATCCTAGCAACTACATGTGCAATTTTAGGAAATTAAACCCACTCTACATGGCACAACAAAGTAACGAGGAATGTAAAAATTAGGGTAGATAAGGAATGCAAAATTCTGTGCAACACTTCTAAGTAACGAGGAATGCTCATGCATTCTCATGGTCCTCACTAGAGCCCCTTCAAAAGATAACATTGCAAAGAACATAATCCTCGCTAGGTAACTATATTTCTATGGATAGCTGATGGGCCTTCCCCCACGTGCAAATAGATCTGTGCCTTGCCTCTCCAAAATGCTCACCACTTCTTCACTCGGTAGAGATTTGGCCAATACAACAGGGACTTATATATCATCCCTCAAACAACACCAACGGTAACTCCACAAACGCTAAAAAGTATCATCACTGCTTGTTTTTAAAACCCCCATAACTGCCGGTTTTGTTGGCCGGTGGTAATAACTATGGTTATTAACGCTGGTATCATCGACCAGTGATAAATGCTCATCATCGTTGGACAATCACTTGAACCGGTAGTAGTAAGGAAATATTCACTGCTGGATTGTTGTTTGAACTGACACGGATGTGGTGAGCATCAGAGTCGGGCCAGTGTTTGGTCCTACGGTGATAAGTATTGTTGATGGTCACTAAACACCATTGTTGACCATCAACATTCAACCTAAGTAAAGGTAAATCAACATCATAAGTAGTGGATTATGTTTTCAATTGACTTAGTTCCACTTCTACTTGGTCTTTATTTGAATGTAGGAATTTTTGCCCAAAGTTCATCAAATTCAAGAAAAGGAGGCAAGTCGACCCAACCAAGGGTTTGCCCGATCAGGTACTACCACTGCCACATAAGTGATCCAGCCCCGTTTTGAGGAAACATACTCTCAATCCATTTGAACCGTTGATTTGATGGCGGTTTGATCCAAGGGATGGTGTGAAGCTTAATAAGGATTGAATGGCTCACCAACCAACTTTAAACAAGTTCCATGGCACCAAACCGCCATAGCTCAATTGCCAACTGCCTAGACACTATGTGCAAGTAGCCCCCATCCTCTAGACACTATAAATAAGTGTGTTGGCACCATGGGAGAGGCATCACTGAGCAACACATCAAGAAGAAGCTCAAGGAGCTAGTGTAGTCCACTCTATAGTTGTTAGGCTGGTAGTGGGAGATAGAGTTAGAGTTGGGCTCTGCACAGAGTTTGGAAGAAGTGTTCGAAATCTAGTATAGCTGTTGTACTACCTTTCCTCTTTTGTAAGTCTTACCTTATTTTGAATATATATACTTCTACTTTGCTCAAGTTTACTTACTTTGTTTAGTATACATGAAAGCTTATTATAAGCTTAGTATCATAGTTAACTACCTTGTTATTTAATGTGGTTAGATCTTGTACAGGTTCACCGCTCTTTAAAGGTGCTTCAGTCTCATTTCATCACAGTTCAGATTGAAGTATTGAGTTTGTAGATTAAGTGTGGTGCTTAGCCTATAGCTTGTTTGTGACTACGGCTAGGCCTTTGGATAGTTTTCAGTAGGTGGCAAGTGATGATAGCCTTGTCCATCATTATTATTTCACCATGATAGGTCTAGTTATTAAAGCATAGGGCTCCTTGCATAACCTGTTCTAATCAATCTTTTGGGTTGATTAGGGGGTCATTATGAATTACGTTTCATAATGGCAAATGGGGTAATTTAGATTCAAAATAGAAGGTTATTATTTTATTGCTGTGGAGATATTACCTCTGTATACCCTCATGGACCAGCTTGGGCTCTTCGTCAAGGACAACCCAGCTCGCGAGGCCCTGCAGCACGCAACTAGTCTGTTGTGCTCACTAGGGACTGTAACACCCATAATTTTCTAAGTTTTTTTTAAAAAAAACACTAAAAATTTGAGCCAAATTAAAACTTGACCTAGATAAACTTTTAGGAAACATAATTAGAATAAATAGAGCAACAAATCCTTTTCTTTGGTTGTGTGTAACATGTGTTGAGCAGCATGGTAATACTCAGTTGGACACTTTTGAAAACTCAGTTTAAATCCAAAACATCAAAAAGGAATTTGAATCATGGGAAATGGAAAAGAAAAGGGAAAGGAAATAGAAAAGGGAAAAGGGAAAGTCGGCAACGGGCCTCAACTCCTTCCCCTCCCCCTTTCGGCCTGCTGGCGCCCACTCCCCATCCCTCTCCTCTGACTGGGCTAGACCCAAAACTAGAGCCCAGCCGCGCCTCGCTCGCGTGGGCCGCGGCCCAGGACGCCGCGCGCGCGCGGCCCGCCTGACCGGCCCCGTTTCCCTCTCCCTTATTCGCTGACAGGTGGGACCCTATCGTCAGCTCATTCGTCTCCAGGGCGACGCGACGAGACGGATGCAGCCCCGCCGCGGACCCCGCCGGCGCTGTGGAAGGATACCATCGCGAGCCTTCGACGAATAGTCCCGTCCACCTCGGCACCGCCTTCCTGTTACGTGGAGACGACCACACCAGGGCAGAGAGAGAGAAGAGGAGGGAAGCACGGAGCCCCGCCGTGAGGCCATCGCCGCCATTAATGAAGATGACAAGCACCGACTTCCTCGTACGTGACTAGGCATGCGGAGGGTGGAGTACGAGCACCGAAGAACTCTCGGGAGACCAAGGACACGCCGACGGCCCGGAGAAAAATCTCGGCACCGACCTTCCGGCCGCCACCGCCATTGCCGGCCTATAAAAGGCACCTTGCACCGAATTGGCGCCACCACGAGCTCCGCGGAGAACCTCTCTACCGCATCACCGACTCCATTCCATCTCTACCACCTCCCTCTCCCCTAATTCTCTATTGCCCCAATCGGAGCCACCAAACCGCCGGTGAGTCTAGAGAGAGTAAGAGCCACTGGTGGTCTCAGCGGTCCAACTGGAGTGAGGGTAAGCTTCAACAATCCGCCTCCTTCCCTTTCTCCTCCCTACCTCTACCTCTATCGCCCTAGGGTGACCGGCCACCTCGAGCGCCTTCGGCCGAGCCGCCATTGCCGGCGAGAAGCTCCAACTAGGGCACGACCAGGAGCTTGGGGCACACTTGCACACAGAGCGCCTCCTAATACACCCAATACGCCAGAACGCGAGTGGAAGGACCCCCTCTGCGAGCTATAGCGTCACGGCGCCGCCGTGGGAGCTCCGGTGAGCCACCAAGACCCGCGCGGTACCCCATCATCTCCTCTCTGATAGACGGAAGAGCGCGGGAGTGTGAGGAGGTCCCCATCCTGCCACCGGTTGGAGCCGAGGAGGGGTCAAGCCGCCGGCGAGGCCAACTCCGGCGAGGTCAGCGGGTCCCCCTCTGTTTCCCGATGGGCCAGACGACGACGCCACCTGACGCTGTCGACCCCAGTGGCTGACAGCCGGAACCCACACCGCGCCGTCGCCCTTCTCTGTCACGGCGGGGAGGATGTGGGAGGCCCACGCGTCAGCCACTGCACGAGACCGACACGCGGGACCCATGCGTCAGCGACTGCCGGCCGATTCCACTCTCTCCCCTTTCCTCCCATGCGCGCGGTCCACGTGAGCAAATGACAGCGGGGTACGCGTCCACGGCACAGTGCCGTAGACCAGTGGAACCTCCCTCACAGACGCACTGGAAAATGCTAGGTGCACCCGGTTTGTGTACACAGAATGCTAGAAAACCTATTTCCCTTTAGAGAAAAATTCCAGAAAAATTTCTAAAAATACTACATACACTGAGTAATTTTACCCAAAAGTTATTTTTCCAAAAATGATTATAGAAATTAGTTATTAATTTCCAACCTATATGTTTAAACTTGTAAAAATCATATCTTTCACATTTTAAATCCGAAAATTATGAAACCACTTTTAAAAACTCTATAAAAACAATCTAAAAGTGACCAACCTGAGAGTAACCCTTTTGCTCAACCCATGCTTGCTTGTGATGTTTTCCTCTTTGACGGTGCTTATATATTCCGTCGAATCGATCGGCAGAGGGTGACGACTACCAGGAGGAAGATGACCCAGACTACCAGGAACCAGGAACTGTGAGCTGCGACGAAGGCAAGTCCTAACCCCATTTCTAATTACTCTAATTAACTACTCACTGGTGATTATATGTTTTGAATGACATATGGTAAATTTGCCTGAACAATAAGCAACTGTGACAAGTTTATGTGCTTAATGCAAAACCTGAATAGATGGGGACAAGTGAGGGATGTTTATACGCGGGTATAACATCTTAGGGGTAGACTCGCCTATTGAGGGACTCTACCCAAGAGACATTTGTTCACCATACCAAGTAGTTTCATAGGCCACCAAACTTGGTCAGAAACGCGTCCAGCCACACGCCTATATGGGTAGGCCTAGTTTCACACCCCGATAGGAAAAAGTGTAACACCTACCTGGAGGTCGGGAGACAACGGTTTAACAGGAGAAGGCACGACTGCTAAGTGATCTCTCGTAGCCTGGTCGGCGTGGTTGCTATGTGATCCTCCACGTTAAATTCATGTGGGCCGTGTGCGAGCCCCTCCTTTATGTTATGGATTTGGCCAGTTGGACCATGCGTGGTCTGTTTTCCGGCCCCTGTGTAAACCGTGGTGAGGGTTACATGGACCCTATGGATGCGTCCTCTCGGGTATGGGCTTTGTTGGAGTAAACGAGGCCACTGATCATGGTCGAGTCTATTCCATCGTGTGGGGAAAATTGGACATCTGCTGCAGTAGAAATTACCTGAATCCTATTCGAATAGCCACGTCCTTGGTAATGGGCAACCACTGAGATGAGGTCACATATGGTTAGGATAATAACTGATGCACTGGCACAACCGTGAACTTGTGATAACTTTGCCTATGTTTTAATTTAACCGGGAACTAGTGAGAAGGATGACACTCTCCTAGGGCCCAACCTATCTTATCTTGCCATCTTTCTAGGACTTGCTGAGTACTCTATGTACTCACCCGTTGTTGACTCACAGATTATGAAGACGAAGGAGAACCCGACTGCCATGAGGAGGACTTCCGGGAGGACCAGGGACAACGACCGTGATCTTGGAGCAACTGTTAGGATAGGGTCTTCGCCTACGCTCTAGCTTGCCTGTGAGGATAGACACTGCTACGCATCGACTACCACCCTAGTAGCTACCGCACCCTGTTTTGCAACCACCACCGTAGTATGATTTGGTCAAGTGATATAAATAAAAGCCTTAACCCCGTTGTAATATATATTTCCTACCTAAATGTGAACCTCAAACTTTTATGTATGAACCTTTTTATTCGCTAGATTAATAAAGTTCGGTATTTATCTTTAAATCTGTATATCATTTCTGTTGATTCCGTACATATTTGTGCGTGATCCTGGCGCAAATATGGGGATGATTGGACTCTCAGGATGAGGGCCCGACAGAGTGGTATCAGAGCCGAGCTTGACCGTAGGATAAGACCCTAGGCATGACCCGTAGTAGGAAAACACGTTGTGACCTCATTCCATCTCCGTTTGTTTCGCAAAAATAATCTAACCCGTATTTGAACCCTTTTGCAGCAAATGGAGGACGGATGGGTTCGTTCGAACTGTGAAAGCACCGAAGGATTCCCACAGCTTTTATGGGAAACTCTACAGCGGCTGGGATACACCGAACACCCTACGTACTATGGACTCGAGTACGAGGAGAAAGGTGTGCCCAAGTGTAAGATACACCTGCATATTCCTGAGCATCTGCATTGCCCGACTTTCCCGAGAAGGGTATACAAGACAGTGGGGAAAGATCTTTATGGAACAAGCCAGAAGGCTGCAAGGGTTGCACTCATCGACTACTGCCAAATATTTGAAGAAGACATTGAATACACGCCCGCCAAGTATTTCCCCGTGGCCGACCAAACCACCGCAACTTGGCGTTTCAAGGTAAAGGAACTTGAGAAGACCTATATGAGGAGCAACAGAAGGCACTCTTGGAATGGAAGGAACGAGCTCTCAACGCCGAAGCTGAAGTACACGCCTTAACCATGGACACCATGATATTATAACAACTCAAGGAAAAGGCGCAGAGGAAGGCAGAAATGTACCACCGGAAGATGGAAGAAACCGAGCAGCGACACCAGTACAAGGAGTTCGTTCACCAAAGGAACAAAAGAAGGAGGACCTTTGCCATTCCCAACGATCAGAACGAAACATTACCAGGAGTTCCAAGACTCTCACCAGCACTGTAGAAGTTCATGGGTGATATCAAGGGCAAGGCACCGGCCATCCCAGAATACGATCCAGAAATTCCTGGGCTTGAGCCCGCAAGAAGAGATGGAGAAATGGAGACCGAAGAATCTATCACCGACAACTTCGACATAATCAGGACCATGGAGACCGAAACCCCAAAGCCGGATGCGAATGATGGATATGCCGATGATCTTCATAGGCTGCGAGAGGAACAACTCGCCCATGAGAAAGGAAAAGCTGTCGCCCGGGACTTCGATGAGATCTAGTTCATGTAGATGTATCACTAGGATCGAGGTGCTCAGTTGTAAAATAAATAATATACTGAGCGTCGTAGCACCGCGTTGAGCGAGTAGCCATCATGTAACAGTCACTAGTAGTTGTGGTACTGTCGTGTATCATGTGTAGTGTGACTGTCTGTGTGTCTGTGTAATAATGTGTGCTTTGTTTACTGTGTTTCTCTTCTTTTAATCTTTGTGTGACCCCAATCAGGCAACCTCTTATAAGAATCGCTCCACCTTAACAGATGGAAAGGCGATCTAACTGTATTCAGTAACGCCGCGAAAGGCAAGCCGCTGAGGAAGCGCGCAACGCACCACCCCGAGGACCGCAGAACCATAGGCAATGGAATGAGCAACCTAGGCCAAGGCGACAATAGGAAAGGACTCAAAGGATCAGGACCAACAATGTCCCAACAAGGTACTCATCACCTATGCAGTATCGATCTTCGAACAACAACAACACCCAAGCCAATACCTATGCTAACCGTAGTTACAACACAAACACCAACAATAACCCGCCAAGAAACAACAACAGCAACACCACAGGCCAATCAGATTCCACATGCTATGGATGTCGCCAGCCAGGACACCGAATTGCTCAATGTCCGTACAAAGCCGCAAACTCTGCACCTGCACCGTCCGCAGCTAGTAACAGGACTGCAACCTCTAGAATTGGTCGCGCAGCACCTCAAAACTCGGGACAACAAAAGAGGAATCCGCCATCGTTTGGGCAAGGCCGAGTCAATCACGTGAGTGCGGAAGAAGTGCAAACAGCGACCGATGTTGTGTACGGTGAGTTTTTAGTTAACTCCATTCCCGCAAACGTGTTATTTGATTCCGGGGCCTCGCATTCGTTTGTTTCTACTTCGTTTGTTTTCAAAAACCACCTAAAGATGGTGTTACTTGCCACCCCGTTAATAATAAGAACCCCTGGAGCTGTTCTCAAGTGTACGCTAAAATGCCCAAAGGTCAAGATAACCATTGATGGAATTGAATTTCGAGCAAATTTAGTCGTACTAAAGACAGAGGGACTTGACGTGATATTAGGTATGGATTGGTTGAAAGAACATCACGGAAATATATCATGCAGAGACAGGGCTGTAACATTGGTAAATCATAAAGGAATAGGAGTGAAATGTTATCCAAAAGCACCAATAGCTGAACCAATGATATGCAACTTGGAGGCCAAAACCGTCGAAGGAGTACCCGTGGTATGTGAATACCCAGACGTTTTTCCTGAGGAGTTACCCGGGATGCCACCAGATAGAGATATAGAATTTATAATCGACCTAATGCCCGGAACCGCTCCCATAGCAAAGAGACCTTACAGAATGGCAGCAAATGAGTTAGAAGAATTAAAGGCACAACTACGAGAATTGCAAGAAAAAGGGCATATCAGACCAAGTTCGTCACCATGGGGATCACCCATGCTATTTGTAAAGAAGAAGGATGGAAGCCTTCGGATGTGCATCGATTACCGCTCCTTAAATGAGGTCACTATCAAAAACAAATATCCATTGCCCCAAATTGACAATTTATTTGATCAACTAAAGGGAGCCAAGTATTTTTCAAAAATAGACCTACGATTGGGGTACTATCAACTGAAGATCCGTTTAGATGACATTCCAAAGACCGCATTTGTCACCCGCTATGGACAATATGAGTTTACCGTAATGCCCTTTGGATTGACCAATGCTCCCGCATATTTCATGAATCTAATGAATAAGGTGTTCATGGAGGAATTGGATAAGTTCGTAGTAGTATTCATTGACGACATACTTATATACTCAAGGAGTGCTAGCGAACATGAACAACACCTCAGAATAATACTGAACAAGTTAAGGGATCATGAGTTGTACGCAAAGTTTAGCAAGTGTGAATTTTGGCTGCAAGAAGTCGCATTTTTGGGACACATCATCAACCAAGAAGGAGTGAAGGTAGACCCTGAAAAAGTAAAGGCTGTATCAGAATGGAGACAACCAACCAACGTAACAGAAGTTCGAAGTTTCCTTGGATTAGCAGGATACTACCGACGATTTATTGAAGGGTTCTCAAAGATAGCAAGACCCATGACATCACTTACGCAAAAGGGAAAATATTTCGACTGGACCGAGGCATGCGAAAGAAGTTTCCAGGAGTTAAAGCAAAAACTAACTACGGCACCCGTACTTACGCTACCCGACATACACCGTGACTTTGTGGTGTACTGTGATGCATCCCGCCAGGGATTGGGCTGCGTATTAATGCAAGACGGCAAGGTCGTGGCCTATGCATTAAGACAACTAAAGAAGCACGAGGAAAACTACCCTACCCACGACTTGGAATTAGCCACTGTGGAACACGCACTAAAGATATGGAGGCACTATTTAATCGGAAATAAGTGCGAAATATTCACTGATCACAAAAGTTTGAAATACATATTCACCCAGACCGATCTAAACCTACGACAAAGAAGATGGTTGGAGCTGATCAAAGACTATGATTTGAGCATTCAATATCACCCCGGCAAGGCCAACGTAGTCGCAGACGCGTTAAGCAGAAAGCCATATTGCCATTCCATAACCGCCCTGGAAGAAAAGCCAGAGCTGGCACAAGAAGCCCAAAAGCTTGGATTACAAATCGTGCCACAAGGAACCCTAAATATGCTACACCTTCAGCCAAATTTGAAAGATCACATACGTGTCGCACAAATAAACGACGAAGAGACACAAACGCTTAAGGAAAGAAGTACAGAAAAAGAGATTACCGGATTCAGGGTCGATGGAGAAGGAACCTTATGGTTCGGTGAAAGGATATGTGTGCCCAATAGTAAAGAATTTAGGAAGCTGATCCTGGACGAGGCACACAATGCAGCATACTCTATTCACCCTGGGGCCACCAAAATGTACATGGATTTAAAACAAAAATATTGGTAGAACAAAATGAAAACAGATATTGCAGACTATGTGGCCAGGTGCGATACACGCCGACGAGTGAAGGCAGAACACCAAAGACCCGCAGGACTACTTCAACCACTACACATTCCCCAATGGAAATGGGAAGAAATCAGTATGGATTTTATTGTGGGACTACCCAAAACACAGAAAGGACATGACTCCATATGGGTAATTGTAGATAGATTAACAAAAGTAGCCCACTTCATCCCCGTCAAGACCACCTATAGAGGAGATAAACTAGCAAGGCTATACATCGACAACATCCTCCGGCTACACGGGATTCCGAGTCGGATTGTGTCAGATCGAGGGACACAATTCACGTCAAGGTTTTGGAAGAGCTTACATAAAGCACTCGGAACTCGCCTGGATTATAGTTCGGCATACCACCCCCAGACCGACGGACAAACCGAAAGAGTTAACCAGATACTAGAAGACATGTTAAGAGCCTGTGTACTCACCTATGGACAAGATTGGGAGCAAAGCTTAGCATTTGCCGAATTCTCCTACAATAACAGCTATCAGGCAAGCACAAAAATGTCCCCATTCGAAGCGCTATATGGGAGGAAATGCCAAACCCCGTTAATGTGGTCCGAGGTAGGGGAACGTGCCCTCTTTGGACCGGATTTGATAAATAATGCTGAGGAGGAAGTAGCCAAGATCCGAGAGAATTTAAAAGCAGCACAAAGCAGACAGAAGAGTTATGCCGATACACACAGGAGACCGTTAGAATTCCAACCTGGAGATTTTGTATACCTAAAAGTTTCACCAATCAGGGGAACCCGGAGGTTCCAGGTCAGAGGAAAGCTAGCACCAAGGTACATTGGGCCATACAAAGTGCTTAAGAAGATTGGAGCTGTCGCGTACCGTTTGGGATTACCTCCAGAAATGGCAGATGTACACGATGTGTTTCACGTATCGCAACTGAAAAGATGCCTTCGAGTACCAGAAGAACAAGTGCCAGTGGAAGTAGTAGACTTACAACCTGACTTACATTATCAAGAAAGGCCAGTAAAGATTTTGGATATAGCCATCCGACAAACAAGAAGAATGGCCGTAAGATTTTGTCGAGTTAAATGGAGCAACCATACCGAGGCGGAAGCAACATGGGAAAGAGAAGAAGATTTGAAAAGAGAATTTCCATACCTATTTGAGGAACAGCCCGAATCTCGGGGACGAGATTCTTTTTAAGGGGGGTAGGTCTGTAACACCCCTAATTTTCTAAGTTTTTTTTAAAAAAACCACTAAAAATTTGAGCCAAATTAAAACTTGACCTAGATAAACTTTTAGGAAACATAATTAGAATAAATAGAGCAACAAATCCTTTTCTTTGGTTGTGTGTAACATGTGTTGAGCAGCATGGTAATACTCAGTTGGACACTTTTGAAAACTCAGTTTAAATCCAAAACATCAAAAAGGAATTTGAATCATGGGAAATGGAAAAGAAAAGGGAAAGGAAATAGAAAAGGGAAAAGGGAAAGTCGGCAACGGGCCTCAACTCCTTCCCCTCCCCCTTTCGGCCTGCTGGCGCCCACTCCCCCTCCCTCTCCTCTGACTGGGCTAGACCCAAAACCAGAGCCCAGCCGCGCCTCGCTCACGTGGGCCGCGGCCTAGGACGCCGCGCGCGCGCGGCCCGCCTGACCGGCCCCGTTTCCCTCTCCCTTACTCGCTGACAGGTGGGACCCTATCGTCAGCTCATTCGTCTCCAGGGCGACGCGACGAGACGGAGGCAGCCCCGCCACGGACCCCGCCGGCGCTGTGGAAGGATACCATCGCGAGCCTTCGATGAATAGTCCCGTCCACCTCGGCACCGCCTTCCTGTTACGTGGAGACGACCACACCAGGGCAGAGAGAGAGAAGAGGAGGGAAGCACGGAGCCCCGCCGTGAGGCCATCGCCGCCATTAATGAAGATGACAAGCACCGACGAGCACCGACTTCCTCAGACGTGACTAGGCATGCAGAGGGTGGAGTACGAGCACCGAAGAACTCTCGGGAGACCAAGAACACGCCAACGGTCCGGAGAAAAATCTCGGCACCGACCTTCCGGCCGCCACCGCCATTGCCGTCCTATAAAAGGCACCTTGCACCGAATTGGCGCCCCCACGAGCTCCGTGGAGAACCTCTCTACCGCATCACCGACTCCATTCCATCTCTACCACCTCCCTCTCCCCTAATTCCCTATTGCCCCAATCGGAGCCGCCACACCGCCGGCGAGTCCAGAGAGAGAGTAAGAGCCACTGGTGGTCTCAGCGGTCCAACTGGAGTGAGGGTAAGCTTCAACAATCCGCCTCCTTCCCTTTCTCCTCCCTACCTCTACCTCTATCGCCCTAGGGTGACCGGCCATCTCGAGCGCCTTCGGCCGAGCCGCCATTGCCGGCGAGAAGCTCCAACTAGGGCACGACCAGAAGCTTGGGGCACACTAGCACATAGAGCGCCTCCTAATACACCCAATACGCCAGAACGCGAGTGGAAGGACCCCCTCTGCGAGCTATAGCGTCACGGCGCCGCCGCGGGAGCTCTGGTGAGCCACCAAGACCCGCGCGGTACCCCGTCATCTCCTCTCTGACAGACGGAAGAGCGCGGGAGTGTGAGGAGGTCCCCATCCTGCCACCGGTTGGAGCCGAGGAGGGGTCAAGCCGCTAGCGAGGCCAACTCCAGCGAGGTCAGAGGGTCCCCCTCTGTTTCTCGACGGGCCAGACGGCGACGCCACCTGACGCTGTCGACCCCAGTGGCTAACAGCCGGGACCCACACCACGCCGTTGCCCTTCTCTGTCATGGCGGGGAGGATGTGGGAGGCCCACGCGTCAGCCACTGCACGAGACCGACACACGGGACCCATGCGTCAGCGACTGCCGGCCGATTCCACTCTCCCCTTTCCTTCCATGCGCGCGGTCCACGTGAGCTAATGACAGCGGGGTACGCGTCCACGACACAGTGCCGTAGACCAGTGGAACCTCTCTCACAGACGCACTGGAAAATGGTAGGTGCACCCGGTTTGTGTACACGGAATGCTAGAAAACCTATTTCCCTTTAGAGAAAAATTCCAGAAAAATTTCTAAAAATACTACATACACAAAGGAATTTTACCCAAAAGTTATTTTTCCAAAAATGATTATAGAAATTAGTTATTAATTTCCATCCTATATGTTTAAACTTGTAAAAATCATATCTTTCACATTTTAACTCCGAAAATTTTGAAACCACTTTTAAAAACTCTATAAAAACAATCTAAAAGTGACCAACCTGAGAGTAACCCTTTTGCTCAACCCATGCTTAGCTTGTGATGTTTGCCTCTTTGACGGTGCTTATATATTCCGTCGAATCGATCGACAGAGGGTGACGACTACCAGGAGGAAGACGACCCGGACTACCAGGAACCAGGAACTGTGAGCCACGACGAAGGCAAGTCCTAACCCCATTTCTAATTACTCTAATTAACTACTCACTGGTGATTATATGTTTTGAATGACATATGGTAAATCTGCCTGAACAATAAGCAACTGTGACAAGTTTATGTGCTTAATGCAAAACCTGAATAGATGGGGACAAGTGAGGGATGTTTATACGCGGGTATAACATCTTAGTGGTAGACTCGCCTATTGAGGGACTCTACCCCGGAGACACTTGTTTACCATACCAAGTAGTTTCATAGGCCACCAAACTTGGTCAGAAACGCGTCCAGCCACACGCCTATATGGGTAGGCCTAGTTTCACACCCCGACAGGAAAAAGTGTAACACCTACCTGGAGGTCGGGAGACAACGGTTTAACAGGATCTCGTAGCCCGGTCGGCGTGGTTGCTATGTGATCCTCCACGTTAAATTCCTGTGGGCCGTGTGCGAGCCCCTCCTTTATGTTATGGATTTGGCCAGTTGGACCATGCGTGGTCTGTTTTCCGGCCCCTGTGTAAACCGTGGTGAGGGTTACATGGACCCTATGGATGCGTCCTCTCGGGTATGGGCTTTGTTGGAGTAAACGAGGCCACTGATCATGGTCGAGTCTATTCCATCGTGTGGGGAAAATTGGACATCTGCTGCAGTAGAAATTACCTGAATCCTATTCGAATAGCCACGTCCTTGGTAATGGGCAACCGCCGAGATGAGGTCACCTATGGTTAGGATAATAACTGATGCACTGGCACAACCGTGAACTTGTGATAACTTTGCCTATGTTTTAATTTAACTAGGAACTAGTGAGAAGGATGACACTCTCCTAGGGCCCAACCTATCTTATCTTGGCATCTTTCTAGGACTTGCTGAGTACTCTATGTACTCACCCATTGTTGACTCACGGATTATGAAGACGAAGGAGAACCCGACTACCACGAGGAGGACTTCCGGGAGGACCAGGGACAACGACCGTGATCTTGGAGCAACTGTTAGGATAGGGTCTTCGTCTACGCTCTAGCTTGCCTGTGAGGATAGACACCGCTACGCATCGACTACCACCCTAGTAGCTACCGCACCCTGTTTTGCAACCACCACCGTAGTATGATTTGGTCAAGTGATATAAATAAAAGGCTTGACCCCGTTGTAATATATATTTCCTACCTAAATGTGAACCTCAAACTTTTATGTATGAACCTTTTTATTCGCTAGATTAATAAAGTTCAGTATTTATCTTTAAATCTGTATATCATTTCTGTTGATTCCGTACATATTTGTGCGTGATCCTGGCGCAAATATGGGGATGATTGGACTCTCAGGATGAGGGCCCGACAGGGACTCTCATGAAGCCTTGCGAGCCAAGGAAGATCCTAGAGTTAGATCCGGATTCCTTGCCTTAAGGAACCGATTGTAATCTGTTAGGATATAGAAATTGTTACCCTGCTCCCAGACTATATAAGGCGAGCAGGGACCCCCTTTCAAATCATCCAATCCAATCTCACCAGATAATACAGCCACTAGAACACAGGACGTACGGTATTACGGTGACTTGCCGTCCCGAACCTGTCTAAATCGCCGTGTTCGTCCCTGTGTTTACGCTTGAGTAGCCGTCTCGCGCACCTCCTCAAACTAATCTACTACATTGGGCATACCCCTCGGTAGACTGCCGACCATATTTCGTTGACAGTTGACGCGCCAGGTAGGGGATTGCCTCCCAATGCTTTGCCTCTTATTGAGGTCAAAGAGCAACTCCAAGCGCATTTGCGCCGCTTTCTCCGGGATCGGCTCCGGTGCCTCTCGCGTACGGTCACCATCCCCGGTGTATTCATATGCCAGGTGATCTCTTTCTTTGCAGGGTTGGCACCACCTGCTGGTGAAATTCCAGACGACCGCTACCCCATCGACGCTCCGCCTGTCCATCAGCCTCAGGAGCTCGCTGACCTGCTCCATCCCGGCGCTTCCAGGTTGGCCCGACCAGCTTGTTAGCACCACCGGAACGGATGCAGGGTCACAAGGTGGGCGAGGCGCCTCTTGATGGATGTTGAACCACTTGGTCTTGTACTCCGTCGCCTTTGACTGCAGAGGCATAGCAATGTACTTGTCCACCATTCCATCTCGGAGCTGAAGGTACACCGACCCGACAACATTGGAGGTTCCACTTTCGTTGGTCTTCAACCGGAAGAAGTGTCGGAACAAGTCGAAATGGGGCTCTATCCCCAGATACGCCTCGCAGAAGTGGATGAATACCGCAATGTGCAACATTGAATTCGGATTCAAGTTGCATAAAGCGATCTGATAGTACTCCAGCAACCCATGAAGAAAAGGGTGGATTGGGATCCCGAGCCCGCACCTGAAGAATGCCTCGAACACCATGAGCTCGTCGGTGTTGGGCGTCGGATACTCCTCCTTGTGCGCCGACCTCCACCCGGCGGTTTCTTCATCTTGGAGGAGGTCGTCCATCACGAGCTCTTCTAGATCTTCCTTCTTCAAGGTGCAGCGGGGCCACGCCTCGGCCCACGTTGGCTTCAACAATTCCTCCTCCGCCGCCTTCCTCGCCGCCTTCGATTTGCTCGACTTCCTCGGCATCATCTCTTCTTCGGTGGATCTGGTTCTGAATCGGATCTAGATTTGGGTTCGGAAGCTCTGCGCGTGAGGAAGCTGCAAGACGAGGAGGCAGTGGGCTGAGTGCTCGAGGAATGATCTGGCAAGTGATGGGTCGCCGCCGCGGTCTCCGCCTTTTATGTTGTGTGGCGCGTCCCTCCACCTCTAGGTTTTTTGGGAGTTCGCGCCTAACGCTCCTATGAACGCCACGTTGCTCGCCGGTTTCTCCGCGTACCGTTTTGGCTTCCTGATGGGCTGCTAAGGTTCTGGTTCGCAATTCGGCCCACTGGTTCGCCGCTGGCTTAAATACTTTTCTATTTATTGCGCTGATATTACTAATATTTTCACATAGTATACTGCAGTCTCGAGGACTGGCCCCACGTATTAGAAATAATTTTTTGCAGCTGCTTCTCCAACAATGATTTTTGATTCGGGTCGGGGACTCCAGGCTCGAGAACTTCGTCACATGCAGTTATTTTCGTTTTCATATTTGATCCTGCTATAAGGACCATTCTGCTCCTTACAGCAGGCTCGGGGACTACGTGTACTCACGTCATTTTTGTAAATAACAGTGCTTTTTCTCTAGATGCTCTACAAGCTTGGCACCACGTGTCTTCAACGCCTACTACCAAGCTCGGGGACTAAGTGGACACACTTCACCTTGCGGTGAATGTATTTTCTTTTTCCCTGATAATTCAAGGACGTTTCGTCAAAGTGGATTTGCACAGACTTCTCCTAGGACCTAGCTGTCCCTTATAGTCTTGCAAACTCCAAGTGGATACACTTCACCAGAAGAAAGATCTTCAAAAAAATTTCAGCACTTTACATCCTTTCGGCAGAACAGTTCCAGATTCCGATGGATATGACCTGGTCTCTTGTAATGTTTCAATGTTCCCGACCAGTTTTACCTGGTCGGAAGATCTCTCCAGATGTGTTCCCGGGTAGACAATCTGGTCGGAGGTCGTCTCCAACATCACCCAGGTCAAGCGACCTGGTCCAACCTGCTCGGAAGACATCGAAATGCTCTGCTCGACGGATACAAAGTGCTCGGAGATTAGCTGTGGGGATATTACCTCCATATACCCCTATGGACCAACTTGGGCTCTTCGTCAAGGACAACCCAGCTCGCGAGGCCCTACAGCACGCAACTAGTCTGTTGTGCTCACCAGGGACTCTCATGAAGCCTTGCGAGCCAAGGAAGATCCTAGATCCTAGAGTTAGATCCGAATTCCTTACCTTAAGGAACCGATTGTAATCTGTTAGGATATGGAAATTGTAACCCTGCTCCCGGACTATATAAGGCGAGCAGGGACCCCCTTTTAAATCATCCAATCCAATCTCACCAGATAATACAGCCACCAGAACACAGGACGTACGGTATTACGGCGACTTGCCGTCCCGAACCTGTCTAAATCGTCGTGTTCGTCCCTGTGTTTACGCTTGAGTAGCCGTCTCGCGCACCTCCTCAAACTAATCTACTACCTTAGGCATACCCCTCGGTAGACTGCCGACCATATTTCGTCGACAATTGCATATTGCAGAGGTGGGTAATTTAGATAAAAAACTAGGTATTTATTACCTTATGTATTTTTAAAAATAATAGAGGTGGATACTTTTTCTATAAAAATAATAGAGGTAGATACTTTTTCTATAAAAATAATATATCATTGAAGATGATGATTAGAGTCTAGCTACTAAATAAAAGGTGGGATGTTTCTGATTTTAATTGAAACTTTTAGGATTTATGTTTTTTCTAGTGTGTCAGGTAGGAATGGATGTGGAGCCATAGTTGGAGACTCTAATTTGGTGTGTAGATTATATTTAAATTTAGGGTTATCTTAAATTATCTTTCAAAATGGCAAATATGGGCAACTGAGATACAAAATTAGGTGGTTATTTTGAATTATCTTTCATAACGAAGATGAGTAATTTAGATGCAAAATAAGTATGTTACTTCATTTATTTTTCATAATGGTAAAAGTGAGTAATTTATCATAAAATCTATAACTCTTATAAAGCCAAACCCCACTCTCTATTTTTCTTGACAAGGCGTCCACCTTAGCAGTCCACTATCATTTGCCACTAGCAATTTCTCTTGACATAAAAGGGGTCCACCTCAGCAGTCCACTATCATTTGCAACAAAAGATCAAGAATTATGGTATTCACGTCAGCGAGACACATCATCCACTACGGATACAATCCCCACGATTTTGCTAATAAATTTATACATATATTATATTATATTCCTGCATTACCAACACCATATATATATACATCACCTAATTCTTATTAATTAACATTCTAACTCATTTATATTCCTCCTTCATATACTCGCGGAAACCCACGACAACGTGTGGGGAATCCTCCTAGTCTCTTATAAAGCAAAAACTCAACTACCTATTTTTCTGAACATGCTAGCTATCCAACTATGCACTATCACACATAATTGAAATCCACTAGCACATGCAATTTAATGTCCACGTCAGCAAGACACATACGTATTGTGTTGTCCATGTCATCATGCCACATAATCCACTAATTCGCAATTCCCGCAGCAACGCGTGAGATAATAGATTCAATGACTGTCATCGAAGATGTTGATTAGAGTGTACTAAATCAAAATCCAGATGTTTTTTTTATTGTGAGAATTTCAAAGACTTGTCTTTTTTCTAGCCTGCACCGTGAGAAATTAACGTGGAGTCTATGTTGGAATCTCTAATTAATAGTAGTAAGATGCACTTGCATTCTTGCAAAAAAAAAATGGATGGTGGCACCGTCTAAATAGCTCTCACTCACGTTGATTTACAGCTATAAACAACCAAACCATCTAGTGTCATGTCAGAATTTCCACCAACTTGTATAAATTAGCAGTGTATAGTTGCAAACTATACACTGCTAATCAATTTGCGAATTCGGTAGCAGTGTATAGGAGCAGGGCTGGAAAAGAAAAAAAAATCATTGGCAGGCAACAGCAGTGTATAGTTGCAAACTGGCTAGCATGTATATATATATATATAGTGACACCGCACCGAGCAACAAATATCATATATGGCTAATCAATTTGCGAATTCGGTACCCATTTGCTAATTAATTCACAAGCAACATACACTGGAATCCGTAGATTAAGGCGCGCAGAGCCAATATTTATTCAAACAACATTTCATGATTACAGGAAATTAGCAGTGAAATCATAAAATATTGCACTAATATATATTGTACTGTGAATCAAAATCAACGACGAGGGCCCTTGAGAGAATTGAGCGTCCCAAGATACCGATAAGTGCAGCAGTGACCGAGAAGAGCGTGATGATGGTCTTCTTGTTCTTGTAAACAAACGCATATACCTTGGTCCGGATGGGATTACTGACCTTGTATCCCTCGATCTGCTTCATGATGCGGAAGTAGCGGGATCCGATGCGCAGGCTCTGAAGTGTCGTGAAGAAGTACTGCAGTACCTCGCTGTTGCTGAGCCCTGCTCCTCCCTGCAAGAGATGCCTTGTCCGCAGCTCATGCACGTCCTCCTCCCTCTCCACTATCATGGAGAACAGCAGAAGGTAGGAGCAGACAGCAGAGTCTTCATCTCTAACTCGAGAAAAGCTTCGGACCGAGCACATCTCGAGTGCCGCCATGTTGACGAGGCAGCTTGCGCGTTTGTTGTCCAGAGTCAGCGGCGCCATCGAGAGCTCGGCAAACGAAGAGGATCCTTTCTTCTTCATGCTCATGTGAATGAGCTCTGTGGTTTTGTTGGGCCTGAGCCTAATGCCGATCTCGGCAAGCTCAATGGCACTAACAGAGAATGACACTGACCTGGTTTCAGGTACTCGGTCCTCAGCTTCTGTGTTGCTTCTTCCTACAATGTAGAACCGGAGGAACCCAAGGAGATGTGGTGGTTCGTAGATAGCATCTAGCAAAGGCATTTGCTGGGGATCCTGCTTGTGGTCCTGCAAAATGCCTTTGAAATAGGCAATTACATTCTTCAAGGGCACGGGCCTGAACCTCCTGATGGCCTCGACCACTCTCCAAGGGATTTGGTTCTCAAGAAGCGTGATGTCATGAAAGATCTCATGTTCATGGTCGTTGATGGTGAAGAAACGGTCCAGTGATGGATCTATGCAGCTGGGATCTCGCTCGCTGCGCTGTTTGTACCGAAACATATACTGCACCAAGAAGCATGCATCATAGAACAGCATAGGTAGAAAATCATCGTCACAGATACCTGCCATCACCTCCCTGTCGTAGAGGCTGCGGGCTTCGCGAGCGACTTGGACAACCGCATCATACATCTCCTGGAGCGTGCGGCCGGATTCCTTGACGCAGTGGTAGGCAGCCAGATGCTTCATCTTCTCGGCCGGCCTGAGGTGGTCACGGCCATGGTGGTAAGGGCCGATGGCCACCATCCTTGGGACGGTGAACCAGTCGCCGAGAGCTCGAATGCTTGTAGGGTACCTATGGATCTTCTCCTTCATCATTGCGAGGTCGGCCTTGAGCTGGTCAGCCGTTTCCTCGAACATATCGTGGATACTTGTTTCCACACTGTGAAAATCAACCACAAATTCTTGTGCTGCTGAGTCTTCAGTAGTTATAGTTGGATCATCTTTGTTTGTTGCTGCTGCATACTCAACCGGCTGGTGGCCTGAGTTGGAGCTAGGGACATATGCTCGGTGGCAGCTACCAAACACCTCAGTGGACGCTGACAACTCCGCAGGGATACCAGGTGCCCATACTCCTGGCTGGTTCCCCGCCTGTCCAGATGGCCTGCTGAAAGTCACCTGGTTCCTTGGTCCAGTGGTATTGCGGAAAGTCGCAAGGTACCCATGGTGCACATTGTTCCATCATATCTGCACCAAGGTTTCTCCAACAGGGATACAAGGCTGAGAGTAAAAGTACTGTAAAATGCAGGAAAACGTATGTGTGAAGAAATAGCTAGTAGCAAAGATCACAGAGAAATTAGTTGCTAGAATTTCAGGACGGATGTGTATAATTGGCAGATAGACAAATTAATGATTAGTGTTAGACAGAAGAGAGAAAGAAAGACTTACGTCTGGGAGGAAGAAGCTCGACCTCTCGTTGACGGCTCCACTCTAGTATAGCACACAAAGTATATATACGAGACCAACGCTTATGTCCGTGATGGTTTTTTATTTATTCTATAAGCAAGTGTGGCCACGCAAGCATGTTTGTTAAGCGTACCTATAGAACGTTCGGACAAAAAAAGTGATAAGAGTGGGAGTAGCTCTTGTACGGGGAGTAGGAGAGTCATCTAGGGGTGCTACAGGATGGCTTGCGGACGTAAAACCAAGGGCGGGGCGCTACATAGTACTATAGGAAAGAAAGTGTTTGAATATGAAAGTTTGGTTTAAGTTCAGTAGTGCTTTACTTGATCTTTGTTGAGCATTGGCTTATATATAGGCTATGATCTTAGCTTGAAGGATCAGAAATAACATCTAGACAGAGGTGAATAGGAACCTCAAATTTCTTTTGAAATACTTGGCCATTGTCCCAAAATCAAACAACAACAATAATAGCAAAAAGCAGCAATCGTGATGTCCACCATCCAAACTGATGACTGGATCTTCTCATGGAATACAACCGAACACTACACAACTCATGCACCTATAAGTTCACGCGAGCCAAATCATTCAAGGGATTCAGGAAAAAAAATAAAGGATAAGAAGCATGATTACTGAAGAGGAGAGAACCTTGGAAGCCACGAGCCCAACGCAACAAGCGGATCACGAAACAGAGCTCGAATGCAAAAACTACGAATGAAACAATGTTGTCTAAGCACTGACTGGACTCTTGAAAGTCCTTGTTTGGTTTTGGATAATTGATGTCACCTAGAGTACTAACCTTGTCATGAAGTGTTTATGAGCTAGGTTGGTACACACCAAGTGCGGGAGCTAGATGATGATCATGGTATTGGTGGTGATGACCAAAAGATGGATCAAGTGCTCCACATTTGGAAAGATCTCACTCCTGGCATCACATGTGATGATATGCGGAGACCTCAGGGTTTCAACCATCTTGCGCCACCACTTCCTCCAAACATTTCCAAATTTTTTTTGTAGCCTCTACATGCGATGCCAAGGTCACTCGTCCGTTTTCATGATTTTCTGACTTCGTTTGTATTTTTAATAATTTTAAATGCAATATCACGCAACTTGGTCGCCGTTTCTCGTGCACGAGACGGTCGAGTCTCCGCGCCTGTCCCTGGATACGGTGTGGAAATACCCTCTAAAGAATTAATACCATTTTTCGAATCGCTGTGTTTTATTATTTCATGCACCTGCAGTTCAAACGTGCGTCCCGCGGGAAAAATCATCAAATTAAAGAAAATGCGCGAAATATAGTAAGATTTATGGAAAACACTTCAAATTTCAAATCTTGGCTTCTAGTACTGTAGCAAGGCCACAGAAAAAATTGGGAGCAAAAATACAAAAAAAATAAAATGCTTTGCCGAGGGCTTCCTAAAACCCTCGGCAAAGAGCACCTATGCCGAGAGCCAGGGCCAGGGCTCTCGGCGTAGGTTATGCAAAAAAAAATTTCGGTCCTTTGCCGAGAGCCTAACAGAGGGCTCTCGGTAAAGGTAACGACGCAGGACGAGCCGTTTGCGAACGACCCGTTCGCCGAGGGTCCGTCTACGCCGAGGGTTTAGCCCTCGGCATAGGGTATCTTTGCCGAGAGTCAGACTTCGCCGAGAGTCTGGCCCTCGGCGTACAATTCTTCGCCGAGATCCGTACAGTGCCGAGGGCTGACTCTCAGCAAAGACCTCTTTGCCGAGTGCCCGTGTTTTAGCCCTCGGCAAAACGGCGGGCTCTCGGCATAGAGCCCGTCTCCGGTAGTGCTTGCAACACTTAGTAGAGCTAGAGCAAAAAGCTTCGCTTTGTAATTGTCTAACTAGTTGCTCTAAGTGTTTTGTAGAATTTTTATTAGGCTATTCACCCCCCCTCTAGCCATTTAGGACCTTTCAAGTGGTATCAGAGTCGTGGTCACCGTTTGCATAAGGCTTAAAAACCTTCGGTGTTAAAATGGCTCAAATTGTTTTCAACCATGTTGGGGGCAAACCACCGTTCTTTGATGGCACATCTTTTGATTATTGGAAGAGAAAGATGAAGATGTATTTGGGTTCAATCAATGACAAGGTGTGGGATGTGGTTGAAAATGAGTTTGTGATTCTTGATCCTACCAATCCAACACCAAATGACTCCATCAACAAGCAATGCAACACAATGGCGCTCAACACCATATACAATGCCATTGATCCAAAGGTGTTCGAGCAAATCAAAGATCTTGACAATGCAAGTGAGGTGTGGAAAAGATTAGAAGAAACATATGAGGGCACTTCAACGGTAAAAAGTGCCAAGTTGTACATGCTCAAGGACAAGCTCACCAACTTCAAGATGAAGGATGATGAATCAATTCCGGAAATGTTCTATAGATTGCAAGTGATCATCAATGATCTCAAGTCCTTGGGAGAAAAGGTACAAGATGAAGACTTCACTCACCGGTTCTTGAGTTGCTTGCCCAAGAGGTTCAAGACACTTCGGACCATCATCTTTAGAGGAGGTTTGAAGAATGTGACTCCAAATGAGGTGCTTGGTGATGTCATGACCGAGGATCAATACAATGAAGATAGTGAAGAAGTGGTCAAGGAAGAGGACAAGAAGAAAAAAAGTGTGGCATTCAAAGCCACCTCATCTAAGAGCAAGGGCAAGTCCAAGAAGGAAGAATCAAGTGACAATGGAGAAGCTAGTGACATTGATGATGAAGCCTTAGCTCTCTTTGTGCGCAAATTTGGCAAGTTCATGAAGAAGAAGGGCTATGGTGCAAGGAAGAGAAGAGATTACAACAAGAACAAAGACTATGTGAGAAGATGCTACAAATGCAAGAGTAAGGATCACGTTGTAGCGGATTGTCCCTACAATAATGACAATGATGAAGATGAGAAGAAGAAAGATAAGAAGGAGAAGAAAGAGAAGAAAATGAGCTTCAAGAAGAAGAAGGGTGGCTCATATGTTGTCACATGGGATAGTGATGCATCATCCGATAGTGAAGACTCAAGTGATGATGATAACAAGAAGAGCACCAAGAAGAAGGCACTTGCAAGCATTGCAATCAACAACAAGCCTTCTCTATTTGACACTTCATCATGCTTCATGGCTAGGCCAACTAAGGTACAATCCGATGATGAGAGTGATAGTGAGAGTGATGAGGATGAGGAGCACTCAAAGGAGGACCTCATGGACATGTTAGAGCAAGCTCACACTTGCTTTGAGATGAAGAGGAAGGAGTGCAAGGATTTGCGCAAGAAGCTTAGTGCTCTTGAACAAACCCTTGATGAGCTCAAGACTACTCATGAGAGGCTAGAGGTAGCCCATGAGAAGCTTGGCAAGGCTCACACCAAGCTTGAAAAAGCACACTCCTCCCTCCTTGATCAAGTCAAGGTTGAGGACATTGTTCCAACATGTAACATAGGAGTAACTTGTGATATTCTTGATGAATCTTTTTATACTCCTATTGTTGTTGCTCCCACTAACGCTTCATGTAGCTCATCCACTACTACTTCTACTATGAGTGATGGTTTCACTTGTGATGTCTCACTAATGGTGGAGAATGAGACCTTAAAAAAGGAAATCAATGAGCTCACTCGTGCTTTAGGCAATGCCTATGGTGGAGATGCCCGCTTGCTTAAGTGCTTGGGTAGCCAACGGTTCTCTCTTAACAAAGAGGGATTGGGCTATACCCCCAAGAATGGCAAGGTGGCCTTTGTGACTCACAAGACTAGTTTTGTGAGAAGCAATGGTCAGTTTTGCAAGAAATGCAAGCAATCCGGGCATATAGAGCAATATTGCAAGAACAAGAATAAAAATGCTAATGTATCCTCAATTCAATTTGATTCTTGTTATTTGCTTACCAAGGGTGTAAATGGTGTGAAGGCTAAGTTTATTGGTGCTCCCATTGTTGGCCCAAAGAAGAAGGCAATTTGGGTGCCCAAGAGCTTAGTGACTAACCTTGGAGGACCCAAGCAAGTTTGGGTACCTAAAAAGAATTGATCTTTTCTTGTAGGTCAATTATAAAGCCGGAGGAAGGCATTGGGTGCTTGATAGTGGGTGCACTCAACACATGACCGGAGATGCAAGAATGTTCAATTCAATCAACAAGAATGATGACAATGGGATTGATAGTATTACATTTGGTGATAATGGCAAAGGCAAGGTCAAGGGGCTTGGTAAGATTGCTATATCGAATGACATGAGCATATCCAATGTATTGCTAGTAGAGAGCTTGAACTTCAATTTGTTATCTGTGGCTCAATTGTGTGATCTTGGATTCAAATGCATATTTGGAGTTGATGATGTAGAGATCATAAGTGTAGATGGCTCAAACTTGATCTTCAAAGGCTTTAGATATGAAAATCTATACTTGGTTGATTTCAATGCTAGTGAAGCTCAATTGTCAACTTGTTTGTTCACCAAACTTAGCATGGGTTGGCTATGGCATAGAAGACTTGGTCATGTTGGAATGAAACAATTGAATAGATTGATTAAGCATGATCTAGTTAGAGGCTTGAAAGATGTGGTGTTTGAAAAGGATAAACTTTGTAGTTCTTGTCAAGCCGGAAAGCAAGTTGGAAACACTCACCCTAAAAAGAGCATGATGAGCACTAGCAAAGCATTTGAGTTATTGCACATGGATCTATTTGGACCAACAACATACACTAGCATTGGTGGGAACAAATATGGCTTTGTAATAGTGGATGATTTTACAAGATATACATGGGTGTTCTTCCTAAGTGACAAAAGTGATACATTTGCTACATTCAAATCTTTTGTCAAGAGGTGTCACAATGAGTTTGAAACAACCATCAAGAAAGTAAGAAGTGACAATGGTAGTGAGTTTAGAAACACAAGAGTTGATGAGTTATGTGATGAATTTGGAATTAGACATCAATTCTCGGCCAAGTACACTCCACAATCAAATGGTCTTGTTGAAAGGAAGAATAGAACTCTCATTGATATGGCAAGGTCTATGCTTAGTGAGTACAATGTGAGTCATTCATTTTGGGCCGAAGCTATCAACACGGCTTGCTATTGTAGCAACCGCCTCTATTGTCATCCCATGATGGAGAAGACTCCCTATGAGCTATTGAATGGAAGAAAGCCTAACATTGCATACTTTAGAGTCTTTGGTTGCAAATGCTATATCTTGAAGAAAGGCACTAGATTGAGCAAGTTTGAGAAGAAATGTGATGAAGGCTTCTTACTTTGTTACTCCACTATAAGCAAAGCATACAGAGTATGGAACTTGGCAAGTGGTACTCTTGAGGAAGTGCATGATGTTGAATTTGATGAAACAAATGGCTCTCAAGATGAAGAAGAAAATCTAGATGATGTGAGAGGAACTCAATTGGAAAAGGCAATGAAGAGTATGGACATTGGTGATATTCGGCCTAGGGAAGTGATTGATGTTGAAGATGACAAAGATCAAGTGCTCACTTCTCCAATTGTGCAAGCTAGTGGTTCTCAATTGCAAGATCAACAAGTTGCTAGTTCTTCTCAACAAAATGCTCAAGCAAGTACAAGTAATCAAGTTCAAGTGCTCCAACCAACTAATGTTGCAAGAGATCATCCATTAGATCAAATCATTGGTGGAATTCAAAGTGGTGTGCAAACTAGATCAAGATTGGCTTCTTTTTGTGAACATTACTCTTTTGTGTCATCCATCGAGCCAACCAAGATTGAAGAAGCGTTACAAGATGTTGATTGGGTAAATGCCATGCATGAAGAGCTTAACAACTTCACAAGAAATCAAGTATGGGAATTGGTAGAGAGGCCTATGAACTACAATGTGATTGGCACTAGATGGGTCTTTCGCAACAAGCAAGATCAAGACGGCATTATGGTGAGAAACAAAGCAAGATTAGTGGCACAAGGATACACTCAAGTAGAGGGTCTTGACTTTGGTGAGACATATGCACCGGTTGCAAGATTGGAAGCAATAAGAATCCTATTAGCTTATGCTTGCTCCCACAACATCAAGTTATATCAAATGGATGTCAAGAGTGCATTTCTCAATGGCTACATCAATGAGTTAGTATATGTTGAGCAACCACCCAGTTTTGAAGATGACAAGAAGCCCAACCATGTCTACAAGCTCAAGAAGGCACTTTATGGTTTGAAACAAGCACCAAGAGCATGGTATGAGAGGTTAAGAGATTTTCTCCTCTCTAAAGGGTTCAAGATGGGAAAGGTTGATACTACTCTCTTCACCAAGAAGATTGGAAAAGACTTGTTTGTGTTGCAAATCTATGTTGATGATATCATTTTCGGTTCAACCAATCAAGATTTTTGTGAAGAGTTTGGTGAATTGATGGCAAATGAGTTTGAAATGTCCATGATTGGAGAGCTTAGCTACTTCCTTGGTCTACAAATCAAGCAATTGAAGGAAGGCACATTTGTTAGTCAAGGCAAGTATATAAAGGACATGATCAAGAAGTTTGGATTGCAAGATGCAAAAGCCATTAGCACACCTATGGGGACAAATGGACAATTGGATAGTGATGCAAGTGGCAATATGGTGGATCAAAAGTTGTATCGGTCTATGATTGGAAGCCTACTCTATGTGACCGCATCAAGACCGGATGTCATGTTTAGTGTATGTATGTGTGCAAGATTCCAAGCCTCACCAAGAGAGAGTCACTTGAAGGCAACTAAGAGAATATTGAGGTACTTGAAGCATACACAAGATATTGGTTTATGGTATCCCAAGGGGTCAAACTTTGAGTTGATTGGATTTTCGGACTCCGATTATGCGGGTTGCAAGGTTGATAGAAAGAGCACATCGGGCGCATGTCAATTGTTGGGAAGATCACTTGTGTCTTGGTCGTCAAAGAAGCATAATAGTGTGGCACTTTCAACCGCCGAAGCCGAATACATATCCGACGGTAGTTGTTGTGCTCAATTACTTTGGATGAAAGCAACTTTGGACGACTTTGGAATCAAATTCAAACAAGTGCCATTGCTATGTGACAATGAGAGTGCGGTGAAGCTCACAAACAACCCCGTGCAACATTCAAGAACAAAGCATATTGATATTAGGCATCACTTCATAAGAGACCATCAACAAAAGGGTGATATTTCAATTGAGAGTGTTGGAACCGATGATCAACTTGCCGACATTTTCACCAAGCCACTTGATGAGAAGAGGTTTTGCAAGCTAAGGAATGAATTGAACATACTTGACTTCTCAAATATGTGTTGATGCACCCCCACTTATATGACATGCCTCTCCTTCGACAAAGCAAGGTAAAAGTTGATTGACATATGCATCCATCCTTTGCTAGGGACATGTTTAGTGCATCTAGTCATTCCTCACAATCATTAGGCTCATTCATGAAAAAAAAATGATTTTGATGATTATATGATGCCACTATTGTTTCTATGCTTGATATGATCTAGTGGTAACATATGACATGTTTATGGGCTTGCAATCCTAGTGTTTAATCTAGAGAATGAGCAATGGAATGTTTAACCAACGTGAGTAAGATAACCATTGCAAGATGTGTGAAGAAGCTTACTCTAGAGCAAACCGTGTTAAATATCTAATGCAAATGATCTAGATTGAACCAAATGTGAAAGAACTAACTCTCTCCTAAACAATTTGAACCCTTTTTATGCAAACCTTTTATGGAAATAGATGACAAAGGGGGAGAGAAAAGTCACAAAGATCAAATGAAGGAGATCAAAACTTTGAAAAAGATTTGAGCACACAAGTAGGGGGAGCAAGCTCATGAACTTGGTTGTTGCATTTTATTTGTGCATGTTCATATGCTTGCTTGCATTGCATTGCTTGCATTGCACAAGTTGTTAACTTTATATCCATGCTTGTGTGGTGCATGCTAGAAATAGATTTTGAATGATGATTTGCAAACTAGCATGCATAGGTGGTAGCTAGATGTAATTTGCTCTTACAAGTGGTACTAGAGCCTTTCATATAATGTTGATCTCATGAGGTATCTAGTGTTTTTGTAAAGTCTAGCTAACCATGGTGCTAAGGATGGTATACATTGGCAACTCCGATTGGTATCACGCTTCAAAGGTCCATTCTTTACACCTTAGCATCATTTGATAGTATTACTCTCCCACATTTCATATCTATGCATATGTGCCGAACTTGAACCAAACACTATAGCACATATGTAGGGGGAGCTAATACTAACAAAGTGGTGACTCAAATTTTCAAACATATATCTTTGTGAAAGGTTGTCATCAATTACCAAAAAGGGGGAGATTGAAAGTCCTTGTTTGGTTTTGGATAATTGATGTCACCTAGAGTACTAACCTTGTCATGAAGTGTTTATGAGCTAGGTTGGTACACACCAAGTGCGGGAGCTAGATGATGATCATGGTATTGGTGGTGATGACCAAAAGATGGATCAAGTGCTCCACATTTGGAAAGAGAAGAAGAGAAAAGCAAAACCCCTACGGAGATCAAGGCAAAGGTATAAATAGGGATTTTGTTTTGGCACTCAAGACACCATAGAGGGTGTGAGTGTGTTTAGGATAGATAGCCTTACTATTAAGAGGGGACTATCTCGGTGATTGCGGTTATCAAGTGCCACTAGGTGAATTCATACATGCATATGCATTAGGACCTAGTGTGCTAACCTCTAATCCTTTGAAAATGATTGTGAAAATGCTAACACACATGTACAAGGTTGTATACACTTGGTGGTGTTGGCACATTTGCAAAGGAGAAGTTGTTGGAGTTGATTTGGATCAACACAGAGAAGAAAAGGGAAGTTTTCTGAGTATGGTCGGTAGTACCGCCCAGGGGGGTCGGTAGTACCGCCCATGGGTGCTGCGTGCAACCTTCTCTGTGTTGGGGCTGATTTGGCCTGGCGGTAGTACCGGCATAACCTCGGTACTACCGCCTGCGGTGGTACCGACCAGAGGGTCGGTGGTACCGTGGCCCTGAAGGGTTTTGCAGGCTCTTTGTGTTGAGCTAAGTTTGGCCTGCTGGTAGTACCGCCATCGGGTCGGTACTACCGACCGTTCGAGGTTTCGAGGTGTGAGGAGTTTGGAAGCTCTCTGGAAGTGGCCAGTTTTGGCCTACCGGTAGTACCGCCATAACCTCGGTAGTACCGGGCTAGGTAGTACCGACCAGGGAGTCGGTAGTACCATGGTATGGAGGCGTTTTGGATGCTCTCTGTGTAGATCCAAAGTTGGCCTGTCGGTAGTACCGCCATAGGGCCGGTACTACCGACCGTCGGAGGTACCGACCAGGAGTCGGTTGTTCGTTTTGGTCAACGCGTCGTGTGTAACGGGTAGTTCTGACACTGTCGGTACTACCGCCCAGGGGGTCGGTACTACCGACCAAAGCGCAGAAAAGGGGAGAACGACTTGTTGTCTTCCCCTCTCCATATAAATAGGTTGTGGCCGGGTTTGGGGGCTTCTTCTTGACTTTCCAACCTCTTGAACATCCTCTTGAGCAAGATCTACTCCCTCCCACTCATCTCCTTGCTTGATAGCGCAAATCTAAGTGAGATCGAGTGGATCCAAGTGCATTTGCTTGTGAGTTTGCATCTAGTGGCACTTGAGGATTGTTGTTGCTGCGGGTATTCTCTTTACTCTTGGTGGTTGCCGCCACCTAGACGGCTTGGAGCAGCGGAGGAGCTTTGGCACGAGTGGTGATTGTTCGTGGCCATCTCCCGGTGTTTTGTGAGGGGTATTGTGCCTTCCCCGGCGAAGAGCCAAAAGGTAACTCTAGTGGATTGCGCGTGTCTTTGAGTTACCTCCATTTGTGGGTTGGTTCTTGTGGCCCTCATTTGTTGAGCTAGGTTTGTGAAACACCTATTAGCCGCCGAACCACCAAGTGGTTGGTCGACACAACGGGGAGTAGCGTGCCGGCAAGCACGTGAACCTCGGGAGAAAATCTTTGTGTCTCTTGCCTCTTTGGACTTCTCCCGAAGTTTCTTGGTATTCTTATTGTGATTGATTGTCTCTTGCCGGTGTCGGTACATCTCTCTATCCTAGCATTACTTTCGTTATCACTTGTGTAGAGATATTTGTTGCTAGAAGTAGCTCTCTAATTAGAAGTAATTATTTCTTGCTAACTCATTATTTTAGAGAGTAGTAACATATCTTTTGTGTGACATAGTGATTATAGGTTACTAGAATTGTTGGATAGGTGGCTTGCAACACTTAGTAGAGCTAGAGCAAAAAGCTTCACTTTGTAATTGTCTAACTAGTTGCTCTAAGTGTTTTGTAGAATTTTTATTAGGCTATTCACCCCCCCTCTAGCCATTTAGGACCTTTCAACTCTCTTGTGTTGCACCGGACGTACGCAACCATAGTCCATGAGACGCGTCTGGTCACAACTGCGATCCAGCGCCCGTTCACAATGGCTAAAGCGCTAAAATCCGATACGTCTGGTTAGAGCTGCTGCTTACTAGATAGCGATTGGACGAAACATCTGATGAGAGGGCTACCTAGCGTCTGGTTACAGCTGCTGAACTTGTGAGGTGACCAGACTCAGGTATCAGCGTTCGGTCACCCTGCTAAGAGCGTCCGGTCACTCCGAGCAGCACCTATTCGTGTACCAAATTGTCTCGATCTCCCTCAAATTAAGAGTACTTGAGCTCAAATTTGCACAAGGGATCACAAGTAAGTTAGTGAGCTATCTCAAGTAGATCATGGCTCAAACTTAACAGCTACTCCGGGAATCAACGAAGAACGGCGCAAGAACACAATAGGTCTCTGTAAACAAAATTGTCCCGATCTACGTGCTCGTGTAGATTAAGTCGAATTCCTCTAGTGGAAAGGATCAATACACATCCTAGCACAAGTAGAAATAATCAGTTCAAACTCAAACGCCCCGAATTAAGAGATCAGGCAAAAGCAAGAATAGGGGAATACTGGGAGACAAGAACACATGAAATAAAACACTGCAAATCAAACATAAGATTTGAACCAACGAGGAGACAAGGTGGTTAGGGCCACCTTTCCTAATATTCAAGTACACAGATGAATGATTTGTAGCTAAAATATATGCGGATCACTACAACAACTATAGGTATCAAAATGTTAAACATGAAGGAAAGAAAATAGATGTCTGGGGCAGCCCCCCTCTTATTTATAAAGGTTGTTACACATTTCGAATGTAGATATTTAGAGTAAACCACCCAACCCGAAGGGCATTATGGTCCAACTCAAATTCTTCTGATCCGAGGATCACCGGCCCTTCACCACTTTGCTTCGTCTTGATGCAAGCCTTACGATGATGCCATTGCCCTATTCCTCCTCGAAATCTCCACCTGAGTTTTGAGGTCCAAACCTGAAAATCGTCGTCCCTGAGTTTTCAGACGCAAACCCAAAAACCGTCTGCCACAGATTTTGTAGCCCAAACTTGGAAACCGTCCACCGGTGGTATTTCATGGTTCAACCACAAAACCGAATCGGAAGAAGGCGTATCCTCTACGCCGTCTCCGCTCCTCGACATATATCATCGTCCACAACCGCCCGGTCGCCAAGTCTTCTAGAACTTCCGCTCGACTTGGTCGTCCGTAGTTTTGACTTGGTCAACATGGTCACTCCTCCAGTACACTTGCTCTTGTCGATGTCCCCAGGTGTTAGCCAACACGATTGATCCTCCGACACTACGCCCCTCAGTCCAAGCCTCACGTCTGCTCTTTACCTCTCCTGGTCCATCGACACAACCCATCTCTATTTGACCTTCACCTCAGCATTGATCACCACCTTTGAGCATCATATCTGCGCACCACAAGCCAAGAGGCACGTTGCACAACCCAACTCATGACATGGTTAGTACACCGACTGAACCCAAGACACAAGCCGGTTGACAATTACTCATCACAAACTCGAACCACAAGGGCACATATCAACCTTGTGTTCGCACAGTTGTAGCTAGTTTTTGCAATCCTTGGGCCTTAAGCTCACCTCATGCTGCCTGACGAGTAAGAGACACTGGCCTATACTGTGGAATGTTTATCCCTTATGACCAATCCTTTGTGTGTGTCAATGTCCTAGGTAGCCAATAAAACATAGTTGATGGTCCACCAGTAGGACGATGGCGATGTCTCTTTTTACTTAGCCTATTGTTCTCCTTTGTTCTCTGAGTTCGACATAAATATTGGAATAATTCTAAGGAGATGTGCCACAACATAACTGCATCATTGTGTGCTTACATCACAAGTAAGTTGTTGAATGATAATGACTTCTTTAATTTGTTGAATGAGACATAGAAGAACAGCTAAAGGTTAGGGCTTCCTCTCAGCCCCCAAGTGGAAAAGCTCTAGATTGGTTTCACCCATTTTTCCAAGCGGCACAGTGGGAACATCATGTGAATCGATCTGGCAATAATTTCTCATAAATTATTATTTTTGATTTATCAAAAAACTAAATTGATTTATATACAGACAAAGTACTGTATATATCAAGAGGTTCTGTAACGCAAAAGAGTTAAACATGTGATGTTGAAGAAGACCTCTTCCTAATCTTCTGGTGATTACATTTTAATTACTATAGTAATGAAGTTTTCACATGCGCAAGCACCGAGGAGGTTCATCGTGTGTACTTTTCTACAGTGCGCGATGTGCACGAAAGGAAGGGTGTGGCACTGCACACTCTGCCAATCATGAGTCTCCTGATGTACCTAGTGCTACAGACGTATCTATGTCCTATATATAGGGTGTGTTTAGTTGCCCAATTTTGCAAAATAAATCCCTGTAGCACTTTCGTTATTATTTGACAAACTTTGTTCAAATATGGACTACGTAGACTCCAAAGATTCATCTCGATATGTACATACTAAAAGTACAATTAATTATTTTTTTTACCTACATTTAATTTTGCATGCATATATTTAAAGATTGACGTAACGAGAAATCTTGTCAATTTTGCAAAATTGGGGAGAAACTAAACAAGGCCATAATGTTTGCTCCGTCTGATAATCTTCAGAGATTCTCTGGCCAGTGTGTTCTGACAGTTTTGTCTATTACAGTTGGCCATGGAACATATATATATATATAAATGTAGGGTCACTTGCTACATATCCATCTCTTGCAGTCTGATCTAAGATCTAGATCACTGATGTCGTCTGCCGATTCATTTTGTTTCTTCTTCATTCAAGCCTTCTCCACCCACCCACCCACGATGGTGATGGCACTGCATCTTCTATATACAGCACTGTACCAACCATGTTGGCAAGTACGTGTCTATGCATCGAGATCAAGGTGTATTTAAACAATGTTACAACCAAACTGGGATTAGCATTGAGCAAGCTCGGGATGGACTCTGGTTATTATAAAACAAAGCAGATTAGCATCTACTAGAACTTTTTTTTAAAAAAAAAAACTATGCGTTAGGCAGGTGGATGGGTTCTGGTTTAGATTATCGATATTGTATGGGCTCTGGTTTACATTACGATATTTAAAGATATCGACCATCATGGGATTATCGGAAATTGATCAATGAAAAGATAAATATTTCAGCCAAAATTTATTAAAAACCCTCCTCAATTTACATAAAATATAGTATAAAATCATTATAGAAGATATAAAACTTTCATATATAGTATAATTTTGCATACCATTGGACCAGATAGATTCATGCGTCTTTTTGCATTAATTGCAACATTTTGAGGGCTTCGATGGGGGAATAATGCATCACACATGTATATTAATTAACCACAGATGCTGAGCAAATCGATTGTGGCGGGACTGATCCCGGCAGGAAAGTCATGCAATTTTAGGTCAAATGAACGGAGGGTTGGAGGATTACAAGTTGAACATATTACACACCAAACATCTGGTTACATATATATCGTTGGTTATCTGTATGTGGAAAAGCAAAAACAAATTATAAGTTCGAATGGAGGGAGCATATATTATTTTAATACAGGGATGTGTTAGGAAGAAGAGCAAAGTATATAACACATTCGGGCCTCTACATATTATATTTAACACTGTTAAACATTGAATTAATCATCTAAATTGGTGCATATCAGCATTATTTGAACCATTTAGGGCTTGCCTATATATGGTGGTGTGAGGAGAGAGAATTTAGGGGAAGAATAGAAGATAAGGTCACGGGAGTCAAGCTGCCGCGCGCAGGGTCGGCCGCCGGGCGCCGGGCGAAATTATTTCGTCGCTCATGCATACTCCCTCCGTACTTGTAAAGGAAGTCGTTTTGGACAAGATTTGACTTAAACATTGAGAATATAAATCATCAATATATTTTTATTTATTGAGTTTAAAAATATGACAACTATATGAATAGATTCGTCTTGAAAAATACTTTCATAAAAGTATACATATGTCACTTTTCTATAAATATTTTTTATAGAAATAAGTAGTCAAAGTTAAGCTTTGGAGACCGTGTCGTAAACTTAAACGACTTCATTTACGAGTATGGAGTAATATATCTATCTCTGTTGGCGTGGGCCAAATGAGTCCGCGACAGCGTGGGCACCCGATTTTTAAGCCCCAAATACACAGGGCAGCAGAGCATATCCAGACGGGAGAGAACTCTCCAGACGGTTTTCCTACCACACGAGGTATGGTTCAGAGCCACTGATGGGCCGGGGGATGTGGGGCCGAGCTGAGGGGGGCGGGCTGGACCGACATGATGAAAGTCATCTGAGACAGTGATATAAGGGCACTCACAATGCAGACTCTATCATAGAGTCTAAACCTATTTATTACACTTCTATTTATTGTATTTTTCTGATGTGGCAGTGCAGTTATTGAAAAGAGAGGAAGAAAAAGCAAAACTCCAAGTCTTATTTAGACTCCAAGTCTATGATAGCTTCGAGGTAATAAATAGACTTAGACTCTAAATAGATTCTGCATTGTGAGTGCCCTAACAGTGCGTTAAACACAAAAGTAATCACTTAATAAATAAGTGCATGCATATCAGCATTATTTGAACTCTTTAGGGATTGGAGCCGCCGTGCACACACCAACAATTCCACCAACAAATAAAGCAATAAGTAGGCAGCTAATTAACCGTAGAACTCTTTTTGAGTGACACGAGTGTCCCTAAAATACTAACAAGTACACCAACTACCGAGAAGATAGCGAAGATGGTTCTCCTGTTCTTGTAAAGAAACGCATGCACCATGATCTGCATCCTTCTCTTGACCTTGTACTTCTCGATCTCCATCATGATGCGGCGATAGCAGTTGGATCCACGCAGCGGCAGGCTCTGAAGCCTCGTGAAGAATGTCAGCGCGTCCTTGTTGATGAGCCCTGCTCCTCCCTGCAGGAGATGCTTGGTCCGCAGCTCCTGCACGTCCTCCTCCCTGTGCACCAGCAGGGAGAGCAGGAGAAGGTACGAGCAGACCGCGGAGTCCTCAGGCTCAGCTTCCTGGAAATTCGAGGTCGAGCACAGCTCGAGAGCCGCCATGTTGATGAGGAAGCTGGCGCGCTCGTCGTCCAGCGACAGCGGCGCCATGGAGAGCTCCGCGAAGAAGATCCCCCTCTTGTTGACGCCCATGTTGATGAGCTCCGTCGTCTCGTTATTGGCTGTGAGCTTGATGCCGTTCTCGGCGAGCTCGATGGCGCTCACCGAAGACGATATCATGTTGGTCTTCACCTGATCAGTGGGTGCCTTCGTGCTGCCCTTTCCGACGATGTAGAACCGGAGGAGGCCAAGGAGATGTGGTGGCTCGAAGCTGTCGTCTAGCACGAGAGGCTTCTCGGCGACCACCCTGCGGTCCTGCAGGTACTGCTTCCAGAACGCGACGAAGGCTTCCATGTCCACGGGCCTGAACCTCAGGACGGCCTCCACCACGCGCCAGGGGATCTGGTTCTCGAGCAGCACGATGTCATGGCGGATGGCCTTGCGGTTGAAGTCGAAGAAGCCGCGCAGCGACGGGTCCATGCTGGTGCTGGAACCAGCATCGTCCGGGCTACAAGAGAAGTACTGCACCAAGAAACAGGCATCGAAGAACATCATGTTCTGGAAGTCGTCATGGCTGAAACGTTCCATGGCGTCCTCCTCGTACAGGCTGCAGGCATCGTATGCGGCGGAGGCGACGGCATCGTACAAGTCCTGGAATAAGTGGCCAGACTCCAGGATGCAGTGGTAGGCAGCCACGTGCTTGGCTTTCTCCGCCTGCTTGAGATGGTTCTGGCCATGGTGGTAAGGCCCAATGGCCACCAACCTTGGGACCGTAAAAAATTGGTTGTCGAAAACTTGGATGCTTGGAGGGTACTTGTGGATCTTCATCTTCATTGTGTCGATGTCAACCTTGAACTCGCGCGCCGCATCTTCAAACCGTTGAATCTGATTGTTTGGGATCTTCATTATTTCCATATTATGGAAGTAGGTCTCGATGAAGTCTTGTGCTGCTTTGTCAGTGGAATCATCGTCATCGTCGTCTGTGGCTGCTGCATACTGCTCACCGGCCATCTGATGCCATCCGCCGCTAGGTGGTTGGTGGAGCCAGCTGCTACCAGCAAACATCTCAGCCGAGTCTGACGACTCCACAGGGTAGCCAGGAGCCCATCCTACTCCATATTCCAGCATGGTCCAGATCGACGGTTGATTGTCGAAAGGTACCCATGGTGCAGCTGCTGGTTCTTCCATATATATGCTCCAAAATCAGTGAGATCAAAGTGCGCTGTACAAAAAACGAGTGGTGTTATATATCTGAAAAGGAACTATATATACATAGATCACAAAGAAACTACTAGCTACGACAAACAGGAGAAAAGGACAACACAGGAGAGAACAACACAAAATAGTGGTGTGACTCAGAGACAACGAAGAGAGAAGAGAAGGCAAAAAACTTACAGCAGGCAAGAAGAACAGCCTAGTCGACACCACATTTATAGAGCATCAATTCCTGTGTTGCAGATCAACTGTCAATTCCTGTGGTAGATCAACTGGATCTGTCTATTGCTGTCAAGTAGATTATATATGACATCGTTGATATATTCTTGTAGCCATGCACATTGTTGGTGGGGTACTATATATATCTACGTACTTCGTAGTCACGACAAGATGTACAGCTCTAAATAAGGTCATGTTGCAGAGATGGGGACCAATGCATGGCAGGTGACGCATTTGTTTAGAGGAACGTGACAACCATATAAATATATAGCCGATGTCATCTCTGCCGTTGCTGCACTTTGTCACTATCTTAGGGACGCTCAAGTCGCACAACATGCATTGATCTATGATGCTGCGAGATGCTCCGACTGCAAGTCCCTTTAATTTGGCGATTAAATTTGGCTCCATCTTAATCTTCTACTACTCCCTCCATCCCAAATTATAAGACATTCCAAGAATCTTGGAGAGACAAAGTTTTTCAACTTTGACCAAATTTATATAATAAGATAATAATATTTATGATATCAACTAAGTACAATTAGATTCTCCATTAGTTATATTTCCATAATATGTATATTTGATGGTATAAATCTTTATATTTTTCTCTATAATTTTGGTCAAAGTTGAAAAACTTTGACTCTCCAAGATTCTTGGAACGTCTTATAATTTGGAATGGAGGGAGTACTTGTTTAGCTATATACTGTTCGAGACGTAGCTCTATCAAAAACAAAGTGCCTGTAGAGTCGTCTGTGGGGCAAGAAGGAAGCTATATAGAATACCATCTGCACATGGAAATAGGGGCCATTTCTATGGGTGGCAGAAACAGCAGTGGCCCTTGGAAACTGATTTCCATGGATGCCTAATGTATCTAGATAACTGCGTCCGAAAACAGCAAGATGCCCCATTTTTCCATGGATAGCAAATGCATGATTGCAGCAATAATTAACATAAATCTTTGGAGGCCCTAGCGTGTAATCGAGTAGGGAAACAAGATTCTCCAATAATTTATTTAGTTCCCATGTCATGATTTTGATGGTCGATCTACTAGTTAGTTCTTGAATCAAGGATTAAGTTTGGATCTACAACTAGATATATATATATATATATATATATATATATATATATATATATATATATATATATATATATATATATATATAAAGATGTAGATATATGCATGGCTCGAGAAGAGAGAGGCTTAAAATAAAATAATTAAATTTGTGAGCTAGATTGAATATTAATTGTTGGCTACCTGCATATGGGAGATTGGTTATTAGTCGGTGTTTTAAACTCTTGGTATACATCATTAGGCTAACTTATAGCTATACATTGCTTGCTAATCCTGTCATTTTTCTTTCTTCAAGTCATCTCTACAGTACCTGCCACCTAATTTGCTATCATCTTGATAGAGATTCTAATGAGTTTAGACGATGTAATGTGCTTGGTGGTAGCCCCTGACATATTCACACTACCACATAAAAGATTTTGCAAGACAATGCCAAATCATTAGCCAAGGCAGTCACAAAATCTAATCGTCTCGGTTAATGCTTAGTATTCACCGAGCTCATTTTCTATTAACCGAGATGGTTAAAAAACAACAGTCTCCTAAAATCTATTAATGGAGGCAACCATTTATAACTGGCCTGACTCCAAAAATCAGGCCATCTTTGAAGGCGTTCTCCTAAAGAGGTCTGCCTCTATTAATAAGGCCGAGCTCACCAGCGGCCCAATCCAACCTGGTTACCCTTTCACATGTATAAACGAGCAAACCCTAGTTTCCAGACACTTCTCCCTCTCGAGCGTTCTCCTCCGTCATCCGCTCTCTCGCTCTGTGCCCTAACCCTCGCTTTCTCCCCTCGCACTTGCGGGCTAGTAACTCAGCGACGGCACAGGGGGCGCCTGCACCAGTGCGGTAGTGTCTGTCCGCGCGGGGTGCTCACACCAGCGGTGCGTGGTGCACGGGGTGCCCACAGGGCAGCACGCGGCGGCGGCCTGCCCCAGCGACACGTGAGGTGCCTACGAGACGGCATGCGGTGGCGGCTGCACTCCGGACGACACGCGAGGTGGCCCGAACTAGCGGTGGTGTAGCGGCGCACGAAGCGGCCTGCACTAGTGGTAGCGGAGCGTGGAGCGTCCTCCTGGCAATGGATCTAGGTCGATCATGGCCCACAGTTGTGGATCTAGGGCAGGACCGTCCCCTTGGCGGCGGATCGACGGCGGGCTTGGTTGGATCTAGCGACGACGACGGCAACAACGATGGTACGCAGATCCAGCTAGGGTCAATGGCGGCGTGTGGATGGGCTCTACGGGCCCATGGATGGGCTCGTGGGGCTTATCCAGGGTTTTGACCTTTTTTGTTTTTTTATTTGATTTACCAAGACAGACATCCTCACCTGTCTCAGAAAAAAATTGATTTACTGCGACCTTTGGATCGAGGCAGTTGCGATGCTCACCTCGGTTAATACACTACAAGGAATAGTACTTTACATGACGATCACTTTAGTCATAAATAGTCGAAAAGACGTCATAGTTAACTTGTCATGACGATCAGAAAATCTGTCATGTATCTCACGTCATACATTTGCTAGACCAACTGGAGCCGTCACTGATTGTCATTTCATTTCGTCGTAGAATAATCGACAAAGTTTGAGCGAAAAAAATCCAAAAAAAATAGGGGAAATGTTTTTAAAATTAGGGGAGGAGCCCCACTAGCTAGCTACACCACCCATCTACTCCAATCGTATTTTTTTGTGATTTTTTCGCACTTTGCATTAACCAAGATTCGAACTAGCGACCTCTCGCACATACGCGTGTAACCTCCACTACCACTCCACCCCTTTATCATTTGTGTCTATATTCTATTTCAATTTCCCTCATATTATGCTAAACCATGTATAAATTGCTTGTTTGATGCTCTAAACGAATTCAAATCAAAAAGTTGTCAACAACAAAGTTTCATAACTTTTCGAGATCTACACTTTTTATTTAGAAAGTTTCTCCGTCCGAGGTCATTTACAAAATTTGAATTTCAAATTTGAGAAATTTCAAATGTAGTTTTCATTAACAAGATGGTTTCAAATTAAAATTTTATCAACTAGAAAGTTTCATAACTTTTTGAGATTTATGACTTTTATTTTGGCTATTTTTCATCTGAGATATTTTAAAAAATTTGAATTTCAAAATTTTTAAATTTAAATGCAGTTTTGCATGACAACATGATTTCAAATTAAAAGTTGTTAACTACAAAGTTTCATAATTTTGTAAGCTTTTCAACTTTCATAGATCTTTAAAAAAACAAGGCCCATGTTGGCAAAAAAAAACAAAACCCATGTTCGCAGGCCATATCAGCGCCATGTTGGATGTTGAGCTGTGACGAAACAAAAGTATCTGTCATAGATCTACCACTCAATTGCTAAGATATGCAAAACGTAATCTGTGACGTTCAGATCGTCATATATAAATCACCTAACAAATGAAGAATATGATTCTATAATGCTTTCGTAGAACGTCATCGAAAACCGTCATGTAAAGCACCATTTCTTGTAGTGATATATTTTGCTGGCCTCCAAAAAATATTCCAGTAGTATTGTCAAGGTGGTATACATAACCCTTGAACTATAAAACCACGTAGTATGCATATTAAACTTTGTAAAACTGGTTAAATTATCCCTGAGTTGTATTAGGAGGTGGTTTTGCTAATATGCCAATCCAAGCTGGCTGGTTTTGATTACACGGTCTCCAGGCCCAATTCTTCCCATTTGTCTTCTATAGAATTAATTTGGCAATTCTGTAATTTGTTTGTATTATTTGTCATATGTATCTTTTTTATGGTCCCTTAGTTATATAACATGTGATATTAGATTTCTGGGTGTTCGGTGGTCCTGTGACACCCGATTTCTACTGCATTTCAGATTCAGGTGTTGGGTGCTCATTTGTCACTTTGGTGACAGGAGGGTTTTAAAACACCCATGTTAACAGTAGACAGATTTATTTTTTATTAGTCGAACGTACTTTCTTCATTCCAAATTATAAGATAAAATCATACGACGTTTTCAGTATTTTAAATACATAACTTTTGCTATACACGTATACGTACTCTCATAATAAATAATAAAAACAATATATCTAGAAAAAGTTAAGGGCCTGTTTGGAACGCGCAGGAATTTCACAGGAATCGCACAGTAATTTCACATGAAATAGTTTAATTTCACAGGAAAAATGTAGGAACGGGAAAAAAAATCCCGTGTTCCAAACAGGCCCTAAATGTCTTATAATTTGCAATGAAGGGACTATTAAACAACACATAATACTTATATCTCGTAAAGATCTAGCTCGTGCGAGAGCACAAGTTGATAGACTAGTAGATAAAATTGAAAATTGATGGCTCCACTCAAACGAACCCGTTAACAGCTCACCAAGTCTCATGCTTCGACCAACGAGGACTGACATGGCACGACTCACCCCCTCTGTTCTAGTAAGGAACACGCGAAGGGTAGCAACCGAAAAGCTAAGAAGCTTCCTGATCGACCCTCAGCATTGAAGCTAGGGCTCGGGACCTGCACTCACAACACGACCAAGCGAACAGTCACTCCTTCGAAGCCAGCTAGGGCTCAGGGGCTGCGCTCGCACCACAACTAAGCAAACGGTCACAACCCCGGTGACAAACCAGGGCTTGAGGCTGCACTCACACCTCAACCTAGCGAATGATAACTCCCCAAAGCCAACGAAGGCTCCGGGACTGCACGAACTCAAACTCGCTCGCACCCACCGGATACCTCGTCACGAAAAAACCTAACAACGATGACCCAAAGGCACGCACTCTACAACCTCTGAAGGAGTGCATCACTCCTTCAAAAGCTCAAGGGCTACTGTCAGGTACAAAGATTAGGGATACCAATATAAAGCAATAATCGAGCACTTCAAGTACAAAACCCTCAAGGACTACGAGCAATCTCTGCCTTGCCCAACGCTATCGTAGGGCATCGAGCGCTTCTAGGCCAATGAGAACATTCTCCGCCTCAGCTGACCCCATTGTAGGGCCTCGGGTGCGTCCGAGGCCTTGGGAGCATCTTTCACCTTGCCCGACTCCTGTGACATCAATATAAGTGTGCCCGATCCCCTCAGCACACTTCCGCCTCACCTGAGGGTCATGTTATCCCTCGGGTGCAACTATCGATCAGTCGTGTGGGCTCCCTCCACGTTGTCCACTCCTACTATTTCAACGTGCACGACCAAGAACAATGTATAGAGGCATGAGGCACCATGCGGTACGACTCGATATGTCTATGGCCATTCCACCCACAACCAGGCACCATGCTGCTATAGCAATAGGAGCTCCAGCCACTGTGTGACCAACTCTCCTCTCTACAGGATTACGCGGATGTGTGCCACCCATCCCCAGTGTACCACTGGTATCCAGGACCACACGCCCGCGGCGTAAGCCTCTAGTGGACAGAGAGGTCATGTTAACACCAGATTTTCGCACACACGAAGAATGACAAGAGGGCCCCAGCTGGTGGTGAAGGAAGCGTTCGGCAAACGACCAGGCGGTCGGCTAGTCTTCAGGATTCGGCGAATGCATACATGGTGGGTTGTCTTGAGAGACAGTGGTTCCATTCGGGAAAACACGTGTTGCAAGTAAAGCTGGCTTGCACGGGAAGACACGTGGTGATGGAAGGCACCGAACAATGTAGATTTGTATATCTTTTCGTATTTCATTGTAAGTCGTAGTCATCTAGGACTCATGCTTCGTCCGGGGTATAAATATGAACCCTCGACCATTGTAAAAATGTTCACAAACACATCAATACAACCGGCCCCGTGCCATCTTCGAGTCCTTATAGTCGTGTCGTCGAGTTCTTCGAGAGGAATCATCGATCCGTCGACCTCCGTAAGTACCGGCAACCTTGCTATCATGTCTAGTATCATGCGGTGGATTTAGATATGATGCAAGTAGTCTCGTATGTTAAGCTTAGTATCGTGCGGCGGATTTAAGCTTATGACGGGAAGTTTTTACCTATGACTTGTATCGTGCGGCGGATTGAGTCATGAGTAAAAATAGTTATCGGCTCTGTTAGATTTGGCAGATCTAATAGATTCATCAAGTTATCACGTGTTATATGTTTTATTTATTTAATTTGTACAACACTTTTTGCCCAATCTAGATTGATCTTCGTTCGGCCTTGTTGCACGAGCTTGCTTGTGCTCTGCTAATTATAAGATCATGATGACCGAGCCGGCTTTCAATCTAGATTGTTACATGTTGCGGGTTCATGCATGCCGACCATGTTTAGGCTTTGATAGAGCTGGGTGCCGTGTGGCAGGTGCAGGTTTTAGATTAGTTTAATCATGCTTTGCTTGCATGTTTCTTCTTCATGGACTCCAGTTCGGCTAGTTTGCCGATTCTGGTTAAGCTTACATGAGTAATGAGTATGTACAGATCTGTTCAGATGTACGTGTGCTTTTAGCTTCTTATAATTAGATCGTATCATGCGGTGGATTAATCTAATTATAAGGAGTGGTGTAGATTTATAGCAAGTGGTATCATGCGGTGGATTAGCTTTGCTTGAGTCTATGCCTGACGGGTTTATGAAGGCTGGACGTGCGGCAGACTAGCTGGATTGGCCTATGCACATGTTATCTGAATAGATTTGTATTTACAAGTTACCTCTTTTATTCTTTTTGTCACGCGTGTATTCGGCATTCAACATGTTTACATACTTTCTCTTTATACTTGCCGAATGACATCTTAAACCTGTTTCGACAAACAGCTTTTATAGCTGTGTGCCGTCGTGATTGGCTTCCAAAGCCGTACATATGGAACTGTCTGGTTTTTACCCAGCATGTTCCAAGGTATTCTCACATTTTATCCCTTTTTGGTTTTCAGGTCAAACCGACTGGCACGTCTCCGGGTTCGATACACCCCGGGCTCCCGATTGAAGCTAGCCTCGTTCGGCTTGCTGTGTGCCTTTGACGCGAGGCGCCACATTTTGCGTCAACACACTTTTTGGCACGCTCGGTGAGACCACTTTCATTTCAAAATGCCTGAAATCGAGAACAACCCAATTGATGGAAACAAAGGAAAATTGGGGCAAGGCTTTATGTCGGCTGATAAGTTAGAAGAAGTAAATATTGGCGATGGAATCGAAACAAGGCCGATATATATCAGTGCAAATTTGGGTCCAGAATATAGACTGAAGCTAATAAATCTTTTAAAGGGGTTCAAGGATTGCTTTGCATGGGATTACACGGAGATGCCCGGATTAGACCGCTCTATTGTTGAACATCGGCTACCGATCAAACCTGGATATCGTCCTTACAAACAACCCCCTCGAAAGATTTTCAAGGAAGAAGTGTTAGCCGATGTAAAGAAAGAAGTTGAGAGATTGTTGAAGGCAAACTTTATTCGGCCATGTCAATATGTGGAATGGATCTCAAATATAGTTCCAGTGTACAAGAAGAATGGAAAAATGAGAGTCTGCATTGACTTTAGAGATCTCAATAAAGCTACCCCGATGGATAGTTACCCGATGCCGGTTGCTGAATTGCTCGTTGATGCAGCGGCTGGTTATGAAGTCATTAGCTTTATGGATGGTAACGCTGGATACAACCAGATCTTTATGGCAATAGAGGATATTTCAAAAACTGCTTTCAGATGTCCTGGTCATATCAGTTTGTTTGAGTGGGTCGTGATGACCTTCGGTTTGAAGAATGCCGGTGCAACTTATCAACGAGCTATGAACTATATCTTTCATGAACTGATCGGCAAGATTGTAGAAATTTATATTGATGACGTAGTCGTGAAGTCCAGGGGTCATGAGGAGCATTTAGATGATCTAAGGAAGACCTTGGAGTGCACAAGGAAGCATGGTTTGAAGATGAATCCGAACAAGTGTGCCTTTGGAGTCTCAGCGGGAGAATTTTTGGGGTTTCTGGTTCATAAAAGAGGGATCGAAGTCGGAAAGAAAAGCATGGAAGCAATAGACAAAATCGTTCCTCCAACCAACCTCACTGAGTTACAATCGTTGCTTGGCAAGATTAATTTTGTAAGAAGATTCATATCTGGTTTGTCTGAAAGGGTCTTGCCTTTTTCTCCGTTGCTGAAGCTTAAGAAAGATCAGAAGTTCATATGGGGTGACGTACAACAGAAAGCTTTTGATGAAATCAAGGAATACATGAAAACGCCGCCAGTACTAGTACCCCCTCAGTTTGGTAAGCCTTTCAAATTGTACGTGTCAGCCGATGGACCAACGATAGGATCGGCTCTTATGCAAGAGTTTGAGGGGAAAGAAAGAGTGATAGCTTACCTTAGCCGAAAACTATTGGATCCAGAGACAAGATATTCGGCTACAGAGAAACTTTGCCTATGTGTGTATTATTCATGCACCAAGTTTCGACATTACTTGTTGAATGCCGAATGTATAATAGTTTCTGAATTTGACATAATAAAACACATGTTGTCAATGCCTATTCTGAATGGCAGGATCGGCAAGTGGATTTTAGCGTTGTCAGAGTTCAATTTAAGATACGAATCAGCAAAAGCGGTGAAAGGACAAGTTATTGCCGATTTTGTTACTCATCATCGTGATCCTTCTGCCAGCATGGTAAATATTGCACCTTGGGCGTTATTTTTCGACGGCTCATCCTGCAGCAAGGGTGGTGGTGTTGGTATTTTCTTAATTTCTCCGCAAGGATTAACTTTCAAATATGCTATCCCCATTGAGTTCCATGTAACCAACAACCAGGCAGAATATGAAGCTTTGCTTAGAGGACTTCGGCTTCTTGTGGAAGTGAAGGCTATTGCTGTTGAAGTCTTCGGGGATTCTGAGTTAGTCATCAACCAGTTAATTGGTCAATATGAGTGTAAAAACGACATATTGAGAGGATATTATGAAGAATGTCAAGAGCTTTTGAAGTGTTTCCAGATAGCAACCTTGCATCATATCCCTAGGGGGCATAATGAAGAGGCAAATAAATTAGCTCAGGTTGCTTCAGGATACCGAGAAGGTCGAGAAGTTCTTGTTTTGGATGGGGATCATATGGTTGATGATTGGAGGAGAGAGATTGCCGATTACTTGAGAAATCCATCACAAAAAGTTTCTCGAAAACTCAGATATAAAGCTATCAAGTTTACACTTCTCAACGATCAGTTGTACTACAAATCTGTAGATGGGGTTCTCCTGAAGTGTCTAAGCCAGGAAGAGGCCAAGAAGTTGATGTGTGAAGTGCACGAGGGATTATGTGGTGCACATCAGTCAGCCTACCGAATGAAGTGGATAATAAGAAGGACTGGTTACTTTTGATCGACTATGCTCGAGGATTGTTTTGAATATTATAAAGGATGTCAAGATTGTCAAAGGTTCGGGAATGCTCAAAGAGTTCCGGCATCGGCTATGAACCCAATTATCAAGCCATGGCTGTTTAGAGGATGGGCTATAGATTTAATTGGTCAACTTCACCCGCCTTCTAGCAAAGTTCACAAATTCGTGCTCTTGGCTACAGATTACTTCACCAAATGGGTCAAGGTTATGCCTTTGAAGAATGTTACGTTAGAGAATATGATCAGTTTTGTCAAGGAGCACATAGTTCACAGATTCGGAATCCCTCAAACCATAACCACGGATCAAGGAACCCAGTTTACATCATCCAAATTTTGTGATTTTGCTGAAGAAATGGGGATCAAGCTATGTAATTCTTCTCCTTATTATGCACAAGCCAATGGACAGGCCGAAGCATCGAATAAGATTATGATCAAGATTATCCAGAAGAAGATTGATGAAAAACCGAGGAGATGGCACTTGGTTTTAAATGAAGCATTGTGGGCTTACCGAATGGCATGTCATGGGTCCACTCAAGTGTCCCCCTACGAGCTGGTTTATGGACATTGTGCTGTGTTGCCATGGGAGTCGCAATCAAGTTCGAGACGGGTTACATTGCAGAATGAGTTAAGGAAAGAAGATTATAAGAGCTTGATGATGGACGAACTAGAGGATCTGCACCTGATTCGTCTTAAGGCGTTAGAGAATATAGAGAAGAACAAATTGCGTGTTGCCAGGCATTACAATAAAAAGGTCAAGGAAAAATGCTTTGAAGAAGGGGATTTGGTTTGGAAAGTTGTATTGCCGATTGGGACGAAAGACAAAACATTCGGTAAATGGTCTCCGAATTGGGAAGGTCCTTTTCGGATAGTGAGGCATGTGCCTGACAATGCATATATTTTGAAAACTTTGCTGGGAGAGGAGTTTTCTAGAGCGATTAATGGAGGATTTCTTAAGAAATTTCATCCCAGCATAGAGGTCGGTGCATAAGAAAATCATATACAATGGATTGGCCGATGAGCAACGTCACCCGTGTTTGAACAGCCGACATGACATGTGTCGCCTTTAGAGCAAAAATATTGACCAGACCGTATGAGAATAATATCAAGCGAGGGTTTTGCTTTCGGCAATTCAGAATACAGAAATCACAGACAAGTATTCTTCAGACACAGATACTTCACAAAGGGAGAACAGTTTTATTGTAAGAAGACTCCTGAATACAGACTACTCATCAAACAACCTGTTCAGGATGGACTGAGCATCAGAGGCCTGGGCAAGCACGGTCGCATGATCTTCATAACTTTCCAGGAGATCCTCAACGTTCTCTGGAAGCTCACAGCCGTGGAAGCCGGTTGGCATGACAGAGAAGTCCTCACGCGTCTGAGTGGACATCGCTGCCAGCCCCAGGGCAATGCCATGGTGTATGCCATGGATGGCGACTTGATCGACACGGCCGTCCGCATCATCAAGACGAGCCTCCACGTTTTCCCCCTGGGCGTTCACCTTATCGGCCACCCTGGTTCCAGCAATCTTCAAACGCTCGACCTCTGCAGATAGTGCTGAGCAAAAGGGGAATATATCAGGAAGACGGACCCGATTCAGAAAGGGGGAATCGGATGGAAGTTTTATTGACCTGAGATTGCATCGCAGAATTGTTTCCGTTGGTCTTCCCAGTCGAGTTGGTCGATGCCGTACTGCTTGGAAACTTCGTCCAGCTCTTCCCGGGCCTTGTCTCTTTCTTCCTTAAAACGGCAAGCGTCACGGTGGCTCCACCGGTCAGAGTAGGAGGAATCTGAAGAGGGACCCGAAGAGCTGGAAGAGTCGGAAGGCCCAGATGATGGAGTACCAGGCCGGGGAAGAAGATGGCTTTGACTGCTGGTAATGAATCTTATCCTAAGAGCGAGAAGGAGAAATCGAAATCGAAACAATGGGTAGACAGAGAAATGCGAACTGCAAGGGGGCAGAGTGGCTGAATCTTACCCGTGGCGCCGACGTTGCGGTGCTCGGCTGTCCTCCGCTTCTCCTTCGGCAGGTCGCTTGCCGCGGTCATCGCCGCTCGCCATTGCTACAAGACTAGGGCTTTCTTCCGGGTTGAACCGACGAAGAGAAGTAAAGAGGCGAATGCGAAGATGCGCAACCACAAGTGCTAGTCAGAGTTGTAGGGGGAGTTTATTTTATAAGCCGAAAGGAGTCATGGCGAAGTTTACGGAGTAATGGAGTCGGAATGCCAAGCGACAGAGTAGGGTTTTCCTTTCAGCTGAGCTATTCCTACTGGGCCATTTTTATTGGGCCGACTCGTTTAAGGCGGACGCCATTCGGTTATCCTCTTGGGTCCTTTGAGTAAGAGGTTCATTCGGCTATCAGAAAATGAAGGCAAACAGCTATGTTTTGTTGCAGAAAATTTGAAAGAGAAGAAAGCCAATCGTATAGATGTATAAAAGTATCAAAATGTTTTGGTGAAGACAAGGCATGCTATGCTTGGCTCATTACAAGGTCAATGTTTACTCATTCAAAAGCTGGTTGATTGTTTTTATAGCCTCAACCCTGATTCGGTTAACAGTATCAAGGGCCTTTTGATCTTCGTCTTTAGAGTTTTGGATCTTAGATAGTTTGGCTTTGATTTGTCGACCTTCTTTAAGAGCCAAAGTTATCTTTGACGAAATTGCTTTTATGTCCTTCGGCAGATCAGTCATGTGAGCCCTGTGAGATTGGATTTTAGTATTCAGATTGGCTAGCTGAGCCTCTAGCCTGCTCTTATCCTCTTCCATGACTTTCAGTTCAGATTCCAGAGTTTCCAGAGAAGTGTTTGCAGTTTGCAAATCGGACAGTAGATCTTTAAGTTCCTGCTTCTTCGAGGATCTATTATTCTGCAGGGCATTCTTGGATGACATGTTTTTGGTTGCTCTCCTCACCATGCCAAAGAAGTTGTCGAGACGAGCTGCAGATTCCAAGTGAGCCAGAAGAGTGGAAGGGATTTCTTCATCGATGAGCTCAAGAATGTCCCTTATCTGATCTGCATCTTGAACCAGATTGATAATATCCTTATTCAACAGGGTAATTATTTCTCTCAGCCGAACCTGGTTTTCCTTTGATAAGGTTTGTCGGGAGGTACTTTCTTCACCCTTCTCAGTGATACAATCTTCGGCAGAGAAAGAGTAGCTTGCGGTCGGCTCTTTGGTATTTTTCTAAGGAATAGAAAAGAGTTAGCCGACCACATGTGTTTGGCAGGTGCAATGTAATTGGAAGAGAACAAAGCTTTACCTGCTGAGATGATCGATCGTTGGAGGACGCTACACCTTGGCTTGCTCGGGGGCTTTGTTGAATTTTCAGAAGGGGTGGACTTGGAATATGATCAGGAGATGGCTCTTCTTCCAATCCTTTTGGAGTTTTATCTGTTTCAAGTAATGGCGTGAATATATGATGACAGAAAAGAGGATAGCCGAACATATTACCTATAGTCTTGTCAATTTCTTCATTTCTTAAAACTTCAGGAGATTTTGGGTCTTCAGCTTCGCCTTGGATATTTCTTGTGAAGGCTTCAAGGGGTAATTCGGCAGTTGCTGAAGTGTCGCTGGATTTCAGAACCCTGACCTATGGCTGCAACAAGTAATGAGACATAGATTTGATCAGATTTGTTGCCGAATGAAATTGATTGGCATTAGATGGAAATTCGTACCTTGGGAGATGGTTTGGTCTTTTTGGTCCTTGTTTTCTTGGATGAAGAGACAGTCTCAAGTGCTTTCCTCTTGCTCTCTCTTCTTGGAAACATGATAGTTGAAGTTGCAGGGATCTTCATGAAGCTGTTCAGGTTTGGAGCATTAAAGCCAATGACAGGATTGGGCCCGGCCTGGTAGTATTGGATCACTTTGACAGGAGGTGTAGGCTCGGGATCCTGTGTATGGCCGAATGTTAGAGAAAAGTTGGATTCAGGGACGGAAAATGACCGGAGTAATGAAATTACCTCACTGTCAGAAGCAAAATCAGGTTGCAAGTTTTGGCATAAAGGGTGAACTGGTACATTGAAAAGATGAGTATGCCATTCTTCCCACCAAGAAATGAAGAAGGGATGAGCGGCGTCTACTATCCCAAATGGAGATGGCTTATATGCTGGCAGCTCCCATCCTAGTTCAAAGACTTTTTTAGCCATTATCCCTTCTGTGATTATTTCTCTAGGTCTTATTATTGTTGAGAAGAAGAATCTGGGGGGTAACTGACCGCATCCTAGTTGTCTGGCTGCTGTGTTCGGATAATAGAATTCATAGGTGGATTGCACTAATCTTCCATGGTGAAATTCGGCTGGTAAAACGCAAGGCTTGATGAAAGAATTGAAGATGTCAGTAGCTGTTTGATCTACACAGCCGAATTCGTAGTTAAATTTGCAGGGGAGAGTCAAGTCTTCATTCTCTTTGTAAGGAAGCCAGAGTACACTGCCAAAGCCTTTGAAGAATAGCTTGAAAAGATGGCCAATGTCCATGTCGATACTGATGGATGCTGCTGCTTCTCCATAAGTTTGGCAGGCTTTAACTCTCGCTGATTGGCCTTCAGCGTAGTTGATTGAAGGGAAACTCAGGTTGAGCAGACTCACAGATACTATCTGGTGCATATATAGTTGAAGCCACATCTGAACCAGCCACCAAGGACCATTCACACAAGAAATTTCTCTACCTGTGTGCATCTGGATGGTAATCTGATGCATCATATGATAGACAGACCCCAGAAGGTATTTGCCTAGTGGAATTTGGGTGCCTGCAGATAGGTCTTCAGCCATCACCATGTGGTTTAAGGTGGGTTCGTTGGATTTTCCGCAGAAGATGAATCTGCATAACCACATGTTCATGAAGGCTTTCAGTTCTTTGTCACAAACAGTGTTGGACGACTCCATATAAGTCTGGATATATTTAGTCCATCCACATCCGGAACTGACGGCTCTCTGATTGCTTTTGTTCTTGTATTTGTATGGATAAACTGGCAAAGTTATGTTCAGACCAGTCATCATAAAGACGTCAGCTAGGGTGATAGTCATCATACCATGACCGAAGATGAAAGCATTGGTGGCATTAGACCAGAAATGAGAAGCTGCTATCAAGAGAGGGTCATTTCTAGGTGTTTCTAACAGAGATAATTCCAGACAATGCCCAATATCTTGGTTTTCCCAGTGGCTGCTGCTTTTTTCAGACATCCTCCGGTACCAATTTCGCCATCCAACAATTGGGGGAAAAGGCCAGTTCTTGAAAGTGTTCGGCCAGTGACTCGGTGAAGTGATTCCAGATTTGAAGGGAATTCTTTGGGTTTCTTTCTCGATAATCTCCACCGGATCGGGATTTCCCATTGGGCCAAGGAGATAAGAGTCAGGGTTGACAGCATAAGGGATCAGGATTTGGTTCTTATATTCCTTCAAAAATAGCAAATGAGGAGAGAATGAATCGAAGGAAGGAACTAGAAGAAGATTGCTGAATATGTGAAGTTTTACCTCTGGGATCTTGTCTTGGGTCGCCATCAAAAGCTCGGAGTGAAATTGACTGCGTGGAGATTTGAGTTTTTTCGGGCGGCGGCTGCGGTTCTAAGAAGCGGAAACCTAGAGGAGGGAAGAAGCTTGTAAGCAATTTCAGAATAAAATTGACTTTTATCCCGAAATTGAGGGGGCATGTGTTAACACCAGATTTTCGCACACACGAAGAATGACAAGAGGGCCCCAGCTGGTGGTGAAGGAAGCGTTCGGCAAATGACCAGGCGGTCGGCTAGTCTTCAGGATTCGGCGAATGCATACATGGTGGGTTGTCTTGAGAGACAGCGGTTCCATTCGGGAAAACACGTGTTGCAAGTAAAGCTGGCTTGCACGGGAAGACACGTGGTGATGGAAGGCACCGAACAATGTAGATTTGTATATCTTTCCGTATTTCATTGTAAGTCGTAATCATCTAGGACTCATGCTTCGTCCGGGGTATAAATATGAACCCTCGACCATTGTAAAAATGTTCACAACCACATCAATACAACCGGCCCCGTGCCATCTTCGAGTCCTTATAGTCATGTCGTCGAGTTCTTCGAGAGGAATCATCGATTCGTCGACCTCCGTAAGTACCGGCAACCTTGCTATCATGTCTAGTATCATGCGGTGGATTTAGATATGATGCAAGTAGTCTCGTATGTTAAGTTTAGTATCGTGCGGCGGATTTAAGCTTATGACGGGAAGTTTTTACCTATGACTTGTATCGTGCGGCGGATTGACTCATGAGTAAAAATAGTTATCGGCTCTGTTAGATTTGGCAGATCTAATAGATTCATCAAGTTATCACGTGTTATATGTTTTATTTATTTAATTTGTACAACACTTTTTGCCCAATCTAGATTGATCTTCGTTCGGCCTTGTTGCACGAGCTTGCTTGTGCTCTGCTAATTATAAGATCATGATGACCGAGCCGGCTTTCAATCTAGATTGTTACATGTTGCGGGTTCATGCATGCCGACCATGTTTAGGCTTTGATAGAGCTGGGTGCCGTGTGGCAGGTGCAGGTTTTAGATTAGTTTAATCATGCTTTGCTTGTATGTTTCTTCTTCATGGACTCCAGTTCGGCTAGTTTGCCGATTCTGGTTAAGCTTACATGAGTAATGAGTATGTACAGATCTGTTCAGATGTACGTGTGCTTTTAGCTTCTTATAATTAGATCGTATCATGCGGTGGATTAATCTAATTATAAGGAGTGGTGTAGATTTATAGCAAGTGGTATCATGCGGTGGATTAGCTTTGCTTGAGTCTATGCCTGACGGGTTTATGAAGGCTGGACGTGCGGCAGACTAGCTGGATTGGCCTATGCACATGTTATCTGAATAGATTTGTATTTACAAGTTACCTCTTTTATTCTTTTTGTCACGCGTGTATTCGGCATTCAACATGTTTACATACTTTCTCTTTATACTTGCCGAATGACATCTTAAACCTGTTTCGACAAACAGCTTTTATAGCTCTGTGCCGTCGTGATTGGCTTCCAAAGCCGTACATATGGAACTGTCTGGTTTTTACCCAACATGTTCCAAGGTATTCTCACATTGTATCCCTTGTTGGTTTTCAGGTCAAACCGACTAGCACATCTCCGGGTTCGATACACCCCGGGCTCCCGATTGAAGCTAGCCTCGTTCGGCTTGCTGTGTGCCTTTGACGCGAGGCGCCACGTTTTGCGTCAACAGGTCAAGACTCAGACAATCATTAACTCTACGCTACAGGGTTGTACCACTCCGCCGGATAAGGAGGAAGACGACGGACGCTCAACGCCCCACCTCCTCCCTTTTCCTTTGTTCATTTCCTCTTTCAACCTTTAATTTATGCGAGCACTGTAACCTCCATGTTATCCCTTCACCGCTTTTAGACACCGACACATATATGCAGATATGTGGTAAAAACAATATATCCATAAAAGTTAAATATTTTATAATTTGCAACGAAGGGATTGTTAAACAATACATAATACTTATATCTCATAAAGATCTAGCTCCTGCGAGAGCAGGGGTTGATAGACTAGTAGATAAAAATGAAAATTAACACATAAAAGCATAGATACATTGTCATATGGGTATGATGCGCGTGAATTAAGCGGCCTTTTTGATAGACAGGAGTGTCCCTATGATCCCACCAACAGCACCAATGCCGGTGACAACGGCGGCGATGGTTTTCTTGTGTCTGTGGACGAACGTGCACACCTCGGTCTTGATCGGGCTCTTGTCCCTGTATCTCTCGATCTCTGTCATGATGCCATAGTAGCCCGGTCCCATGCGCAGACCCTGGAAGCACGTGAAGAAGGCGAGCACCTCGGCGTTGGTGAGCCCTCCTCCTCTCTGCAGGAGACCCCTCTCCCGCAGCTCCTGAACTTGCTCCTCCCTGCACACCAGATTGGCCAGGAGCAGAACGTAGGAGCAAACAGCAGACTCCTCAAGCTTCGCACCTCCGAAACTTCGGACCGTGGACAGCTCGAGAGCCGCCATGTTGATGAGGTAGCTTGCACTATCGCGGTCCAGGGTCAGCGGTGCCAGGCAGAGCTCGGTGAAGACGCCCCCTTTCTGGTTGAGATGCATGTCAATGAGCTCCAAGCTCTTGTTGGGCTTGAGCGTGATGCCGATCTCGGCAAGGTCCATGGCACTGACAGAAAAGGCCATGTTCTTGGGTCTCCGTTTAGGGGCATTTTTTTCAGTAATGTCTCTTCTTCGCCCAATAATGTAGTACCTGAGGAGGCCAAGGAGATGAGGCGGTCTGTAGTCTTCATACCAGATGAAAGGCTTTGGTGGGGGGGCCTCACGGTGGTCGTATGGCATCATACAGTATCTCAATCTAGAGACGAACTTCTTGGATATCCATGACGACCAACCCAGGAGCCTGATGACCTTGTCGACCACACTCCACGGGAGCTGGTTCTCGAGCAGCATGACGTCGTGAAATATATCCTTGCGTTTGGGTCTCATGAACCTCTGCAAGCTCCCATCTACTAAGTCACGGCGGGTCCACACAGCCATGTACTGCACTAAGAAGCAAGCATCAGAGAACATCATGCATTGGAAGTCGTCGTCGCTGATACCTGCCATCACATCCTTGTCGTAGAAGCCGCGGGCTTCATTGGCGACGCCGGTGAACTCCCCGTACATCTCCTGCAGGCGCTTGCCTTCCTCCGTGCAGTGGCCTACGGCGACGAGCTTCACTTCCTCTGCCTGCTTGAGGTGATGCTCGAGGCCATGGTGGTAGGGGCCGAGGGCCACAACCCTCGGCACGGTGTAGGATTCGTCGACAGCTCCAAGGCATGCCGGGTACCTATGCATCTTGCGTTTCATCATGCTTATTTCATGATTAAACTGGCCCACTACTTGTTTGACCACACTCCTCGGACTCGCATCAGCATCGCTGTCATCGTCGTCGTCTTCGTTAGAGATCTTTGCTTTCTCACTGCTTCTCGCAGCAATGTTGTGTTGTGAGGCTGCAGAATAGTACTCGACGAGGTGCTGCTGCAGCTGCACGTCATACTCATATGCTTGGATGCCGCCGGCAGGAGGTATGTCGAGGGACGCATACTCCACAGGGACACCGGCAGCTGGTTCTTCAGAGGTCCAGTTCGCAAGCTGAAACTCGCAAGGTGTGTCCCATGCTGCAGCACCGGTTTCCATGCTCTGAAGGAAAACAAATGGAAACGAAGTCAGACATTTTTTTAAAAAAAAGCTTACTACGAATGTATATCTGGAACTATAATCTCATGCAAACACCACATTGTGTATCTAACTAATGGTTATTATGTGGCAAACCAAAGAGAGAAGAGAATGAAGGATTACTTACAGCCGGGCCGGGCCGGGCCAGAAGAAGCACAGCCTTTTTCTTAGCTTCTTGACACCTTATATAGAGAGAGAGAGGCTTCAAGCTGCTAGTCCCATTGTCAGAATGTCTCTCAAACGTTCCTCAATTGGTTCATGACAACGTTTACACTACCGGAGACGGGCTCTTTGCCGAGGGCTAAAACGCGGGCACTCGGCAGAGAACTCTTTGCCGAGAGCCAACCCTCGGCACCAAACGGAACTCGGCGACGATTTCTATGCCGAGGGTCCGACTCTCGGCGACGTCTGGCTCTCGGCAAACATACCCTATGCCGAGAGCCGAACCCTCGGCGTAGACTCCACCTCGGCAAACGGAACCCTCGCAAACGGCTCATCCTGCACCGTTACCTTTGCCGAGAGCCCTCTGTTAGGCTCTCGGCAAAGGGTTGAATTTTTTTTTTTGGTAAACTCTATGCCGAGAGCCCTGGCCCTGGCTCTCGGCATAGGTGCTCTTTGCCGAGGGCTTTAGGAAGCTCTCGGCAAAGCATTTTATTTTTTTTTGTTTTTTTGCACCCAATTTTTTCTGTGGCCTTGCTACAGTACTACAAGCCAAGATTTCAAATTTGAAGTGGTTTCCATAAATCTTGCTATATTTCGCGCATTTTCTTTAATTTGATGATTTTTTCCGCGGGACGCATGTTTGAACTGCAGGTGCATGAAATAATGAAACTCAGCGATTCGAAAAATGGTATTCATTCTTCAGAGGGTATTTCGACACCGTATCTAGGGACAGGCGCAGAGACTCGACCGTCTCGTGCACGAGAAACGGCGACCAAGTTGCGTGATATTGGATTTAAAATTATTAAAAATACAAACGAAGTCAGAAAATCATGAAATTGGACGAGTGACCTTGACATCGCATGTAGAGGCTATGAAAAAATTTTGGAAATGTTTGGAGCAAGTGGTGGCACAAGATGGTTGAAACCCTGAGATCAGAGCAAGATCTCACATGCGATGATATGCGGAGATCTGAGGGTTTCAACCATCTGAGGGTTTTTTGCCGAGAGCTCTATGCCGAGGGCTGCTTTCGGCATAGGCTTCGCCGAGTGCCAGATGGTCTTTGCCGAGTGCTAGAGGCACTCGGCAAAGCCGCCGTTTCCGGTAGTGTTAGGTACAGTCTTATATCTTGATGCATATGCACATGTGCAGGTTTGTGCTACTATCTTGCTCTCACTTAAGACAAGATGTACAGCTGCTACCGCTAACCATAAAATACAAAAAAAAAGAAGAGAGAAGTAAAGGTTCTTATCAAAGACATTAAAAGAAAGGATTACCTGCCCTCCGATTCCTACAAGGAGCATGTTGGGAAACTGGCCACGAAGCAATCCAATACGGAGAAGACAAGAGCCTGGTAAATGAGATCTGCAAGACATCTACTTTTTTTTTAAAAAAAAAAACAATCACCAAGAACTTACTAATATACAATAGTCAAACACTTACATATATAAACAACAACACACAACAGCAAAAATTAACTGCACGGAGAACACGACAACCACCACCAACACAATAACAATCCCAGCGAAGAAGGCACCTAGTTAAGCATAATCAACTGCTCCAACTCATGTACTGCTCCCAAAAAACTGTAGAGATCCAGGATCAGCCATCCAGTATTTCCATATCAAAGAATTAATAACATTTGTAGAAGGACAGATACGCATATGTTATTATACAGCATATGCAGCCAACTAATCTTGCCCATGACGCTATTATTGCTGCTCACTCTATTAAGCAAGTGGCTTCGTCTAGACTATAGACACGCATGTGTGTTAGGCATACCAACCACATTCACACTACAGGATACATCTAGCTAGCTAGTACATACCACATGGTGTTGATATGTGTTATGCTAGATTATAACGGATGGTACGGCACTAACACGTAGAACTAATGTCATTGGCTAATCTTCAGAGGTTAGACGTGACTAGATCTCAAACAAGGTCTTTCCTTTTACCATTCTGCTCTGTGAACACTACTACAAAAGTTATTTTTACAGGTGTTCGATCGTTTTTCTTTAACAGAGCGGACAGCCTCATTACATATTGTCTCTGTTAATTGGCTATTTCCATAGAAGATTGCATATATAGGCCTTTTTTTTGCGACCAAAGAAGAATTATATTATATAATAGCTGAGTATATCAACATGTTACAAGCACCATGGATTATAAAATTATACTCATCATGTTGTGGATAGCACAACGCAAAACCTAACCTGTTAGATGTTTTCCAGTATGGATGGCTGCATAGACAAACAAACGCTAAATGGCCTGAGAACATATGTGCGACGAACGATGGCCAACAATCCTGTAGGCAGAAATGAGAAACTTCTTCTTTTTGCTGTCTTCCTTCTTCTTCTTTCTGCTACTAAAGAGCGAGGAAGACTGATCTGAGAAATATTCTCCCTAGTCTTTTATCGTGGCTAGATCTAACTATAACAAAATGGAGAAAAGACCAGAGCAAATTATTCCATGACGACGACATCATCTCGTTATGATGCCGCCGTTTGGAAATAAAAGTCTCCATATCGTCATTTTGGTGAAAATGCTTGAAGGACCAAAAACAACGACAAGAGGGGGTGAATGAGAGCCTTAAATTTCTTTTCAAAAATATTCGACCGCTGTCCCAATTCCCTAACCCTAAGAGCAAAGATCACAAACTGTGTTGTCCACAAATCAAAAGATTGAGCGGATGTTCCCTAAGAATACAGCGGGACACCACACACGCAACCAACCAAGCACACCACCAAAACCGAAGCTCTGAAAAAAAAACACTATAGTCTATGGAGAAGAAGCAAGTGCCCATCCAAAAATACTTGAGCCAACTGGTGATAAAAGTAATTTAGAAAGTTCCTTATAAAGTTAGAAAACCAACGCAAAAAAACAAAACTCAAATCGGAGCTCAAACGCAAAAACTACGGATAAAACAACACAGAAACATAGCACTGACCGAACGCGGGCACTGTAGCATCCGATCACTGCACTGTAGCAGGCTGTGGCATCTGGTCACTATGCTGTAGTGATACTGTAGCACTAGTCGCATGAACAGTAACAACGTCACGTCCGGTCGCACTGGAACATCGGGCCCGGTCACTGTACTGTAGCAGCACTAGACGCACAGAAGCAGTTACTGTAGCATCCAGTCACGGTACTATAGCAGTGTCTGGGCAGCCCTAAAATAGCCCTGATTGAAACAACAAATCGACCCAAAACACAGTCAAATCAACTCCAAACTTCACCTAAATTTGCATAGATCGATGATCACAACTATGTTGGTGAGCTATCCCTAAGAGATCATGGTTCGAACCAAACTAGAAATTCGTGAATCGCAGATCTCGTGCAAAAAGGAAAAGTTTAGATCTGAAAACAAAATCCGCCCGATCTATGTGCTCGTGAGGAATTAGATGAATTCCTTCAGTGCAAAGATATCTCTCACGTTAAAGCACAAGATAGTTCAAACATAATCATGATCCATATCTCAAATCAAAAGATCTCATGAAAGAGCTAGAGAGAGGAGAACAAGAACGCGAAGAACAAACCACAAACAAAGAAATTTCGGCAAAATCCCCAACAAGGAGACAAGGAGATTATGGTCTACTTTCCTAAATTAAAGTACACTGAGGAAAGATTGTCGTCTCTGCTGATCTCAACAGCAGCTACAAAGACAGAGCCTAACAGATAAAAGTCTGGCTAGAAAATAACAACCGAAGAGATAAAGAGGGATGAAGGGTGTCATCCCTTATTTATAGCCTATTACACAATACCCCTTCTACCCCTAGATACATAGAGAAAACTAGCTAGCCCTAGGGTCATTCTAGTCCAACTCTGTCAGGCTTCTTCATCGATGGTCACACACCTTCCTCATCGGTCGCTTCACCGCAACAGAAGCTCCTAGATGCCACCATGTGTCGTCCCAACGACCGCTGCGCCTTCTCACCGGTAGCTTCGCCTAGACGCAAGCCTCGCGGTGCAGCCACTTGTCATCTCGTTCCGCATAGGATCCTTCACCAGGTTTTGAGGCCCAAACCAGCAAACCCGCCATCCTGAGTTTTGAGGCCCAAACTCAGAAACCGAGCACCCCAAATTTTGAGGCCCAAACCTAGAAATAATTGTCGGTGGTTTTTCGAGGCTCTACCACCAATCCCGCGCCGTAGAAGAAGCGTAGGTGCTACACCCCATCTTCCAACACCGATGTCGACGTGTGTCCGACCTCCACCAAGCTCGACACCTTTGCCTTCCTTCCTGACTCGACAGACAGCACTTGCATCCCCCATGCAAGCCCATGTCCGACCTCCATCAGGCGCCACAACGCCATTCCCCCTGTCTTGACTCGACTAACACCATCTTCATCCCAAGTACTCTTGCATGCCGATGCCACGTGCCAGCTACCGCGACTAGTCCTCCGGCCTCCTGGTCCCTCAGTCCAAGCCTCACGTTTGCCCTTCACCGTTACCGGTCCATCGGCTGACATGTCTCTACTTGACCTTCACTTCACCATTGACCATTGCCTCCGAGCTCCACACCTGCACATGAACATAGCTAAGAGACATGTCGCCCACTCATGCCAACACGTGAGCCTATTGACAATCACTCATCACAAGGTCAGACCATAAGGGCACATACCAACCTTGTGTTCGCAATGCTGACGTCAATGTTCTCGCTCTCATCTTCAACAAAGCCACCATGGAGAAGATGATTCCACCCTTCCTCTTCTCCGTTGCCGGAGAGCAGCAGAAGGAGAAGATAAATCTCCGATACCAAAAGCTTTAGCATGGAGAAACCCTAACCCTAAGACCTTGATCTGTTTGAAAAAACTATTAAAAGAAATGGATCCCCACTCCCTCTGACCTCCGATGATACAGCGGAGGGAGGTGAGAGGGGGACTAGCGGGAGGAGGAGGCAGCGGCAGCGCAAGAGTCACAGATGAGGGCGGCTAGAGCGTCGCGTGCGGCTCACCAATGAATCTTGATGCCTCTCATCCCAAACTAGGAGGATCTGGCTCAGACTTGGAGCCTAGATGATGTGTCATGGACAAGGACCTGGAGGCTCACTATGCCGCCAAAGGTTAAGGTATTCTGGTGGAGAGCTATCCACAAGTTCCTTCCAGCGAAAGCAATGCTGCATTAACACCGTATTGATCTGATGACTTTTTGTGATGATTGTGGAGTGGGCAGTGGATCAATCAAGCATGTCCTAACTGAGTGCTCAATTGCAAGATGTTTTCGATGAGAGATCAAATAGCCCACAAGAACCAAATTATCGGACTGCATCCCCTCTCTTGGATGTCAGATATGTTACGTCCAGAGATGTGTTCGGACAAGGAGAGCCAAAGGACTCTAGCTCAACCGGTTAGAGAACTCTAGCAGCGCCCCTCAGGTCTTGAGTTCAACTCTCCATGGTTGCAAATTTTAGGCTGGGGTAATAAAAATCCTCTCGTTGGCATAGCTAGGGTTCGAGGTTTTTTCCGTGACTAGGACAAGTCACTTAGTTTTAAAGGAAAAATGAAAGGGGCATCTTTCCCCTCCGGTCACATTTTTTGTTCAGACAAGGAGAGGGAGCGGTTGATCATCAACATGTACTCAATCTAGGTGCAAATTAAGAAACAAACACTGCCATGAAGAAGAACAGACTCTGGTCAGGGTTGTTGTTTAATTGGATACAAACACAACGTATGATCTTTGGAGGCTAGCCCAAGAGAAGACACCGGTGAAACATACCAAGGCGACACAGAAATGGAGACCACCACCAATGGCTAGATGAAATGCAATGTGGATGTTGCCTTCCCGTACAAGAAAACCAGGGAGCATCGAGTGTAGTCCTTCAGAACATGTTTGGGAGGTTTGAAGTTGTCCTTGCTCAATGGTACCCCCGCGGCTTGAACGCCATGATGATGGAAGACCTTAGGTGTAGGGACGGTATACAACTCACTAGGATGAAGGGAGTGTCAAAGTTGAAACTTAAAACTGATTGTGAGACATTGGAAAGATGTGTCTCAAGAGAAGTTTTAACAGATCACACATAGCACCGATCCTTAGGGAGATGCTAGAGCTTAGGAGTTGTACTGAACTTTCTTTGTTATTTACTTCTCAATCATGTAATGATGTAGCTCATTTGTTAACTAAGTAGGTAACAAGTGATGTCAGGTTGGGTGAGTGGCATCGAGTCCAAATTTGCATGATCACCAGCTGGCCGAAGATTGTAACCCTTTTACTCATTGCTAATGAATAAGGTCCGAAGCGCGGAGAGAGAGAGAGAGAGAGAGCAGGTTAGCCTAACTTGGTAGCATTTCCATACATGTCTCGTATTTAAACTGAGCACTGGATATGTGTTCTTCTATAAAGGCATTACAACACTATTGACTCATTTACTTACCTACTACAATTTAGTTAAGTGTAAGTGTTATAATGATTTTCCGTCACACTTTTGTAGATCTAGTAACACTTCTACATTATGGTAGAATATATAGTTTGTAATATATTTTCTTATCTACTAAAACATTTATCTAGTATTATAGTAACACTACTAGAGAACAGGCCTACGAACGATTTACAAAATCAGCATTAGTCACGGAAAAATTTGCGCCCGGGACTAGAAAGGTCTTTAGAACCGGGGCTAAAGTTCCCCCGCCCAATGGCTCATTTGTCAGAGGGACCTTTAGTTCCGGTTGGTGTCACCAACCGGGGCTAAAGGTCAATCTTTAGCCTCGGTTGGTGACACCAACCGGGGCTAAAGGTTTTGCCCGGTTGCTATATCCAGCCGGGGCTAAATATTGGCATTTAGCACCGGCTGGGAACAAGGGCTAGGACTAAATGTCCCTCCCCATATTTGAACTGTTCTTCCACCTTCAGCCCTGCCCGAACTCTCTCATTCTTCATTTTCTTCATTGAGTTCTTGCTTTGCTGCTTGTTTGCTCTCTTCACCGGTAATTTTTGTTTGTTAACATATCTGCGACGATTGATCTATTTCATCACATCTACGTCGACATCGACTCGTTCAAAGGTTACTAGCTTCAGTTTTTCATATTTTTAGCTGCCATATATATATGTGGTTTTTGAAGCTATTTTGAGTTCATTCACTTGATAGTTTAAATTAGTACCCTAAAAACAAAATGTGACCGGTTTAATTAGTTTATTTTAATTTTTTGGAGAAATAGAGATCATTTAAATCATTTGTTTACAAAAATTAGAAATATATAATACTTTAGTTTACAAAATGTGGCCGGTTTAATTAGTTTATTTTAATTTTTTAGAGAAATAAAGATCAATTAAATTATTTGTTTACAAAAATTAGAAATATATAATACTTTAGTTTACAAAATGTGACCGGTTTAATTAGTTTATTTTAATTTTTTGGAGAAATAGAGATCATTTAAATCATTTGTTTACAAAAATTAGAAATATATAATACTTTAGTTTACAAAATGTGACCGATTTAATTAGTTTATTTTAATTTTTTGGAGAAATAGAGATCATTTAAATCATTTGTTTACAAAAATTAGAAATATATAATACTTTAGTTTACAAAATATGACCGGTTTAATTAGTTTATTTTAATTTTTTTGGAGAAATAGAGATTATTTAAATCATTTATTTAGAAAAATTAGAAATATATAATACTTTAGTTTACAAAATGTGACCGGTTTAATTAGTTTATTTTAATTTTTTGGAGAAATAGAGATGTTTACAAAAATTAGAAATATATAATACTTTAGTTTACAAAATGTGACTGGATAAATTATTTCATTAAAGTAATTAGTATATGTACCTTATAATTTAATTATGTGATATACCATATAATTTTATTTGTTTATAAGAATGAGAGATATATAATGTTATATGTCATTTTACAATTAAATTTGTTGATAAGGATGAGAGATATAATTATGTTATATGTCATTTTATAATTTCATTTTTTATAAGAATGCGAGATATAATTATGTGATATGTCATATAATGCAGACGATGACACGTCACTAGATGTACAATGCCGATCGTCGCTCAAAAGAGTTCATTGATGGCGTGCATTATTTTTTAAGAGTGACCGAGGCAAACAAGCGGAATGGTTTTATGTGCTGCCCATGTGCCCTTTGTAATAATTCGAAAGAATATTCTAGGTCAAGTAGTCTTCACTCACACTTGTTTAAGTCGGGTTTCATGCCAAACTATATTTGTTGGACGAAGCATGGAGAAACTGGGGTTATGATGGAAGAAGGTGAAGAAGAACAATTGGACCCTGACGATGATATTATTGCTCAATACGGTGACTTTGGTGATACTGCAATGGGGGAAGGTGAAGAAGAGGCAAGTGCAGAAGACACTCGCTGAAGATGATGCTTGTAACACCCTAAAATTTCTCCAAAGCCAAATAGTTGAAAATGCTTTAATTATGATTTTTGTGAGCATTTAACATAGGGGTTAAATAATTTTAGTGAATTAAAATAAAGGTGGCAACATGTTTTTGCATTCATGCTGGTGCATCATATTTATTGAAGTGACTGGGATTTGTCAAAATTTAGTTTGAATTCAAACTTCTTTTGAAAATGTTTTGAAAAGCCTTTAAATAAAATGAGAAAGCTTTCTTTTCTTCTCTCCCTCTCCCCCTCCCTTCCGGCCCAAGCGGCCTGGCGGCCCAAGCCCGCCGGCGCCTCCCTCCCTTCCCTCTTTCCCCCGTTGGGCCAGTGTCTCCCTCCCTTCCCTTCGCCCGCGCGGCCCGCAGGCGGCCCAGCTCGGCGCTCTCCTGCCAACCGCCGCCTCCCCTCCCTCTTCTCACTGACGGTGCGACCCCACCTGTCGGCGCCTCCCTTCTCCCCCTCCGCGCGACGCCACCCGAGCGCAACCGTCGCTGCCGCTCTCGCGTCCGATTCCTCCGCGGGTCGTGCAGCGCCCGCGCCCGCTCCCACGACCTCGCTCCCTCCCTCGTCCTTATAGCGGACGCAGTCGCCCGGCTTCCCCCTTTTCCTCGCACTCTTCTCTAGCGTCGCGCAGCCGAGCAACCATCCGAGCACTCCAGAGCTTTCCCCGCCGCCATTGCCGTCGCCACCGCCGTCGTCCCGACGAACCCCCGATCTACAGGCCGATTCGTCGCCCGCACGGCTCCGCACTGAAGAGGTGGTGACCCCGAATCCCTCCTTTCTCTTCCTGGACCTCTTTTGACCCTAACCGCCGCCGGTTCTCTTGAACAGATCCTCGCCGTCCGCCGTTCTTCGCCGTCCGCCGCCGTCAGAGCCTCCTCGCCGCCTCTTTAGCCGCGGTGAGAACCCCTTTGAGCTCCGCTCTCTCTCCCTTCTCTTGGTTTGTCTCGGGGCGCCTCCTTCGGCCGGGTCCGCAAGCGCCCGCGCGCCATCCATGGCGGGTGCGCGCACGCCGTCGCGCCACCCCGCGACGTCGCGGCCAGAGCCCGCGCGCGGCGCGCCGTCGGCTTGCCCCCGCGCGCACTTCCCTGAATCTAATCCGGGCCGTCCGCGATCGATCCGACGACCGTGAGTGACCCGTACCCCTTCGGGGTTAGTTTTGCTAAAGAGCCCCCGTGGAAAGCGGGAATCAACCCGCACTCCACCAGGCACTATTCCCTGTGCCTGGAAAATCTTGCAACCGGGCCCCTGTATTTCTTCAGAATTGAGGCGCAGTCCAGCTGAAAGCGAAATTGATTTAAAATTCAATTTAAATTCCGATTTAAATTTCAAAAGCATTTCAGTCTAATTACAGAAATGCCACTACACTGTTTTGCTTATAAAATCCACGTTTTAGCTCCGATTTGATCCGTTCAAATTGCGTTAGCTTCGTAATTTAGTGCTCTATCCGTTTATGTCCCTGTTAGTCTGTTTTGGACAGTTTAGCTGTAGGGTCCAAGTTAATCTTGTTTAGGGCTTTAGAAACACCGTTTCGACCGTATCTTTCGCATAGTAACTCCGTTTTCGGTGAACCAAAACTTGTTGTGATCGTAGAAATGCGTACTTCAGTTTTATCAAAGATTTATTTCTGTTTATTACTGTTTGCTGTACTGTTCTAATGATAGCCTTGTTTGCATTGTGTATGTTTGCGCCTGGAATGCGTGGTGATGTTTTGTGATCGAGTAGACGGTGAGTCGGTGTGGTGCGACCAGGACCCCTCTTTCTTCGACCAACAGGAAGATCAGCCTTTCGACAACCAAGGCAAGTTAGCATGGGACCTCCTTGTTTACCTATACACTTTACTTTAATCACTCATTTATGCATGTGTCCAATTGAGCAACCTTAGAAAACCCACTTAGCTTTGTTATCTGTGATGTTCTTGTTTCCGTGGGATATATGCATATGGGTAGAATGCTAGTGCTAACTAACTTATAACTGATCCAGTCCAATGATAAATTTGTTCTCATGATGATATGTTGTTAAACGGTTAATAAAACTTGCTGTTAGCAAAAGCTGGGAATGACAGTGCTACCATGAGTGCCATATGGCTCTGGTTTTAGCTCAGTACACTGGACCTTTTCTAACTTGTTAGCGGTGACCCGTAAGGGCGCATAAGGGGCTTGCCACTTTGGGTGTAGGGCTGCTCCTGTTCCTATGTGTATAGCTGCGATGGCCTTGTGCCATAGGAAAGGGGGGTTACTACATCTGCCTGCCAAGGAAACCTAGCGGCCCTAACATGTTAGACGAACCAACGAAAGGCTTCATAGTGTGCCCCGCCGATCTACCTCGGAAGTGGATCAAGAGGTTGGCCGCCTCGGGCACAAGGGTAACACGGCTTGTGGGTAAAGATGCACAACCTCTGCAGAGTGTAAAACTGTTATAACAGCCGTGCTCACGGTCACGAGCGGCCCGGGAAACTAGCAGAACTATTATACTTGAATAACTGTTTACTTTATGTTGTTGGTACCTTATGATGCTATATTTATCTTCGATGGACAAATGGATCATGGGTTGTGGGTTAAGCACAATATTCGTTCACCTTAATGCTAAAACCTGCCAACCTAAAAGCTAACTGCAGTCAGACAGTGTCAGCCTTTTGAGCCTCATGAACCCTGTGTTAGCTTGCTAAGTACGAGAAGTACTTACGCTTGTTGTTTATCTTCTTTTTGGGCAAAATCCCGGATGGGTAACAGATGAAGGTGCGGTTGGTGACTTTCCTGAAGACTTCTAGGCTAGCTGTTTCCCCCAGTCGACGTTTCCCTGTGGTTTAGTTGGTGTACCAGTTCAGTGATCTGTGGTTCATTATGTTGTAAGACTCTGTTTTAAATACTGTCGTGATGTAATAAACAATGTGAAGATGCCACTCCTTGTAATTTGTCTACTTATGTGTGTGATTGTTTCCTGGGCACACATGAGTACGTTGTCCCAATTTTATCCTTAAAGTTGGGGTGTGACAAATTGGTATCAGAGCTTTGTTGACTGTAGGACGCAAGCCTAGCTAGGAAATGACCGTTCTAACACCTTTTTGTTACCTATTCATGCTTATTTTAATATCTTGTTACTTTATTAAAATTTACATGCTTCTTATTCTTATTCTATTATGTAAAACTAATTATTTCCGCTTATCTTATCTTACTTTTATAATGTCAGGATGCCTCGCATGAACACCCGCGCGTATCGTGCCCTTTTCACCGCCAGTACCAGCCAGCCTGCTCCCCCTGTGGTCCACATCCCCGACAGTGACGGTTCCTCTAGCTCCTCCAACACCGCCTTCATCGTGGAGGATGAAGAGTTGACCTCCACCCCGACTGTCTCTGAGGAGCTAGCAGCGCCACCACCGCCCCCTGCAGCAGTTCCTGAGTCTCCAGCTCCGGAGGTGCCAGCTCCGGAGGTGCCAGCTCCTGAGGCGCCAGCGCCTGAGGTCCCTGCTCCAGAGGCACCCGCTCCTGTGGCGCCTGCCGCTCCACCAGTCGTGGAGGCCCCCGCCGCTCCAGCAGTCCCAGCAGCACCTGCCGCTCCAGCAGCTCCTACAGCACCGGCCTTCGTGCCAGTGTACCCGGTGGTGCACTCTCCCGCCGCTTCGTCTGCTTCAGCACCAACACCCCCTGCCTCCCCAGTAGTGCAGGTGGTGGATGAAGACCTTGGATGGACTCGTCGCTTCATGTTCAAGAAGCCCGACGAGACAGCATATTACCATAGTATGCTGGTTCGTCTGCTGAATGAGTACTACCCAGAGTTGGAGGCCAAGCTCCAGTATCATTGTGGCGAGTACACTCATCCGTTGGAGGCCACCTACTGGAAGTCCGACCTGATGGTTACAGGTTGGAATGATGTGGATCAGGCCCATGTCATAGAGTCGGCTCACAGGACTACCACCAAGCGTGGTGAAGCTCTCGCCAGCATGGAGGACGCAGCTCAGGATGCTTTCTTGCATTACCGTGGTCTGCGCTTCCAGTCTATGAGGACTGACCGCTACCGCTATCTACCCCACAGTGACATGGTGGGCTCGTGGCAAGCTCTGCTTCCTCCTGTGGAGTACCCGGTTCTGGTCTCTACCGCCCAGCATGCCTATGAAGTGCAGAGGAAGGCTGACAAGGTGCAGGATGACCTGCGTGCTGCTCAGAAGGTGATAAGGCGTTTGGAGCGCGAAGTGGACTACCTTCGTGGTGAGCTAGACTATGCGGCTGTCTACAAGAAGAAGTACAGAGCCAACGATGCCCCCGGTGGAGCCCAGTAGTTTGCCTACCATGTTCAGTTATCCCGTTAGACACGTTGTTTAAGTTTCAGTTTGTGTTTGGTGAACCTTTTGTGGATGGGTGGTTTATGTTTGTGAACTATGTTTGGATGGATCTTTGTTTGTGTGTGGTGAAGTACAAGTTATGTTGTGCTTCTCCAAGTTAAACACCTTCATGTGATGTATAAAGTTGCTTATCTCCTATGCCTGTGTTGCTGTTTTCTGGAGCACCCTGTGGTTATATCAGTATATCTCTTAATCCGTGTTCCCAAAAATTATGAAAATTTTTGTGGAAGTATCTAGACTGATGTATCTTTCAAACAAATCTGGAACCAAGTCTTTATCTGTTCGGATCTAGGAGATATGCCTGTTTAAAGTTGATGTTTCTGCGCAGTCTGTCACCTAGGCTAGCTGTTTCCCCCAGTCGACGTTTCCCTGTGGTTTAGTTGGTGTACCAGTTCAGTGATCTGTGGTTCAGTATGTTGTAAGATTCTGTTTTAAATACTGTCGTGATGTAATAAACAATGTGAAGATGCCACTCCTTGTAATTTGTCTACTTATGTGTGTGATTGTTTCCTGGGCACACATGAGTACGTTGTCCCAATTTTATCCTTAAAGTTGGGGTGTGACAATGCTCTTGGTGATGTCATTCGTGATGCACAAAGAGATTGCGAAAGTGAAAAGGAGAAGGCTAAGTTTGACTGTATGCTAGAGGATCACAGGAAATTATTATACCCGTCTGCTGTAGATGGACAAAAAAAGTTGGGTACAACACTGGAGTTGCTACAATGGAAGACACGGAATGGTGTATCTGACAAGATATTTGGACAATTATTGAAGATTATAAAACAAAAGATGCTTCTGAAGCCTAACGAATTACCCGCCACTACGTACGAAGCAAAACAAGTCGTCTGTCCTTTGAGTTTAGAAATCCAGAAGATGCATGCATGTCCTAATGACTGCATCCTGTATCGTGGCAAGGAGTACAAGAATTTGGATGAATGCCCTGTATGTAAAGCGTCACGATATAAGATCAGGCGAGATGACCCTGGCGATGTTGAGGGTGAAGAACGTCCCCGAAGAAAATCCTTACCAAGGTTACGTGGTACACTCCTATAATACCACGCCTGAAACGTCTGTTCAGAAACAAGGACCATACAAAGTTGGTGCGAATGCACAAAGAAGACCGTAAGGTAGACAACATGTTGAGACACCCTGCTGATGGGTCCCAGTGGAGAGCAATAGACAGAGAATTCCCGGAATTTGCAAAAAACGCTAGAAACTTAAGGTTTGGTTTAAGTACCGACGGGATGAATCCTTTTGGGGAACAAAGCAGTAGTCATAGCACCTGGCCTGTTACTCTATGTATCTACAACCTTCCTCCATGGTTACGCATGAAGCGGAAGTTCATTACGATACCAGTGCACATCCAAGGCCCGAGGCAACCTGACAACGACATCGATGTCTGCCTGAGGCTATTAGTTGAGGAACTCCTACTAAATTGACTTTGGCTGGTTAACTTTTAGCCACAGCTGACAATAGGTCCTTATACTAGTCAAAAATCTTAGCTGGGCTCATTAACAAATTAGAATTAGCCGAGCGAACTAACGATTGGCTGGTCCCAGTACGTACCTTCCCGTTCAAATACATGGCTCCACATCCTGGATGGCAGGTTATTTGTAGCTTTCATTTATGTACCACCGTGTTCTTGTGCATGCATGCAGGCACTAATACAACAGTAGATGGTGACATCTAGCTAACATTTGTATCAGCCAATATAATATGGCTCCACCAACAATATTAAAGGCAACAATAAAGTCCATTGGCGCAAGTGGCATTTTATGGTGCCACTAGTTTATATGGCAACATATTACAGAATGTACCCCATAGAAAGCGTCCTGTCTGGAAATTTTTAGAATCTTAACACAAACAGTTAAAAATACAGATGAGACAATGAATCGTCAATTTTACTGTCTAGAAGCTGTTTAATGTTATGTATGTAGTTCAGATCGATTATAAACACTATTTTGTGTATGATTGTGTTGCTATTTAATAAAAAATATTTTTTATAAGATAAATATGGTTTCAATATTAGAAAATCACACTCACAGCCACGGCCGTGCTCAAACTATTTCTTTAGAACCATCAATTAGTAATAAGATATACTGTATTATTATATAATAAATAATATAATATAAAAGTGTTGTTAATAAATATATCAAACAGTTCAACTTTTTTATCGTACTTATGTACTCGAATTTTTTAGTTTTGTAAGTTTATTGGGATGGTTGTTGAAAGTAGACCAATTAACTTATAGTCTGATGCATAGTATTTTTTAAATGCTCGGAGTCTCGAGTGCCATTCTCGACCAACGACGTTCTCCTTTGTGTGCGCGGCACAAGTGATCTAATAGCATATTGATGACCGGTAGAGATTACATACAACGATGAAAAAGCAGACTACAAAACTTTCGAGCACGAGCCCAAGCGAGGCCTCATACGAAGAGAGAGGGATTTTGCTGATGTGGCAGTGTATTTATTGAAGAGAGAGGAAGAAAAACTAAGACTCCAAATCTTATTTAGACTCCAAGTCCATGATATCTTCAAGGTAATAAATACATTTAGACTCTAGGGTAGAGTCTGCATCGTGAGTGCCCAGAGACGACGATGACAATCTCTCCCCTCATTTAATCGTATGCATGTTAGGTTACAATGCAAATATAGCACTATACAGACAAGATACTAATTAGCGTTGTACGTATAAATCATGTTGTAAATGTTATCTCCAATAGAGAACGCATTAAAGTACCCAAACACAAAATATGTTTCTAACACAATACTATAGCCGCCAATAAAATACCTATATAGGAGACCCATTTTAGATAGCAGAGAGACATAACATAAAATGAGTATATTAACAAAAAAAACCCTAAACCCTCGCCCATCGTCCACTGTCATCCGCACCATCGTCATCGTCGCTGCCGTCCGCCGTCGTTCTCGTCCACGTTGTCTAAATCACGTGACAAGGATATGTTTAAACATGTATTTACTCTTAGAAATATGTGTTCATAGAAAATCATGTGTCATGTTGGAATGCCATAGAAAATCACTTGGATATGTTTAAACATGTATTTACACTTAGAAATATTTTGGTAGATATGCTTCTTCGTGTTATTTTTAATGTTGAATTGCCTCTTTACGAATATATTTTATTTTTAATGTTGGCGATTACATGTCACCTAAAACCCTAAAACCCCAAACCCTAACCCTAAACCCCAAACCCTAAACCCCAAACCCCTAAACCCCAAACCCTAAACCCCAAACCCCTAAACCCCTAAACCCTAAACCCTAAATCCCTAAACCCCAAATCCTAAACCCTAAACCCCAAACCCTAAACCCCAAACCCCTAAACCCCAAACCCTAAACCCCTAAACCCCAAACCCCTAAACCCCTAAACCCCAAACCCTAAACCCTAAACCCCTAAACCCCAAACCCCTAAACCCTAGAACCCGAATATATGTTATTTTAGGGTTTCGGTTTTGGTTTCACATACAAACATGTATAAAGCTCCTCTAAGTGTTCGATCATATTGTATATATATTTTAATATTCGCAGAAATGGCCGACCCAAATGAGAACATGGAGGAGGAAATGATGAATATCATCGCCGGCGGCGATGACGGGAGTCAATACTTATTAAATTACAAAGACATGACCATGCATGATGAAAATCCCCCTGAACAACAAGTTGAGATGGAAGAAGGCAATAGAGGCGAGGTATATATACAATATGTTGTGTTAGGGTTTACATTTACTTTATTACTTGATTAGGTTTTATTTCAACTTGTATTAGGTTTTCATCTTCGTGTCTTTACCTATATGTAGCCCTCTGGATCGACGTCTGCGACGGGGCAGAGCAGACCAAAACGAGGGTCGAAGAGGCCGTTGAAGGGCCGTTATGTAATCTCCGAATTCGATATGGCTACAGGCCAACCACTAGGACCCCATGCACAGAAATATGTCTTTCACTGTGGGTTCCTTGTGAGAGATCGGATTCCGATAAGTGCCTGTGAATGGAAAGAGAAGCGAAGTGCTCCCAAGATCAGTTATGTCTCCAATCGTGACAAGCAGCTAGTCTGGGAAGACATCCAAGCTCATTTCTCGTTCGACACGAATGATGAGGAGTTGCAGAGGCAAATTCGGGAGTGGGCAATGAAGAAGATGGCCACACTTTTTCAGGACTGGAAGAAGAAATTGTACCACAACTTTGTGCTGAAGACCGAGATGCCAGATTTCAACTCTAAGGCGAATGTCAAGATAAGGCCCGATTGGGATGAATTTGTACAGTACAAAAGATCACAAGAGAGCGAGGCTCGTATCAGAGTAAACAAACAGAATGCAGCTCAGAAGAAATACCACCATCATTTAGGATCAGGTGCCTATAAGACTGCCCTTCCAAAGTGGGAGAGACAGGAACAGGAGATGCTTGCCAGGGGGTAGTCCTAGAGACAATAAGAAGAAATTGGAGTGAACGGTCCAGGAATTGGTTCTACGCTCATGGGGGAACCATAAACCCTAATGACGGGGAGCTTGATTGGGGCCCAGAAATTTCAAGAGCAGCACAGAGGCTAGTTCAAGCATGAAGTGCGGTGTTGGCTGGCGAGTTCAAGCCCAACAGAGAGAAGGATGAACTCACGTACGCGCTGGAGAATCCTGAGCACTGTGGGCGTACGAGAGGCTTTGGGGCCGTTTCGTGGCTGCATTCCTTCGAAGCGGATCGACAAAGTTACAGAAGCCGCCAGAGAAAGAAGGACGAGGAGGCAGAGCGGATCTACAAGTTGGAGGAGTATGTTCTTCAAACACAAGAGCGTGACAAATCTCGTGAAGAATGGATGTAGGAGGAAATCAAAAGGCAAGTGCAAGCGACACTTAGTCAAATGACGAGTGGGCAAGGTACATCATCACAACAACCTCAAGCGAACATTAGCCCCCTAGGTCAGTTGAAAAGCAGCTGCGCCTCCACGGAAGTACCAACCATTCAAGATGACTCCAAGCTACGCTTCCCCGTGGATGACGTTAAAGAATCTTTTACTACTTGTGAGCTACACATTCTAGATGGAAATGCCACGAAAAAGGTGGTTGTCGGTGTTGTAAACCCTGTCGACCGCACAAGAACACCAAGAATCCATGGTCAACCCGTGCCAGCCAGATACGCTAGCGTCTCGGTGGATAGGGTTGAGATAGGTTGTGGCAGCGTGGCACTGGAAATCGAAGGGGGAGATGGGGAGAAGACTTTAGGTGAAGCGGACAAGACATTTATTTGCTGGCGCAAGCGCTTTATTATTATTCCTGGAGTGTCACCGCCGCAACCTCCTCCTACTGATCAAGATCCTCACCATAGGTAGTGCGCGTGAACGAGAAACAATTTTTATTACAATAACTTCCTATATGTATATATTAATTGGATGCTCACATCATTCGTTGTTTTGCGTAGAAGGAACTATAGTCCAGTTCGTCATTCCCCAGCACATCATAGTGCTGCGGGCGGTGACGATGTGTTGGAGGACACGGCTTCAACCCCATCTCCTGCACAAAGATCTCCACAACGGGCTCCAATGCCACAACCTGATCCACCGCGGGCTCCAACGCCACAACCTCCACCGCGGGCTCCAACACCGCCACCGGCCCCACCATCTCTTCCACCGCGGGCTCCAACGCCACAACCTCCACCGCGGGCTCCAACACCGCCACCGGCCCCACCATCTCCTCCACAGCAGGCTCCAACACCCTCGCCTCCACCGTGCGGCCCTAAGAAGCGGTCCGCCGCCACAAAACCGAAGGCCCCACCTCCAAAAAAGAAGGCTCCTGCATCAGGAAAAAAAGCCCACGAGAAATTAGCTTAGGAAAAGACTGATGAAGAGTTAGAAATTTCGGTGAAAAAAGATGTGCGAAAAATTTTAGATGAATCAACGGCTGCGGCTCAAGCGAAGAGAAACCCAGAGAAGCCTTACCTCATGTTAAACCCACAGGAGTTAAGGAAAAGGGTGAAACAACATGGTATCAAGATGCGTGAAGCCCGAAAGGCTCTGCGAAAATCAGATTACGGACGCTCTCTAATGAAGTCTACAAAAGAACAACAATCAATTAGCACGTAGAAAGTGGGAAAGGGTGTTCCACAACTCGGAGAAACATCAAGACCTTTGTCCCCGTTATTTGTGCAAAATCAGTATGGTTCAAACATGGGCAGAGTACAGAGGAAATCTGGAGAGACCACTTTGTCTGAGATGGACTCAATTGAAAAAAAATTCATTGACAGCGGTCTCCCGTACGACACGATTGAAAATATTGCTACTGGGCTGGAGTTTCCACGAGCGGAAGTAGTTGATGAATGGTGGAGAAATTTTGCACCGGGCAGGAGTCTAATGAACCCCAATCACTTGCATGTACTTGGTACGCAGATGTTTGCAATCAACAAATGGTGCATGGAGGCTTCTAAAGACGGTGATGTCAATTGAATTTCTGTCCAAATTCAGAACCATCACTACTTCCGTGGCGATGACCTAATCTTAGTCCAGATGGAGGAATTACACCAGCTATGCCATATGGACGGACTGGACAAATCGCTCCTTAGCTGCTATTGTTTGTAAGTGTTTCTTTTATAGTTTTCATTGAACTCTCTAGTATGTGTATATAGTATGTAGTATTCTTACACACGTACTTGTGGATCGACTCGATATTGCAGGTATCAAATGACTCAGCTCAGAGATAAACATGACAATTCTGTTGGGTTTGTTGATCCATATGTTGTTTTCAAGGCTCCAAACCCTTCAGCGACTTGGAGCGATGAGTCGTGTACTTGGAGCGATGAGTCGTGTATGAATCTCATGAGGTTCTTCGTGAACAAAAAAGATAGAGAAAGAATACTCTTCCCATACAACTTTAAGTGCGTGAGACATATATAGTTAATAATAAGTATGTGCACATTTTATTTTACTTAACCCTAATAATCTATATATATGAATCATGTGTATGAACAGCTATCACTGGATACTGATGGTCATCGATCTCAAACACGACAATGTGTTAATCTATGACTCATTGAGCAAACCGCAAGAAGATTACCAAGATATGATAGACATCCTCCAAAGGTAATTTTTCGATCCCTAGCTTGCATGCTTAAAGTATAGACTAAGCTTGTATATATGTATACTAATTAAATAATGATCCAACTATTAATGTTTCATTGGCCGGATTAGGGTTTGGGAAAAATTCATTGCTCGGGAACGTATGAGTCAATGTAAGGCGTCACTTACAATAAAGCCACGACTACCAGTAAGTTTACACCTTCGTCGATGTACGTGTATCTTTATTATATCATGTCATATATCATATCTTTATTACGAGATGAATCTTTTTATTCTACAGTGGATTTTGAGACAAAACAGGGTACCAACTTATGTGGATTCTATGTTTGCGAATACATGATGATAGAATCAAATAGAATTCGTGAAGAAATCATAAAAGTACGTAACATGTTTCTTTTCATTTTTTATAGACTTAATATTGATAATATAGATATATCTAATATCTTCTTTAATTCAAATTGAAGACTGACTGGTTGAAGCAAAAAGTGATGCTACAAGGCCAATTGAAAGCAATACAAGAGACAATAGCAGGATTTCTTGGGGAACAAGTCATAAATCCAAACGGCGAGTTCTACTATAATACCAACGAGTCGTTGATTCCAAACAATGATGATCATTTGTATGCCCTGTAGATCTTTAGATGGAGTACAACTTGTAATAGGTTTACGGTACTAACTTTGGAGTACAACTTGTGTAGATAGATATTTGGACAACTTCTATATGTATATTGCTTGTAATTTTTTGTACATATATATATATATATATGTAGTTCTATAGTTCAATTATATATTCATGCAATAAGCTTATTGTGTTATGCTGCTAATATATATAAATTATATACATTAGCAGCAAAGAATACATATTGGAAAACCTATTAAATAAATAAACAAAACTAAAAACAGAACTGAAATGAAAATAAAAAGGAAAAAACCAGGGGACCCTTTAGTCCCGGCGGCTAATACTAGCGGGGGCTAAAGGGTGCTGCTGCAGGACACCGCTGGCAGCACCCTTTAATCCCGGCTGGTATCACCAACCGGGACTAAAGGAGGGGCTTTAGCCCCGGTGCCCGGAGCCGGGACTAAAGGGGGGGCCTTTAGTCCCGGAAGCGTAGTCCCGGCTCGGCAACCGGGGCTAAAGGCCCTTGCTGACCGGGGCTATAGCCCATTTCTGTTGTACTGGTGTCAGAGTCAAGACAGGGTAGGGTTTTTAGTCTATATTTAATACTCCATGTATGTATTTAAACATTCGATGTGATAGGTGAAAAATTATTTTGGTGAGAACTAAACACCCCTTGAATGAAAAACCCTCTATATGTAAAGGAGGTTTAGAGTATTTTGTTGGTGGTGGTTTCACGTGACAGTTTACATATAGTTTATTGCAAATGTTAATGAATAAAGCTTCTTTACACATACTCTAAGTTATAGTACTACTATGTAACAAGTTAGCTTTAAGAAAGGCCTAAGATAGGGCGATCTACTATCTCCTATCTTATTTAATCTAGCTAGTTGCGGATAGGCTAGCAACCTTAATTTTCAGGCTAACTCTACTGGAAAATTCAAGGGAGTGTGTCCCTCATCCGGTTATTGAATGGACGGTCTATTCTATAGTATGCTGATAACACTATTCTGTTTATGGATCATGACACGCTCCAAGCTAAAGATCTCATCAAACTAGTGCTAGCACCTTTAATTTGAGCACTTACCGGGACTAAAAATCAATTTTCACAAAAGCGAGCTTTGTTTTTATGGAGCAGACAAAGACTATATATGAACAAGAGGCTATAGACCTGGCCTAACATTGAGATTTTTTTTTGTTGTTTCTTAATTCATCGTCACATACGTGCATGTTTAGACAAAAAAGTGTTCGTGATAAGGCAAGTCTCAATGCGGTTTCATGAGAACTGTCATGCATATTTAATGGGATGCCACATTAATAACTGTACTTTTTGCATGAAGCGAGCATGAGACAGAAGGGATTCGTTTCATCCCCACGAAACTTATGAGCGTCGTTTCCAAGACGTTGGAAACCACGTGAAATCCCCACTGAGGAACTTAGATTCGTTTCATCGCTTACGTGGAGAGGATATCGACGCCGGAAGGGAAGGCATCGCCACGGTTGCGAGCGCCATCTTCGCCCTGAGGTCGACGTCGGGGCTCGCAGACGTGATGGAGAAGATGGAACCCGCATCGAGCACGACTTGGTCGCCATCTGGGTCACGCCTGACCCTCACCGTGGTGTCCGCCGCGCGCAGCTTTGCCGGCCGCATCGCAAACTTCATCGGACGGGGGCGCCGCCAGCCGCGTCGCAGGCTTCACTAGGTGGGGACGCCGCTGGCCGCGTCGCGAGCGTCACCAAGCGGGGGCGCCGCTGGTCGAGCTCCCCTGGCTGTGTCTCGAGCTCCGCCGACCATGTTGTAGATGTCAATTCTCAATCCTGGCGCCACTGCTGCTACTGATTCTACTAGTACGATTCGATTCCATTCAATTCAATTTGCAAGGTTGCCATGGTCATCCATGCTACTCCCTCTGCTCCAAATTATAAGTCATTCCAAGAATCTTGGACAGTCAAAGTTTTTTAACTTTGACCAAATTTATATAATAAGATAATAATATTTATGATACTAACTAAGTACAATTTGATTCTTTATTGGTTATATTTACATAATATAGATATTTGATGTCATAAATCTTTGTATTTCTCTCTAAAATTTTGGTCAAAGTTGAAAAACTTTGACTCCCCAAGATTCTTGGAATGACTTATAGTTTAGGACGGAGGGAGCAGTATACTGGAGTCCTAGTATTCGATTCCATGCGCAAGGATGCTATGGTGTGAGCTTCGACGGGACCACAGTCCTCAATAGTATAGAAATAAAAGCTAAATTATAATATAAAACTGTGATGTGAAACTATGGATTGAGAGAACAAGTTTCATTTTTAATGTCACTTTTTTGAAAACTGGGAGATGAAATCTTTCATTAAGACTGACCTAAGGGGTTGACTATACCCATCTGTGATGACAGCTTATCACAGTCACATATTTACACGCGTCTTAGCACAGACGTAGCAACAGGGACGTGTATTTTATGCGTATGTAGTGACGGTTAAGTCATGTCTGTAATGTGTGGAAATCTGACATGCAAAGCGATTTATACTAATATATATACCTCGAAACCAACTGCTGGTTGATGTGTGGTTCACTTGGACGCAATCGTCATTCAGTGGCACACGGCTGGCGCTCTTGGTGGTGGCCTGGTGCTCGTCGACGTTAGATAGTTCAAAACAAAATGTGAGGGAGCCTGCATGACAAAATACACTTGGGAATTGCAGTCAACTTAGAAGACTACAGTGGGGTAGAAACAATTTTCAGAAATGACACTTTTCTCCACTTACTGCTTTATCAAGAACCATTTTGACAGAAACCGTCTCTAAAAATAATTCTTAAGACGACTCGCCTTAAGAAATTGATTTCTAGGCTGTTGATATTTGCATCCCACTCTAAAATGTCTTCTAGCTTTTAGAGGCAGTTGAAAACACTAGTCGTCTTTATAAATTGATTTCTAGAGAGATCGTTGTGTTGACGTGAAAATTCGGCCCGGTCACACCAACATACTCGAGAGCAAGGTCCTCAGAGGGCGTATGGACTAGGGTCCTGACCTCCTGCACCTTCAACGGGTGGCGGTACCGAAATCTTGGTGAAATCGACCTAGGCGTGCCAGTCAATTTGACCTGCAATTGACACGCGAAAGAAGAATATCAAATTATGGAACCTGTCGGTTTAGTGCCAGACAGTTCCAAGTTGTACGGCTCTGATATAGCCATTGTCGATAGGATATTGACTACGAAGTCAACTCCCAAAAGATTTGCATGAAAGCATTGAACAAAGATACGAAGCAAAAATGGCTATGACATATATGAAAAAGGTAGTCAAAGCAAGAACAGCCGATATGCCTAAACATACTAGTAAAACAAAGATCCATGTGTACTTTCAAACGGTGTGAAAACAACGTATCGACTAATTGCACAGGCAGTTCTATCCGTTAACAGTGGGGTGTTTCCATGCAGCCGTAATAACGAATAAGTCGACAAAATAGCTTAAGCATCAACAGTGGGGTGTCTCCATACAGCCATAATGATGACTAAGCTAGATCACGTCCGATACAACAAGCAGATCCGTTGCTTCCAAGTCACTTAAAAATACACACTATAAAGGAAGCATAACAGGATCGGCTATTTTAGCCGATACAGGGTCCATGAGGCACGAACAAGATCTATCCGTTAAAACCACGATTTGATTTAAGATCAAGCAAGTCTAATCTATCATATATATCAGTGGGGTTCGGAAATACAGCCATCAAGATTGACAAAATAGTCGATGAGGGGCTCGAATCGGCTATTTCCTCCATTGTGAGTGAGCAAAACATTGGAATAGCAGAATCTAAGCATCTTTGAGGCTTAAGCTACTCCGTCAATCTTGATTGGGCAAGATGTTGTTTTAAAACATAAAGAAACAAATTAAAACATAAAAACAACATCGATAACTTGATGAATCTATTAGCTTGCCAAACCAATAGAGTCGATAACTAGTCAAGATCGACTAAAGCAAGAGATTGATCAATGTCAAGACAGTCTTATAAAAGACGATCTTAAACCGATAACTAGCCATGTCATAGCTTAACAAGAGTTTGGTCGATGTCAAATACAGCCTTATTGAACAATGACACGAGCCATTGGTGAAACTTACAAGCAAACCGGAGGTCGGTCGATGCCGATGCAGCCCTGCCTGATTGAAGGTCTCGCCGAGATCTACGTTACTCCTACTCCTAGGGTTTTGGCCGGTGGTCGGTATGTTGATTGATTGGATGTCCCTTACAAAATTCGGGTTTTTAGCTATATATAACCCGATTGACTCATGTCCTAACACGACTAGGTTACATAATAGGTAAAATAAAAGACGACCCAGACTTGAACTCATTGGTCGAGCCCGACACGTCTTTGAAGCCCATCACGCTGGTCCACATGAATTCCTCTGGTCACACCTGAACCAATATAAGCTTCTTAATTTTTCTGGTCGATTCTTTCCTCAATAAACAAGCCGCTTGCGCTTACAAAATAACAATCTTTTCAGTCCAAGATCTGGTGTAAACACATGCCCCCCAATTTTGGGATGAAATTTATTTTATTCCAAAATTTTTGAGTCCTTTTCTTTCTTTCCCTTCGGTATCTCAAACAGTCTGAATAGCATTTTGACGATCAATGCTTCTTTCCCTTCAGTATCTCAAACAGTCTGAATAGCATTTTGACGATCAATGCGAGACAGCTGCTCTTCTCTTGAAAACTGTGTTATGATTTAACATCCCAGTCGAGTACTCTGCACACGTCGTACGAAGCGGCATCTTTTCCCCTTCTGAGACTCAATCTTCTAATATAAATCTTTCTTCCGTCTCCATCTCCCGTCACACTCAGAACACATACTCTGTTCGCTCTTGCCTTCCATCAGAAACCCTCTTTCTCACCAAAAGCTTTTTCCTTCCAAAAACTTCTTCCTCCTCCTTTCCAATGGCGGACAACAACCGCGGCAAGCGTCCCACTGAGGAGGAAGTAAACTCCCGCTATCGCCCTCAGCGCCGCATTAGGCATGTTTTCCCCATGTCTAATCGATTCCGATTCTTATCATCGTTTCTCTCAGAGTTTGACTTGATTCTTTTTTCTATCTAGTATCTAGGATTGACGAAGGTCCATCCAACGCTGTCGCCGCTCTGGCACCTCCCCTGGAATGGAGTCAGTTTCTGAAAACCCTTCTTCTAGTAGCTCCAAGTCGACGGTCGCTTGCCACTACCGTCAGATGACAGAGATGCGGAACCTTCAGTCGAAGGCAACTATCAGGAACTGCCTCCTCGAAGATCACATCGCCCAACTCCAAAAGGCACTGGAGGAGGCAGAGGCGAGGGCCTTTCGGGCGGTTCAACAATGCGTCGAGTCCGATGCATGCGTCGCCGGTATTCCTCTTTTCTTTGAAGAATTTCATTCGATCAAATCTCTTCTGCTTAATCTTGATGTGTTTTGTCTACTCTGCAGACCTGACCGTGCGCCTGGAGGCCCTCCAGGAAGCTGGCAATGAGGCGGCCGACTCAGTGAACGCCACCGACGACAGCGTCGCAGAGAGGATGACCAACATCCCCGCAAGGGTACATGAGGTCGCCCTCCATGGCGTCCGTCACGGTGCCGCCATGGCTCTCGGGGCCGCCCAAGCCTACACCGGCCAAGACTTGGGTGGCCTTGAGGTCACTCCGAAGATAAGCCACGCCATGGAAGTGCACTTTGATGGCGTCGACGGGGCAGCCGGAGAAATAGCAGAGTCCACCCCCTCTGTAATTATAGTAGATAAAGTCTTTGAGTAGTTCATCAGGGTCAAGCTTTTGTGAAAGGAACCTCTTCTTGAATATAATGAAATTTCTGTTCCTTTATGATTTCCCTGTGATAAGGCCTGTCGAAGTCTTTTAACTCCAAAAGGTTTTTTTTTGAATTCATATTTTTGGGTGAAGGCGATGCCTCACTTGCATCGGCTATCTGTTTCATTATTAGAGGTGACATAACACATATCGGCTATCCCTCTTTCTAGCCTAAAGGCGATATAATCATATCGGCTATTGACCAGATCGATTGCTCATAACAGATCCACCCAGATACTAGGATAATATTTCTTAAAATATTTCCCATTAACCGCTCTGAAATACTCGACACCCTCCAAAGTTTCATAGAAGTAAGCATTGCCAGGTACACATCTTGTGATCTGATAAGGTCCTTCCCAGTTTGGAGACCATTTGCCATACTTATTATCTTTAGTCCCAATAGGTAGGATAACTTTCCAAACCAGGTCTCCTTCATTGAACTTTTTCTCCCTGACCTTTCGATCATAATACTTAGCCACTCTTAACTTTTGGGCGTTAATATTCTCCAGAGCTTTTAGCCGATGAAAGCTTAAATCGTCAAGATTGTCCATCATGATATGTTTATATTCATCGGCTTTCAAATTATTCTGCTGTGATACTCTTCTGGACCCTATATTAATCTCCCAAGGTAATACGGCCTCGTGACCGTAAACCAATTCATATGGCGAACACTTAGTCGCACCATGACACACCATCCTGTAGGACCATAAGGTTTCACTGAGTATTGAATGCCACTTCTTTGGATGCTCCTTGACCTTTTTCTTGATGATTTTGATTAAAATCTGGTTAGAAGCCTCGGCCTGTCCATTAGCTTGAGCATAATATGGAGATGAATTAATCAACTTAAAACCTGTGCTAGCAGCAAAATCCTCAAACTTCTTTGATGTAAACATCTTTCCTTGATCTGTGGTAATGGTTTGAGGAACGCCGAATCTGTAGATGATATGTTCCTTGATGAACTCAATCACGGTAGCCGATGAAGCCTCCTTCAAAGGAATAGCTTCAACCCACTTAGTGAAATAGTCAGTTGCTACCAACACAAACTTATGCCCTTTGCTAGACGCTGGAAATATTTGGCCAATCAGATCTATTCCCCAACCTCTAAATGGTCATGGCTTTGTAATTGGATTTATAGCTGATGCTGGAGATTTTTGAACATTACCAAACCTTTGGCATTCTTGACATCCTTTATAGTATTTAAAACAATCTTCTAAAATGGTAGGCCAAAAATATCCTGCCCTTCTGATCATCCACTTCATCTTATGAGCAGACTGATGTGCTCTACAAACTCCTTCGTGAATTTCCCCCATCAGAACCTTGGCCTCTTCTTGACTGATACATTTAAAGAGTACACCATCGATTGTTTTATGATAAAGTTGATCATCAAGAAGGACAAATTTCGTAGCCTTATATCTCAACTTCCTGGATACCTATCGTGATGGATCCTTTAAGTATTCAATAATTTCAATTCTCCAATCATCACCATCAGTAATCTCATCGGCTAGTATTTCAACAATTTGCCGATATCCAGAAGCACTTTGAGCTAACCGATTAGCCTCTTGATTCTGACTTCTAGGAATATGCTTTATGACAACAGAAGAGAAAGAATCAAGTAACTCAAGACACTTCTCATAATGCCTCCTTAAATTGTCATCTTTGCATTTATATAGGCCGAGCAATTGATTAATTACTAATTGAGTCTCCAAAAATCTCAACAGTCTCGGCCCTTACCTCACACAAAAGTTGAAGTCCCTTGAGAAGTGCTTCATATTCAGCTTGATTGTTAGTGGAGGTTGGATCAATTGAAAAGGCAAATTCAAAACTTCCCTCTGAGGGGAAACAAGTACAATACCAATGTCTCCTCCTTGCTTGCAATTGGAACCATCAAAGAACAAAGCCCATGGGGTAAAATCTAAAGTCTTAATTTCTTGTTCATGATGATGAGTAACAAAATCGGCTATTACCTGACCTTTAACCGCTTTAGCCGATTCATACTTCAAGTCAAATTCTGACAATGCAAGAATCCATTTGTCAATCCTCCCATTTAGAATAGGCATGGATAACATATGCTTAATTACGTCAAACTTTGACACCACCGTGCATTCAGAAGATAACATGTAATGCCGAAGCTTGGTACATGAGAAGTACAAACATAAGCATAACTTCTCAACAGGAGAATATCTTGTTTCTGGATCAAGTAACCTTCTACTGAGATAGAACACCACTCTTTCTTTACCTTCGAATTCTTGCATTAAGGCCGACCCAACTGTATGATCATCAGCCGACACATATAACTTAAAAGGCTTGTTCTTTTGAGGAAGAATCAAAACTGGCAGAGATTTCATGTACTCCTTGATTTCATCAAATGTCTTCTGCTGTTCATCTCCCCATTTAAATTCTTGATCATCCTTTAATTTCAATAACACCGAGAACGGTAAAATCCAGGCTGATAGATTTGAAACAAATCTCCTGATGAAATTGATTTTACCGATCAAAGATTGCAGTTGAGTCTTTGTGGTTGGTGGTACAGCTTTGTCAATTGCATCATAACTCTTTTGACCAACTTCAATTCCTTTTTCATGTACCATAAACCCTAAAAACTGACCAGCTGATACTCCAAAGGCACACTTGTGGGGATTCATCCTTAAACCATGTTTCCTTGCGCACTCAAGGGTATCTCTAAGATCCCTAAGATGCCTTTGATAATCTCTGGATTTCACAACCACATCATCAATATAAATCTCCACAATTCTGCCGATCAACTCATGAAAGATATAATTCATAGCCCTTTGATAAGTTGCACCGGTGTTTTTAAGCCCGAAAGTCATGACCACCCATTCATATAAGCCTATAGCACCTGGACATCTGAATGCAGTTTTATGTATATCTTCCTCTGCCATAAAGATTTGATTATACCCAGCATTGCCATCCATAAAACTGATCACCTTATGTCCTGCTGCTGCATCGACTAACATATCTGCAACTGGCATTGGGTAGCCATCCATTGGAGTAGCTTTATTTAAATCCCTTAAATCGATGCATACTCTCATTTTTCCATTTTTCTTATACACAGGGACTACACTAGATATCCATTCAGCATATCTACATTGTCGAATAAAGTTAGCCTTGTAAAGCCGAGTGATTTCTGTTTTCACATCAGCCATAACTTCTGCTCTAATTCTCCTCGGAGCTTGTTTTACAGGTCGACTCCCATGTTTGATGGGTAGTCGATGCTCAACCAGAGATCGATCAAGACCAGGCATTTCGGAATAATCCCAAGCAAAACATTCTTTATATTCTTTCAATAATGTAATAAGTTCTTGCCTAAACTTAGGATCCAACTTGGCACTAATATATGTTAACCTCGGCTTATCACCATTTCCAATGTCAACTGCTTCCAGTTCATCAGCTGATGTAAAACCTTTACTCATTTTACTCTCATCTTCATTAACCGTACAATCCATTAAATATATTTTTTGAAGCCGACTGCTTGGATCGGCTGTTGACTATCATCAATTGTCTTGAGAAAGTCTTCTTCAAGAATTTTCCCGAAAAAGCACTCCATGTTATCAAAGTTCCAAACATCAGAGTCTGAATAAGCAACGCTAACAGTTGAATCGGCTAGTACTACTTCCATAGTGTCGCCTATCCACTGAATCACATTCTGATGCATGGTAGATGGAATGCAGCAGTTGGCGTGGATCCAATCCCTTCCAAGAAGTACACTGTATGATCCTTTTGCATCGACCACAAAGAAAGTAGCCGGCATACTCTTGCTGCCAATTGTTAACACATACAACACCTTTAGTAGCCGATACGTTGCCGGCGAAATCGGTCAACCTCATATCAGTATGAGTCAAGTCTTCTGTAGTTTTACCAAGCTTCTTGAAGGTGGCGTATGGCATTAAATTAACAGCTGCCCCTCCATCGACTAACATCCTGTTCAGAGGCCTTCCATCAACAAACCCTTTCAAATACAAAGCTTTTAAATGGGAATGTTTCTCAGGTTTTTGAAATGTGGCCTCTTCTGCTTGATAGATCCACTGAGCAATTGGTTCTTCATCATCAGATTCTTCTTCATGATCAGAAGATCTAAACTCAGCAGGTAGCATGAATAGAGCAGCTATATTAGCCGATGACTCACCCTTATCGGCCATTTGCTTTACTTGCCAGACTTTGGGTTTCTTCTTCTGGATTTCATCATTTCTTAGCCTTTGGACACGTCGTTTCTGGCTCTTAGTTAAGCCACCAGGACACCATTGTCCTTTTTGCCAAGGATGATCACGATCGGCTAATCTTACTCCAAGCCGATTATGAACATTTTCATTTTTTACGCGTTGATCTGTCTTTTCAAATCCTAACCTTTCATGTACAGATCGGCGGTTGTCCCTCGACTGCCTATACTCCCAATATTGATCACTGCATTCTGGGCAATTACGAAGAGTAGGAAGCTTTAAGCCCTCATTCCAACAATGTCTGAAGAAAGGACAATCCCAATGATTCTTCTCTTCATCCCTGATGCGCCTTTCTTCTTCTTGAGACCTCCTATACTCTTCCTCTTCGAGCCACTCCTGATACTCTTGCTCATCCCTTTCCCTTTGTATCTGGCTCCTTTCTTTTTGATGTTGTCACTTATTCAATAAGATTTTGACAGTCGGACGTCTTCTTGCTTCACCAACTTTTGATGTTTCATGTTGATCAGCATTTTTCTTTCCTTTCATCTCCTGATACTCCTTGACTGTGAGTTGCTTCTTTGGATCGACTGTCCCAGCTGCCTTGGCTTTGTCAGAAGTTAAAACTTTGACCTTGCTCTGAGGTGCAGGAGTCACCATGTTTTGTGGGAAAGGATGTCCATTAATGCTCATGCCTTTGGCCTTTTCTAAGCCAATCCTTCCTTTAACGATAGCCCTCTGGATCATATCTCTGAAAACTCTGCAATCGTTAGTAGAATGAGTACCAGAATTATGAAATTTGCAGTACCTTTTATTTTTGAGCTCTTCAGCCGATGGGATAGTGTGATTCCCAGTTAATTTGACCCTTCTCCAGCAAGTAGTTAAATATCTTGTTGGCCTTAGTAATGTCAAAGCTATATTTCAAATCTTTCTCGGCATTCTTAGCCTTTTCCCAAGGTATGTACTCGTTATTTCTCCAGGCCTAGTCTACAGCAGTCACTTCATCTTCCCTTTCATCACTGGAATCATCGCCTTCTTCTTGCAAAAAGAAATGGCTTTCTATATTGTAAGCTTTCTTGGGCTTAAAGACTTGATTGTACCGATTCTGAGCATCAATATTTGCCACCTTTTTAGCTAAATCGGCCATATTGTTACAACCAAAGCCGATTTTCTCCCAAATGGTGGGTATAAGCCCTCGAATTGCAATGTTAACTACCTCAGAATCTGGCAATGATAAGGTATAACATTGATTTTTAACTTCTCTGAATCTCTGAAGATACTGACATCCAGACTCATTATTTGCTTGCCTCCTATCAACTAAGTCCACAAGGCCCTTTTCCAACACTCCAGAGTCAAAGTATTTATGGAACTTGTCTTCCAAATCTTCCCAGCTTTGAATAGAATTGGGTGGCAAGGATGAAAACCACGAGAAAGCCAAACCAGACAGAGATAAAGGAAACATCCTAACTTTGAACGCTGGTTCGTCGCTAATTTCCCCGAGCTGGATCAAAAACTGAGTTATATGCTCCATGGTCGTTACTGAGCCGGTTCCTGTGAATTTGGTAAAATCAGGGATTCTATATCTCGGTGGAAGGACAACCTGATCATACCACTCTAGTTACGGATTTTTATAGCTGGTCAAGGTAGCTTTTGGCGTCAAGCCAAACTACTTTTGAACTAAATCAGTAACCCGACTCATTAACGGATCAATTTGATTCATCGGCCTCTGATAGCCGATGTTTTGCCCCCGAGCGTATTCCCATTATATCCTGGATTCTCTTGAGCATCCAAGGTATAATAATCCGAAACATAATGATAACCTTGAGGAATATCACCAGGTGTCACGTTCCCTTGATATGGTGGTGCATTGAAATCTCTGGTAATGAGTCTTGCATAGGGAGCTATTTTTGTAGCCGACGAGTACATGTTATTACTCACAATCGGTTGTTGCATTGGCTGCGGTGTCACGCCTCCAGGGCTAACCATCATTTGGTTTCCATTGCCATTCGGACCATTAACCTGAGGTCCAGTAGAAGTCCCAGCTCCTTGATTATTTCCAACAGTATATGCTGGACCTCTTCTGTCACCACCTAAATTGAAAGCTTCTTTAATGGCATTCGTGGGGCTATTAAGGAAAACCTCATTATGGTTCATCAGAGTAGTAGACATGGCCTTGCTGATTACTTCTCGCATAGCATTGTGTTGTATTTGAATCATTGGATCATCATGTCCCTCTAGAACCACTCTTGGTAGACGAGTTTTCTGGATAATTTTCTTATCTCTGCTTTTACTGAAGCTTAATAGACACATGTAACGATATTGTTCAACAGTTTCTTCTACCATGCGTCGCAACTCATCTGGAAGTTCCTCCATTATCACGTTTAACACGTCTTCATTGTCGATCGTCATGATTCAAATGATTGGGTCCCACCGGGCATGCCAAAAGAATGTGTTACATGAAAATTCGGCCCGGTCACACCAACACACTCGAGAGCAAGGTCCTTAGACGGCGTACAGACTAGGGTCCTGACCTCCTGCACCTTCAATGAGTGACGGTGCCGAAATCTTGGTGAAATCGACCTAGGCGTGCCAGTCAATTTGACCTGCAATTGACAAGGGAAAGAAGAATATCAAATTCTGGAACCTGCCGGTTTAGTGCCAGACAGTTCCAAGTTGTACGGCTCTGATATAGCCATTGTCGATAGGATATTGACTACGAAGTCAACTCCCGAAAGATTTGCATGAAAGCATTGAACAAAGATACGAAACAAAAACGGCTATGACATATATGAAAAAGGTAGTCAAAGCAAGAACAGCCGATATGCCTAAACATACTAGTAAAACAAAGATCTATGTGTACTTTCAAACGGTGTGAAAACAACATATCGATTAATTGCACAGGCAGTTCTATCCGTTAACAGTGGGGTGTTTCTATGCAGCCGTAATAACGAATAAGTCGACAAAATAGCTTAAGCATCAACAGTGGGGTGTCTCCATACAGCCATAATGATGACCAAGCTAGATCACGTCCGATACAACAAGCAGATCTGTTGCTTCCAAGTCACTTAAAAGCACACACTATGAAGGAAGCATAACTAGATCGACTATTTTAGCCGATACAGGGTCCATAAGGCACGAACAAGATCTATCCGTTAAAACCACGATTTGATTTAAGATCAAGCAAGTCTAATCTATCATATATATCAGTGGGGTTCGGAAATACAGCCTTAATAGATATGCGAGATCAAATCTACTTGTCCTTAAATCAAAAACATAGCTCTATCGGATATCTCGAACGCACAACATGTACCAATCAAGATTGACAAAATAGTCGATGAGGGGCTTGAATCGGCTATTTTCTCCATTATGAGTGAGCAAAACCTTGGAATAGCCGAATCTAAGCATCTTTGAGGCTTAAGCTACTCCGTCAATCTTGATTGGGCAAGATGTTGTTTTAAAACATAAAGAAACAAATTAAAACATAAAAACAACATCGATAACTTGATGAATCTATTAGTTTGCCAAACCAATAGAGCCGATAACTAGTCAAGATCGACTAAAGCAAGAGATTGATCAATGTCAAGACAGTCTTACAAAAGGCGATCTTAAACCGATAACTAGCCATGTCATAGCTTAACAAGAGTTTGGTCGATGCCAAATACAGCCTTATTGAACAATGACACGAGCCATTGGTGAAACTTACAAGCAAACCGGAGGTCGGTCGATGCCGATGCAGCCCTGCCTGATTGAAGGTCTCGCCGAGATCTACGTTACTCCTACTCCTAGGGTTTTGGCCGGTGGCCGGTATGTTGATTGATTGGATGTCCCTTACAAATTTCGGGTTTTTAGCTATATATAACCCGATTGACTCTTTTCCTAACACGACTAGGTTACATAATAGGTAAAATAAAAGATGACCCGGACTTGAATTCATTGGTCGAGCCTGACACGTCTTTGAAGCCCATTACGCTGGTCCACATGAATTCCTCTGGTCACACCTGAACCAATATAAGCTTCTTAATTTTTCTGGCCGATTCTTTCGTCAATAAACCAGCCGCTTGCGCTTACAAAATAACAATCTTTTCAGTCCAAAATCTGGTGTAAACACGTTGAAAATAAATTGACTTTGGCTGGTTAACTTTTAGCCACAGTTGACAATAGGTCCTTATACTAGTCTAAAATCTTACCTCGGCTCATTAACAAATTACAATTAGCCGAGCGAACCAACGATTGGCTGGTCCCAGTACGTACCTTCCCGTTCAAATACATGGCTCCACATCCTGGATGGCAGGTTATTTGTAGCTTTCATTTATGTACCACCGTGTTCTTGTGCATGCATGAACGCACTACAATAGTCAATGGTGACATCTAGCTAAGATTCGTATCAGCCAATATAATATGGCTCCACCAACAATATTAAAGGCAACAATAAAGTCCATTGGCGCAAGTGGCATTTTATGGTGCTACTAGTTTATATGGCACCATATTACAGAATGTACCCCATAGAAAGCGTCCTATCTGGAAATTTTTAGAACCTTAACATAGACAGTTAAAAATACAGATGAGACAATGAATCGTCTATTTTACTGTCTAGAAGCTGTTTAATTTTATGAATGTAGTTCAGATTAATTATGAATACTATTTTGTGTATGATTGTGTTGCTATTTAATAAAAAATATTTCTTATAAGATAAATATGTTTACAATATTAGAAAATCACACTCACAGCCACGGCCGTGCTCAAACTATTTCTTTAGAACCATCAATGAGTAATAAGATATACTGTATTATTATATAATAAATAATATAATATAATAGTGTTGTTAATAAGTATATCAAACAGTTCAACTTTTTTATCGTGCTTATGTACTCAAATTTTTTAGTTTTGTAAGTTTATTGAGATGGTTGTTGGAAGTAGACCAATTAACTTATAGTCTGATGCATAGTATTTTTTTAAATGCTCGGAGTCTCGACTGCCATTCTCGACCAACGACACGTTCTCCTTTGTGTGCGCGGCACAAGTGATCTAAGGCCAGTTTCAATGGTATTTCATACACATTAAATATAGTGTCACGTCAGTTTTTTTTTTCATGAAACTAGGAGGAGAGAGAGGTTTTTTTTTTTGCATGAAACTAGGAGGAGAGAGAGGGAAATGGTTTCATGGCCATGATACGTTTGGGCGGTGTTTCCAAAACGTCGGAAACCGGATGAAATCGCCGTTGAGAGCCTTTCGTTTCATGCCGTGACTTCTTCGTCGGAGCGCGCAGAGGAACCGGCCAGGCGGGCGCATACGAGGTCCGCTGCTGGGAGGCCGCTGCCGGGAGGGCGAGCTCCGCCGCCATAGTTGGGGATGGCGGCGCAGGAGGAGAAGCCGACGTGCCAGGGGAAGGCGACACAGGAGGGGAAGCCGGCCGCGGGCTGCGAGATCCGCCGCGCCGGGCTCCATTGATTGCTGGCGCGTCTGCTCCTTCGCCTCGCGCACGGCCGGGCGTGGGCCGCGAATCCGCCACCCCCGTCTCCGCCGGCCGCTGGCCTAGGTCGCGAGATCCACTGTGCCTGGCTCCACCGACAGCAAGCGTGGGAGCGAGCTCCACCATTGCTAGACATGAAGCTTCCGACGGCGAGCCCGGCTCGCGCGGAGAAGCCACAGGTGACGCCGTGACGGCATTATTGGCAGCCTGCTGCTCATGTCCACATCGCACGGGATTGGCCAAGTGCGGATGCGCAAGGCAGAGAAGAAGCTTGCGGATGTGCCTGCATCGTTGTCAGGGTCTTTGGCCGTGAATCTGACGAACAGGCACCAGGCGGAGCACGAGGACGAGAAGATGCAGGTAGGCGTCGCGTCTTCAAGTAAAGATAGGTGGGACCATGAAATTAAGCCTAAAATAATCATTGAAACTGTACAATGAAACTATACACCGTAAGAGAGACCTATTTCATACTAAAATTTCATGTCTCGAAAACTGAGAGGTGAAACCTTCCACCGAGACTGGCCTAATAGCATATTGATGATGACCGGTAGAGATTGCATACAACGATGAAAAAGCAGACTACAAAACTTTAGAGCACGAGCCCAAGTGAGGCCTCATATGAAGAGAACGGGATTTTGCTGATGTGGCAGTGTATTTATTAAAGAGAGAGGAAGAAAAACTAAGACTCCAAATCTTATTTAGACTCCAAGTCCATGATATCTTCAAGGTAATAAATACATTTAGACTCTAGGGTAGAGTCTGCATCCTGAGCGCCCTGAGACTACGATGACAATCTCTCCCCTCATTTAACCGTATGCATGTTAGGTTACAATGCAAATATAGCACTATACAGACAAGATACTAATTAGCATTCTACGTATAAATCATGGTGTAAAGGTTGTCTCCAATAGAGAACGCATTAAAGTACCCAAACACAAAATATGTTTCTAACTCAATACTATAGCCGCCATCAAAATACCTATATAGGAGACTCATTTTAGATAGCAGAGAGACATAACATAAAATGAGTATATTAACAAAAAAAACCCAAGAATTAGTATTCTCTCTCCTCGTGACTCATTTCTGTAGAGAGGGTTCTCTTTAGGTCTTCTTGTTGGACAAGGCCAAAATAGGTATTGAACGCTATAACTGTAGCGTTACCTAAACGTCAAATGGATCTTGTATTTTAGGTAGCGATTGTTGGAGACAGTCTAAGCACGAATATGGTTGTGTGTGCCACCAACATATGGCACTGATTGGTTATATAGGGACTAAAATTTACTCTCTGTCACATAGAATGTTGCGGCTCTAGTTTAGCCTATTAAAAATAGAGTAATTATAAAACTAATTTGTCATCCAAAGGATAAGTCATGAGATGATCTATTAAACCTAGTTAGTTTATGATTTGACAATGTGGTGCTACAGTAAATATTTACTAATGATAAATTAATTTAGCTTAATAAAATTATCTTTTTATTTACTATATGGCGGTGTAATTTGTTTTCTAATTAGTCTATTTTTAGTAGACTAAATTAGTGTTGCAATATCCGATGTGACACGGACTAAACTTTTCTCCCTAGAACCAAATACTCCCTATATAGTTCCACCAACCATATTAAAGAATCAAAAAATAATAAGACATTTTATGCAAGTGGTATTCAGATATAATAAATTATCATCACAAAAGAATTAACATTAAAGACAAGACATCTTACAGCAACAACATATATACTAGTAGATCATTTGACCATGAGAGACGCGAGCGTCCCTATGATACCAACAACTGCAGCAATGGCGGAGATGACAGTGATGATGGTTTTCATGTTCTTGTAAACAAACGCGTGTGCACCTTGATCAGAGCCCCCTGGCCTGCTTGTGGTCCTCATTCCTCAATCTCTTCCATGATGTGCAGACATAGCTGGATCCAAGGCGCAGGCCCTGAAGACTCGTGAAGAAGATAAGCACCTCGATCGTTGTTGGTAAGCCCTGCTCCTCCTTGGAGGAGTTGCTTTATTCGCAGCTCGTGCACGTCCTCCGGCCTATCTACGATCATGCCGAAGAGGAGGTAGGAGCAGACATCAGAGTCTTCATCTTCAGAGGCTTGGAAAAAGTTCAAGGTCGTGCATAGCTCAATAGACGCCATGTTCACCAGCAAGCTTGCACGTAAATCGTTTAGAGACACTGGCGCCAGGGCAAGCTCGGCGAAGAGGGAGCCTTCCTTTTTGATACTATGAATGTGAATATGAATGAATGTGAATGTGAATTTAATCGAATCATCTGTTGTGGTCCGCTAGTTGTCCACCTAGTCATACTATTTTATAATGGTTCTAAAAAATATTGTAATCATGTCGCTCTTATTTATGTTAGATACATTTTCTACCAAATAGCCACACAATGATATACAAAAAATTATTTATAGTTAATCTTAACTAAACGCAAAGCACTAAACAGTTTGTAGATAATGGAATGGACTATAGGTTATATGACCTGTCTTTATACCTGTTTGAATGATAGATTTGAGACGTTTAGAGACAGTCCTCTGTCTATGGGTTCTACATACCCTAAGTAGGCTGAATTTTTTCTACTGAAGTTATGAGGATATCTAATAAAGCTTAACCTTGATAAATTCGATCCTCACCCACCACAGCCTAACAAATTGGATCTTGATTATAATCTAATAATCAGCTTAAAGAAGATCCATATGAATAATTAACAAAGACATGATGGCCTAAAGAAAATAGATACACGTACAGTGGTTTGTCACCAATGATCAATATGAAACCTTCTCTTAGGATTTTTACTATGGCTGTGTATAGATGTAGGGAGAAAAAATTTTGGGATGTCACATCATATGTTGCAGCACTAATTTAGTCTATTAAAAATAGATTAATTATAAAACTAATTACACTCCCATATAGTAATTAACAAGACGAAGCTACTAAACCTAATTAATCAGACTAATTAGGCTCAATAGATTTGTCTCGTGAAGTAAATTCTGGCTAACAAATTAGTTTTATTATTAGAGTGCGCAGCGGAATTCGGCCCAGCTCGCTGTACCCACGAGCCGGCGCCCCTCGAGCCCAGATCCACCGGAGCCCACAACATATCAGGCATTGGGCCTAACTCAACCCAAAAGACTAGCCTGATAGGTGAGGGTTGCCCCCGCCTTATATGTTGTGCTCCTCCACCATCAATTACCGATGTGAGACTAAACCATACATTTATAATTAATCTATATTTAATATAAAGGGAATGTTAGAACATGACCATCATATACCTGTACCTACCAACGTACCGATGAATATAATAGAAAAAACGCCATAGTCAGGCCAGTTGGTTTGTGCATATGCATATGTGATATATGTTCAATAAAAGGAGTGATCATCGTACTCCAGGAGATGTATGATGCGGTTGTGGCAGCCGCAGAAGATGCCCGCAGCCTCTACGACAAGGGTGTAATGTCAGGTATTCCCGATGAAGACTACTTACCTATGATGTTCTATGACGCTTGCTTCTTGGTGCAGTACATGATCTCGTGTACTGTCGATGGTTTTGAGGGGACGGATCCTTTGGCTAGATTCCTTGATGCCAACCAAGAGGAGATCTTGCATGACATCATGCTACTCGAGAACCAGATCCCATGGAGCGTGGTTCAGGCCGTCATGAGGTTCCGTCCTGCTGTGCCCTGCTTGTTGAAGGACTTCGTTGCTTCTCGGAAAGGCTGTCTGCAGGACCGCAAGGATCTCAAAGGAACGGATTTTAAGTTGGATAGCTATGAACCACCGCACCTCCTTGGCCTCCTACGGTACTACATTGTAGGAAGAAGAGGCGACGGCGACAAAAACATAAAGGGGGAACCCAAGGAGATATCATTTTCAGTTGGTGCTATGGAGCTTTCCGAAATTGGCATCAAGCTCACAGCAAAGAACACAACTGAGCTCATTCACATGGGCATCAAAAAGGAAGGCTCCCTGTTCGCCGAGCTTGCCCTGGCGCCAGTGTCTCTAAACGATTTACGTGCAAGCTTGCTAGTGAACATGGCGGCTCTTGAGCTATGCACGACCTTGAACTTCCAAGCCTCTGAAGATGAAAACTCTGCTGTCTGCTCCTACCTCCTCCTGTTCGGCAAGATCGTAGATAGGCCGGAGGACGTGCACGAGCTGTGAACAAAGCATCTCCTCCAAGGAGGAGGAGGGCTTACCAACAATGAGGTGCTCAACTTCTTCACGAGTCTCCAAAGCCTGCGCCTTGGATCCAGCTATGTCCGCATCATGGAAGAGATTCAGGACCACAAGCAGGACAAGTGGCAGGTGCTGATCAAGGTGCACGCGTTTGTTTACAACATGAAAACCATCATCACTGTCATCTCCGCCATTGCTGCAGTTGTTGGTATCATAGGGACGCTCGCGTCTCTCAAGGTCAAATGATCTATATATGTTGTTGTTGTAAGATGTCTTGTCTTTAATGTTAATTTTCTTGGTAATGATAATTCATTGTAATCTGCATACCACTTGCAGAAAATATCTTATTATTTCTGATTTTTTAATATGGTTGTTGGCACACAACCATATTTTCGTGCTTACAACATGATTCGTATATCACCATGTATAACGCTAATTAATACCCCGTCTGTATTGTGCTATATTTGCTTTCACTACTACTTAAAATTTAACAGTGGCGGGCAGCCCAACCGCCACGGATCAAAGGTCACGGTTAATCATAGCCACTGCCACGGTTAATATCATTAGTTGTGGCAGACTGTTTAGAACAACCGCCATCGTAAATGGCCATTAACCGTGGCGGCTACCCTAACCTGACGACCACATTTAATGCCATTATCAGTGGCGGTTATTTGTTAATTGACCACCATGGTTAAGTTTTTCTAGAAATAAAAAAATATATAAATAAATGTACACAAAATAAACACATATATAATTAATATGTAATGCTTATCGTTGTTCCATGTGGCCCATGTTACACACACTAAGTTCATATTACAACAAGTTTATTCCACAAGTACATCACATTGTTCACATACATGCAAGGGAAGCTTACAAAAAATTAGGCCTTCTATGACAAATCTCTTGTCATAGAATGCCCATCACTAAGGATCTTCTGTGACAATTACAAGCTATTTTTATGACAATTTGTGATCTACGACAATTATAATTATCACAAAAATTGTCACAGATCAAAAATTGTCACAGAAGGTCCTTAGTGACGGGCCTTCTATGACAAGAGAAAAAACCTCTAATCGTCATAGAAGGCGTCATCTCTTGTAGTCTATCACCACAAGTCCGGCAACTTGTAATCATTCATGTTTATATCGTTGGTTCTCCCGTTGCGTAGTTTCTCAAACTTTCGATTTGTCGCTAGCTCGCTGCCCATGTAGAAGAACTTTTCAGAAACTTCACCACATTCTTCTGTGACAAACTTACAAATATCGGCTACTGTTTGATTGATGTCCACCTTTTCCATTATCCAATTTTTATTTTTCTTTAGCTGCCGCCAACTTATGCTGAAGCTCTGGCAAGCCCTGAGTTACACACAAATATATGTAACACCAAAGGTGGTGAAGCCTTCAGGTTGTTTGGCACACTGCATGCAAATACATATATGTAACACAATTAGGAATGGTATTAGGACTGTTAATAGTAGTAGAAGTTTGTAGTAGGCACATAAAGGAAAGACGAGAGGAGAAGTAGTAGTAGTATTGGGAATTTTCGCATTATGAGCAATTTTGTGCCATACTGCTGCTTCTTCTTCTCAAACCTACGATCATAACAGTTAGGGTCTTCAATGTACTTTCTTTAAGCGCTGTATGCCAACCACTATTGTCAATAACAAATTATATATATATATACACGTACTTTGAGTGCTTAAAAGAGGGTGTGTGTCGTCACATACTGTTGCGGGCATTTTTCGAAATGCTTGTACCCCGCTTTATTGGTATTCCACAGCAAATCGAATACGCAAGCCCTTCCATCTTGAGGATAGATTATAAATGCAATCCCATGCCCCATCACAAATATAGGGTTTCTCACTCCTCACCCTCCCTCCCTCTCTCTCCCAGCCCGAATAAGGGGCGCCGCAACCACCACATGCCCGCCTCTCCATCTCTCCTAGACACCACATGCACCCCATCCCTCTCCCCCCCTCTCTCTCTCCATCTCCCAACAACCACACGCGCACCCTCCCCCTCCCTCTTCGTCTCCAGACGTCACTCCTCCCCTCCTCTCTGGGCAGCAGCATGGTGGCTTGAGCTCGGCGTCGGCTCTTCTAAGTAAATATCGCATCGAGCCCAGAGTACTTCTTTGTCGACTAAACTTCGAAAGTACTTGGCCCCACAAGGTGTGGGTATGTCGAGTTCATCATCCTGGTGGTCCGGGTGCATCCAAGTTACCTTGACCCTAGCATAGTGTTCCGGGATCGGCTTGTCGTCATACAGGCGTCCTGGCAATGCTATGCCTGTGCCCACCGCCATCTGTCTTTTTGACATCCTGTTGTATGGAACCACGAGCTGGCATGGAGTTGGTTTAACAATATCATCGATCGGGTACCTCGGCAGTCCTCCGGTGGGGGGCACCATCTGGCTTTGTACGGCATCTATCTTTGGTAGCACCACGCCAGCCTGGCGAAACATATGCGACCTCAACTCAACCATTGAGGGGTCATTGCTCGTGAATGCCTCTGAAATCTTTCCCAAAACAAACTCCTTAATAGCCTCATCATGGCCTTGTTGGACAAGACTGTCCTTGTATGCTTGCCTAGTCCGAAAGGTTGCATCGGATCCCCAGGACTCCACTGTCTTCCAGCTCTTTCTCGATGATATGCCATGGACACGGCTGCGGTGCTCTGGGTTCCCCAATGCCTCAGTGAGTTGGTCCTTCTCTCTGCGAGGGTTCAACGACTCGCTTTGCTCGGCCGCAGCGGCCGCTAGGATCTTCTTCTCCGCCTCCTCATTCTGCGGTTCGTTGAACTTGGTCTTCCCCTCCTTCAGTACTTTTGGCCTACAGGCTTTTTGGTAGTCACGTGCCCTCTCATCAAGGCCCATGTACTCATCCAGTTGTCCGGCCTCGGCTGTGATCCTTTCTTCCTCCCGCCATTTTGGCTTCTTAGCGGCATACCCTGTCATGCCTAGGTGGTGGTGGTGCGCATTCCTCTTCGCGAGCTGAGAGAACTTCTCGCTCTTTGCTTTTGCTTCTTCACTTTTTTCTGTGCCACAAATTCTTCCCAAACATCTTAGGTGAGGAAATTGTAGCGCTCTAATGTTGTCTTTCCTTTTTTGACAAAATCATTATTTAGTATCCACCTAAACTGGCGATGAGCTTTGGCTACAATGTGTAATGTATGGGCCTTGCACTTTGCTACATCATAGCCCTCAGGATACGAGAATCGGATCCGCAGCTCATTCCAAACATATGTCTTCAAGTGGTCTGGGACTGACTTCCAATCACTGTACGTGATAGGCACCTTCTCTCTGACTATACAAGAGCATTGGTTGCTGAAGGTGACGAGGACAGTCGTTGGCTGTGAGGGTTCTCCCTGTGCCCCAACTTGGTATATGGCATGCACATCATCGTTCACCTTGTGCCTGCCGTGTTGGCCCCTTCTCCTCTTTGGCTTTTTACCGGTTGTCGAAGAAGTTGTCGTTGAGGGAGCGGGTGGTTCCTCCACCCTTTCTTCCTCATCTCGGAACTCCAAATGACGAGGCACCACCGGTATCTGTTAAGAACTCACATTAAGCTATTTCTAGGAGGCCCTCAAATGTTGTGTTAATCAAAGACAAGCATTGTTGCAAGTGCATACCTCTAGCCTTGTTTGTTCAACATCATCGTTCGGGGAGTGCTCTAGTGCTTCCCGATTTGGTCCTTGTACTTCACCCATCGGATCATAATCAGGATCATCATCTTCCTCTCCACGAGGTTTCTTCGGAGGCGGCGGTGTTATCGACACACTCAAGAATGAAGTTGACTCTGAGTCATTAGAGGTGTCCGAGCTGTTGACGGGGGTAGGTTCACGCCATTCTCCCATATCGTTTGCCATTGCAAGCTATATGATTAGATTTATATGCATATTTCATAAATGTAAATAAAATGAAATCATTATATTCATCTCGGAACTCCATTTACATACTTCCAGTTACATTTGGACTTAGTCGAGATACAAAAGTTTGTTAAAGAAAAATTACATAATTGATGAATCATAAAAAAGTTTCATGTATAAAATTGGCTCAGGTTAGCCCTACTATCATCACATCGCTTCTAAACTGGTTGCTTGTATCCAAGCCATCCTAGTTTAGGAGCTTACAAGTAGGGGACATTTGATCATCATAGCCGCTGCCTCAGCATAAAAGAGTAAACATCATTGCATATGCCACTGCCTCAACACATCTTTAAAAGTTTAGAAAGTTCATCATTGCATATAGAGTAGTAGTAGAGTAGAGTAGGAGTAGAGTAGTAGTAGTTCAGTAGAATAGTAGTATTTTCATTAGACTATTTATTTTTGTAATCTATAATCCCTTATTATATATCCTTAAGTGAAGCTATCCTCACTAAATCTAGTAGTATATAATCCAACTAGCCCACAATTATGTAATCCAGTAGTAATGGATTATCCTTCAGTTCTTCACTCTTCAATAACATCTGTGTATGTGTGTGTATGTGTGCAGATGCAGATACAACTGATTCTTCTCACAGTTCTCACCCTTTTTTTCTCATTTCAATAATGCATGCAATATCCATTTTTGCCTTTCCGACATAGTATAATAATCTGCCATGTATGAAATAATGAATGTATGTATGTTCATTCATTCTAAAGGTTAAGGTTAGATCAACATGATTCATCATGTCATGTGACATCATTTTAATTTCTTGTATCATGCATATGCAAGGGATGATGAAGAGAGCCGATCTTTTCATGTCATGGGCCAGGAAGTTAGGTGAACTAGAAAAGGATTGGTGGGCATGCATCCATCTTTAGGGACGGCAGCAGCTGCTGAAAGCCTAAAACCAATGCATGTGGCTTCCAACCCAACACCAATAGGTTGGAGTTGGAGCCTACCCCCATCTACTATCTATCAGGTTCAGGGTTCAGTGTTGAGGGGGCACCCATATATGGGCCGGGGGTATATATTGGAATCCATATCTTTATTACATAAGGATAGCTTCACTTATGTAATCTATAATCCCTTATTTATTACACATCCTTATTATATAATCCAGTAGTAAGTGTACTGTAACATCCCTGGTTTTTCAATAACCCAAAAATACGAACTTTTTAAAACTTTTTCCCGTAATGTGTGAAACATGTAGTCGCTAGGTCAAACGCTAGGCAACGTATCATTGTTTTCTCGCAAAACGTTGCACTCATATAGATTTGCTTGTAAGAGTGTGCCAGTGTCCTGGAGTCGGTTAGGGTTTGAGTCGTGTCAGTGTCGGAGTGCACAAGTCTATAGCGATCTCCTCTCATCCTTCTTGAAACCCTTCCCAGTCCCTCGTAATCCCGCTCTAAGAATCTCCAAGGTATAATAATTGGTAACTCGGGGAAAATCCTCTTCCCGTTGTTTCCCTCCTTTTCCCCCATTTTGAATCTTCTTGCAAATTCCCTTCGGCATTCACCTGAAAATACCCTTCGGAGTCATCCCAAATTATTTCTAACGAGTTCCATTCTTTTCCTTTCAAATTATCCCTAAAACTCTGTTCGGATATCTCGCATCTTTCCTTAGCAAAATGAGAAAACCTCCTTCATGCTCTTGGGCCCAAAACCCTTCTTCTCTCCCTCCCATTCCCTTCTTTTGGCCCAGCTCGCGCCTTACTTTCTCCTCAGCCCGCTCGCCCCTCTCCCCAGCAGCTCGGCCCACTCCTCACTCCCATTCCACGGGCCCAGCCGCGAGGCCCAACCGGCCCAGCTCCCCTCGCCCCTAGCCCAAGCACGCCGCGGGCCAGCTGCACCCGCAAGGCCGCTCGGCCTCTCTTCCCTCCTCTCCACTTGGCCCGCTCGTGCGCGCAACCCAGAGGCCCAGGCCAGCCGTTTCCTCCCCCACCAAACCCTACAGGCGCGAACGCACCCAGCGCCTGGAGCCGCCGCCGCCATGGCGCCCGCGTGCGCTCGCGTACTGCCCCCTCCCCCCCCCCCACCGATGCCTGCCGCGTGGCCAAGCCGGGTACGGACGCCGAGGATCGCCGTCCGCGCCACCCGGACCAGAGCTGCTGCCGCTATAAAAGCCTCGAGCAGCCGCCGCCACTCTTCTTCCTCACCCTGCCACCGCCACTCCTTCCTCCTCTTCCTCTTTTCTACCGGCTGCCGCCAATGCCTGGTGGTGCCCCGGCCTCCTCCGTCGCATCTCGATGAGGCACCGCCGGTCGCGGTCGCGTCAGCCGTGCCCGTGCCCGCGCCACGCCACGGCCGCGGCAGCAGAGCGCCCGCCGACCCGGCTGCCAGCACCACGCCGCGCCAGGCCCCGGCCACGGTGGCCACGGCCATGGCCGCGTCACGCGCGGCCACAACCAGCTGTGCACGCACTGTCGCTGGCCGCTACAAGACCCGGCCAGCCGCACCCTGGCCGGAGTCGCCCTGGGATGCCTCGCCGCAAGTTGCGCTGGCAGGGGGCTTGCCACGACGCCATGAACCACATCCGACCTCGCTACGTTGTACTCGCGGTGCGCGACATCGTACCGGCCCTGGCTTGCCTCGGCCGAGCACACTGATCTCCCTCTCCACCGACGCCACCCCCGAGTCAGCCAGCAGCATCGTAGGCACCCCACTGTCGGCCACGCGGAGCTGAACGTCCTCGCCTGCGCCCCGGTAGGACCATGCCGCCACCGCAAGGTCTCCCTCAGCCCCGACCAGTCGTGACGTCGCACGCCGCTCGTACCGACTCCGAGCCCATCACGGCGAACTGCGCTTGCCGCCTAGTCATCGCTGACCAGCGAGGTGGCGATGTTGTCCACCACCATTGGCCACTCCACCAGAGTTTTCCTACGTCGTCGGTGAGCCTCTGCATCCCCGAAAATCCCACCTTTTTCCACTCTCGTTGGTATGCCTGAGTCCAGCCTTCGCGCCGTGTCATACACTGTTGCAGGGAAGCCGGCCTGGCCGCGAGCCTTCGCCGAAGCTGTGGCACTCCCCAGACGCTTGTTGCCACGCTCACCCAAGCTGCAGCACTGTTCGGGCCGCAGCAGCCATGGCGACCGTGACGGCGAGCGCCAACAGTTCAGTCAGGCCACGAGCTGCTGTTCGGCCAAGGCGCGTCGTGGATCGGCTGAAGCCGCGTCCTGCTGATTCGGTCAGGATCGTTGTGCGTTCGATCGACGGCGCCGTTGTTCGGCATAGGCTACGCTCGATGCCTCCGGCACCGCTCCACTGAAGACCCGTCCTTCGTGCCATTGTCAAGGTCGAACATTTGAACCCTCGTCGACGCCATCCTCGGCGTCGACACAATTCCATTTATTTTCCTTCTTGTTCGTATCATGTCACTCTTACACATCTTATGTGTTATACTTGCCTGCGCCGAGCCTTCGCGCCGGTCTATTCAAATGCTATGGATATGTGCTACTCTATGTTGAGGATGTCATGTTGATGTATTGGTCATCGTGTTCATGTTGTTGGCAGTTGACCGTGCCTTCCAGCCAGGTCTTGTTGTTTGTCTATGGACCGTGCCATCGAGCTGGTTGAGGGTTCGTAACTCGCTCCAACGCTACGGTCGTGGGTTCGCCCCGCCGTGACTGTGACGCCGAGCGTAACTCATCCCTCGTAGTCGTTGTTGTTTGTTTGGTTGGCCTCGTAGTGCTACGAGCGTTAGCTCCTGACCCTAGCCCTAGGACGTGGCCACTGAGGGTTCGATATCGGTTCCGATATCGGTGCGGATGTTACCCGCACACGCTAGTCCTCTGTGACCTAGTCTAGTGGGAGGAGGATTGGAAGTCAATGACTGTGGAACGACGAGTGCCAACTAGTGTAGGGTGAAGCTCATGGTCGCAAGTTGTCAGTGTAGGGTGAAGCTCATGGTCGCAAGTTGTCTCGCCATGACCATCAGGCTCCACCTATGTGGCTCTTTCCATCCTAACCACCTCGTATGTTTGCACTGCTTTGACCATAGCATTCCTTCGACTCTCGCGGTGACAACCGCACTGCTATGAGCCGTAGGAATAGCGTTGTGCCGATTTAGTTGCACGAAGGTTATGGTGCCCTACGAGTTGGCTTAGGTCGAGTGTCTCTCATTCCTCGGCTACCGCCCTCGCCATGGCGCGTCGGTCAAGTGAATGCGGAGATTGCTCTTCTCTTTTCTCCCTTTCAATTTGATCTTCGCCGATCCGGTAAGGTGTGGATCGAGCCCTTTTGTTTCTCGCTCCGATCCCTGTCGATTGCAATGACCGTGGATCAAGGCCCCGTGGAACCAAGTTCCCCGCCTTTAGTCTGTCTCTTTGTGTGTTGGGTGTGTTTGTGTGATAGTCTTGCTCTCTTGATCCCATTCCTGCGATTCCCGTCTATTGCTATGGCGTGTGGATCAAAGGAAGGTGGATCCCTGTTTTACTTTCTCCTTTGCTTCTTCGCACTTGAGCCCTTGTATGCTTGTACCTATTCTAGACCGAAGTGCTCCTAGATCCTCGCGGTGACAACCGCACCGCTGTAGATCTTAGGAATGTCTAGTGCCATTTAGTGCCCACGGGTCGAGGTACCCTACGAGTGGTTTAGGTGTTTGTGTTCTTGGTGTGTCGCTCCCTTCGATGCCCGTCCTTGCCATGGCGCGCGCACAAAAGGAGAGACTACCCTTGCATCTCTTTTACCCTCTTGTTCTGTTCCCCCTTCTCGGTTCTCGTCGATTACAATGGCGTATGGATCGAGCAAGAGATCGGAATTGTTTTCCTTTTCCCTTGTGGCCCGATCTATTCGATCTTGTCCTTAGCCATGACGATTGGATCAGAGACCGGACCCTCGTTCTAGTCAGCAAAGCTAAGGTCCATGTCATGATCTCGGTTCCGTGCGAGCCGACTCGATCGACCGTAGGAAAAACATATACACCGAAAACATGACATAGACGTGCTTAGCCGAGTTTATCCTTTGCCTCTTTTGAGCCCGAGGAAAACGAACTCGCTTCGTGAGGGCTAGTATTGTTTTTGCGTGATGGTTGCTTAAGTCGAGATCAAGTCTCAGCCATTTTACTTGAGCCATGCAGGTCGACTCGGTCGGCCCGGGAAGTACGAGCTAGGTTGTGACTCAAGCTTGTGCTTAGCAAGCATCCGCTCCTGCGACTTTTCGAGCCCGAGGATCAGATGTCCTCCGCGAGGGCTGAGTCTTTTCTCTGTTTAGTGTACTTAGCATCTTTCGGGTCTAGTTGTCGTGTCAGTGTTCTGATTGCTCTTTTGTCTTGTTTGTTGGTCTCGCGAGGTAGTTGTGCCAGGAGTAACCTTGGTCAGATCAGAACCCGCTGGAGGAGACCGAGGACAACACCAGGACCCGAGGAGAACAGCTACGAGGACATCAGAGATCTTGGACTAACAACGTAACAGGTGCCACAGCCCATCCAACCTCATAGAATCCTATAGACATGCAATAATATAGCTGCTAGTGCTTTACTATTTACAAATGAACTGTGATAGGTTGCATGTTAGATTGCTTGTGAAGCTTATACCTTGATGCAACCCTTTCCCCTGCACACCCGCTGTTAGGCTCGACACCGCTTACTTTACATACTTGCTACTCACTTCTACTATGCATTATATCTATGATGTGATGCTTGGTGGATGTTCGCTTGTGGGTGGCTAAGGCACGTGTGTAACACTCTGGTGTTAAGCAGACTAAAACTTGACATGTCATCATAAGCACTAGCATTTCATTTGAGTTGATAACCTAATTATGCATTCACTAAAAACAAGTTTAATTCATCATGCTTGTGCTTAGTTGATAAGAAGTGCTTAAGTTTGAAACCCTCGTTTATGTTTTCTTATGTGGTGAATAATGCTTTTATGCTATATAAGGGTATTTTGGTAATTTCTTATATAGTAATGGAATTTTGGACCAAACCTTGGTATTATGTCTCAAAGATGTATTGGGATCATGTTTCAAGTCACCATTGAGTTATAATTCAAATTTGGTTGAAATCCAATTAAATAATTTAATTAATTTGAAAATCCTGTTTTATCCCCTTTCTTATTAATCAAAATCTAAAAAGAATTTGAGTATGCTTCAAAAAGCAAAGTTGCTCCATTTTTGATAAGGATCCACTTTAATGTATAAAGTTTTTCAAGTTCTTATATGAAATCAAAAGTAATTGTGAAAATACCCTTTTGCCCTTTTTGTCCCCTTTTGGTTTTCAAACCCTAATTCAAAATCTAAGCATATTCTGCATATGTTGCAAGAATAAAAGATGTTCAGTATTGAATTCGGAGCATTTGATATTTTAGCATATTTTCAACTTATATTCAAAAATCTGAAGTAATTTTAAATTTCCCGAAAGGGTATAAAGGAGAAGGGGGAGATAAGCTTTCTTCCCTGTTCATGGCGGTGGACGGCCGAACCTGGAATGACCGACGCCAGCGCAAAGGCCATCGATCTCTCCCGTATGAGCGCACAACTGAGTCTGTGGCGAAGTGAAGCAGCTGCTGGCACTCTCCCTCGCTCCGTGGCGTCTCCTCCTGCGCTCGCCATCGACGTTTCGCCACCAAGGCGCCGACGGGAACAATCCTAACCCAATCCCAAATTCACCACACCCGAGCGTCCTCATCCACAATTGACCACATATATAACTTCTTTATTTCCTTGCGCATCTCCAGAACCCATCCTTTTCAACTCTACTGCCTCAGAGCGCTTGTGCTCGCCATTCTTCTTCCCGCCGGGCAAAATCGCCGCCGAGCTCGACCTCGCCGTGGTCAGCTCAACCGAGCACTCCTCTAATCTCCCTGTTTCATGTTTCTGTTTCACCTTGACCCCAGGTTACTCATCGGCTTGGTGGTTTTCCATTTGGTGCTCAGGTCTCGCCGGAACATCATCTTCTTCGCCGGAGCTCGCCGCCGCGAGCCACTGCTGAAAGGTCCTAAATGGCTAGAGGGGGGGGGGTGAATAGCCTAATTTAAAATTCTACAAAGCACTAGAGCAATTTGTTAGAATATAACAAAGCGATAAATGCGGTTGCTCTAGCTCTATGTCAAATGCAAGCCACCTATTTGCAAGTCTAGTTAATTATGATCTCTAAGGCACACAAGGACTAAGTCACTACTTTACTAAACTAGTGAGCTACACAAGAGAGCTAGCAAAACTAAACTAGCTATACTAGCAAAGCTACTATTATTATTAACAAGGGAAACAAGTTACTCTATAACAAGTATGAACAAAGGAATACAAGCGAGTGGTAGTGTGATTTTACCGAACCGGGCAAGTGAAGATAATTGATATCACAATGGAATGCCAATCACCAAGGGACACAATATGAACACGAGATTTATCCCCGAGGTTCACGTGCTTGCCGGCACGCTACGTCCTCGTTGTGTCGACCAAGGCTTTGTGGTTCGGTGGCTATTCGGTATCACACACCGAGCTCTCCACAAGAGCGCCACAAGAACCTACCCCAAGCAATGGTAACTCAATGACACGCGCAATTTACTAGGAGTTACCTTTGGCTCTTCGCTGGGGAGGTACAAGCCCCTCACAAAGTCGTTGGGATGGCCACGAACAATCACCAACTCGTGCCGATCCTCCTCCGCTGCCACCAAGCCGTCTAGGCACCGGCAAGTGCCAAGAGTAAAAAGAAATCCGCAGCAACAATCACCAAGATGCCTCTAGAATGCAAGAACACAATACAAGCTCTTGGTTTCACTCGATCTCACTTGGATTCGCACTAACAATCAAAGAGATCGGAGGGAGGGATTAGATCTTGCTCAAGAGGATGTTCAAGAGGTTAGAAAGTCAAGAGAGAACCCCCACTAGCCGGCCACGGCCTATATATAGAGAGGAGAGGACGGCAGCTCGACCCCCACCTTTCTGCGCTTGGTCGGTAGTACCGACACCTCCTGGGCGGTACTACCGGCTTAGTCAAACTAGCCGTTTACTCACAACCCGCAGATTTAGGCAAACCACCGACCCCTGGTCGGTTCCTCCGAGGTCGGTAGTACCGAGGTCATGGCGGTACTACCGCCAGGCCAAAATCGCCGCGACCAGAGAGCTCTGCGAAAAATCAGCCACTACCGACACTGCGTCGGTACCACCGCGGGCGGTAGTACCGAGGTAATGGCGGTACTACCGGCAAGTCATTTTTCAAAACAACAGAGAGCCTCGCGAAACTCCTCAGGGCCACGGTACCACCGACCATCCGGTCGGTACCACCGCCGGCGGTAGTACCGAGGTAATAGCGGTACCACCGCCAGGCCAAAAACGTCCCATTACAGAGAGGGCTGCACGCAGCACCTATGGGCGGTACCACCGACCACCCTGGTCGGTACCACCGACCATACACAGAAAACTCCATTTTCTTCTCCGTTTTGATCCAAAACAACTCCAACAACTTCTTCTTTGCAAATGTGCTAACACCAACAAGTGTACAACATCATGTGCATGTGTGTTAGCATTTTCAAAACATTTTTCAAAGGATTTATCGCCTCATTTTAGATATGACATATGCAAATGCAACTAGAGGCAACTTGATAACCATATACTATGAATTTCTCCTCTTGATAGTACGGCTATCTACCCTAAATACACTCACACCCTCTATGGTGTCTTGAGTGCCAAAAACAAAAGAGCCTATTGGTTATACCTTTGCCTTGAGCTCTTTTATTTTCCTCTTTCTTCTTTTCTTCTAGTGAAGATATGGACCATCTTACGACCAATCACTTGATCATTGCATCACATGTCCATCATCATGCTTCACTTGAGCCATGGACCACCTTTTGCTAATCAAGCACTTAATGACAAAGGTTAGTCCAATGGGTTTCATCAATTATCCAAAACCAAACTTGGGCTTTCAACTGCTCCGTGGACCTTGCCTTCCCGTTCCTCCTCCGCTCGAACCAACTACACAGGCAGTAGCAGGGTAAGCTACTGGAGCTTCCTAGCCCCTCTGTTCTTCTGTTGCTAGCCTAGGTTCGTCGGAACAGCTCCGCCGCGGTTCGGTCCGCCGCCGTGCGTGGCCAGACCTCACTGGAGTGGTAGCGTTTGGGGTTAGGGGCTCTATCGGCCGCGGGTGACTCGCCGGTGTTGGTGCTCGCGTCCGTTAGGTCTCTACTGGCCGGAGTTGGCCGGCGTAAGGCTCGCCGGCGCTCGGTGCGCCGCCGTCCGCTCGGGCCATGGTCGGGGACCTCGCTCTTGCGAAGACGACAAGTTATAGGGTGTTGGTTGCAAAGTTCATGACTCATATAAATAGTGTCTTGGACTGCGGGTTGTTTTCGTTTAAACCGAAGGGTTTTTCTGCAAAGTCGCCGAGGCGCGCGGGCGGGAGCCAGGCCGGGCCGTTTTCGTGTGCGTTGGGCCGCGCGGGAACGGGCCGAAAGCCCAGATTGGGCTAGTTTGGAGTTTTTCTTTTTCCAGTTTTATGCACAGTAGCTGGTTTTGTTATTTTTGCTATAATTTTTCTATAGCTCTGCTAATCATGAAATTTGACATGTAAGATGATAGCATGTCTGTGCTAATATAAAAATTATAAAACTTGTGTTTTGAGTAATTTTACTATGACAATTAAATCTGTACTTTATTTAATAAATGCAACTTTGTTGAATTATGTGATTTTCTGTGTTTCTCCAAAAATCATGAAATTTGACATGTGAGTTTATGTCACTGATATCTACTTTCATGTTTAATTTCAGCTCTGTTTGAATAAGTATGATTTGTGTATAAATAAAGGGCTAATTAAAATGACTTATAAAATAAAAAGAAATTATTAATCCCTTTTAGATTTGTGTGGCTTTTGGTTTTGTTTGACAATCAGGGGATCCGTAGCATGATTTGCTCCCTGGTTATGGATTCCTTTATGCTAATGACCTTTTGTTGCTTGATTAGTTACATAACCTTGGTTAATAGAGATAATAAAATTTGCTTAGTCTTTATATATAGTTTTATAGCTAAGTTGGTTTTGTTGGTTTGCAACTATACCGTGATGAAAGATTATACAAATAAATGTCTACAGCTTAGAAAATTTCCATCTTTACCATGGTCATGTCATAAGCATTCCATTGATCATGCATATGCACTTCTACGTGTAGAGCTCGTTTCGGAAGAACCGGATCCTCAGTGGGTTTCTCCTGAGTGTGTGGATCCTTCTAGTTTTTCAGAATCTCTGGACTTCGCTAATCACCAAGGCAAGCCCCGGACATTAAACCTATCCTTGTATTTTTTTATAAAGTTATTTATATCACTTGAGTTAATATGATGCATTAAGTGAATAGGAGTTGAGTGAATCCTATTTGATGCATTACCAATCTTGATGATTCTAATACTTAACCTTGATAACCGTTTTATGAAAATGCTTAGTATGCTTAGCCATGCTTTACTACTTCATTATAGTAGGTGCTTTTAAAAATGGTTGCTATGTTATGGAAATCATGAATCTTGAGATAACATGATAACGATAGTAACTTACATCAAGAATGGAGTCTTGTTGTAAGATTACTCAACATAGGACCTTATCGTTGTTGGCCTGCTGTGATTGAGACCTTTGAGTACAGCCCACATGCGGTGGTAAGCCTCGTCTATAGCTATTCCGATACTTGAGAACGGCCAACCGCGTACTGGGAGTGGAGAGATGGCGGGAGTAGCGTGCACCCTCGGGGCTATGAGATAGTCGGGTTCGAGGTGTACTGTACTCTCGGGTGACGCTGGACCCGTTCTTGTATGGGAGGATCTATAGATAGGGTTGACATATGCAAGATTAAGTTCTACATATGTCGTGTGGTACTGAATCCCCAGCTGGGTTTGAACGATTCGAATCGTCGTGTTTCCTCGGATATGGAGCCTCAATCCACTAACCGCACCATAGTAATGAATGGGATCTTTATGAAATGAGAACGAAAGATGTGGTATGCTTATGAAAGTTTGAGAATCTTTAAATAGTCATAAAGTTTTAATCTTGAGTTAAAACTTGAAAGTAGGGTTTTTGCTTTTAGTAAGCTTTTATGCAAAAGAAATGTTTTGATCTTGCTAAAGCCTTACCTTGAATCCCTATATCCTTCATACCTGAGTCTTCTCCTCTTTTCTAGACGGTTAAGTCTTGTTGAGTACTTTTGTACTCAAGGTTTGTTAACCTTTGTTGCAGGTGAGTTCATTGATCATCCTTTTGGTGGTCAATGTTTCTTCACTCTTGTGGAGGAGAGTGATAATGACTCTGATGTTTGACCTTGGGCAAGTAACAAAAGTTGTGTGGTATATGTAATATAAAGTTCCGAACCTTTTATGTAATAAGTACTTATGGGTTGTAAACTTTTAAACTTAAGTTTCAGTCTATGTTATATACTCTTTCCGCTTTACTCTGATTTATCTTATCTATAAAACTGTTGTAATACTGTGATGCTTGATGAGGGAATTCCTGAAAAGAATATAACGTGGATGATTCGGGTCTCCGAGGACACCCGACAGATCTCTTGGGTCATTTGGAACTCGTGCACGCTGATCAGAAGTCTTTAAGACAATGATGGGTGCATGTGGGCCACTTTATTCAAGAGGTTCTGCCACAACGTGGTGTCGTGATAATGGGATGGTGACTTCGGGAGATCTTGGCGTGTGTCTTGGGTGCGTGTGGTGAGGGTTGAGTCAACTGGACAGGATCTATGACGAGTCCGGTGATGAGTCTTGCCGAGGGGATGTGACCTGGGCATCCCCTGGGGAGTACCTGTGGCGGGTACATTGTGATCTTGAGAGGAGATCCTGGGGAGGAGTGTCTTTGTGGGACGAATCCCCGGGATAGAGGTGCTGTGTCAGCACGGGGGCGATGGAAGCCCCGAGGAGGAGATGTCCTGTCCAGTCCTTAGGGCCCGATTGCGCTGGGGTGATCAAACCATAGTACCTTCGTGCGCACCACTTGTTCTTGTATGGGCACAGAACCGTTCCTACCCCCTGGGCGAAACGATGCCATTACTGCTAGGCTGGAAGGTGATAAGTGTAGGGAGGTAAGGGCTGGATACCCACACCCTCCTAAGACAACGTGGTGTTTATTTGGTGCGCCAGGATCCACGTCTCACAGTCTCAGCGTGCCAGTGGATTCCGGGGTGCCCCAGGGCTGAGTGGTAGGATGGCATCGTTGCAGATTAGGGGGAAGTTCGGAATCAGCTTAGACGAGCCGGATCGTCGATGATAGCTAACATGTGGTTCCAGGCGTACACGCTCTGCAGAATTGATCGATCTATACGTATAGCCGTGTCCATGGTCATGGACAACACTATGTTGCTCAGTTTCCCTCGGAGTTAGTGAGAGGTGTCCTTTCTTCTTCTCCCCCTGGGTTGATAGGTCCGGCGTTGGCCGTTGAGGCAACGAGTGGGAGTCGTCCTTGCCGCCTAGAGAGTGTGAGTGCGGTGAGATGTGTGGATGTGTGGATGGGATGAGATGGATGGTTGGATGGCCGGGTGGTCGGATGTTCGGTCGATGACCGAAAGGAAGGCCATGTGGCCGGGTTTATGGAATAAAACTTGATGATTATATTTATAAAATATTGATTACATGCATAGGAAAACTACAGCCATAAATAGGTTCCTTTTTGCTCTACCCTTGCATTCCACATACCACATAGCAAATGCAAGCATAGGATGGGAAAGTGTGGCCCGTACAAACCGTACTGAAAATTAACGACAGGTTGGACGACTTCTACCGTGACATTGGTGGAAGCTGGATGGATTAGGAAGTCTCGTTCCTATACGCAAGTTTGGATGAGGAGACGAAGATGGAGTCTTCGCCCGCTGCTACAACAACTTTGATGATGCCCGTGAAGGAGGAGCCTTCACTCGCCGACGCTCTACGCCGACTCCAGCGTCGTTAGGTGTGCGTTACCGATATAGTTTGTACTAGATGGTGTTTCCATGTGATGTAATGACTTGTAAATCTGTACTATCGCGTTGTATGAACTATGGTAACAACTGAATAATGATAATGTGATGGTTTGAGACTTTTTGGATTATCACATTATGATGTATCTGTGGATTTCCCTTTGAGGAAATCGTGGTTCGTTTCATGTACCACCCAAACTAATTCATCCCAAACTTGGTATGGAATAATTTAACTCAATTTATGCAAAATGAAAAGTGCTCAGGTGAAAAATGGCACCATAGACAGTGGCACATGCTGCTAGCAGGGTTCATCACACGCATCATAGGCAGCTATGGTTCATCACACGCTTCATAGGCAACAAGAAAAGCATAACAGGCATCAAAGGAAACAAGAAAACACAGCACCTCTAGTGATGCGATGACGGAGCTAGGGTTCCAAGAGACGGGGCACCGAAGTTGGGGCGGCCGGGCACCAGAGATGAGGGCGGCCGAGCGACGGAGACGAGGGTGGTTCGGCACCAAAGACGGGGCGCCAAAGTTGGGAGCGGCGGTGGCAGAGACGATAGAGCGGCGGTGGCGGAGACGACAGAGCGGCGGCGAGCACCAGAGACGAGGGCGGCCGGGGGGCAGAGATGGGGCGTTCGGTCACCAAAGATGGGGCGCCAAAGTTGGGGCGGTCGGGCACCGAAGACGGCCGCGGTCGGGCGGCAGAGATAGAGCGGCGGTGGCAGAAACAGAGCGGCGGTAGGCGAAGACTTAGCAGACCTAGGGTCCGTCGTGGCTTATATAGGTATATATTAACCGAGGCGGGCAAATAAGAGCGCCCGCCTCGGTTAATATTAACTGAGGCGGGCGCTCTTATTTGCCCGCCTCGGTTAAGAAGTGTCAGTAGCAAGTAGTAGTAGTAAAGTAGTAAAGTACTACTACTACTTCTACTCTTTTTTCTAGTATGTATACATACTACTACTAGTAAAGTACCAGTAGAGTGGTATTAGAGTAAAGTGGTGGTGGTGATATAGAAGTAGTAGTAGAAGAGTAGAAGAATCAGTGTAGTGATCAAATGAAATAACTTCTCCAATAGAGTTCCATTAATTATAATAATAACAACTTCTCATTAATTCAGTCATTACCTGCATTATTACATATATGTGTGACATACATTTCATTTCGTTGTAGGCGCTTTCACGGTAAATTTCTCTCTATCTTTGCGAGCCCATGGCATCATATTTGTCTTGTTGAAACGGGACTCAATGGCCTTGATCTTACGTGGATGATCTGTAAAGAGCCCGAGCTCTGCATAGTTGTTGTATTCTTCGGGACTCTGGACCCCGTCGGCTCCCACGATCCTCTGCTTTCCTGACACAACCACATGTCGTCTCTTGCTGTCATTGGGCATCATATAGTAGGCTACTTGCGCAACGCAACTAGCTAATACCCACTGGTCATCTTTGTAGCCGACGCTATGGAGCTCAATGGTTGTTAGCCCATAATCATCCACGTTAACTCCTTTCGGCCTGACCCACTGGCAACGGAACACAGGTATTTGTAGGTCACTGCCATAGTTAAGTTCTCATATCTCTTCAACCTGCCCATAGTATGTCCTGCTTAGCCCCGTCGACTCATCGATGCCCTCATATCGAACACCACTATTTTGGGACACACCCTTCTTGTCCTTCTCTTTTGTGTTAAACCTATATCCATTGATGTCATATCCTTGCCATGTGGTAATTTGGGTGAATGGGTTGGATGCAAGCCTCGCAATGGTCTCGTCATCATCATCAGATCCTCTGTGCGGTATGTCAGGATGTTGCTTCAGCCATGTCGTGAAGTTGTTCTTGTGTTGTTTCTGGACCCATACCTCCGTGCAAGATCCATCATGAGCGGCGTGGATCACTTTCAGGTGCTTTTCAACGTAGGGATCCATGACCACTAATTGATGAAGCACGCTGTGATGAGCTTGTTGCACTGTTTCGTTCTCAATATCTGTGTGTACTTTCTTCCCTGTGCACCCAATTCCTGAGGTTCTACCTTCATGCCGATGGACGGGCAACCCAATCGCTCTTCCATCTTGAATGTATTTCGTGTAGCAGTTCACGGCCTCTTCGGTTGTGTATGCCTCGATCATAGAGCCCTCTGGGTGAGCACGGTTAAGGACGTATCTGTTGAGGGTCGATATGAACCGCTCGTACGTCCACATTTGGTGCAGGTACACGAGCCTAAGTTGTTCTATCTGATCAACCATGTGCATCATCAGGTGTGGCATAATATCGAAGAAAGATGGTGGAAAGCACATCTCTAGTTGGCAAAGAGTCTCCGCGATGAACTGTTTTAGTACTGGCAGCTCAGCTACATCAATGACCTTCTGGGTGATGCGGTTAAAGAAGTATGACATTCGTGTGATCACCATCTTTATGTACTCTAGACCGATAGCCCTAATCACAATTGGAAGGAACACCGTTAGCATGATGTGGCAGTCGTGTGAGTTGTAGTTGGTCATTGTGAGGTCTTTCATCGAGACCAGACTCTTGATGTTGGAAGAGAAACCAGTCGGCACCTTGACACCCTTAAGCCAATTGCACACTGCCCTCTTCTCATCTTTCGTTAGGTTGTAGGCTGCTCCGGGTATTTCAACTTTACCGTTTAGGGGTGGTTCTGACCGGATGCCTTGGTTAACAAGATCCATCCGTGACTTGAGACCATCTTTTGTCTTTCCCTTGATGTCTAGCAGCACGTCGATTGTGCTTTCAAAAACATTCTTCTCTAGGTGCATGCAATCGATGGCATGGGGTGTTTGCAGCTCCATCTAGTATGATAGGTACTTGAAGAAACATGACTTCTTCTTGAATGGGACGACGACAAGCGGATCCTCCAACTTATCTTGCTTCCTCTTCCTTTTTCTGGCCCCCTCTGGATCCTCTTTTTTCTTCTTCCCGAACTCAACCTCCATCTCCTTCACCATGTCCCACACCTTTTTCACCATACCTTGTCTGCGATGGTTCGTCACATTGGTCCTCGTCCTTGTTGTCAAAGTACTTATTCATCACAGCTTGCCAGTACCTGTGACTTCTGACAAGGAATCGTCTGTGCCGCATGTACACCATCTTGCAGGATCCTTTGAGGTAGACATAGCAGGTACCATCGATGCAAACTGCACAACCGTGCGATCCTTTTATCTGCCCCGAAAGTGAAAAGAGCCCTGGGTAATCGGTGATGCTCACAAAAATGATGGCTTTTAGAGTAAACTCCTTTCTTAGCGATGCGTCCATCATCTTAACCCCTTCATCTCATAGTTTCTTCATATCCTCCATGAGCGGATCCAGGAACACATCTATATCATTCCCAGGCTGCTTTGGGCCTGAAATAATCATGGTCAATAGAAGATACCTGCGTTTCTGACACAGCCATGGAGGTAGGTTATAGATGGTAAGAATTACTGGCCAAGTGCTATGTGAGCTGCTTAGGTCCCCGAACGGATTCATTCTGTCAGTACTCAGTGCGAACCTCACGTTTTGCGCCTCTTTGCCAAACTCTGGGAATGTCATGTTGAAATGCTTCCACTGCTGGGCATCAGAAGGGTGTCGTAGTTTGCCATCGTCCTTGGTGCGATCACCAGAAGCATGCCACGACATCAGCTAGGCATCCTCAGGGTTCCCGAAAATACAACGCAAGCGATCGATCACGGGCAGGTACCACATCGATAGGGCAGGACTTTTCCTCTGCGTGTAACCAGCTTCTTCTTCATCATTTGCATCTATGCGACAGCCGGCATTCTTGTTGTTTTCCTTCTTCTTTGGCCCACCCAAGACTACTTCATCATTCGCATCTGCGCGACAGCCGGCATTCTTCTTGTATCGACTCGCGCCACAGTACGGACGACTCACCAAGCTCTCATACTGGCCACGGTACAAGATGCAGTGGTTAGGGCAGGCGTCAAACTTTCTAAGATTCATTGACACTGGCCGGATAAGCTTCTTCGCTCAATACGTATTAGTGGGCACCTTGTTAAGCGTTGGGTATGTGGTACTAAGGATACTTAAGAGCTCATTGAAGCTAGTGTCTGACTAGCCATGCCAAGCCTTCAACATGAGCATCTGGAGGTTAAAATACGACGCCGTCCACTGCTTCAGACAGTTCTCATATAGCGGATCAATTGCCGCCTACTTCATCTCTCTAAAATTCTCAAGCCACCTAGGGCTCCAAACAGAATGTCGTCCTCATCGAGGTTGTTAGCAATTTTCTCAAAAAGCTCAACATCCTCAGGTTCCACACGAACCCTCTCACCATCATCTGCATCATCCCCGCCATCGACCATGTCTTGCAATAAATCGTCCATGGTGAGGTAATCACGAACATTATCACCGGTAGCTGGCGGTTCTTGGTCTCCTCCATCGTGGTTTGCATTCGCCATCATCGTCATTGACGAGCTCTCTCCGGATACAGTGATACTAACATCTGTTTCGCCGTGAAACCTCCAGACTGTGTAATCTAGAACAAAACCATACCTGATCAAATGAGACTGCACAACAGTGTCTTCATGCAACAGAAGGTTCTTGCATTTTGAACATGGACAGATGATGCGTCGTCCTTGTGGATTCACACTTTGACTATGTTTCCGAGCAGTGGCAATAAACTTTTTAACATGGCCTATGTATGACAGATCTAATCTTGATGACCGGCACATCCACTCGGACCTCTCCATGTATGCAAGCAAAACCTATAGCAAAATACATACAAAAAGCAGATTAAAGAAAATTAGATCTAGATCTAGATCTAGATCTAGATCTAGAGAGCACACAAATCTAAGAAGACAAGAGCAAAAGAGAGGTTTAGAGTCAAACATATAATCACCTTTGGTCAACAACTTGACACAATTAAACTGTAAAACTTCCCCTACCAAAAAATAGATATTTTTGAGAGTTTGGGACCTCAAAACCCGTCAACAATGGTGGAGAAGTCGTGAGGAAGGGGAAGGTGGGGCGGCGGCGCTGTGCATTTATAGCCACAGAATAACTAAGGCAGGCAAATAACAAATGACTGCCTCGGTTAATACCAATTAACCGAGGCGGGCGCTTTAAAGGAACCGCCTCGGTTAATATATTAACCGAGGCAGGCGCCCTTTGCCCATCTCGGACATGCACAATGTGGTGTCTCGGTAAATCGAACGTGTAGTAGTGCGATGTCCGCAGGAGCTTTCTGGATGCTCTCTGCATAGACATCGGACGCTGGCCATGTAGCATCCGATGTGGCACTATGCGAGCATCCGGTGGTGGCGCGACTAGCCGTTGTGAAGTCTGACAGGTCATCGGACGCTGGACCTGTGCGTCCGATGCAACATTAACAGTGCGTGTTTGAATCTAGCCGTTGGGATCTAGCAGCTGCAGTTGAATGAAAGGGGACGTGTGGCGTTCATCCAGGCATCGGACGCTGGCCGTGCGTCTGATGTAAATTCATCGGAGCGTCCGATGGCCTCGCAAAATCTAAGTGAAAGGGGGCTTCGGCCCTCTCTTTTGTGGGGGCTCTATATAAGGCTTGTGGCCGGCTTGGGCTCATACTATGGGATATTTGGATTGCCTAAACTCTATTGTGAGCCTAGCAAAACATCTCCCATTCCATTTGATTGATTGCTCATCACATTGAGAAAGATTGGGAGAGCCAAGTGCATTGCATGAGTGTGTTCATCTAGAGGCACTTGGTGTTTGTGTTTCGCTGCGGTTTTCTCTTATTACTCTTGGTGTTTGTCGACACCTAGACGGCTTGGAGCAGCGAGGATCGTTGAGCGGAAGTTGGTGATTGTTTCTGGCTCCGATCGGTGACTTGTGAGGGGTTTCTTGTACCTTCCCCATGGGAGATTGCAAAAGGTAACTTTAGTGGATTGCTCGTAGCTTGTGGATCCTCATCTTGTGGTGTGGTTGTGCGGCACCCTATTGAGGGTTTGGCGTGTGATGTCAATTAGCTCGTGAACCTCCAAGTGGGTGAATCGCTACAACGAGGACGTAGCTTGCCGGCAAGCAAGTGAACCTCGGGGATAAATTCATTATGTCATCTTGTCTCCTTGATATTCATTGATACATCTTTCGATCACTTGTAGGGATTGGTATACATCTCTCTATCTCTTGTAATTACTTTGTCTCTTAGTTGCAAAGTGAAATTTTGTATCTATTCATTACTAGACATATTAATTCCTGTGTAGCATAGTATATCCTTTAATTCATATTGATCACATAGTAAGAGTTTAGCAACATAGCCTTTGTGTGACTTTAGAAATCATAGTTAACTAGAATTGTGAATAGGAGGCTTGTCTTTGACTTAGAGCTAGCGAAACCTTTGCTTTGCCATTTAGTTTACTAACAAAGTTGCTTAGTGTTGTTGTAGAATTTTTTATAGGCTATTCACCCCCCCCCCCCCTCTAGCCTTTTAGGACCTTTCAGTGGTCCGGCCGGATCGAAAGCTAGAGCTCTTGGTGAGCACTCCATCGTGGAGAGTGTGACTTGAGGGTCACCACTAGCAAGAGGATCGGCGGCAACCTTGGGCTTGCCTCAACGGGGACTAGCTTGGTGGCAACCAAGTGAACCTCGGGATAAAATCACCGTGTCAACCTTGTTCATCCTGTTGGTTTGCATTCCCTATACACCTATACACAAGCTTGTATTTACTTTCATATATATTATGCTTGTGTAGTTGCTCTTGTAATTAGTTAGCTTGTGTAGCTTGCTAGTTACCTTCTTTGCTTGTGTAGCTTAGAAGTAGCTCTCTTGCGTGACTAATTGGCTTGAGTAGCCTTGTTAGTCACATTGCTTAGTTTGTGTAGCTAAGTAATTTGAGCTCTCTAATTTGGCTTGTGTAGCCTTGTTATTGAGCATTGCTAGTGAGCTTAGGCTTTATGCTTTTACTTAGTAGCATGTGTAGGAGCTCCCCGGTTGATTGAGCACTAGTTGCTTAGGTTTGTGTATCCTTGCAAGCTACAATTGTTTAGTTGAGCTCTAGCTAGCCCAGCACCTTATTTGCCTTGTTTAGGATCTTTTATAAGGTGCTAAAGAGTCTAGGTAGAGGGGTGTAGTCTTGGCTACAACGATAGTTTTAATTCCGCATTTGTTTCGGTTAGCCGACGCGATTAATTTTAAAAAGAACTATTCAAACCCCGCTCTAGTCCGCCATCTCGATCCTTCAAAAGCCAATTTTCAAATTATATTTTGAAGCAGTAAATTAAGTTAAATGAAAAGGTTTTCAACTGCAAAGTTGTTTATCTCATCAAGATGAACAATTTTTGTTTTGGTGATTTCTTATTTGACAAACTGATAATAAATTTATTCACAAATCTTGTATATCTCTCCATAGTTTATGAAATTACGAGAGTGATATATAAGATTTGTGAATAATGTTATCACCACCATATTGGATGTATGAATGGTTAAATAACTAAAATAAACTTTGTAAATTTTGACAAGTTATGAAACTTCGTAGTTGACAATTTTTTGATTTGAAGTCATTTTGTCATGCAAAACTTCGTTAGAATTTAAAAAATTTAAAATTCGAATTTTTCAAAAGATCTCGAATGGAGAAATGACTAAAACGAAAGTTGTAGATCTCGAAAAGTTATGAAACTTTATAGTTGACAACTTTTTAATTTGAAGTAATCTTGTTGTGCAAAACTATATTTGAATATAAAAAATAAAATTTGAATATGTCAAAATACCTCAGATGGAGAAACGGCTAAAATGAACGTTGTAGATCTCAAAAAGTTATGAAAGTTTCTAGTTGACAACTTTTTAATTTGAAATCACCTTATCAATGAAAACTATGTTTGAAATTTCTTAAATTTGAAATTCAAATTTTGTAAACCACCTCGGGTGAGAAACTTCCTAAACAAAAAGTGTAGATCTCGAAAAGTTATGAAACGATGTAGTTGACAACTTTTTTACTTAAGTTTGTTTATGGTCTCAAACAAGCAATTTACTCTCGGTTTAGTATAATATGTGTGGAACAAAATTAGAATCTAGACACAAGTAATAGTGTAGTGCAGTGATAGAGGGGGTACGCGCGAGGGAGAGATTGTGAGATCAAATCTCGTCGACTACGTTAGCTACGAATTTTGCACGAAAAATACCACGACTTGCAACTTTGACTAGCCAGTGGGGCCCTCCTTCGATTAAAAAAATCTATCTTTTCTACGTTTTTCCAGATTTATATTTTGCCGAGTGTTTTTCTTTGTCAAGTGCAATCTTGACATCGACAAAGCCTTTGCCAATTGCCTAACAAAAAGTACTCGATAAAGAGCTCTTTGTAAAAAAAAAATTTACCGTGTGCTCTTTGTCGAATGTGGCACTCGGCAAAGCAGACACTCAACAAAGAGGGAAAATCTGGTAGTGTCATATATGACCCTAATTATGACCAGTTATCATAAATTAAAATAACTCACGTCCAGCAATAATACCTTATCTAAGGCCTTATCTAATTGGGTCGTGAAAAGTTTTTGTGTGTGATATCAGATGTTCCGACACTCATTTAGTCTATTAAAAATAAACTAATAAAAAACAAATTATATATTATGTCTGAAAACCATGAGACGAATTTATTAAAACTCATTAATTTGTCATTAGCACATATTTACTGTAGCACAACATTGTCAAAACATAAACTTGTTAGGCTTAAAAAATCGTCTCGAAAATTAACACACAATCTATATAATTAGTTATTTTTGTAGTCTATGTTTAGTACTTCATGCATACATCTAAACATTTGATGTGATAAGTGAAAAGTTTTTGCAGTGAAAACTAAATACATAAGGCCTAATTCTAAAACATGGACACATTTGGTAAACTATATCATTTTCTAGTTCTAGTCACATGACCGAATTGTACTTGTACCCTTAGGCCTTGTTTGGATGTGCATGTATCTACCTCAAACCATATGGATTGGAGTGGAATCTAGTTCAAATACACTTCAACACATGTGGATTTAGCTAAATACATGTACATCCAAACAAGCCCTTAGGTAGCGTTTGATTGGGTGTCAAGGTGGAGTAGGATGATCCCGTATCTGATTTTTGAAGAGGATGACTCTATTTTCTGTTTGGTCGGAGAGGGGACAGGATTAACTCATTTTTTGTTTGGCAGAAAGGAAGAAGAGTATGGGATAGATAATGGATTTAACACCGTTAGCATGTTTTCTCTTATATTAAAATGAATGCCGACAAATGTCACACATAAAAAAGGAAAAAAAAAATTCTCCAATCTCACGCATGGAAAATCTCACGCATAAAAAAAAGTCCCCTCCCAAGTCCTGCAAGTGTAGCTTCACGCCTGGCACTTGAGGCCGCGCAGGCGCTCGCCGCCGTAGCCCCACGCCCGCATCGTAGCTCGCCGCCGTAGCCTTTGCTCCGTCCTTCATGGCCGCCGCCGCCACCCCCTGCTAGGCTGCTACGTCCACCACGTCCGCGAGCAGCAACGGAAGGTCGCGCGGTGGGAGCTCCCCGAGCTGTCACCTGTGCGGACGCTCGCATGGTTGCGGGCCTGACTCGGACGCGCGCTCGCCGGAGCTTGACCGCGCTTTTGATGGAGCTCGCCCCGAGCTCGTCGGCTGGAGTTCCAACGCGTGCTCATCGGCTGGTATTTCCTCCCAAGCGCCGCCTCACCCTACGTGCGGCCGCGGTGCCTACTCGCGATGCTTTTTCTGCGGAGGGCATGAGGAGGACGAGGATGACTCTGTCTGTCAAAAAAAACAAAAAAAAAAGTGGGACGCGGGGGCTAAGGAATCTGTAGCCAATATTCCAACTGGGATGGTCGTGACTCTAGATGACTCTCAACCAACACGTCAGGAAAAAGGTCCATTCCGTCCTGCCTCTGGATATCCCCATCCAAACGCTAATTTGCAGCACAAAGCATACACTGCCCAGTATTAGAACGAAAGCATTTATACTTCCAGTCACGGTGTATTAGGCACCGTGTATATTTAGAAGCGTAACAAAATTATATATATCTAAATTGTAAACATTATATATATCTATAAAGGCCCGTACAGTTCTTTCCAAATTCTAAATTGTTTTACCTTTTCTAGCTTTAGTGTATAATTAAATATATAGTAAAAGTTATTTATCCTAAAAAATCAGAACAACATTGGAATAGAGGAACTAGGAAGCAAAATTATGGACAAGACCTTGCACCTGATTAGTTTGGCAGTTTACAAACATCTAACTGTTTTTCTTTTCTTCCTTCAAGAACTAACGACACATGTTTTCTGTTTTTGTATAAGAGGATATTAAGAGATGATTGCCTGTCTTACCAAACTACAAGTCAGAAAAATAATTTGCAATGCACTAGGCATGCAGAATATTCATCTTCATATTACTAGCTCGAACAGCCAGCCAATTGTCCATACCAGCATCACAAGAAATTCAACCGAAACTATATGGTAACATGATCCGTACAGAATAAGCGAACAACCCAAACACAGAAACCTATTCTTCCAATGTTCACAAAACATTAACGGTGGTTCAGTAAAAATCCAGGGCTATCAATACAGGTTCTGCTTAAATGAGAGGCTGTAAATCTTTGGTCCTTTGTTGCGATTAAACAAAGGGGTAGCAAGAGACGAAGACCAACTACTGATATAGTTCAAGAGGGACAAGATTCATCCATCATATTCCCCATTGGCAAACTTGTCCTCGGCATAGCAGACAGCAACCACTGGGTTCCCACCAAATTTCCTTCCATGCAATGCTGTCTTTGCTTTGGCAGCACCATCAATATCTGCATATTCCAGGAACACCTGCGGTAGAAGTTTTCATACATCAGAGATAATAATTCAATAGAATGCAATTGTTTTTGCAAAGTTTTGAGAACCGCTCTAGTCATAGTACAACTCAAGAGTTCAAGACTCACCTTCCCAACTCCTGCAACTGGCTGTCCACTGGGATCAGGACGTGGGATGATAACTTTCACCAAATTACCTGATGAAAAAAAATATTTTGGAATAAAATAACAGGTCTAAACTTCAAGTGCTAATAATAAAACTAAAGAAATAAATAAAGCTACAGGATTCAACTATGGGTAAAAGACAAGCAGATGGATGTAGAAAAAGGGCATTGTTCAGTGGGTGATAAGTGGCCTCATTGTAGCAACCAAAACAATAGAATTAGTGATACTCATAAGACGTTTTGGCTTTTCTAGACATATTGCTTTTACTATGTATCTACACATATTGTATATCTAAGTGCATAGCAAAAACTATGTATCTAGAAAAGCCCAAACATATTACAATTTTGAATGAAGGGAGTAATAAGCAGCCGATATGCATACCATATTTGCCTGCTTCTAGCCTCATATCTTCCATAATGTCCTCATACTCTTCATCATCTTTCAATTCATCTGCAGTTACCACCTGGGTGAGGCAAACAACCTTTGTAGGGAGCGACCCCACTTGATACACAAGTTTCTGTTTACAAAGGGTATATCAGGGACAACACTAGAAAAGTCAATGTAAAACCTAAATGGCTAAGAGAATAACCATAGTTGGTCTATACCTGTAATTGCACCTGTTGCTGTGCCTGCAATAGGATACTTTCCTGTTCTGGTCTGGGCTGAGATGTCCCCTGGTTTGCTCTTCTGACAGTAAGGGTTTTGTCACCCATCTTGATACCATTTAGTGCAGCACAAGCAATGTCAGTGACAGTGAGGTCCTGGTAAACACAGAATGCATAGCCTTTTGAGTTACCGGTTTCCCTATCCTTCACAAGATCAAACCCACGAAGAGGACCGAATGATTCAAGCAACTCCCGAACTTGAGCTTCAGTGAAGTAATACGGAAGGCCGCCCACAAAAATACGGTCTGGACCTTCTAGCCCTCCAGTAGATCCTGCTGTTAGGCCAACTGCTGCAAGATTGAGATTGGGGCTTGGCTGGCTTGGGCCCAGGGCAGCTGCAAGGGAAGGGTTGTAGTCTGTTGGCCTTCTAACCTTCACAGGCGCCCCTTCAAACATAATGCCATCCAGGGCCATTGCATTGCTTGCTTCCTCAACAGATCTCATCTCCACAAAAGCAAACTTTTTGTCATGATTTATGTATACATTGAGAACAGCATCACCTGGACCAGCAGTGTTTCCCCCAATAGCAGCCATGACTTGATTAAAGTAAACTGCCACTGTCTGCAGAAAAAAAAAGAGAGAAATTAAACAATCGGTTGCAAATTGGGGACACCAGTGTTGTAAATTAAGTGAGTTCAAGTATATGGACCTGTTCGTTAGCAGATGGAGGAAGGCCACCGACATAAACACGCCGAGCATGACGAGTAGCCTGAAAGGAAATGATGTTGGTACAATTTTTATCGATAACTGCAGAATATTAAGAACTAGAGAACCATACCTGTTGAGTCATTGCTTGTGGCTGGATGACAAGGGGATTGAACTGATTTGATTCAAACAAGCGCACGGTCACAAAACAACAAAGTGTAGTCTAGGCGTAATAAAAATAAAAAAAAAGGAGTGACAGTTTTTATTAAATAGAAGACATTGAAGAAAGGAATTACCTGCCCAGTAACACCAAAAGAGAGCATGTTTGGAAACATGCCACCAATGTTGGGAAGGGAAGAGCCTGGTAACTGACCTGCAAGACATCAATAAATTTCTAGTAGGAAGCATAATCAATTAGCAATTAGTAAGGTATTGCTCCTAAAAGGTTGTATAGATCAAGAACCAGCTATGCAGTAATCATTTCAAAGAATTAACAACATACGTGCAAGGACAGATATAAATATGTAATAATCATGAAGCTAGTAACCTAGTACTAGCTAGTTGAAGATGAACAGAACGATATCAAACCGGCGCACTGATTCTTCCTTGCACATTAAAGCTACAGTAGGCAGCTCATTCCACTGGCAGAAGTGGGGCAAGTGACCCAAGATTGCCTTGTTACCATACATGGTTGCCTTCTTACCATACACATACACAAAACAGACAAACAACAAAGAACAAAAGCAGAAAATTTTGCTCAGTTGTCAGATAAGAAATGGTAAAATGGAAACTTAAACTTATTTGTACCAGAAGACATTATCGCACAAAAAAGAGTATCCCCAGTGGATACTAATGGGGTGCTTCTACGAAGAAACAATCACCTGTGGGCAATCTCTCTTAATGTATACCTTTTCACACAATTGTCTCTTCAAGCATCCTGTAAGTTCCAACTAAAGGTCTACAACAAAGAGTGCCTTTTATATTACTATATACCCTTGCATTTCAACTTAAGTGTGGACCATCTAAGGTGGATCCTACTAGGCATATTTGAACGATTCTGTATTGGTGTTAGGGGTATATGGCAACTCAAACAACATGTACACGAGAAGCTACTGGAGATGCTTTATCAAGAAAATAGAGAGCTTTGTAGTGCCAAACATTATTCAGTGTTAACTGGTATTGAATCAGAAGTTAGTATTGGAGGTGATATGACAGGAACGTAGTAATGACAGTTGACGTGACTACATTATAGCATCATGATGAAAAGGAGTGGCTGGCAAATCTTTAGTACAAGTAAACTAAACAAAACTGCAAAGATGAAAACATAAAGTATTTAACTTAGGAGATGAGAGCATACTTGGTGTTGGAATAACTGGAAATGTTGAACCCATGGCTTGTAGGGGTGGTGCATCGAATCCACTAACTCGCTTGCTGCTTCAATAAAATTAGTATCAGTTACTACTCACTAGTGATAACGTTAGGTATAAAGTGGAAACTGGAAACTGAATACCACATGAGAAAACTAATCACATATATAACAAAGAGATAGATGCTGTCTATTGAATCTTCAATTAGCATATTCAAAACATGGCTCAAATAAGTTTTGAAAAGGATTAAGAATCAATACAAGAAATGACAAGAAAAAACACAATATACATCAAAACAACAAATATGCATAGGTACTCTAGTTACAGTGAACAACTTCAAAGTGATCATAAGTATAAAAGACGAAGGGGGGAGCAGGAATATTTATTTGGGTATCGATCTCACAAAAATGTAAACAATGTATTACTTAGGAACTTCAATGCCGTACCTTCTTGAACGTGACCTCGATCTTCGATCTCTACCCCTTGAACGAGACCGAGAGCGATGCCTACGATGCCCATCTCTGTCACGCTCTCTTCTCCTGTTTTTAGTATTTAAAAAAAACACAAGAAATAAAGTAAAACAGATGCAAGTCTCTCGGTAAAAACTGCCATCCGCAGAACATATAAATGAAAAACCTCTCATGCATCCACAAGAACCAAAGTGGTCATTGTTGCAATGTGCAAACATAAAACTGTTTTGTGTAGCATAATAAGGTGCATGTCAACAGACGCACCTTTCAGAATCACGGGCTCTGTGATCATCAGGACGGTCTCGCTGTTCCCGTCTTTCACGGTGATGCCTACTTTGGCGATCCTTGTCTCTGTCCCGATCCCTGTCCCTATCCTTATCCCTATCTCTGTCTCTATCACGATCCTTGTCTCTCCCTCGATCTCTGTCACGGTCCCTGCGACGATCTCTGTCCTTGTCCTTTTCTCTATCTTTGTCCCTATCCTTGGATTTCGACGAGCCATCATCATGAGGCTGTGTTTCAACCTAGACATAAGAGTATGTAACAATATTAGCTTGCGGCTACCACCACAGCATCCAAGCTAAAAAGAAAAGCAGCTTGACAGTTTGATGGCAAAGTAGAAGTAAAAATCCATGAAGACACTGTCCATATAAATCTATGTTGTGTGATATTGAAATCAAAGAGATCAAGTGGGTAGGTGAATTATTAAAGAAAATTCAGTTCACATCTACAGCAAGGAGACAACAATAAAGTCTCACTTCCTCATCTGATTTCTCATCTGATTTCGAACTCCAAATATCAAAAGTGAAGCTATGTGGCTATGCATTAATAAGTTGGACTCGAAACCAAGTTTCACCTAGAAAACACTAGTGATTTTAGTTTCACCAAGAAAACAATAGTGATTTGCTTTGTAAAAGCAGAGTTTAATCTCGTTTTAAAAAAGAAAGCATTAAAGATGTAATCAGCACAACCCGAGCCTCAAACGCGAACCAACCAAAGCCTCCTGCTTGGAAAGAATAGAACATTGTTAATATGCTACGGATCTGTCAGCAACACTCAGAACCCTACCTCGCCAATAACTATAAGCTCCCCAGCAGACAATCATCACACGTTACAAACCAACAAATCAGGCCACCCATGTCGCCATATACACCCTAAACAAAAACGGGCACAAATTCCCGTATCAGCCCCACCGCGTCCGCACCAATCGAGCCGGCAACCGCGCCGCCGCCGGATTTCCCCCGCCCAAACACGAGACCGCGACATCTGTGACCCGAAACCGAACTACGCTCGAGGCGCCGCCGCCAGCACGGGCAGATCGGGGCGAGCCGAGCCAGGCCGACGCGAAACGAGGGCGGAAGCCTTGACTGCAGGTGGAGAGATCGGGTAACCCCGCAAGCAAAGGAGGACGAGACCCAGGGGACGCTCACCTCGGCGCGGACGACGTCCTCGACGCGGTCCCGGTCCCCGCCCCCGCCGCCGCCGTTGGTGGGGTCGTCGGCCATCTCGTGCGCCGCTGCTCTAGGGTGGAAGGGTTTGGGGGGGCTTGCTCTGGAGCTTCTTCGACCGGGGCCCGGGATCTGCTTGTTTTGTCTTTGTTTTACGAGAGGGTTACCAGGGCATGTCGGCCTCCTTTTGCTCCTACCGGCCCGTGCACTTGATGGGCCTTACGAGGCAGAGGTTTTTCTATAATCGGCCTGCATGAGCCTAGATGGGCCTTCGGAACCACATATACGTGGGCTTTCAGAGTTCCTCAATGATGTACTCCGTACGTAAATTTTGGATTTTGTCCCTATAGCACTTTCGTTGTTATTTGATAAATTTTATCCAAACATGGACTAACTAGGTTTAAAATATTCATCTCGATATTTACAGACTAAAAGTATAATTACCTAGAAAGAAAACGACATCAAATTATGGAACCTGCAGGTTTGGTGCCAGACAGTTCTATAATGTACGACTTTGAAAGAGTCATTATCAAATGAAATTGACTAGAAAATCAACTCCTAAAAGTGTAAAGTATATAATCATTAAAATCATAAAATGGCTATTTAAAGATATGTAAAAGAACAAAGATATAACTAGCCGATCTGACTTAGCTGATGAGAGTATGTGATTCTACGTATACAGCAAAGCCAATATAAAATCAACACATCGACTAACAATTGAAAGTGCATTCACCCCCAATGTGGGTTTTGGCTAATTAATGACAATCAAATTAGGGACTAACCGGTTTCTAAAAGCATGTATGCAGGTGTTAGTCCTAAGAAAGATTTGAAACGTTGAAATCTCGTGAACAAAGCACGTTGGATACATTTGGACATAAAGATGCCTAACTCAAGTGGTAGTTTAAAATTTCATTTTTAAACTTGAGTTGTAGGTAAGCCGGACTATGAAGAGGGTCACAATGTAGGTTGGCTAGATGTGGAGAAAAGTGTTCAAATCGACTAACTATAGTTCGCTTGAGAGACACCGCACAATCACGAACACATAGAGGGTATTTTTATGTGGTCGGTAGTACCGACCATGGGTGGTCGGTAGTACCGACCACGGCTTCTCCGCGTAGTGCTCAAACACCCTCTCTGTTTTGGTTCGAAAATGACCTAGCGGTAGTACCGCTATTATGTCGGTACTACCGCCCTCGGTGGTACCGACCCAGGTCGGTAGTAAGCTTGGTTTCACAGACCTCTCTGTTCGCGCTCGAAAAGACCTGGCGGTGGTACCGCCATTATGTCGGTACTACCGCCCCCGGTGGTACCGACCCTGGTCGGTAGCAAGTAAAGTTTTTACAGAGGTCTCTGGATGGATCGTTTTTGGCCTGGCGGTAGTACCGCCATTATGTCGGTACTACCGCCCTCGGTGGTACCGAGCCCTGGCCGGTAGTAACCAAGTTTGCTGAGCTCTCTGGACTGACGCGCTTTTGACTTGGTGGTGGTACCGCCATTATGTCGGTACTACCGACCCTCGGTGGTACCGACCCTGGTCGGTAGTTTCCGAGGGACCAAGACCCTAACTGCGGAGCTCTCTGTCTGAGGCCGATTTGGCCTGGCGGTAGTACCGCCATAAGGCCGGTACTACCGCCCGCGGTGGTACCGACCTGAGGTCGGTAGTTGACCTTTTTAGTCAAATCTGGATCTATGTGACCGTTGTGAACTGGTCGGTACTACCGACCATGGGTGGTCAGTACTACCGACCAGCCTCGGGACTGAGGGAGTATAAATGTTTCCTCTCTTCATTTTTCACGGTCACCCACTCATTCCACTCACTTATTGCTGACCTAACTTGAGACAAACTCTCTCCAAGCATTGACTCCTCCCCTCTCTCTCCCCCTTTGCTCCTAGATCCATTCTCTTGCAAGTTTTGAGCTAGGGAAGTGAGATTAGAGAGTGGGAAGCTTCGATCTACGACTTGAGCACTTGGTTTCCATCTAGCCGGCTTGATTTGTGTCTTTTACTCTTGAGCTCTTTGAGCTCTAGCCGGTTAGGTGTTCTTCGTGGTAGCCCGTATTGATTCACTTGTGAGGGCTCCCCGAAGTGTTTGTATTACCCCTGTGATTTCTAGTGGAGAAACTCGAGTAGCCTTTGTGGTTGCTTGAGTGAGGCGAGGAGGTGAAATAGACTCCGACCTTTGTGGTCACCTCAACAATGAGGACGTAGGCACTCCTTAGTGGATTGGCCGAACCTCGGGATAAATCGCGTGTCTCGTGTGCTTGTTGTTATCTCTACTTTCTATATTACACTTGTTGTTGTGTTCTTCGTGTTTTTCCTATCCCTATCTTCTTCTTAGGTTGGGAAGGCTCGATCTACATCAAGGGAAGCAACCAAGGCTCGGTGAGAGTAGATTTGCTATCTATCATACTTAGGGAAGTGGGGTAGATTCTTGTATTACATTCACAGCTTACATACATTGAATTTGTAGTTCCTGTTAGGATCCCGGTTGTGTCGTTTGTTTGTGTTGGTGGTACCAGTGTTTTACACCCGGTAGTACCTACCCAAACAAACCGGCCTCTCCGGTTGTTATCTAACTACATCTTCTAGTTTGTGAAGTTTCAGATTGTTAAAAATCACCTATTCACCCCCCTCTAGGCTGATTTGATCCTTTCAATTGGTATCGGAGCCTAACCCTTGTGTTAGCGCTTCACCGCGTAAGGGAGAATCATGTCGTCCCTAAGTCAAGAACAACTTGATGAGCTTGTGAAGAAGGTTTCAGCTCAGGTAATTGAAGATCAAGCAAAGAAGCATGAAGATGAAATGAAGAAGCTGAAAGATGAGATTGAGAGTTTGAGGCGAGCTTTAGACAGCAAAGCCGAATCATCCGGAAGTGGAGGAAATCCGCCACTGACCAAAGATGACAAGAAGAAGGGAGATGAAGAGAAAGGCAAGAGAGACAACGAGTTCTCTAGAGTGCACTATGACTATAGCCAAATGGGCAAAGTCATTCAACTGCCTAGCGTCAATCTAGGCAAACCACCCGCCTTTGATGGAATCAACTACAATGATTGGGCACACAAGATGAAGCTACACCTTCTTGTCGCAAGAGTTTGGGAGATTGTTGATAGTGGACCAAGTCATGTTGAAGGTCAAGAGTTCACCGACAATGATGTGTTTGAGTTTCAACAAAATGTTCAAGCCGCATCATTGATCCTATCATGCCTTAAGCCTGAAGAAAGCAACAAGGTACATGGAATGGAGAGTGCCAAGAAGATTTGGGACACCCTCAGGATATCGTATGAGGGTGATGCAAGTGTGAGGAAGTGCAACATAGAGCTTCTTCATGGAAAGATTGAGAACTCTGTTATCAAGAAAAGTGAGACCACTCAACAAATGTTTGATAGATTCATGACATTGGTCAATCAGATTAGAGCTCTCGGAGACAAAAAGTGGGATGACTACTCAGCTGGAAGAAAGCTATTGAGAGCATATAGACAGAGGAACAAGACTCTTGCATCAATCATCATGGAGAGACCCAACTATGAGAGCATGGGACCTCATGAGATGCTTGCCAAAATAAAGCATCATGAAGTCTTGGATGATGAAGCTCTAGAAGATCAAGAGGAAAGGCACAAGAAGGTGGTAGCTCTCAAGGCTAATCAAGAAGAAGGAAGCAAGGCCCGAGATGACTCTTCAAGCGAAGGAAGTGATGACTCAGATGATGAGATTGCTCTTTTTGTGAAGAACTTCCGAAGATTTATGAAGAAGAAAATGTATAAGAAGGGCAAAAGTGGATACTTCAAGATGTCAAAGAAGAGGACATGTTATGAGTGTGGTGCGGATGATCATTTCATTGCCGATTGTCCACAAAAGAAGAACAAGAACAAGTATAGCAAGAGTGATGACAAGAAGCAAAGAAGAAGAAGAGGTGGTGAAGCTCATCTTGGTGAGGAATGGTTCTCAGAAGATGATTCAAGTGATGAAGAGAAGAGCAAGAGCAAGGAGAAGGAGAAGGGAGCGGCCAACATTGCCATACACAAGACCTCTTCTCCAACATGGCTACATCGACAACTTCATCATGCTTGTTCGAGAACCTCTCCGACGACGAGGATGACTTCACTCATTCTTGCTTCATGGCTAAGAATGAGAAGGTATCATCTAACTCTCCTACCTGTTCTAGCGATGAACATAGTGATGATGAAATGGATGAATTTGAGCTTAGCATAATCAGAAAATTTGGTAAGAAAGGTGGACCTAAAATCATTAAGTTGCTCACTAAGTTAGAGAGTCGGAATGAGAGTCTTGCTTTGCAAGGGGACTTGATCTCTCAAGAGAGAGAAAAGAACCTTGCATTGGAAGCCTCTCTTGCCGAGGAGAAGTTGAAGGTTGAGAAATTGACCGTGGAATTATCTTTAGCTAATGACTCTAACAAGAAGTTGGCTAAGGAGTGTTCCACAAGCAATGACTCAATTGCTAGCCTAAAGAATGAGGTTAGCTTGGTTCAAGAAAGCCTCACAAGCTTTCAAGATAAATATCAAACTCTTGAACTAAGCTACAACACTCTTTGGAATAGCACTTCTTCAACCTCTTCTAAGGATTCCGACAACTCTAATGCCTCAACTAGTAATGGTTGCAAAAGATGCTATAAAATTGATATAAATGCTTGTGCAACTAACCTTGTTGAGCTAGAGAAGAAAGACAAGGAGATTCATAGGTTGAACATGATCTTGAGGAATGGTTGCAAGTGTAAGGTGCAACAACCAAAAGATATCCTCAAGACCGCAAGACACCCATCCATCAAGGATGGAATTGGGTACAATAGGTATGGTGGTAAGGCCAATGGAAGGAAAATGGTCAATGGGGTACCCTTTGTTAACTTTAACAAAGGGGTTCCTCTCTTTGACCTAATGAACAAGGCCAACAAGATTGCCAATCCCAAGGCTCCACTTGCTAATGGTAAGATCAACAAGGAAAAGCAAGTGGAGGCCCCCAAGCAACAAAAGCCCATATCAAGAAGCTATACATGTGATTACTTGTGTTGTTGGGGGGAGGATGGCAAGATAGTAGTCAAGTATGTTGGTGCCCTCAAGAAGAGGGAAATTATGAGAAATGTTTGGGTGCCAAAAGCTTATGTGACTAACCCCCTAGGACCCAATCTCATTTGGGTACCTAAATCAAGGACATAAACTTGTTTTGTAGGAATATGCCTCCGGTGGGTCAAGTTGGGTGTTGGATAGTGGATGCACCAATCATATGACCGGGGCAAAAGAGATGTTCACCTCCTTCCAACCAAGACATGACTCATACAACAACATTGTGTTTGGTGACAATGGAAAGGGTGAGGTGCTTGGTTTGGGTAAAATTGCTATCTCAACTGACAATTCCATATCTAATGTATTACTTGTGCATTCGTTGAGTTACAACTTGTTATCCGTTTCTCAACTTTGTGAAATAGGTTACGATTGTTTCTTTATGGATAAGGGTGTGACCGTCTCTAGAAGAAGGGATTCCTCTATTGCATTTAAAGGCGTGTTGAAGGGAAAACTTTACTTAGTTGACTTCTCAACTAGTAAGGTAGAACCTACAACATGTCTAATGGCAAAATCTAGCATGGGTTGGCTTTGGCACCGCCGACTAGCTCATGTTGGGATGAGGAACTTGGCCCAACTTCAAAGGGAAGGGCACATCCTTGGACTAACCAATGTTTCTTTTGAGAAAGATAGGATTTGCAGTGCGTGCCAAGCCGGAAAGCAAGTTGGAGCAAAGCATCCAATCAAGAACATCGTGTCGACCACAAGACCATTGGAGCTATTGCATATGGACCTCATCGGACTCGTTGCTTACCAAAGCATCAGTGGTAACAAATACGGTTTCGTTATTGTTGATGACTATTCTCGCTTCACTTGGGTGTTCTTTTTAGGAGATAAAAGTGAAACGCAAGGCATTTTCAAGAAGTTTGCTAGAAGAGCACAAAATGAGTTTGATATCAAGATCAAGAAAGTGAGAAGTGACAACGGGACCGAGTTTAGGAACACCAACATAGAAGAGTATCTTGATGATGAAGGAATCAAGCATGAGTTCTCCGTTCCATATACCCCACAACAAAATGGGGTTGTGGAAAGGAAGAATAGAACTCTTGTTGAAGCCGCAAGATCTATGTTGGATGAGTACAAGACTTCCCATGGCTTTTGGGCGGAGGAGATGAACACGGCGTGTCATGCAATCAACCGCCTCTACCTTCACAAGCTAAGAGGGAAGACGCCATATGAGCTTCTAACCGGTAACAAACCGAAGGTGCACTACTTTAGAGTCTTTGGCTGCAAGTGTTTCATACTTAACAAGAGGGCCAAAAGCTCAAAGTTTGCACCTAAGGTACACGAAGGCTTTCTACTTGGTTATGGTACTAACGAACATGGCTACCGTGTATTCAATAATGCCACTGGCACTATTGAGTTAACAGTAGACGTGACTTTTGATGAATCCGACGGCTCGCAAAAGGAGCAAGTCAATGATGAGCTTGTAGGTAATGACGTGCCTCCATCCGAAGCTATCAAGAGGCTTGCAACCGGTGATGTGAGGCCGGTTGAAATACAAGATGATGAAGATGATCCATCACACACTCCACAAGATTCTCATGTCCATCATGTGCATCGAAATGCGCATGATGAAGCTTCCGCAACTCCGAACGGTGGTAGTGTGGGTGATGTTCAAGTGATACATCAAGTTGATGATCAAACACAAGCTCAACATGAAGTCCGACAAGAAGATGGGGACATCAACACTTATGACGAAGATGATGAAGATGGACCCATCCAAAGGAGATTACTTGTGCCACATCCAAGAGTTCATCATACAGTTCAACGGGATCATCCCGTTGACAACATATTGGGGAGCATACGGCGTGGGGTAACGACACGTTCTCGCTTAGCAAGTTTTTGTGAACATTACTTGTTTGTCTCCTCTTTGGAACCGCTTAGGGTGGAAGAAGCACTTGATGATCCAGACTGGGTGATGGCTATGCAAGAAGAGCTGAACAACTTCACCAGGAATGAAGTCTGGTCCTTGGTGGAAAGGCCCAAGCAAAATGTGATAGGAACCAAATGGGTCTTCCGCAACAAGCAAGACGAGCATGGCGTGGTAACAAGAAACAAAGCACGGTTGGTGGCTCAAGGTTTCACTCAAATCGAAGGTTTGGATTTTGGGGAAACCTATGCACCTGTAGCTAGGCTTGAGTCAATTTGCATATTACTTGCCTTTGCTACTCACCATGATTTCAAGCTATACCAAATGGACGTGAAAAGTGCATTCCTCAATGGCCCCCTCTCCAAATTGGTATATGTTGAGCAACCACCGGGTTTTGAAGATCCAAAGTTTCCCAACCACGTCTACAAGCTCGACAAGGCGCTCTATGGGCTCAAACAAGCCCCTAGAGCTTGGTATGATTGCCTTAAGGACTTCCTACTCAAAAAGGGTTTTGAGATAGTGTCGGTGGTACAAGAAAGGGTACCCCCAATCAACGCAAACACACGAACGCTCCGTTTCCGTCTCGCCCGAGCCCTCCCAGCCAGGCCTCGGGCGAACGCTCTGTTTCCGTCTCGCCCGAGCCCTCCCAGCCAGGCCTCGGGCGAACGCTCTGTTTCCGTCTCGCCCGAGCCCTCCCAGCCAGGCCTCGGGCGAACGCTCTGTTTCCGTCTCGCCCGAGCCCTCCCAGCAAGGCCTCGGGCGAGCACGATCGCTCTCCGTCTCGCCCGAGCCCTCCAGGCCTCGGGCGAGCGCGCCCCCACACCTCGAGCCTTAACGCACGGACCTCGAGCTGCACAGACAGCCGTACCAGCCCATACCACGCATTTAATACCTTCACCTACTCCGGTCATGTCCACTAATGCACAGCATGTACCACAGTAACTCGGTGTAAAGGTCAAGTCTCATTTTCACCACAAGCATGGGCAAAAGGGCACCAGTACAGCACTGTTCGGCCAAGCCAGGCACTGTAACCCCTCGAGGCTGGCTACACGCCCCTCGAGCCCTGCACTGTAACCCCTCGAGGCCGGCTACGCGCCCCTCGAGCCCTACACTGTAACCCCTCGAGGTCGGCTACGTGCCCCTCGAGCCCTGCACTGCAACCCCTCGAGGCCGGCTCCGCGCCCCTCGAGCCCCCGTGGCACTACCTCGAAGCCGGCTTCGCGTCCTTCGAGCCCTAACTACTTTCATGCTGTTGGAAGACAGGTACCCCAAGATCCGGAGGGACCCCGCCGCGTACTGTACATTCCGGGATGGGTGCTGTACGGCTCCCGCCTTATCGCGCCACCACGTCCGCGCCCGGGATGGAAGCCACGACCCAAGGACGCCTCAACAGCGACAATCACATCAGCTCCAGTGGCCCCGACAAGACAGGGTTCCTACCCTTCTCCGTATGGGGCACCATACGCCCCGGCACCTGTAATACCTTTATGTAACCATGGCCTCCCCTTGCTCTATAAAAGGGGACGCTAGGGCCCTCATTCAGGGAGACGGACACAACACACGAGTCCACACACAGGCACGAGTCCGGACTCCGGTCCACGCTCACTGAGCTTGTATTCTCCCCTGTACAAGCACTTAGGTGCAAGTAATACAAGAACATCCCCCCCCCGCTGGACGTAGGGCCTTCTTTGCCCGAACCAGGATAAATCCTTGTGTCCTCTTGCATCACCATCCAGGAAGAGAAGCACGCGATCATATCACTCGTTGGTGTGATACCCCCGGGTACGAAACACCGACAGTTGGCGCGCCAGGTAGGGGACTTCGCGTGTCCGAGCTGATTTCTCATTAATTCCTGGATGGCTTCATCCCCTCTTCCGTTCTCGGCTGGTGCCGTCGTCTGGTTCGGGAGCCTCGAGTTCCTGGCCACAGGCAACGGCAACGAGCTGACTCTGCTCTCCACGGAGGGCCTGGGCGGGGTGCGTGTCACGCCACCCCGCGCGGGGGGCGTGACGCGTCGCCCGCACCACCATACGTCGCCACGTCGCGAGCGGCGCCGTCGTCATCGTCGTCACCAGGCGCAGGCGATGCCCGCGGCAAACGCCTACACCCCCGTAGCCGGTGCAGGGTCCCCAAGGGGAAACCAGCCCGGCGCGCGGCCAGAGACCTCCAGGACGCGCCCACGCCCGCCTAGCGACTTCGCATTCATCGTGCGTACGGACCGGGAACCAGGCCAGAGGCCTCCGAGCCGAGCGCCGTCGACGCCACCCAACCTCCTCCCGCACGGGTCGCACCGCGCTCGGGGCCAGCGTTTCCCGGTCGGCCTCGACAGCTCTGGGGCTGTACACGCCCACCGCCTCGACGAGCGCCATCAGGACCAGACGGTGGCGGACCGGGAGCAGCGTTCGGGCGCGCTGCTGCAGGCCATTGCCAGCCTGGAGATCGTCCACCCCGCGTGCGTCGACCGCGATTTCTTGCGAACCTTCGAGCCACCTCGGCGAGCCACCGTCGGAGAATGGTACCGCGAGCTGCGGTCCCAGCATCGGCCAAGGCGGCGTGCCGTCAACAGCTCTGACTCCGACGAATACGACTACCACGACCCCGACCTCTGGGATCCTACCAGGGAGTGCTTCCAACTCGAGGGAGTCGTATGCGACACCGAGGACGAAGGCGACGACGGCAGGCCGGCGCTCGACCTAGAGGGACCTAGCGACGTGGCCGCGGCAGGCGGATCACGCGTTCAGGGAAGGGACGAACCTCTAGCACCGGCTGTACCGCCTAAGCACGACGATGGCCGGGCAGCGCAGCTCGCGCAAGTGCAAGAGGCAATCACCAAAGCCGAGGAAGAACGGCGACACCTGCTTCAGCTCCGGCAAACCCTGATGCAGGAACCACCCCAGCCCCGAGGAGCCGGAGCTCGAGGCCGGGCTTTAGAGGTCCACCGACGGATCCTCGAGGACGGGGCACCAGCACGCCCTGAAGTATGTTTCCCGCGAGCCAGGCAGAACGTGGTGGCGGCGGCTATGATGCTCCGTGACCTGCCCGCCGTCTCCAACCCCGATGCCAGGCGCATGCTCGGAGAAATGAAAAACCTCCTCGAGACAGCCGCGGTACAGCAAGCCGAGAGCTCGGCGTCACGCCGACGTGGAGCAGCCTCGGGGAGACCGGCGGACACACCCCACGACGCTCGCGAGGCATCCGTCCACCAGCCGGACGCCTCTCGAGCTAGGCCAGTCCGCGAACGGATCGTCGACAACCGGCCACCTCGAGACCCCAACGACGCCCGCAACGACATCAACCGACGGCGCAAGGACAAGGGGGCAAAAGAGCGTGGCTATAGCGCCCATCGAGGGGGGCGCTACGACAGCGACGAGGACCGGCAGGTCCTCGAGCCCCCGGGCCCCCGAGTCTTCAGCCGGGCCATCCGTAGCTCAACCCTCCCCGACCGATTCCGACCGCCGACCAACATCGTGAAGTATGACGGGGAGGTCGAGCCCAAGCTCTGGCTCTCGGACTTCCGCCTTGGCTGCCAACTGGGCGGAGCGAAGAACGACGACCGCGTGATCATACATCAACTCCCACTTTACCTCTCGGACACCGCCCGCCGGTGGCTCGAGGGGCTCCCACCGGATCAGATCCATGACTGGGCCGACCTAGTCAGGGTCTTCGACGGGAATTTCAAGGGAACCTGCGTGCGTCCAGGCAACCCCTGGGACCTGCGGCGTTGCAGGCAGGCGGCGGACGAGCCCCTCCGCGACTTTGCTCGACGGTTCTCGAAGCAGCGTCTCGAGCTCCCCCACGTGCCTGACGAGGACGTCATCTCAGCGTTCCTCGCGGGCACGACATGCCAAGAGCTTGTTCATGAGCTAGGACGCTACCGTTTCGGGACGGTCGAGGACCTGATGGATCGCGTCACCAGCTTTGCTTCGGGCGACGAAGCAGTGGGGGCCTTCTTTGGCCGTTCCACGGACAAAGGCAAGGCGGTGATCGCACCGGAGGGCTCCAGCAAGGGCAACAACGCCAAGAACGACAACAATGACGGCAACAAAAGGAAGAAAAACAAACGCAAGGGCCAGAAGGCGAAGCGTGGCGCCGACGACGACGACGACAAAGAGGTGCTCGCGGGCGCCCTTGAGCCCAAGAAGCCCCGAGGCCCCCCCGATGGGGCTGTTTTTGACCAGATGCTCGAGGATCCCTGTACCTACCACAGGGGCCCCGTAAACCACAAGTTGAAAGACTGCCGACTGTTGAAGGGCTACTACTCCAAGCTCGGCGATAAGAGGGATGACGAGCCCAAGGGAAAGGATACCGATTGACGCGGCGGCAGGAACGCAGATGGCGACTTCCCCCCAGTGCGCGACTGCTACATGATCTACGGGGGGCCGACCGTCGGGCTCTCAGCTCGAGAAAGAAAGAAGGAACGCCGGGAAATCTTTTCGCTTAGCCACGACGCCCCCCGGTACCTTGACTGGTCCGATGCGTCAATCACGTTCGACCGTGACGACCATCCGGACCGTGTCATAAACCCGGGGGCTTACCCCCTCGTCGTCGACCCCGTCATAGTCGACGTTCGGTTCTCCAAGGTATTGATGGATGGGGGCTCGAGCCTCAACATCATATACCTCGAGACCCTCGACCTCCTGGGGATTTCAGAGGGACAGCTCCGACCCAGTGTCGGGGGGTTCCACGGAGTAGTACCCGGAAAGAAGGCCCACCCCCTCGGGCGCATCGACCTGCCGGTTTGCTTCAGCACGCCGGCAAACTTCCGTCAGGAAACGCTCACCTTCGAGGTGGTCGGCTTCCAAGGGACCTACCACGCCATCATCGGCCGGCCAGGCTACGCCAAGTTCATGGCAATTCCTAACTACACGTACTTAAAGCTCAAGATGCCGGGACCAAAAGGGGTCACCACCTTTGACACCTCCTACGAGCACGCATACCACTGCGACGTGGAGTGCGTCGAGCGGGGGGAGGCCAACGTCCACCTCGACTCGCTCGAGGCCTTGGCAGCTCTGGCCACCGAGGGGGCCCCAGAAGCAAAGCGTCACGCCGGCACCTTCGAGCCAGCTGAGCACACCAAGCAAATACCCGTCGACCCAACCTCGGCCAATGGCAAGACGCTGACCATCAGTACCAGCCTCGAGCCCAAATAGGAAGCAGTGCTCGTCGACTTTCTCCGCGCGAACATCAACATGTTTGCGTGGAACCCCTCGGACATGCCGGGCATACCGAGGGAAGTCGCCGAGCACGCCTTGGAGATCCAGGCCGGGTCCAGACCAGTGAAGCAACGTCTGCGCCGTTTCGACGAGGAAAAGCGCAGGATCATCGGCGAGGAGGTGCACAAGCTTTTGGCGGCCGGATTCATCAAGGAGGTATTTTACCCAGAGTGGCTAGCTAACCCTGTACTAGTTAGGAAAAAGAATGGAAAAATGCGGATGTGTGTAGATTACACTGGTCTGAATAAAGCATGTCCAAAAGTTCCATTTCCTTTACCTAGAATTGACCAGATCGTCGATTCCACTGCTGGGTGCGAAGTGCTTTCGTTCCTTGATGCGTATTCCGGCTACCACCAAATTAGGATGAGAAAATCCGATGAGCTCGCAACCTCTTTTATCACGCCATTCGGTATGTATTGCTACGTTACGATGCCCTTCGGCCTGCGAAACGTCGGGGCAACGTACCAGCGATGTATGCAGCACATCTTTGGCGAGCACATAGGCAAAACCGTCGAGGCCTACGTCGATGACATCGTGGTTAAAACTAAAAAAGTCGGGAACCTCATCAGCGACCTCGAGACCACGTTCGAGTGCCTCCGGGCCAAGAATGTGAAGCTCAACCCCGAGAAGTGTGTCTTTGGTGTGCCTCGAGGCATGCTACTTGGCTACATCGTCTCACAACGGGGGATCGAGGCAAACCCTGAAAAAATCTCAGCAGTCACGAGGATGGGCCCGATTCGTGACCTCAAGGGTGTGCAGAAAGTAACAGGCTGCCTAGCCGCTCTCAGCAGATTCATCTCGAGGCTGGGGGAAAAAGCACTACCCCTCTACCGCCTGCTAAAAAAGACAGAACACTTTGCGTGGACCACCGAAGCCGAGGAGGCCTTAACCAAGCTGAAGGGGTTGCTGACTTCTGCACCAATTCTCGTGCCCCCGCGACCAGCCGAAGGTGACGATTCCCCCGAGCCCCTCCTCCTCTATGTGGCCGCAACCACTCAGGTTGTTAGCACGGTCATAGCCGTTGAGAGGCACGAGGAGGGTCATACATTGCCGGTCCAGCGACCGGTGCACTTCACCAGTGAGGTACTCTCCGAGGCCAAGGTCCGGTACCCGCACATCCAAAAGCTGCTCTACGGCATCATCGTCACAAGGCGCAAGCTCCAGCACTACTTCCTCGCTCATCCCGTGACGGTGGTGTCGTCCTTCCCCCTCGGAGAGATCGTCAACAATCGGGAGGCCACGGGGCGCATCGCCAAGTGGTCCGCCGAACTAATGGGGGAGACCATCACCTATGCCCCGCGAAGGGCCATCAAGTCACAAGCGTTGGCGGACTTCGTTGCTGAATGGACCGACACTCAGCTCCCGATGGCGCAGATTCAAGCCGAGCTCTGGACCATGTACTTCGACGGATCCCTCACGAAGACAGGGGCAGGCGCAGGCCTGCTCTTGTAACACCCTGATTTAATTTCTCCCCAATTTAATTAAAGAAATTAGAAATTAAATAGGTTGGCTAGTTTATTAGAGGAGGAAAATAAAATTTATATATCATTTTCATGTTGCATTCATGCCATTGCATATTTTTATTGGGTGAAAAAGAATTTATTAAACCCGTATAGCGCGAATCGGATTTATTCTATTTAGGAAACAAATAAAAGGTTTATAAAATTTTATCAAATCAAACTCAAAGTTTTATTTCCAAAACCTAGGAAAACTAATTTGAAAAGTTTGCAAACTGTTTTGGTTTGAAACTGATTTGAATTTGAAGTTCAAATGATTTTTGCAAAATTTGTAAAAGAAAAAGGAAAGAAAGAAAAGCAATTTGGGCTTCTTCCCTCTCCTTCTCCCTTGGACCCAACCGGTCGGCCCGCCAACCCCCCTCTCAAGCGCTCCCCGCCTCCTCCCTCTTGGGCCACGCTGCAGGCCGCCTCCTCTCCCACCTCGCATCGGCCCAGAGCCGCGCGGCCCACTCCCACTTCCCCCTAGCCCCTGCACACGGCCCAGCTCGGCCGCGTCGCGCGCGCCTCTCCTCCCCGCTCCCCACGCTGGCCCTTCCTCTCTCTCTCACCGCACCAGACCTCCCCGCCCTTCACGCTCGTCCTCTGCCGCTCGGATCGATCCGAAAGCCAGCCGCCACCCCCCCATATTTTCTCTTGGCCTACAAGAACCCTGGCCACACTGCACCGCCTCCTTCCCCACGCCTCTCCGTGAGATCCCATCCGATCCAGAGCACTACCGAGACCCATCGCCACCATCACCATTGCTGGGCTCGGTTCGAGCTCACCACCGCGCAGGGAAGTCACCACCGGCCTCTCTCCACACACCATCATCATCGCAAAGCCACGCCGCACCCAGGAGACTCTTCTCGGGGCGAAACCGAGCCAGAGCACACCTCCCTCGACCACGCCGGAGCAACCAGACGCCGCCGCCGCGACCCTACGCCGTTCGCCGACTCTGGACCGCGATCGGCAACAGGGAGCACGTCTACGGATCCGTTGTAAGGTCCCCGTCCGATCCCGCCTCTCCCCTAGGTCTCTACTAGCCTCTAGGGCCGTTTCGAGTACTCCGGCGAGTCCTTTTCATGGCGCCACCGCGTAGAGCCCGGGCGCCGCTGTGCCCTTCCCCGCCGGCGGTAACCCCTGGCTCCCTTTTCGTTCCCAGCCGTCCGATCTTGATTCCGTGGCCGAGATTAGATCCGACCCCGAAGGGGTATGGACCGGGCGCATGGGACCGTGGACTCAGTCCACACCATGCACCCCCCACGTCCACAGGCCGCGTGGTGCACCGCACCAGTCACACGGTGCCACGTGGCGCCAGCTCAGCAGCCAACACGTCCGCGCCGACCGGCCGTGGCACCTTGCAGAAAGGCCCCTCGGTTTTCCCAGAATCAACCCGCACTCCATCTGTATAGTAATCTGAGTCTGCCGAAATCTCTCGATCTAGCCCTCGGTGTTTTGCCGAATTGAGGCGCGGTCCACCCATAGCCGACCGCCCCGATCTAATCCTAGCCGACCATCGCCAGAGCGACGGCCGAGAGCCGCCGGTACCCCTTCGCCGATGCACTTTTGCTAAAGAGACCCTGTCCTTTTCAATAATAAACCCGCACTCCCACCTGTACTGTGCGCCGAGTCTATACTTTCTTTTGATCTAGCCCCTGAAGACCTGGATAAATGAGGCCCGGTCCAGTTAGCATTTAAAATCAGTTTTGATTTATTTTAAATACGAAAATGAGTTCAATCTAATTACAGTTTTGCCATCCATATTCAAATGCTTATAACTTTTGCGTTTTAACTCCGATTCGACCCGTTCAACTTGCGTTAGATTCATAATTTCGTTCTCTACGCAGTAGATCTATTAGTTTACTGTTTTGGTACTGTTTGTTGTACTGTTATTTATTTCAATGTATTGTGCCATGTATGTTGCTTGGGCCAGAGAGTGCGGAGTACGAGGACGCTCCAGACCATCCTTGCGACCCAGTTGATTCGACCCAGTCCGAAGGCAAGTGTTCTTGAACATCTTGCACCTGCTTTATTTTACTTTTGGTATTAGAGTAGTTTAGATCTAGTAGATGCATGCAATGTCAAATTTGAATCCTATATTATGGTTTACTAGATCTTGCTCTATTTTTCCTTGTCGCCTGTTTTGGGATGTTCGGGTAGGTGTCTTGCTTAGCCCTGCAGTCATGGTTGGGATGGGAGTTAAAATGTTTATAATCTTGATTAATGATTTATGAAACAAATGTGGACATGGTAATTTTGTAGTAACATGGTTATTAGGTAAATCCGGCAGGATGGACCCGTATTGGTGGTTTTGTGCCGTGGGACTCGGCAGCTGCTTTGGTTTTTGGTTCGGGGCTCGTGCTAGACATATCCTGCCTGGATCCCTAGGACCCGGTTCTCGAAGCCTGTAACCTGGCTTAACAGCGCAACCATGAGATCTGGATGGGCTGGACCTGGCTAATTAATTAGTTTCCTCTAAGTTATGCTACACGGGGTTTGTTTAGTGGCTCAAGAGGGGTCCCTTGGGGTCGTTGACTTATGGACAGGGGAGAAACCTTAGAGTACGTGTAACACAGGCTTGGAGGGGCTTTGTAAAGGCCTTGCGGTGCAACCTGCTAAGCACCTTGGCAGTGTTTAGCGTGACGGGATCTGCACGACTCATGGGTAACGATGTGCAACCTCTGCAGAGTGTAAAACTGATATATCAGCCGTGCTCACGGTCACGAGCGGCTTGGACTTCTTCGAGATTAGTTGGTTACTGGTTGGTTTTGGGTTCGGGTCATCTGATGGACTTCAGGTGCGGTTGCCTGATGGACTTCAGGTGTGGATACTTGGTGTGACTCCAGGTGTTGGTTGCTCGGTGTGACTCCGAGTGTGGTTTGCTCGGTGCGACTCCGAGTGTGGTTACTTTTCTACAGAGTCAGTGGTTATAACCTAGTAAATAGGTGCATAGGACTAATAGGAATAATAGGATGTGTTGCTTTAGGCGCTTGAGTCAAGCAGAGTTAGCCTACCTTTGTTATAAGCCTCATAAGCATATATTTCCTACACTTGCGGAGTACATTTCGATGTACTCACCCTTCCTCTTTGTCCCCCTGCTACCCCACCCAGACGCTGGAGACTACACGTACGAGGAGCAGGAGTATCCAGACGACGGAGGCTACGACCCTGACGACCTGTACTAGGATGGTGCTACCCCCGGTCGACCTTCCTGTGGAGATGGAGTCCAGATCTTCCGCATCTTCATCAGAGTTTATTTTAGAGTCAGTTTCATGAGAGTCTGTACTTTTTCTTTCAGACCCGAGGGTCATTTTTGTTATAAAGTCCGATATTATTAATAAAGCATTGTTTTGATATTTACCATGATGTGGATATATGTATGAAAATTGATCCTGGCATACATATATTGTGCTCCAATTTTGTTCTTAAAATTGGGGTGTCACAGAGTGGTATCAAAGCCGTGTTGACCGTAGGACGCTACCCTAGTCAGTCGTCGAATTTACAAAACTATTTTTATAAAGTCTGACCCCTTTTCCCACTTCTGTAGCCTGTCTCTGCTGAAAATTCAAATTTTGTTTAAAAGTAGGTCCTCCAAACTCGTAAGAAGCCCTCCATAATTATGTGATCTCGTAGGTCGTTGAATGACATGTACTTGTGCATATGTAATGTTTTGGTTCTTTGTAATGATTGTTGGTGTGTTGCGACCATCAGGTTGCAGCGACATCATTTGTTAAAATGTTTTACTAATCGAATTAATTAACCAAACCAGGGTTGTTATATATCTATTTATCATATCTCACTCTTACTCCTGGAAAATGCAACAGATGGTTGACACCAGGAGCAGCGCGGGTAACGCCGGTCACGCTGGCGGGAGCGGGGCAGGTGGCAACCAGCCGCCTCATCCTCATCCACCTCCACCTCCGCCTCCGTACGACCCGCTCCAGATGGCCCAGGTACAGAACCAGATGATGCAGAACATGGCCCAGATGATGCAGCACATGCAGCAGATGGGCAGGCTGCTCAGGGTGCTCAGGGTGCAGGAGCTGCACAGCCACCCCGACCGGATGACACTCTCAGGAGCTTCATGACGACGCGGCCCTCCAGTGTTCCACCACGCCATAGAGCCAATGGATGCAGATGATTGGCTCGAGACGATTACAGGCAATTTGCAGCTTGCCCATGTCGGGGACCTTGATAAGGCCCTCTACGCCGCGCACCAGCTTCAGGGCCCGGCGAAGAACTGGTGGACTGCCTACACCGCAGCTCATGGACGCCAACTCGATCACTTGGGGGATTTCCGTAAGGCATTCCGCGGACCAGGACGTCCCTTAGCGAGATCGGTGAGATGGGGGGTGAAGCGCCGGGAGTTTCAGGACCTCCGGCAGGGCGCGATGACAGTGCGTGAGATCTCACGCAGTTCACGCAGCTAGTCACTGTCCCGTTACGCCCAGATGACGTGGACACGGATGATAAGAAGCAGGAGTGTTTCAGGCAAGATCTCTGTCATTCTTAATATTAATAAATTCTTCATACCCCTTGTTCATTCCTTTTGCTGCCTGATAAATAATAAAATTGTTATCTGCTTCAGGCATGGCTTAACCCAGGACTCCGCTATGCCCTAGCTTCAAATGATATTCCTCATTTCAGAAGCTGGTTGACCGTTGCCTTCGCAGTGGAGAGGAACGGAAGGACCTCGATGCAGATCGCAAGAGGAAGATGAATTCCAGGGACAGTCCTCCGGCAGCTCCGCCCGTCCCCGATACACCTCCACCTGCCTCAGCTTCCAGGCAGATCCCCCAGCAGCAGCAGCAGTACCCGGCGCCCCAGTCCGGCAGCCCGCTCCTCAGTACAGGCACCCAGCTCCACAGTACCAGGCTCCACCTCATCAGAAGAGCAGCAGCAGCCGCCTCGCCAGGCTCAGGCACCTCGCCAGGGTCTTCAGCTCCGCAGCAGCCCCGTCCAGCACAGGGGGCAGGTCAGATTGGCCCGTGTTACAAGTGTAACCAGATGGGACACTTCGCCAACAAGTGTCATTGAGGCAGTCAGCTCCAACGCAGTCACGCCGCCAGGCCAGCCCCCAGAGTTACACTCGTGGTCGTGTGAACCACGTGTCAGCGGAGTCTGCTCAGACGGCACCAGATGTGGTGTTTGTGTACGTTCTTGTTGACTCTCACCAGTTACAGTCTTGTTTGATTCTGGACATCTCATTCGTGTTCATATCAGCACCCTGCGCATCTAAATATAATATGAATAGAGTGTTGATGAAAAGCATCTGCTAGTGAATTCTCCTGGAGAGAACTGATATCGAGGCATGTGTGCCCGAATGTGAGATTAACCATAAGGGGGGTAGTCTTTCCACCTCTCTTATTGTTCTGGATCCCAAGGTATCGATGTCATTCTGAATGGATGGCTACGCAAGTACCAGGGAGTCATTGATTGTGCTCAGAGGCTCATCACAGTGAAGCATCCAGATGGCACGGAGATTGTGTATCGAGCACCGACAAAGATGATAGAAGAAGCCAGAGCATATGAGGCTGTCGTGGTACCTGATATCCGAGTTGTCAAGGAGTTCCAGATGTCTTCCAGAAGGTGCCAGGTATGCCACCTGATCGTGAGATTGAGTTCTCTATTGATTTAGTTCCTGCACTGCACCTATATACAGGGACCATATAGAATGGATGCCGAAAAGCTAGCTGAGCTGAAGACGCAGATCCAAGAGCAGTTAGAGAAGGGGCATATTCGTCCTAGTACATCCCCATGGGGAGCCCCTGTGATCTTTGTTCCAAAGAAGGATGGAGGCCTACGGATGTGCGTTGATTACCGCCGCATTGAATGAAGCTACCATCAAGAACAAGTACCCGAATTCCTCGCATTGATGATCTGTTTGATCAGTTGAAGGGGTCATGTGTTCTCGAAGATTGACCTGCAAACAGGCTATAACCAGCGAAGATTCGTGAAGCTGATATCCCGAAGACGGCATTCGTAACTCGATATGGGCTATATGAGTACACAGTGATGTCCTTCGGCTTGACTAATGCCCCAGCTTTCTTCATGTATCTGATGAACAAGGGTCTTATGGAGTTTTAGATCTGTTTCATCGTGGTGTTCCTTGATGATATCCTGATATTCTCGAAGACTGAAGAAGACATGAGAAGCATCTGAGATTAGTGTTGCAGAAGCTCAGAGAGCATCGGTTGTATGCAAAGCTGAGCAAATGCGAGTTCTGGTGAAGAAGGTTGCATATGTGGGGCATATCATCTCAGGGGGGGTGTGTATCAGTGGATCCAGCAAGGTCCAAGATATATTGGACTGGAAGGTACTGAGAGCGTTACTGAGATTCGGAGTTTCCTCGGTATGGCAGGATATTATCGCAGATTCATTGAAGGATTCTCCAAGATCGTGAAGCCGATGACGAGACTGACTGAGAAGGTGCCAAGTTTGTTTGGTCCCTGAATGCCAGACTGGTTTCGAGGAGCTGAAAGCGAGATTGACCTCTGCTCCTATTCTTGTCATGCCAGATGTCCAGAAGAACTTCACTGTGTATTGTGATGCTTCGCGACAGGGTCTGGGATGTGTGCTTATGCAGGAGGAAGGTCGGGTGATTGCTTATGCCTCGAGACAGCTCAGGAAGCATGAGCTGAATTACCCTACACATGATCTAGAGTTGGCAGCTGTTGTTCATGCTCTAAGATCTGGGAGGCACTATCTGATGGGCAAGAAGACAGAGATATACACTGATCATAAGAGCTTGAAGTTATTTTCACCCAGCCAGATCTGAATCTTCGCCAACGGAGATGGCTCGAGTTGATCAAAGACTATGATCTGAGTATCAACTATCATCCAGGCAAGGCGAATGTTGTGCAGATGCCTTGAGCAGGAAGGTTTACTGTAATGTGCTAGAGATCAAGGAGCAGCAGCCCGAGTTGCATGAAGAGTTTGTGAAGCTCAACTTGGGTATTCTCGGCCACACTGATGCAGTAGCCATGGAGGTTGATTCGACACTTGAGCATGATATCGGGCAGGACAGCTCACTGATGAGTATCTTCTGGAGATCAGACAGTCGATCAAGGAGGACAAAGCCCCAGGGTTCACAGAGGATGATCAGGGTGTCTTATGGTTCAGAGGCAGGATCTGTGTTCCAGATGTGAAGGCTATCAAGGAATTGATCTTGAGAGAAGCTCATGATTCAGCCTACTCTCTTCAACCAGGCAGTACCAAGATGTACCAGGATCTGAAGCAGTATTACTGGTGGTATGGGATGAAGAGGGAAGTAGCAGAGTATGTGGCCTTGTGTGACACATGTCAGAGGGTTAAGGCCCAACATCAGAGACCAGCTGGTTTGCTACAGCCTCTGCAGATTCCCGAGTGGAAATGGGAAGAGATCAGCATGGATTTCATCACTGGTTTGCCCAGGACCCAGTCGGGATATGATTCTATCTGGTCATAGTTGATCGTTTGACCAAGGTGGCTCACTTCATTCCTGTCAAGGAAACATATAAGGGAGATAGACTTGCAGAGTTGTACATGTCCCGCATTGTTGCTTGCATGGGGTACCTAAGATCATAGTATCTGACAGGGGTACACAGTTCACATCCAGATTCTGGAAGCGGTTGCATGAGTCTATGGACACTCGCCTCAGTTTCAGTTCGGCTTATCACCCTCAGACTGATGGTCAGACAGAGAGGGTGAATCAGATTCTGGAGGATATGTTGAGAGCCAGTGCGCTTCAGAACAGCCAGAGTTGGGATGTGAGTCTACCATATGCAGAGTTCTCATATAACAACACTATCAGGCCAGTCTGAAGATGTCACCTTTCGAGGCACTGTATGGCAGGAAGTGCAGAACTCCTCTGTTCTGGAATCAGGTTGGAGAAAGGAAAGTCTTTGGCCCCGAGTCTATAGAGGAAGCTGAGGAACAGGTCGCAGATCAGAAGCAACCTGAAGACAGCTCAGTCTAGACAGAAGAGTTATGCAGATGTCAGACGACGGGAGCTGGAATTCCAGATTGGGAACTATGTCTATTTGAAGGTGTCACCTTTCAGAGGTCTTCGGAGGTTTAATGTCAAAGGGAAGTTATCTCCGAGATTCATTGGCCCTTTCAAGGTGATGACAAGAAAGGCGCAGTTGCATATCAGCTGGAGTTGCCTGCACGTCTGGCAGGTATCCATAATGTATTCCATGTATCCCAGCTGAAGAGATGCCTCAGAGTTCCAGAGGAGCAGTTGCCACTTGAGGAGCTTGATCTGCGGGATGATTTGACTTTCTCTGAGCCGATCAAGATTCTGGACACGATGGAACGAGGTACTCGCAACAAGAGGATTAAAATCTGCAAGGTTGCAATGGAAGCATTACTCCGAAGAAGAAGCCACATGGGAGAAAGAAGATGATCTTCGGGCAGATTTTCCTCATCTCTTCGCCGACTCTTCCTAATCTCGAGGACGAGATTCTTCTAAGGGGGTAGGTTTTGTAACACCCTGATTTAATTTCTCCCCAATTTAATTAAAGAAATTAGAAATTAAATAGGTTGGCTAGTTTATTAGAGGAGGAAAATAAAATTTATATATCATTTTCATGTTGCATTCATGCCATTGCATATTTTTATTGGGTGAAAAAGAATTATTAAACCCGTATAGCGCGAATCGGATTTATTCTATTTAGGAAACAAATAAAAGGTTTATAAAATTTTATCAAATCAAACTCAAAGTTTTATTTCCAAAACCTAGGAAAACTAATTTGAAAAGTTTGCAAACTGTTTTGGTTTGAAACTGATTTGAATTTGAAGTTCAAATGATTTTTGCAAAATTTGTAAAAGAAAAAGGAAAGAAAGAAAAGCAATTTGGGCTTCTTCCCTCTCCTTCTCCCTTGGACCCAACCGGTCGGCCCGCCCCAACCCCCCTCTCAGCGCTCCCCGCCTCCTCCCTCTTGGGCCACGCTGCAGCCGCCTCCTCTCCCACCTCGCATCGGCCCAGAGCGCGCGGCCCACTCCCACTTCCCCCTAGCCCCTGCACACGGCCCAGCTCGGCCGCGTCGCGCGCGCCTCTCCTCCCCGCTCCCCACGCTGGCCCTTCCTCTCTCTCTCTCACCGCACCAGACCTCCCCGCCCTTCACGCTCGTCCTCTGCCGCTCGGATCGATCCGAAAGCCAGCCGCCACCCCCCCATATTTTCTCTTGGCCTACAAGAACCCTGGCCACACTGCACCGCCTCCTTCCCCACGCCTCTCCGTGAGATCCCATCCGATCCAGAGCACTACCGAGACCATCGCCACCATCACCATTGCTGGGCTCGGTTCGAGCTCACCACCGCGCAGGGAAGTCACCACCGGCCTCTCTCCACACACCATCATCATCGCAAAGCCACGCCGCACCCAGGAGACTCTTCTCGGGGCGAAACCGAGCCAGAGCACACCTCCCTCGACCACGCCGGAGCAACCAGACGCCGCCGCCGCGACCCCACGCCGTTCGCCGACTCTGGACCGCGATCGGCAACAGGGAGCACGTCTATGGATCCGTTGTAAGGTCCCCGTCCGATCCCGCCTCTCCCCTAGGTCTCTACTAGCCTCTAGGGCCGTTTCGAGTACTCCGGCGAGTCCTTTTCATGGCGCCACCGCGTAGAGCCCGGGCGCCGCTGTGCCCTTCCCCGCCGGCGGTAACCCCTGGCTCCCTTTTCGTTCCCAGCCGTCCGATCTTGATTCCGTGGCCGAGATTAGATCCGACCCCGAAGGGGTATGGACCGGGCGCATGGGACCGTGGACTCAGTCCACACCATGCACCCCCCACGTCCACAGGCCGCGTGGTGCACCGCACCAGTCACACGGTGCCACGTGGCGCCAGCTCAGCAGCCAACACGTCCGCGCCGACCGGCCGTGGCACCTTGCAGAAAGGCCCCTCGGTTTTCCCAGAATCAACCCGCACTCCATCTGTATAGTAATCTGAGTCTGCCGAAATCTCTCGATCTAGCCCTCGGTGTTTTGCCGAATTGAGGCGCGGTCCACCCATAGCCGACCGCCCCGATCTAATCCTAGCCGACCATCGCCAGAGCGACGGCCGAGAGCCGCCGGTAGGTACCCTTCGCCGATGCACTTTTGCTAAAGAGACCCTGTCCTTTTCAATAAAAACCCGCACTCCCACCTGTACTGTGCGCCGAGTCTATACTTTCTTTTGATCTAGCCCCTGAAGACCTGGATAAATGAGGCCCGGTCCAGTTAGCATTTAAAATCAGTTTTGATTTATTTTAAATACGAAAATGAGTTCAATCTAATTACAGTTTTGCCATCCATATTCAAATGCTTATAACTTTTGCGTTTTAACTCCGATTCGACCCGTTCAACTTGCGTTAGATCATAATTCGTTCTCTACGCAGTAGATCTATTAGTTTACTGTTTTGGTACTGTTTGTTGTACTGTTATTTATTTCAATGTATTGTGCCATGTATGTTGCTTGGGCCAGAGAGTGCGGAGTACGAGGACGCTCCAGACCATCCTTGCGACCCAGTTGATTCGACCCAGTCCGAAGGCAAGTGTTCTTGAACATCTTGCACCTGCTTTATTTTACTTTTGGTATTAGAGTAGTTTAGATCTAGTAGATGCATGCAATGTCAAATTGAATCCTATATTATGGTTTACTAGATCTTGCTATATTTTTCCTTGTCGCCTGTTTTGGATGTTCGGGTAGGTGTCTTGCTTAGCCCTGCAGTCATGGTTGGGATGGGAGTTAAAATGTTTATAATCTTGATTAATGATTTATGAAACAAATGTGGACATGGTAATTTTGTAGTAACATGGTTATTAGGTAAATCCGGCAGGATGGACCCGTATTGGTGGTTTTGTGCCGTGGGACTCGGCAGCTGCTTTGGTTTTTGGTTCGGGGCTCGTGCTAGACATATCCTGCCTGGATCCCTAGGACCGGTTCTCGAAGCCTGTAACCTGGCTTAACAGCGCAACCATGAGATCTGGATGGGCTGGACCTGGCTAATTAATTAGTTTCCTCTAAGTTATGCTACACGGGGTTTGTTTAGTGGCTCAAGAGGGGTCCCTTGGGGTCGTTGACTTATGGACAGGGGAGAGAAACCTTAGAGTACGTGTAACACAGGCTTGGAGGGGCTTTGTAAAGGCCTTGCGGTGCAACCTGCTAAGCCCTTGGCAGTGTTTAGCGTGACGGGATCTGCACGACTGGGTAACGATGTGCAACCTCTGCAGAGTGTAAAACTGATATATCAGCCGTGCTCACGGTCACGAGCGGCTTGGACTTCTTCGAGATTAGTTGGTTACTGGTTGGTTTTGGGTTCGGGTCATCTGATGGACTTCAGGTGCGGTTGCTGATGGACTTCAGGTGTGGATACTTGGTGTGACTCCAGGTGTTGGTTGCTCGGTGTGACTCCGAGTGTGGTTGCTCAGTGCGACTCCGAGTGTGGTTACTTTTCTACAGAGTCAGTGGTTATAACCTAGTAAATAGGTGCATAGGACTAATAGGAATAATAGGATGTGTTGCTTTAGGCGCTTGAGTCAAGCAGAGTTAGCCTACCTTTGTTATAAGCCTCATAAGCATATATTTCCTACACTTGCGGAGTACATTTCGATGTACTCCACCTTCCTCTTTGTCCCCTGCTACCCCACCCAGACGCTGGAGACTACACGTACGAGGAGCAGGAGTATCCAGACGACGGAGGCTACGACCTGACGACCTGTACTAGGATGGCGCTACCCCGGTCGACCTTCCTGTGGAGATGGAGTCCAGATCTTCCGCATCTTCATCAGAGTTTATTTAGAGTCAGTTTCATGAGAGTCTGTACTTTTTCTTTCAGACCCGAGGGTCATTTTGTTATAAAGTCCGATATTATTAATAAAGCATTGTTTTGATATTTACCATGATGTGGATATATGTATGAAAATTGATCCTGGCATACATATATTGTGCTCCAAATTTGTTCTTAAAATTGGGGTGTCACAGCTCTTCATCTCACCCCCTCGGTGTACACATGCGTTACCTGCTACACTTGCACTTCCCCGCCTCCAACAACGTCGCCGAGTACGAGGCCCTCGTCAATGGGCTGCGCATCGCCCTCGAGCTCGGGGTCGACGCCTCGACGCCCGAGGAGACTCGCAGCTCGTCGTCAACCAGGTTATGAAGGCTTCAAGCTGCATCGATCCCAAGATGGAGGCATACTGCGGGGAGGTGCGCAAGCTGGAAGACAAGTTCTACGGCCTCGAGCTCAACCACGTAGCTCGGAAGTACAACGAGGCCGCAGACGAGCTGGCAAAGTTGGCGTCCACGCGCGGCACGGTACCGGCCAGACGTCTTCTCGAGGGACGTCTTCGAGCCATCCGTCGAAGTCGACCCGGGGGCTGGCCCCTCGACGCCACCCCTCGAGCAAGACACGGGGGCTCGACTCTCAACGCCACCCCTCGAGAAGGACCCCTCGACGTCCGCAGAGGCGATGCAGGTCGACGCCCACGTCTCTTCGTCATCACGGCCCCTCGACTGGCGGACGCCCTACCTCGACTTCCTGACGCGAGGCGAGCTACCAGAAGACAAGACGGAGGCCCGACGCATCGCTCGGAGGGCCAAGACCTACGTCATTCTACGGACGAACGGGAGCTATACCGACGAAGTCCGACTGGGATCCTTCAACGCTGCATCCCACTCGAAGGGCGCAAGCTCCTCGACGATATGCACTCGGGGGCTTGCGGCCACCACGCAGCGCCGAGGGCCCTGGTTGGCAACCTTCCGTCAAGGCTTCTATTGGCCGACCGCCATTGGGGACGCCAAGCGTTTGGTCCAAGCGTGCCACGGGTGTCAATTCTACGCCAAGCAAACGCACCAGCCCGCGCACGCCCTGCAGATGATCCCAATCACTTGGCCATTTGCCGTTTGGGGGCTCGACCTTGTGGGTCCCTCAAAAGGACAAGTGGAGGGTAACACACATGCTCGTGGCCATCGACAAGTTCACCAAGTGGATCGAGGCTAAGCCGATAGGAGACCCCACCTCGAGAGGGCTGTCGAGTTCATCGCCAACATCATGTACCGGTTCGGGGTGCCTAATGTCATCATCACCGACAATGGCACCCAATCACGGGCAAAAAATTCACCAACTTCTGCGATGAAACAACATTAGCTAACCTGGGCCTCAGTCGCATACCCCCAATGCAACGGGAGGTCGAGCGCGCCAACGGCATGATACTCCATGGGCTGAAGCCGAGGCTGTTCAAGACCCTCAAGAATTTCGGAAAGGGGTGGGCTACAGAACTCCCTCGGTGCTGTGGGGCCTCAGGACTACGCCGAGTCGAGCAACCGGGTTCACTCCGTTTTTCCTAACCTACGGCGCCGAGGCCGTCTTACCTACGGACCTCGAGTACGGCTCGCCTCGACTTCAAGCCTACAACGAGAAACCAGCGACGAAGGCTCGCCAACGCAAAGGACCAGCTCGAGGAGGCCGAGACGTGGCGCTCATCAACTCTGCACGCTACCAGCAAACACTCCGATGCTACCACGACAAGCACGTACGCAAAAGGGACCTAGCGGTGGGGGACCTCGTGCTTCGACGACTGCAAGATAATCGAGGGCGCCATAAGCTCACCCACCATGGGAAGGCCCATACACCGTGGCCGAAGTGCTCAAGCCAGGAACATACAAGCTCTACGACGACCAAGGCAGGATCCTGGCGAACGCATGGAACATATCTCAGCTACGTCGCTTCTACCCTTAAGGGCCTCGAGGCCTTGTTCATTTATTGCTTTAAACAAAACACGTGAATATAAATGGGCCAACTCGTGCGCCATCTTTCATGTTCCTTAGCAACTCAAGGTAGCCTCGACCCTGCCTAGCTCAGGGTCGAGCCTCCCTCGGGGGCTGACAAGGGGGTAAACGCCCCCCAGATTCCGGAAAAAATGCGTGTTTTCTTTTCAAAAACTTGACCCTCGTCTCGACTCGCGCCTCGAGTGAACTAGCGATGTCTAAATCTTAAAGTACCTCGAGCCTCCAAGGTCGGGGGGCGTCGACGTAGACGGCCACCTACGCCCCCGGGCCACGGTGCCCTACCTACGCCTCCCCTCGAGGGGCTCGCGACGTATCGGAGGAGCACAGACTAAGTTAGCAAAAACTCGAGCTTGCGACAAAGAGAAGTGGTCAAACACATTTGAAAAGAAAACAACTCTTTTCATAAACAAATCACATATACATTCGGGTCTCGATGTACCCTCATTCATGTCATAGAATTCTTACAAGGGCCTCGACGCCCAAATTTGGCACGCAGGCCTCAGTCCTCGTCGGTGCGGTACTCCTCCCCGAGGTCCACGATGGCAGGCTCGACCTCGACGCCCGAGCTCGAAGGAGGAGGGCTCCCGACACCGCTGCTGGCGTCAGGAGGCAGCACGTCCTCCTCGAAGATCTTCGCGAGCGACGTCCCGGCGTCTCCATCTTCTCCAAAATTTTGTCGACACGGCGGTTGTTTTCCATTCCTCATCCTTCCCCTCGATCTCGATGAAGCCATTCGCGACAACGTGGACGGGGAAGGAAAACCGGAGCGAAACGACCGCGAGTGTCTGCTTGACGCCATGATGGAGAGCTTGCCGGACACGGTCCGCGCGGCTGCGTCGAAGAAGCACAAGGCGTCGACCAAGGCATCGCCCCGAGCCATTGCACCTTCTGCCGCGGTCACAGGAGGAGCCCCCCACATGGGGCCGAGCCGGTCGAGAGAGGAGCGAGCCCGCTCCGCCACCATCGTCTCGTCTTGGAGCTGGTCCAAGAGAGCCTGGTTCGTCTCGCGGAGCTCCTCGGCCGTCTTCTCGACCCCTGTGCAACAAACAAGGAAGAGTGAGTGAGACGCGGCGTAACAAAGAACTTCGAGGCCAAACAAGAACAAGGTGTAAGCCTCACCGTCGCAGTGTTGCCCCAGTGCGGCGAGGTCGCTGGTCAGGCCCTCAGCACGCTGTTCCAACCTGCGCTTCTCGGCCAGCGTGAGGAGCTTCTCGGACCTAAGGTCCTCGATCAGCCGGCCCGCCTCTACCAGGGCAGATCCTTGCGGATCACCTCCTGCCGCGCCGCCCCCTCGGCAGCTCGGGCGGTGGCAGCACCACTCTTGGCGTCTTCGGCTCTTTCCTCGCCGCCTCCGCTGCGGTTCGGGCGGCGGCGGCCTCGCAACGGGCGTCAGCAGCCTCCTGCTTCGCCGCCTCGGCTTCGGCCGGGCAGAGGTGGCCTCGCTTCGGGCGTCCGCGGCCTCCTTCCTCGACGCCTCGAGAGCGGCAGCGGCCTCCTCTTTGGATCGAGCGGCCTCACCTCGAGCCACCGGACCTCCGCCTCCGCCTCGTTAAGCCGGCTCGCCATCTGGGCGTTCCGGCTCAGCTCCGCGCGGAGATCTCGAAGATCCGCCTCAGCGCCGCGCGAGGGCGGCTGACACCTGTGCGGACCGGCCCGCCTCCTCGGAGCAGGACCGCTCCACCTCCGCCATAAGCACGGCCACCTCCCGGAAGATGGACCGCACCTCGCGCGGGGGCCCCCCGCTGGGCCGGCTGCTCGATGGGAACCACGGCAAGGGGCGGACTCAGAGGACGGGAAACGGCCATATCGGTCGGTCGAGCTCGATGTCGGGCAGATCCTCCTCCGCCTCGAGCTGCCCCGACAGCGACCCGCCACCCGACGGCACGAGCCCCGACTCCCTCCGTCCCTCCGCCGGCACCTCCTGTTGTGGATCGATCGAGGGAAGGCTCGACCCCGGGCCCTCTTCCCCGGCCGGGCCTCCGGCGCCTGTCGGCGCTAGCCGGCACCTCGGCGCCTCCACCGTCATCGAGCCCGCGGCGAGGAGCGCGCCCCTGCTCCAGCTCGTTCAGGAGGTCCTCCACCGTCGGCCTCTTCTCCGCCGACGCCTCTTCCCCCCTTCCCTCCTCCGTAGCCCGGCCCGTGCTGGTCGGAGCCACAAGGGGCGCGAGTCCTCAGCCCCAGACGCCGGCGGGGCCGTGCTCGCCCCAGGCGCTTCCCCCCGGAGCACCCGTCGTGGTGAGGGGAAGGGTGGCGCTCCCAGTTGGCACCATTGCGGGGAGGAGGAGGAGGGGGGGAGGCAGCGCTTCGGCAGTACGGTGGTGGCAGGCTCGATGCCATGAGCTGAGGCCCCTGCAATACGAGATGACGGAGATGTCAAGACCAGGAAGAGTACCTCAACCCCCGTGGTCGATGGCGGCGGCCTCAACCAAAATTCGCGATGATCATTCGGCCCCCTCGAGCCATGGCAGCTCGGGCCTTCTCCAGCCAAGCGGCTTCTCTAGCGGAGGAAGGTGCCATACCTCGAGGTGCTGTGCCTCGACGGGGCTCGAGGTCTTGGCCCGCTGGACGAAGCGAGGTCCACCTCCTGGTAGGAGCGCTTCCCCCTGAGAAGATGGAGATGGCACGCGTCATCAAAAGCAAAGAGGTGAAGCCTCACTACCGACGAGACCCAAGGAAACTACTCCCGAAGCGGCGGCTGGGCTTCTTCCCGGAATCACCGGAACCACTCGGGGGCTTCGAGCCCACCCCACGGCTCGAGCCCTGCGCCTGGGCCGTCTCCACAGGGCTGGGATGGGGGGAGGGCTCCCGACGCCTCCCATGGCTCGACCTCGAGGAGAGCCCTCCTTCCGCCCCACATCGCGGGGAGGGCGACCGCACCACCCTCGTGCTGACGTCGTGGCGCTCGCCCCGGGCGGCTCCGGGACCTGCTCCGGGCCCGCGCTGGTGGTCGCGCCCTCCCGCGTCCGCTTCCGTGTCCCGGCGGCGGTACGGCGATGGACTCCGGGGACGCTCGCGTCCCTGCTCACGAGACGCTCGGGGCTCCCTCCCGACGCTCGTTGATGGCGCGGGCTCGACGCCTCTTCCTGGCGCCCGCTCCTCCGCGGGCTCGACGGCGCCCTTGACGGCTCGCGGGGGTCGGGCCCGAGACCCTTCTCGACCTGTCGACCGCCTCTCGAGGCCCGCCCCCCTCGAGACCCCCCCGTCTGGGCTGACGCGGGGGCGGCCTCCGTTGGCGCTGTGGTGGAGGCGCTCCGGGTCGGGGCTTCCTTACGACCGGGGGCACATCCGGCGCGGAGCTCGACGGACTCGGGCCCCCGACGAGGCAGGGATCGGCGCCGCCTTCCGCGGCCTGCGTCCCGCGCGACCTTTTGTCGGGGGGACCTCTAGTGTACCCTCCTGCAAAGAAGAGCGGTCAGCCCTGTCATCAACGAGCCCCGCACGCATCAAGCGCACATCCATCCCCTCGTCGTCGCCCTCCTCATCACGCCACTCTCCTCCTCCGAGCTCGAGGAGCTCAGCTCGGGGGACCCGTCCCAGGCTGACGGTTACGACGAGCCTTCGCAGTCTTGCTCCCGAGCTAAGCGACGCAAGTTTTTGATTTTTCTCTTTCTTCTTTTTGGCATCCTTGCTCTCCTTGTCCTTCTGAGCAGAGAGGCGCCTCACCTGAGATCCCGCGGCGTCCTCCCTCACCGGGGGCCTCGACTCGCGACAAGTAAATGCCCCCTGAAGAAAGAATAAGCGTGATGAGGCAAACTACAAGACGGATGCAAACGGATCGAAGGAGGAAGAAGGGAGAGGAGGCTCGAGATGGCTCGACTCGAGGGAGGCTTACCAGGTCGGGACACCCCTCGTCGGGCGCCATCGCAACCAGGTTGGAGAGTTCAGGGACGAACGGCCCCTGGATCGTGATCGACACCCGGGAGACGCCCTCGTTCCGGGATAGCCTCTCTTCGGCCATCCTCGAGCGATTGAGCGCCTCGAGCTGAGCCTGCGGGCCCATCTCGTGCATAAGAAGGGGACGGTCCGCCAGCGGAAGGACTCTTCGCTGGTGGAACGCCCAAATGACCGCTTGCACGGTCAGCTTCTTCTCATCCACCAGCGTCTTCATCATCTCCATCAGCGGGGCCAGGTGGCGTTGCCTGTCCGCCGCAACGCCCCAGGTCCACTTCTCCGGGTCGGGCGTTGGGTGAGGACCCTGCCGGTGTACTGCGAAGGAGGCCACCTTCGTTCCGCAGATAGAACCAATGGTCGTCCCACCCGGCCTGGTTGGTGGAAAGCTTGTATCGCAGGTACTCGCGGGGGACATTGGCCGACGACGGTCCCCGCCCTCGCGGTAATGGCCAAGGGAGCCCATGCGCACGGGCCGCCTCCCGCTGGGCTTCAGGGACTTGATGAAAGCTCGCCCCGGAAGAGATGGACGAACATCTCCCAGTGCGGCTCCATCTTCAGGTACCCCCTCGCACACCGCGGCGATATGGCGGCGTGCGAGATGGAGTTGGGGAGAAGTGTTGCAGCTCCACCTCGAAATGGTGGGCCAGCCCTCGCAAGAAGCGGCTCGGCGGGACGCCGAGCCCCATACGGTGGTTAGTGCGTGAAGCTCACCACGTACCCCTCCGGCGGGTGTGGCCCCGGTGCTCCGCCGACGGGTAACCCACCATGCGGGTCCCTCCTCCGGGTTGGGGCGCAGAAGCCCCTGGGCCACCAGCGAGTCCATTTCGCTCTGCGTCACCTTCGACGGGCTCCAGTCCTCGGCCGACAGCATCTGTGTCTGGGCGGCCATGACGGTGGCGCGGCGCGGATCCAGCCAGCGGACGGGCGGCCGGAAATCCCCAATCGACTAGCTCGAAGGAGATGGCGCGTAAAGGCTATGGCGGCGGCGAAGGCAAAGGCAAAGTAAAAGGTTCTTTTCCTCTCTTTCGATATTTATAGGGGAAATCCAGACGGGCGGGATCTCCCACGACGTAAAAAGGTAACCGAATCATCATTCAATGCGCCCACCTAACCACGTCTCGAGCCGGATGCAGGGTACACGCGTTACCTCTCCATTCGCTCACACTACCCGGGCCCGCCACGACCGTCGCTCCGGCTTCGCGCCCGCCGCTCTCCCTGACGTTTTCCGCCTAAAAAGGCGTGCCCAACGGGCAGAAGGATTCCCAGACGACGGAGGCTTCTTCATAAAGGTAAAACGGGCCCCGGCCCTAAGTCTCGAAGCAGCGAAGGCTGGCCCTCGAAAGGGTTCGACAGCCGGCTTCGAGCACCCGAGTCAGGGACACCAAGGGGCGCCACTCGCGGCATTACTCGAGGGCCGAGCCCTCGAGGCCCCTCACGTGTATCCAAGGCGGGAGCTCGACGTGCAGTGAGACCCCTCGGAGGGAGGCATCGAGCCACCGGGTCCTATCGAACGGACCCGGCACTCCTGCAGACTGAGCCCCCCTGCTTATGAGACCGCCTCCGGGCCACAGTCGACCCCTAACGAACGGGGCACGAGCTCTCACTTGGATTCCCCGTTACCACTCACCGGGAACCTCAATACTCGCCCACTCGGGGTAGTACGAGGCATCCCCCCTCGCATCCGATCGAAAGGACTCGCGGATGACAAGCCAGGGCAATCGACATGCTGGACAGCTCGAGGAGCCGGCCAGTCGGTTCAGCCTGGCACCCCTCGACGAAAGAGGGTCTAAGAACTCGGACAGTTACGACTAATCTCTTTTCTTTGTATAAACGTGAGATTTTCAGGCCTCGGGCGACGCTCGACCTCCATCTCGCCCGAGCCCTCAAGGCCAGGCCTCGAACGATCGCTCGTTCTCCGTCTCTCCCGAGCCCTCCACGCCAAGCCTCGGACGGAGTCTCCCACGATAAAGGAAAGGTTACCGCGAATATTTAATATTGCTACCAAACCGCATCTCGATCCTGTTCACAGGTACACACAGCGCCGCGATCTCCCTCCCCTGACGTTTTCCGCCTGAAAGGCGCGCCCACGCTGAGCAGAAGGTTCCCAAACGACGGAGGATTCTTCGGGAAGCCCACGAGGAGCTCTAACCACTCCCCCGTGGCCCCGGGGGCTCACCCCCGAATCAAATCGACAAAACCCTCGATACCCAGTTAGCCACCATAGAGATCCCAATCTGGAGCCCCTGCTTGAATGCAAGCACTCAAACAAGGGCTCGGGGGCTACTGTCGGTGGTACAAGAAAGGGTACCCCCAATCAACGCAAACACCGAACGCTCGCCGTTCCGTCTCGCCCGAGCCCTCCCAGCCAGGCCTCGGGCGAACGCTCTGTTTCCGTCTCGCCCGAGCCCTCCCAGCTAGGCCTCGGGCGAACGCTCTGTTTCCGTCTCGCCCGAGCCCTCCCAGCCAGGCCTCGGGCGAACGCTCTATCTCCGTCTCGCCCGAGCCCTCCCAGCAAGGCCTCGGGCGAGCACGATCGCTCTCCGTCTCGCCCGAGCCCTCCAGGCCTCGGGCGAGCGCGCCCCCACACCTCGAGCCTTAACGCACGGACCTCGAGCTGCACAGACAGCCGTACCAGCCCATACCACGCATTTAATACCTTCACCTACTCCGGTCATGTCCACTAATGCACAGCATGTACCACAGTACTCGGTGTAAAGGTCAAGTCTCGTTTTCACCACAAGCATGGGCAAAAGGGCACCAGTACAGCACTGTTCGGCCAAGCCAGGCACTGTAACCCCTCGAGGCCGGCTACGCGCCCCTCGAGCCCTGCACTGTAACCCCTCGAGGCCGGCTACGCGCCCCTCGAGCCCTACACTGTAACCCCTCGAGGTCGGCTACGTGCCCCTCGAGCCCTGCACTGCAACCCCTCGAGGCCGGCTCCGCGCCCCTCGAGCCCCCGTGGCACTACCTCGAAGCCGGCTTCGCGTCCTTCGATCCCTAACTACTTTCATGCTGTTGGAAGACAGGTACCCAAGATCCGGAGGGACCCCGCCGCGTACTGTACATTCCGGGATGGGTGCTGTACGGCTCCCGCCTTATCGCGCCACCACGTCCGCGCCCGGATGGAAGCCACGACCCAAGGACGCCTCAACAGCGACAATCACATCAGCTCCAGTGGCCCCGACAAGACAGGGTTCCTACCCTTCTCCGTATGGGGCACCATACGCCCCGGCACCTGTAATACCTTTATGTAGCCCTGGCCTCCCCTTGCTCTATAAAAGGGGACGCTAGGGCCCTCATTCAGGAGACGGACACAACACACGAGTCCACACACAGGCACGAGTCCGGACTCCGGTCCACGCTCGCTGAGCTTGTATTCTCCCCTGTACAAGCACTTAGGTGCAAGTAATACAAGAACATCCCCCCCCGCTGGACGTAGGGCCTTCTTTGCCCGAACCAGGATAAATCCTTGTGTCCTCTTGCATCACCATCCAGGAAGAGAAGCACGCGATCATATCACTCGTTGGTGTGATACCCCCGGGTACGAAACACCGACAGATAGGAAGGGCCGATGCTACTTTATTTACTCGCAAAGTTGATAATGATATCTTTGTGTGCCAAATATATGTCGATGACATAATATTTGGTAGTACTAATGTGGCTTTTTGTGAGGAATTTAGTAGGATCATGACTAAAAGGTTCGAGATGTCCATGATGGGTGAGTTGAAGTACTTTCTTGGATTCCAAATCAAGCAACTCAAGGATGGCACGTTCATCAGTCAAACCAAGTATACAAGAGACATGCTAAAGAAGTTTGAGATGGACAAGGCCAAACCCATCAAGACCCCCATGCCTACCAATGGACATCTTGATCTAAATGTGGATGGTAAGTCAGTGGACCAAAAGGTATATCGCTCTATGATCGGTTCATTACTTTACCTTTGTGCATCTAGGCCCGATATCATGCTTAGTGTGTGCATGTGTGCAAGGTTTCAAGCTAATCCGAAAGAATGTCATATTATGGCCGTTAAAAGAATCTTTCGATACTTAGTGCACACTCTGAATCTTGGCTTGTGGTATCCCAAGGGCTCCACTTTTGATCTACTTGGCTATTCCGATTCGGACTATGCCGGTTGCAAAGTGGATCGGAAGAGTACTACCGGGACTTGCCAATTTATTGGAAGGTCTTTGGTGTCTTGGAGTTCTAAGAACAAAATAGTGTTGCCTTATCCACCGCCGAAGCCGAGTATGTGGCGGCCGGCGCATGCTGTGCTCAACTACTTTGGATGAAGCAAACACTAAAAGACTTCGGATCTGAGGAAAACAAAATTCCACTTTTGTGTGACAATGAGAGTGCTATTAAGCTAGCTAACAATCCCGTAAACCATTCTCGCACAAAACACATAGACATCCGACATCATTTCTTGAGAGACCATGAAGCCAAAGGAGATATCGCAATACGCCATGTGAGCACCGAAAAGCAACTAGCCGATATCTTCACAAAGCCTTTAGATGAGTCAAGATTTTGTGCTTTGAGGAGTGAACTAAATATCATTGATTCTCGTAACGTGGCTTGATGTCTTGCACATACTTGTTTTCACCTAGAGACCTAGATAAATGCTTTGACAAAATATTTGTGTGATTTCAAAATCTATTTTGCATGCTTCACTTGTGTCCATAGTTATGTACTGCTTGTATGAAATCTGGACATGTTTGAAGTATGTGTAGTATACCACTCAAGGTTCTCTTGGAATAGCCCTCTGTTCGCTCTGTTTTTGCACAGTCGGTAGTACCGCCATAGGGTCGGTGGTACCGACGTCGGTGGTACCGACGTCGGTGGTACTGACCCCTATGGGCGGTAGTACCGACCGTGTGGACCGAGTATAAAAGGTCGCAGTGAAATCCTTTTCAACCCTAATCAGTCAACTCTTTTTCACCGTGGCCGCCGCCTCCTTCAGCCGCAGTAGCCGCGCGACCTCTTCCTCCCTCTCCTCCTCTCGATCTCCTTCCTCCTCCACTCAAACTCAAATCCGTCTGGTGGGAAGGTGCTTTGGTGCGTGGAGATCATCTTGGTGGTGTTCTTGAAGCCCGGAAGTTTCTCTTCATTGGATTTCGGCCTCTTTTCGCGAGTTTTAGCAAGGTACTAGGGTGTTCTTGCCCGATCTCTAAATGTACCTTGTTCTAGGTCGATTCCTTTGGTAGGATTGCTCTATCTAGTGTGAAGATGCTTCTAGGATGTATGGTTTGCAAGTTCATGGACGATTTGTGTTATTGGGTTGAGGGGAACCGCACGCTGCTGTGCGGTCGGTAGTACCGCCCTCTGGGGTCGGTAGTACCGACTGCGCGCAGCGAGGGGTTTTCCTCCCCGATTTCGATCGTCATTTTTGGTACATCCTTTGAAGTTGTCTTTCCATCACTTTTGTCTCACTTCGGTCTATGCTATATTGTTCTAGATGTCGCATGGCCGGAGGCCCTCTCACCAGGCCGGAGATGATGATGAGGAAGAGTATGTGTCTTTAGGGCTTGGGGATGTGCAGCAGGGAGAGACGCAGCGCCGCAATCCCTCGCGTCGTTTGTCCTGGTGGCAGCAGCGAGGATGTCCCTCGTCAGGTCCGTGGACGTTCGTCCGGGGGCCACGCGGGTCGTCGCAGCATTGATAGTGCCAGGGGAGGTGCAGCCATGCCGGTGGCAGTGGGCATGCTGCTCCTCGCCTTCTCCGCCCCCTGTCACTGGTCCGCCCGGGCGCCTGCATAGCGTCATTGTGGGTGGTGTGGCTCAGGCGGCTGGTGCTGAGCGTGAGGGTCGTTCTATCGATCCTCATGTTGGACCGTCGTCTCCTCCGACTTTAGGGTTGATGCTTATCAACCGGGCATTTCATATGCACCCTGAAGCTGGAGCCGTCATGACTACCCCCGCACATCTTGCTAACACCATGGACTACTCTGACAGGAAGAAGGGGAATCTGGTGAGAAGGCAGCGCGAGAACCCATACCTTTTCATCAGAGATGATTCAGTGGATCGGAGGTTTGGTCGAGGTTCCAGCAGGATTACTATGTGTCAGTCCTCTGGAGGGGTTTCTGTGCCAAAGGACATCCTCCCCTCTTTGAGCATAAGCGGCTGGCAATCCGCTGCTTGTCAGACAAGGATTCAGAGGAGATTCAGGCTTTGGTGCAGAGGCTAGAGGAGTGAGGATCTTGGGGTTGGTTTCTGGTGAGCACACCTACAACCAGGAGATCATCTGTCAGTTTTGGGCAACCCTTTTCATTGATCAGGAGGCGCAGGTGCTGCACTAGATGACCCAAGGGGTCCACTACCGGTGCAACTTTGTCACCTTCGCCCGGTTGTTGGGATTCGACCATGTAGACAGGGATGCTCCTCGCTTGTTAGAGATGCATGGTGGGGGCATGTACACAACTCAGCTGCAGAGTTCAGGTGTCTACATGGATGGTGCAGTGGCAAACTTCAAGGTCCCTGGCCTGAAGCCTGCCTACTTTGTGCTCAACAATTTGATGCGCCTGACACTAGATCCTAAGTTTGGAGACCAAGACAACTTGAGAGATGATGCTGCCAAGGTCCTTGTCTAGTTTGCTTTGCCAGATGGACGCTTTAGCATTTCACATTTTCTCTGGCAAAAGATATCAGATGTGTACAATGACCCTCACAAGCTCCTGCCTTATGCTCCATATCTAATGCACATCATCGAGCATGTTGTGGGAGCTACCTTTGGGTACGACCGGACGGTGAAGGTCTACAGTGTTCGGAAGTTTACATCGATCGTCAAGGACAAGGGTGTTGTAGGCGACGAGGTTCCAGCAGCAGCAGCGCCTGGTGAGGCACATGGCCCCGAGCAGGCTAGTGGGGATGTACCTTCTGCTACCGCTCCTCCTCCGCGTCGTGAGAGGCGTAGGAGTGGCGGTCTTCGCTCCGCTCTCGCAAGATCTTCGAGTGGATGTGCTACAGGGCTGAGCGCGACGAGCGGCATCATCAGGAGGTGCGTGAGCACCTTGGTCTCCCTCCGCGTTCTCCGCCCCGACCTCATCCAGATCCTTTTGCCGAGTATGACGCTCAGCCCCAGCACCATGATGATGATGATGATGATGATGACGATGATCACCACCGGCAGCAGTAGCCCCAGCAGCCCGGTGGTGGTGAGGCTGGCTTTTACAGCTCCATGCTGTTCCAGCCTCCTCAGTTCTATCCTCAGCCTCCACCACAGTACCAGGCTCCTCCCTACTTCCCTGACTATGGTACGTGCACGTCCTTTGCTGGCGGGTCCACATCATATCAAGGTGGTGGTGGTGGCTCCTACATGGGTTTTGCTGGCCCCGACGCCGATCCAGCTGGGAGTGGTGGTTTCCGCGACTCTACTCCTCCGCCAGATTCTTCTGCTCCGTCGTCGTTCCCAGGAGGTGATGTTGGTGCGGGTGCTTATTCCTCTCTCTTCGGTGATCCTTATCATGGTGGTCTTCCAGCGGCTACTACTAGTTCTTTGCTTATCTTGGCCTACCTATTTTGGTACTTGATGCCAAGGGGGAGTGTTAGGCTTTATCTTATGTAATAGCTAGCTGTGAGAGAGGGGTTAATCTTTGAGAACTAAGTGTGGTATGCTACTTTTAAACTTGTGATGTGATGTTGAGGATGTAAAACATTTTTGCTTATTGTTAAATTCTTGTTTGGTTCATCCTCTATTAATGCTCTTGTCTTGGTGATTGTTGTTTTCGATATGGCTATGAGATTTGAGTCTTTTTCTTTCTTCCATAGCCATTCGCTTCTCTTATTACATTATTATGTGGATCACCATGTCATATTGCTTATGCATCACAAAACTGATATATGTTGTCTCACACACTTAGGCACCCCACGGATTGCGAAATTTAGGGGAGCTCTTGTTCTTGTGTATGCAACCTTGTTTTTTATCAAGGTTTGAAATTAATATCAAAAGCATACACTAAGGGGAGCTTGAACTAAATTTTTGGAATTCAAAAGCTTCAAATCTTTCTATCCTTATTGTAAGCCTAAGTTGGTTGTCATCAATTACCAAAAAGGGGGAGTTTGAAAGTGCATGCACCCCCAATGTGGGTTTGGCTAATTAATGACAATCAAATTAGGACTAACCGGTTTTAAAAGCATGTATGCAGGGTGTTAGTCCTAAGAAAGATTTGAAACTGTTGAAATTCTCGTGAAAAAAGCACGTGGATTACATTTGGACATAAAGATGCCTAACTCAAGTGGTTAGTTTAAAATTTCATTTTTAAACTTGAGTGTAGGTAAGCCGGACTATGAAGAGGGTCACAAAGTAGGTTGGCTAGATGTGGAGAAAAGTGCTCAAATCGACTAACTATAGTTCGCTTGAGAGACACCGCACAATCACGAACACATAGAGGGTATTTTATGTGGTCGGTAGTACCGACCATGGGTGGTCGGTAGTACCGACCACGGCTTCTCCGCGTAGTGCTCAAACACCCTCTCTGTTTTGGTTCGAAAATGACCTAGCGGTAGTACCGCTATTATGTCGGTACTACCGCCCTCGGTGGTACCGACCCAGGTCGGTAGTAAGCTTGGTTTCACAGACCTCTCTGTTCGCGCTCGAAAAGACCTGGCGGTGGTACCGCCATTATGTCGGTACTACCGCCCCCGGTGGTACCGACCCTGGTCGGTAGCAAGTAAAGTTTTTACAGAGGTCTCTGGATGGATCGTTTTTGGCCTGGCGGTAGTACCGCCATTATGTCGGTACTACCGCCCTCGGTGGTACCGAGCCCTGGCCGGTAGTAACCAAGTTTGCTGAGCTCTCTGGACTGACGCGCTTTTGACTTGGTGGTGGTTACCGCCATTATGTCGGTACTACCGACCCTCGGTGGTACCGACCCTGGTCGGTAGTTTCCGAGGGACCAAGACCCTAACTGCGGAGCTCTCTGTCTGAGGCCGATTTGGCCTGGCGGTAGTACCGCCATAAGGCCGGTACTACCGCCCGCGGTGGTACCGACCTGAGGTTGGTAGTTAACCTTTTTAGTCCGATCTGGATCTATGTGACCGTTGTGAACTGGTCGGTACTACCGACCATGGGTGGTCGGTACTACCGACCACCTTAGGACTGAGGGAGTATAAATGCTTCCTCTCTTCATTTTTCACGGTCACCCACTCATTCCACTCACTTATTGCTGACCTAACTTGAGACAAACTCTCTCCAAGCATTGACTCCTCCCCTCTCTCTCCCCCTTTGCTCCTAGATCCATTCTCTTGCAAGATTTGAGCTAGGGAAGTGAGATTAGAGAGTGGAAAGCTTCGATCTATGACTTGAGCACTTGGTTTCCATCTAGCCGGCTTGATTTGTGTCTTTTACTCTTGAGCTCTTGGAGCTCTAGCCGGTTAGGTGTTCTTCGTGGTAGCCCGTATTGATTCACTTGTGAGGGCTCCCCGAAGTGTTTGTATTACCCCTATGATTTCTAGTGGAGAAACTCGAGTAGCCTTTATGGTTGCTTGAGTGAGGCGAGGAGGTGAAATAGACTCCGACCTTTGTGGTCACCTCAACAACGAGGACGTAGGCACTCCTTAGTGGATTGGCCGAACCTCGGGATAAATCGCGTGTCCCGTGTGCTTGTTGTTATCTCTACTTTCTATATTACACTTGTTGTGTTGTGTTCTTCGTGTTTTTCCTATCCCTATCTTCTTCTTAGGTTGGGAAGGCTCGATCTACATCAAGGAAAGCAACCAAGGCTCGGTGAGAGTAGATTTGCTATCTATCATACTTAGGGAAGTGGGGTAGATTCTTGTATTACATTCATAGCTTACATACATTGAATTTGTAGTTCCTGTTAGGATCTCGGTTGTGTCGTTTGTTTGTGTTGGTAGTACCGGTGTTTTACACCCGGTAGTACCTACCCAAACAAACCGGCCTCTCCGGTTGTTATCTAACTACATCTTCTAGTTGTGAAGTTTCAGATTGTTAAAAATCACCTATTCACCCCCTCTAGGCTGATTTGATCCTTTCAACTATGTGTAGCAATTCTGGTCGTTAAGAGTGGGGTATTTTCATACAGTCATAATAATAAGCAGATCGACAAAATAGCTTAATTACCAATAGCGGGGTGTCCTCCATGCAGCCATAATGATAATCAAGCTAAATTACATCCACATAGTCATAGATCTGCTAGTTTTAGACTGACGCATGCGTACATGTTATGAACGAAAGCATAACTGGATCGGCTATTTAGCCGATATAGGGTCTATGAGGCACGAACAAGATCTATCTGCTGAGCTACGATCTAATTCAAAACTAGGTAGTTTGATTCGACATACTTACCCGTGGAGTTCGAAAATACAACCATAACAAGTATATTAAACTAAATTTACTTACTTTTGGATCAAACTATAACTGAGCAGATATCTCGAACGCACAACATGGAACAATCGAGATCGACAAATTAGCCGATACGAGTTTAGATCGACTGTCCCTGTTAAGATAGGTATAGGATTGCTTGAACAATGGATCTAGGTAGCGTTTAAGCTAAAACTAACTTTGTCAATCTCGATTGGGCAAGATATTGTTGTAACAAGTAAAGATTAAACATAAATAAATAATATTGATAACTTGATGAATCTATTAGATTGCCAAATCTAATAGAGCCAATAACTAGTCAAGATCGACTACTTGCAAGAGGTTGATCATAGCCAATGCAACCTTACAAAAGACGAACTCAAATCGATAACTAACTTATATCATAACTTAACAAGAGTTTCGTCTAAGCCAAATGTAGCCTTATCAAACAATAACACGAGTCATTGACAATACTTACAAGCAAACCAGAGGTCGATTGCAGCCCTGTTTGTTTGAAGGTCTCGTCGAGATCTATTTTACTCCTACTCCTAAGGGTTTGGCCGGAGGCCGAAAGATTATTTGATTGATTGTTGAATAATCCTTTTACAAAGTTGGGACTTAAACTATTAAAACCGAAAGACTCCTAAACTCACACGATTAGGGGGTTACAATGAAATATACCAAATAAATAATTTGGACTCCAACTCTCCCTTGTCAAGTCCGACACGTCTTTAGGCTCATCAACTCTGGTCCAAACAAATCTTCTCTAAACGTGCCTTGAACCAAAATAAGCATTTTAATTATCTGGCCGATTTCCTTAAAATCCGGTCGTTTATGTCCACAAACAACAATGTCGATCGAGAAAACCCTCAAACTCCTATCTCACCCTTACATAGCAACAGCTGTTGTACTAAAGAAAAAAACAACAAACTACAAAACTCGATACGCGGGGGTACGACGACCTCTAGGCTTGTAGTCACAAGAAAATCTTCTCATGTAGATCGAGAAAACCCTCAAACCCCTATCTCACCTTACATAGTAACACTGCTACTCCGTGAGATGAGCTGACCATAAACACTTAAACAAGAAAGAAATTAAAAATCTTTAAATGCCCCTTGAGCAATCCTCCCTCCGCTCCAAATTGAATGTATATATAGACATGAATGCATATGAGGTAAGTGGTGGAGACACAAGAGTTTGATTACACAAAGTTACAAATATTTATAGTTTATTAGGTTTTCTGGAGGATATTAACCGAGGCGGACATCTTACAAATATCCGCCTTTGTTAATTGATTAACCGGGACAGACACCTTACAAATGTCCACCTCGTTTAATCGATTAACTGATGTGCACAAAGTCAGTTGGAATGCCCACATCGGTTAATCGTTTTTGACCGCTTTGGGTTAATCCCTCTATAGAACTGAGAATTCTTTGATTAATTGTTAGACTAGTCATGAGCCGAGTCCAATTATTCCAACGATCAGGACATCATAAAGTCTGTATGTACCAAAGAAAAACAATAAAATAAAAAACAAAGAAGGAAATTAAAATCCTTAAATTTCAGTTTTGAGCAGTACTACTACTTGTTGCGAAGTCTTGCCCGGCATATCATTATTGAGCTGGTGTGGATAAAGTAGAGTTATTTCACTATAACATCGTAGCAAATATGTACGCATTTTCTTTTCTTTACAAATCTAAAAAGACTAAAAGGGGACAGAGTTTTTCGTGCGGATTTTTTTCGGTCCGCCGCTTCGCTCCGCCTCATGCGAACCAAAAAAAATGAAAAAGCCGCCTGCCTCCCGTGCGTATCGTCCGAGATCTCCATCGTCTCCCCGAGCGGTTGCGGCTCTCCGGCCTGTCCTCCGCGTCGCCTCTCCTTCCTCCCCTCCGGCCCCCTGCACAGGGCCGAGGCCGTCGCTCCTCCTGTCCGGTGCTCCATGCCATCGCTCCTCCATGCCGCCTCTCCTTCCCCCACCCCCACCCCACCCCCGGCTCTCCAGTTCGTCCTCCACGCCGCCAATCCTCCATACCGCCTCTGTCGGTGTTTGTTAACCGGCAACTCGTCTTGAGTAATCTCGGACGATTTGTTCGGTAGGGATCGCGTTTGTAGGACTCGGCGAGTACACAGGGACGGCGATTTATACTGGTTCAGGCCGCTAAATAGCGTAATACCTTACGTCCAGTGCGGCGTGTGCCTTGTGTATTGTTATGATTCAATGTTCGATAATCTAGAGCCTGCGCCCGGTTCCCCTTATATGTGCGATAGATGATATCTCTGACATCCTGGTCCGCCAAGCCCCGAACTCTTCATCATTTCTTCACGACGTTATCTTCTAGTTTCTTCTTGAGAATCTCCGAGTAATGTCTTGAGAAATCTTGAAGTGCTCCGAGTGTAAAGAAATTCCATGGTGTGCGCTTTTTTACAAAAAGTGCACCCATAGGGTGTAGCCCCCGAGCCTCTTGTTATTTATAATAACTTTGAGGATCTTTGGAGGCTTTTCCGAGTAAATCTTGAATAAGAAAAAAACATTTCCTTTATAGTTTATACCCTGCAGCCCCCGAGCCTGAGTTCCGAGTACCATATTAGTCGGTTCTCGGGGTCTTCTAAATGAAGCCATTAGGTAATCTATTAAGTCTTGAGTAGTCGGACCATGACACCCAACTTGTTGCTTAAACCGTCCAAATATAATTACTCAGCTTCAGGTGGGCAATGTTTTTCAAACAAACATCCCCATCACCCTCCACTGAATAAAAATACCTTGAGACCAGCAATAATTGACTGGTGACTGTTCCAACTGTGCGTAATAATGATGTTTGTCGTTTTCTGCAACTGCAAAACTTTGTCGTCTTCGTCTTGAAATACGTGTGAGAATCAGCTCTGTTACCCATGCTGAGCTGCACATGCACCACAGTACATTGGTTGAATTACTGGTCCAGCGATCACTCTTGTTGATGAACTTGGTCTATAGACCCAGAAGAAACCGCCATAAATACCCTGCCTGGGAAGCAAAGAGCTCATATCTTTCGAGAATGTAGAACTTCTTATTAGTTTCATGGGTATTGTAATAGCAGTAGCTGAGATGATCGAGCCCCCGGGTGTCTTCCTTCTGTAGAATAGATTGAAGTGCCCAGAAGAACTCTTGTGAACGGACCCATCCATTAGGGTGGTTTCCAAGTGATCGCAAGCAGAGGGAAACACAGAGGTGCGCCTAGAAGAACTCTTGTGGACTACCACTCGTAGATAACCTCCGAGTCACAGGTTGTCAAAAGGGCGGCAAGGGTGATGGTCTTCCCCGAGTTCCTTCAGTACTGGGGTAGTACCAAAGACCCCACCTTGGAATGCACTGAAAAGATAGTGTCTACCCAAGGTTCTGTGTCTGCTTTAACTGCGTCTCTTCACTGAACCCGGTTCTTGGTGCAATAGGCATCAAGGCTATGTACCTTGAATTCACTAGAGTAGCGTTTTTACACCTTTATTGTACTTCTGATGAAAGTTGTGCTATATCTCAAGATGTTTCCATGCATCTTTGTTGTAATTCCGAGTAATAATAACAAAGATCCGGGTACTTGGAATAATTTCCGAGTCCTTTGTCTTGTTTTTCCGAGTACTAAATGTATCTTGCGGAAGGAAAACTTTGTCTGTTTACTGTTCCTGTTCTCTATCTCTGACGCCGTCTGACACGTGTTCCCAGCCGTTTTAGGGTTACAGACGTTGCCATGACGCTGTTTAGGAAAGCCGAACGGGTTATCAAAACAGATCTAATAATAAGCCGCCACCGGGCTTGTGCTTTCCTCATGCTTCATCAAGCCATTGCCTTCAGAGCTAGGGATCCCTTAGCCAACTCTCAGTGGATGCGTAGAGAAAATCTCTTGTCACCAACATGGGTTCCCAGAAACAGTCTGCAGCGGAGAAGAAGAAACCTAGGATCACCACCACTGGAAGAGACCAAAGCATCCGAAACCCGCCAACAGATTGTCTTGCATGGAAGAAAACCGGACACCACCTGGTGGGAACTGGCGTTCCTTGGCGCAGCAAGGATTGCTACGAGCGCAACCACTTGATGGATGAGGGTACCCACTGATCATCGCGCTCCTGCCCCCCAACACCACGGAGATCGTGATGTTCAAGTCCTGTCGTGGAGCGGGGATTGGGGCTTCCTGCTTCTGATTTCTTCCGTGGATTGCTGCATTACTATGGTTTGACTCTGAACCATATTACTCCCAATGCGGTTCTTCATATTGCAATCTTCACTCATCTTTGTGAAGCTTTTCTGGGGATATGCCCCTCTATTACTCTTTTCCGCTATTTCTTCTGGTTTAAATGTCAACCCAGTGATATTAGCGTCGAAGTAGTCGGAGGGGCTAGCCTCCAAGTTAGATTGGAAGTAGCTAGTGAATATATCACTGTCGAGTTGTCAGACTCGGTAAGAGACTGGGCTGCTGGGTGGTTCTATATGGGTAACCCACCCCCAGCTCTTCGTCGTCATGATGGATGGCCTCCACAGAAGTGCCGTGAATGGAAGGAGAAGCTCACAAGTGAAGAAGTAGGGGCTATCCAACCCCTCCTCATTATGATAGATGCTTTGATAATCAATGGGCTGACCGGATACACTGTCGTTCAAGACTTTGTTGCCCGGCGCATCCACCCGCTTCAGCAGCGAGCAGGGTTGTACTGGGTAAGAACGACCCGGGGCGCACGCTGTCGAGCAATTGGCAGACTGCGAAGTCCTCTGGAGAGTGAACCGGCTGCTTAAGAGCCGTGGACATCTTGCTCCAGTGATGACATCCTTCTCCGCCATTAATCCTCCTCCTCAGGTAAGTACTTAATTTGTCGTGTCGTCAAGGTTCGGAATAGATATCCTTCTGACCTGACTAGATATCCTTCTGTTTTATAGGGCCAGGGAGAGATAACAATGATTGCCCTCCACTGCCTCCGGCGACTGAAGAAGGCGGAGGCATCATTTTGGAAGGTCCCGTCAGAAGTGAGGATCTTCCTAACAACCAAGTTCGCCTGAAGATCTTGCTGGCTTGACACGAATCAACTGACTCTGATGTCCTGCTTATAGACCCAGAAGCTGAAGGGTAGCCGGAAGAGGTCGCCGACTCCCACAGCAAGAGGCCGAAGGACCCGTCCTAAGAAGGCTCGCACTGGTAATCGCCGTGCTTGTCGAAAAGTTCTTTTATCTCAAGAATTGTCTGATAAGCACTATAAGCCGGGTGCTCCTGGTAAGGGAAAACCCGAGTACTTTGTAGTCCTTTTGAGTGTTGATGATCTCTTGTCTTATATATGTCACTGTATCAGGTGCTGGAACTACTCAAGGGACTTCAAGCAGCGTGGTCCCTGAAGAATCTCCGACTTCAGACCCTCTTCTGAAACAGCCGCTCTTGAAGCTACCCAAGCCGCTGAAGCTCGTGAAGTAAGTGTTCTGCTTTGTAGAGTGTACACAGAGTTCTGATACTGACGTTAATACTTGTCTGCTTGTAGGAAAGCAAAACCAGATGCAACAGCCTCGAGTGTCATTCCTGATCCTCAGGCGGTGGAGGAGTCGGAGCCGCTGGCCAAGGATGACTCCAGCGTGCCGCCAACCTTCAGTCAGGTAGATCCGCTGCCTGACTCCTCTGCGTCCAAGTCTCAGGTCGAAGCCGCTCCTGACGCGGATGCTCTTCCATTGCCTCAGGTTGGTTGGCCGTACTCCATCTTTCGTTCTCCCGCTCAATTGGAGTTTGACCGAGTGTGGAATGACTGGTTTTTTCGTACACGACAGCCGGACGAACCTACCCTGGACATGGTCTTGACGGAGATACATGCAGAGGGCTCAGCTTGTCAGCAGGGAGGATCTTTAGATGCACCCGAGTCCTCGCGCCAAGGAGCTACTCTTGACGTATCCGGGTATGACCAGATCTTACTCGGCTGAAGGAGCTGAGGGATCAGGTGAGGGCTCCTTTTGAAGCTCTTCACCAATTTGTTGAGGTAAGAGTCTCAATCTCTTCTTGTTATACTGTAAACTCATCCGAGTACTCACGATATTATTGTATTGTAGTCCTTTGACTTCAAGGTTAGAGATCAAGTCACCCGGATCCGCCAGGAGCTGTCTCGTGAAAACCAGGAGCTCCGGGACTATATTGCCCAGGACCAAATTAGTCAGAAGGTAGCCACCCAGGTTTTGCATAATCGCATTAATGAACTCCAAGGCAACCTCAAGGAAGTGGTAGCGGAGCGTGACGCTGCTAACGACCGAGAGGTTGGGCTGATATCCAAGTCCGCTGCCATGGAACAGAAGTTGAAGGAGCTCAAGAAGAGTTCTAAAAAGCAGCTTGAAGGTATACTTGGAGTTTCTGTGTCGTTCTGCTCCATAATATTAGTCGGATGACATGATAACTGACTGTTTTGTATGCAGATGCAAATAAGCTGGCTTCTGGGTGGCAGAACGCCTTCAATCGGAAGCAGGCGGAGCTTGAAGAGGTATTTGCTAACGCGCAGAGTACTCTTCAAGAAGCCAAATTGATGCGTGAGGGTGCTGACCGGGACCTTCTGCAGGCTTTGAAGTCTACAAAGGAGTCGGCGGAGTCCTTGAAGGCCTTGGAGCATGCTGTCGAGCCCCTACTCAACATGATTCCGGCGCCAGCAGGAGTCGAGGAGACTTTGATTGAGCGGGCCAAGGCTGCACCTGGACGACTGGCGCAATACATCAAAGATATGTCGATTTCCGTGGTGCAAGGCCTGATGGCGACGCTGCGGCTTCATCTGCCGTCCTTCGACTTGTCTGCTTTGATGACTCTTCCTGAGGGCAAAGGCGACGAGGACCTTGCGGCAATGCAAGAGGAGGTGAAGGCCGCCGCGGAGGAGTACTCACAGATATTAGATCTTGTAGAGTAGTCTAGACTCCTCAGTCTCTGCAGCTTGTATCTCCTGAAAACAATTATTATAAGATATCAAAAATATTGGTTACTTTTGAATCTTGTGAATTGCATATATGTCCAACTCCATATTGCGGCAATTTCTTTGGCAATGGGTTGAGTTTATTTGTTGTGGATGTATGACCAGGCGTCTAACTAGACGAGTCTATCCGAGTGCTCGCTAGCACTTTAGTTTGGGTCGTGTGACTTCGTTTCTCTAACCATTGTGTAGAGAACTTAGTCTTGCCCGAGTACTACTCTTAGTACCCTTGTTCAAGGGATAATTCGATCAGGCACCTCTTGAAGGACCGTAATGTTGGTTCCTTCTGGGTGAATCATATCCTCTTGGGGATCGCAGCTTGGGTGCGAAGGTAAGTGGACCTCTGTCCAGGATGTGTGTAACAGGGTGAGTACTATCCCGCCTTGTTACGCCTTATAGGAACTAGTCTCCACTATGGTGGATTCCATATTCGCTATAGGCTGATAGCCGGGTGTTAAGCCGTACTACCTTGTGAGTTGTATTGAGCTCGAAGCTCGTAACTCAAGTGTGGTTTCCGCTGAACCAATCTATCCGAGTAATATTATATATTAGTCGGAGGTAAGCCCTGCTATTGCAGAGACTGTTATGCGACTGAATAGTCGTGATGAGGTGTAGAAAAAGCCTGGATAAAAGTTCTTATGTCGTATGAACTTCAAACTTTATTAATATCCGACTAATAAATACAATTGCCCTGAATCAGAATTGTAGCGTAGTCCTTAAGTATGGAATTTCTTCAAGTGCTCAATATTCCATGAATTTGGCAGTGGAGATCCATCTTCAGTGACTAGCTCAAATGACCCGGGTCTTGTTACTTTGATACAATATAAGGACCTTCCCATGGACTCATGAGCTTGTGACGTCCAACGGTGTTCTGAATTTTCTTCAACACCATGTCGCCTACTTGGAAGGTGCGGTGATGGACGTTCTTATCATAATAGCGCCTCATCCCTTGAAGGTATCTTGCTGACTGAAAAAGTGCGGTTAGTCGGGCTTCTTCAAGGCTGTCGACTTCTAACCGCCTGGTATCATCAGCTTCGCCCTCGTTGTACTGCTCCGTTCGTGGGGAGTTCCAGATTAAGTCAGCCGGTAGGATTGCTTCAGTGCCATATACCAGAAAGAAGGTGTTTGGCCTGTTGCCCGACTTCGTTGTGTTCGTAGCCCCCAGACTACCTTAGGCAATTCTTCAACCCACTTTCCGCCGTGATCTTTTAGGAGGTCAAATAGCCTTGGTTTTAATCCGGCGAGAATCAGGGCGTTTGCTCTTTCAACTTGGCCATTGGACTGAGGGTGAGCAACTGATGCGTAGTCTATCTTGATTCCACAGTCGCTGGCCCATGACTTGAATTCGATAGCCGTAAAGGGGGACCCAAGATCAGTGATGATTCTATGCGGCATTCCAAAGCGGTGAAAGATGCTCTGCATGAATTGGACTGACTTGGAAGCATTGAATTTGACCAATGGCATGTACTCGATCCATTTTGTGAACTTGTCATTGCGACATAGATGTACTCGAATCCGCCTGGGGCACGCTTGAGAGGACCCACCATATCGAGTCCCCAGCATGAGAAGGGCCATGACGGAGGGATGCATATCAGTTCATGTGCGGGTACATGCTGCTGCTTGGCAAAGAACTGGCATGATTGACAGCGGCGGACTAAGTCTTCCGCGTCTTTTAAAGCTGAGGGCCAGTAGTATCCTGACCTGAAGATTTTTCCGACTAGTGTCCTTGAAGCTGCGTGATTACCGCAGCACCCAGAGTGGACTTCATTCAGGATTTCCCTGCCTTCTTCTGGTGTAATACACTTGAGGAGGACCCCTGATGAAGCTCCGCGTCGATACAGCTTATCCCCGACTAGAACATAGTTTTTGCTACGCCTGGTGACTTGCTCTGCTGTAGTTTTGTCGCTTGGCAGTTTATGTTCTTTGAAGTAATCAATGAAAACTCGTGTCCAGTCGGGTGCTAGAGATAGGACCTGGGTTGCGGGTTCTGGCTCGAACTCCTCCTTCTCTTGGATTGAAGGCTTGGATAACTCATGTACAAAGGTACCACTAGGAACTTGTGCTCTGTCAGAACCCAATTTCGCGAGTATATCTGCTGCCACGTTGAGATCCCGGGTAACATGAATGAGTTCCAGTCCTGCAAAGTGTTTTTCCAGCTTGCGTACTTCAGCACAATAGGCGTTCATTGTTTCCTTGGTACAGTCCCAGTCTTTATTAACTTGGTGAATGACCACGGAAGAATCGCCATAGACTAATAGCCGCTTAATGCCCAAAGTGACTGCTAGTTTAAGTCCGTGGAGCAGTGCCTCATATTCTGCTTCATTGTTGGTGGCTGGCCACAATATTTGCAGAACGTATTTGAGCTGTTCGCCAGCGGGTGATACAAGAAGGACTCCGGCTCCTGCTCCTCCGAGTTTTAGGGACCCATCGAAGTACATCTTCCAATGATCGGGAGTAGCGTTGTCTCTAGTCTGCTGTATTTCAGTCCATTCGGCGACAAAATCAGCTAGGGCCTGAGACTTGATAGCTTTCCTCGGAGTGAACTTGATGTTGAGTGCCCCTAATTCAACTGCCCACTTGGAAATCCTTCCAGTAGCATCACGGTTGTGAAGGATTTCTCCTAAAGGAAAATCCGTGACTACCGTGATCTCATGAGCTTCGAAGTAGTGCCGCAGCTTTCTTGAGGATATGAGTAAAGCATAGAGCAGTTTTTGTACTTGCGGGTACCTGACCTTCGAGTCAGATAGTACCTCGCTGATGTAATAAACTGGTCGTTGGGTGTTGTAGATGTGCTTGTCGTCTTTGCGCTCCACCACGATTGCTGTGCTGACAACGTGTGTGGTAGCTGCGATATACAGCATCATCGGTTCCCTGGGCTCCGGCGGCGTCAGTATGGGTGAATTGATAAGGTAGCTTTTGAGTTGTTCAAAAGCTCTGTCCGCTTCATCCGTCCACTGAAATTTGTCGCCGGCTTTAAGCAATTTGAAGAAAGGCAATCCCTTTTCTCCGAGCCGTGAGATAAATCGATTTAACGCAGCCATGCACCCGGTGAGTTTCTGAACGTCTCGGACAGAGGTAGGCGGCTTCATGTTGATGATAGCTGTGATCTGCTTTTGACTAGCCTCGATGCCTCGATGACTAACGAGGAATCCGAGTAACTGTCCTGAGGGTACCCCGAAGACGCATTTGGTTGGATTGAGTCTCCATTGATACGCACGTAATCGGTTGAAGGTTTCCTCTAGGTCTGATATCAGGGTAGTCGGATCCTTTGTTTTTATGACTACATCATCAACATAAGCTTCTGCATTGCGGCCAATCTGATCACCCAGGCAATCTTGGATGGCGCGTTGATAAGTAGCCCCCGCGTTCTTTAGTCCAAAGGACATAGTTTTGTAACAGTATGCTCCAAAGGAGTAATGAACGATGTCTTGGGTTGGTCTTCTTCTTTGAGGGCAATCTGATGGTACCCGGAGTAGCAATCCAGAAAAGAGAGTAAGGCGGAGCCTGCGGTGGCATCAACTATTTGGTCTATCCTTGGTAATCCGAAGGGATCCTTTGGACAATGCCTGTTGAGGTCTGTGTAGTCGACACACATGCGCCACTCAGCAGAGTTCTTCTTCTTGACTAGCACTGGGTTAGCTAACCACTCGGGGTGGAGGATTTCTCTGATGAATCCGGCCGCGAGTAGCTTGGCTATTTCCTTCTTGATTGCCTCTTTCTTCTCTGGTGAAAATCGTCGTAATCTTTGCTTGATAGGTCTAGAGCCTTCCTTTAACTCTAATCTGTGCTCAGCCAAGTTCCTTGGGACCCAGGCATGTCTGCTGGTTTCCAAGCAAATATGTCTTTGTTTGCTCTAAGGAACTTGGTGAGCGCGAGTTCCTATTCTTCAGATAGGTGAGCACTGATAACCGCTGTCTTGGAAGGATCACCGGTTTCCAGGTCAATGGCTTTTGTGGAGACTTCTGCTGATGGTTGAATAGTACCACGCCTTCTTGGTTGGGATTTCTGAATCTCCAGGCTTGGTATTAAGCACCATCTGAGCGAGTTCTTGTACTTCCAGGGTGAGTTGAGCTTTTTCAGCGATTTGGACAGCCTCTGTGTCGCAATCAAATGACCGCTTCAAGTCGCCTCTGAAGGTTAAGATTCCTTTGGGACCCGGCATCTTCAATAAGAGGTACGGGTAGTGGGTACTGCCATAAACTTGGCAATAGCAGGTCGCCCGAATATGGCGTGATACGATGATTCGAAGTCGGCTACCTCAAAACTGATGTACTCCATTCTGTAATTGATTCGGAGTTCCAAAAGTGCGGGTAGTATAATTGTCCTTCCGAGTGGTACAGCCGCTTTTTCGGGTACTATGCCGTAGAAAGGAGCGGTTGATGGTGTGAGCTGGGTTGCGAGATCTAGATTCATCTTTCGTAGGGTGCTTGCAAAGATAACATTGAGTCCTGCTCCGCCATCGATGAGTACCCTACCAAGTGTATATCCAGCGACCGTGGGGTCCAAAACTAGCCGGGTAATGGCCTGCATTGGAAACACTGGTCCATTGATCTGCTCTGGAGAAATTAATCGGATGTTCGGACCAGTCGAGGTATTTGGGTGTCGCTGGTTCGGTGGACATGATCTCTCGCAGGGAAAGCTTCTGAAGCCTCTTGTTGTCGCTGGTAGTTACTCCCCAAAGATGACATTAATAGTTCCTTTGGGGGTGAAAAGCCACCGGCGTCCTGTTGAGGATCCTCAGCTGTCTTCTTGCCTTTGTCTTTCTTGTTCTTGTTGAAGTCGGAGTTCAAGCCTCGCTCCTTGATGTCGGCAGTGCCTTGCTTGATGTCCACCTTTCGGATGGAAGGGGCAGGGCGCGTCGAGTAAGTCATCAAAGGTGAATGGCTTGTTTCCCTTCTTCTGAGGCTCCATGGCAGCAACAGTATTATCTCCTGCCTTTTTTCGGGTATTTTGCTGTGGTGCCTGGTTGCCTCTCAGGTTGTTTCCTCGATCACCTTGCGTGTTTCTATCGGGGAAGCGTTCCTGTGTGCGTTCCTCTGTCGCCATCATGGAGTTTACAGCCCGATGGAACTCGTCAGCGTGGTGGTCGGGTCCTGCTTGATGAAAATCTTTGTAATTATACCTTTCGCAAATACCGTTGCCAAAAAGGTCAATTACTTCTCTGTCTGTAATGTCAGATACTGTAGAGCGGATTTCTGAGAATCGCCTATAGTACTCCCGCATTGATTCATTTTTCTGTTGCTTGCAGGTTCTGAGCTTAGTCCGGGGGTCTGATCTCTCTGGGACACCAGCAAAGTTTTCAACGAAGATACGATATAGTTGTTCCCAGGAGTCGATGGACTCGGGTTTAAGCCTGTCAAACAAGCAAGCGGCATTGTCTCTAGAGCCATTGGGAGGTAGAGTGCTTTGACGTCGTTGCTTCCACCCGCTAGCTCGACTGCTTGAGCATACAGCCTGAGCCACCGTTAGGTTCTGTCTTCCCATCGTACTTTGAGTAATTCCCGGGTTTGAATTTTCGCGGAACGAAAACCGCTCGAAGCCTTTGGGAAAGCAGGGAAGCGATCAAATGCGTCGGATGCGCAACTGCGATTCCTCTGTATGAAGATTCGGCTCCTCCCTCAGCTTGGTCGAGTGTACTCGGTGGCCCCAGACGGCCTTGAAGGGCGCTGGGATAAGAACGAGTCGCTCTTGAACCGGCCGCCTCTGGCTCGGGGGTGATGAGGAGCTTGCCTCAGCTAGGGATTCAAGATTCCGCCCCCGTAGTTTGGTGCGGTAGTCTGAAGCATGACTAGTCGTCGCTCTTCATCAGGGGTGCGATTGGTCTTGGCTCCCTCTCGTAGCTAGAGCTAGTATGTTTTGATAGGGAGTCTGGAAGACTTTATGGGCGGCGACCCTCATGAAACTTGGGTTCAAGGTTGCGAGAACAATCAGGGCGCCGTCTGTTAAGATCATCCTGGGAGTGATTTTCTTCAGTGCGAGCTTGACGCTCTGCCTCTGTTTCCAGACGCCTCCGGGTGTTGTACTCCTCTAGTCGTGCATTGTAGCGATCTACAGCTTCCTTGCGGTGAGTTGCTCGCCTTCTGCGGGCCTCCTTAGCTTGATTCCTTCGGATTCTTTCAGCTTTCAAGAGCTCAAGTTTCCCCGGGTTCCGTCCGGGATCATTGTCAGAAATCATACTCAGAGTTTCATGTCTTGAAAGCATCTGGTGGGGTTGGTGGTCGTAGAGATGACTGATGCCCCGCCATGAAGACTTCACGAGTGTAGCCCTGTTTGGATTTGATCGATCCCGGTGTGTTACTGATTCCAAGTAGAAGTGATGGAGATGTAGTTCCGTTGTGGAGTCGTGTTCCTCAAAAGGGAGCTGATGTCCGTGCTGGTATGGAAGTTGCTGGTCAATTGTGCCAACCAGTCTAGCCGGGGTAGGCTGAAATGGCCAATGGACAATGTTACCCTCCTTGGTAGAGCTGAAAACGAGTCCTTGCTGAGCTCCCATCAAAGGTATCTGGTGGTACTCTTTGAATCCTGCACTGATCAGGTTCTGGAAGTTTTCAGCAGAGTTCCGCAGCCCAAAGGTGATGCCATAGCAGGTGTCCGGGTCCTTTGCTTCAGACTTTGAGTTGGAGTAGGAGTCGGGACTTCTGCATGGTCCTCAGGATCTGCGGGTCTTGGATTGCTAGATTTGCTAGGTCTGGGCGAGATCTTCCATCTTTGGCATGGCTTGCAGCTTCGATTCAGTGTCAAGCTGTCTGTGCAGCTTTCCTTGATCATCCGCAATGCAAGTCCATGAGCCAAAAACAAAAATTGACCCCGCCGAGAACATGTTCGTGGTTCGCCGGGCTCTTGGTCGTCGAATCGCCGAAAGCCCCTACCTGGCGCGCCAGCTGTCGGTGTTTGTTAACCGGCAACTCGTCTTGAGTAATCTCGGACGATTTGTTCGGTGGGGATCGGCGTTCGTAGGACTCGGCGAGTACACAGGGACGGCGATTTATACTGGTTCAGGCGGCCGCTAAATAGCGTAATACCTTACGTCCAGTGCGGCGTGTGCCTTGGGTATTGTTATGATTCAAGGTTCGATGATCTAGAGCCTGCGCCCGGTTCCCCTATAATGTCCGGGTGAACTTAGCGCAGACGAGTCCTAGCCGGTTACCAATATTGGGAGTCCTATTCTAATTACAGGGACTTCCTTTTACAACTCGGCTAAGTTACAAACAAGAGTCCTAATCCAAGTACACTTCGTTACAAATCTTTGGATCTCTAAAGCCATCCTAGATTAGTCGGAGTAATCATCGATAGATGATATCTCTGACATCCTGGTCCGTCAGCCTCTCCTTCCTCCAGCCCCCGCGCAGGGTCGAGGCCGTCGCTCCTCCGTGCCGCCGGTCCTCCATGTCGCCTCTACTCCCCCCTCCGCGAGCAGGGCTGAGGTCATCGCTCCTCCTGCCCGTTCCTCCGCGTGTCGCTCCTCCATGCTGCCTCTCCTCCCCCCCTCCCGGTGCGCAGGGCCGAGGCCGTCGCTCCTCCCGTCCATGCATAGGACCAAGGAGCTCAATGCGAGAGAGAACAGCGGACGATAGTTGAGGCGTTGACCTCGTGGCGCGAAGGCAGAAACACCGATCGGGGCTATCGAATGTGGATCTCCATCTGGTACGGCGACCACAGACTGGCTCGGATTGGGACACCAGCTCAAATCAGAAAAAAATTTATGTAAGTTCTCCATAAACTTCTTTACTTTTTCCATATTGTGTTCAATACAATTTTCTCTCCTTTTTGTGTTCAAACAAATTTAATCTTTATTGACAGCAAAATCGGGAATTAAAAGGTGATGCTGACGACAAGCACAAGTACTCGTCGATGGAGAGCTCCCCTTGAGAGGTGCAGCGGAACTCGACATCTTGGAGCAGTACCCGAGACTCTCGGTTGTGGAGGAACTGCTGCTCGATCCCAAGCCAAGCAGCCCAGGCAGTGGTGCCGCCGTGCTCGCGGATGATGTCGAGGAGGTCAGGAGAGGACAACATAGTCCATGCGTTCCCAGGCCGAGTCGTCCAGCGAAGGGGTGTCGCTGAGGATGTGATCCTTCAGGGCGTACCGGCCAAGCGTGAGGAGAAGGTAGTCACGCCACTTGGAGTAGTTGGAGGACTGAAGGTCGAGGACGATGGGCACCAGACTGCGAATGTTTTGAACAGCAGCGGCCTGGCGGTGTAGATAAGCGACAACCTCTGCTTCGGAGTTGACAGAGCGATCGTCGTCGTCCCGGAGAGCCTCAGCGTGAATGCGATCGCGGAGAGCCGCGACCTGCTGCTCCAGAGCGTCGGCCTGCGCACGCTCCTGGGCGAGAGCGGCAGCAGCAGCACGAACGCGCTCCTGAGCGGCAGCAGCAGTCTTGAGGAGATCAACTTCCTCCTGAAGTTGTTGGCGGCGTTCAGCGTTGTCGGTGTGGACAGAGGCGGCCTCCTCCTCCAGAGCCTTGGCCGCGGCGAGAGCTTCGTCGCGGAGGCGAGTCGCGGAAGCAGCAGGGTCAGCGACAATGGTCGCTCCAGAGGAACCCGTGGCGGAAGCCATGGAGAGCGGCGACGCGAGGGAAAGGCGCGGCGTGCGGGGAGGCTGGCGGCGGCGCGACGCGAGGGGAGGCGAGCGGCGGGCGCAGCGCGAGGGGAGGCGCGCGGGAGGCGAGCAGCGGCCCGCGGAGGCGAGCGGCGGCGCGAGAAGAGGAGCCAGGCGGGTGCAGCGTGTGGGGAGGCGCGCAGCGGGGAGGGGAAACGCGAGGGCGGCGGCGCGAAGAATCGCGCGGGCGCAGCACGCGAGGAGTCAGGCGCAGCCCGAGGAGGCGGGCGCGGCAGCTGAGAGGGGAGCGGAAGCGGTAGAGGGTCGCACAGGACCGATTTAGGCGGATACCATGAAGGAAATAATCCAGCTGTATTGATTGATTGATAGAGATTACAGGGGGATTACACACATATATAGGAGAGTACATGGCCTGTGGAGGCCAACAGCCAGCCCAATAGAGGTGGCGCACACTAAGTCTAACAAGAACCTTGCTCGCTCTCCCTCTCTCTCTCTAACTCTTTGATTTACCTGACATCTCTATTGTTAATTATGAAATGCAGCTATGGCCGTTGCACCCGTGGTGTATCAGTGGGTAAGTTCCTATTCTATCCCAGTTTCTATTTCCTATCATGATCTGCTTAGCTGAAGCTTTGATTGATATCATGAGCTGTTTCCTTGTTAGCTTGAAACATGAGAAAATGTTAAGCTCTTTGAAATATTATTTTAACTGCAAATGGGAGAAGTGATTCGATGGGGTTAACACATTGGCAACATTTTGGTTTTAAATTGTTGATGTATTCTTAACCCGTGCTAATGTGCAATGTAGTTTTATTCAATGAGCGAACACGAATGGTATCTATGTCTATGCAATGTGTTATCTAAATTTACATTGAGATAAACATTAAGGACATTGTTGACAGCGCTAACACCATCTTTATCTATTAGATTCATCATCATTGTTTCTTTGTTCTTATTAGTATAGGCAATTGTGGGTAACTTCTTTAGCAGTTAGTACAGGCAAGAAAAAAGAATGATTTAAGGGCGTGGCATAAATTAATTTCTTTGTATAGTATCCTAGCCCTAAAACTGAAAAATATAACTGCCAATGTTGTCGTATTTTGACGCAGTGTTGTATTTATTCACAGATGTTACAAATTTGTGGCTGTATTAACTTCTCTTTATAATTGGAATTATGTCATCTAGGTAGCATTTATAATCTTAGCATCTTTGTGGTATGTTCGACGTGCACAAGAAGTTCCTGATCTTGACGTACAAACCTCACCTTCAGATTTTGGATTCTGATCTTGACGAGCAGAACAAGTACAAATCTCGTCGTTCAAACGATCAACAAAGGAAGTTCTCGATCTCGCCGAGCAAGGTACAAATATCACCTTTGGATTTCGAATTTGATCTTGACTTGATGAATCGTTTGAAAGGATCTTCAGATTAACGATTTTTTAAGATTACATAGTTCACACATATTTTGCTTAATGGATTGTTGTGAAAGGATCTCCAGATTAGTTCATATATATTTTTGTTTATTCTATTGTTGTGAATGGAACTTCATTAGTTGCCAGATGCACTATATGCTTTTCTTCACGGACAACCCTGGCATCAGGCTCTGATCCATAGAGATCAGCGAGCGGGGATCCCCTAATCAAGGAGGACACAAAGGAACTGTGAGTGTATAATGTCTTTATTTAGACATATCTTTATCACAGTAAAATAAAATGACTAAAATTCAATGGTCTGGCCACACACAATAGTGCACTTTACTGAATTCAGACCTGTTGCATTGAACAGTATGGAATTTTCAGATACAACTGCTACTCTTACTGAATTCAGATGTATATAAAGAGAAAATGAATGCTGACCAAATGGTTATTTGAAATCTTCTTCCAGGCTTTGTTGTCGATGATAATCCTTATGGAAAACAAGATGAGAAGGGCACAATGGATCAATTTCAGCAGGTAAACCAGTAACATGTTACATTCAAGTGGGATTTAAACCAGCAACCCTGAATTTGTATGCATTCACTATCATGTTTCAGTAAGTTAATGTCATTTTAAATCATTAAATTGGTCACAATTTTGCTTTGGGCTTTAATCCAATGCTCTCACATTAGCTCAAGCATTCATCGGTGCCGATTCAAAAAAATGTTAACAGTCCATGACTCAATTTGGTTAGGGATGAGATTCACTCCTCGATTCATGTTTCATAGCTCAACACAACATAATGGCATCTACCAGAAGGGGTGACACACCTTGGGGTAGTCGTAGGTGAGTTGCCGCTATTGCGGCCGTGGTGTGAAGCAGCGGCAGATGGAGGCAGCGCCCCGTCCACGGGAGTGGAGGCGTCGGCATAGGTCGGCATCATTTTCATCGAAGTGGCTGGTGCAGGACTGCAGGGGCGCTCGGCAGCGCGTCAATGGGGCCGGGCAGTGGGGGCGCGGTCGCAGCGGGGCAGCCCGTTGGACGCGGGGACGCGGTCGCAGCTGCCGGGCACCGTCAGTAGCAGGGGCGCAGCCGGGGCACCGTCGGCAGCGTGGTCATCGCATCAGCCGAGGCAGCGTCGTGACCGCCATCTTCAAGGTCGGCATCGCGGGTCGAGGCCGGGTGCTTGGTCGGCGTGGTTGCTGGGGAGGAGGCGGAGGCGGCTGGGGAGGAGGGCAGGTCCCAGGTGAGTTCTCGTCGTGGGCGTGGTTGAGCCGGGGAGGAGGGGCAACATGGTGGAGCCGGGAGAGCGTCACAACGTTGTGATTACTGTGAGCCAACCTATTGCATTCATTCTTATGTCCCTGAATTTCATTCTTACTATATACTTAAATAGTACTATATGATTCTTACTACTTAAAATACTACTATATGCAAGAGCAAGCAACGTAAACAGGGGAACCTGTTGCCACTTTCTAGCTGGGTACAGTTTGTCTCTTCATAATTTAAGAACACAGTTACCTGCATGCACTGCAGTCCGGGCAGTCGAAGTTTTTGTTACCTGTTGCATGGTGTAGGAACTGCAGCCTCCGAACGATGAGCTATCCACAAAGAACAACAATGATGGGTGTCTCAAGCATATTGATTTTTTTTCAGATTGGAAGGAATCACGATACTGCAAACTCACTCAACCTGGTGAAGGGTGGCAACGAAGTCCTAAGGAGGCTCTGCGGCCGTGCCAGCAGTTTGTTGTCGAAGTGGGGAAGTGTCGTGGATGCTGGTGGCGGTGGTGGGAAGGGCCTCGGTGTCCCGACCTCGGTGGCGGTGGCGGGCTCACGGTCGGAGGCCACGGCGGTGGTGGGCTCACGGTCAGAGGCCACCGGTGGCGGGGAAGGGCTCTCGGCCTCCTGGCCACGACGGCGGTCGGGCTCACGTTGGAGCTTGTGGCGGCGAGGGCAAGGGCCTCTGCCTCTAGGCACGATGGCGGTCGAAGGCCGCAACAGCGGCAGGGAAGGGCCTCGGCCTCCTTGCCACGACAACGGTCTTCGTTGGGGGGCACCCGGTCGGCTGGGGCGGGGAGATGTCGCTCGGTCGGCTAGGGGAGGGGGGTGGTGCTCGGTCTGCCAGGGAGGGGAATTTGTGGGTGGAGGTCGCGTGAAGACCAGGCGCGTGGTGGTGGCGGCAATGGTGAAGACCAGATGTCACGTGATGATATGACATCTGACGATAACAGCTAGGTATTTTTAGCTGTAGAAGATTAGGTGGGGCTCGACACCATGGACTGAAACGACCAAGCCTGCAGCCAAATCATGTTCAACTGCTTCAATGATATCTGATAGGATGGGTTATGAGGATATGGTCCTAGCAGCCACTTTTCATACTGGATGGCCTGTCAGTGGTATGTGCTAGAAAACTGTTCTTAGTTTAAACTTGTGAGTACACTCTTTATTATTATGACTTCAAGCTTTTGGGTTAATTTTTTGCTTAGTATTTCTCTTCAAATGCTAATGTAGGTGGGGTGAGGGAGCACTAGAATCATAATGCTTATTGCTCAATTGCTCGGTACAAGCACTATCTCTTGTCATTGTGGAGTAGGAATTGAATTGACACCTTCGCTTTTGTTTGTAGCTTCCAGGAGGGTCAGAAATCAATACAACAGGGTTAGCTTCATAGATGTATTCTTTATTGAGTAGATGCTATCTGTAATGAATACTGAACCAGAACCTTGAAATGCGAAACCTTAGAGATTGAATTGTAGTGTCAGTGACTTCAGCAGATAAGATATACTGCTCCTAGAGGTTGATAACATTTTCTATTGTCCAGTTATGTGTATGGTGGTCATTAGCACTATTCGTTACAACAGTATAATGTTTTCCTGTTTTAAGTGGAATATCAAGGGTGCCTGTTTGATGTGCCATTATTGTAAATCAAGAGAAACCTGATTTGCTGATTTGCCGGTTTGATGGCAACATCAAGAGAACCTGATTTGCAAATTGTTCCAAATCAAGGCAACTGTTTGTTTCACAAATTATAATTTATTATTTTGGTTGTAACCTCAAGGATGTGTGGGCTGAGGCTGAGCGTGGCCGCCACCGGGAGTTCGTATGTGGATACGGGAGATAGGCGAACGCCGAGCCCTGGAAGATGCAAACCAAGGACACCAAGGAGATGTAAGGTCTGGAACCCTCCCTGTTGTACTGTTTTTGTCTTCAATTGATATAATCCACAACTAGAGTATGGTCGTGGTAAAAATAGCATTGACTTACGACTGCTTATAAGTGGTGATTTGCTTGGCATGATGCAGCCAAGCTCATATTAGAATTCAGATTATGGAGCTTCCTGCCACTGCCAGCATTCTTGGCGTCGTTGAGTCATGAACTTGAAGTCAATTGTAGACAAGTGGTTTCAATTTTTTTATGCTACTTGAATCCGAGATTGTGACTCCTCAGATGCATTATCATTTGCTTGGTGCATAGAAATTTGTTTGAGGTTTGGGAATGAAAAACTAAAAAAAGTCTTGTTTAATGGAGTCACTAGATAAGCAAGATGTACAATACTGATCATTAGTTGTAACTGACTTTTACATTTGGATAATTGGTCTTGTTTTTCACAATTTATTGATAAATATTTAAGTAATATGCTCATAGTTAGACAAACAAGCTTGAGAATTTGCCTTTTAGATTAAATATCACTTGGATGTTGGTATTTAATTTTAGAGTATTGTTATCTATCGTGCGATTAGTATATTTTTAGTATAAAAGTTTTGTTATCCTGTAGCAACGCACGGGCACGCTACCTAGTCTTATGTATAAACACATTACAGACACAGATGCTTACACATTGCTTATACTATGTATAAACAAATCGGATGGCCAAGGTACGTGAAAATGAAACGGATACGTGTATTTTTCTCTAAGAATACATAGATCATTCATAAAAGGTTAATTGGTTTATTTGAAAACTACTAACGCTGGAAGGTTATCTTTTAGACTCACATCCAAAGACTTCCTCCCAGACTCAAAGTGAATATTAACGAACTTGGCACAGGAGATTATCATCATGGCCTTCTTCCTTCCATGAAATCCGGTGGTGGTGGAGGGAGAGATGTATTCGGTGTTGGCCCATCCTCAACAATGAACACTGCAGCCATGCCCATGAGCCCAAAATGGAACTCAAAAAGTGGCAATGTATGAACATGCCCCTGTTATAGTTATGTGGCCAAACAAAACAAAGCCATGAATTAGATCCGGCCTTGGAGGAGTTGAAATTTGGCGTCCAACTAATAAGAAAACAAAATTGTGACTGGGCGCCATCGGTTACAAGCTAGCTAGAAAACAAAATATGAATCTGCTTGTTTTGCAAAAAGTGAATATATAGTTGGTCAAAGTATCATTCCGTAGACTATATATATAGTATATATATATATGTCGATGTCATGCTAAATGCCACAAATTTTGAACCAGTACGTGATAGAACGGACCGACGACGCACACGCAAATCAAACACGTGCGAACCTGGATTGTCGGCGACAAATCTGATGGCCGCCCAGCCAAGATTGGGCACGAGGACGGTGTTCTTCCTGGGCGGGTTCACCAGGTTGAACTTGGCCTCATCCCTGGCCGCGTCGTAGTTGCCGATGCCCTGCGCGAGCACGAACACGTCGTGCCCATGCAGGTGCATCGGGTTGGAGTCGCCCTGCAGCATGGCCGTGCTCTGGAACACGACGTCCACCACGGCGCCGTGCCGGAACCGCCGCACCGCCGCCGCCCTGGTCGTCGGCTCCAGCCGCATCTCCTCGGGCCCGAACGGGGTCAGGGCCTGGTCGGTGTAGTTGTACGCGCTCGGGGGCTGGTCGGGGAGGAGCCCCGCCGCCGTGCCCACGCCGCCGCCGCCGTTGTCGCCGTAGTAGAGCGCCTCGAGGATCGGCGTCGCCGCCGCGCGTCGTGGAACGACCGTTGTTCATGTTCGCCACCACCATGCTCTCCGGGTGGCTCCCCGCCGGCACGACTTGCGGCCGCGCCGGCAGATGGAGCCCAGCCCGAGCGTCACGTAGAGCCGCTCGTCGGCGCGCGCCGGCACCACCCGCGCGCGCTGCCGCTGCCGGTGCCGGAGGCCCGTCAGGTTGCCGTGGAAGTAGAAGGACTTGATGGTGTCGTGCTGGTCAGGCATCTCCGGCGCCACGGCGGGCACGTCGCGGCTCGAGTTGCTGGCGCCGCCGGTGTACGACGGGTACTGCACCGTGCCTCGGGTGGCGAACTCCGGCGTCTGCGTGTCCGGCGGAGGAGCCTGGATGGGCTGGGCGGTGATGTAGTACCTTCCCGGGGCCGCGTCCGCGACGAGCAGGGCGTCCATCGTCTCGCCGGCGCGATGACGATGACGTCCGTGGTGTAGGGCGTGACGTAGTTGGCGTCGGCGGCGACCACCGTGAAACTTGTGCCCGGCGCTGATGAAGTACTCGGGAGAAGAGCGCTGCATTGATTACTCGAAGCAGGTACGTCCTGCCGGGCTCCACGTCCAGCACGTAGCCGTCTTCAAACACGCCTGTGCAATTCATCAGCACCTCTTTTCAGTAAAATTTGTTCACATATTGTACACAAAATGTGTTCATATAATATATTATACACCCTTCATGATAAATCTGCTCATCATATGATTTTCAGTTATATAGACTCTAATACATACATAGGTCAACAAAAACCACTTGATTCAGTAAAATATACATTAGTAGCAAGAATTCTTTTGGATTGCATATATGGAGATATATCTACGTATGTCACTACCAGAAACCCCGCTTTGCCGAGTGCCGGGCATTTTGCCGAGTACATTTTATCGGGCACTTGACAAAGAGACTTCCATGTGTAGTAGGTATAGTAGTATAGTTACAAAATAAATGATGTGTTTAGACTTTAGACAACTATACATCGTATGCAAAATAAAACTTTGACTAGTAGTTAGCACCTTTTTATAAAAACATTGATAAAAAACAATTTAACAGGACTGTATTCTGTACAAAACTGTCCATATAATTTTTTTCAAATATCTGTACAAAACTGTCCATATAATTTTCAACATACATAAAAGAAATATGTGTAACCAAACATTCAATTAATCGACTTAATTAAGACAAAAACCCTAGTTGGCTACATACCGGAGCAGTTGAAGAGATCTCCAAGCTTGCCGTTGATCGTGGACCCACTGGAGAATTCATCATAGTGACCTCTCGAAAAGTTCCTGTCCACCGCTGAAAGATCCTTCTCCCACCATTCCCCTGCCATGCACCATATATAAAAGCAGCTCAACTCGATCAGAAACTTAACTCTGCTGAATATATGCTGTATTCATCCATGAGTATGCATGCTTGCTGATCGATATTATTATCCATATCCATTCATCATTCATTCATTCATTCATTCATGCGCGAAGACGGACACACCTATGAGGATGGGGACCTCATTGTGAGGCCTAGGAAAAGGATAGGAGGCGGCGCCGCTCCGGGGACGTATGATGAGGGCGCCATAGATGGTTGCCCGGAGGAAGGCGTCGTGAGCGTGCCACCACAAGGTGCCTTCCTGCCCGCGACGTCGAACTGGTAGGTGAAGTTGCCGTTGGGTCTGATGGGGCGTTGCGTCACCATGGGCACCCCGTCGTTCCAACAGTTCCGGAACTGGAACACTCCATGCCTGGATGAACGTTAACCAGTTTGAGTTACATGTGATGATGACGAAAGTATTTAAAAACAACTGTACTGTCAAGTTATAAAACGTGGGAATAAGAGATTATTAAGTGGAGGAACAAAAATCACAAAATATATCTATCTACCAATGGATTGTAAGGTTGTAGGGCGACTTGTTGACAACATGCACGATCACGGTGTCACCCTCGGTGACCTCTATCGTTGGCCCTGGCAGCTGCCCGTTCACCACTGTGACGGGTATCTCGTTGCACATGTGCGTCATGTTCACCTGGCTCACCTGCTCATCGATGAATTCCACGAGTGGATGCATGCGATAACGCGTGCACACAATAATATATTATATTCAGTAAACACTTCGACAGCAAATAATACTATACGAGCTACCGAACAAGAGATCGATCGAAATGGTCCTCATTCATGCTCATACCACGAACGTGTGCTCGACGGTGGCCGCCGCCGCCGCCGGTGGGATGGCCGTGGCGGAGAGGATGACGGAGACAGCAACGATGATGACAGAAGCTGCCATGGGGGACAGCAATGACAACGACAACGGAAATGGTTTCATTGTGTTGTTTCCTGCTTTGTCTATAGTTTGTTTATAATGCTATGCAGTCGAGACTCCTGTGTAGCGCTTCTGCTAGCTATATATGTAGCGTGTATGCCGTCTACTTTCTATATGCAATGTGTGTGTGTAGATATGTGGCTGCATGGATGTTTGAGGCGAATATATAGCAGCGCAGGCATGGTAGCGTCGTCAGGAAGCAGCATGATATGTCTGAATAAAATAAATAATAGCAACATGATCCGGTCAAATTAAACTACTAAAAGAGGTCAGCTTAACATGGCTTTAATTTGTAATCAATCCTAGCTACGTACCTGACGCTTTGCGACGCCACCAATCACTGCGGCCTTGTCCCGAGAATCACCTTTGCATACTAGTATTATCAAAATACTAAGGAAGAAGTCTCTTTTAGCCAAACAACAATTTTGCTCGAGTTTGCTTTCATTTTGACCATGAAACTCTGAAAGCCATTAAGATTTAACAACAGAACAATCAATATACCAGACAGATTTGGCCATCTAACTGGCCTGGGTTCCAGCGCAAGGTGATTTGTATTTTCTCAAAATATATTTTTAAAAGTTTTCTAGCCATACTAATTCATTCCCTAGATTTGGCAGTCTAACTGGTTCCAAAGGCCAGCGGCAGCACACAAAAATTGGGCTTCCCTTTGTGCCGAAGAATGAAGATGAAGATGCGCAGAGAATTTGGAAAATTTGGGACTAGGGAACTGTTAATATAGAAAAGATTTACCCAGGCAAGCCTATTATGTGACCCGGCTCCATTGATCATTTACCGAGGCAGGTGTATTATGTTGCAAGGCCTCTATACATCCTTTCATTTGTGTTTTATTTATATTTAGTCACAACACTTTCACATGTGAAATCTGAAACTAGTAACGCAAATAAATTGTCACAAATGAATCTCACAATTTAGCTCTCACAAATAATCAAACACATGAATAAACAAATATTTAGCATTTACTTCTCTTCCAATACTTTCAAATAATGTAAACATACTATCCTTCCATTTCTAAGAAAACCATGTAAATATTATCATGTACGGAGTACATACCAAGCTAGGTCATATCATCACAAACATTAAGTGTCACATATATGGCTACATCAAGTCTCAAGTGCATACATCTTCAAAATATAGGCATATAGTTATAACATCTTACAAAAAATAGGGATCATTATATTATATAGATTTATGTAGTATTTCCAGCTACAGTCTTTTCATATCCATCATTAGAACAATGCATCACATCATCTTGGTTTTTCAGAAGCGGGCTTCTACATGCTTCATCTTGTGGGGATGGTTGTAAATAGCGCGATCTCATCGTAATGGTTGTATTATTAGGCATCCACAACTCTTATCACTATTGGCACGTATCTGATTCAAGGGTTGGTCGATGTACTCCCTCTGTCCCATAAATTGAATCGTTTGGGAGAGAGGCTCTTCTACCAAGGAGGTTGGTAAAGGATCTGTGTGTCCCTACTAGTACAATACAAGAAGCAACTAGAGAAGTGTATTAAATGTTCATGCTCTCTTGCCATCAGACAATGCGCAAACCCCATTGGATGACAGGAGTGAAAGGACAAGGGTGGGACGTTGGATCAGTGGAGTGGACATGGACATCGAGCACAACGACACTTTTTATGAGACAAACTTTGAACCACTAGAACGACTCTTTCTTTGGGACGGAGGGAGTACAATTTAATGACCATCAGTGTTGAATGATGATGTGATGAGCTGGTCACACCATTGGAAATCTTTGTCAATGAATATTTTCTTTCTATGTATCCCCTTCTAGAGGTCCCACCCCCTAACCCAAAGAGACAGGCAAACCAATCAATAGATTTTCTTTTCTTTATGTAGTTTGTGCAAAAATCAATGATCTCCTAGATAGGTGGATGCCCTGATCATAAGTCACTCTAGATGGCATGGTTCAGTACATACCCATTCAAAGCGGACATGAAACCTAGTCGCTTAGGCAGGCTAGAGACAAACCATTGTAGCCCATTCCATTAGTGCCCAGTAAATACCAAGAGTGGGGTCTATTGTCGTTCACACACTCTGCTGCTTTATCTTCCTCTTCTTACTCCAACAACTATGATATATCCCTAGTTCATTGCGATCTCCCATGCCCTTCATTGTAGGCCTCCATGCTCCCTTTTCTAAGAAAGATCATAGCATAGGTTCCTTGCTCCACCAAATCTCATTGATGTCATCGAGGGTGAAGCAATCCATCATGAAGAGCAAGGTGTTGTCATCCGGTGTTGAAGTCACCAATCCAATGACACACTAGAAGCTAAAGTTGGTGTCGAGGACCCACCTCCTCAAGCTAGTGGCGGATGGATACCTATTGCCGAAGGAGCTCGTTGGCTAGAGGCCTATGTATGGGGAGTTCTTCCTTATTGTGCCCAACATGGGGAAGTCGTTATCTTCGCCCTCTTCTTCGAGAGTGGTTTTGGTGTCCATGCACGAATTCTTCAGTGATTTGTTGTACTACTACAAGATCCATGTATCCTTATGTCGTCTTAACCTAATCTTCTTTGTTAATAAACAATTTATAGTGGAAGTCTATAAATGACACCTAGTGATCTATTAATAGAGGTGGTCTTCTATCTAGGACCCGCCTTGCCATTTTACATATGGCACCTGAAAACACCACTAATCAAGTGGTTTGTCTTCAGAAATTTTTTTAGTAGCATCTAATGTTATTTTACTAAAAGAGATTTGGACAGCTGTTGCGATAGTAGACCCAATAAGAATTTGTTTGATAATAGAGCTAATTGTTAGCTAATAATTTTTTAGCCTTAGCCTATGGAAACAGGATGATGTTAATTTTTTAGCCGATCATTTAACTAGGTGTTAGCCAAATAGCTAGACAATCCAGCTAATTTGTAGTATTTTCTAGCCCCAGCTAATAACTAGCCCTAACTGATCGAAACTGGCCTAAAAAACTTAAATTTCTTCCAAACATCATCTTGACAAGTATCTGTGCTCGCTTCCCGATGATGGACTAGTATTTCTTTTATATAATATTACCTTAATTTCCACAATGCTTGCGAGCTTTGTAGCAGATCACATCAAGACCTTGACAAACTTTGCGGCGCAATCTATGGGCAGTAATTTTGCAATTGCCTTTTACCCCGTTTGGATGTAAAAGTGAAAATTTCAAGAAATGTCAACTTGACATGAACGGAAACCGTGTTCACCACGGCGCTTTAATTTGTTAATACTCGTATTACTGTACCATTCATGGAGCACCGTGATCGATTTAGAGGGAAAATGGAAAAAAAAAAGACGGAATGGATGAGGAGGTAATTACTGAGACGGTGGATGCAAAGACCAGGTGTTGCCAGTTGACCACCATTCATGCATACGTAAATTATAGTAGTAAATTATAAGATGATCCAGATAAGGCTCGCTGACATGGTATATATTTAATGGTTATTTCGATGATGGGACGGCGGCGTTGATTTGAACAATGCCTTTCTTTGATTCAAAAACTGAAACTTTTTCAAACTTTGCATATATAACCATGCATAGACAGTCCAGGATATTACGAAACAGTTATGGGATATGAATTTAGAAGCTATATGATCTTTTGTCGTCAATTATTTTTCCACTGATAAATTTTATTTCATTGCAGTAAAGGAGAGAAATTAACTGAACGATGGAGAAGTTAGAGAAATGGAAACGAGATGAGCCGTTCATTGGACTAACAAATAAAATTCTTTATATTGTTTTAATTAGCGGGTTAAGACATTTAGCAGCATGCCTGTAAAACAGCTAATAGCGGAGCTATAGTGGCTATTCAGCCTGGGCATTCGGTAAATACTGAACCGATCGGTTCGGTTCCTCGGTACCTCGGTAAATTCGGTTCCTGAGAAATTGGTACCGATCGGTTCCTGAGAAATTGGTACCGATCGGTTCCTAAAAAAATTTGGTACCGGTTCGGTATCGGTAAATTCGGTTCGGTTCCGGTATTTACCGAACAGTACCGAACTAATCATATATATAAGATATAATGGCATGTTCAAAAACTAATTTTGACATGATTTTATAGATAATAATAGTGCAAAAATACATATACATGTAAAAGTCCACAAGACTATAAGTGTGAGTGCCAAAAATACATAATATAATAGTCTATAATAGTACAATAAATAATATAACTACACTCAAAACTTATCACATTTCAGCTAAATTCGGTTCGGTTCGGTAAATTCGGTTCGGTTCGGTATTTACCTCGGTAAATTCGGTTCCTAAGAAATAGGAACCGAACAGGAACCGGATTTTCGGTTTCAGTATTTTTCGGTTCGGTTCTCGGTTTTCAGTATTTTGTGCCCAGGGTGAGTGGCTATAGCGGCTAGCGGAGATTTAGCGGCTAATAAATCGTACATAAAGACAAATAGTGGCACCCTGCCTCAAAAGGCTATAGCAGGCTATAACGACAACTATAGCGGGAGATTTATAAAACTATCATATTTAGATGTCAACTGGCCGGGCAGGTCAACATCATGGTGTCAACCTCTGAATAGATATATACCAATCTGAAGCCAATAGCGGTTACAGAAAGCAATGCAAATAGTAATTAAACAAATATATATATATATATATATATATATATATAACTACTATTTAGGGTATAACACTCTAAATAATATTTAGAGCGTCGGTGGAGCATCTCAAATCTCACAACCGTAAATATTGTTACCAACAAACATCTTTTTGTATGCACTAGCAAAGCGATCCGCAACCGTAAATATTTCAGCCCGCAACCGTAAATGTCGTACAAGGAAGAGAATGATCTGGATAACATTACGGTTGTGGGATGAGAATTAGCAGTAACTTTTTCGGTTGCGGATGGAAGAGAGAATGATGTGGCTGTCATTTACGATTGCGGGATGAGAATTAGTAGTAACTTTTATGGTTGCGGGAACTGATGGCTAGTGATGCTCTAAATAATATTTAGAGCGCTGCGCTCCAAATAGCGGGGTCATATATATATATATATATAATATATATATATATATATATATATATATATATATATATATATATATAGACACACACACCAGATGTAAATCAACACGACAACACCTCCACCCCAACGCGACCGGAAGCCGTCGGGCGCCTCCGAGAAGCTCCACACCCTACCACGCCGGCGGAGCCAGTGACGGCTCCATCATCAGCCCCTGCCTTGCCACACATCGGGATGATTCATCGACCCCCGCCGGCCTGCCGACCGCCATGACCCGCCGCTGGAGCTCACAGACCGCCATAGCCCGCTGCCGGAGCTTGCAGGATCTCCGCCGAAGCACGCAGGAGGCAGGACCGCGAGACGACGTAGTGCACCAGGCCACGGAGCTCCTCTGCCGCCTGCCACTGCGGTGGCAGTGGTGGATACGGGTGCGCGTGGCAGGCAGGCGGAGGAGGCCTGTGGTGGCGGCAGTGTATGAGGAGGACGGGAGTACAATTCCAGGATTGCGTGGCATCTATATTCATGCATCTCCCATCCGCCAGAACACTGCCGGCCAGCCATGAGGCCGGAACACCATCGACCATGACCCAATCCAATCGGACAGGGAAGAGATGAAATATTTTGAAATACTGACAGGGACTGAAGATGTCTGATGTGTGTTTTAGCAACTAAAAAGGTTGATTTCGAGAACTCACTTGAGGCATTGGTTGACTGATGCTTCCTGCCTGCGCCATCAAGCGCAAAAAAAGTTAAAAGGATGCATGATCACTTTGGATTTGGCATGTTTGCTTTTTAGTTAACTGAGGATGCTCAATACTGAATGTCTGAATGCTGCTGAAAGTCTGAAAAAATTAAATAGAGAAAAAAAACAAAAGAAAATACTGCATGGAGCAATTGAACGGAAGAAACTACTGAAATTTAAGCATTAGACAACCACCGAATCACAATATTGAAATACAAAAGAAACACTGTAGTACGATTACATATTCGCATGAACTGAATGCACAAAAGCTAAGTAGTACTAAAGAAAAACTATTGTGACAAAAATAGACAAAAAATACTAAAGAAAAACCACTGTAATACAAAAGAAAATAGTCATAGTACTGACAAAAATATATAAAAATACTGGTACTTAAAGATGCTAGCAACTACTGAAGTTATAGTACCGGTTATACCAATCTACTGACACAATACTAACGAAATACTTAAAAAATACTGACAAAATACTTTAAGATACCAACAACTATTTAAACATTCTAGCAACTACTGAAGTTAGACCAAGCAACTAAGAAAAAAGACTCAAAAATACTGATAAAATACTTGAAAATACTGACAACTATTTAAAGGTACTAGCAACTACTGAAATTACAGAAAATATTGGTGGTACCAAGTTACTAAGAAAATACTCGAGATACTGACAAAATCTCTAAGATACTGACAACTATTTAAAGGTACTAGCAACTAATACAATAGTGGTTGTACCAAGCTACTAAGAAATACAAAAAGATACTGACCCTTGAAGATATTGACAACTATTTAAATGTCCTAGCAACTACTAAAGTTACTTGAAGATACTAATAAAATAATATTCTAAACCACCCTGGATGTATTGTACTGAAACTAGATGTATTGTACTGAAACTGCACTTTACTCAAATAATATTCGACGTACTGAACTATACGGTAATACGGATGTACTGAATGTACTGAAATAATAAATACGAATAATAAGCTAAACATGCACGCCTGTCATCCCTAGAAAATCATCAGCGTAAACTCTTTTGCCGATGTTGCTCCACTAACGCTCGTAGCGAAGTTGTTAGGCTGGCCTAATACCTAATTAACAAGCCACAAGTACGTGCTAGTGTAGCACGGAGGTGTGTGCACGTCCATCTTTAGCTCATTGGAGTGAGGTTGTGACGTCCATACACATCTGTGTCTCGTTCTTTTTTTTTATTGACGTCAAGTGTAAGCAGGAACGAGCGCTCGATACATGCATGTACTGATTAGTTAGGCAGGGAGGTCGGTCGCACGAGGAGGTAGGGCGTGCGAGCCATCCCGCGCGGGGACCGAGAGGCGCGTGGGAAGGGATGGTCGGGTGAGCAAGACAGGGTCGGAGGGAGGTTGTTGGGTCGATCAGTTGGCTCATGGTGTTAAGAATAGCTATTCTACACCTAGGGTGTAGATTAGCATATATATATATATAATAGGTGATGCAGTACGTGGGTCAAACCGTGAAAGTCATGGTTATCGAAGTCAAAAAAGCTTTTTGTTGTCAATAAGCTAGTCAGTAGTAAAGAATACATATCTATCGATCCGCTATTTGTCCGCTTAAACTATGGTGTGTAGTTAGTGAGATTATTGGAACAACACTTGAATGATTCTCGTCACCAAACGCTATTGTTGGATGCAACGGGCAAAGATTTTCAGCTCCTCTTGTCTCACTAGGGTGTTCATTACCAACCTCTACCAACAAACAAAACATGCATTTTGTTCTCTCGGTGACATTGTAGATGCCGTACAAACATGGTGTCTGTAGTCGTATATATGTGTTTGTTCTAAGGCCATTCTCAGTGCTAGTTTATGTCACAGTTTTTAAACGTAGAAAAGTTTCATCACCATGAAACTATCTCTACTTTCATGAAATTTTCATCATCTTTTCTTCATTAATACAATGTCACATATCAACATATTTAATGCCCATGAAACTATATAAAATTCCCATTGAGATTGGTCTAAGTATTTCAACGTTTGTGTATGTATGGTTTATTCTGCTTGAATGCTTCAATTAATCTTTTGGCAATATATAGTTAGATGTAGGAAATGCATGTCAAGATGCATGGCTGTTGTACTATAAGGGCCCCGTTTGAATGCTTGGAATTGATTTATTTTATGAATAAAATTTAGATATATATTAATTAAGCTAATATGAGTGTATATGGATTATATTTGTATATTATTGTTTGGCTATATATAAAAGTAATACTTATGTGTTTATTTTAACCGTAGGGGAGTGAGTTCAAGAAAGTTATAAGTTTAAAAGTAGAAATATAGCATGGTGATCTATAGAATCTATTTATGTCTCTCATACTATGAATTTGAGATAGACATATATTTGAATTTTGAAAAATGGTGGGAATGTCAATTCCAATTCAATAGCTAATTTATTAAATGGATTCTAATTCCTCCAAAATAAAGAGATACAAACAGATCCTAAAGATCATTTTGACTAGTTTATTACCTTTGTGGTAGATTATTTGCATGGCATAGAATCTTGAAAGTTTTGTAGTTTCAGATTAATGATATGGCAGGGGATTATACTATTGCAAACGGCAGACTGGAGCATCTGGTGCCGGTTGATTTTGACATGTGACATGGTCAAAATTGTGTCACATGCATGTATATGTAGCATGTATGACCGTTCAATGGAAATTGCATGCTAACTCATCATATTCCACACTCTTTCTCCTTTCTTCATTCCAAATTATAAATCATTCAACTTTCTTGAAGAATTAAAGGATCTTAATTAAGTTTGATTAAAATTATACGGAGAGTTACAAAGAACTATAACATTAAATAGATAGATGTACCATGAAAATCTAATTAATGAAGGATCTAGTGATATTCATTTGATATCATAAATGTTATTATATACTTGGTCAAATTTAAGATGTTTTGTCTCTCCCAAAAAAAATTAAAATGACTTAGAATTTAGGATAGAGGGAGTATATCGTTATTAAGTCCATTAGGATTGTCTAAATAAAATTGACCATCAATAGCATAGATTTTTGTATTGATTGCCAACACACGATTTATGTAACTGAATTCATTGTAAAGTATATTTTTTATATATGCAAAACTTTTTGAACTTTAAATTTGAAATGTGTAGGGGAACACTGTTCAGCACAACTGCTTCTTACAATGGCATGATCTGTTTCGATCTAGACAGAAACGAGATGCATTGCATATTGGTGCACCCAATGAACCAAATAATGCCTTGCCGAGCCCAATAGTAGGCCATCGCTGTCTGGATCCCCACCTGAATATTTTATTACTCACTTAGAGCGCTCGCTGGCAGAATAAACATGTTTCTACATCATTTGATCACTTGTGATAGAGATTGTTTTACATAGCATTTGTAAAATGTCACTGGGAATTCGAAAGCCAGGGTGGATCGATGTGAGCTAACAACGACTTGTCACATTGGATCTTTGACTAGAGATCAATTCACATAAACGTGTAATTGGGTGTGTGTCACAGGTGCACCTTTTAATTTGCCTTGCCTGATGAACACGGAGCTATCACTTTTTTTTGAACAAATTGAAGGGGCCAAGGCCCCTACAACATTTTATTGAAAATTTAAAAAGGTTAAAAAAAAGTACAGAGGAGCAAAAAAAAACAACAAAGCAGATCGAGGTAGGAAGGAACTGAAGGGGAAGGGAACTGACAGCAGTAAGAAACAAAATAGGAATTAGCAGCTATCACTGAGCTGGGTATTGTTTTTCTTCAAGGTGTTTTTTGTGTTGCTCTGATCTTGTAGTCTCGTCGTTGCATTAAGCTTTTCCACGGATTATTTCAGGTACTTTCTTCCTATAATCCTAATAAATAAATAAATAACAGATGTATCTGCTCTCGTAGTCTCGTCGTTGCTTTAAGTTTTTCCTTGAAATTGGAACATGTGTATCATCAACACATATAAGAATTTAAGGTAAAGGGCAAAAATAAAAATAAAATAAAAACTAGGCTGACGTGTGTCATGAGTCCAAAGAGTATTAGAGGTGCTGCCACATGTGTATCAACACGCACATATAAGAATATATTAGATAAAGGGCAAAAAAAAAAAATCTGTACAGCTAAAAAGACCCGGAAGTCATCCTAATCGCCCCGCTCTTCTTCTCCCCGGCGCTACCACCATCGCGAAACCGCCCGCGGCATCTTCCCCGGCTCTCATCGCAACCCCGCGCTTCTCCCCGGCTCCTATCACAACCGCCACTGTCGGCCGACCGCGCCCGGCCGCCACGCCGCTCGGACGCTCCGCCCTCGCCCGGCCGCCGCGCTCGGGCCGCTCCGCCCGGCCCCGCGCCCGGCCGCCATCCACGCCTGCGCACGCCGTCGCCCTCTACCGTCGTGGCCACCCCTCTCCCGGCTCCGCCCTTCTCCAGGCCACCCGCGTCCGCCCCGCCGCCCTCTCCTGGCCCCGCCATCAGCCGGGAGCTCGCCGCCCTCTCCCGCCGCGACTGCCCTCTCCCCCCGCCCACCCATCACCCCACCGCCCTCTATCGTCGCGGACGCCCCTCTCCCGGCCGTTGCCGTTGAGGGAGCCCGCGCATGTGGAGGCACCGTGGAAGATGCCACACGACAGCCTGGCGCGGCCTCAACAGTGTGTAGCGTCAGCGGCATAGGAGCACGCGAGGGCGCGCAGCCTAGGCGACACAGTAGCCTGCGGATCCGGCGGTGCGGAAGCCGCAGCCCTGGCACACGAGCTTCCCCATGCAACCTCGGTACGCGCGGATGCAGACTCCGTGGACAGGAGGTGGCGTGTCCAGTCCACGGTGGTTCAGCGAGGTTCTGTGCTAACCGAACCTCGTTATCTATCTCCGGCGGCAGCTAATGGCCACTTCGTCGATTGAACACATCTGCTGTGCTGGCCTCTGTTTCCCTGCTGGAGGATGAGGTGATGGTTCTTCTCATTTACAGTTAATGTATTTTTACTTGTTTATAGATTCTATAAAACTACTTTTGCACCTTCCTGTTCGTTTAGGTTTTAAGATTGAAAATTGGCATAGAAACTTAGACAGCTGCAGACCATGATAACCATTTTGTAATCTCTGTGTTTTTTTTCTCTACAGCAGCTAATGTTTGTGGATTTCCTTCACCATGATAATGAAATGCCATCGCTAGCTGAATTGAGAATAACAAAATAAAAGACACATAAACAAGGTACTAAAGAGATAGAAATATATTCCATGTCAACTATTTATCTTTCATCCCTTAACTCTGTCAGGAATAAGTGAGCACAATTGGTGTTATAGCAAGGAATTAACAAAAAATATCTCTGTTTGTGTTTGTTCCTGATGTTCATGTATCTTCAATTTACAGGGCCATGGAGGATCAAGTAGAATTGTGTGGGAGGAGATTACCTTATAGCTCAGTGATTTTGCTTCCACTTTCTCTATTTATATGCTACGTCGAAAGGTGATTTCTGGAAATTACATTGTTCAATCTCATGAAACTTTTACTCTCCTACAGTGCATGCCATAGCATGCCATTTTGCAAATCGAACAGTAAATGTTGTTGACGTGCTCACCCATCAGTGCATCACTCCCTAATTCAATTGACAAGACACAGAGCACCTACAACTCATTGTTTTTCTTTTTGTTCTTTTGATGGGATTTCTATTGCTGTTTGTGTTCAGGTTTTTGTACCGCACTGTTCCCTGTTATCAACAAAACCTGAATTGCAGCACACTGAGGATGGAAAGAGCCATTGGGACACGCATGTGCCTGCTCACGGCTATCACCCTAGGGCGAGTTGGCTTTCCACTGTGAGCTGCTACTATGGTTGCTACGGGACAACTAATGTTATTTTATTTTCATTGGATGTCGATACTATTGGATTGGACCAACCCGCATTAGTTGTGTTTCATATTGCATTACAAAGATAAGCTTTTCATAATAGTACATGTAAGTTGCAACCTGCTTTAGTAAGGTTGGAAATTGAGATGTATATGCCTGCTTCCATAGACCTGTTGCACCTAATGAAGATTTAACATATCATTTAGGACACTGCCTTGAAGTAACAAAATGCTAATTCTCTAATTCGATTCACAGAATTTATGCCTTTTTATTTCGGTTGCCTCAAAGTAACACAATATTCATTCTCAGATTTGAATTACATGTATTTCTGCTTTTTCATATTGAGCTGTCACAAGAAACTCCTTCTTTGGTATTTGCAAATTGCAATGGGGTGGGAGGAAAACAAAATTTCTTGATCCTAGACCTCTCTTTCTACCTATATTATACATATGTGAACTAGCTTACATTGTTAATTTCTTTTCTCACATTGTAACTGATTGGCCTTTTTTCTGGAAAGGGAAGAAATAATTATGAACTTTCATATCTTGTATGTTCAGGTGTTTTAGAGAATTGATGCAGCAGATGCAACTGAAGAGTCTTCAAGTAAGTAATAACTCTCTTCACTCTATGAACACTTATATAGGTTCCCGACTTCCATTCGAAAATGGCTATTACTCAGACTCTGGTGTTTCCAGTTGTTCTGTTGTTCAGTTCATGCACATGCACATTGTACTTTGTGTATGCACCCCTTGAGAATATACGCTTGCAAGAACTTCTTGCTTCTTTTTCAAGTTCTTCGAGGTTGACAAATAGAATATGTTCTGTCAGTTAACTTATTGCATTGCCAGCTCCAAAGAATTCTGGATAATTAGGATTTCTGACAAAATAACCTCTTGGCTTGCTTCACTTCACTCCATTTTCTCCTATTGTAGGTTATGAACTTGTCAAATCTAATACAAGTCTTTCCCATTTTTTTTATATTTTCAGAAAGATGCAATTTTATTTCCTCATTGTCTGTTTGAGAGTTTTCTAGAAAGGAACTAAAATACGTATTTTATATGTCTGGTGAGATGTAAAGAATCTAATACAAGCCTTCCCATTTTTTTTATTTTAAGAAAGATGCAATTTATTTGTTAGTGAAAACTCATTTTTGAGCCATTTGATTTGGTAACATTCTATGAGCCATTTATTTCATTAGTTTATGAATTTATATTTCTTTTCATCAGTTCACTTATTTTTTTTAGTTTTATGGTTCATTTTAGTTTTATGAATTAAGAGTATTATTTGTTTTTGTACTATTTAAAAAGGTTTGTATGTATCCAACAATGTATAAACCAGATGCATCTACTATGACATCATTTATACTGGATCACAAATCCTTGATCTAAATTTTCATGTCAAAACTAGATTCAAGATGATGTACCATAAATACTAATATTTTTTAAAATTTATTTAGTCAAAGTTGTTTACCGAAAAGCGAAAACGATGTATTTTAGGATGGAGGAAATACATTGGTTATGGATGCCAATGTCTGTTGGGATTTCAGGGGAATCCATACATACACAATGGCTGACAAGTCTCCCTCCCTCCTTTCTGCCTTTTTTTTTTTTTTTTTTTGGTTAGAAACTGATTGCATTCTCAGGAGTACAAACACAAGCACGCACTGCACATGTATTTGATGCTTTTTGAGGTCCTAACCATATTGGTTCAACAAGGGGATTGTATTTTGGAGATTACTTATAACTAAAACAGCAGTAAGTGTTTTCCTTTGTCTATTAATTGTTGTAAGGCACCTCTGTACCCTGTTTTTCTAATATATATCTACGATCAGTAGGGAGCAACCCTCCTGTCATACCTACAAAAAAAGGACAACTAAAACGGCATGCGCTGATAGAGATAGTCCACTTCAATTTCAGTTCTCAACAACATATCTATATATTTTCAATCTAGGGAAATTATGCTCTAAATTTGTAATTCAGATATTTTCTTATTTGATGACACATGGCCAGTTGTCAGTCTGCCAGTAATTTTTTTGGTAGAAGTATACTCTGGAAAATCTCTGTTGCCGAGTTGTCACACTGGTAGAGAACTGGTGACTCTACCCGTGCAATATTTATGCACAAGGGGTGTATAGATGGTGAAAGATTGATATGATTAAGGAAATTTGTTGTTGCGCGTCATACTTTTGCATACCATTCCACAAGCACTGAGAAAATAATTTTTTTTTACATTTCAGATTGGTCATGGCTAATTGATGTGGCAGTTGGGCATTCCCAGGAGTAGCAGGGTGACCAGCCACCATTGGGGATCTTATTTTTTTTATGAAAAAAATTGTGGATCTCATTCAAATGCAGATGCGTGTCACCGAGCCCACTGAACTAGGATTTGCAAAGGGCCTCCTCCATGTCGTCGCTAGCTACATAGGATCTTGCACTTTGACTTAGCTTGTTTGTTTTTCATTCCTCCCAACTCCAATCGATTTGTTGTTTCTCTCTTGCTGTTAGTAGCTGCAGATCACACTCTTCTGAATTTCTACAGAGAGCAAAGCAATAATCAACTTGGTTGTACTATGCTTTCTATAACAAACAAAAAGTTACTTTCTATCATGCTTTCTATAACGAACAAAAGATCCACCCATTTACCAAGTTGGTGAGCCTCATATGTCGTGTTCTTTGTGAGTGTTAATTTTTATAAACTTTCTTTAGATTAAATGTCACTTTAATGTTGGTATTTTATAATTTTATAATATTATTATCTTATCGTGCGATTTATACTTTAGTATAAAAGTTTTACTGTCTCGTAGCAACGCACGGGCATTTCACTATAATAAAAAAGCTAGGCTGATGTGTCATGAGCCCAAAGAGTATCTTTAGAGGTGCTGGGCCGGGGGTGAATCTTTTCCTTGTAATTCAGTATGGTTGCAAGGTGGCGCCTGCCGCGCACGGGGCCAACAACACACGATCGAGTTTCCCCGTGCTCTGGGTGTGCTGTCATGGTTAGGTCATGCGGCACGTCTAGGCTACGCTGGCCCAGACATTTGAGCGTTGCCATGCCACATTGGTTCCCCCGTATGGGACTAAATTTATTAGAATCAGGTTTAGAAAAAAATAACCAATATTTAACATGCAATACGCTGTTCGGTCAAGAGAAATTAAGGTGACAAGTTGAGGTTGACATATGTATCGGGATGGGACAGCCCATTAGCAACGGCGAAGGGAGCTGGATTATGTGGGCCGTCATTTACGCTGTTCGGTCGCCGGTCTGGATTATGCGGCAGCCCCACGTCCGCACCCTATTTCGACCCAGTTGGCCCAGTCGTTGCCTCCAGTTTTTGTTTGTTTTTCCTATTTTCTTTTCCTCTTTCTTTTCTTTTTCTTTCTTTCTACAGTTGTTTTTTACTAGGTAGCATACCTCCACCTAAAATTTTATACTAAAAATATATGGTTTATACTAAAAATATATGGTCACACGATAAGATAACCATACTTTAAAATTAAATACTAGCATTAAAGTGATATTTAAAATAATATATTAAAAAATGACCCAAATAATTATTTTTGGGTAAGCTGCAACCGTCTGCAGTATACTATCAACAACTTTTTAGTGAAGTTATAAAAAAAAAGTTTGGAAAAATTAGACCTTGGTGCCGAGATAATGTGCATTGTGGCTACAGTTGGCGGGCGGCGGCGGCGGCCTTCGCAGCAGATAATCTACGTTGAATATGTGGAATGATGAGCAACTTGTGATATGGCAAGCTCGTTTTGTGATTGTCCAACTTGTGATATGCCAAGCTCTTTTTTCAAGATTATTATTGCAATTCAGTTAGGCTTCGTAATTGAACACTTAGGTCTCAACAATACCACGTACATCGCACCGCTCAGCATAGATGTACACCATATCTATATCCGGATCCTCTGCCCGTCACTCTTCACGACCTTCACAGGTACGGTTTTTGTAGTGTGGTCTCTTGCGCTGTAACCACACTAATATTTTTACAATATATGTATTTGGCGTCATAAACATTAATATTCTCATCTATATATATATATATTTGGTTAAATTTTAGACACTTCAACTAACATTGTAATATACTCTCTCCGTATAGGAAATAGATGACGTTTTGGACATGGTTTCGGTCAAACATTAGGAATATAAATCATGAATAACTTTTACATTATTGAGTTTGAAAATATAAAAACCATATGAATGGATTTGTCTTGAAAAATACTTTTATAAAAATATATATACATCACTTTTTTGATAAATATTTTTTAGTATAAAGAGAGTCAAAGTTGTACTTTGGAACCATGCCGCGATATCCAAAACGTCATCTATTTCTTATACAAAGGAAGTATAGAACCGTATAGAAAAAGGAAATCGTTTTAGACAAGATTTTGGTCAAACATTAGAATGTAAATCATGAATAACTTTTAAGTTATTGGGTTTTAAAATATAAAAGCTATATAGATTTTTGTATTGACAAATATTTTCATAAAAGTACTGACAAATATTTTCAGGAAAAATATAAAATTAGGTACAAAATAACTATGTAGTATAGCTTATAAATACGTAGATCAAGATTATCATCACAATTTCTCATCATAGCTTTTACATATTTGTGATCATAAGATTTAATTAGATCGAAGAAGAGGGAAAGTAAAAAAGGAGAGAAATAGTGAAAAGAAAAGAAAACATGGTGCACAACATCATATTATACGTGTACAACTGGTATATAAATCATATACAATCATATAAAATATATGGGTTAATGAATTAAAAATAAAAAAATAAAGGAAAACAGAAAATCAAAAAATAAAAAGGGAAAATATAAATAGAAAAGGAGAGAGAGAGGTACTTGCTTGTAAATAGAACGGCTCTACTATTATTGTATAGTATACGTACTCCCTCCGTATCGCTTTTAGATGACGTTTTGGACAAAGTTTGAGTCAAATATTGGGAATATAATCATGAATAACTTTTAAATTATTGAGTTTAGAGATATAAAAATTATATAAATAAATGTGTCTTGAAAAGTACTTTCATAAAGTATACATATACTATTTTACAATAAATATTTTTTAAAAAAAACAAGTGGTCAAAGTTGCACTTTAAAGACCGTGTCGCTGTTCTAAACGTCGTCTAAATGCGATACGGAGGGAGTACGCAGCACGACTGTTCGGGTTTTCTGCACCTATATATCCGGAGAAAGAAAGAGAAACAGACAGGAAAGGAAAGTAACCGGTGGAGATGGACGCCCTCTATCGTTCGCGTCGTTGGAATCCAGCGAACGACCGTAAAAATGGAATTTCCCCATTATTTCGTGTCCCAAAATTACAATTTTCTCGTTGTCTGATGATCTTGACCAACATCTCATCGGCCAGATACTAACGGACTGCAAGCAATCAAACATATCAGTCTAGTGTTGCTGCATATGCGTTGTGCCTGTCTACTAGAAAGCCTAGCTAGTTTTACCACGTCCTAAATAATTGTCGGCCCGCGTATATATAGGTACGTACAGGCCGGGATGAGTGAATAGTCTTTTTCTATGACGAGTCGAAGACGACTGACGAGGTCCAAGTTGGAGTCCACTCTATGACTATGTCCAACGTCTCCTGGTGGTCGTCGTCGTCGCCGTCGCCACCACAGGACATGCAAGTGTAGGCATATGACAACATATGTCACACTCTAATAATTGTTGAATGCTGATTAATAGGCATGGATGCTACATACACAATGTAGTAAATTCGTAGCACTACGGTATCTCCGGTCAACCTATGCAAGTGTGCGTATGTGTATATATAAATAATACAGTAATAAATAGCTCGCCAGCACCACTCGTGCCTGCAAGAAGCAGCAAAGCGATCCAGCATAGTTACGCACTCGCGGGTGGGAGCGAGCTAGCTATTTCGACCTCGCGTTTTTCATAGCACGTTTTGCACTGAGAAGGTTCAACGGTAAGTGTTTTGATTTTGTTAAAGAAGTTCACTACTCCGTGTATATAATAAGGCTACTTGCATTATTGTTTCTAGTTGAAAGGTTCACCTGAGTACGACACTACTAGAAACTTGAAATTCCCTGACCAACGTCAGTGAAACTGAAAACTGGAATTACCCTGTCGAGCTAGCCCTGACTGTATTTTTATTTTCCCTAACTGTAAGTGCACCGTAAGAAAATTTCATAGCGATATTTTTATTTTTTTATGACGATACGTATATTTTCATGTCGATATTTTTATTTTCCCTGACGGTAGTGCACTGTGAGGGAATTTCAAGTTTTCAGAGTAGTGCGATATTACACTACTGAGGCCTTGTGAATTTTGTCAGACAACGAACCCTGGTTGTACTGACGCCACTACTCCTTTGGACGATCTATCAATTGAGCTTTAGTCTCGGCCAAAAATTGTGTCCGGGGCTAAAGACCTTTAGTCATGGTTGGTAACACCAACCGAGACTAAAGGTGAATCTTTAGTCCCGGTTGGTAACACCACCGGGGCTAAAGTCCTTCCCGAGTGGATTCAAAAGGAAAACGTTCAGAACTACATCACGTGAGTTGTGTAAGTCAGTTGGTAAGCGTGGCCTGAGGCGAGAGGTGCTGAGTTTGAATCTCATAAATGCACATTTATTTTTTATCTGGGAAATACACCTCCAACAGTTCCCAATCTCACCTCTCAATCTTCTACCACATGGAAAAAAAATCACCAAAAGCGCACACATATCACCAAAAGCATTGACTGCTTAAAAAAATCGGCTCGCAAAGTTATCGCAATCTATATAATTAGTTTGTTTTTTTAGATGTATATATTTAATATTTGATGTGTGTGTCCAAACATTCGATGGGATAGGTAAAAAGTTTTTTTTTTTTGGTGGAACTAAAACCCCCCTTAATTATTAGAAAACATACTCTAGCTCCTAAACTAAACCACACTATATATAATATATAAGTTACTCATCAATGGCACAACTAGTTGTTTAAGCCTTCATATGCACCAGTATCGATCTATCAACTCACCATCAAGACGATGTTGAATTCTCGATAGATGGTTGCGGTGGCGGAGCTGATTTCGTTCGGAGTCTTCGTCGCGGTCAGGTGATTCGGCTGGCGCAGAGCGCTCAGCGCAACAGGGAGAAATGCAGTCTGCTGAAAAAGCGCGTGGAAACAATTAAAGGCCTCCTGACGGAGCTGCAGAGCCGTGGACGCCGGACCCTGTGACCGGCGGGCTGCTGCGAGACCGGCCTAAACGGCGCCCTGGACGACGGGAAGGCGCTCGTGCAGTCCTGCCAGGAGAGGAGGACCTGGTCTCTCGTCTTTCAGAACGCAGAAGAAGGCCAGGATGTTCGACGCCCTCGACAAGCGGATCTCCACGACCCTCGAGATGTTTCCACGTCGCCAACATGATGCTCATCGTCAGTTCCAACCGCCGGAACAACAACGGCGCTGCTGCTGCTGCGTCGTCGTCGGCGGTCGACGTGAAGGTGGTGGTGGAGCTGGCTGTTTCCATCGTGGAGGAGGCCAAGAAGCAGAGGCACGGCATGGGGGAGGAGATCCAGCAGCTGGTGCAGTTCGTGGAGAGGCAGCCAACGAGATGAAGGGGCTGCTGCAGTCTTCCAACCTGTCGTGGGACCCCAGGACGAAGCAGATGGTGCATGATCTCAGAGACCATCTCCAGCAGGCGCAACACATCTTGTCTCACCACAGCCGACCGCACAGGATTACACCAGGATCAGGATGTCGCAGGCCTTCTCCTGCGCCGCCGGCGGCGGCGGCGGCGGCTACTCGCTGGACGAATACGAATCTGATCAGATACTCGACGTCGCGTACAAGATCGAGTACTACGTCCAGGTGCTCCCCGTGATTATTATACATATATGATCAACAAGGATCGATAATTCGATCGAGATGCGTGAGACATACATACGATCGATTGAGATCCATCAGGGTAGCCAGCCACATCAAGGATGGTATTTATGTTTATGCATGACCGAATTTATTACCTATTACTTCTTCAGGCACTGTAATAATAAAGACTCCTTGATGTCCATTCCAACCATATGCACTAGGGGAATTCCACCGCTTTGTCGAGCACCTCGCCAGAAAATTTGTCGACAAAAAGCTCTTTGTCTGGTGTCTTTTATATCGTTTTTGCCGACTGCCGTTTTAACTCTCGACAAAAAAAAAGTGACTTTGACGGCGAGGTAAATGGTGACGACGGTTTTGCCGAGTGCCTGAGTCAAGACACTCGGTAAAGACTCCTTCTTTGTCGAGTGTTGTTGAGTTTGACACTCGGCAAATCAAAAGTTTTTCTCAGTGCCTTGACCCAGCCACTCGACAAAGCACGCGACAAATCCTGTTTCCAAAATTTCCAGAATAGTCACTTTGTCGAGTGTTATAGTCATGACACTCGACAATGTGACAAAAGCAGTCTTTTTTATTTTTTTTTTTTTACATTAGTGTTATAGTCATGACACTCGACAAAGTGACAAAAGCAGTCTTTTTATTTTTTACATTTCATCCAAACAAACAGAACATGTCGCACAAGAGATGTGTGACTTTTTGACATTCTATTATGTCATAATATATGCAATTTAAGTCACAATTGAGTTTTATGACATTGAGGTGACATAAATTGTAATGTCAAAAAGCCACACAGTCACAAAATAATTATATGACATCTGTTTTGCTAAATGTCATAAGTATATGACAATTGATTTTCGTGTCATATAATCATATGACATGGGTTTAGTGTCATAAAATCCTAGACCTTGCCACATGGGCAATGCCACGTAAGATCAATTGCTGACCATGGCAGGAAAAAAAAACGTCATAAAATAAAATTTGGCCTGCTAGAGCCCACGTATCATGCAATTGTCTTTCAGCCCATATAGCATTTTTAGCCCACAAATTTCAGCCATATAGTTTGTTTGGCCCACAAATTTCAGTTCATATATTTTTTTTAGCCCACCAATTTTAGCCCATATACTTTTTAGCCCACGAATATTTCTCTCTAGCACAAAATATTTAGCCCACGGTTTTATTTTATGCCCATACAGTTCAGCCCATCTTTTTCATGGTCCATACAATTCAGCCCAACATACAAACATAATATTTCAGCCTACAGACATTCCGTCAGCACATATATATTTTTCTTACCCATAAATAATTGCAATATCACAAGCATTCCACAAAGGTTTAAAATGCTATAGTGTTACAATATAATAGCACACATCCAAAGTCTCAAATGTCAACTAATTATTGCACTTCACATGAGCACATCAGCACACTTCCATGATGAGCAACATCAGCGTCTCTTGAAAACCCAACTTACTTACTGCTGCAGTGCATGTCCTTGCAAATATCAATCGCAGTTGGTGTTGCATCCTTAAATTTAGTTTGCTTCTGAAATTACAAACAAAAAAAAGTAAATAATATGATGACAACTGCGAGAGGATTTGTTCAGTTAATATCTAGCACAACAGGATTAACAGAACAAGACATTGTTGACATAGAAAACATTTTTAAGCACAGCTTCATTAGTGGCAGAGGACAAAATATATATGAGGTTTGGGAGTTGATAGTGTAAACTGAGTAGTAACACAATAATTCAGAGGTAGCAGGCTGGTGCTCTCGGTTGAAGAAAGAATAACAAATAATAAGCAAATAAACACCAAATAATTAAATAGATATGGCAAACTGATTGAGTTGTCCTTGTCGAATACATGTGCCCACGTGCATGCTACTCCTACTCAGTTATGCAATCTAGCAACTCTGGACACATACAACAAACAACAACACAAATATACAGCTAGCTCCAGTTTTGTAAAGATGTACCCAATTTCAATGACTAAGGTGTAGTAGCAACAGATAGCAGTAGTAGCAGCTAGACAGCCGCATCAGATACACGAACAACAGGAAGTTTAAAGATCAGAACAATAGCATTTCTGGACACATGCAACTATGCAATCTTGGACACATACAACAACACAAATATACAGCTAGCTCCAGTTTTGTAAAGATGTACCCCATCCATAGAGATATCATATATGAAAATATATCATTTCAGACATAAACATTAAACATGTTATCCATTACTGCAAGAGGCTTTATTTTGAAACATGTTATTCATACCATAAGAAAATGCTTCCTCTGAAAATCAGTAACGAATGTACATACTAGACCTAAGAAAAATAATACCACACTAGACCTAAAAAAATGATAAACACTTATTTCCATTAAAATATAGGTTATAGTATTTCAATCAATAGGTTTCTTGGCATGTAGGTATACGACTCTACGAAAAAATAACAGAAGCCAAAAGCATTTGAGCAGAGAAACTTCTTCCTATATTTTTTCGCCTAGACATAGCGCATAGCGGTTATTACATATATACTATCAACTATTAAAGAAATCCATTTCATACAGTAGTATCAAATAAAATCAGTTCTCATCAGCAGACATTACCTACTAGCAGAATAAAAATCTAAGGAAGGGAGATGATCTCACCACGGAAGTGAGTAGGCCTGAAGGGATCCCGGCAGCCTGAAGACGCATGTGCATCTGCCGAAGAGGGTGGAGATTCCTTAAACTGAAAATTCATGGCCATACACAATAGTAATGGATCAACCGGTCAAAAAAACAACAGCATTATAACGTGTTCTAGATTAGAAATCACCAGATCATCAAAACGTGCATTAAACCCAGCAGCGGCGCGGGGAAGTGCTGCAAGCACGCAGATAAGCGACCGTAGGTTGCCGCTGCCGCAGCCGAGAACCACGAGGACGTCCTCAGGGGCCGCCGCCGCGTCCGCGCTAAGAACCGAGGCCGCCGCCGGCATGCGATGCGACCTCAAGATCGACTGTCGGAGTGTCGAGCACACAAATCCGCGACCATCGAGCCGCTAAGGGCCTGGCCACCGTGCCGCCCGCTGCCTCTAGGCCGCCACCGCGTGCGCCTCTCGGGGCCGCCGGTGCGCACGCCTCCTGGAGCTGGCTGCTGCAGGAGTGCCTCTCGGGGGGCCGTCGGCATGCGTGTCTCCCGGAAGCCGGTCGCCGCGCTCATGCCCATCCGGGCCGCGCGTCGCCAAATTAGGCTGGGGCCATCGCCGCCCGCGCCAGCTCCCACCCTCCGCTCTTGCCTCGCGCTTAAGGCACCCGGAGCCGAGCTCGAGGGAGCCACGCGCGGTTTTTCCCGCACGCGTGCGCCGGCGAGCCAAGCGCCGCGGTGCCGACGTCGTGTCCATCCGGCCGGCCGCCTCTCTCTGAATCCCTCTGTTTGTTGTTTCGGCGCGGCTGATGAAGGGAGAAGAAGAGAGTGAGAAATGAGGAGTGATTTAGGGTTTCAGCCTTTAATACTAAAGTTTTTTCTGTGTGAATGAATCGTGGCCTTTGATCAAATATGAACGGTTGAGATGAGCTTGCCATTTAGGGTTTGCCCAAATTGGACCGCCGTTGGGCCTGAATGGAAGAGGCCCACGGGCCTAGCAGGCTGCACCGGTTGAGTTTTAATGTTCTCCTTACGTTTAGATTTTTTATATAAGTTTTTTTCTAAGTGGCATAATTGCGTTAAACTACTTTTTGAACCCTAAATGTTTCTGGCTAGAAAAGTCATAAATACCAAGTTTATTAAGTTCATCAAGATCTACAATTGATATATTGTCTATTGTGAATTTGACAAAGTTTGCATGATTCAAATTTTGAATTTCAAAATATGACAACTTCAAACCACTTTTTGAAACCCTCAATGGTTTCGGCTCGAAAAGTCAAAATACCAAACATGTTGAGATCATCAAGATCTACAATTAATATATTGGCCATTTTTGCATTTGGCAAAGTTTGCATGATTTAAATTTTGAATATCAAAATTGATAACTTCAAACCACTTTTTGAAACCTAAATTGTTTCGGCGGAAAAGTCATGAATACCAAATTGTTAAGCTCATCAATATCTACAATTTATATATTGGTCATTTTTGCATTTGATAATTGTTAATAAAGTTTAGTTCTAAGTTGACTAGTCTCTCATGTAGTTTCATAATCTATATGTGAGATTCATGAGTTTATGAGTAATGTTTATTAAAACTTTTTAAAATAAAAAAATTACCTATACAAAACTTGTAGATCTTGATGATTTATACAACTTTGGTATTCAAAAGTTTTTCAGTTGAGGTCATTTAGTGTCTCAAAATCTTTGTTGAAGCACTTGTTTATTTAAACTCACAATTTGAATTGGCCAAACAAAGTTGCATGAAAATATGTTTAACCCAATGGTAGTAACAATATATCAAAATGATAGATCTTGATTTTAGAAAAAATTAGGGAAAAAAACCATCACATTTGGAGTTAGCATGAGGGAGAAAGACCAGTTACAAAATCCATCTATAGATTAAAAAAATAAATAACACTTGTTCATGATGACGAACAACTGTCATTTATTTTTTAATCTTTAGCTGACTTTTGTAACTAGTCTTTCTCCCTCATACTAACTCTAAATGTGATGTTTTTTCTTCTAAAATTTTTATAAATCAAGATCTACAGTTGTTACATTGGTCATTGTTGAATTTGACAAAGTTTGGAAGAATCAAATTTTGAATTTCAAATTTAACAACTTCAAACCAATATTTGAAACCTTAAATTGTTTCGGCTCAAAAGTCATGAATACCAAATTTGTTAAACTCATGAAGATCTACAATTGATATATTGGCCATTTTTGAATTTGGTAAAGTTTACATGATTCAAATTTTGAATTTCAAAACTTGACAACTTCAAACCACTATTTGAAACCCTAAATGGCTTCGGCTGGAAAAGTCAAAAATACGAAACTTGTTGAGATCATCAGGACCTACAATTGATATATTGTTTATTTTTGCATTTGGCAAAGTTTGCATGATTCAAATTTTGAATTTCAAAAATTGACAACTTTAAAACACTTTTTTGAAATCCTAAATTGTTTCGGTCGAAAAAGTCATGAATACTATAATTGTTATTCTTATCAAGATATACAATTGATATATTGGTCATTTTTGCATTTGACAAAGTGTTAAGAAAGTTTAGTTCTAAGTTGACTAGTCTCTCGTGTAGTTTGATAATCTATATGTGAGATTCATGAGTTTGTGAGTAATGTTTATTGAAACTTCTTCAAATGAAAAAATGACCTATACAAAACTTGTAGATCTTGATGAGTTCTACGACTTTGGTATTCAAAAGTTTTTCAGCTGAGGTCATTTAGTGTCTCAAAATCTTTGTTGAAGCTCTAGTTTATTTAAACTCACAATTTGAATTGGCCAACAAAGCTGCATGAAAATATGTTTAATCCAATGTACTAACAATATACCGAGATGATATATCTTGATTTTAGAAAAATTTAGAGAAAAAACCATCACATTTGGAGTTAGCATGAGGGAGAAAGACCCGTTACAAAATCCATCTATAGATTAAAAAAAGAATTTCTGGGATGTGCGTTCGACCCGTGCTGGGATTCATTTGTATGGTATAGCATCTATTATTTAAAGCATACATAAAATAAAAAGAGTAATCAAACACAAACACTTGTGATCTGTGGTGGTTAGTGCTGTTTGATTCTAGCCCTTTGTTCATGTGTCCTGGGTTCGAATTTTTAAGGTTTTAGGGAATTTTCTGGTCAAGCGTGGATTTTCCTGTGCATGTGGGCTTAAGGCTGCTGGGCCTTGTGAACCAGAGTGGTCCATTTAGGGGCCCAACTAGCAAACACACAGTTGGGCTGAAATAAAACATAAAACAAAACTGATGTGGCAATTGGACATGCCAACATCAGAAATATATTTTAAAATAATTCAATAAATATTTTTTTGACACACAATCTTTGTCAAATCTCATGACATTAAAAAATAGGCCTGATGACATAAAAAATAGTGTCACCACATGAACTTGAAATGGTTGCATGACATATGTTGTGACATACAATTTTCAAAGGTCACTAAAACAAAATCCCTAAAAATAATGTCAAAAAATGGATGATATAGTGACATAATGACGTATTGTCATACTAAATATGTCAAAAAGTCACACATCTCTTGTAGTGTATATATAACAAACATCACGTGTATCACAATATATATATACATATACCATATATATAATATATATATCACAAGACAATAACAGTGTGCTGCTCAAAGTGTTGAGTATTAAGTGAATTGTCCATCGAAGCGAGGGAGGACAGATGTCTCGTCCTGTTCCTCCCGACAAGGGCGACCCGCCATGGGCACACCGCAGCGCGCAGGGGTGGGCACACTGCAGCGCGCAGGGGTGGGTGGTCACGTCTGGACGAGGGGCCCGCCCGCGGCAAGGAGCAGGAGCGCGGAGGGCATGCTTCGGTGGACGCGGCGCAGGACGAGGCTCTCACTCAGCCGCTGGAGGATGGGCCAGGGGGCGAGGAGGCAAAACTGACGTGCATGAGTTCACGTCCATGGAGGTCGAGGTCTAATATAATAATAATAATTAAATTAATGGATGCATTGAGTACCGGACGTTATATATGGCCAAATAGATCAGGCACGTTGGGCCGGCAAAGGCCTGACCCAAAAAAGCATGACCCGAGCACACGCACATGCACTGCTAGGCCACACGTTCGGCCTGCAGTACCGGGATGAATAGGGTAGGTTAATGGGTCAGCACTACGTACTATAGCGGTATGATTATTTGTAGTTATATATTGGATTAACTTACAATATTTCTAACCGTTGGAGGTACCTTAGCTTATGATAGAAAACCCTAGACATAAAAATAACTCTCCACGTTCTCTCCCATTCTTCTCAACAATATACTATAGACGCAACTTTTCTCCCATTCGCAGCTATCGCTTCCTGCTCGATCGCGAGTTCCAGGCCACTCCCTGCCTCTCTCTCTCTCTTAGCTTCCTATGGCCATCCTTCCCAGCCACTTGGTGCTCGGCTGGGGAGCGTACGCGCGTGGTGATGGTGATGGTGCTGCAGGCGTGCTTGTGTGGCGACAGCGCACGGCTGGAGGCGAGTCCCCATGGCGGCAAAGCGTCTGCGACTTGGCGGCGCTCGGTCGCACGTAGCGATGACGTCGGTGACAACAATGCTCGGCCGGCACGGGCACGTCGTGCTCATAATGCAATATGCATAGTCATTAAATTCTAGCCGATAAGATCAAGCGAATAGACTGCAGAATCCATGCAAACTGAAAATAGTCTCAAACTATATATATTTGGCATCATATAACAGCAATATGCATAGTCAAACCCTTCTTGAAGTGCAAGAGTAAATTAGGCAGCCGAATTTGAACCTTATACGCGTTGTACATATATTTCTCACTGATACGGAAAACAGTTGGATATTATGCTGATTTTTTTTTTTTATCTAGATCAGATAGAGAGAAGTTACTAAAAGGAGATTCTGAGATATCCACTTTTAGCACACATATATCATAAATAGATGCAAAATGGATATTCATATTCAAGACTTTTTGATATGCATATGCCATGAAATCCACAACGTTATGGATAACTGCATATCTATTTCCACCACGCCGCGGGCAGGTGGCCACTAACTAACTAGCCTAGTTACTGTAGGTCAACACCTGTTCTTCGAGCGAGCTTGTATTTTTGCTTGCTCTAATATATCTTTCATATATACCAGTACGTGAACATGATATATACTGCAAAAAGGAAAACTGTGCTTCATTGTAATGCCACTGTTACTTGGGCCTGCTTGTCTGGCAGCAACAAACGACGGCAGGCTCACTCAATGAGGGGGTGATTGTTTCGCTGGCAAAATTCATCTCGGCCGGGTGCATGCATGTGCTTGTGTGCGTACTAGCACTGCGTCGTCGTCCACCACCTTTCCGGCGACAAGGCACAGGAGCGTCTGCCCCGCGGCCGGCGCAGAGAGAGGCAGAGCAGCTCACGACACACCTGTGTTGCAGTTTGGACGGTCCCATAATAATCAAACGTCGTACGCCTCCAACAGACACTCATCAGATTAGTAGATGCATGTGGAACACGCGAGCGTCTGCAGATGTTTCAGGCAGCGTCTTCTTCACATTATTTTCCGTTTCTCTCTCTGCATCTAAACTACCTACCGAGCTGCAATTACAATATCTTGCCCCTAAAGGGCGTGTCCCAGCGGTGCTAGCGAAATCGCTAGCGGACGTGACCTCTAAAAAGAATATAATAAAAAAAAGCTGCTAGTACTACTACAGAAACATGCCTTTAACCCCGTGGGGAAGAGCCTTTAGCCCGGTTGCCGAGCCGGAACTACGCTTCCGGGACTAAAGGCCCCCCTTTAGTCCCGGCTCCGGCCACCGGGGCTAAGCCACCCTTTATCCCGACCGCAGCAGCACCCTTTAGCCCGGCTGGTATTACCAGCCGGGACTAAAGGGTCCCCTGATTTTTTCCTTTTTATTTTCATTTCAGTTCTGTTTTCAGTTTTGTTTATTTATTTAATAGGTTTTCCAATATATATTCTTTGTTGCTAATATATTAGCAACATAACACAATAAGCTTATTGCATGCATATATAATTGAACTATAGAACTATATATATATATAATATATGTACATAAAATTACAAGCAATATACATATAGAAGTTGTCCAAATATATATCTACACAAGTTGTACTCCAAAGTTAGTACTGTAAACCTATTACAAGTTGTACTCCATCTAAAGATCTACAGGACATACAAATGATCATCATTGTTTGGAATCAACTTCTCGTTGGTATTATAGTAGAACTCGCCCTTTGATTTATGACTTGTTCCCGAAGAAATCCTGCTATTGTCTCTTGTATTGCTTTCAATTGGCCTTGTAGCATCACTTTTTGCTTCAACCAGTCAGTCTTCAATTGGAATTAAAGAAGATATTAGTTATATTCTATATTATCAATATAAGTCTATAAAAAATGAAAAGAAACAGGTTACGTACTTTGATGATTTCTTCAGAAATTCTATTTGATTCTATCATCATATACTCGCAAACATAGAATCCACATAAGTTGTTGCCCTGTTCTTGTCTCAAAATCCACTGTAGAATGAAAAGATTCAACTCGTAATAAAGATATGATATATGACATGATATAATAAAGATACCATACATTGACGAAGGTGTAAACTTACTGGTAGTCGTGGCTTTATTGTAAGTGGGGCTTTACACTGACTCATATGTTCCCGAGCAATGAAATTTTCTCAAACCCTAATCCGGCCAATGAAACATTAATAGTTGGATCATTATTTAATTAGTATACATATACAAGCTTAGTCTATACTATAAGCATGCAAGGTAGGGATCGAAAAATTACCTTGGAGGATGTCTATCATATCTTGGTAATCTGCTTGTGGTTTGCTCAACGAGTCATAGATTAACACATTGCTTTGTTGAGATCGATGACCATCAATATCCAGTGATAGCTGTTCATACACATGATTCATATATATATTATTAGGGTTAAGTAAAATAAAATGTGCACATACTTATTATGAACTATATATGTCTCACGCACTTAAAGTTGTATGGGAAGAGAATTCTTTCTCTATCTTTTTGGTTCACGAAGAACCTCATGAGATTCGTACACGACTCATCGCTCCAAGTCGCTGAAGGTTTGGAGCCTTGAAAACAACATATGGATCAACAAACCCAATAGAATTGTCGTGTTTATCTCTGAGCTGAGTCATTTGATACCCTGCAAAATATCGAGTCGATCCACAAGTATGTGTGTAAGAATACTACTATATACACATACTAGAGTTCAATGAAAACTATAAAAGAAACACTTACAAAGTAGCAGCTAAGGAGCGATTTGTCCAGTGCGTCCATATGACATAGCTGGTGTAATTCCTCCATCTGGACTAAGATTAGGTCATCGCCACGGAAGTAGTGATGGTCCGAATTCAGACAGAAATCCAATTGACATCACCGTCTTTAGAAGCCTTCATGCACCATTTGTTGATTGCAAACATCTGCGTACCAAGTACATGTAAGTGATTGAGGTTCATTAGACTCCTGCCCGGTGTAAAATTTCTCCTCCATTCATCAACTACTTCCGCTCGTGGAAACTCCAGCCCAGTAGCAATATTTTTAATGGTGTCATACGGGAGACCGCTGTCAATAAAAAAATTGTCCATTGAGTCCATCTCAGACAAAGTTGTCTCTCCAGATTTCTCTGTACTCTGCCCATGTTTGAACCATACTGATTTTGCACAACTAACGGGGACAAAGGTCTTGATGTTTCCTCGAGCTGTGGAACACCCTTTTCCACTTTCTTCTTGCTGGATTGTTGTTCTTTTGCGGACTTCATAAGAGAGCGTTCGTAATCTGATTTTCCGCGGGCCTTTCTTTCGGCCTTCACGCATCTTGATACCATGTTGGTCCACCCTTTTCCTTAACTCCTGCGGGTTTAACAAGAGGTAAGGCTTCTCCGGGTTCCTCTTCGCTTTAGCATCGGCGTACATTCCTCTAAAAAATTCTGCACATCTTTTTTTCACTGAAATTTCTAACTCAACTCCTCCTCAGTCTCTTTTTTCATAAGCCTTTTCTCTTGGGCGCCATCAGTCTTTTCATAAGCTAATTTCTCTTGGGCTTTTTTCCTGATGCAGGAGCCTTCTTCTTTGGAGGTGGGGCCTTTGGTTCTGTGGCGGCGGACCGCTTCTTAGGGCCGCACGGTGGAGGCAGCGGTGTTGGAGCCCGCGGTGGAGGAGATGGTGGACCCGGTGGCGGTGTTGGAGCCCGCGGTGGAGGTTGTGGCGTTGGAGCCCGCGGTGGAGGAGATGGTGGGGCTGGTGGCGGTGTTGGAGCCCGCGGTGGAGATCTTTGTGCAGGAGATGGGTTGAAGCCGTGTCCTCCAACACATCGTCACCGCCCGCAGCACTCTGATGCGCTGGGGAATAATGACGAACTGGACTATAGTTCCTGCTACGCAAAACAACGAATGATGTGAGCATCCAACTAATATATACATATAGGAAGTTAGTGTAATAAAAATTGTTTCTCATTCACGCGCACACTACTTATGGTGAGGATCTTGATCAGTAGGAGGAGGTTGCGGCGGTGACACTCCAGAATAATAATGAAGCGCTTGCGCCAGCAAATAAATGTCTTCTCTCTCTTCTTCACCTAAAATCTTCTTCCCATCTCCCCCTTCGATTTCCAGTGCCACGCTGCCACAACCTGTCTCAACCCTATCCACCGAAACGCTAGCGTATCCGCTGGCACTGGTTGACCATGGATTCTTGGTGTTCTTGTGCGGTCGATAGAGTTTACAACACCGACAACCACCTTTTTCGTGGCATTTCCATCTGGAATGTGCAGCTCACAAGTAGTAAAAGGTTCTTTAACGTCATCCACGGGAAAGCGTAGCTTGGAATCATCTTGAATGGTTGGTACTTCCGTGGAGGCGCAGCTGCTTTTCATCTGACCTGGGGGGCTAATGTTCGCTTGAGGATGCTGTGATGATGTACCTTGCCCACTCGTCATTTGACTAAGTGCCGCTTGCACTTGCCTTTTGATTTCCTCCTGCATCCATTCTTCACGAGATTTCTCACGGACCGGGACTAAAGGGTCCCTGCCCCGGCAGCTCTGCGCAGTAGCCGTTGGGGCAGGCCCTTTAGTCCCGGTTCGTATTACCGACCGGGACTAAAGGGTCTATTAGTCCCGGGCGGCAAAAACGCCGAGACTAAAGACGATTTTGAGAATCGGCCTATGACCCTGTTCTGTAGTAGTGTATACGTAAAAGAACAAGAAGTGTGTAGACACAGAGTTTCTCAAAAAATGTGCGAGTTTAGCGACTGATGGCTCGCTAGCGAGTTGATTTTCGGCGCTCTCTCTCCTCTAGATACGTAGGACGAAAACTGAGGTGAGCCGGCGACGCCGTCGTCACCCTGTTGGGGACGCCCTAATAAAATGGCCCAAAGCTAGGTTAACATGTGCCTAATTAACTCTCGATTCTTACACACGTGCCCGTATTCGATACGAATCATCATCCCTCACTCAGAGGTTGGAGCTCACGTGTCTGCGTCCGATCCAGTTACCTAAGCAGCGAGGCGAGCGGTGTCTTTGGCTGCCCACCTCCCCACGTGAGTCCCTTCCTCAAGGGCGCTCGACCTATCGTCGGCTCATCATCTTGGTTTAAACCTTTTTAATCGGCCGTAAACATCTGAGCCGAAAACTTTGTAATGGACATGAACATATTATTGATCCGTTTTCGTATGAGAACAAGGTAGGACGCGGACGCGTGAGCTTCGAGTGGAGGATGATTTGTGTTGGACATGAACGCATGAGAAAGAATTTATCCTTAGTATCATCGATCGGGTTGATGATGACATTTCATTCTTTTTAGGTGTAGAAATCGAGTTGATAGAGCTCAAGACGTTTGGCAAAAAACCCTCCAATGCATGGCTTTAGAGCAACAAAGAATCTCATGAGACGCTCATAACCAATGTGCTCTTCAGTGTCTAGTTGAATGATGACACTGCCAGGCACTAACCTCATAAGTTCAACTTGATAAGTAGGCATCAAGTCATAACAATCATCCCGCTTCACATATATGATGTCCAATGCTATAGTCACGTTTGAAGATTGTCCCAATTCATTTTTGTTTCTATTTTATAAGGCACAGTTTAGCATAACGTAATCTCTTTGTATTGGCTAGTTTGTCACTGTAGTAATGAGTTGTGTCGTGGCTTTTGCAAATTACACAATACAACGTAGACACTAAAAACACATGCTTTTCGTTGTTGATGGGAATAATGTCACCTAGCACTCAAAGCACAACGCTGCTGAAAATTCGCTCCTGTGAGGAGTCAAACTTAGGAAATGAGGTGATAATGAGGCTCTTATAACCACTAGGCTACAGGTCCGGTCGTCGCGCTATTGCTTTTGGTGCGACTAAAATGGCCCGTTGCTGGAAATTTTGTTGAGACAAATATTAGTTTTTTTGGGCTAAAATAGAAAGAAAAAAAAATCTCCCCTCCGCTCCCCTCCTCCCCTCCTATAAGAAGGCCTCCAGCTTCATATATACAGATAGCCGTAGGAAGGAAATCCATGCAACAAACTTTGCATTGTGCCCGTTCTAGCCAGGAGAAACAAAGATGAGGCCTCAGGTGATGATACTCGTCACTCTGGCTGTTCTGGGCATCCTCGCAGCTCTGCCGCCGGCCAAAGGTGACGACGAGTCAGAATCCTTTTGCATGCATGCACACACTACAGTGTAGAAATTTTGACTCGACTTGCTGTTATTGGTGGCCACAGCCACAGGGGGCGCCAGCGCGAGCTCGTGGCCGTGCTGCGACGACTGCCGTTTTTGCACCAGGAAGAACCCGCCGGACTGCCAATGCAACGACATTTCGCTGCACGGGTGCCGCCCGGAGTGCAAGAAGTGCGTCATCAGGTACACGCTCACCGCCGACGGCATCCAGATGCCGGCCACCTCCGCCGCCGGCCGCCCCGGCCCCGTCCGCACCTACCGCTGCGCGGACATGCTCACAAACTTCTGCCAGCGCCGCTGCACGCATTCCTGGGTGATCAGGCCTTCTGAAGTTCTGATCGGATCGGACGCCGACCGGCCGTCTGCTGCAGCTGCAGGCATGCATGCATGATGCCAAAAGTCGAGTTTGCTTTCTCTACTGCTTTGTGAGAGAGGAATAAAAAGAAATGTCGCCGCTCGGCTCGATGCTCTTGATCTTGCTCGTCGTCAGCGTGTTTAGTAGTGTGTTTATGAATAATAAAGAGCCATGCAGCATGATGCATGCTGTGCTCAAAGGCCAAAGCACTGTAGTCGGGGTGGTTGGTTTTCAGTTAATTACCAGCTAAAGTTCGTACGTGAGGTGCTTTTAGTTTGTACCCTTTTGCTTGCGTGTGTACCATCTTGTCTTGTGTTTGCAGTTATTAATAACTGTTATGAGAGTGGCCTGGTTACCTTGTTGTATTGCCCAGAACTTCTCTTGCGATGTCTTGCCAGACCGGCTGAGCACATAATAATTCATCTGCCAAACGCCAAAACGTTACCAATATTTCGGTCAGAGGACACAGACAGGAGGTCCCAGAGCGTCTGAACACGGGTCCGCGGGCACAGGCACGGGCGATGCCCTTTTATTTAACTCTAAAAGAAATATCATTTGCACTGACACCACATATATTTTTTTTTCACTAACGGCAGAAAAAGAGGACGCCAGTTCAATGCTATTTGGCGCCCATGCCCCAGAACACCTAAGGAAAAATCATTCCACCGCGCCAGTAAAAATGCTCCTTTTTATCCGTTGTTGACTTGAGCTACTGCCATTAGAGAAGAATATTTTCACTCGTGTTTTTTTTTTTTTTTTTTTGCGTTATCATTCGTGGTTGGTTATGTCAGCCGCTAGTGTCAATATCACTACTTGTCTTTATGGGCCCAAATATTAATATGTTAGCGGTTCTTCTAATGGTCGATTTTCAATAATGATTTTTAAATGTGGTTCCTCTGAAGATAATTTCTACATGATGCATGCTATGCTCAAAACGCTGTTGTTGCTTTTCAGTTACCAGCTTTAGAGTTCGTTAATTAGCTCCTTTTAGTTCAGCTGCTGTATATTGTTGTATTGCCCAGGAGGCCAGAACTTGCGATGTTCTTGCTTGGCAGGCTCGGCACGTGATTCATCTGCCAATCGCCAAAACATTTCAAATTGTGTTCTATGACAAAGAATAGGTCATAATACAGCTCATAAGTTCAAACGTTTGAACAGAGCGAACATAGAACACAGATCGTCTGAAAACAAGTCCACAGGCAGGGGTCCCACACGCAGCCCTGCAGCAAAACTGCAGTGAGCGCGAGCCAATTAGTAAATAGATGACATCGTGCCGCTCAATGTTTATACTCCCTGTCCCCTGAAAAAATCTATTTATAGAGTTATCTTAAGTTAATTTTTTTTAACTTTAATCAAATTTGTAGAAAAATATCAAGATTGATGATACCAAATTCACATCATTAGACACATGTGTCCATTTTATATCATAAATGTTATTACTTTTTTTCTATAAAGTTAGTTAAATTTAAAAGTTTAAGTGACACGGATTCTAGGAATTGATTCTTTTAGGGACAGAGGGAGTAGATAATAATAATGAAGGGTTTCCAGCTTCAAACATCTTTTAAAGAAAATACATTAGGCCACAATTATTCCCAAGAGATAGTATATGTCCCAACAATAAAATTTGAAGCCAAGACATTAATAACATCTTTTTAAAGAAAATACATTAGGCCACAATTATTCCCAAGAGATAGTATATGTCCCAACAATAAAAATTGAAGCCAAGACATTAATAACTCTGATGTACCAAAATGAAGGAAGAAATTCAAAATCTCCAAATTGCGCTGCTTGAGCAATCTTGCTTTTACGGCCTGTTTCGTAATGTTGGCACAAGCCAAACCCATCTGTAGCCTGAAACTCTGACCACCAAAGCAAGACTATAGTAATATAAGCATCATCACTTCCACCTAAATAGGAAGTTAGAATGTGTTGGTTACCAATCGCTACTGATGATGAAGACTTTGAATTTGGAAGCCATATTACGTGCACAAATAGGACCCACACCAAAGTCCTCCACGGATATAGTCACTGCCACTGCTTTGTTATGTACGAATCCTGTTAAGATTACAAAAGGAAGGCGAGGAAGAGACTCACCGTCTCAGCTCAGCTGTTGCTGGTATGGGGCAACAGTGGCTTCATCCTCCTTAATTGCGACATGCTCTTCCCGGAGATATATTTCTCTCTGGAACATGCTGGATCTTCCGCCAATTTCATGTCCCTCTACTTGGCAGGTTCTACTGAGCACGTGGCACCCGTGGATTTCAATCTTCACAAGCGACCGTGGCAGCGTCGGGAGGCGCTCCATCTTGTCGCATCTCATAATGAACACACTCTGGAGCGAAACAAGGAGCTCCATATTTTCTGGCAAGCTGTCCCAGTCGCAAAGAGAAACCTGAAGCTCACGCAGACAACTGAACAGCTCGGTATCTCCAGGAAAATACTCCAACGGGCTGCAATTATGGAGTGTAAGTTGTTGCAGGTGCTTCAGGGCGTCTGGATTATGGTGACTCAGCAACCAGCTAGGATATCTCGAACCCTTGTAGCGGTTGATTGTGAGTGCTACAAGATCCTTCGGGGACAAAGGCCCTCAAGTACCTCTGCAGCCGCATCTGGAGTCTGGCCCCCCATCATCCAGCCATGGTACCTTGTAGCCTTGCCACGGTTGGTTGACCGTGAGCTCTCCCCAGGATCCTCTAGTGGTAAAGGCGGTTTAGTACATCTGCCACGGCGTTTGGATCCCCAGCCTGCGGACACTGAATGACAGTTCCAGTTTTCTTAGTCGTTTCTTGCCGGCTAGGTGGGCTTCAAGAGCTTCCCCTTTGCTTCTGACAATCCCGAGACCATCTATCGCCAGCGTACCTCGAAGGTTGTTTAGGTGCTTCAGCTGCTTCAGTTCGTACCCTTGTTCCTTCTTTACATGGAAGTATCCTAGTGATTGGAGTGACGTCAGCCTGCCAATTTTGCAAATCCCATCGATGATGAAGAGCTATGCCGCAACGAAGTGAGATTCTTAGTGATATCTTCAGCACAGGAAACGTTCTCAGCATGTATGCTCTGCATATGGTAAAGCTTGCTAAATGTGCTTGGGAAACAAGCTCCACACTGCGATAGGAACAGTCCATATTAAAGTTAAGATATCGTAGGTGCTCTCATCTGATCAATAGATGATGGGACTAACAGCACTTGTTCATGGTAGTATTTTGTTTTAACTATCAGCACCCCGCAGTTTCCTCAGGCTCTTGACATTCTGTCAAAGAGTTTTTCGTTAATTAGATGTGGTCCAATTCCTCAGCATCTTGAGCTGCAAATATTTTCCTCTTTTTTCGCTGTACTCTTCATCAATGATGAGAGTGCGTAGATTTACCGAGTCCAGAATTTTCTTTGTAATCACTGCGCTATTGTCAGTCCCAATACCAACAAAAGATGGCGAACCTCTTGCGGAATATCTTTTGGTAGGTTGCCATTCTGAAGGCCATTTGAAACAATTCTGAAGCATTCAGTTCTGCAAACCCTCTCAGCCAACTCGTGTAGCAGGTCATGAATTGTGAATGCCTCAGTTTCAGTGCCAAAAATTGTTCTTTTCTACTTGCAGAAATGAGAATGTCAGTAGTTCGTTTAAGTAGCGGAGGCCTATATCTTCCAATTGCTCTGTTGCATTCATCCTGGTGTTCACAAATCCTTGTGCTATCCAGATGCGAATCAACTCATCTCGTACTAACCTGTATCCTTTTGGGAAAGTGCTGCAGTATGCAAAGCATCGCCTGATGTCTACACCTAGCTGCTGATAGCTCCACCACAGAGCTCCCATTGTTTCATTCAACATGTCAAGGTTCCCTGTTGTTTCCCAGAAATCGATACTGTTGTTACTCTGAAGCCGTGCTGCAACTGTTATTGCTGCAATGGGTGATCTGCCAAGCTTTTTGCAATTTTTCTCCCTATTGCTATTAATCTTCCATTATCAGAACATGTGCCTTCTAGGGCATAATGCATAAACATTGAGAAGTAATGCTCTTCTTCCATATCTGGTATTGGGATTTGCTCCTGAGCACCTAGAGCTGCAGCTGCATCTTTCTTCTGAGCTGTCACCAGAATTCGGCTTCCACTCTGCCAGCATCCAGCACCCCCAAGTAGAATAGCACGTTCCTCTTTGTTCTCACCACTGGCCCAGAGATCATCCAGTACCAACAAGAAACGTTTTTCCTTTCAACTTTTCCTTCAGCTCATCATGAAGACCTTTCACATCATTGCTGTCAGATTGCCGGTCTTTCCTGATCTCCCTCAACATGTCACGAAATATCTTATCCACTCTAAATGTCTCAGACACATGAATGAACATGACAGGGTCAAAATGTTGGCCTTCAGCCTTCTCATAGTCACAACATATTGTGCCAGGGTACTCTTCCCAGACCCTGCAATGCCATATATACCAATCACAGAATAATGTTTACTGGTACTGGAGCTTGGTGTATCTGGACCAGATCCCCTACGAAGCATACTAATAATCTTCTCGCGCTCCTTATCTCGACCGAATACCTTCCGTTCAATGCTTCTGTACAGGTACTCAATATCCTCCTGCCTGCTACTGCTACTTTTTCTTTGTTACTATCCTTCTTGGGAATTTGGCTGCTGCTGCTTTGCTGATTCACAGATGTGATTTCTTCAAGTCATTGAGAACGTTTTCTATGTGCTCTATTCTTTTCGTCAAGCTATTTCTAGCAATGGTTAGCAAGAACGAACCTGTTGCTGTGCCATCCATCTGCAAGAAGCAAGATAGCGTCAAATGATTATCCTAGCTCCATGTTAAGATATATGGCATTCTTCAATTTGTGCAGTCAGACGTTTTTAAGATGACCAGTAACGTATAAAATGTAAGTACCCATATTGACTGTAGGAAATCTGAAAGATTTATTCAATGGGGCTGAATTCCCTATCTACAATACTCCCCATGTTAATCAGAGAAAATATCTAGAAATATTCAAATTAAAAAAAAACATCCCGGTCACCGTGGTTTAAGATTCCTTAAAGGCTTGGTTAACATTACTTTGACAGAGCCATATGATCATGTCGCATCTGCCTTGTTTATAAACTTAGATGGCAACCAAAATTGGCAGCACAGGGCAGCATGGGAAAAATTAGGGTATCTGTTTCCCAGAAACTTCATGTCTGGTTATGGAGATGGGAAGATAAGGCTCACTATGTTGGAAACAAGACTTTCTACAGCCTTCCTTCATTGTAGATGGTAAGGTAATTACAATATATGATGCTATAGGACATGATTTCCACCTCACGGCTTCACCTTGCACCCTCTTCATTCAATGGAATGCTTTTACAGATTCTGTGCTTTGCACATGACCAGTACTTTCTGCATCCAAGTGCCAATAACACTCATTATTGTCTTGTCTAGTTCTATAGTGATATTTCTTTATCAAGGCTTTGACCTGAGTATAACTGACGAATCTATTATGTCTTGTTGTTGTACACAATTCCCTCCAAATGATAGTGAGAAAAAATAATATTTTCATAAGAACTATGTTCCAAGCTACTTTGCAGCCTTGGGTTTTCACTTATACTCTCACCGTTGCTACATGTAAATTTATTTCCAGCCATTCGTTTGCTTGTACTCACACCATTTCTACATTTTATTTTAATTAAATTATGACATGCAATTCCTAAGAAAAGAATCAAACTATCTCAAAGACAAGCCACCACTCACCATAATGATTTCCAAGCTACCCACCCTTTCCTTGCACAAATAAAGCAAAAATGGCGCTTTCTAATTAACAAAAATAATTAATTTTATTTGTAGAGTAGAGAAGAAGCATGATGAAAATCAACATTAATGAACTAGTGCCAGAATTATAGCAGCTAGAATGGGTCACAATGATAAGATGGTACCTGATTACTTTTGATGCCAATAACTCTATATGACCAATCCTGGTTTGCTGCAATCAAATCGGCTGGCAAACCAGAGATCGTTTGAATCCTGGATTCACATAACTTGGCGAATTTGAATACAAGGTGCCTGAACTGGCCACAGAGCCTCGGCACCCCATATCTACAGCAGTTGGTGGTTTTGAGTACGAGATGCCTGAACCAGTCACAGAGCCACTGCATCCCAGATCGACGGCTGTTGGGATATGGAGAACGAGGTGCCTATACCAGCCAAAGCCTCTGCACCACAGAAATGGAGGATGCATGGGAATTGGAAGTTGCGCACCTGATCTGCCGAGCAAGCTCCCCTTGCAACAGGCGACGCAAAAGCCAACGCCGTCATGCAGGTGCTGCACACACTGCTGGCTTGCAGCGGACCATGCAAGCGTCAAAAGCACAGAGGATTTGCTGCACCCAGCTCCTGCCGTCGTCCTCTTTGGCATCATCAATGACTTTCTTTTCGATCCATAATATTCGATCAGATCCAGGATTTCCTCCTCCGCTTCATACAAGGCAGATTTGAGTTCCGTCGCCAGTCCATCAAGAGTCCTCAAATCAGAGTCAGACCTCGCATCTTTAGCTGCTCTAAGCATCCTCTGCTCCTCTACTTCTATCAGAATCTCCTTCAGACTTGGGATAGTGAGGTTCTCCAGGTTACTGAGCTTTCTTGATGGATCATAAATGAGGGAGGAAAATAGTTTTTGTTGACGAGGAAGGTGATGATGGGTACCAGCACCCAACTCATTATTGGGATGCCCAGGGCTATCCCTGCAATCACTTCCGATGTTTTTTGCCATGGAATAAGCTTTTCTTACTAGGAGATTGGGTTCTAGGAAGGGAAGAGGGATGGATCTAGTCTTTGTACTTCTTAAAGGCCACTGTGATCGTCTTGGTACCACTACTACGCCAATTAATTGGGGAAGATAGTGCTGTTGACTCTGCAAGTCTTCTTAGAGATATTCTTTATATGTGAATTACCACCAACAGCGACGTTTTTCAGACTAGAAAATAAGAGTGACTAGAATGCAACTGCAAGTAGTCCGAGTTTCTGATCCCAGCAACCCAGGCGTCGTCAAATTGATAATTGAAAAGGATGGTATAAAGAATTTTGAGAAATTTCCATGGTATTGCCATCAATTTACTGATTCTTCGACAGCGATGATAGACTGCGAGTGTTGTTGCACACTAGCTAGTTCCAAATTACAGAGCGCTGAAATTTCCCACAAAAGAATTAAAGAATTTTGTAAATTAAATATAAGAAAAAAGAAAACACGGGACGAAATACGTGATTAATTTGGGGAAACAGAAGCGCGGCCATGCGTTTTTGTGACGGCTAACCTGGTTGGAAGCACGCCGCTGCCGTCGGATTTGACGGGGACGAGATCACTGTGGGATCCGGCGGCGGCACTCTGGGCTCCCGCCCTTGCTCGCCGTCGTGGGTCAGGCACGGGCTCCTCACGCTCAGTGCGTCCTCCCCGCCGCGCGCTCTCTCCCGTACGGCCGTCTCCCGCTGGCGCGCGGCGCGCCCGCCGTCCGCCGAGGCGTCGACGGTTCGCGGCTCCATGCGTGCGGACATTTTTTTATTTTTTAAACCTTTTTTATAGATATTATTTCAATAATATTCCCACTCAAATAATATTTGCATTTTTGACCGGCGACCAAATAACGTTGTCCGCGCCACTGGAAATATGAATTTTCAAACCCGTTGTCGTGCCATTGGAAATATATGATTTTTCAAAAGCGACGAACTCTTTGTATATGCGTTTATTATGGTGCTGAAAAAGTATTTGTTTTTTTTGAACATCTTAATGTCCTCAAATGAAAAAACTCAAAACTACAGAGTTGTAGATCTCATCGAGGGCTACAATTCATATAAAAATCATTTTCATCCGACATTGTATTGAAGTTTTATGATTTTTCGAAAAATCAGTCTCGTCACGCTACTCCCGGTGGCGCGACAAGACTATACTGGGCCGAGTGCTAGCAGCCCACTCAAATTCGCCTCGGTCACGGATTGGCTGATGTGGCTAAACGGAATTACTGCACCACAGGAACCGATTCTTGTACCATGAAAAATAAGAAATATGTCACTGAGTGGTGGGCTGATCCCAATCTCAGACCCAGCTGCAGCGAGTCAAAGTGCGTTGATTTAGAACTGCACCTGGGCGACCTTCCGCCTTCCACTGTTTTACCTCCACCTAGACCTCCTCGCCTTCGCTTTACTGACAGCACAGTGAACCAAGAAAACCCCGCTGCACCTCATGGAAAACCTCTCGCCACCTCCTCCCTCACCTGCAGCTGAGACTCACATGGCGTTCTAGAGAGCTGATCCGAGGCCTTTCATTCCCTTTGAGTTAGACTGGCAGGAGGTACCCAACCGAGTGTTCATGGTACGTGCGGTCGCGCAGTCGAGGCCTGCTCCAAGGAACGAGAACCTTGCCATCGTCACCATCAACCCGCTGCCGGGCAACCCACTGGACTTCAACACCGTCCGACAAGTTCTCAGTGAGTTCTTTCATCTAAATCAAATTGCTGTCAGAAGCATTCAACCTTCGCACTTGGGGCAAGCATTTGTTCAATTTCACTCTGCACTAGATAGGGAGGCATTGGTGATAGAAAGCCCTGTTCCATTTGATGATGTCCACCTGACATTCACAAGGCACAATCAGGGGCGTAATTGGCGCAGAGTTTTATTTAATAGAGAGGTCACATTGCTGCTGCTGGGTTTCCACGTGGATTATTGGACAGATGAACATGTGGAAAATGTGGTAGGACAGTTCGGTAGGCTGATAAACTGGGCTGGGGTTGATGACAGGAAGGCCAGGGTGTTTGTCAGGGCTAGGGTCACTGACTTGGAATCGATTCCTCAGTTCATTGTGCTCACTAGTAATGAAGCTCATGAGGGGATTCGTGGGCTATTCAGTGTGAGTTGCTACAGCACCAACTTCTGGGAGATGGGCCTCCTGATGAAGATCCGATGCCTGAGCAACAGCAGATACAAGGGCAACTACCTTTTGACTTCTTTGGCCTAGGTCAGCAAGCCCCACAACAGGGCTTTCATCAGTTTCCAATGGGGCACATGCAAGAGGTGATAGAACAGCAACAAAATGTTCATCAACAGCAGCAAGTTGAGGACTTTCAGTGGCCTCAAGAGCTTCCTGCAGCGCAAATGCCTCAAATGGTTCAACCTTTAGACCTCAACCTTCCACCTCTAGTACTTGACCAGGATCTCAACTTGGCACCTCCAAATGAAGACCCACAAGAAATGATTATTCCTCCTGTTGAGAGCAATGAAGCCAATGAAGTTGTTCACCACCTGCCTCAGCCTGCGCAGCCTGAACAGGATCTTGTGGAGGAAGTAGCTGATAACATACACATTCCAGCCTGCCAGGGTCCAATGGAAAACTTCCTGTATCCTCAAATCCCGGAGGAGGACCTCATGGAACTGGATATAGAGGAGAATCAGAATTTACAGGACATTCAAGAGGAGCAGGAAGAGGTTGAGGCTAACAATGATCCTCTGGGAGAAGGATTTGAGCAGGGGGGACCTCAGCAGATGGCACTGGTTCAGAATAATATTCAGCTCGGGATGGTCAGAACTTTTTTCTTCAATGCCCCCAGCCTGCCTCCCAAGTACACCTATGACTTGGTGCCATCTTTCAAATGGAATGGGCCGAAAGCTAATGAGCCCACAATTCAAGTACCACTTTCATGGATGGGTTTTTTTCCAGGCATTGCTGAATGCCCCGACCCAAAATAGTTGGGTGAAGAAGCTGCTACAGACTGACATGCCTCTCATTCTGTGGAACAAACAGGAGTGGCTTGCCTCAATCCCCATGTCTTCAACCATAGGGGACAAACTGAATGTGAAATGCTCCTATCTGAACCAAATGCAGTGCAGCAAATGGAGCAGGCTGTCCAAGAGGAGGAGCTGGAAGAAGTCACCCCTACCAGGAAAAGGAGCAGAAAAGGGAAGATTGGCACCCCTCTGGTGGATTCGACAGTCAGAAGGAGCATAGAGTAAGGGCTGCCAATGATGGGTTCAAGAGGTCGACATGCAGGGTCAAAGGGTGCCTGGGATGCACCTCGGTGGTCCCCACCATACCTGAGGAAACTTTGAAGAATATTGGAAGATCTATTTGTCAGCTGTCTAAAGACCAGCTCAGTCAACTTGATTTGGCAGGAAAGAAGAAGCAGGAACCTGTGGGGAAGAAGATGAAAAAGAGTGTGACCAACAAGAAGAAGAACCCTGAAGATGATGACAAGCAGACCTAAAAGCATAATGATAAGGACTGGCTTTTGCATTTATGGAAGCATATTTGAGCTGGGAGGACTTCCTTTTCTGTTTTTGTTCCCTCATGAAAACCAGGCATGTCTGGTTCTTTTATTTTGTTGTAAAACTTTGATGAACCTTGTGGATTTAGGGTGCTTTGCCTCGGGGGCTAAGACTAGTGTGTTGGGTTTTGCTATTTGTTGGCTTTGTTGGTTTTACTCTAATTGCTGGCTGTTGCGGCTCCAACCTTAATTAATTGCTTGCTCCCCAGTTGGTCTCCCTGGCCCCACTTGTTGTACATCAAATGGGTCTGGCCACATCCAGTTGCTACGTCTCCCTGGCTCCACCTGTTGTACATCAACTGGATCTGGCCACATCCAATTACTACCCTCCAAGTTTGCCAATGCAGCACAACAGAATTTGGAAAATCCTAGATTGGAATATTAGGGGGCTTAATTCTGATAAGAAGTGGAATTCAATCAGAAATAAGATAGTGGAAAGCAACTGTGATATTGTTTGCCTCCAAGAAACAAGAAGAGTGATTTCAACACAAGTTTCATCAGGAATATCTGCCCAAGGCTTTGACTCATTTGATTTTCTACCCTCTGCTGGGGCCTCTGGGGGAATCTTGGTAGTCTGGAAGGGATCTACTTTTTCTGGCCAAAGGAGAGAGATGAATGAGTTTGCCATCTCCTTGACTTCACTTCAAGAATAACCAAATGACTGTTGGGTGCTAACTTCAGTGTATGCACCTTGCACTCCTGCTGGGAAGAGATTGTTCCTAGAATGGTTCAGAGAGAGTCACTTGCCTCCTGAAGTAGATTGGATTATTGTGGGTGACTTCAACTTGATCAGAAAGCCGGAGGACAGGAATAGAGAAGGAGCCGATGTGACTGAGATGTTTCTTTTCAATGAGGCCATATCCAACCTGAACTTAATAGAACTGCCTTTGCTTGGGAGGCAGTACACTTGGACTAACAAGCAGTTTCCTCCTCTACTTGAAAGGTTGGATTGTTTTTTCACATCAAACTCATGGACAACTTCCTTCCCCAACTGTCATGTTGAAACGCTGGTGATGGAAACCTCGGATCACTGGCCTTGTGTGGTGCATATAAATACCCAGATCCCCAAATGTTCAATCTTTAGGTTTGAAAATTACTAGCTAAACCAAGAGACCTTTGGGGATGCACTAATTCAGGGTTGGCAAACTGACATTGACACTCATGATCCAGCCAAGCTCATAACTGCAAAATGTAAAAAAGACTTGAGAAGGGTACTAAGACTGTGGAGCAGATCACTTCCTAGGCTTGATCAGACAATTGACAAGATTAAGTTGGTACTGCATTTCCTAGAAACAATTGAACTTTTCAGGGATCTATCTCTCCAGGAGTGGAACTTTAGAGACATAGTTGCAGAAAAGCTGATTGATTTACTCAGGCAACAGAGAACATATTGGAAGCAAAGAGGAAAAGTAAGATGGGTTAGAGAGGGAGATGCTGCAACAAGATATTTTCATGCTCATGCCACAATTAGATACAGGGCAAATGCAATACCCACTCTAATGAACAGCCAAGGGCACATCTTTCAAAGTCATGACCTTAAGGCTAAGCTTCTCTGGGAAAGTTTCAAAGAGAGAATGGACAGTCAGAGTACACATCCATGGCCTTCAATCTTGATGAACTCCTTTGCCAGATACAGGGATGGACAAATTAGAAGATCCTATCACTAAAAAAGAAATAAATGAGATAGTGTCCATGTTACCTAACAACAAATCACCTGGCCCGGATGGCTTCATCAATGAATTCTTAAAGGGATGTTGGCCTCTCCTAGCCCAGGATTTCTACAAATTAAGTGAGAAGTTCCTGGAGAACCAAGTATGCTTGAGAAGCATCAACTCATCATACATAGTCCTAATACCCAAGAAGGAGGGACCTCAAAGTGTCTCTGATTACAGACCCATTCCCTCTTAAACTCTTCCCTCAAATTGTTAACCAAGATATTGGCTAATAGGCTGCAACAACAAATTAGAGGAGTCATCCATGCAAACCAGTATGGCTTCATCAAAACCAGAACTATACAGGATTGCCTCGCATGGGCTTTCGAGTACATTTACAACTGTCACAAATCAAAGAAGGATCTAGTCATCCTAAAGCTAGACTTTGAGAAGGCGTTTGACAAAATAGAGCATGAGGCAATCTTGGAGATTATGAAGGCAAAAGGGTTTGGTCCAAAATGGCTGATGTGGATCAGAGAGATTCTAAGCTCTGCTACTTCCTCTGTGTTGCTAAATGGAGTGCCAGGAAAGACCTTCCACTGCAAAAGAGGAGTAAGACAGGGAGATCCTCTATCACCACTCCTCTTTGTGTTGGCTGCTGATTTGCTCCAATCAGTTCTGAACAAAGCCAAGGATCAAGGTTTGCTGAATTTACCCATTCCTCTCAGATACACAAATGACTTCCCAATAGTGCAGTATGCAGATGACACTCTAATAATCATGGAGGCTTGTGCCAGGCAGCTTTGGACCTTAAAAGCATTACTGCAAACTTTTGGTGATTCAACTGGATTGAGGGTTAATTACTCTAAATCTATGTTGGTACCAATTAATACCAGTCAGGATAAAATGCAACACTTGGCCAGGACCTTCAGTTGTGAAGTGGGAAGCTTACCATTCACATATTTGGGCTTACCTCTCAGCCTAAAAACCAAAAGCTATTGACTTCTCACCTCTAGTCACCAAATGTGAAAGGCGACTGGCAGCAACATCTACCTTCCTAAGCCAGGCTGGGAGGCTAGAGGTGACCAATTCTATTTTCACTGCATTGCCAACTTTCTGTATGAGCACCTTTTTGCTGCAGAAATCAGTGATTGAGCAAATTGATAAGTTTAGGAAAATATGCCTTTGGAGAGGGGCTGACATCAATGGCAAACAGAAACCTAAGGCAGCATAGACAATGGTATGCAGAGATAAAAAGAAGGAGGTCTTGGGGTCCTCTGCATTCAAACTCAGAATGAAGCCCTCCTGCTAAAATATTTGCACAAATTCTATAATAGAGATGACACCCTTGGGTATCACTTGTATGGGAAAAGTATTATAGCAATGGAAAATTGTCTGGCCAAGTTAAAAAAGGATCTTTTTGGTGGAGATGTAGTTAAATTACTGGATAAATTCAAAGGGATGGCAAAGGTTCAGGTCAACAATGGTGAATCCTGTCACCTCTGGACTGATTTGTGGGCCGATGACATTCTCATGCATAAGCTTCCCCAACTATTTTCTTTGCAAAAAAGAAAGAAATAAAATTGTCAGAGGCAATACTGCAGAACCCTTACATGGGATCTTCCATATACCTATCTCTCAACAGGGCCCATCAACAACTTATACAGCTACAATCACATATGGATAACTTACATATTGAGGAAGATCCTGACAGATGGACATATATCTGGAGCTCTCACCAATTTTCAGTTAAAAAGGCCTATGCTCAACTCAGTGGTCATGCATCAGTTCATCCGACATTCAGGTGGCTATGGAAAAGTTCCTGTCAGAACAAACACAAGGTCTTTTTTTGGTTGTTATTGAAGGATAGACTAAGCACTAGAGAGTTACTAAGAAGGAAAAATATGGAACTTCAAAGCTATGTCTGTGTTCTTTGTAATGGTTCCATGGAAGAGTCACTACCTCACCTATTCCTGCATTGCCCCTTTGCCATTGTCTGCTGGAACTGGATACAGATACAAGTGAATCACAACATGGACCCCTTTCAGAACTTGCAGAGTTTTAAGGAGCAAATTCAGTCGCCTCTATTTATGGAGATCATCATCTTAATGTGCTGGTCTATCTGGAAGCAGAGAAATGACATGATATTCCGACTGAAGCCACCCTCTTTTCGGTCGGCCAAGGAAGACTTCAAATTTGAACTTCAGTTCTTACTGCTGAGAGTGAAAAGAAGGCACTACCAAACCCTGCATCAATGGATTGTAAATCTAGCATAGCTCGGATCCGCTTAGTCATAGCTCTTATCTTCTTTTGTTCATTCTTGTTTCTTAAATTCCTCAGCTGTATCTTCTTTCACTTTTTCAACTTTTATTTAATAAATTCCTGTAGAGGCTTTTGCCTCTCTCCAGTTTCATAAAAAAAGACTATACTGTCACGCCGCATGTATTAGCGTGACAATGTTTTCCATGTTGGAAACAACATCCGACGTGTAAGACCTTGTCACGCCACTTTCGGTGGCACAACAACGTTATTTGGTCGCGCCAGTGGAAGTGGCATCACCAAAAGGATTAAAATATGCAAATATTATTTGTGTGGGAATTTTATTGAAATATTTTATAAATAAAAAATAAAAAAACCCATGCGTGCTCGCCGACCGCCGCGCCAACAGGAAAGAGCAGCTAGGCCCTACAGGGCCGTCGACGGGCGCACCCAAGAAGCTGGCCTAGGCCCAAGACCCAAATTTCTGAAGGGCCAACTCGCCGGATCACGAATAGCCAAGGCTCACAGTCCGATGGGCCTACACGGAACGCGATCACTCTCCAGTCTCCACACTCGAGAAGTCCAAGGTTAATATAATACGCACTTTTTGATCTCCACTAGGATAATGCATATGCATGCATCGTTAATACGCACTCTGATGCTTTCTATAGATTGGAAGGTGCAACGATTTCATCTTATATACACTGATAACTGCACGTCAGACATGGATATGGTTGGGCCTGACATGAAACTCGTTTCTCAGATGGAGTCCATAAGAGAAACAGCGGCTCTGTTCAGCAGAACTTATCAGCCGGAAATAAGCTGAAATAAGCTGAAACGACTGATTTGCCGTGAGAGGAAAAAATACTATTCCACAACTGATTTGTACAGATTAAAGTTGGTTTGTAGCTCAAACGAACAGAGCCCCTAATAATGCTTAACTTGCAGCAACCAACTGAACAAGCGACACGGTTTCAAACAACTGGAACCAACCCACAGGGCCACCGGCCACAGCCTAAGTACCCGCTCCACCAACTACAACCTGGAGAACGAGTTGCTGAAAAAAAAACTGGAGAACGAGTACCCAGCTCGTTAAATATAAATAAATTCTAGAGAAAAAAAACGGTAAACATGCTTTTGTTTCCTTACTATATATATGCATGCTCGTTGTACAGGAGGAAAATGTAATAAATATGAGGGTATCGCATGATCGAAGACGCGCTCAAACCCCATCATCAAACGTGACTCAATTAACACAGAAACTACAAGGCACGTTTCTGACGATCTAAAACTATGCAGAGATGCATATATGTTGTTGTTACAAAACACAATCTGGCTTCGTCATAGTGGTCCTCCCTGCAAATAGCAAATGGGGCAACAATGCTTGTTGGTCCCTGGAAATAAAAAGTGTTTTCTAAGAGCATCTCCAATAGTTTGGAAAAATGATTTGGCAAATCTAGTGTTTTAGCAACTCCTCAAAAAAAATATAGGAAGTAAAAAATCATGCAATCTCCAATGATTTGGTAAATTAGACTTGGTATAATAAAAAAAAACACAGCCCACCACAAATCACGTTGACGTACACGTCGTCGGTCCTATGCTGGGCATCAGTACTACTAGTATCGATCAGGTAATCATTGGATGGACAGGCAACCTGATTGGCGCAGGAAGGAACGAAGATGTCGCGCGCCACGGGATAGCAACGCGAGTATGTGCGCGGATGTTCACGCGCGCGGACGGGAAAAATGGGAAGCTGCCAAATTGCCGAGCACTTTTGCCAAACCATTGGAGAGGTATTTTTCATGTTTTTTAAAAAAAGGAATAGTAATTTGGTTTAGGATACTCTTAGAGATGCTCTAAAGATGACACGTCTTTCAGGGATTGGACTGACCGCAGCTTATTGCAGCTATCAATATGTAGTCTCTCGAGTCCACCCAGCTTTCCTGATACGGAACAGAGCTCCCCACACTCGTGGATTGACAAATTTTGAGGGACGGTGGTAGATTTGGAAGCATTACCAGGTTATCAGACTTCTGTATGTGTACAATTTCTAGACATGGACAACGAACCATTGGATACACGGTTTCAGTGATGGGGGTGGATTTGGCAGTATTCCAGTGATGTACACAGGTTTCAAGACATTTCTCCTTTCCCATATATGAATTCAAGTCTAGGGCAATCCGCAATATCAATCATTCTGAGAGATGGGGGAGAATGAAGAGCTGTACCAAGCTTTCACAGTTGCTTATAAATATCAGATTTAGATGCAACAGGATTTGCTCTGTTGTTTGTCTAGGTTCATCATCAGTCATCTGTTTGGGCCCAATAGCTTCTTACAGTACATAAAATCCACAAAACCTTCAAGGATACCAAGCTTTTGAATACTCGTTCTGGCCAGTAAATCAGCGCATCGCAGTGTTCGATTTTCAGAAATACAAGATTTCAAATGATTTCCAGGCCACAAATGTTGGTTGTGAATTGTGATGGACTTGAGAAGAACAAAAATTTGCAGCCACATATGCGCTCAGTTCTGACAGAGATGCTGCTGTTTCAGTGTCACAGAAAGAAAGAAAGTTCAGCCTAATTAGGTGATGAACATAAATTATGATCTATCTGTTGAGGAAAGTGAAAACATGTGCCTTGACTTAACTATTCCTAGGGATAGCAGGGCCTTGCCTTCATCCAGCCTTATAACCTTGAGCTCTGGTGCTTCACGTAGACTACTCAACTTTGGACAGTTTTTAATATTGATCTTCTCAAGTACAGGAAAGGCTAATTCATCTTCTTTTCCTTCTATTGCCAGCCACCTCTCTCAGCCTGGGCACTTCTTACCCAAAACCGAACCAAAATATCGTTTTTTTGGTTTTTGTTTCAGCTTTGGTTTGTTTCTAGATCCGAGAATTCGGTGGTCGGCTTCGGCTTTGGTTTTTACCTCAAACCGAACCGTAAACCGAGCATTCAGTTCAGCCACCCGTCCATCTCCCTATCAAGGTACGCACAAGGCCACACACTACAAATTGTCGAACCCTATCCTTCCTATTCCTATCTACGGTGCCATGGCTAGGTGGCGGCGACGCAAAGCTTGTGAGTTGCGACTACGAGCAAGAAGCGGGGCGGCGCAGACCCAGCCTTCGAGCATGTGCGCGGTGTCACAACCAACGGGCTGGGGAGGCACGGCCGGCTGCGCGAGCTTCGAGCTGAAGCGGCGTCGTCACGTCGAGCGGCGGCGGCGGCGACGGCGGCGGCTTTGGCGCGGGGCTTGGTGTCCGCGTGCAAAGCTCCGGGTGGCTCAGCTGCGCGAGCTTCGAGCTGAGGCGGCGTCACGTCGAGCGGCGGCGGCGGCGACGACGTCGGCTTTAGCGCGGTGAGGGCGGAGCGAAGCGAGCGACCTGCGCTGTGTCCACGTGCAAAGCTCCGGGTGGCTCAGCTGCGCGCGCGGGTGGAGGCAGCGCGGCCGCCTGCGCGAGCTTGGGCAACACAGCCTCCGAGCGTCATGGCGACGACAAGAAGAACTTCGGTTGAAACCGAAGGCCGAACCGATTGAACCGAAACCGAAATCATCGGTTACTATTTCTTTCTCGAACCGATCGGCTTCAAACCTACGTCCAAACCGAATTTTCCTCGAACCGATGAAACCGAACCGGATTATTGGTTCCAACCGATTGCCCAGGCTGATACCTCTCCAAGCTCTCCAAATCATGTATATAACTTTTCGAGGTCTACGACTTTAATATTGGTCATTTCTCTATCCGACTTTAATTTGTTTCAAAAAATAATAATTTCAAATATGAGAAAATTAAACATTGTATTTCTTGGATACATGATTTCAAATGAATAAGTTGTCAACTATAAAGTTGTATTACTCTCGAGATCTATAATTTTGGCTTTGGTTGTTTCTTCATTCGAGATTATTGTTTGAAATATTCGCATTTACTGTATAGCTCATTTCTCTAAAAATCGATTTATACAGATAGTTAGGCGGTCTAAAATTGAGCCACCTCTAAAATATGAGCGTCTATAGAGGTGGCTTGGATCTGACTGACATCTCAATCTCATTGTTGAAAACCGGTACCCTTCAGCATTCACCCTTGCCTACCACCTCTGGTCAGTGGCGCCTCAATCTAGAGCACTTATCTAAATCGTCTTTATCTAAATCATTTTTAATAATGGATGAAACGAACAGGCAGACTAATCAAGTACGGAGTATTACATTACTCAATTTTCCCAAAGGTAGTGGTTAGAATGTAATAACCATTGACACTAGCAAATTGAAATATGTAACCTTGGACGCATCTGCTAACCAATCACTACCTGATTTCGTTCCCCACATATTACTTGCGTCTAGATGGTTTCGTTCCCCGTGTATTATACTAAATCGAGTGTAAATTGCTTGTTTGAAGCTCTAAACAAATCAAATAAAAAAGTTGTCAACTACAAAGTTTTATAAATTTTTGAGATCTACACTTTTTGTTTCGGAAGTTTCTCCATCGAGGTCGTTTACAAAATTTGAATTTCCAATTTGAGAAATTTCAAACGTAGGTTTCGTTGACTAAGACGATGATCAAATTAAAAAGTTTGCCAACTACAAGCTTTCATAACTTTTTGAGATCTACAACTTTTATTTTGGCCGTTTCTCTATCTGAGATATTTTAAAAGTATAAATTTTTAAAATTCTAAATTCAAATGCAGCTTTGCATGACAGGATGATTTCAAATTAAAAAGTTGTCAACTACAAAATTTCGTAACATTTTGAGATCTATAATTTTTTTTTGGTCATCTCTCCATCCGAGATCTTCAAAAATTTAAATTTTAAAATTTTAAAATTCGGATGCAATTTTGCATGACAAGATGACTTCAAATCAAAAAGATGTCAACTATAAAGTTTCATGACTTATCAAAATCTACACAGTTTATTTTGGTTATTTGACCATTTATGCATTTGACATTGACTGGTTGTTCTAACATTATTTACAAATCTTATATATTACTCTCGTAGTTTCATAAACTACAGAGACATATGTAAGATTTATAAACAAATTTATTATTGTTCATCTTGATGAGTTAAACAACTTTTGTAGTTGAAAACTTTTTTATTTAAATTAATTTACTGTTTCAAAACATGATTTGAAAACTGGCTTTGTCGAGTGTAAAAAAAACGCTCGGCAAAGAGCTCTTTATTGAGTGTTGGCACTCGGTAAAGGAGCTTCTTTGCCGAGTGTTTTTTTTCTAACACTTGACAAAGAGCTCTTGCCGAGGGTTTTTTTTTTGACACTCGACAAAGAATTTTTTTCCCGAGTGTCTTTTTACCGAGTATTTTTTTTTTGTCGAGTGTTTTTAATTTGGTGCACTCGGCAAAGAGCTTCTTTGTCGAGTGTCAAAAACACTCGACAAAGAGCTCGGCACTTGGTAAAGATGGATTTTCCAATAGTGACTTATAATGTAACCATTGACTCCGCAAAGTCTTTTGTTGGAGCAATTTGCCTGGTATTGCCATCAGTTTCGTCATTCTTTGACAATTAAATTTGGAATGATCCGGCCTTTAATAAAGTTGGAATGGATTTGATCCCCGAAGAAAGTTGTTGAAATGACTAGAACGGAGAATGACTTATAAACAAATCAGAACCGAGGGAGTACATTTCTAGCCCTACTTAATTACTCTTATATGTCCCTGGGCTTCTGCTCCACGAAGCAACCAGCACACCGAAACAGAGCAAGCAAGAGGGAAACAGCAGCCCACTCTCGCATCCATCTTCTTCTCCCATCCACCATGTACGTGCTGCAGAGAGGCGATTGCATGCGGCAGCAGTCCGGTGACTTGTTGACCGAGTACCGTAATCAGCTGCGGAGTGATCCAAGCCGCCAGCCATCGGTCGTCATGCATCCTAAGCTGCGGAGATCAGTCCGGTGCAGAAGCTGTGGGCAGGTCGAACATCTCCATCTCCCGTCGTCGGCGGGGCACAACGCCGGCAACGCCGAGCATGCTGTGCCTATGCCCGGCATGGGAGTTGCCCTTGCCTCGCCAGAAGCAGCCCTTGATCGGCTCTTCTACATCATTTGTGTGAAGGACCCCTGGTGCTTCAGATGTGTGAAGAAGATCTACGAGACGGCCTGGCATCTGCAGGAAGGAGCAGCCGCACCTGTGGGCAGTGGCGGTGATACGCCATTGCACCATGCTGCCAGGAGCGGCAACCTAAGGATACTCTACCATTGCTGAGGGACGAGGGAGGAGTAGTCCACCATGAGAGGGCGGTGAAAGCTGTGGCGATAGGCAATGATAATGGAGAGACGGCCTTGCATACGGCAGTCGACGTCGGCAACGTTGACATAGTGGAGCTGCTGCTGTGGGTGCATCCACAGCTGGGTCAGATGACGTTCTTCAACTTCTCACCGATGTACCTGGCTGTGTCACTTGGATGCATAGACATAGCGCAGGCGCTGCATGGTGCTTCTCTTACCGCCATGTCCTTCTCCGGACCCAACAGGCAAAACGCCTTACATGCCGCAGCACTTCTCGAGGACGACAAGGGTAATATATGTGATATGAACAGCTCTTCTTTTTTCCATGTGTCTTATGGTTTCCTTCTGTTTCCATTTCTAATAGTATATTTCAGCATTACATGACAACCAAATCTACATTCACATTTGCTTTTATCTTGTTATATGCTTCTTCCTTAGTATTTGCATATAAAGAAGCGTAGGGCTTGCAAATTATACTAGAGAAAAGGAAAACGTCTACTTCAACCCCCAACCTAGCTACTGTTAGTTATTGTGTACTCACGGTCACAAAAGTTCCCGGTACATAGGTACAAGGAATGTGGAACATGAGACGTGGATCGATAATTTTAAGTTCCCGGTTCATAGAGGGGTATACCTCTTAGAATGTTTGGATCGAAGATGGGATCATGATCCCTAAATAATTGGGACGACGTACCCGGAACGTAGTGTAAGGAAAATGGACCTCAGACCATTTAACTTCGGATTTTGGTGTTTAATGAACAACATAACCAAATTGGACTAATGCGTTTGCAAGTGTTTGTTTTGTAGTCCAATAGGGTGCAAATGTGACTTGGACAAAGGCTACGTGGTGATCCGATGATCAACACCTCAAGCAAGACATTTGAAGCTCAATAGAAGACTCTCAAGATCAAGCAAAGTCCAAGGCACAAGAACGGAACCAAGACGGCGCAAGAAACCGCGAAGAAACGAAGGAAAAGGAGTGACCGGACGCTGCTCAAGTAGTGACCGGACGCTGGCCAGGATGCGTCCGGTCAGTTCCTCCAAGCCAGTAGCGCCACGTCAAAGTGATCGGACGCTACGCCAGTTGTGATCGGACACGACAATGCGACTGTTCATCAGCGTGGCAGTGTGACCGGACACTACGGCGTCGATCGGACACTGGAGATCAGCTGAGTCCGATCGAAAACAGAGAGGTTCCAGACAAAAAATGAGACCTTCTACGACGATAAGAGGGTTTTCTGTTGTCATAGAAGGCCCGTCACTAAGGACCTTCTGTGACAATTTTTGATCTATGACAATTTTTGTGACAATTACAGTTGTCGTAAATCATAAATTGTCATAAAAATAGCTTGTAATTGTCACAGAAGGTCCATAGTGACGGGCCTTTTACGACAACAGAAAACCCTCTAATCGTCGTAGAAGGCCTCATTTTTTGTAGCAGAGGCACGAAAACGCGATCGGACGCGTCCGATCGTCTGTGACCGGACTCATGCCCGAGTCCGATCAGTGCCTGTGCTGGTGGCCAACTAGCCGTTGTGAGAGACCGGATGCGTCCGGTCAGGACGTGACGAGCGTCCGGTCGATGGCAGAAAAGCCCATCTCTTTGCCCAATGGCTCTATTTGGTTGGGGCTCTATAAATAACCCCATGGCCGGCCAAAAACATATGGCCAAAAACATAGGTTTGGAAACTAGGTAGCATAACTCCTTTTTGCGGTAGAGATAGCAAACACACCTAGCAAAACCTTAGTTGCACATTAGATAGTTTACTTTCTTGCATAGGTTTTGCTTAGGTGGAAATTAGAGGCCATAGTTTAGAGTAGAAGTTTTAAGTTGCCTAATTCACCCCCCTCTTAGGCGTCACGGTCCTTTCAATTGGTATCAAAGCCGTTGGCTCTCTTGTGGACTCTTGGCTTAATCGCCTTTGAGCCGACGCCCCTAAGAGAGGTTTGGATGGATACCTCTAGGCCTCCACACTTTGACGGCACTAACTTCCCTACTATAGTGCTAGGATGGCTTGCTTTTTAGAAGCCATTGATTTAGGTGTTTGGAGAGTCACCCGCGACGGGATGAAACCCATTAAGAATCCCGAAAAGCCTACCGCGGGTGATGAAAAAGAAATTCATCTTAATGCTAGAGCTAAAAATTGCTTGTTTGAATCTATTAGCATGGATGTCTTTAACACAAGTTTTTACTTTGCAAACATCTCATGAAATTGGTTAAAACTACATGAGCTCCATGATGATACAAGTAATGTACGTGAGCAAAAACATCACCTAACTAAAACAAGGTATGATTCCTTTAAAATGAATGATAATGAAGCTTGTTCGTGATATGTATTCGTCGTTTGAATCTAATTATCAATGAGCTCCATTCTATAGGAATTACAAGGCTAGGTGATGCGGATATTGTGAGGAAGATCATCTCCGTGCTTCCAAAGAACAAATATGCAACCATCATCACCATCCTCCACAACATGGAGGACTTGAGCACCATGACCCCGGCCATTGTCATTGGCAAATTGGTGGCATTTGAGATGTCACGCAAGATGGGTCAAGAAGAAGCCACTTCATCAAGCAAAGGCATTGCTCTCACATGTGATGAGCACAAAAAGATGAAGGGCAAGAAGCAAATTGAGACAAGCTCAAGCTCCTCAAGTGAAGATAAAGAAGAGGATGATGATGAAGAATCAAGTGATGATGATCATGCCTCCACCTCATTCGATTCCTCCTTAGATGAAGAAGAAACAATCAAGCTCATGAAAGGAGTGAAGAGGATGATCCCGCAAGCTCAATGTCAAGGGTGTGCCCATCACAATAGAAGATTGCCTCTTCACACCAATCAAAGAAGAGAGCAAGGAAAAAGGGTTGCTATAGATATGGCAAGAAAGGGCACTTTGTGGAAGATTGTCCAAAACAAAAGCCCACACCCAATGACAAGAAAAAGAAGGGATGCCAGGCCAAAGCTCTCACCACTCAAAGACATGGGATGATTCATCAAGTGATGATGAAGCCCGTCACAAGAGGCATGGCCACAAGCACTCATCATCAAGCTCCTCACGTATGTGCCTTATGGCACGAGGTAACACAAGTCCTATCTCTAGTGATAGTGATAGAGATAGTGATAGTGATGATGAGCTACCTTCTTACAATCAACTTGTGCAAGATAATCTTAAATATGCTAAAGCTTGTACTAGCCAACAAGAAGATTAATATCTTAAAGAAAATTAGATAGTTCTCAACAAGCATACAATGCTATGCTAGATCAATATGAAACTTTTTCAAACTTAAATGTTGAGCTATCTAATAAAATTGAGAAACTTGAGGCTAGTATAAGCACATATGATAGCACAAGTAATGATGAGCAACTTGCTAAGAAAAATGAAAAACTAAAAGCAAAGTTAGCTAGCACACAAGATGCTTACAAAAGTTGCTTGCCAAAATGGAAATTATGTGTAAACATTGTGATGAGCTAACTAATAAAGTTGCTAATCTTGAAACCATCGGAGCAAACCCCACCGAGGCACCTAAAATTGGAAAATCAATCTTTAATATGCCTAAAAGGATGCCTCTACTTCTTGCATTGATTTACTTGATTTAGACTCACCCATGTGCAAACAAGCTTGTGTTAAGAATGTCATTGTAGAAACATGTACACAAGAAGTTGCAATGGAGAATGAGCTACTAAAGCAAGAAGTGGCTCGCCTCACCAAGGACTTGACCCAAGCAAAAGGCAAGGCGAAGCAAACCCAAACTCATCAAGATAACACCAACAAGGAGTGAAGAGCTTGATGAGGAGCAAACCATGGTTTGTTTACCTTTGCCACAAGGAAGGGCACAAGTCCTATGAGTGCAAGGTGAAGCATGGGGGAGAAAAGAAAGAGAAAAACAAAAAGCAAACAAGCAGCTCTCCAACACCTACACCAACAAGGTGAACAAAAAGGCCACCACACCCCTACCTTTTGAAGAAGAAGAAGAAGACAACAAGGTAGTGGCCATCAAGGTAAACAAGCAAGCCAACAATGGGGCCAAACGCATTTGGCTGCCTAAGGATATTATCTCAACCATGAAGAGCACCAAAAAGGTTTGGGTCCCGAAAGGGAAGTGAGTTGCCAATTTGGCATCGGGGAATTTGGAGACTTGGCAAAGTTTTGGGTGCATATCATGGGGTGCATCACATTGGATCTTGTCATTGCCAAGTATGTTAGTGGGTACTATTGTAAGTGCAATCAAGCCCTATGTGGGTTTTGGTGTTGATGACCACCGAATTAGAGGACTAATGAGATTTGTTGAGTTGACAAGCAGGGAATAGCAAACGAAAGGATGGCATACATGACTGATGGGTATGCAATTGTTTTCGTGATGGTTTCCGACTTGAAGGAGGTTTAATTCATTTTCTATTTCGAATTTGAGTTTAGAAATGCCGTACTATCAAGAGGGATTCTAGCGCCCACAGTCAAATTGTGTTATCAATGCTCAATCTTTGCTAGATAGATACACATCCAGCCACCTTTCTAACCCCACAGGTTTCATATGGATCAGATCCTTTTGGGGAGGTCGGCAGTGCCGATCATAACGGTTCGGTCAACCAGTGCTTCTTCTAGCTCGCGTTTCTGACCGTTGCAAAAGGCTCTTTCTCTCTCTCTCACTCCTCCATTGTTGCTCTCAAAGCTTTCAAGTGGATCTCTCATTCCAACCACTAAAACTTGAAAGAGAGGGCTGCAAAACTCGATTAGAGAGCAGATCCATTGATTCCCAAAGTCTCAAGAGCATTGGTTCACGTTTGGTCGGAGGTTCTAGGGTTTGTTACTCTTGGAGCTTGCTCCTAGCCGGCTAGGCGTCGCCCTTGAGCTTGCCATCGATTGTGGCAGCCTAGGGAGGTTTGTAACCAACTACTTGCAGCTAAGAAATCACCCCTCATCTCAAGATTTAAGTCTCTTGACATGAGAACGAGGAAAGGGCAAACCTAAGTGGTGAGCTTGAGCTTGGTGGCGTACCTCAACAACGTGGAGTAGGTTAACCTTTGTGGTAAACCGAACCACGGGATAAATCTTGTGTCACCTTGTGCTTTGGTTTCCTTTCTATTTGTAAAGTGATTTCTAGGGTTTCGGTTCAACCTGTGCTTTATGTTTCTGCTATATCTGTGAACTGTTTAACCCTGCAGGAAACGCACTCTATCTGTCCTCAATTTTCTGTTTCACTCTCACGCAGCTTGATTTTATTCCTGAGCAAGTCGGCAGTGCCGACCATAGGATCGGCAGTGCCGATCAGGCTATTAACCGAATTAGGTTTTGAGTTTTGACAGTCCTATTCAACCCCCCTTCTAGGCCTCCAGAGATCCTACAAGTGGTATCAGAGCAGGTTACCTTATATACGCTTCACCGCGTAAGGTATGGAGACCGGAGACGATTCGGGTGGTGTGAAAAAGGACGATGTGCATCTCAATGATGAGAGTAGCGAGCTTAGCACTTCCACAGAACATGACCATCCTCTTCCTCAAGCTCCAACCGACGTCGACAAGCCAGTCGATTCGGCTGAGAAAGAGAGAAAGAAGGAAGAAAAGAGACTAAGAAGAGAAGCTCGTGAAAAACAAAGAGAGATTGATAGATTGCTCCAAGAGAAGAGAGAAAGAAAGGTTGAGAAGAAAGATCCGAGCAGCAGAGAAGAAGAAAGAAGGAGAAGGCCAAAGAAAAATCCAAGAAGAAAGCCGATCCTCCACCAAGTGACTCGAAGTAGCTCAGACGATGGATAGATGAGAAGACGTGATGAATCATAGAGAATGACCTATCACAAGAAGAAAGGCAAAAAGAGGAGAAGGATGAGGAAAGCAGCAACAACAAGAAGAAATACTCCGCCGTATCCTTCAACTATTCTTATTTGACTAACCATGATCGCAAGTCTTTCATCAATGTGCCGCGGGAAAGTTGCCTCATTTCGATGGGACCAACTTCGCCAAGTGGAAGCACTTGATGGGGCTTACCTTATTGGTCTTCACCCCGGTCTTTGGGAGATTGTGTGCAGGGGATTTGAGCCGCCGGTTGATCCCGAAGACCCCACAAATGAAGAGATGGTGGCTGTCCATCTCACGGACAAGCTACAAGTGTGCTTCTAAGTGCATTAGATGGTGAAGAGTACAATAGAGTGATGGGTGTTGATGTTGCCAAGCAGATTTGGGATACCTTGCACATTGCCCATGAAGGGGTGGACAAGGTGAGGAAGGCTAGAGTTGACTTGTTGATGGCCAAGCTCAATCGGTTTGTGATTTTGGAAAATGAAGGGCCACAGAGATGTTTGATAGGTTGATGACCATAGTTGGAAAGATTAGAGGCTATGGGTGTGATGAGTTGGATGATCACAAGGTAGTGAAAGTCATGTTAGAGGCATATCTACCAAGAAATGAGACCGTGGTCACCTTGATTAGAGACAAAAGAAAGTTTGAGAAATTTACTCCAAATGATGTGCTTGGAAGAATATTGACACATGACATGCAAAAGAAGAGGCAAATGAAAGAAGGAAACTTGGTGAGTTGCAAGCCAAGTTGGATGGGCTCAAAATCAAAGATGTAGCACTAAAGGCAAAGAAAACAAGCAAGCCAAGCACCTCAAAAACAAGAACAAGGGCAGCATTCAAGCGATTACATGCAAGGCAAAGGCACCTAAGCAATGTCAAGATCAAAAGCTACAACATCATCATCAATGTGAAGAAATAAGTGATGGTGAGGTTGTGAAGAGATTGGTGACATGGCACTATTTATAAAGAAATACAACAAGAGCTTGAGAAGGCAAGGCTACAAGTTCACCAAAAGAAAGTTCCAAACAAGAAGAAGAGGCTTTGCTACAATTGTGGTAGCACCGAGCACTTTATTGCAAAGTGCCCACATGAGCTCAAAGATGGCAAGTACAAAAAGGACAAGAAAGAGAACAAGCATGAGTACAAGAGAGGTCATAGGGACATGGGAGAAGCTCACATTGGTCATGAATGGGATTCAACAAATGAAGCATCAAGTGAGGAGGATGAGAAGATTGCAACTGTGGCCATTCAACATGCATCCTCTACACCAAAGCTATTTGACAACTTGACTGATGATGAGCATCACAACTCTCACATTTGTCTCATGGGCAAAAGTGAGAAGGTAAAATCAATTCTCATTCCCTCTCTAACTCTAAATGATATCTCTAGTAGTGATCTTAGTGATCCTCTAGTGATGATGAATCTAGTGATGAAGAGTTGGATATATAACTAGAAACTTGGATAAGAAGACAATACTCTATATCACTAAGCTATTATAGGAACTAGAAAAGGTTCAAGTTGAGTTAGCAACTAGAGATGATGATCTTATTGCACAAGAAAACATTTACATAGCTAGCAAGGAAGCTCTTGCATAGAGAAAAGTGAGGTGGCTGCCTTGCGCAAGGCCTTGGCCAAGAGCAAGAGAGCCATGCTATCACTAAGAAAGAGAATGTTGCACTTAAGCAAAAGTATTGTAGCTTGGACGAAAAGTACAAGGAGCTTGAGCTGCAATACAACTTTCTTTGGGATAGCAACTCACATTCCTCTAAGGCAACGAACGAATCTACTTCCTCCACTAGTCAAGGATGTGGAAAATGTTATAATCTTGATATGAATGTTTATTCCACTAACCTTGCAAATATGGAGGCAATGAGAAAAGAATTGCTAGGCTCAATGAGATGATTGGTCAAGGGTGCAGCAATCAAGGTATACACATTGGTACCACAAGAAAGCAAATGATCAAAACAAGCCCAAGTACATAGATGGAAGACATCCTCTCATCAAGGATGGTTTGGGTCACATAAAGGAGGCAAGACCAATGGGAGAAAGAAGGTAAATGGGTATGAGTGTGTTCAGTTCTTGAGCAAGGGCAAGATTGGTACAGATCAGCCTGCACAGATGTTGGCACAACAACCAACCAAATCTGCACTGCCCCGCAAGGTCGGCAGTGCCCATGGTCTGGTCGGGCAGTGTCGATCCCGCCCCGAAAAGGGAAGGCTATACCAATCATGTCCCTGGTCAGAACAAGCACAAGAAGATGGTATATCTGCCCAGAAGGATGCTCAGAAACCAAAGAAATCAATGTGGGGCAATCCAATGCCTACAAGTACCAACCAAAGGCACAATCTCCTCGACAAAGCTTGTCATCCTGTTTATCTTGAAGAACAACAACAAAGGAGATGTGTATGCCAAGTATATTGGCAAAGGAACTAATGTTTACTTGCATACCTCTATTTGGGTTCCAAAGATTCTTGTAACTACATGCAGGGCCCCAAAACACATTTGGGGACCTAAATCAAGGAACTAATTTGTCTTGCAGGCATACTCCTCCGGTGGATCAAGTTGGGTGCTTGATAGTGGATGTACAAATCATATGACCGGAGATAGGAGTATGTTCATTTCATACTCTCCATGATCAACTCACATGACAACATTGTCTTTGGAGACAATTCCAAAGGGGAGTAAGAGGACTTGGTAAAATTGCTATCACTCTCGATCATACACTTTCAAACGTTTTACATGTTGATTCGTTAGGATACAACTTGTTGTCCGTTTCACAAACTTTGTGAGATGGGCTACAATTGTCTCTTTACGAATGAGGGTGTGGAAGTCTTTAGAAGGGAGGATTCCTCTATTGTCTTTACAGGTCATCACAAGAACAAGCTTTACCTAGTGGATTTCACTAAGGGCAAAGTTAATCTTGAGACTTGTGTGGCTTAGTATGGCAAAACTTTAGTTATGGTTGGCTTTAAGGTTTAGTGGCAAAATCTAGCATGGGTTGGCTTTGGCACCGCCGACTAGCTCATGTTGGGATGAGGAACTTGGCCAAACTTCTAAAAGATGAACACATCCTTGGACTAACAAATGTTCATTTTGAGAAAGATAGGATATGCAAAGCATGCCAAGCCGGAAAGCAAGTAGGTGTACCTCACCCCCAAAGAGCATCATGACCACTACACAACCATTGGAGTTGATTCACATGGATCTCTTTGGACCGGTCGCCTACCTTAGCATCGGGGGTAACAAATATGGTCTTGTTATTGTTGATGATTATTCCCGTTTCACTTGGGTGTTCTTTTTGTATGACAAGAGTCAAGTGCAAGAGAAGGTGAAGATATTTGTGAGAAGAGCACAAAAGGAATTTGGTCTTCCCATCAAGAAGATAAGGAGTGACAATGGGACCGAGTTCAAGAACACCCCCGTTGAAGTGTTTCTTGATGAAGAGGGCATCAAGCATGAGTTTTCAACTCCCTATACCCCTCAACAAAATGGCGTAGTGGAGAGAAAGAACCGCACACTCATTGACATGGCAAGGACAATGCTAGATGAGTACAAGACGCCGGACATCTTTTGGTGTGAGGCCGTCAACACCGCTTGTCATGCCATCAACCGCCTCTACCTACACAAGAAGTTGAAGAAAATCATATGAGCTTCTAACCGGTAACAAACCAAAGGTGTCTTACTTTAGAGTGTTTGGGTGCAAATGTTTCATACTTAACAAGAAACCCAAAGTCTCTAAGTTCGCACCTAAAGTTGATGAAGGTTTCTTACTTGGTTATGGATCAAATGAGCATGCCTACCGTGTCTTCAATAAGACCTCCGGTCGAGTTGAAGTAGCGATAGATGTGACATTTGATGAATCTAACGGCTCTCAAGAAGAGCAACTTGATCAAAGTGGTGTAGGGAAGGAGGATCCACCTTGTGAAGCAATCAAGCAATTGGCTATTGGAGACATAAAGCCACAAGAAAGTGAAGTTGTTGATCTGGAGACTTCACCAGCAGCTGCCACAACTATTTCCGCTAACGCACCTGATGCAGGTTTGCAGCAGACCCCTGCTGCAAGCAGAGTGGTCGGCAGTGCTGATCACAAGGTCGGCAGTGCCGACCCTCCCTCTGCAGCAACTGCTGATCCATCTCCAGTGCCAAGACTGAATCTAGAGCCCATATTTGAACAAGAAGAATATGAAGGTTCAGAAGATGTACATGAAGAGATTGAGCATCCCAAGCTGAGGCAAACGATACAACGGGATCACCCCGTTGATAACATTCTTGGGAGTCTTCGAAAGGGGGTAACAACACGATCTCAATTAACAAACTTTTGCCAATTTTACTCGTTTGTTTCCTCCTTGGAACCTCTTAAGGTAGAGCAAGCACTAGATGATCCAGATTGGGTCATGGCCATGCAAGAGGAGCTCAACAACTTCGAAAGAAACAAGGTTTGGAAGCTTGTGGAAAGACCAAATACCAATGTCATTGGCACTAAATGGGTCTTCCGCAACAAGCAAGATGAAAATGGCGTGGTGACGAGGAACAAGGCAAGATTGGTTGCTCAAGGGTTCACTCAAGTGGAGGGCTTGGATTTTGAAGAAACATATGCACCGGTAGCTAGACTTGAAGCAATTCGAATGCTTCTAGCCTATGTTGTTCATCACAACTTCAAGCTATTTCAAATGGATGTAAAGAGTGCTTTTCTCAACGGCCCCATTCAAGAGCTTGTGTATGTAGAGCAACCACCGGGATTTGAAGATCCAAAGTTCCCCGACCATGTCTTTCAACTCCAAAAGGCGCTCTATGGGCTTAAGCAAGCACCAAGAGCATGGTATGAATGCCTTAAGGAATTCTTGCTAAAACAAGGCTTTGAAATAGGCAAAGCCGATCCTACACTCTTTACTCACAAAGTTGGAAATGATATATTTGTGTGCCAAATATATGTCGATGACATAATATTGGTAGTACTAACCTTTCATTGTGTGAAGAGTTTAGTAGGGTCATGACCAAGAGATTTGAGATGTCCATGATGGGTGAATTGAAGTTCTTTCTTGGATTTCAAATCAAGCAAATGAAGGAAGGAACATTCATTAGTCAAACAAAGTACACTCATGATATGCTAAGAAAGTTTGACATGGTGAATGCCAAGCCCATCAAGACACCAATGCCAACCAATGGGCATCTTGATCTCAATATGGAAGGAAAAGCCGTGGACATTAAGGTATATCGCTCCATGATCGGCTCTCTACTTTACTTATGCGCATCTAGACCGGACATAATGCTTAGTGTGTGCATGTGTGCTAGATTTCAAGCTAACCCTAAAGAGTGTCATCTAATGGCCGTTAAGAGAATCTTGAGATATTTAGTGCACACCCTAACCTTGGCTTATGGTATCCCAAGGGCTCCAAGTTCGATTTGCTTGGGTATTCGGATTCCGATTACGCCGGTTGCAAAGTAGATCGAAAAAGCACTTCGGGAACATGTCAATTTCTTGGACGGTCCTTAGTGTCTTGGAGCTCTAAGAAACAAAATTGCGTAGCCCTATCCACCGCCGAAGCCGAATATGTTGCAGCCGGAGCATGTTGTGCTCAGTTGCTTTGGATGAGGCAAACTCTATGTGATTTCGGATGTCATTTCACCAAAATCCCATTACTATGTGACAACGAGAGTGCAATCAAACTAGCAAACAATCCCGTTAGCCACTCAAGAACAAAACACATAGACATCCGACATCACTTCTTGAGAGACCATGAAACCAAAGGAGATATCGAAATTCGTCATGTGAGCACCGACAAACAACTAGCCGATATCTTCACTAAGCCCCTCGATGAGACAAGGTTTTGTGCTTTGCGTAGTGAGCTAAATATACTCGATTCTCGTAACGTGGTTTGAAATATAGCATGCCTCTGTTTGCTCAACTAGCGACCTAGGTAAATGTTTGCAAAATCTTCATATTGTGCTTCAAAACGATTGAAAAATTACCTCTAAGAACCATGTATCATTGCTTTGTATTGTTTTTCTGTGTCTGGTCATGATTCTTGGAGGACACATAGAAATATTCGAGATGAAATAGTTTCTTTAAGTTTCAGTCAGTTCCAGGCCAATTGGGCTGATCGGCAGTGCCGACCATAGGTTCGGCAGTGCCGACCTTTGAATCTGCTGACAGGTTCGGGCCCACTTGACCAGGCCATGGGGGCCCTTCTTCTTTCCTATCTGCACCCCGTGACCTCTCTCTCAGTTGAAACGGCCAACACCATCTCCTCTTCTCTCTTCACCCAAAGGAGGAGACTTGTAGGGTTTGGCTCTCCCTGCCCCTTCGGCAGTGCCGAGTCCAACCCTGCCGTCCTGCTCGTCCCAGGCCGGTGCTGGTCCTCTCCCTCAAGCCATTGCTCCTTTCCTCAAGTTCTCTCAAGGTAACAAGGCGTTCTTTCCTAAAATCTTGCCCGATCTATGCAATGGATGGTTTCTAGTTATGGATTTGTGTTGCTGGTATGTCACAAAGGTGTTAGGAACATGTTTAGGGGGAGGAATCGAGTGGATGTGGAACTCCATTGTCGGAGTGAACAGTATCCATCGGCACTGCCGATGTTCAGGTCGGCAGTGCCGACCTCTGCAGCCATCTCAGTTGCAGATTCTGCTGTTTCCTCGGTCAAAGGGCATCTAAATCTGCTGGATTCCTCAACCAAAACTTGTTTCCAATAACTTTTGTTTTATGACCCAATCCATGGCTTGAAACCCTAAGTTAATGTTTGAATCAATGTTGAAATAGCTCATATTGTGAAAAGAATGATGTGATACAGGAAAAATTAGAGGAAAAAGTAGAATTAGAATCTGAGTTGCTGTTGGTCGGCAGTGCTGACCCTCTGGTCGGCAGTGCTGACCGTGCAGAAAATTTTCTTTTCTGTAGCAGCTCGTGTTCTAACTCTAACTCTTTCTTCTAGTTATTTCTATATCACAGAAATTCTTTCCACATACAGTTACTCATCTGATTCTATTTATGCATAGATGGAGGGTGGTGATGACCGTGGTAAGAGGAAGATTACCTCCAAGCAATGCACTCGCCGCGGACGGGGAAAAGCTTCATACGTCATGAGGACACAAGAAGAGCAGCAGCAATACAATGAGGAGCAGGCTAGGCTTCAGCAGGTTGGACATACTGCTAGATATGTGCTCTCCACTCCTCTTCATATCACAGAGTTTGATGACAGCTATATGAGGGACAACACTAGTGAGTTTGAGGTGATGGAGCCACAAAACAGAAGGAGAATCCATGTGGATGACTACTCAAGGAGTGTTGTAGAAACCACCAGAGCAAGACAAGAAAATCCATATGTGGTGCAGAAAGATCATGATCTGGATTACAGGTTTTGGAATGCTTTCCATTCCAACTTCTACACTACTTGTATCATTGGGAGAAACAAGCCAACGGTGATCAAGATGCAGTACATTGACTTCTCTAATATGCAGGATAGGAATGATCCTGATTTTGCTTCAGCCGTCCTCATTGTGATAGATATGAGCTGACAGATATAATGAGTTTCAGATATGATTGGAACCAGGAGGTCCTTGCTCAGTTTCATGCCACTTTCTACAGGGACAGGGATGCAGATGAGATTCACTGGTTGACTGATGGTATTCACTATCGGGTCAACTTTGTGACCTTTTGTCGCATTCTTGGTTTGGGCAGCAGCACAGGTCCTACAGTCGCATCCATGATGATCATCGTTTCATGCCACATGAAGTAAGTTTTCTATGGGAGGATCCAGCTGCAGCTGATGGCAGGAGGACTGGACTGAAGAGCATATACTACATCATGAACAACCTCATTAGAAGCACAATCAACCCAAAGGATGGTGCAGCTACTGATCTTAATGGGTACATTACAAATGTGTTATCGTTTTCCTAATGGTGCCAAGTTTAATGTGCCTAGCTTCATTGGGTTGAGCTCAGTAGTGCAGTGGAAGATGGTAGAAGGGCGCTGCCCTATGCCCCTACGTCATGTTTATGATTGAGAGAGTGACTGGTTTCAGGTATCCCAAGGATGGGACACATACTAGTTACAACATCAAGAAGTCTAGAGGTGGGGCAGTTGCTCCTCAGGTGCACAGGAGTGCTTCATATGCTCATAGAGAGGCACCTGAGTCTTCCAGAGGTGGCAGCAGGAGTGGTAGGAAGAACAAGAAATTTTGGAAGCTTGGATCTTGGATCAAGGCTATCTTTGCTTTGCACTTGCTCCATCAGAGTGATGCAGTGTACAGGACTCACAGGTCCATGCAGGAGATGAGACAGGCTCAGGGACTTGCTCCTCTGTCTCCTTGAGATCTCTCCGAGGTTCAGTCTTCCAAACCTGTCTGAGTCCGATAATGATGATGGTAGTGATTGATGATCAGCAGCAGCCGCAGCAGTCACAGCAGTATCAGGCAGAGCCCGAGTACAGTCACCACAGTGCTTGGGAGTTTCAGACGCTTGCAGCTTATCAGCGACAGTATCAGTATCAGCAGCAGCAGGAGGAGCAGCAGCCTCCTAGGAGGTCCGCTAGGTTGTCCTCTCGCTACACGGCGACCTCTCACCGTGGTGGACGTGCTCGCATAGAGTCAGATTCCGATGATGATGAGGGTGGACAGCAGGCTGGTACCAGTGGCGCTGGTGGTGGTGTTGACTGGGATGACATCCAGGATTCAGACGATGAGTGACTTTTCTTCTCTTCTCTTCTCTTTTTGGCATTTGATGTCAAAGGGGAGAATGAAATGAAAGGGGTCCAATCTTTTTCGACGCCATCTCGCTGCTGAGTTTATGTTTATCCGAGAGTATTAGTTAGGTTGTGAGTTTGAGAGGTTATCTATGTAATAACTGACTACCTTTAGACTTGTTTCATCTCGGATATGGACATGTGTGTTTAGTTCTATTTCAGCTTGTCATATTTGTGCTAGTAGTTTAATTTTATGTCTAATATCTGTTGTATCTTTTTTTCTGTGATCTGGCTGTTGAAGCCAGGTCGGCAGTGCCGACCCTCTGGTCAGCAGTGCCGACCTGTGCAACAGCTGCCAGACCTTGCTGTGCCTAATCTGCCATTTGAATCATGTATTATTCTGTGACAATGTATTTCTTGCACCCCACAGCAGGCATGGATGTAGGGAGAGGCCCCAAATATCACTAAATATGTGAGAGATGACCTTTCATGTCAATCTTTGGAAATTCAAATTCCATTCACATATTTAGGGGGAGTTCTCTACATCCATGATTCATAAATCTCAGCACCATTACATCTTTTGTAAGCTCTAATTGGGTTGCCATCAACTACCAAAAAGGGGGAGATTGTAAGTGCAATCAAGCCCTATGTGGGTTTTGGTGTTGATGACCACCGAATTAGAGGACTAATGAGATTTGTTGAGTTGACAAGCAGGGAATAGCAAACGAAAGGATGGCATACATGACTGATGGGTATCCAATTGTTTTCGTGATGGTTTCCGACTTGAAGGAGGTTTAATTCATTTTCTATTTCGAATTTGAGTTTAGAAATGCCGTACTATCAAGAGGGATTCTAGCGCCCACAGTCAAATTGTGTTACCAATGCTCAATCTTTGCCAGATAGATACACATCCAGCCACCTTTCTAACCCCACAGGTTTCTATGGATCAGATCCTTTTGGGGAGGTCGGCAGTGCCGATCATAACCGGACCGGTGGGCCCAGACTATATATATACCTTTTCAGAAAGCCCATAACGGTTCGGTCAACCAGTGCTTCTTCCAGCTCGCGTTTCTGACCGTTGCAAAAGGCTCTTTCTCTCTCTCTCTCACTCCTCCATTGTTGCTCTCAAAGCTTTCAAGTGGATCTCTCATTCCAACCACTAAAACTTGAAAGAGAGGGCTGCAAAACTCGATTAGAGAGCAGATCCATTGATTCCCAAAGTCTCAAGAGCATTGGTTCACGTTTGGCCGGAGGTTCTAGGGTTTGTTACTCTTGGAGCTTGCTCCTAGCCGGCTAGGCGTCGCCCTTGAGCTTGCCATCGATTGTGGCAGCCTAGGGAGGTTTGTAACCAACTACTTGCAGCTAAGAAATCACCCCTCATCTCAAGAGTTAAGTCTCTTGACTTGAGAACGAGGAAAGGGCAAACCTAAGTGGTGAGCTTGAGCCTTGGTGGCGTACCTCAACAACGTGGAGTAGGTTAACCTTTGTGGTAAACCGAACCACGGGATAAATCTTGTGTCACCTTGTGCTTTGTTTCCTTTCTATTTGTAAAGTGATTTCTAGGGTTTCGGTTCAACCTGTGCTTTATGTTTCTGCTATATCTGTGAACTGTTTAACCCTGCAGGAAACTCACTCTATCTGTCCTCAATTTTCTGTTTCACTCTCACGCAGCTTGATTTTATTCCTGAGCAGGTCGGCAGTGCCGACCATAGGATCGGCAGTGCCGATCAGGCTATTAACCGAATTAGGTTTTGAGTTTTGACAGGCCTATTCAACCCCCCCCCTTCTAGGCCTCCAGAGATCCTACAACTATTGACCCAAGTTCCCCCTCCCATGTTAGGTAACTAGATTTAAATTCTTGCAATTCTTTCATTGGTATAATGTCTTGCAATTACTTTTAGCCATCTAGTTCCTTCATCTATATTTTGCATTGGTATATTCATACTTTTGTCATGCAAATTAGGCTTATCATATGGTAGTTTTGCTCGGTATCACTCACATTCTTAGAGCAATTCTACATGTTTTAATTGTTAGAAGCACGGCACATAGCTTCTTTTACTTTGTATTTATCTTATATGTGCCAAAGTCCAAATTATAGATAAACTACCCCAATTACCATCTTCAATTGATGTCACATTTCTTGTAATATCATATGGAAAATGGTAGTTTGACCTTACAAGTCAATATGCATGTCTCCCACAAGTATTCCAACTTGTATGCACACTTTTAGGGGGAGTTTACTCTACAATTTGGAAGCTTTGAGACTAACATTACTTTCAAGTCTATCATGTGTGTAGTAGTCTCATTGCAAGGAAAATGGAGTTCCCGGAGACAAGCATCATATGTGACGATAATTCATTTGGTATCTACATATGGTATTCCTAACCGATAACCTTATGATTGATTTCACTTTGATACTCTTATATGCTCTCTCCATGCATTATATAGAGTAAACTCCTTTTGTGCTCAAATTTACCCCGTTATGCATATGCTTTGCCTTACACCATATGTATGCATATACTTAGGGGGAGTTTTAGCTTATATATGTTTTCCCTCTCTTGAGCTTTAATGTCTTCCTTTTCGGTGTTTGATTCCAAAGGGGGAGAATGTGTAGGGACCAAAATCAAGCCCAAACTAAAACAAACAAAATAACCAAATCAATTTTTCAAAATTCTATGGTTATTTTCATGGGAATGGTTCAAAAGGGAGGAAGTGATTTATGGAGTTAGGGGGAGTCTTAATCCATAAAGTCACAAAAGGGACTCTATGGCAAGGGCAAGATATGCTAGAATAATATGTTTCATTTGGTATCTTTTAAACATCATATGATCTTGCCTTTGCATTGCATCCTAGCAAGTAGATTGCATTTTAAATTTTGTATCTTTTATTTGCTTGTTTTGGTCGTGTTGTCATCAATCACCAAAAAGGGAGAGATTGTAAGGAAAATGGACCTCGGAACATTTAACTTCGGATTTTGGTGTTTGATGAACAACATAACCAAATTGGACTAATGTGTTTGCAAGTGTTTGTTTTGTAGTCCAATAGGGTGCAAATGTGACTTGGACAAAGGCTATGTGGTGATCCGATGATCAACACCTCAAGCAAGACATTTGAAGCTCAATAGAAGACTCTCAAGATCAAGCAAAGTCCAAGGCACAAGAACGGAACCAAGACGGCGCAAGAAACCGCGAAGAAACGAAGAAAAGGAGTGACCGGACGCTGCTCAAGTAGTGACCGGACGCTGGCCAGGATGCGTCCGGTCAGTTCCTCCAAGCCAGTAGCGCCACGTCAAAGCGACCGGACGCTACGCCAGTTGTGATCGGACACGACGATGCGACTGTTCATCAGCGTGGCAGTGTGACCGGACGCTACGGCGTCGATCGGACGCTGGAGATCAGCTGAGTCCGATCGAAAACAGAGAGGTTCCAGAGGCACGAAAAACGCGATCGACGCGTCCGATCGTCTGTGACCGGACTCATGCCAGAGTCCGATTAGTGCCTGTGCTGGCGGCCAACTAGCCGTTGTGAGAGACGTGACGCGTCCGGTCGATGGCAGAAAAGCCCATCTCTTTGCCCAACGACTCTATTTGGTTGGGGCTCTATAAATAACCCCATGGTCGGCCAAAAACATTTGGTTGGAGCTCAAGGAAGTGTACCAAGTGTATAGACACATATTTAGTTGCTCTAGGCACCAAAGTGTTTAAGTGATATACTAGGTGATTAGTAGAGGTGCTTTGCAAAGTGCTCAGCTAGTTAGACCACCGCTTTGCGCTTGCTCTAAGTGTTTAGCCTAGTGTTTAGTGAGGTTGAAAACCTCTTGTCTACCGGTGCTTGCGCGCACCGTGGTTGTACATCGGCGGGGCTTGTAGTCTTGCGAGATCACACCAACCGCGATTGTGTGTGTCCGCCTCCGTGTACCGAAGGAACAAGGCCCGTGGCGTTTCGGCCGGAAGCTTGATAGTGAAGACGACGGGAAGCATCCGGAGAGGCTTTGCCACGAGTGGCTTAACCGGAGACCCACTTCGGTGCGCGTGGGGAAGGCCCGGAGCTATCCACGGAGTTACCTGACCGGGAGCTTGGCCCTTGCGAGGGATTCCTTTCGAGGGGCTCCAACGAGGACTAGGGGGAAGCTTGCGCGCTTCTCGATACCTCGGTAAAAATACCGGAGTCGTCGACGGGAGTTTGCATCTCTATCACACTCTTTAAGCTTCCGCATTTACATTGCTACATTGTTCATGTGCTTTACCTTTCCTAGTTTGTATGCTAGTTGATAGGTTTGGAAACTAGGTAGCGTAACTCCTTTTTGCGGTAGAGATAACAAACACACCTAGCAAAACCTTAGTTGCACATTAGATAGTTTACTTTCTTGCATAGGTTTTGCTTAGGTGGAAATTAGAGGCTATAGTTTAGAGTAGAAGTTTTAAGTTGCCTAATTCACCCCCCTCTTAGGCGTCACGGTCCTTTCACGTAGCTATGAAACCTAAACTCTACATATAAAATAATTCACATATTTCATCAAATAAAAAAATAAGCCATTTTGGATTGGGCATGGGTACTTGTGCCAGTGTGATGCAATAGTATCCAAACGGCCCTACAGGATCATCATAAGTTCGAACATTATTAGATACTTTAAATGCTATAATATCATGTTTAATAATGAAAGGGGTTATGCAGTCAATCCTTGATATGTTAGACGTTATATAGACTTTTTAATATACCACGCCAACAATACAATCTTCAAAACTTCCTCAGGCCTTGTTTGGCTGTACACAAATACACTCCAATTCACGTGGGTTGGAGTATACTGGAGTGTAATTTAAACTAAACTATACCTCAATCCTTCCCGAACCACGTGGATTGAGGGGTATTTGTGTGCAGCTAAACAAGACCTCGTGATGTTATTTAGACAGGTTTCAATAGTTTATAAGGGGTGAAATAACTGGTTTTATATGTGAGAGGTTGAATTAGACAACCATCAATAATTGGAGGGGTTAAGTAGAATCTTTCCTAGACCAAATTTATAAAATAAAAACTATCAGTAATGGAAAACATTTGAAACTAGCTTGAACCATGGTATCAGAACATACTCTCGTGCAATTTGTATTTTTGTACACTAGTACATACAAACTATTTTTAACTAGCTGCTCTGGAGGACTATACATTTTCAGGGGGTTGTTCCGTTAAACAAACCGTCACTCAATATTGTATTTTCAGGGATCGTTGCTTAAGTCAACCGTATCTAAAAAGTGGTAGGAGGAAAAGTGTTTTTATCTTTTTACCGTGGAATTGAATATAGAATCATCTGCATTCTGCAGGTATGACCAAAATGATACTGGGTTGGAATAACGAACTTGCGCAAGGCAAAGACGAGAACGGCAGGACGCCCCTTCACATTGCTGTGTCAATGCCGCATGGTGGATTCAAAAGAGCGAGCCGGTCTCATAATAGAAGTCGTTATGAAATGCGTGCCGGTCAATCTTTCTCAATTTTGACCAAGTTTGTAGAAAATACGTGCGACATTTATATTTTCAAATAAATTTATTATAAAAGCATATCAATGCTCTATTTAATGATACTAGTTATGTATTATAAATATTAATATTATTTAATATATAATTGGTCAAAGTTGTAAAATGTTGACTTCCGGGAAGCGAGAATGACTTCTATTTGGGACGAAGGGAGTACTTGACATAATGGTAAAAAGTTGTGCAGGATATTGTTTTGTCTTTCGTTCGGGTGAAGCGAGCTCTGTAAGCAAACTACTTGAGGCCGATAAATCAATGGCCTATGAGAAGGATAATGAAGGTCTATTTCCTGTACACGTGGCAGCCATGGCATATAATGGATGGTCTTGTATTGAGATAATGGTAGAAAAATGCCCAGGCTGCATGGTTTTGCGTGACAACCAAGGGCGAACCTTTCTTCACGTTGCTGTCCAGAAGAACGCAGTTGGTGTAGTAAGACATGCGTTGCCGAAGGCCAGAATTTGCACAGATACTGAATATTCAGGACAAGAACGGTAACACTGCGCTGCACCTAGCTGTTGATGTCCAAAATCTACTGGTGCTCTGCCATCTATTGAAGAACCGGGAAGTGCTGTTAAACCTAAGGAACAAGGAGGGCGAAACAGCACTAGATGTAGCAAAGAGGAGGATCCGTAAAGGTTTCTTCTTTGCAGGGGTATTACATGCAATTATATTAGTTGACTCTTTCATCGTCAAATACCTGTGTTTATTATTTAATTATAAACTGTTTCCTTCCCTCTTTTTTTTTGGTCTAATCATTGGTCGCTGCTGTTAATTATTGCAGAACCCTGATAATCTGATATATATACAATACACTGGAAAGTGTGGGTGCACAGCATGGTCGTTGCTTCCACCTCCGGGATAAACTAACAGCTGAACCAGCGGATACGGGGAGACCTACGCCCAGGGGCGAAGCCAGTAAGCAATTAACCTGGTGCACCACTCAAGAAGTATAAATAATTTCACTGAATACATACTCACTCCATCCCAAATTATAAGACATTCCAAGAATCTTGGAGAGTCAAAGTTTTTCAACTTTGACCAAATTATAGAGAAAAATATGAAGATTTATAACATCAAATATGTATATTATGAAATATAACCAATAGAGAATCTAATTGCACTTAGTTGGTATCATAAATATTATTATATTTTTATAAAATTGGGTCAAAGTTGAAAACGTTTGACTCTCTAAGATTCTTGGAATGTCTTATATAATTTGGGATGGAGGGAGTACTAAATATGGAGCTTTGTAAAGTAGTTATATATATTTTTATCATGGTGTCCATGCACCAGGCAAAGTGAACGTGGCTTCTCCCCTGGCTGCGCCTACAAGTGGAGACCAGCATGGACGTACGCCTGCGCCTGCAGAGGATTTGGAGAAGGAGGAGTTAACAAAGCTGGCAGACTCCACTCGAACTCTCGGCATCTGTTCTGTTCTGATCGCGTCAGTCACCTTCGGCGCTGCTATCGCTCGCGTGCCTCACTACTGGAGAACGGACCTTTAGCCCCGGTCGAAAATGGCCTTTAGCCCCGGACATGGAGCCGGGGCTAAGGAATCGGGACTAAAGGTCCGACCTTTAGCCCCGGTTGGTATTACCAACCGGGCTAAAGACCTTTTTTTTTTCTTTTCTTTTCTTTTTCTTTTCAATTGGCTATTGTTTTCAGTTTTTCAATTACATTAGGTTTTCTAATACGTTTTCTTCGATGCTAATATATTACATTAGGATTTCTAATACGTATTCTTCGCTGCTAATGTATGTATCCACATATATATACACATAAAATTTATAATTACACACATAAAATATGAAACTATATATATATGGGCTAGCTATACATATTATGTGTATAATATTTTTATGCACATAAAATTTACAGCATTATCCATGCATCCTTGGTATTTACAACACAAATATTGACCGTTACTTAAATGTCATACAAATGGTCGTCTTGGTTTGGTTTCAATATTGGTTCTTCCGGGTTATAGTAGAACTCGGTGCCGGCTTTGAGGACATGGTCATTAAGAACTCCTGCGATTGTCTCTTGAATTCCTTTCAGGCGCACCATGTCCAACACCTGGTTCTTCAACCATAGCTCCTTCTGTCTCTCTAGAGGAGTTCTTTTGGCATACACCGAGAGAAACTCGCAAACGTAGTACCCACACAAATTGTTCCCTGGTGGTTGCCGTAGAACCCACTGCACGATGTAAAAAGATATTACTCTCATCATCTCGCGCGTGTGATGAAAGCATGCTACAGTGGTAAAGACGCGGGGAGATAGTACTACTTACTTGCAATTGGATAGGACGAGGAAGTGTCGCCTTCAAATCCGGACGGTGTTTCGGAACGAACCAAGCCCAAACCCTGCACAATATAATATTGGATCGTAATTAACTATTGCAGATTTAAAGTGTAGAAATCAATATTTAGAGATCGAAAGTTACCCCTGGATAATGTCTATGATATCTTGATAATCTCCCAGTGGTTTTCTCAACGAGTCATAGATTATCAATTGACTTTCGGAGAGATCGAAGACGATCAATATCCAGTGATAGCTGCATTAATTTGCTTATATAGTCAACATATATCATAGAAATTGAGTAAGTAAAAATAAATATGCACATGATAACAACACCCACCTAAAGTTGTATGGGAAGAGTATATATCTTTTGTTCTTTTGGTTCACCAAGAACCTTCGGAGATTCCTCCCTGTTTCATTTCTCCATATATCATAGGCGGGATCTTTCTTTGGGACCGAGAATACGATATATGGATCAATGTAACCAACCTCCTTGTCATTTCTACGTGCGAGGTCTCTCATCATGTTTCTGCATATGTATATAGGCACGCTAACTAGTGTTAGCATAATTACATTTACATATACATATGCTAGAGTGAGATAATTAAAACGAAGGATCACTTACAAACAGAAGAGGCTGACTAGAGATTTGTCTAGAGCATCCAGGTGGCATAGCTGGTGTAACTCATTGAATTGGATAAGTATATGTCATCACCACGGAAGTAATGATGGTGTCTAATTCTGACGCATATCCAATCATCCGCTTTTTTGGTACACGACTGCCATGTACCACTGGTTTAACAAGTACATTTGAGTGCCAAGTTCTGTGAGGGCCGTAGGGTTGTATAGACTCTGGCCATATACATAATTCTTCTTCCACTGATCAACTTGCGGAGCAGTTTCAATGGGTGCTTCACCGAGCATTTGTGACAAGGTTAGACCAGTTTCTGCGAAAAATGCATCAAGATGCTCAGGATTCACCTCAAGTTGTTCTAGCGCTTTCAAGTTAGAACCATATTCATTCACAACAAGCGGGGGCACTGATTGTTTCGATTGTTCCCCGAGCTGTGGGACACCCTTGCTTGCTCTCTTCTGTTTCTGCTTCGCCTCCTCAAGTGACTTGGTCATAGTGCGGTCAAAGTCTGATGGTGGCGATTTCTTACGAGAATCACGCACTTTTTTCTGATGAGCATCCACCTTTTTCCTGAGCATATCAGGACGTACAAAAAGGTACGACTTCTCTGGGTTTTTCTTTGCTTTTTGTTTAGCCTCGACGTCCGCCAAAAATTTGTCCAAATCTGCTTTCGCTGCAGCATTTTGTTTCCTCATCAGTCATATCATAGGGAAGTTTCGTCTTCTGAGGAACAGCTTGATGTCTTTCTGCAGAGGCTTTCTTCTTTGGTGGCGGTGGGGCCGATGCCTTCATTTTTGTGGCTGGCCTCTTCTTTGATGGGGCCGGTGGTGGGGAAGCCCGTGGTGGAGGAGATGGGCCGGTGGCGGGGATGGAGCCCGTGGTGGAGGAGATGGGGCCGGTGGCGGCGATGGAGCCCGTGGTGGAGAGATGGGGCCGGTGGCGGGGATGGAGCCCATGGTGGGGATGGAGCCGATCGTGGAGGGGATGGAGCCGATCGTGGAGGGGATGGAGCCGGTGGGGATGCAGCTGTGTCTTTCACTGCATCGCCCGCAGCACTATGATGACTATGTGGTGAATGGATAATTGGACTTAGGTGCGGAGAGGTCCTGCTATGAAAAAACAACATAGTATGAGTAAACAATTATTTAATTAAGTCAATACATAACTAGTGAAAAAATGTTTCATTGACTTTCATCTGCACCTAGGGTTAGTTTGCCGAGGAGGAGGAGGTGATGCCCCAGGAATAATGATATAGCGCTTACGCCAACATATGAATGCCTTCTCCGCTTCTCCTAAAGTCTTCTCACCATCACCTCCTTCAATGTCAAGAGTCACATTGCTATGCCCTTTCAATACTCTATCCACCGAGACACTAGCATAACCAGGTGGTACCAATGCCCCATGGCATCTTGGTGTCTTCGTAGGGTCAATAGGAGATACGACACCAATAGCCACCATTATTGTGTCATTCCCCTGTGGAATGTGCAGCTCACAGGTCGTGAGAGGATCAGTGATGTCATCCACGGGGAAGCGCAGCCCTGCGTCACCTTGAATCGTTGGCCACCTCCGTGGAAGCGCAAACTGCTTTTCAACTGATCACCAAGGGTGCTGGTGTTGACTCCTGGCTCTGATGCAGATTGCCTTTGCAGGGAACTCACTGCTAAATGCACTTGCCTTTTGATTTCCTCACTCACTCATTTGTCTTCAAGTGCCTTTTCCTCGCTCTACCGCTTCACGAGCCGCGGCCTGTGACTGATAACCATTTCCTCCATCCTTCGCATCCGCTCTACCTCCTCCTGCCTCTTTCTTGCGCGGCTTCTATAGGTCTCTTTGTCTTGTGGGAAGGCATGCTCCCACGACACCTCCCCATAGCCTCTTGTTTCCCCACCATGTTCAGGATTCTCTAGGGGCGTATGTAAGCTCATCCTTTTCTCTGTTCGGCTGCCACGTGCCACTGTTAGCCATGTCTCGAGCATAAGCTAGTCTTTCTCTGCTGCTCTTTGGAGTTTTTGTGCCATACACTACCCCTCCTGTCTGTAGGTCCAGACTTCCTCCATGACCAAAAAACCAATACTTGGCGCGCTCAGGCCAGTTTATTGAATCTGGTTCGATGCCCTTGGCTAGAATCTCCCGTTCCATTTTTTCCCACTTGGGAATGGCACTCTTGTAGCCACCTGATCCCAAGTGATGGTGGTATTGTTTTTGTCGGGCATTCTGTTGGTTCATTCTGACACGTGTCCTCACTCACCCTCTTCTGATTTTCTGAATTCTACAACTCATCCCAAAAAGGCCTCAACTTGACGTAGGCCTTGGTGTTAAAATCCGGAGTTAGGTCCTCTTGATAAATGTGTTGTACAATTTCTTCTTCCAGCCCTGGAATAGTGTTGCCATTTTTCTTCTTCATAGCCCTCCCGAACTCTTGCCTTCAAATTTCTATCTTCTGTTTCAAGCGTGAAATGTGCAAGGACATCTTGCCAAACCAGTTCCTTATCACGATCAGAGACAAAACTTATATGAGGAGCACTTCTCTTTTCCTTCCATTCACGAGCATTGATCGGGATCTTATCCCTTACGAGATACCCACAGTGGTTAACGAATTTCTGTGCATGTTCTCCAAGCACTTGGCCTGTTCCTCTTTCCAGTTGAATTCTGAGATAATGTATCGACCATCCAACGGCTTCTTCGACCTCGTACGGTCCTACTCTTCCCGTAGTCGTTGTCGATCCAGAGGCTACGTATGTAGGAACAGTAGATTATAAATACATTTACAAATTGATTAGAATTTTATGTGCTCATAGAGATTGTAGGTATACCTCGCCAGTTTTTTTCTTGCATAATTTTCTTCATAATCGATAAAGTATTGACTGCCGTCATCTACTTCTTGATTATTGTCGTCACCTGCTACATCTGGGTTAGCGGCGCTGTGATTAATTCGTACATTTCCTCCTCCATGTTGTCAACTGGGTCGGCCATTTCTGCGAATAACATGGAGGATATAAACACCATATTTTTGCAATAACGTATATTCATACAGACCATGGAGGATAAAGACCATGGAGGGTTAAGGGTTTAGGGTTTTGGGTTTAGGGGTTTCGGGGTAGCGGTTTAGGGTTTAGGGTTAGGGTTTTTGGTGCTTCGGGTTAGGGTTAAGGGTTAAGGGTTAGGGTTTAGGGGTTAGGGGTTAGCGGTTAGGGTTTAGGGGTTCGGGTTTTATGGTTTCGGGGTTCGGGTTTTGGGGATTAGGTGATTATTCCATACACATTCGTAAAACATATACACGACATAATAAATCTAATTGATTATGGGGCTAAGTCATTATTCCATACACATTCGTAAAAACATATACACGACATAAACATATCTAATTGATTATTCCTTCTCCATCACAAGGGACACACATTGAGGAGAGGACGACGACGGACGACGACGAGAATGACGTTGCGGTGAGGAGGTGAGCACGACGACGAGGATGACGTTGCGGTGAAGATGACGGCGGACGGCGGCGAGGTCAACGCGACCAATCTCTTTTTATCTACATGTCACATATTTTTTTGTTAGATTAAAAACATGATTTTCTAAAAATGATTTATATAACTATATATTTATATAAATATATATTCATTTTTCTATAAACATATATACACTGCGGTGCATTAATAACATTTTCTGATATTCTCTCAATTTATATGTATATATATTCATTTTCTATATAATCTTTTTATTTTTCTATAAATATATATGTATTTATAATCATTTTTCTATAATCATTCATTTTCAATATATATCATTTTTTCTTCATTCTTCCTGCACACACACAGTGCACACACACGCACACACACATGCACACACACGCACTGCACACACACGCACTGCACACACAACACGCACACACGCACACACAACACAACGCACGCACTGAGCACGGCGGCGCGACCGCGCCCGGCCTCCTCACCGGCGGCGCGAGAGGACGAGTTGTGCGTGCCGCCGAGGCAGGCGGCCGCTGAGGCGGCGAGGGCCGGCGAGGGAGAGAAGAGGAGGCGTCGACGCGGCCACGCGAGAGGACGACGGCGAGGCGGACGTCGGCGAGGGATGCGGCGGGACAACGGCGGCGCGGCACTCGATCGGAGACGACGAGGGAAGCGGCGGCGCTGCGGGCGGTCTGACGTCGATCTGAGGAAGAAGGAGGGCACTGTGCCCTATATACGCGGGGAACCTTTAGTCCCGGGCCGTGGCACCACCCGGGACTAAAAGACCTTTAGTCCCGGGGCGTAAGCCCGCCCGGGACTAAAGGCTTGGACCTTTAGTCCCGGCGGGCTTACCCCCGGGACTAAAGGAACCTTTAGTCCCGGGTGGTGCCACCGCCCGGGACTAAAGCTTTTTTTCCCGCCACTGTTTTGGGCTTTTTCTATTCTGGTTTTTGTATTAGCTACCTTAGTCCCGGCTCTTACGCCTTTGCCCGGCGGGCTAAGTTTATTTTGGGTTCTTTAGGTGGTTTTCTACCGCCCGGGACTAAAGGTTTATATTTTGGGTTTTGTATTAGGTTTGACTATATTAATATGCTGTAATATTTGTTAATTGCATAGTAAATTAAATATTAGGTTATAAATTACTTAAAAATGACAGTTGTATTTCCTTTTACCTTATTGTATAGTAGAAAAATTTGTAACATAAATTCTTTTCTTTTCTTATAATAATGAATATAAATGTAAATAACAATTCATATTTTGTTAATGCAAAAATATAATGTTAAATTTAAATATCTGAAACAACTGGTTCTCGATAGGAAGATTATTTTTGCATTATCTGAACGTTAAATTTTGGGTTGTTTATCTTTCATTGTCCAAATGCACGATAGCGAAATTCACTGTTAAATTGTAGTTTAATTTAAAAAGATAAATTTGTGTAGTTCATATACGTTTCTGTGTCGTATTGGTCTCAAACTTTTTCTTAGGCTGTCACGTGGCACGGGTGAGGCAACCAACAAGTTTGTGATTTTTCGGAGATAGTTTAATTGAATTACCGCGCACCGTCACCCAATAATTATAGGGTCAACTGGGCCTACCACCAAAATAATCCAGAATGGTGCCAAACTTTTACACGGCATCTTGAATGGCCTGGGAAGAAGAACGTTGTGGAGGTTGATGAAAAACCGCAGAGGGCCGGAGGTTAATTCACCGGCTTTTATCTCATTCGGCACAGAGAAATATAATAATTAAAATAATGATCAGAAAAATCTAACACCTCTTGTGAGGCATCAATTTGGGCTCATATGCTTGCCAAAAATAAATCAAGTCATTTCGACACCGACATCAATGAACCATGACTATCCATAATCATTATTAATTACACAAAAAATCTAATACATAATATTGGTTAAAACATCACTCTATATCAAGCGGGTACACTGGTGATCTTCTTCTTGACGTATGTCCCTTGGTTATGATCATGTCGTAACCATGGAGCCTCCTCAGCATTTAGCAGGATGCTTAGGTCTTTGCTCACACTGAAGGGTGGTATCCGGTCATCCTTTCATAATCTTCTGACATGTCTGACTTGTCCTCAATTCCCACGATGTTTTCTTCTTCCTGAAAGAACTATGTGGCGTTTCGGCTCTTTGGTTGATTTATCGTCATTTTTTCCCTCTCCTGGGCTTTGTAGACATGTCTTTCACGTAGAACACCTGATTCACATCAGCAGCAAGGACGAATGGTTCATCTTTGTATCCAATATTGTTGAGATCCACTGTTGTCACTCCATACTCCTTGTCAACTGTTACTCCGCCTCCGGTCGTCTTGACCCATTGGCATCGAAACAAAGGGACTTTAAAATTAGGTGCGTAGTCTAGTTCCCAAATCTCCTCTATACGGCCATAATATGTTTGCCTCTTCCCATTTGGGTCTGTGGCATCTACGCGAACACCACTGTTTTGGTTCGTGCTCCTTTGATCTTGGGCAATGGTGTAAAATGTGTTTCCATTTATCTCATACCCTTTGTACGTGAGGATGTGCCATGACGGTTGCCTAGCCAACAAATATAGTTGCTCATCAATATTGTTATTACCCAGACATTCCTTTCGCAACCAAGTGCTAAAAGTATTCATGTGCTCACGTGTTATCCAAACTTCATTCTTCTCTGGAAATTGGGATCGTAGGAACTCCTTGTGTACATCGATATATGGATCCACCACGGTTGAGTTTTGAAGAACTGTGTAGTGCGCTTTATTGAAATAATCGTTCCCCGTACCGATATATGTTTTCTTCCCTAGTGTCCCCTTTCCACACAGCCTCCCCTCCTGCCGCGATTCAGGAACACCAATCGGGTCAAGGTCAGGAATGAAGTCAACACAGAACTCAATGACCTCCTCTGTCCCGTAGCCCTTGGCGATGCTTCCTTCTGGCCGAGCACGTTGGTGAACATATTTTTTTCAGTACTCCCATGAACCTCTCAAAGGGGAACATGTTGTGGAGACACAAGACCGAGAATATGAATCTCCTTGACCAGGTGAACTAGGAGGTGTGTCATGATATTAAAGAAGGATGGAGGAAACACCAACTCAAAGCTCACAAGGCATTGAACCACATCATTCTGTAGAGTAGCCAGTTCTAGTGGATTAATTGCCTTCTGAGAAATTGCATTAAGGAATGCACATAGCTTCACAGTGGCCAGGCGTACATGTGGAGGTAGAATTCCTCTTAAAGCAACCGGTAGCAATTGCGTCATAAGCACGTGGCAGTCATGCGACTTTAAGTTTAGGAATTCTTGTCTTGCATATTTATTATTCCCTTTATATTGGAGGAGAATCCAGATGGGACCTTGATGCTGTTGAGGCATTCAACATGATTTCCTTCTTCATTGCTAAGAGTGTAGCTAGCAGGTCTTAGTAATGGCGTCCATCATCTGTCTTCTCTGGATGTAGTTGCTCGTTCTTTCATGCGCTGGGCAACTCTTGTCGTGCTTCAAGTGTATCCTTAGACTTCCCATACACACCATGAATCCTAGAAGGTTGACACAAAGATTCTTGTCAGGTGCATCACGTCGATCGCCGAGTGGCGGACCTCTAGTACATGCCAATAGGGTAGTAGCTCCCAAAATATTGACTTCTTCTTCCACATGGGTGCGTGTCCCGTAGCGTCTTTTGGAACAGGTTCACTGCCCGTGCCCTTTCCAAAGACTACCTTCACATCCTTGACCATCTCAAGTACATCTTCCCCAGTTCTGTTGCGAGGCTTGCTCCGGTGGTCTGCCTCACCTTTAAAATGCCTGCCTTTCCTTCTAACCTGGTGATTCACAGAAAGAAATCGACGATGCCCAAGGTAGACTACCTTTCTACATTTTTTCAAATATACACTATCCATGTCATCAAAACAATGTGTGCATGCATTATATCCCTTGTTTGTCTGTCCTGAAAGATTACTTAGAGCAGGCCAATCATTGATGGTTACGAACAACAATGCTCGCAGGTCAAAGTGTTCCTGTTTGTAATCATCCCACACGCGTACACCTGATTTACTCCATAAAAGTAGCAGTTCCTCAACTAATGGCCTTAGATAGACATCGATGTCGTTGCCAGGTTGCCTCGGGCCTTGGATGAGCACTGGCATCATAATGAACTTCCGCTTCATGCATAACCATGGAGGAAGGTTGTAGATACATAGAGTAACAGGCCACGTGCTATGACTACTGCTCTGTTCCCCATAAGGATTCATTCCGTCCGTACTTAAAGCAAACCTTAAGTTTCTAGCGTCTTTTGCAAATTCCGGGAATTCTCTGTCTATTGCTCTCCATTGGGACCCATCAGCAGGGTGTCTCAACATGTTGTCTACCTTACGGTCTTCTTTGTGCCATCGCACCAACTTTGCATGGTCCTTGTTTCTGAACAGACGTTTCAGGCGTGGTATTATAGGAGCGTACCACATAACCTTGGCAGGAATTTTCTTCCGGGGACGTTCTTCACCCTCAACATCGCCAGGGTCATCTCGCCTGATCTTATATCGTGACGCGTTACATACAGGGCATTCATCCAAATTCTCGTATTCCTTGCCACGATACAGGATGCAGTCATTAGGACATGCATGTATCTTCTGGATTTCTAAACCCAAAGGACAGACGACTTGTTTTGCTTCGTACGTAGTGGCGGGCAGTTCGTTAGGTTTCGGAAGCATCTTTTGTTTTATAATTTTCAATAATTGTCCAAATGCCTTGTCAGATACACCATTTTGTGCCTTCCATTGTAGCAACTCAAGTGTTGTACCCAACTTTTTTTGTCCATCTGCAGCAGACGGGTATAGTAATTTCCTGTGATCCTCTAGCATACAGTCAAACTTAGCCTTCTCCTTTTCACTTTCGCAATCTCCTTGTGCATCACGAATGACATCACCAAGAGCATCATCTTCAGCGAGTGTGTCTTCTGCACTTGCCTCTTCTTCACCTTCCCCCATTGCAGTATCACCAAAGTCACCGTATTGAGCAATAATGTCATCGTCAGGGTCCAATTGTTCTTCTTCACCTTCTTCCATCATAACCCCAGTTTCTCCATGCTTCGTCCAACAACTATAGTTTGGCATGAAACCCGACTTGAACAAGTGTGAGTGAAGACTCCTTGAGCTAGAATATTCCTTCGAATTATTACAAAGGGCACATGGGCAGCACATAAAACCATTCCGCTTGTTTGCCTCGGCCACTCTTAAAAAATAATGCACGCCATCAATGAACTCTTTTGAGCGACGATCGGCATTGTACATCCAGTGACGTGTCATCGTCTGCATTATATGACATATCACATAATTATATCTCTCATTCTTATAAACAAATGAAATTATAAAATGACTGGCATGAAATTTAGTAAGAATCACTGGTGGCATAAAAATAGTAGCAGTTGAACTTGTCTAATTAATTATTACATCAAGATAACAGTGCAGCCTAATCCACTTGGCCACAACCAAAGCAACTAACAACACCTGCACATTTTTCCCGCATCACAGTCCAACAAGATGGACTGCCTGCCACTCCAACCTGATAGGAAGGTAAGGTAGGGGTAGGTGCAGTAGGAATTGAGTTGATTCTTGAGTTGAAAGCCTCTAGAGCTGCAGAAGCTTCCTCAAAAGACTTGTACTTTTTATGCACAGCTCCCTTAACTTTGAGGACATACTGACTGCACTCAGCCCAGCTGGTGTAAATACCTGGCTTGGTACCCACGAAAACAACATACCAAGCAGACATCCTTCTGCATTTTGTAAACTAAAGTATTATATATTTCTAATTTCTGTAAACAAATAATTTAACTGATCTCTATTTCTCCAAAATAATAAAATAAACTAATTAAACCGGTCACATTTTGTAAACTAAAGTATTATATATTTTAATTTCTGTAAACAAAATAATTTAACTGATCTCTATTTCTCCAAAATAATAAAATAAACTAATTAAACCGGTCACATTTTGTAAACTAAAGTATTATATATTTCTAATTTTTGTAAACAAATGATTTAACTCATCTCTATTTCTCAAAAAAAAAACTAATTAAACCGGTCACATTTTGTAAACTAAAGTATTATATATTTCTATTTTTGTCAACAAATGATTTAAATGATCTCTATTTCTCTAAAAGATTAAAATAAACTAATTAAACGGTCATATTTGTTTTTAGAGTAATAATTTGAACTATCAAGTCAATGAACTCAAAATATCTACAAAAATAAAAAACTTAAGCTAGTAACCTTTCAAGAAGTCGATGGCGGTGTAGATGTGATGAAATAAATCAATCGCCGGAGATGTGTTAACAAACAAAAATCACCGGAGAAGACAGCAAACAAGCAAGCAAGTGACTGAATCAAAAAAAAATGAAGAGCTCGGGCACGGCTGGAGGTGGAAGAACAGTTCAAATATAGGGAGGGACATTTAGCCCCAGTCCTTATTCCCAGCCGGGGCTAAATGTTGGCATTTAGCCCCGGCTGGATACACCAACCGGGACAAAACCTTTTAGTCCCGGTTGGTGTTACCAACCGGGGCTAAAGATGCCTACATTTAGCCCCGGATAGATACACCAACCGGGGCAAAACCTTTAGTCCCGGTTGGTGTTACCAACCGGGGCTAAAGGCCGGTCTTTAGCCCCGGTTGGTAACACCAACCGGGACTAAAGGTTCCTCTGACAAATGAGCCGTTGGGCTGGGGAACTTTAGCCCCGGTTGGTGTTACCAACCGGGGCTAAATACCTTTCTAGTCCCGGGCGCAAAATTTTCCGTGACTAAAGCTGATTTTGCAAATCGTCCAAAGGCCTGTTCTCTAGTAGTGCCTGGAGCTGGAGGCGATAACCAGCCAAGGACTTGGCACTTTGACGCGTTCATGGTCGCCAACGCACTGGCCTTCATCTGTGCTGCGTCTGCAACCGTTGGCCTCATGTATTCTGGCATGGCCATGTATACGTTGCCATTTCGCCGACTGCACTTCAACATATCTGTGATGTTTGCCTCCTACTCGGTCACCTGCTTGACGGCTGCCTTTGCACTGGGCGTGTATATGGTGCTGGACCCAGTTGCACGGCCCGCTGCAATTACCATTTCAGCAATCTGCCCTCTAGTGGTGATCTACAATAATAACGCACAATATCTGTTGAACCAAGCTCTTGTTTCAGGAGTGCATCGTGCAAGATGGGGATTGCGGCCATGGCTGATGTCAATACTGTGCCGTACCTTGTTACTAGTGCTGCTACAGTTTTGGCCCTTCGCTGTAATCTTCGCCTGGGCTGCCTATTCCCGCAACCGCCAGCATGCCGCCTGATGAGTACAAATAGAAGCACATATACACACACATTATATATATATATATATATATATATATATATATATATATATGGTGATGATATGAGTCATATACAATTATATGGTCTGATAAAATATATGTATATATATGGAGTATATGATCATACTAGAATATGTATGATATTATGTATGTCGTGCGTGTATGTATGTATACATGAAGTATATACAAAGTTGTCAACTATGAGAAAGTTAATTTCAAATATGAGAAAATTAAACATTGTATTTCTTGCATAAATGATTTTAAATGAATAAGTTGTCAACTATAAAGTTGTATTACTCTTCGAGATCTACAACTTTGGTTTTGATCATCATTTCTCCATCAAGATTGTTTGAAACATTCACATTTACTGTGTAGCTCCCTCCTCTAAAAATCGATTTGTACATATAGTTAGGCGGCCTAAAATAGAGCCGCCTCTAAAATATGGGCATTTATTTATAGAGTTGGCTTGGATCCGACTGATGTATCAGTCTCATATTGTAGAAAACCGGTACCCTTCACCATTCACCTTTGCCTACCACCTCTGGTCAGTGGCGCCTCAAAAATCTAGAGCACTTATCTAAATCATTTTTAATAATGGATGATACGCACCAACCAACTAATCAAGTACACTTAATTATGCACCAGGCCATTACATTACTCCAATTTTCCAAACGGTTGTGGTTAGAATGTAATCATTGACATTTGACACCGGCAAATTGAAATATATAAGTTTGGACGCATCTGTGCTAACCAATACTCCCTCCATATTAGTAAAAAAAGTCGTTTTAGATAAGATTTGAGTCAAACATTAGAAATATAAATCATAAATAACTTTAAATTGAGTTTAGAGATATAAAAATCATATAAATAAATTTGTCTTGAAAAGTATTTTCACAAGAATATACATATACCATTTTAGAGTTTTGGCCCTTCGTTGTAATCTTCGCCTGGGCTGCCTATTCCCACAACCGCCAGCATGCCGCCTGATCTGAGCACAAAGAGAAACACATCTATATATATGGTGATGAGATGAGTCATATACAATTATATGGTCTGATAAAATATACGTATATATGCAGAGTACATGATCATATTAGAATATGTATGATATTATGTATGTCGAGTATGTATGTATACATGGAGTATATACAAAGTTGTCAACTACGAGAAAAATAATTTCAAATATGAGAAAATTAAAAATTGTATTTCTTGGATAAATGATTTTAAATGAATAAGTTAGCAACTACAAAGTTGTATTACTCTTCGAGATCTACAACTTTGGTTTTTGTCGTTTCTCTATCCGAGATTGTTTGAAACATTCACATTTACTGTGTAGCTTTCTCCTCTAAAAATCGATTTGTATATGTAGTTAGGCACTTAGGCAGCCTAAAATAAAGTCGCCTCTAAAATATGGGCATTTTCGATTTGTATATGTAGTTAGGCACTTAGGCAGCCTAAAATAGAGTCACCTCTAAAATATGGGCATTTATAGAGGTGGCGTGGATCTCTCAGTCTTATTGTTGAAAACCGGTACCCTTCACCATTCACCTTGCCTACCACCCCTGGTTAGGGGTGTTAAAGGGCCCTCTAATTTAGCCTAGCAAATTTAAGGATCGGTCTCAATAAAGATCGGACCGTAATTCTATATGATTTTGAACTAAAATTGGAAACGGCCAAATTGGATTGTGAAGGGGGAATAAGGGTCATGATCCATTACCAGTGGCGCCTCAAAAATCTAGAGCACTTATCTAAATCATCTTTATCTAAATCATTTTTAATAATGGATGACACACACCAACCGACTAATCAAGTACACTTAATTATGCACCAAGCCATTACATTACTCCAATTTTCCAAAAGGTAGTGGTTAGAATGTAATCATTGACACTAGGGATGAAAACAGACGCAAAAAACTCTATTTCTACTTCTGTTTCTATATTTTGTAGCGGAAAACGGGACCGGGTTCGAAAATGTGGGTTTAGAAACGAAATCAAAATATATATGGACATATATACAGAAACGAATAAATACAGACGGAGACCCAGAAAATTAAATTAAAATAACATAATCTAATATTCTCAAAATATATGTATATAATGTCATATAATAATGTATACAAACTTTAATATTCATTTATATGCTACGTACGTGAACATAACATGTATATTTAGTGATTCGTAGTTATATTAACATAATATAAGGATATGTAATTGTTAAACATGTTGCACACATATTGAAAATAGAATAAATATGGGATAAATAAGGATCTATTCCGCATTAAAACGGGATTACTCGAAAACAGACGGAAAATACCCTTTTCTACTTCTGCAAATACGAAAATGGAATCTCACAAATACGGAAACGGACGGAAAAATATAGAAAATAGAACGGGGCAGTACGGGGAATCTCACAAACCTAGTAGTTGCTCATACACGAAGAGGCACAATACAACTCAAAACACGATTGCGAGGATCGCCCTTCGCAACCGACACGTGCGCGCCTCACTAAAAACTCCATCCCAAAAACCCAGTGGGAAAAAAGGGCATGGAGAAAAGAGCACGTGCACGCCTCTATTATATACGTGTTCTGGCTCCTAGGTTTGTGTTCTAAAGCGTTTTGTCGTCGATCTTCCTGATGTCTCCACCTTCGTGCCTTGGTTCCTTTGTGCTGCTTCTATGAGCCGATTCGTCTGCTTCGCCGATGCATAGATCTTTGCCTCCCATGCTTCTTCAATGTGGGGGTCTTCACCTCTGCTGCCCTCGCCTCTGGTGTCCTCTTGGCACCCAGGTCTTCGCTCCGAGGCCTTCGCAGGTCTTCTCTCCCAAGGCACGTAGTCGTCGTGGTCGATGTAGTCGAAGTAGTCGCGACCGAAGGCTTTCACTCACGAGCACCGGGCAAAAATCTAGACTTCATGCCTTGGAGTAGTTGGTCCTTCAATGTGCTCCCATAGCCCCTCTTGGCTGGCGCTCGTAGTCGGGTCCTCAGCTACGCTTGATGTAGGCGAAGTAGTTGTAGTAGTTGAAGCAGGTCTTCAGGGCCAAGCCGTCGATCTCTTGAGTCGAAGTGGTTGACGAAGGTGTGGTAGACCTTAGTGTCGATGGAGTTGACGTAGCCCCTCAAGGATGATGGTGAAGCCCCACCTGCCGAAGACGCTTCATCGTGTTGGTGGAGGCGAGGTTGGTGTAGACGACGAAGGCCCCCAAGCCGAAGAGCTTGGCGAAGGTGTCGACGAAGGCCCTCCTGCAATGTTGTTTGGAGGAGGCGATGTTGGTGTAGACGACAAAGGTGTCGACGAAGGCCTCCAAGCCAAAGAGCTTGGTGAAGATAACATTGATTGTAGAAGCCGACGCCGCGTGCCAAAGGCCAGAGAAGTCGCGTGAAAAATGCTCCTGAGTTGATAGGGTGCATTTTTTCAGGGACTTAGGTTGCCCATCATTGTCGAATATCGACTTGCTTGCAAGTCTTTCGACACTCAAAAAGACACCGCCTTTCCACTTGCTGCAGAAAATGGTTAGTCATTTAAATGATACGTGCAGTTAGCGCGAAAGCCTTAGCTTTGCGACCTGGTGCCCGTGTAGGTTTGGGACTTCTTCCAGAATGTTGATGTATAGAGTCCTGGTGCCCGTGTATTTTTGGGACTTCTTCCAGGTGACCCGGGCCATGCAGTGCAATGCACTTATATAATGTACGCATGTGTACGAAGATGCAAATGGATGTATTTGCGTAATAATACTAAATAGAGGTAAACACATCATGCTCCCTGCAAAAATGACATTATGTTCGAACAAAAATTAGCTATGTATATAAGAAGTGATGTCCTCAAATTAGAGGGTTGTAGTTTCAGATAACCAACTGAGGGTACTATTCAAGGACCTGCATGAGTATAAATATGACTTGCAATATTGAATCATAAAATAACATCAGTTTCCTGCATAGATTGGGTCAGATAAAATTTGATTGAAGTATTTTATGAAAATTTGAAGAAAAAATAAAGAGAATTTAAACAATACAACCTGCAAAAAAGATGGAAATATGTTAGCGTTAGTTGGTTTGTAGGCTGAGTGGCTGCTGAGAGTTGATTTCTGAGATGGATGCTGCTGACTAGAAAGCTACTGAGAGACAAAGGTTGTCAACTGACGAAGGTTGCTGAATAACAAAGGCAAATGAGTGACGAAGGCTGCTGAGAACCACTGACGAAGGCTGATAGATGAAATCCATTATCCATTAACAAATGATGGAGATCACTAATTGACTAAGGCTAATGAGAATCAATGATGGATGAAACCCACTGACAGATGATGAAGGTCATTAACTGATGAAGGTTATTTACTGATGATGACCAATTATATTTGAAAGGTTACTGACTGACAACTGGCTAATCAAAAGTCGCTGACCGACAAAAACCAAAAACTGTCGAAAACCAATAACCGTCAAGCGCTGCTAACTGATGAAAACCACTGACTGGTAGAGGATCTGTTGAACATTGCTGACCGATGAAAACCATTGACTAGTTAGAGAATTACTGAAGAACGTTTCTGACTGATTAAAATCACTGACAGGTAGAGAAATACTGAAGTAACTGACCAAGGTTGAATATCTCATGAGAACCGTTGACTTGTGGAGAGTACTGACCGGAGCAAACTGTAACACTCTAGTGTTACGAAAACTAAAACCTGCCATGTCATCATCTGCATTAGCATGTCATTGAGTGATAACTTGAATATGCATTCACTAAAAACAAGTTTAAGTTACCATGCTTGTGCTTAGTGATAAGTTTGTAACCCTTTTAATGTGATGCTTTTGTTTAGTGAGGAATGTTACATAAAATGATAAGGGTTAAAACCCAATTTCCTATGTTTTTCCTATACCTTTCTCTATAAGACAAAAAGAGTATCAAATTTCAAAATGGTTTCAAAAGCAAAGTTGTTCTATTTTTGATAAGAAACAACTTTGATGTGTAAAGTTTTTCAAGTTTTCTTTTGAAATCAAAAGTAATTTGGAAAATACAATTCTATCCTTTTTGTCCTCTTCTGTTTTTCAAGCTATAATTCAAAATCTGAGCATATTTTAAATATGTTGCAAAAATAATATCTGTTCAGAATCAAATTCTGAACATTTGATAGTTTAACATATTTTTAACTTCTATTCAAAAATCCAAAGTTTTTTTTAATTTTCAGAAAGGGTAGATTGGGAAGGAGAGGGGATAAGTCTTTTCCCCTGTTCAAGACAGCAGAGCGCCGATCTTTTGATCACCGTTCCTTGAGCGGTAAGCATCGATCTCTCCCGAATAACTCGCGTCTGTGACCGTGGCAAAGTGGAGTAGCTGATGGCGTTTTTCTTCGCGTCGTGGCGCCTCCACCGGAGCTCACCGACCTCGGGTTGCCACCGGAGCACCGACGAACGCTTTTTGATCCAATCTCCAAATTCACCGTCCCTGCTCATTCTCATCCAAATTCACCGCGGCTATAAATACTTCATCTCCTTGCGCATCTCCAGAGCCAACCAGTGCAATCTCTACTCACTCAGAGAGCTTGTATTCGTCATTTTCCTTTCCGCCGGTGAGCAAGCGCCGCCGAGCTCGATCTCACCGTGGTCAGCTCAACCGAGCACTTCTCCACTCTCTCTTTCTCGTGTTTGTGTTTTGTCTTGATCTCAGAGAACTCATCAGCTCGATGGTTCCCTGTCTGGTGCTCAGGTTTTACCGGAACAGCGTCGTCTTCGCCGGAGTTCACCGCCGAAGGCCACTGCTCCGTGGACGCCTACTCTCCGAGCAACCTCCGCTCAAACCGACTTCACCATCAGCACCAGGGTGAGCTTCTACACCTTTCTAGCTTCTCCGTTCGCTTGCTACCGGCCTAGGTTCGCCGGAACGGCCGTGCCGAGATCCAATCCGCCGCCGTGCGTGGCCAGACCTCGCCGAAGCAGTAGAGTTTAGGGTTAGGGGCTCAATCGGTTGCGACTGGCTTGCCGGTGCTGATGCTTGCGTCCGTTGGGTCTTTAGTGGCCGGAGTTGACCGGCGTAAGTCACACCGCCGCTCGGTTCATCGCCATGTGCGTCGCCCATGGTCGAGGACCTCCTCGTTGTAAAGATGAGAAGTTCCAGGGTGTTGGTTGCTAAGTCCAAGACTCTGGTGAATAGCACCATGGACTGCGGGTTGTTTTAGCGCAAGCCGGAGGGCTTTTCTGCAAAGCTGTTAGGCACACCGCTTCGCTCGAGCCCAGCCTCGGGCGAACGCGTTCACCGACCCGCCCGAGCTAGGCCTCGGATGGACGGGCGTTTCCGTCTTGCCCGAGCCTCGAGCTAAGTCTCGAGCGGGCACGTGCGCAGCGTATCGCCCGAGCCTCGAGCTAGGCCTCAAGCGGACCCTCGGGCGCTGTCTCGTTCGAGCCGGGCCTCGAGCGAACAAACCCTCACCCACCGCCGTGCCCTCGCGCCGCGCTGTTTTGAGTTGGGCTGGGCCGAAAGCCCCGTTTGGGTTAGTTTAGGTTTTTCTTTTTCTGTCTTTTTGCAGAGTGCTTGATTTTGTTATTTTTGCTATAATTAATTTATAGCTCTGAAAATTATGAAATTTTGTGTGAAGCTTTCTCAAGTTATCTAGTATTTATGAAAAATTTAAAACTTGAGTTTTGAACAAATTTTAAAACTGATTTAAATAGGTCTTTTAATTAATAAATGAAACTTTGATGATTTTTGTAGTTTTTTGTGTTACTCCAAAAATCATAAAATTTGACATATGAATTTATATCACTGATATACACCTTCATGTTTAATTTCATCTCTATTTAACAAAGTATGCTTGGTGTATAAATAAAAGGCTAATTAAATGATTAATAAAATAAATAGAAATAGTTGATCCCTGTAGATTTGTGTGACTTTTGGAATTGTTTGACAACCAATAGGAAGATAGCATGAATTGCTCCCTGGTTACGGACTCTTTTATACAGATACCTTTTTGTTGCTTGTTAAGTTGTTTAACCATGTTTAATGAAAATATTAAAACCTGTTTAGTTATGCTTTAGAATAACTAAAGTTGGTTTGTTGGTTTGCAACTTTACCACGATGGAAAGTTATACTCTATAAAGAGTATAATTTAAGAAAATTTCCATCTTTACCATGATCATATCATAAGCATCTCATTGATCATGCATATGCACTTTTACGTGTAGCTCCCGTTCCGGAAGAATCTGAAACTCCGTGGATATCTCTTGAGGGAGTGGATTCTTCTTTTCCTGAGACTCCGGACTTCGCTGACTCTCAAGGCAAGCCCCGGACATTAACCTTGTCCTTGTGTTTTTTTTAAAAAAAAGTTATTTCACTTGAGTAATATGATGCATTAGGTAATAGGAGTTGGGTGAATCCTATTTGATGCATTACCTACCTTGATGTTTCCAACCCTTAACCTGGATACCTGTTTATGAAAATATTTAGTATGCTTAGCCAAGCTTTACTACTTTAGTATAGTAGATGCTTTTCAAAATGGTGGCTATGCTATAAGAATAATGAATCATGAGACAACATGATAATGATAGCAACTTACAACAAGAGTGGAGTCTTGTTGTAAGATTACTCATCTTAGGACCGTATCGTTGTTGGACCGCTGTGTTTGAGACCTTTGAGTACAGCCCACATACAGTGGTAAGCCTAATCTATAGCTATTCCGATACCTGAGAACGGCTAATCGCGCACTGGGAGTGGCGAGATGGCGGGAGTAGCGTGTACCCTCGGGGCTATGAGATAGTCGGGTTCGAGGTGTACTGTACTCTCGGGTGGCGCGGACCCGTTCTTGTATGGGAGGATCTATAGATAGGATTGATATATACAAGATTAAGTTCTACATATATCGTGTGGTAGTGAATCCCCAGCTGGGTTAATCGATTCGAATCGCCGTGTTTCCTCGGATATGGAGCCTCAATCCACTGTCCCGCACCGTAGTAAAGAATGGGATGGTTATGAAATGAGAATTTAAAGAGGATGAAGGTTTAAGAATCTTTGGTTAGTTACAAACTTGAGTTAAAACTTGAAAATAGGTTTTACTTTTAGTAAGCTTTTATGCAAACAAAATGTTTTGACTTTGCTAAAAGCCTTACCTTGAATCCTTACAGCCTTCGTACCTGAGTCTTCTTCTCTTCTCTAAACGGTTAAGTCTTGTTGAGTACTTTTGTACTCAGGGTTTGTTAACCCTTGTTGCAGGTGAATACATGGAACCAAATTTAGATGGACAATGTTACTTTACCCTTATAGAAGAAAGTGATGATGACTCTAACGAGTGACCTTGGGCAAGTGAAAACTTTTGTGTGAAGTTATGTAATATAAGTTCCGAACAAGTTATGTAATAAATACTTCGGTAATGTAAACTTTTAAACATAAGTTTTTAATCTATGTATTATAATCTTTCCGCTTTACTCTAATTTATCTTATCTATAAAACTGGTGTAATACTGTGATGCTTGATGGGGAATTATCCTGGAAAACATAAACGTGGATGATTCGGGTCTTCCGAGGACACCCGACAGATCTCTTGGATCATTTGGAACTCGTGCATGCCGATCAGAAGTCTTTAAGACAATGATGGGTGCAGGTGGGCCACTTAATTCAGGAGGTTCTGCCACACAAACTCAATAGTTACTGGACATATATGTGACTAAGGCTGAACCACTGACTAATATAGGTGACTGATTTGGTTTGAAAAGATAAAAACATGTATATGACAAAGAAAATATATTCTAAGAGGAAGGTGTTAGCATGAAGGGACAAGTGATACTTGATGGTAACCTACATGTTAGTAACAAAAAGAGGCTCAACTTAAGAAAATGATAGATGTTTTAAATTTGGTATTTAAGGCCAAGTAGTTATAGTTACTCAGGCCATGCTTTTGATGCGGCGAAGGCCGCGACACTTTCTTTGTCAACATGGTGACAAGTCATGTACGAAGATAATAGTTTTTTTTTAAAAAAATTGCCTCAAGTGGCAAGAGTTAGATCAAAATAGTGACAAAGCAAATCATAAGGGCAGAAAATATTAATGAATATAGACTGCTGAAAATTAATGAACCGATGAGAAATACTCACTTATGTTGGTTTGGTTTCCGCTACACTATGCTATCCACATGTGTCCAAAAGATGTTAGTGACTGATGCTTACATAAATAAATATATACTGATTACTTTCTTAAATAATATGTAGTTCAAGACGTGAATGATCGACTTTGAGTGCAATAAGCTTATCAAAGAAGAATAACAAGTAGATATTATGGTTAAGGTGTCCTTTTTACCTTATTAGTTGAGAGACGTGTTCCTGTCAAGAATATTCTCAAGACATGCATATTTAATGATCAATTGAAATAAAATAGTATATGATGAAATACATATATGTATATATGAATCTTGAGTCGAATGCCAGATTTAAAGGATAAGCTTGGATTACTTACATATAGTTATTGTCTGGTAAAGGCCGAGTGAGCCTATGGGATGGTGAGAACATTTTGTTTTTGCCTTTGACAGATGGTCCTGGACTCCTCAACCAATGTACTGAGCCAGAGCTAATTGACCTTGGTTCCTTGAAACAAATAATCAACTGAACTGGTTAGTTGTTCCTTCAGTAAACTAAATTGATTTGGATGTGCTTCTAGTGCTGCTGTGATGCCAAAGGAATTTCCAAAGAAGCCGAGCTTAAGCAAACTGGGAGGCAAAAGAAATATTGCTGAAATTCTCCAAAGCTGAGCTCAAGCGAACTGGGAGGCAAAAGCAATACTGCTGAAATCCTCCAAAGGAGCCGAGCTCAAGCAGTTGCCAACTCTCATCATTTTTCCCTACCGAGATAACCAATGACAAGCTAGAAATGAATTATCTTGGTGTAGAACAAGGAAAAGCACAATCATTCTAAGCAAGATGCAGAGCAGGATTTCCTGACTGAACTGCACACAATGAAATTATTATTCCAAGCGATGCAGAGGAGAATTTTCTGACTGAACTGCACACAATGAAATTATCATTCCAAGCAATATGTAGAGGAGAATTTCCTGACTGAACTCTGCATGTTATTGCTTCAACTTCTCTGGGCCCAAGTGACACTATAAAATACAATGGAGCTGAGAAGTGCTGCTTCTGAGAACTGGGTTGAAAAGCCAGGAGTAGATGTTTCTTACTAGAACTATGAATTTTCATTCATTGTCACTGATTCAAAATTGAAACGCCAGCCTGCTGAAAAGGAAACGAAGAACAGCAGTACCTTGTGATGGAATTTGACAAAAAAAACCTGGCAGATGAGGTTCTTGGCCAGAGTTTGGAGAGCAGACGTGACCGCCTAGTTGCAACCAGATTCTTATCCAGTGCCATGCCATGAACATCCGCCAGACCTTGGCGTCCTCACCCACGGCTCCTTGGATAAGCAGACGGCGAGGATTCGGGCGACCTGGGATGCCCTACAGCCGTTGAGTGGCCCGCTGCTGTGGGAGAGCCAACCGGAGGTCAGCGGCGACACTTCCGACGGCGCCATGGTCCGGTCCAAGACGAGCTGCGAGGTGGCCGCGGAGGCGAAGGAGAAGGAGGTCCCGGGGGCCGGCCCGCCGGCGCCGGCGGAGTCGGCGTTGAGCTCCGCGGCGACGTCCTCGGAGTCGTCAGGGGAGCGGAACGCCGCCGCGAGGTTCTCGGAGAGGCGGCAGAGCGCCTGCAGGTCGGCGTCCCCCGCGTCGGCCGTGGCGCCCTCGACGGAGGCGTCGTTCCACAAGCCCATCCGGTCGCGGAGGATCTGGAGGCCCACGGCTTGCCCTCGAAACGCGCGTCCACCTGGCGCAGCAGCTCGTCGGCGGTGCCGCAAACCTCCGGGTCAGCGGCAGAGAGTCGGGGCATGGGGCGGCCTAGCGGGGACGCCTCAGAGGGCGTGAAGTGGGGGGCGTCGCTGCCTTGTAGAGGAGCGAGACGCAGAGGCGCCACGCGACGGGGCGCCCGTCGGAGCCGTAGAGGCGTAGACGCGCACGACGCCGGCGTCCTCGGCGCGTCCACCGAGGCGGCGGAGACGGAGGGGGATCTGGGCATCTGGCGAGCGCGTAGGGGGAGACGGAGACGGAGACGGAGTTGACCGTCACAGTGGGTGCTGACACGTTGCTGCCGAGCGGCGGCGAGCCCAGCTCCGTCGGGCGGCGGTGGCGCGAGGACGGGGCGACGAACGAGTGGGAGCGCGGGGGAGCTTGGAGCGGCGAACTGAAGTGGAGCGATGGGCGGGGATTCGATTTGGGGGAATCCGAGGAGGGGACTCAACCGAGGAGAGGAGCGGGCGAAGCTCAGGGCTGCCGGGCGCGCTGACGAAGGAGCAGCGCCAGGCGCGTGGGCGCACGCGCGGGGCGGCCCCGGCCCCGCCCCCGCCGCCGCGCCTCCGGCGGGCGCGCGGGCCCAGCTACGCCGCGTCCGCCGTCATGTGGCGTGGCAAAGGGCGCCGAGTGTGGAGTCAGCGAAGGAGCGAGCGGGAGGGGTGAGGGGCGAGCGGGTCACGGCCCCTCTGCGGGCAGCCGGCGATGAAGCCGAAGTTGGTGGAGGCCGTCGGGGGAACTCGAGCACAATACGGTGGGCGCCAATGTTGGAGAAGCCGTCTCCGAACAGATTAGGGTTCTCATTCAACTGAGAGAGACCACCCCTCCTCTTGCTTCCATTGCCCTCTATTATACAGGTTAGGTCTGTTGGATCTAACCGGGGGAGTTGGCCCATATATCATGTGCCCTTCCCCCAACTTTGCCCTGGAAAAAAAAACAATACTAGCACGTCGCACCGCTTAGCATAGACACGTACACCATCTATCCTCTTCCTTTGCGTGTCACTCTTCACGATCATGACCTTCACAGGTACGGTTTTTGTAGTGTGGTTACAGTGCACGAGATCATAGTAGTCATGGAGAGTAAGATTTTACGATATGATGATGAACGTTGAAGTTCACCATGACAAAATTAAGACTCGTGCATTCGTCAGGCAGCTGAATGATATATAGACTACTTATCATCAATTCAGGGACGATGGAGATCGTTTTTTGACTTTTGCCGCCGCGCTTATGCATGCACAGGCAGAGGATCGGATCGGGTAACAGTAATGACACGTTTCTGTGTCATCTATATAGTTGAGTTCGTTGCGTGTAAACGAACCTCAGCTACTTAATTGAGCTTATAACAAGTGTCCATGCATGCTATGTATGGTTGAGATGGGGTTGCGTGTCAAAGGAAAAAAATGGGATGGACGATGGGTCCATCCTACGTCTGGTGCTCCCCCCAACCCGATGAACGCCACGTACGCATCGAATCCATCGGACGGCAGGTGGAAACGAGTCGATTGATGGCCTTCGATAGAGAACAGCTCGGCTCCTCGTCAGATGGCTCAGCTCGTTCGTGGGAGGGAGGTAGAAGGACTCGTGCTCGAAGCCGCCGAGGAGGGCGCGCGTGGCGTGTGCCTCCAGCGCGTGTTTCGCCAGCTGCGGGGAAGACACCGGGATCTTGGTGAGCGACCGGGTGGCCGCCGCGAGCTCCAGCCCCGCCGCGCGCATCAGGTGCGCGAGGTGCCCCGCGAACGCCCGCGTCGCCGCGCGGGCCTTCTCGGCGCAGGAGGTGAAGAGCTCCGCCGTCGGCACGCCCCCGGGTCCGTTCTGCTTGGATAGCGGGCGGTGGTGGTGGCGCCCGTTGCGGCGGGTGGTGGCCGCCGCGAGCTTCTCCCTGAGCCCGTCCACCTCGGCCTGCTTCGTCTGGAGCTGGCGCTGGAGGTCGTCGAGCGCCCTCTCGTACGGCGCCACGGCCTCGCGGAGGGGCGGCGCGGAAGGGTTCGGGCGCGGGATGTGGCCCGCGGCGGCGGAGCGGCGGAAGCGGTCGCGGACTGTGCTCGAAGCTTTGATGTGAAGCCGAGCCGATCTGCCGATTGGGAATTTGGGAAACAAACGAGCTGAGTCATCTGACGAGGAGCCGAGCCGTTCTCTATCGAAGGCCATCGATCGACTCGTTTCCACCTGCCGTCTGATGGATTCAATGCATACGTGGCGTTCATCGGGTTGGGGGGAGCACCAGACGTAGGATGGACCCGTCGCCCATCCCATTTTTTTCCGTAAAGGAAGCTCAGCTGCTTAATTGAGCTTCCTTTGCGGTGTACTCCATCATCCATCCGTCCACAAATTAAAAGAATACCATTGTATAATAAAGTAAAATACCTCAACCTTGACTAACTATGTATAAATAAAAGAAAAAAATATAAATAACTATGATACGAAATAATCATCATTAGATTTATCATTAGGTATATTTTTACAATATATGTATATTTGGCGTCATAAACATTAATATTCTCATCTATATATATTTGGTTAAATTTTAGACAATTTAACTAGGCAACTTATGTTGTGGAAACCAGCCTCTTATGCAAACTATAGAAACTCTAATCAAGATCATAGAAATCTAATTCGATGGTTATAGGTGAAGGTGGGTTATTTTAGCACTTAAACCTCCACTGTGCCACACATGTTTGGATTAGGATGAGATGAGTGAAGATGTTTAAGTGCTAAAATAACTCACTATCAGATTAGATTTCTATGGTCTTGATTAGAGTTTCTATAGTTTGCACAGAAGACTGGTTTTCATAGCATACGTTCTCATTTAACTAAGATGGTACACACATATATATAATTATATTATTTTCATTTCTGGCCAGAGATAGCAATATAATCCTTGCCTTATATAGTAAGATAACCGTTACTCAGGCAGCAACGACTTTGAGATGTGACAACCTACAGCTAACCGTATCTTCACATTTGACTTTGTAATAAGGGAAGAACAAGCCAATCAAGCAACTCCGTGCATTGCCATGCATGATTGTGAGCAGCTTTCTTCCCCGATCTTGATCGTCGTCTTCTTCGCTACATCCTTTTGAAGTTGTCTTGTTATCACTTGTGTCTCATATCGGTCTATGCTCTCTTTTTCTAGATGTCGCATAGCCGGAGGAGCTCTCGTGATGCTCGACAGGCTAGAGAAGAGGAAGAAGATGAGTATGTTGCCTTGGAGCAAGGCGGCTTGGAGCAAGGGGAGCCGCAGCGGCGCAATCCCGGGCGCTGTGCTCGGTCCGACGGGAGCAGTGAGGACGTCACTCGACAAGTTCGTGGGCGTTCGTCCACGAGCCATCGGAGTGTCGACAGTGACAGGGGTGGTGGCAGTGGTCATGCGCCTCCTCCGCCTCCACCGCCTCCTGTCAATGGTCCTCCCGGTCGTCTGCATAGTGTGATCGTGGGCGGAGTGGCTCTGGAGGTTGGACCAGCAAGGGAGGGTCGTTCCATCGATCCTCGTGTTGGACCTCCATCTCCTCCAACATCCGGTTTGCTGCTGATCAACCGGGTGTTCCACATGCACGGTGAGGGCTGGTGCTTTGATGATGGCCCCTGCTTATCCTGGAAATGTAATGGACTACTCAGATAGGAAGCGGGCGAATCTTTCGAGGACCCAGAGATTGGAGAACCCTTGTAGGGATGACTCAGTGGACAGACGCTTTTGGAAATGAATTTACACAGGCGGTTACTAAGTCGTGACCCACATATTTCTTTACATAGCCGGCCCTAAATTAAAACTGTCAGTAAAAAAAAATGGACCGCCGGTTTAGAGCTCTTTTCTGCTAGTTGGTCGTTAAACTCTGTTCATCATCAAACGGGTTTGAGGCCCACGTGTCCGCTGTATCTCTCATCCCTCTCATCTCCCTCGTGGCCACGGTGAGCTCGCGCCGCTGTTCGGCCCGTGCGGCGGTGGCCCATGCGACTGCATGCAATGGAAGGTGTACGTGCAGGAGAAATTGGCCACATATGCGTGCGGTGTCGATGTGCCCTCTCCGCGGCCTCCCAATTGATTCGCACCAGCGGCACATGAGTATGTACACGTACACGACATACACTCCTCCACTGCACCTAGCCTTACTATATGCCGCGCGAGCGGAGGTGGCGCGCCCGTGCACTGCAGGCTTCCGACGAGCCGCTACTAACTTTTTATTTCAAGCAATCAAGTTTTTTCTCGTTATGCGGCCATAAATCCATACCCGTTTGGATGAATATAAGACACAAACAGAGTTTAAAGACTGAGATGATACACTTTCTAAGTTTGATGATCGAGATGATACACCTGTACAAGTTCGAGGACCGGCTATAGACTTTACTCATAACAAAATTAGGACTTATTCGTCAGGTAGAGCTTATTAGCGATATATATAGACTCTACTCTGACGGTAGTGCACCGTAAGAGAATTTTAAGTTTCCAGTAGTGTAATATAATCCTTGCCTTATATAGTAAGATAACCGTTACTCAGGTAGCAACGACTTTGATGTGACAACCTACAGCTAACCGTATCTTCACATTTGACTACTCCCTCCGTTTCAGAATAAGTGTCGTCCGGAAAACGTGTCTATGAGGGAAACACGGATTTCTAGTGACACTTATTTTGGAACGGAGGGAGTATGTAATAAGGGAAAGAACAAGCCATGCAAGCAACTCCTTTCTCCTCTGCATTGCCATGCATTGGTCACTTTAGTATATATATATATTTCTTCTACATGGAGTACATGCCAACAAAGGAATCATTAGCAGGAAGAAAAGAGAAGAATATGATGATGCCCCGCGGCGCCATTGACAAAAGCATCAGCCACATCCTGGGCGGGGTGATGCTCTCAGGCCTCGGCGTGTGGCATCTCTTCAACCACATCAGGCTCTTCGTCTCCCATGGCCGCCGCCAGACATCACCGTCGTCATCGTACGTCGCGCCGGCGTGGTTCCCCGCGCCACGGGTCCGCCACCTCGAGCTCATCGTCATGCTCGCCGGCGGCGTCTACGGGCTCGCCACCCAGATGCTCGCCTACTCGCCGATGCCGTTCCGCTCCGACGGCTCCATCCCGCCGGAACGCCTGCCGAACCACGAGCACGCCATCATCTACGCCTCGCTCCTCGTCTACGCCGGCTCCGCCATCTACCACGACCGCCGCCGCGACCGGCACCGGAACCGCCACACGACGCTCTGCATGCTCCTCCTGGCGGCGCTCTTCGCGCAGGAGCTGTTCGTGTTCCACGTCCACTCCACCGGCGACCACGGCCACGCGGGCGTCGAGGCCCGGCTCCACTGGTTCCTGCAGGCCGCCGCCGCGGCGTGCCTCGCCACCGCGCTCCTCGGCGCCGGCGCCGGCCGGCTCCCCGCGGAGCTTCAGTTCGCGGCGAGCCTCGTCCGGTCCGCGTCGCTCGCGTTCCAGGGGCTGTGGGGCGTCGTCATCGGCGTCGCGTGGATCCCCGGGATGGCTCCCAAGGGTTGCTCCCTCGACGACGACGACGGTGGCGTCAACCTGCGCTGCGACGGCGAGGACGACAGCCTGGACCACGCCATTGCCGTCGTCAACCTGCAGATCGGGTGGTGCTTCGTCGTTCGTCCTCGTGACGCTATTGGTCGTCGGGCTTTACGTGCACGTGTGCAAAAAGTATCCAGCTGATGGGGCCGGGGAGGTGTACGGGCGGCTGCCGGAAGCGGAAGCTGCAGACGAGGACGACCACCACCACAACATGAAAACGCACAACTGTAAGCATGAGTTCACGTCCATGGAGGTCGAGGTCTAATATAATAATAATAAATTAAATTAATGGATGCATTGAGTACTGGACGTTATATATATGCTGGCCAAATAGGCCAGGCACGTCCGGCCGGCACGGGCTAGTCCGAAAAAAGCATGACCCGAGCATGAAGCCTATATAGCGGAGTAGTATAGTACTAGTACTAGGCTACCAGCACAAGCATAGTATAGGACCGTGTTTGGGCCGCACGTTCGGCCCGTAGTACCGGGACAAATATGGTACGGTTAATGGGCCAGTAGCGATATGATTATTTTTTTAGATCTTAGATTATAGCTTACAATATTTCTAACTGTTGGATGTAGCTTATGATAAAAATCCTAGATATAAAAATGACTCCATATTCTCTCTCTCATTCTTCTCAACAATAGACACAACTGGAGTTGGTGTTGGTGATGGTGAAAATCATTCAATCTGGTCGGATCCCTAGATCTCGAGGGATATGTCAAGGAAACCGATTACACTTACACCCCGTGGTTCCTGCCTGCTGAGCCGAGTGTCAGAACTCATTGATCCGACAACTGGAGGATGGGACCATGGGCTGGTTAGTGATACCTTTTGGGAGGAGGATGCTAACCTGATTAAAGTAATTTCCATTGGAGAATAAGGCGGCATGGCACTTTGATCCGAAAGGAGTATTTTCAGTCAAGAGTGCGTACAAGGTGTTCAGAACTGATCATGTACAGCAAAGCCGGAGTGGTGGAGCTTCAACATCTAGACCGGATTCAAGCTTGGCAAACATGTGGAGAAAGATTTGGGAAATCAAGTGCGCTAACAAGGTGAAGCATTTTATATGGCGTTTCAGTTATAACAGCCATCCGCTGCGTGTGAATTTGAGAAGACGAGGTGTCCTGATTGATACAAAGTGTGTCATTTGTAACCGGCTAGATGAGGATGGAGCTCATCTTTTTTTTTTCAAATGCAAGTCTATGGTGACGATTTGGGAGTTGCTGGGTCTTAGCAGCGAGAGAGACATTCTAGTGGCTAAACGAAATGCTAGAGAGGTGGTGGAAGCGATAATGTCAATGAAAGAAGAAAAACCGTCCTTGTGCTGCGTTGTATTATGGAAATGTTGGGATGTACGCAATAGAATCGGAGAGGGTGAACAGAAGCGAGACCCGGAATGGTTGGCATATAGCATCCGATATATTGTTCTCTGAAGAATGGCGAAGTGTCGAGATGAAACCAGCCCAAGCAAGAACATCAGATAAGCCGAGGTGGGAGCGGGCGCAGGGAGACGTTGGAAGGTGAATTGTGATGCTGCGTTTTCTGCCGTTACACAAAGTGGCGGATGGGGTTGTGTGCTACGAGACTCGGACGGCGATGTGATCAGTGCCCATCGGGGAAGGATGGAAGCTTTGCTCAATCCTCTCCAAGGCGAGCTCATCGCCTGCCTACAAGGGGTCCAAGCCACGGTTTCTGTGGGTATTGGTAATGTGATCGTCGAAACTGACGCTACCGTAGTGATCCAAGCTGTCTACTCTACTGACTACGATATGAGTGTTGTTGCCTTTCTAGTGGAGGAGCTTCGTAGCCTGTTAGCATGGAACTTTGTGTCATGGAGTGTCCAGCAAAGACCTCAGACATGTAACAGGGTTGCGCATGAGCTAGCGATCTTGGGTAGCTTGAGTTATCCGGATGAGGACCGGGTTGTAGATCCCATTCCAAGTTATATCATGTCTGTAATTGCCGATGATTCGACACCGTCTCATTAATGGAAAAGCATTTTTTCCCCTAAAAAACAAGACACAACTTTTTCTCCCATTCGCAGCTATCACTTCCTGCTCGCGAGTTCCAGGCCACTCTCGCAGTCAATCCCCTGCCTCTCTCTCTTCCTACGGCCATCATTCCTAGCCACGCTCCTTCCCTTGCCTCGCTCTTTTTGATGGCATGGTTGCGGCGGCGGCGCTCGACTGGGGAGTGTTCGCGCGTGGCAATGGTAGTGCAGGTGTGTTTGTGCGGCGATAGCACATGGCTGGAGGCGAGTCCCCATGGCGGCGAAGCGTCCGTGACTTGGCGGCGCTCTGTCGGGGAGGCGAGGCGCGTCCACATAGTGATGACATTAGTGACAAGATGCTCGGAGTTGCACGGGCAGTGGCGAATCTAGAATCGGTTCACGAGGGAGCTAAATACATAGAGAGTCGAGTTTAGACCGAAATTCTCCTTGTATTTTTAGGGGGTTGCAGCTCCCCTGGATGTACCAATGGGCACGAGCGTGTCATGTTCATAATGCTAGCACAACACATATACGAGACCATAGTGTCGTATCTGCGCTGAGATACTAGCACGGTGGCACTACGCAGCATGGCACAACAGTGCCATCAAGCCCCATCGTGCCATGCCCCGCCACCCACGCTCACCCCACCGCTGACACCTGTCAGGCTCGTCTCCCCCCCGCTCGCGCACACTCCTCCGCCATTGCCGGGTCCCAGCGAACCGAGCCTTCTGCGCCCTCGCCGTACTCCGCGCAGGCATTGTGGTCTCACTGACGACCCTCCACATTGCGCACATCCCTCAGCCGCTCACTCTGCCATGGACCCATCCCTCCTCGCGCTACGGATTGAAGCCGCCAAGGGCGGGGAGTGACCGAGCCCTCACCGCTAGCTTGTAGCCCTTCCTCTCCTTCTTAAGCAGGCACAGAGCTTTTCCCCTCGCACGTCGCAGCCACCTCGGCCCTTTTCGAGTCTCCACGCTCACTCTAGTGCTCAAGCCACGCTCGCCAGAGCATCTCCTCCGCCACCGTCCGCTCCACCTCGTCGTTCTCTCTCCCAGTGCACAATCGGCGCCAAGAACTCCTCCCTCACAACCGCGATGAGCTTCTTCTTTGATTCCTTCCTCTCGCTCTCTCTCTCTCTGGTGCCCCACAGCTCGAAGCTGAGAGCTCGGGTGTGATTCCGACATGGCGCTGCAGCCCGCTGCCAACCGCCGCACGCAACGCCGCCTCGACGGCGAACCCTCCTCCTCATTCCCCCTCGGTCATCCATCTCACAATCTGTGGCTGAGATTAGAACCCGCTCACGAATTGAACCGGTATACACTGAGTCTATGGCCTCGTGGACTCGATCCACTGCTCCTTCGTACCCTCGTCCACTGCCACGTGGTGCACCCAGCCAGTTGCAGCCCGCCACCTGCCATCACGTGGCGTTGTGTCAATGCCACGCCTACACCGCGCTAGCCGCCCGACCGATTTGCAATTCAGTGAATTAACCCACAGTCCAGTGACTATTGGTCGCTCAGTCTCAGTGCTCTTGCAATTTATGCCTCGCCCTTTTATGGAAATGAGGCCCAGTCCGGCCCGCATTTTAATTTCGTTTTGATTTATTTAAAATGCAAAATAAGTTCACACTAATTACAAAATTGCCACCAAATTTCAAACACTTATAAGTTTTGTTTCAAGTCGCGTTAGGTTCGTATCGATAAGATCTACGTAGTGGTATACTTTATATTTTGTTTTACCACTGTTGATGTACTGTCACTTATTAAGTTTGTTTGCGCCATGTGATGATGATTGATCCAGAGAGTGCGGATTACGAGGATTCTCATGACTTGAACTCTGCCACTGTTGATCCTACGCAGCCCGCAGGCAAGTGTCATTGAACATCTTACACCAATAATTATTTTACATTTTGTATCAGAGTAGTTAAATCCTATAGATGTATGCAATGTCTATATTGAATCACATGATAGGGTTTACTAGCTTTCGCTCTATTTTTCTTGCCACCTAGTTTGGGAGTTATGGATAAATGTCATGCTTAGCCCTACAGTCTTGGTTGGGATGAGATGGTTACAATTAAATAAACCTAACTAATGATCTATGCAACAACTGAGTTGGTGTTTTTTATATCAACATGTGATTATTAGACAAATCTGGCAGGATGGACCGTTTTGGTGGGGTTATTGGTTGCCTTGGACTTGGCAGATGGTGTTGGTGGTTTGGGCCCGTGCTAGTTATCCTTCCTAGATCTGTAGGACCTAGTTCTTGGACAAGTAACCCGACAAAACAGTGCAACCATGAGGTCTAGATGGGTTGGACCTGACTAAGTAATTAATTTCCTCCAAGTTGAGGGTTTACACAGGGTCGGTTTGTGTGGCACAAGGGGGGCTTCTGTAGTGGTGTTGGTACCCCACTATTAGTGGTGAAACCTTAGTGGATGTGTAAAACCGACTTGGAGGGAATTTTGTAAAGTCCTTATAGTGCGACACTGCTATGCACCTTGGTAGTGTTTAGCGTAATAGTGAAAAAGCAGGACTTGTGGGTAAAGATGTGCAACCTCTGGAGAGTGTAAAACTGATATATCAGTCGCGCTCACGGTCACGAGCAGGCTTGAACTTCTTTGAGATTAGTTGGTTGGTTTGGTCTAGTTGCCTGATGGACTTCAGGTGTGGGTTTGCTTTGTGGATTCCAAGTGTTGGTTAATCGGTGGATCTCTGAGTGTGGTTTTGCTCGGTGGACTCTGAGTTTTGGTTCCGTTTATAAGGAGTATGTGGTTAAACCTAGTAAATAGGTGCATAGGAAATTAGGATTTATAGGATGTGTCGCTTTAGGTGCTCATGTCAAACAGAGTCAGCCTACCTTTGATTTTGGCCTCCATGTCATATTATTTTCCTACACTTGCCAAGTACATTTTGATGTACTCACTCTTCCTCTTTGTCCCCGTGCTACCCCACCCAGACGCTGGAGACTACATCGAGGAGCAGGAGTACCCAGAAGATGGTGGATTCGACCCAGACGAGTTGTACTAGGCTGGTACTACCCTCGGTCGACCTTCTTGTGGAGTTGACGTCTAGTTTCCATGAGTCAGTTATGAGAGTCTGTACTTTTGTTTTGAATCTGACGGTCATTTATGTAATAATATTCGATATATTACTACAATATTATTTTTATACTATTATGATATCGATATATGTATGAAAATTGATCCTGCCATACATATATTATGCACTCGATTTTGTTCTTAAAATCAAGGTGTGACACCCTCCCTCTTTATCTTCTCCCCTTCTCATTTGGTAGGCTTAGACTGAAAAGGATAAAAACAAGTTGGTTAGTAATGTTTAGATAAAGAAATAAGTAGAAGCGAACAACAATAAAACCATGACTTACACTGGGTCAATGTTGTCATCTCCTAACTCTCATCCCCTTCCCCTCATTCTCCCCCTTCCAGTAGCACTTGCACTAAAAATAAAAAATGTGAATTCATAATTAGCAATGGTTAAATAATGTAAAGAATTAGTAATGAGAAACATTGCATGACTCATATCGAGCCACTGATGTCCACTTGTGATCCATGTTGTTAAGAATTGAGCCTTCTCTTCTGACTAGAAGTGTGAAAAGTCTTGGCTAAATGTCTAGTTTATGTCACTCTAAACATAGTATTCTTTTCTTACTACTGCTAATCTCATCATATGCCTTGATCCTAGACTTTATAGGTCTCGTAGGTTTTCTTCTCAATTTAGCTTTATAGATTTTGTAGCCTAAAAGTCAACATAATAAGGACACAAGTCTTTGGATGTCATTGGAATAAAACTAAATATGGTGCTTTCAACAGAGAAGTATTCGTAGGCAAAGTCATCATCCCTTTTGTACCTCTCTATTAAGCTTTTCAATGAAACCAAGAGTATGGTTGAAAGGTTCTCCAGTCGCTTGTCAAGCCTTACAAGTACATGTCTTCACTTCCAAGTTAACTACAAGCCTAAATTTGTTGACTACCACTTCTCTAGGTCCACAAATTAAGACATCATCGTGCTTAAGGGCCTTGGATTTTGCATTCAGATCTTTGATGATATTTGAGATTATGTATCTAGTCATGTTACTAGCAATCTTTGATCTCAAGACAAATTTCTCAATGACCATTTGTCTTATCTTGTCACACATTTCCACAATTTGATGTTCCTTTATTTTTTACACTGAGCTTGGCAAATGTACACACCTGGAGGACTACCAATTGCTTTTTTCAAATTTTCAATGAACCAAGTCCAACTTTTGTTATACTTGGTCTCAATAATCCCATATGCCACCGGACTAACCGATTGTGACCATCTACTGCAACAACTAATGTGAACTGACCATTTGACCTACCTTTGTAGTGAGCGGCATCCATGGCAATATATGGTCTACCTTCAAGGCATCCATTGCAAAAACCCTTCATGAGACACTCATAACCATTATGCTCTTCGGTGTCTAGTTCAATGATGACATTGCCAGACACTGACCTCGTAAGTTCAACTTGATAAGTACTCCCTCCATTTTGGTAAAAGAAGTCATTTTGGATAAGGTTTAGATTAAATATTGGAAATATAAATCATGAATAACTTTTAAATTGTTGAGTTTAGAGATGTAAAAAACATATAATTAAATTTGTCTTGAAAAGTACTTTCATAAAAATATATATACCACTTTACAATAAATATTTTTAAAGAAACAAGCGAGCTCATCTTCTGCCACTGTCTCTTCTTTATCTCCCCCCATTGCAGTATCATCAAAGGCATAATGTCATCATGGTCCAATTCTTCTTCTTCACCTTCTTTCATTTTATAACCTCGCTTTCTCCATGCTTGGTCCAACAAACATAGTTTGACATGAAATCTGACTTAAACAAGTGAATGAAGAGTCCTTGAGCTCGCATGTTCCTTCAAATTCTTACATAGGGCACATGGGCAGCGCATGAAACCATCCCGCTTATTTTTCTCAGCCACACCTAAGAAATAGCGTACGTCCTCAATGAATTCTTGGGAGCAGCAACGATCCAATGACATTATATCATCTGTATTACAATGACATATCATGAAAACCTTGAACATAATTATTTTATTACATAACATGCATGACACCACATACTTGATTAATTTAGGTAAGTCTCACTACAAGGTACATAATCTCAACTAGCACTAAACAAACTAAAATTAAAATGCACTTCAGCAACATAATTTAGTTCACGACTGATCCCAACTAAAACAGATAGATCATTCATCTGTTCATCATCGATGAGCTTCTTCCACTGGCTCACTCCCTCATCATTAGTAGTTGCAACCGCATCTGCAAGAGATTTTTGCACGTGTTCAACATAATATTTCTCTCAGTACCAACCATCACATCCGCCAGTACGTCCCACTGAAACTATTAGAACAAAAAATAAGAACTTTAATCAAAATCATCAAGAAAGTTAGCTACAAATTGACCATAATTATCAAAAGGAAAAAATAACTCACGTTGTGACCCGGATTGTAGAAGATACAACCCTTGTTGGGCCCTTCCTTCCTCACTTGGTACTCCATAACAATCTTCTGCTCACACTCGTCGCACACAATGAGAGGGAGGTCTGACCTAAGTCGCTTTGGAACCCGATGAGAGGTCGAGGACCCCGGTCATAATTGTCATATACTCTCTATACTCATTTTTGTAAACTGTTATAAATTCCTCATTTTTATACAAATATAAATAAAAAACCCTAAAATTCTCTATTTCTCTACCTAAACTATGAAATATGCTATGCATACTAGGAATAAAAAATTATCAAGGAATTTTGATGAACTATTTTAAGTTTCCTTGATCCAAATGTGCAAACTATCAAGTGATTTTGAGCTTAAAATGACATAGAAATTATAAAAGAAACTATCATAAAAATCACATTATTCTACACTATGAAATGAGATAATCTACTGATATGAACTATGAGAGGATGAAGTTAGTAACGTCTAAATCTGAAGAAATGATGGTGGAGTCGGAGAAGATCACCAATGGGCGCCGAGAAGCAAGAACAAGCAAGAATAAGTGGTTGAGTACTTCAAATAGCCCAGGCTGAGAGAGGAAGAGAGGTGCAGGGTATATAGTAGTGAGCTTTAATTCTGGTCGGTGTGCTAAACCTGGACTAAAGGTTACCTTTTAGTACCGGTTGTTGCCACAAACTGGGGCTAAAGCTTTAATACCAGCTGGTAGCTCCAACCGAGACTAAAGGTGGACCTTTAGTCCCGGTCGGTAATAGGGTCGGGACTAAAGGTCACCGGGCCCCGCAGTAGTCGTTGGGCAAGAACCTTTATTCCCGAGCCGTATTACAAACCGAGATTAAAGGGGTCTTTAGTGCCGAACGCAAAATATGCGGAGACAAAATCCAAATTTGTGTGTGGTTCTAAAGTTTGTTCTCTAGTAGTGTGGATTGGGCCGTTGGCCGCGTCTGGGCTGAGCCCATGTATTGTGACCAGGTTTTAAATCTCCAGCTAAGGGTATTTAGCGATGACCTCTAAAAGAGCTATAGTGGAAGCTAAATGGGGCTATAGCCGTTAAGTCATACATGAATATACAAATAGCTTGATTGGCCTCAAAATAACTATATAGCTGGCTATAGCGATAGCTATAGCTAAAGATTTAAAACTTTGATTCACTACAGGAGAACGAGGCTTCGCCGAGTGCTGGAAGCACTCGGCGAAGGCCCTTTCGCACTCGGCGAAGGCTTCGCCGAGTGCCGCACTCGGCGAAGGGCACTCGGCGAAGAATTTCACGGCAAAGAAGTTCTTTGCCGAGTGCCAAATATCGGGCACTCGGCGAAGGCTTCGCCGAGTGCTGACATATTTGGCACTCGGCAAAGAAAAAAAATAAAAAAACCCTGAAAAAATAGGGAAAATTTTTTATTTAATTGGAGGAGGGGCCCATTGGGCAGCGCCCACTTGTCGCCCTCGAAATCGCAAGTTCTACTATTTTTCACGCAATTTTCACTCACGCAGTCAGCAGGATTCGAACTCACGACCTCTCGTTCGCGCGGAGCCTCCTCTACCACTGCACTACACACTCATATACGTTCCATCTCCGTTTCGATTACCCATATATTATACTAAACCATGTGTAACTTGCTTATTTGAGGCCCTAAACGAATTCAAATCAAAAAATTGTAAACTACAAAGTTTTCTAACTTTTCAAGATCTACAACTTTTATTTTGGTAGTTTTTCCATCCGAGGTCGTTTATAAAAATTTGAATTTTAAATTTTACAATTTGAAACGTAGTTTTCGTTGACAAGGTGATTTCAAATCAAAAAGTTGTCAACACCAAAGTTTCATAACTTTTCGAGATCTACAACTTTCATTTTGGTCATTTCTCCATCTGAGGTATTTTGAAAAATTTGAATTTTAAAATTTTCAAATTCGACGCAGTTTTGCATAACTAGATGACTTCAAATTAAAAAGTTATCAACTACAAACTTTCTTAACTTGTCAAGATCTACAAAGTTTATTTTTTGGTTGTTTGACTATTTGTGCATCCGACATTGTGGTTCTAATATTATTCATAAACATTATATATCACTCAACTACCGGAGACATATATAAGATTTGTGAACGAATTTATTTTAAGTTTGTCAAATGAAAAAATCACCAAAACAAAAATTGTTCATCTTGATAAGTTAACCAACTTTGTAGTTAAAACCTTTTTCATTTGGATTAATTTACTGCTTCAAAATATAATTTAAAAACTGGCTTTGCCGAGTGTCAGAAAAAAAACACTAGGCAAAGAGCTCTTTGCCGAGTGCCACGTGGCTGGCACTCGGCAAAGGCACCTCTTTGCCGAGTGCCAGCCACGTGGCACTCGGCAAAGAACCGCCCACGTGGCACAGTTCGGGGCCACATTCTTTGCCGAGTGCCACGTGGCTGGCACTCGGCAAAGAGGGGCTCTTTGCCGAGTGCCGGCCACGTGGCACTCGGCGAAGAACCGCCCACGTGGCATAATTCGGGGCCACATGCTTTGCCGAGTGCCACGTGGCTGGCACTCGGCAAAGAGGGGCTCTTTGCCGAGTGCCGGCCACGTGGCACTCGGCAAAGCATGCTTTGCCTTGTGTTGGCCCTTTGCCGAGTGCCAGGTTTGCGGCACTCGGCAAAGAGGCTCTTCGCCGAGTGTCCGAAATTTGGCACTCGGCGAACTCCCAGGCACTCGGCGAAGATTGATTTTCCCGTAGTGATTGTGACTCTATGAGACTCGCTGTGCGTGGGTGTGGTTGTGAGGATAGAGAAAAATAACAAACCAAATCCCTAAACCTATCTTCTCCTTCGGTGCTTCTCTGCTCGAGAGGGCACATGTGTTGTGAATCCAAGATGAGCGTCCACTGCACAGGAGGAATAATTGGAACGAGAAGGCAATATCTCTGCCGACAGCCGTGTGTTCAATGTATGATGCGGATGAACAACTACCCGTGTTGTACGGGAATGCAGGACCAGCGTCCATATATATGTGTAGGTCCTCCTCCATGTGGACCATCCTCACTAAATATAGCATAGCTGTGCACGTACAACCAATATAGGCGGTCGAGTCGATCTCGAGATGCATGTGTACTGCTGGTCCCCTTCCAGTACGTCTTCGTTGTCCAAGTCCAAGACAGGTCTGACGAGGTCCAAGTCGTCGTCGCAGCCTCGCCGCCGGGCAACATCAAATATTCAATGCTGATCGGAGCTGGTACGAGAAAATAGTAGCACTCACTACAAGAGCTCGATCATATCGGTGCGCGCGTTTGTATATAAATAAAGCAAAGCGAACCAACGACCCACTCGTGTGTGAGAGAGCTAGCTATTTCGATCCATCTTGCATTTTTTCATAGGAGTTTCACATTGACAAGGTTCATCGGTAAGTGGTTGATTTTCTTAAAGTTCACAGCATATAGTAATATATATAGTTTGTCGGGGGACTTGCATTGCATTGTTTTTATTTTAAAGGATCAGCTGATCGCGTACAATTTTACTCTACTGATGAGCTCTACCATACTATAAGGCCTTGTGAAATTTGTTGGGCACCAAACCGTGGTTGACGCAAGTATCATCATGTCTACCCTACATGGGATTGTTCTTATTATTAGGCCCGTTATTTGGGAGGAGATCTACTTTTAAGCATCTCCCACTACCAGAGAACAGGCCTTTGGACGATCTATCAATTTAGCTTTAGTCTCGGCCAAAAATTGTGTCCGGGTCTAAAGACCTTTAGTCCCGGTTGGTAATACCAACCGGGGCTAAAGGTGAATCTTTAGCCCCGGTTGGTGTTACCAACCCGGACTAAAGGTCCTGGACCCCGAGACTAAAGGTTGAACCTTTAGCCCCGGTTGGTGTTACCAACCGGGACTAAAAGTCCTTTTAGCCCCGGTTGGTGTTACCAACCGAGGCTAAAGGTCCTTCCCGAGTGAATTCAAAAGGAAAACGTCGAGAACTACATCACGTGAGTTGTGTAGCTCAGTTGGTAAGCGTGCCTGAGGCGAGAGGTGCTGAGTTCGAATCTCACAGATGCACATTTATTTTTTCTCGTGGAGACCTTTAAACCCGGTTGGGAGCACCCGGGACTAAAGGGTCCGACCTTTAGTCCCGGATTGGTAGCCCTGGTTGGGAAAACCGGGGCTAAAGGTCATTCCCAACCGGGGGTTGGGAGCACCCGGGACTAAAGGGTCCGACCTTTAGTCCCGGATTGGTAGCCCCGGTTGGGAAAACCGGGGCTAAAGGTCATTCCCAACCGGGGCTAAAGGCCGTTTCTCCAGTAGTGTCCAAGAGTTTTCTATAATCCTTCCCCATTAGATGCGGATCTAAAGGAGGGTTAGGTGGGCTCCAGCCCCCCGAAAGTTAGTACATCAATGTAAAAAAAAAGAGAATGAAAGAAAAAATAGGTGGAGAAAAAAAAGAAAAAATAAAGAAAAATAGAGTAAGAAGAAGAAATCAGTTGTTCTGCATCTGCCACTATTCCCCATCCATGTTTTTCTAGAAAAATAAAGAAAAAATCATCTCCAAAAGTTCCTCATATCTCTTTCCCTATCTATCTTTTATAAATTGGCAAAACATCACCTCCACGCTTATATTTGCGCGCAGTTTGTTTAGATAAAAGGAGTGAGTTTTTTTTTGTCAACGGTAGCACTTTCGTTGTTATTTGACAAACTTTGTCCAAATATGGCTCAACTAGACTCAAAAGATTCGTCTCGACATGTATATACTAAAAGTACAATTAGTTATTTTTTACCAATATTTAATGCTCCATGCATACGTCCAAACATTGATGTGATGGTGATGTGATAGAGAGAGCGAAAAAAAGTTGATATGCATACGTCCAAATATTGATGTGATGGTGATGTGACAGAGAGAGCGAAAAAAGTTGATAGTTGGATGTATCTAAACAAGGATGGTCGCGTATCCGGCCTTCGCATGCAGTCTGATCCGATGCCTGCTTTTCTGCTGTACTGTAGTATGCTGTCCTGTCTGCTCTGAACTACTATTGCTAGCCGGCTACGTATATGATTGCATGATGACCGCTCCAAATACAAGTAAAACAACTCATAAAAAATTAATGCCCAGAAAATAATGATCATTGCCATTAAAAAATACCAAAAACAATTACTTGCTCACACGGGTGCGAAATGAAATAAAAAGTAACAATTACAATATTGATGAAAACAATTATATAAAATCTATATGAACCATTGGACAGGGAAGGGTTCTTGGCGTGGAAACAATCTGCCGACAATGTTTTCATTTTTAGGAAGTAAAAATTGAGAAACTCTTTGAGATGTCTTCTTTTCTCTCTCTTCATCCATGTTTGGAGAGTAGGCAAATAACATGGTTTGAGAAACAAAGGATGAGAAACTCAGTTTCCCATATTTCTTCCACATCCTTGTATTTTAGGGGGAAAAAAAGAGTAAAACTTATCTCCAATAGTTCACCATATGTCTTCCCTAGTGGCGGAGCCGGGGGGGGGGGGGGGGGGGGTTGGGTGGGGCCCTCCCAAACATTTCACAACATTTTTTACTACTATAATAAATTTTATTTATGCTGAGAGGTAGAATATAATAAAATTATAGTCATATAAATTTATTAATATCATGTACTCCGTTGTTATTCTCACTTCCTGAGAAATCAAATATTTTCAATTTTGATCAAATATATAAAAGAAAAATATAGTACATAATTAGTAGCACTAGCTAGATTGTTGGATATATTTTTAGAATAAACCTATTTAGAGATACTAAATATTTTCTACAAATCTAGTCAAATTTTAAAAAGTTTGACCAAAATAACTCTCGTAGTGACACTTTTTGTAAGATAGATGGAGTAGTTAATAAAGTCATACAAAATATAACTAGATAATCAAAAATCATCTCTATAAACACCTTCGAAATAATAAGATGGTATGTCTTAAGATTTTTAACCTTGCCATCATTGGGCAAGTTGCCCACCACTGAAAGATTAAATGCCTTAAATCCTAGATTATATGTAAAAAGTGCGAGCAATTATGTCACGTCGATGAATTAACTCAGACAATCACCTTGGGAAATCTAACCCTTTGAGTTGCATGCAGTTTTTACAAGTTGACACTTTTCAACCTGTCCCCTTTATGTATAATTTCTGGCTCAGCCACTAGTCTTCTCTGTCTTTTAGCAATTGGAAAATAGCCTGACTTTGTGCATAAAAATGTGCAATGCCCCTTCGTTCCGCATCGCTCTTCCCCAGGGTGACTTCTCCTTCTCCCGTGCGTCAGCGATAGTTTGATAGACTCTTTTTTTCCTCCCCATACTATATTGAGACTTGACAAATATCTTGTTTTGGGAACATAAAATAGGAAACTCTTGGAGATACTCTTTGTGTGTGTTTTTTTGTAAGGATAAAAAATGCGGGGTAATTTCTCAAAAATTGAAATGTCTATTATTTGTGTACCAAACTATTATTGTGTGTTTGTGAATATATATTAAACTGAAGGCCTTCATTTAGTAATAATAACTAAGACATTTTCTCATTAATTGTATATAATGCATACTCCTTCCATTCAAAATTATTATATGTTTTTGTTTTACTATAGATAGATGCATAGCCTTTTCTATGCACTTAAATTAGATGTACCTCTATGAAAATCAATTTTTTCGAAAGGCGGCAAAAACTTTTCTGGATTTTTATTAGACGAGAAGAGAAAAACAAAAGGAGATACAAGTCAAACACAACACAACTAGAAAGACACTACTCGACCGACTCGCAAGCCGACAACTCTAATTAAAAACAAAACTCTAGGATAAAACTTGACCCCCTCCACCTGAGAAGAACAGAAAACAACAAACAACAAAATTGACTCATGAGATGGCCAAAAGAGAGAAGCGAAAAAGATGACTCCTAGAACTAATCGGGTTGAGCATTCGGTCTTGTCGCCAACTGATACTGGTCTATTCTTATTGCAAAGAAGTGCAACTTGTCTTGGTTCTAACGCCTTGTTTTGGAATGTCCTTCGTTTCTTTCTTTCCAAAAATAAACCATCACACAACCAAACAATTTTCTCTGTCTTTTTTCAATCTTAGTGCAGCATCTTCTCTAGTGGTTATGTAGTGACACGTTTGTAGTAATTCAGTCTAGCAAAGACAAGCCAAGCCTTTTTTGAGGAAGGACCAAATTTGTTTAGAGAAACCACAATCCTTGCATAAGTGTGTTGGAGTCTCCGGTTCTAAACCACAAAGCTTGCATGTAGGGTCATTTGGCCAATACCTTTTGAACAAATTGTTGGTTGTTAATATTTTCTTTTTGTGTAGCAAGGTCCATACAAATAATCTATATTTTGGTCGTGTATTCCCCCCATCGGGCGTCCAGCGCCAATAGATAATATCATCCCGTCTAGGAAAATCAATTAATGTACTATAATTTGCAATAGAGTTAGGGAGCACTACTTACATTACTACATGTGCTGTGTCTGATGCTGATAGACGATGGTTGCGGTGGCGGAAGTAACTGGGTTGATTTCGTTCGGCATCTCCATCGCGAGTCGGTTGATTGACCTGGCGGAGAGCGCTCAGCGCAACAGGGAGAAATGCAGTGCGCTCAAAAAGCGCGTGGAAAGGATTAAAGACCTCCTGACAGAGCTGCAGAGCGGGTGGACGCCGAAACCTGGGATCGGCAGGCTGCTGCGAGATCTAAACGACGCCCTCGACGACGGGAAGGCGCTCGTGCAGTCCTGCCAGGAGAGGAGGACCTGGTCTCTCGTCTTCAGAACGCGGAAGAAGGCCAGGATGTTCGACGACCTCGAACAGCGGATCTCCACGACCCTCGAGATGTTCAACCTCGCCAACATGATTGTCATCGTCAATTATTCCAGCCGGAACAACAACAACGACGACGGCGCTGCTGCTGCAGCCAAGGCCTGCGACGTGAAGGTGCAGGTGGTGGTGGAGCTGGCTGTTTCCATCGTGCAGGAGGCCAAGAAGCAGAGGCGGCACAGCATGGGGGAGGAGATCCAGCAGCTGGTGCAGTTCGTGGAGAAGGCAGCCAACGAGATGAAGGCGCTGCTGCAGTCTTCCAACCTGTCGTGGGGCCCCAGGACGAAGCAGACGGTGGATGACCTCGAAGACCATCTCCATCAGGCGCGCAACATCTTGGCTCACCACAACGACCGACCGCACAGTAACTACAACAGGATCAGGATGTCGCGGGCCTTCTCCTGCGCCGGCGGCGGCGGCTACTCGCTGGACGAATACGAATCTGATAAGATACTCGACGTCGCGTACAAGATCGAGTACTACGTCCAGATGCTCCCCGTGACTATACATATATGATCAACACAAGGATCGATAATTCGATCGACATGCGCGAGACATACATACCGATCGATTGAGATCCTCCCATCAGGGTAGCCAAGCCAGCCGGCCAGCCACAGCCACAGGCCGGGACGATATATATATACGTAAAATCCTGCTGAATTACTCGATCAATATATACTATACACGTACTGTATTTATGTTGATGCATGATCGAATTTATTACCTATTACTTCTTCACGCATGCATTGTAATAATAATGAAAACTCATTGATGTCCATTCGAACCATATTTTTTTGACGTTCAATTAGTTCACACACACTTGATAATAATTAAGGAGCTAAAAGTTGCTCGATGCAGGACCAAGCCGACTTTTAGGTCGGTCGGTCGGCGCCTAGTAGGGTTTGTTCGTACTTGGACCTGGTGCCTCTAGCGATGAGAGTGATACCCAAGACATGCACGTTGCTAGAAAGAGAGAATTCATGAGCGCCGCGCCTACCAAGTTTCAATATCTATAGAGAAGATGTCATGAAGATTACATTATGCATCAAATAAAACCTAGAAAAGGCCACAGCCTGACATGAGCCTTAATAGCATGCAAAAGGTCCGGTATATGTAGACTAACTTCTAATTATAGAATCCGAACTGAGCCTCAGCATGTTCAAGGGCTCTCTAATCGTCCAAGGTCCCATGCTGTGAGAGTTTTTCGGTGGCTACGTACGGGATTAAAACACACAGTGCTGCACCTGCATCAATCGCACAACCGTACCAATCGATGACGCGATCACATGAGAAAAGAATTGATCAAAAGCGTTACCATTATAACACAGGAATATCCGATCCAGCACCGGCAAAGTCAACAAAAGTAACAACACTGAAAATCAAAATAAATTTAAGCTTTTGTACGTGTTTCTTAATGTCCCTCATCATCAGCCATGAGTATATATACCTTGCAGGACGTACATACATATGCAGTAGTATAAAATTGCTCGGGTTTTCAGTGTATGATGATGCCCCATATGCTGTGGTTCTATCTCATTTATCCTTCATGATAGCCAGCTTTAGATCTTTAACTGTAGCAGAAATAAAAGAAGCAGATATAATCACATCAGAGAAGAATTCATCAAAAGCAGATAAACATATCCAGTAGCTATAATATTCTTATAAGCCAGGCTCCTATTCTACTAAACTGTTCATCATGCATTCTTTACTGGTTGGGATAATATTAGGATATGCATATATCCAGCACTAATTACAGATTGATTGTAATCCCCTAGATAGGCTAGCTGCCATATATAGCCTAGGATAGTTTCTATGTACAGCCTAGGTTGTTTCCTTGTACAGGAAATTGTTTCTCATATATGTAACTTTCTTATATGTCTATTGGCTATATATATGAAAGGCTCCCCACCCAATCAGGGTGTGTGGTGATTCTCTCCATTCCTTTCCATTCTACATGTGTGTGGTGATTCTCTCTATTCCTTTCCATTCTACATGGTATCAGCCTAATCGATCTTCTTTCCCACTGCATCATCTGTTGTGCTGCTCCTCTCCCACCTAGGTCCATGTCGACCAATTCCAACACCAGCTCCACCTCCTCCTCCAGCACCTCGAACAACATGAGCACCAACTCTGCCCCTGCTATCTTCGTCGCTCCCTATGCGACGATCAACGTCAAAAACCACATCCTAGTCAACCTTGAACTGATGAAGCCAAAATTCAATCAGTGGGAACCCTTCTTCACCTCTCTCTGTGGGAAGTTCAGTCTCCTCCCTCACATCACGGAGGAGGCTGGCACTGCTGATCCTTCCTGGGGCATCGCCGATGCTTGCGTCCGCAGTTGGCTCCTCGGCTCCGTCAGACAGGACGTCCTCAGCCTGGCGGCGGTGCCCAATCAGACCGCGCGCCAGCTCTGGGTCGCCATCCGGCGTCTCTTTGAAGCCAACAAGGCACCGCGTGCCATCTTCCTAGGTCACGAGTTCTACTCCATGACCCAGTGCGACTCCTCCGTCAACGACTACGCCCAGCAGATGAAGGCCACCGCCGACGCACTCTGCGATGTTGGACTCGTCATCCAAGAATCGGAGCTCGTCCTCAACCTTCTACGCGGCCTCAAACGATGGTGAAGAGTAGCCACAACAATGGAGGGAGGGGCACAAACGCCTGTCTCTGTGCTGGGGATGGAAGAGAAGAAGAAGGAGAGGACGACTGCAGCCTTTTTGTATCGTCAGTTTATCAACGTCGGTTCTTGGCTAGAACCAACAATAATAGAACCAAAGTACTCATGGTTTTTGGCTTGAACCGACAGTGATAAGTGGTCATGCAATCAATGCCGGTCTCAACCATAAACCAACAATGATAGTTATCATCACTGCCATTTTTGGCCCACACCCGATTATTTTGATTTTCAAGCTCCATGAGTGAAGAGATGGCCTTTAGTTCCGGTTGGGAACCCAGTCCTGATTTTCCCAACCAGGAAAAAAAGGTCTTGACCTTTAGTCCCCAGGTTCCCAACCAGGAAAAAAAGGTCTTGACCTTTAGTCCCGGGTACACAACCGGGACTAAAGCTCAACTCAGGAGAAAAAATAAACAAAATCCTAGGGAGACCTCTCTTGCGGTGCGTGAAATTTGAACTTAGTATCTCTCGTCTCGCGCATAAACTCCTTACCAACTCAGTTGTACACAACATGTGACAGAGTCTTGTACACTTTCCTTTTGAATTGATCCATCGGGGACCTTTAGTCCTGGGTGGAAGACCTTTAGTCTTGGTTGATGATACCAGCCGGGACTATAAAGGGTTCATCTTTTGTCTCGGTTGGTGTTAGTGTTACAAACCGGGACCAAAGGGTCAAGACCTTTAGTCCGAGTTGATAACATCAGCCGAGACTAATTATACATGGCCAACGTGCGGATACATGGGTGTATGCCGAGTCTCGAGTGATGAGTGATTGTCAACGGGTTTGATCGCATGTTCTTTGGCTTGTGTTGTGCAGGTGTCGAGCAAGGAGACAATGATCGAAGGCAAGGTGAAGGTCAAGTAGAGACGTGCCGTGCCGATGGACCGGGAGCGGTGAAGGGCGGACGTGAGGCTTGGACTGAGGGACCGGTGGACCGAGGATCAGCTGTGGTGGCTGGCAGCCTGGGACGACGACGAGCGAAGACTTGCGGGTCATGGTGTTGCCTGGGTCGAGGACCTGGGGACACGTGTCGGTGGACGGGGTGCACGGGCGGTGCATCCCCTCTACAGCTCCGGTTTGGTGGTTGAGCCACAGAAAAACCACCGGGTGGACGGTTTCCAGGTTTGGGCCTCAAAACCTGGGTGCTTCGGGTTTGCCGAGTTTGGGCCACAAAACTCGGGCTGAGGATGGTTTCCAGGTTTGGGCCTCAAAACCTGGGCGCTACGGGTTTCTGAGTTTGGGCCACAAAACTTAGGCGACGGACGTCGGGTTTCCCGGTTTCGGCCTCAAAACCGGGGGATGGACTTGGAGGCTGGTTTCCTGGTTTGGGCCTCAAAACCGGGGGTTGGCGTGAAGGCCTGGTTTCCCGGTTTCGGCCACAAAACCGGGGGCGCAGAGCGGAGGTGGCACGTGGCGGCAATCGGTGAGGTTGCGTCGATGCAACGCTACCAGTTGTGCGGGCGTGGCCGTCGGATCACCACCTACCATGAGTTGGTCCAGAATAACCCTAAGGTTTAGCTGGTTTGCTCTGTAATTAGAGAGGGGTAGAGTAGGAATTAGAATTAGGATAAGTAGTGGGAGACACCCTCCTCCCATGCTATCTCAGTCATTTGCTATTCTGTCTTAGGGTTTCCTGCTCTCCCACATCCCTGCTGTAGCGAACCTGAGATCCACAGAGAAGAGACCAATACCTCTGTGCTCGTGAGATTTTTGAGGAAGTGAGGCCGTAACCTCACCGTTGTAGCGTGTGGTAGCCACACGGCTGCAAATTCGTGGTTGTGATTCGCGTTTTGTTCTTGTTCTTCGCGGGTTGCTTTTCTCCACGTTTTTCCCGTCGATCGATCTCTTTGCTTGGTGCGTTGTTTGCAAATCCGTTTGAACCAAGCTGTTCTAGATCGTGAGGCACTTCTTTCCACCGAAGGAATTTACTTCTAACCTCACGAGCTAGTAGATCGGTCGATTTTCGTTTCGGGTCAAGTTTTTCTCCCTTCCCCCAAATTTCTTCGATTCATCAATTTGGAGATAGGTTCGAGCCATGATCTCTTAGAGATAGCTCACTATCCTCCTTGTGACTCATCTCTCCAAGTTTGAACCCTAGAGGTTTTGTTTTGGGAGAGTTTGGATCAAATCGGTGAACGAATAGTACAGTTTCGGGGTGACCGGACGCAGGGGTCGGGGCGACCGGACGCTGGCTGGGTGAGTCCGATCGTTGAATGTTTGCTGCATTTTTCTGTTGCTTGACCGGACGCTCGATCATTCACTGACCGGACGCAACACTTCTACTGTTCATCAGTTTTGTCTTTGTGACCGGACGCTGCCCTTTGACCGGACGCACTGTTCACCAGAGTCCGGTCCAACTCAGTAAGCTCCCGATTTGGGTTTTGCTCGACCGGACGCGTCCGGTGCCTACTGACCGGACACACCAGTGAGTCCGGTCAGAGTTGTTTCTTCACAGTTTCGTCCGTAGTTTGTCCGTTCGACTTCGGATTTGGTTTTGGGCTTTTGAGTTGGATTTCCGACTTTGTGCCCTATAGAAATCGAGCTTCCAGTCTTGCAAAATAGCCTGAATCCCCCTCGCGTTGCTAGGGGGAGGTTGAGGCTACTCAAAGTTCATCCTGTCACTAGTTGACCTGCGTGAACTTGGGCGAGGGAATTTTTGTGGTGTCCCGCTGTGTTCCTAGGGAACATCCACTCACTCTTTTTGGGTCGTGGACATCACGCGCATCGGTTTTGCTCTTGGGGTTGATTTTCGGGACAGTAGCTTAAAGTTTCCGAAAGGAAAAATTTGAAGCTCCCATTCACCCCCCCCTCTAGTCGCTTTCTAGTAGCACTATCGGTCCTTCAATTGGTATCGGAGCAGGTTAAGGATCTTCCACCTTAGCTGGTTCCAGATCCACAGAAGGCGACATGGATCGCGGCGTAGGCAAACCGCCGTTTTTCGATGGGACGAACTATGCGTATTGGAAGATACGCATGTCAGCCTATCTCCAGAGCATGTGCTCTTCTGTTTGGGAGATTTGCAACAAGGCCGATTACGTTGTCTTGGCTGCTCGTGCTACTCAGCTGCAGATCGAGGAGCACGATGCCAATAGCCGAGCTCGTAATGCTCTTTTCTCCTGTTTGAGCATGTCCGAGTTTGATCGCGTTTCTCACCTCCCCACGGCTCGTGAGATTTGGGCGACCCTCATGCATTTCCATGAGGGAACCACTCAAGTCAAATCCCGTCTCTATGAGTCGTACAAGCGGGAGTATGAGAACTTTCGACACATGCCTGGCGAGAGCATAGAGAGTTTATTCGCTCGCTTTCAGGTCATTGTCAACAAGATGAGAGCGAACAAGGAGCTGTTGCCTTTCGACGATCATGAGAGGGCTTTGAAGCTTTTGCATACTCTCGATCGATCGGTGTGGGACTCAAAGGTCCAGGCGATCATCGAATCGTCTAACTATGAGACCCTCACATGCGACGAGCTCTTTAGTAAGCTCAAGTCCAATGAGATTAACGCCGTCGAGGGCTTCTTATGAAAATCCTTCTGGCCCGACTATGGCTTTGGTTTCTGGCTCTTCTGCTAACCCCTCTGGAGGCTTTGCTTTGTCTTCTCTCTTTTCTGTCACAGAGGAGCAGTTGGAGTCTTTGGGGGATGACGAGTTGGCTTTGCTTGCCAACCGGTTCTCGCGGTTTCACAACAACCGCATGAACCGTCGCCGCGGAGGAGGACGCTCAGGATGTTTTGAGTGTGGCAACCCCGACCACTTCATCGCCAACTGTCCCAAGAAGAACAAGCATTCTGGGAAGGGCGATCATGGGCACAAGTACGACTCTAGCAAGCGCAAGTATGAGTACGTCCCCGCGAGGCACAAGCGGAGGGGCGGCTTCGACAAGGAGTACATCAAGAAGAAGTACTTGGAGAAGGCCCAGGCTGAGCAGCGTGCGTTCTTCGCCACGCTCAGCGACGTCGACGGCTCGGATGATGACTCCGCTGGCTCAAGCGATGACGAGTCCAGGAAGAAGAAGAGGATCGAGGACGAGCTGAACGGTCTCTGCTTCTTCACCGACGACGAGGGTTTCTGCACCATGGCCCTTGGTGATGAGGTCGACGGCAAGCTGGAGCACACCCCTCAGAACGACGACGACGACGACGACACCTCCCAGGTATCTCTGACCCACGACGAGCTTTCTGCTGAGGTCGAGAAGCTTACTGCCGCCTTGCTTAGTCAGGATAAGCTGCTTAGGCGTGCCGCTAGAGAGCGCAAGGAGTTTAGGCAGAAGTGGGAGGACACGGTGAAGGAGCTTGAGTTTGCCAAGTCCACCGTGGTCGTGTCTGAGGAGGTTGAGTGTGAGATGTGCACCAAGCACATGATTGACCTTCTCACTTTGAGAGGTAAGTATGCTGCTTTGGTTGGAGAGGTGAATGAGCTCCGGGCTAGACCCGTGTTGTTGGGTGCGTGCAAGTCTTGTCCCGGCTTGCAATCCGAGTTGGCAGAGAAGGATGCCAAGATTGAGTCTCTTGAGAAGGCCAGCTCGGGTAGCACTTGTGTGACTAGGTGTGCTTTGTGTGAAGGTTTGGAGATGGAGATTGCCAATGTAAAGCATGGCAAGATGCAAACCGAGGAAGAAAACACATACCTTCGGACCATCTTGTCATGGGTATCTTGTAGTGAGCCGCAGCTTGGGATGATGATCGCTCAGTTTAAGCGAGCTGCTGGAGGTCCTGGTGTAGGCTTTGCTCCGGGTGTCGATGTTTCTGCTTTTGGGAAGATTGGAGAGTCGAGTGGTCTGAACCTGTCGGTGGTACAAAAAAGGGGTACCCCCAATTAACGCAAACACCCGAACGCTCGCTCTCCGTCTCGCCTGAGCCCTCCGGGCCTCGGGCGAGCGAGCTCCCACACCTCGAGCCTTAACGCACGGACCTCGAGCTGTACAGACAGCCGTACCAGCCCATACCACGCATTTAACGCCTTCACCTACTCCGGTCATGTCCACTAGTGCACGGCGTGTACCACAGTAACTCGGTGTAAAGGTCAAGTCTCGTTTTCACCACAAGCATGGGCAAAAGGGCACCAGTGCAGCACTGTTCGGCCATGCCAGACACTGTAACCCCTCGAGGTCGGCCACGCGCCCCTCGAGTCAGGCACTGTCACACCTCGAGGCCGGCTACGCGCCCCTCGAGCCAGGCACTGTCACCCCTCGAGGCCGGCTACTCGCCCCACGAGCCCTGCGCTGCAACACCTCGAGGCCAGCTCCGCGCCCCTCGAGCCCCCGTGGTACCACCTCGAAGCCGGCTCCGCGCCCTTCGAGTCCTAACTACTTTCGTGCTGTTGGAGGACAGGTACCCCAAGACCCGGAGGGACCTCACCGCGTACTGTACATTCCGGGATGGGTGCTGTACGGCTCCCGCCTTGTCGCACCCCCACGTCCGCGCCCGGGATGGAAGCCACGACCCAAGGACGCCTCAACAGCGACGATCACATCGGCTCCAGTGGCCCCGACAAGACAGGGTTCCTACCCTTCTCCGTATGGGGCACCATGCGCCCCGACACCTGTAATACTTTTTGTAACCCTGGCCTCCCCTTGCTCTATAAAAGGGGACGCTAGGGCCCTCATTCGCGGGACGCAACTCCGACAGACAACGCACGAGTCCACACACAACACACGAGTCCGGACTCCGGTCCACGCTCACTGAGCTTGTATTCGCCCCTGTACAAGCACTTAGGTGCAAGTAATACAAGAACACCCCCCCCCCGCTGGACGTAGGGCCTTCTTTGCCCGAACCAGGATAAATCTTGTGTCCCCTTGCATCACCATCCAGGAAGAGAAGCACGCGATCGATATTACTCGTTGGTGTGATACCCCCGGGTACGAAACACCGACAGTTGGCGCGCCAGGTAGGGGGCTTCGCGTGTCCGAGCCGATTTCTCGTTGACTCCTGGATGGCTTCATCTCATCTTCCGTTCTCGGCTGGTGCCGTCGTCTGGTTCGGGAGCCTCGAGTTCCTGGCCACAGGCAACAGCAACGAGCTGACTCTGCTCTCCACGGAGGGCCTGGGCGGAGTGCGTGTCACGCCACCCCGCGCGGGGGGCGTGACGCGTCGCCCACACCACCACACGTCGCCACGTTGCGAGCGGCGCCATCGTCACCGTCGTCGTCGGGCACAGGCGGTGCCCGCGGCAAACACCTACGCCCCCGTAGCCGGTGCAGGGGCCCCAAGGGGAAACCCGCCCGGCGCGCGGCCGGAGACCTCCAGGGCGCACTCACGCCCGCCTAGCGACTTCGCGTTCATCATGCGTACGAACCAGGAGCCAGGCCGGAGGCCTCCAAGCCGTGCGCCGTCGACACAGCTCAGCCTTCCTCCCGCGCGGGTCGCACCGCGCTCAACGCCAGCGGTTCCCGATCGGCCTCGACAACTCTGCGGCTGTTCTCGCCCACCGCCTCGACGAGCGCCATCAGGACCAGACGGAGGTGGACCGGGAGCAGCGTCCGGGCGCGCTGCTGCGGGCCATGGCCAGCCTGGAAATCGTCCGCCCCGCGTGCGTCGACAGCAACTTCTTGCGACCCCTCGAGCCACCTCGACGAGCCACCGTCGGAGAATGGTACCACGAGCTGCGGTCCCAGCATCGGCCAAGGCGGCGTGCCCTCGACAGTTCCGACTCCGACGAATACGACTACCACGACCCCGACCTCTGGGACCCCACCAGGGAGTGCTTCCAACTCGAGGGAGTCGTATGCGATACCGAGGACGAAGGCGACGACGACAGGCCGGCTCTCGACCTAGAGGGACCTAGCGACGTGGCCGCGGCAGGCGGATCACGCGTTCTGGGAAGGGACGAGCCTCCAGCGCCGGTTGTGCCGCCTAAGCACGACGATGGCCGGGCGGCGCAACTCGCTCAAGTGCAAGAGGCAATCACCAAAGCCGAGGAAGAACGGCGACACCTGTTGCAGCTCCGGCAAACCCTGATGCAAGAACCACCCCAACCCCGAGGAGCCGGAGCTCGAGGCCGGGCTCGAGAGGTCCACCGGCAGATCCTCGAGGGCGGGGCACCAGCACGCCCTGAGGTATGCTTCCCGAGAGCCGGGCAGAACGTGGTCGCAGCCGCCATGTTGCTCCGCGATCTACCCGCCGTCTCCAACCCAGACGCCAGGCGCATGCTTGGAGAAATGAAGGGCCTCCTCGAGACAGCCGCTGTGCAGCAGGCCGAGAGCTCAGCGTCGCGGCGGCGCGGAGCGGCCTCGGGGAAACCGACAGATGCGCCCCGCAACGAGCGCGAGGCATCCGTCCACCAGCCGGACGCCTCTCGAGCTAGGCCAGTCCGCGAACGGATCGTCGACAACCGGCCACCTCGAGACCTCAATGACGCCCGCCACGACATCAACCGACGACGCAAGGATAAGGGGGCCCAAGAGCGTGGCTATAGCGCTCATCGAGGGGGACGCTACGACAGTGATGAGGACCGGCAAGCCCTCGAGCCCCCGGGCCCCAGGGTCTTCAGCCGGGCCATCCGCAGCTCAACCCTCCCCGACCGCTTCCGACCGCCGACCAACATCGTGAAGTATGACGGGGAGGTCGAGCCCAAGCTCTGGCTCTCGGACTTCCGCCTTGGCTGCCAACTAGGCGGAGCGAAGAATGACGACCGCGTGATCATACGTCAGCTCCCTCTTTACCTCTCGGACACCGCCCGTCGGTGGCTCGAGGGGCTCCCGCCGGATCGGATCCATGACTGGACCGACCTAGTCAGGGTCTTCGACGGGAACTTTAAAGGGGACCTGCGTGCGTCCGGGCAACCCCTGGGACCTACGGCGTTGCAGGCAGGCGACGGACGAGCCCATCCGCGACTTTGCTCGACGGTTCTCGAAGCAGCGTCTCGAGCTCCCTCACGTGCCTGACGAGGACGTCATCTCAGCGTTCCTCGCGGGCACGACATGCCAAGAGCTTGTTCATGAGCTAGGACGCTACCGTCCCGGGACGGTCGAGGACCTGATGGATCGCGTCACCAGCTTTGCTTCGGGCGACGAAGCAGTGGGGGCCTTCTTTGGCCGTTCCACGGACAAAGGCAAGGCGGTGATCGCGCCGGAGGGCTCCAACAAGGGCAACGACGCCAAGAACGACAGCAATGACGGCAACAAAAAGAAGAAAAACAAGCGCAAGGGCCAGAAGGCGAAGCGTGACGCCGACTGGCGACGACGACAAAGAGGTGCTCGCGGGCGCCCTCGAGCCTAAGAAGCCCCGAGGCCCCCCTGACGGGGCTGTTTTCGATCAGATGCTCGAGGATACCTGCACCTACCACAGGGGCCCCGTAAACCACAAGCTGAAAGACTGCCGACTGATGAAGGGCTACTACTCCAGGCTCGGCGATAAGAGGGAAGACACGCCTAAGGGAAAGGATACCGATCGACGCGGCGGCAGGAACGCAGACGGCGACTTCCCCCCGGTGCGCGACTGCTACATGATCTACGGGGGGCCGACCGTCGGGCTCTCAGCTCGAGAAAGAAAGAAGGAGCGCCGGGAAATCTTTTCGCTTGGCCACGACGGCCCCCCGGTACCTTGACTGGTCCGATGCGCCAATCACGTTCGACCGTGACGACCATCCGGACTGTGTCATAAACCCGGGGGCTTACCCCCTCGTCGTCGACCCCGTCATAGTCGACGTTCGGTTCTCTAAGGTGTTGATGGATGGGGGCTCGAGCCTCAACATCATATACCTCGAGACCCTCGACCTCCTGGGGATTTCAGAGGGACAGCTCCGACCCAGCGTCGGGGGGTTCCACGGAGTAGTGCCAGGAAAGAAGGCCCACCCCCTCGGGCGCATCGACCTGCCGGTTTGCTTCGGCACGCCGGCAAACTTCCGCCAGGAAACGCTCACCTTCGAGGTGGTCGGCTTCCAAGGGACCTACCACGCCATCATCGGCCGGCCAGGCTACGCCAAGTTCATGGCGATTCCTAACTACACGTACTTGAAGCTCAAGATGCCGGGGCCAAAAGGGGTCATCACCGTCGACACCTCCTACGAGCACGCATACCACTGCGACGTGGAGTGCGTCGAGCGGGGGGAGGCCAACGTCCACCTCGACTCGCTCGAGGCCTTGGCAGCTCTGGCCACCGAGGGGGCCCCAGAAGCAAAGCGTCACGCCGGCACCTTCGAGCCGGCCGAGCACACCAAGCAAATACCCGTCGACCCGACCTCGGCCAACGGCAAGAAGCTGACCATCAGTACCAGCCTCGAGCCCAAATAGGAAGCAGTGCTCGTCGACTTTCTCCGCGCGAACATCGACATGTTTGCGTGGAACCCCTCGGACATGCCGGGCATACCGAGGGAAGTCGCCGAGCACGCCTTGGAGATCCAGGCCGGGTCCAGACCGGTGAAGCAACGCCTGCGCCGCTTCGACGAGGAAAAGCGCAGGATCATCGGCGAGGAGGTGCACAAGCTTTGGCGGCCGGATTCATCAAGGAGGTACTTTACCCAGAGTGGCTAGCTAACCCTGTACTAGTTAGGAAAAAGAATGGAAAAATGCGGATGTGTGTAGATTACACTGGTCTGAATAAAGCATGTCCAAAAGTTCCATTTCCTTTACCTAGAATTGATCAGATCGTCGATTCCACCGCTGGGTGCGAAGTGCTTTCGTTCCTTGATGCGTATTCCGGCTACCACCAAATTAGGATGAGAAAATCCGATGAGCTCGCGACCTCTTTTATCACGCCATTTGGTATGTACTGCTATGTTACGATGCCCTTCGGCCTTCGAAACGCCGGGGCAACGTACCAACGATGTATGCAGCACATCTTTGGCGAGCACATAGGCAAGACCGTCGAGGCCTACGTCGATGACATCGTGGTAAAAACCAAAAAAGTAGGGAACCTCATCAGCAACCTCGAGACCACGTTCGAGTGCCTCCGGGCCAAGAATGTGAAGCTCAACCCCGAGAAGTGTGTCTTTGGTGTGCCTCGAGGCATGCTACTTGGCTACAGTCGTCTCGCAACGGGGGATCGAGGCAAACCCTGAAAAAATCTCAGCAGTCACGAGGATGGGCCCGATTCGTGACCTCAAGGGCGTACAGAAGGTAACAGGCTGCCTAGCCGCTCTCAGCAGATTCGTCTCGAGGCTGGGAGAAAAAGCACTACCCCTCTACCGCCTACTAAAAAAGACGGAACACTTTGCGTGGACCGCCGAAGCCGAGGAGGCCTTAACCAAGTTGAAGGGGCTGCTGACGCGCGCACCAATTCTCGTGCCCCCACGACCAGCCGAAGGTGACGGTTCCCCCGAGCCCCTCCTCCTCTATGTGGCCGCAACCACTCAGGTGGTTAGCGCGGTCATAGCCGTCGAGAGGCACGAGGAGGGTCATACGTTGCCGGTCCAGCGGCCGGTATACTTCACCAGTGAGGTACTCTCCGAGGCCAAGGTCCGGTACCCGCACATCCAAAAGCTGCTCTACGGCATCATCGTCACCAGGCGCAAGCTCCAGCACTACTTCCTCGCTCATCCCGTAACGGTGGTGTCATCCTTCCCCCTCGGAGAAATCGTCAACAATCGGGAGGCCACGGGGCGCATCGCCAAGTGGTCCGCCGAACTGATGGGGGAGACCATCACCTATGCCCCGCGAAAGGCCATCAAGTCGCAAGCATTGGCGGACTTCGTTGCTGAATGGACCGACACTCAACTCCCTCCGGCGCAGATTCAGGCCGAACTCTGGACCATGTACTTCGATGGATCTCTCACGAAGACGGGGGCGGGAGCAGGCCTGCTCTTCATCTCGCCCCTCGGAGTACACATGCGCTACCTGCTACGCTTGCACTTCCCCGCCTCCAACAACGTCGCCGAGTATGAGGCCCTCGTCAATGGGCTGCGCATCGCCCTCGAGCTCGGGGTCCGACGCCTCGACGCCCGAGGAGACTCGCAGCTCGTCGTCAACCAGGTTATGAAGGCTTCAAGCTGCATCGATCCCAAGATGGAGGCATACTGCGGGGAGGTACGCAAGCTGGAAGACAAGTTTTACGGCCTCGAGCTCAATCACATAGCTCGGAAGTACAACGAGGCCGCAGACGAGCTGGCAAAGTTGGCATCCACGCGTGGCACGGTACCACCAGACGTCTTCTCGAGGGACGTCTTCGAGCCATCCGTCGAAATCGACCCGGGGGCTGGCCCCTCGACGCCACCCCTCGAGCAGGACACGGGGGCTCGACTCTCAACGCCACCCCTCGAGAAGGACCCCTCGACGTCCGCAGAGGCGATGCAGGTCGACGCACACGCCCCTTCGTCATCACGGCCCCTCGACTGGCGGACGCCCTACCTCGACTACCTGACGCGAGGCGAGCTACCAGAGGACAAGACGGAGGCCCGACGCATCGCTCGAAGGGCCAAGACCTACGTCGTCTACGGCGACGAACGGGAGCTATACCGACGAAGTCCGACTGGGATCCTCCAACGCTGCATCCCACTCGAGGAAGGGCGCAAGCTCCTCGACGACATGCACTCGGGGGCTTGCGGCCACCACGCGGCGCCGAGGGCCCTGGTTGGCAACGCCTTCCGACAAGGCTTCTATTGGCCGACCGCCATTGGGGATGCCAAGCGTTTGGTCCGAGCATGCCATGGGTGTCAATTCTACGCCAAGCAAACGCACCAGCCCGCACACGCCCTGCAGATGATCCCAATCACTTGGCCATTTGCCGTTTGGGGGCTCGACCTCGTGGGTCCCCTCAGAAGGACAAGTGGAGGGTACACACACATGCTCGTGGCCGTCGACAAGTTCACCAAGTGGATCGAGGCTAAGCCGATAGGAGACCCCACCTCAGAGAAGGCTGTCGAGTTCATCGCCAACATCATGTACCGGTTCGGGGTGCCAAATGTCATCATCACCGACAATGGCACCCAATTCACGGGCAAAAAGTTCATCAACTTCTGCGACGACAACAACATTCGCATAACCTGGGCCTCGGTCGCATACCCCCAATGCAACGGGCAGGTCGAGCGCGCCAACGGCATGATACTCCATGGGCTGAAGCCGAGGCTATTCAAGACCCTCAAAAACTTCGGAAAGGGGTGGGCCGCAGAGCTCCCCTCGGTGCTGTGGGGCCTTAGGACTACGCCGAGTCGAGCCACCGGGTTCACTCCGTTTTTCCTAACCTACGGCGCCGAGGCCGTCTTACCTACGGACCTCGAGTACGGCTCACCTCGACTTCGAGCCTACAACGAGCAAACCAACGACGAAAGCTCGCCAACGCCAAGGACCAGCTCGAGGAGGCCCGAGACGTGGCGCTCATCAACTCTGCACGATACCAGCAAACACTTCGACTGCTACCACGACAAGCACGTGCGCAAAAGGGACCTGGCGGTGGGGGACCTCGTGCTTCGACGGCTGCAAGATAATCGAGGGCGCCATAAACTCACCCCTCCGTGGGAAGGCCCATACACCGTGGCTGAGGTGCTCAAGCCAGGCACATACAAGCTCTACGACGACCAAGGCAGGATCCTGACAAACGCGTGGAACATATCTCAGCTACGTCGCTTCTACCCTTAAGGCCCTCGAGGCCCTGTTCATTTCATTGCTTTGTACAAACACGTTGAATATGAATGGGCCAGCTCGTGCTCCATCTTTCATGTTCCTTAGCAACTCAAGGTAGCCTCGACCCTGCCTAGCTCAGGGTCGAGCCTCCCTCGGGGGCTGACAAGGGGGTAAACGCCCCCCCAGACTCCGGAAAAAACGCGTGTTTTCTTTTCAAAAATTTGACCCTCGTCTCGACTCGCGCCTCGAACGAACTAGCGACGTCTAAATCCTTTAGTACCTCGAGCCCCAAGGTCGGGGGGCGTCGACGTAGACGGCCGCCTACGCCCCCGGGCTACGGTACCCTACCTACGCCTCCCCTCGAGGGGCTCGCGACGTACTAAAGGAACACAGACTAAGTTAGCAGAAACTCGAGCTCACGACAAAGAGAAGCGGTCAAACGCATTTGAAAAGAAAACAACTATTTCCATAAACAAATCACATATACATTCGGGTCTCGACGTACCCTCATTTATCTCACAGAATTCTTACAAGGGCCTCGACGCCCAAATTTGGCACGCAGGCCTCAGTCCTCGTCGGTGCGGTACTCCTCCCCAAGGTCCGCGAGGGCAGGCTCGACCTCGACGCCCGAGCTCGAAGGAGGAGGGCTCCCGACACCGCTGCTGGCGTCAGGAGGCAGCACGTCCTCCTCGAAGATCTTCGCGAGCGACGTCCCCGGCCTCTCCATCTTCTCCAAAATTTTGTCAACTCGGCGGTTGTTCCACTCCTCATCCTTCCCCTCGATCTCGATGAAGCCATTCGCGACAACATGGACCGGGAAGCGGAAACCGGAGCGAACAACCGCGAGTGTCTGCTTGACGCCGTGATGGAGAGCTTGCCGGACACGGTCCCGAGCGGCTGCGTCGAAGAAGCACAAGGCGTCGACCAAGGCATCGCCCCGAGCCAGTCGCACCTCTCCGCCGCGGCAACAGGAGGAGCACCCCACATGGGGCCGAGCCGGTCGAGAGAAGAGCGAGCCCGCTCCGCCACCATCGTCTCGTCTTGGAGCTGGTCCAAGAGAGCCTGGTTTGTCTCACGGAGCTCCTCGACCGTCTTCTCGACCCCTGCGCAACAAACAAGGAAGAGTGAGACTGCGGCGTAACAAAGAACTTCGAGAACCAAACAAGAACAAGGTGTAAGCCTCACCGTCGCAGTGCTGCCCCAGTGCGGCGAGGTCGCTGGTCAGGCCCTCAGCACGCTGCTCCAGCCTGCGCTTCTCGGCCAGCGTGAGGAGCCTTCTCGGACCTAAGGTCCTCGATCAGCCGGCCCGCCTCTACCAGGGCCAGATCCTTGCGGATCACCTCCTGCCGCGCCGCCCCCTCGGCAGCTCGGGCGGTGTCGGCGCCACTCACGGCGTCTTCGGCCTCTTTTCTTGCCGCCTCCGCTGCGGTCCGGGCGGCGGCGGCCTCGCCACGGGCGTCAGCAGCCTCCTGCTTCGCCGCCTCGGCTTCAGCCCGGGCGGAGGTGGCCTCGCTTCGGGCGTCCGCGGCCTCCTTCCTCGACGCTTCGAGAACGGCGGCGGCCTCCTCCCTGGATCGGGCGACCTCGCCTCGAGCCACCCGGACCTCCGCCTCCGCCTCGTTAAGCCGGCTCGCCATCTGGGCGTTCCGGCTCAGCTCCGCGCGGAGATCTCGAAGCTCCGCCTCGGCCCGCTCGAGGGCGGCTGACACCTGTGCGGATCGGCCCGCCTCCTCGGAGCAGGACCGCTCCGCCTCCGCCATAAGCACGGCCACCTCCCGGAAGATGGACCGCACCTCGCGCGGAGCCCCCCGCTGGGCCGACTGCTCGATGGGGACCACAGCAAGGGGCGGGCTCAGTGGGACGGGAAATGGCCATATCGGCCGGTCGAGCTCGATGTCGGGCAGACCCTCCTCCGCCTCGAGCTGCTCCGACAGCGACCCGCCGCTTGACGGCACGGGCCCCGACTCCCTCCGTCCCTCCGCCGGCGCCTCCTGTTGCGGATCGGTCGAGGGAAGGCTCGACCCTGGGCCCTCTTCCCTGGCCGGGCTCTCCGGCGCCTTGTCGGCGCTAGCCGGCACCTCGGGCGCCGCCGCCATCGTCGAGCCATCGTCCAGCTCGTTCAGGAGGTCCTCCACCGTCGGCTCCTTCTCCGCCGACGCCTCTTCCCCCCTTCTCCCCTCCGCAGCATGGCCCGTGCTGGTCGGAGCCACAAGGGGCACAGTCCCCTCAGCCCCAGACACCGGCGGGGCCGTGCTCGCCCCAGGCGCTTCCTCCGAAGCACCTGTCGTGGTGAAGGGAAGGATGGCGCTCCCAGTCGGCACCATCATGGGAGGAGGAGGAGGGGGAGGAGGCAACGCTTCGGCGGGTACGGTGGTGGCAGGCTCGATGCCATGAGCTGAGGCCCCTGCAATACGAGACGACAGAGAAGTCAGAACCAAGAAGAGTACCTCGACCCCTATGGTCGATGACGACGGCCTCACCAAAATTTGCGACGACCAAGCGACCCCCTCGAGCCATGGCAGCTCGGGCCTTCTCCAGCCAAGCGGCCTCTCTAGCGGAGGAAGGTGCCATACCTCGAGGTGCCTGTGCCTCGACGGGGCTCGAGGCCTTGGCCCGCTTGGACGAAGCGAGGTCCACCTCCTGGTAGGAGCGCTTCCCCCTGAGAAGATGGAGATGGCACGCGTCATTAAAAGCAAAGAAGTGAAGCCTCACTACCGACGAGACCCAAAGAAACTACTCACCCGAAGCGGCGGCTGGTCTTCTTCCCGGAGTCGCCGGACCCACTCGGGGGCTTCGAGCCCACCCCGCGGCTCGAGCCCTGCGCCTGGGCCGTCTCCGCAGGGTTGGGATGGGGGGAGGTCTCCCGACGCCTCCCCTGGCTCGACCTCGAGGGAGAGCCCTCCTTCCGCCCCGCATCGCGGGAGGGCGACCGCACCGCCCTCGTGCTGACGTCGTGGCGCTCGCCCCGGCGCGGGCTCCGGGACCTGCTCCGGCGCCCACGCTGGTGGTCGCGCTCTCCGGCGTCCGCCCCCGCGTCCTGGCGGCGGTGCGGCGATGGACTCCGGGAACGCTCGCACCCCTGGTCACGAGATGCTCGGGGGCTCCTCCCACGACGCTCATGGTGGCGGGGGCTCGACGCCCCATCGTGCTGTCCGCTCCTTCGGGGGCTCGAAGCGCTCTTCGACGCTTCGCGACGGGCGGGCTCAGGGTCCCTCTCGACGCGAGGGCCAGCCCTCGAGGGCCGGCCCCTCTCGGGAACCCCCGCCTGGGTCGACGCCGACGTCGACTCCTTCTGCGCCGCGTCGACAGCGCTCCTGGTCCGCGGCTTCCTCACGACAGCCGGCGCGTCCGGCGCGGAGCTCGAAGTCCCCTGGGCTTCGAGCGAAGCCTGGCTCGGCGCGGCCCTCCGCGACTGCGCCCCGCGCGATCCCTTCGCCGGGGGGACCTCCAAGACTTCCTCCTGCACAAAGGAGGGGTCAGCCCCGACGCCGAAGACCCCCGCACGTCTCAAACGCGCGTCCATCCCCTCGTCATCATCCTCATCCTCGTCATCGCTCTCCTCCTCCGAGCCCGAGGAGCTCAGCTCTGGGGACTCGTCTCCAGGCTGGCGGTTGCGGCGAGCCTTCGCCAGCCTCTGCTCCCGAGCCGAGCGACGCAAGTTTTTGATTTTCAATTTCTTCTTTTCGGCGTCCTTGCTCTCCTTGTCTTTTTGAGCAGAAAGGCGCCTCACCTGGGTATCCGCGGCGTCCTCCCTCACCGGAGGCCTCGACGCGCGAAAGGTAAACGCCCCCTGCGAGAACAGAACAGATAAGGAAGATTACGGGAAGAAAGAGGAAAGGAGGGGCTCGAGGGCAACCGGCTCGAGGAAACTTACCAGGTCAGGACACCCCGTGGCGGGTGCCATGGCGATCAGGTTGGCTTCCTCGGGACGGAACGTCCCTTGGATCGTGATCGACACCCGGGAGACGGCTTCATTCCGGGACAGCCCGACCTCCGCCAACCTCGAGCGCTTCAACCCCTCGAGTGAGGCCTTAGGCCCCATCTCGAACATGAGGAGGGGACGCTCCGCCAACGGAAGGACCCTCCGCTGGTGGAACGCCCAGATGACCGCCGCGACGGTCAGCCCCTTCTCCTCCACCAACTCCTTCATCGCCTCCATCAGCGGCACCAGGTGGCGCTGCCTGTCCGACGCGACGCCCCAGGTCCACTTCTCTGGGCGACGGGTGAGAATGCCGCCGGTATACTGCGGAAAGAGGCCACCTTCGTTCCGCAAGTAGAACCAGTGGTCGTCCCACCCCGCCTGGTTAGAAGAGAGCTTGTAGCGCAGGTACTCGCGCGGGACGCCGGCCGACGAAGGTCCAGTCCTCGCGGTGATGGCCAAGGAGCCCATACGCACGAACCGCCTCCCGCCGGACTTCGAGGCCTTGACGAAGAGCTCGCCCCGGAAGAGGTGGACGAACATCTCCCAGTGCGGCTCCATCTTCAAATATCCCTCGCACACCGCGGCGAAGATGGCGGCGTGCGAGATTGAGTTGGGGGAGAAGTGGTGCAGCTCCGCCTCGAAGTGGTGGGTAAGCGCCCGCATGAAGCGACTCGGCGGAACACCGAGCCCCATACGATGGTAGCGAGTAAAGCTCACCACGTACCCCTCCGGCGGGTGCGGCTCACGGTGGTCCGCCGATGGAAGAATCCACCACGCCGGCCCCGCCTCCGGGTTGGGGCGGAGGAGCCCACGCCCCACCAGCGTCTCCAACTCCTCCTGCGTCGTCTTCGATGGGCTCCAATCCTCAGGCGGCAGCACTTGAGATTGGGCAGCCATGTCGGCAGCGGCACGGATCTGAGCTGCGGACGGGCGGCCGGGAAGATTTCCAATTGCGAGATTGGGAAGAAGGCGTGCGCGGGCTACGGCGAAAGTAAAGGCAAAGGCAAAGTAAACGAACCCTCTCCTCTCTTTTGGTATTTATACGAAAGAACACCAACAGGCGAGGCGTCCCACGACGGCGAAAAAAGGTAACCGCATGCATTTAATGCGCCCGTCTAACCACGTCTCGAGCCGGATGCAGGGTACACGCGGCAGCTCTCCATTCGCTCCACTACCCGGGCCCGCCACGACCGTCGTTCCGGCTTCGCGTCCGCCGCTCTCCCCGGCAGATTTCGCCTAAAAAGGCACGCCCAACGGGCAGAAGGATTCCCAGACGACGGAGGCCTCTTCACGAAGGTAAAAACGGGCCCCGGCCCTAAGCCTCGAAGCAGCGAAGGCTGGCCCTCGAAAAGGGTTCGACAGCCGGCTTCGAGCACCCGAGTCAGGGACACCAAGGGGCGCCACTCGAGGCATTACTCGAGGGCCAAGCCCTCGAGGCCCCTCACGTGTATCCAAGGCGGGGAGCTCGACGTGCAGTGAGATCCCCTCGGAGGGAGGCATCGAGCCACCGGGCCCTATCGAATGGACCCGGCACTCCTGCAGACTGAGCACCCATGCTTTATGAGACCGCCTCCGGGCCACAGTCGACCCCTAACGAACGGGGCACGAGCTCTCACTTGGATTCCCCGTTACTAGCTCACCGGGAACCTCGATACTCGCCCACTCGGGGTAGTACGAGGCATCCCCCCTCGCATCCGATCGAAAGGACTCGCGGGATGACAAGCCAGGGCAATCGGCATACCGGACAGCTCGAGGAGCCGGCCAGTCGGTTCAGCCTGGCACCCCTCGACGAAAGAGGGTCTAAAAACTCGGACAGTTGCGACTAATCTCTTTTTCTTATGTGAGCGTGAGATTTTCAGGACTCGGATGAAAGCTCGACCCCCATCTCGCCTGAGCCCTCGAGACCAGGCCCAGGACAAACGCTCATTCTCCGTCTCGTCCGAGCCCCTCCGAGCCAAGCCTCGGGCGAAGTCTCCCGCGGCAAAGGAAAGGTTACCGCGAATATTTATACCTAACCACATTTCGAGCATGATTGACAGGCACACACGGCGCCGCAATCTCCGCTCCCTGACGACTCCCGCCTAAAAAGGCGCGCCCACTGGGCAGAAGGTTCCCTAGCGACGGAGGATTCTTCGAGAAGCCCACGAGGGAGTTCTAACCACTCCCCCATGGCCTCGGGGGCTACACCCGCGGGTGTCGCTCGCACGACACCCACGGAGTCAGATCAACAAGACCCTCGAGACCAGTCAGCTACCCATCGAGATCCCAACCTAGAGCCCCTGCTCGAGTGCAAGCACTCAAACAAGGGCTCGGGGGCTACTGTCGGTGGTACAAAAAAGGGGTACCCCCAATTAACGCAAACACCCGAACGCTCGCTCTCCGTCTCGCCTGAGCCCTCCGGGCCTCGGGCGAGCGAGCTCCCACACCTCGAGCCTTAACGCACGGACCTCGAGCTGTACAGACAGCCGCACCAGCCCATACCACGCATTTAACGCCTTCACCTACTCCGGTCATGTCCACTAGTGCACGGCGTGTACCACAGTAACTCGGTGTAAAGGTCAAGTCTCGTTTTCACCACAAGCATGGGCAAAAGGGCACCAGTGCAGCACTGTTCGGCCATGCCAGACACTGTAACCCCTCGAGGTCGGCCACGCGCCCCTCGAGTCAGGCACTGTCACACCTCGAGGCCGGCTACGCGCCCCTCGAGCCAGGCGCTGTCACCCCTCGAGGCCGGCTACTCGCCCCACGAGCCCTGCGCTGCAACACCTCGAGGCCAGCTCCGCGCCCCTCGAGCCCCCGTGGTACCACCTCGAAGCCGGCTCCGCGCCCTTCGAGTCCTAACTACTTTCGTGCTGTTGGAGGACAGGTACCCCAAGACCCGGAGGGACCTCACCGCGTACTGTACATTCCGGGATGGGTGCTGTACGGCTCCCGCCTTGTCGCACCCCCACGTCCGCGCCCGGGATGGAAGCCACGACCCAAGGACGCCTCAACAGCGACGATCACATCGGCTCCAGTGGCCCCGACAAGACAGGGTTCCTACCCTTCTCCGTATGGGGCACCATGCGCCCCGACACCTGTAATACTTTTTGTAACCCTGGCCTCCCCTTGCTCTATAAAAGGGGACGCTAGGGCCCTCATTCGCGGGACGCAACTCCGACAGACAACGCACGAGTCCACACACAACACACGAGTCCGGACTCCGGTCCACGCTCACTGAGCTTGTATTCGCCCCTGTACAAGCACTTAGGTGCAAGTAATACAAGAACACCCCCCCCGCTGGACGTAGGGCCTTCTTTGCCCGAACCAGGATAAATCTTGTGTCCCCTTGCATCACCATCCAGGAAGAGAAGCACGCGATCGTTATTACTCGTTGGTGTGATACCCCCGGGTACGAAACACCGACAGAACCCGAGTGAAAAGCCAAACTCTACCACTACTCCCAAACTTACCAAGCTTCCACCCAAAGAGCCTCTCAAGCCTAACACCAAGGATGAGGTGTTTGAAGAACCTCCACGAGCTTCACCCAAGAACCAGCAATGGGCTCCCAAACCAAACCACCTCAAGAACAAGCTGGACACTATGCCACCTATCCAGGAGGAGTTTTTGCCACAGAAGGGCAAAGTGATCCACACCCACAACCGTGAGTACGAACAACCCCCTTTGAGAGCGGTGAGGTACCATTGTGAGCACCGTGGGAGAGATGGACACTTGAGGGAGTTCTGCTTTAGGCGCAAGCGAGAGGAGCGTCGTTCTAGGGAGATGAACAATGCGGACATGTACCATCCTTTCCATGATGTACATGTGCCGAATGTTCAGAGGAGAGCTCCGAGGAGAGCTGCTAGGCCTAGAGGTGCAGTGCCTCAAGGTCCTAAGCGTCAGGGAGGTGTTGCCCGACGGGGTCCTGACTTTGCACGATACGGACCCTGTGGCGGAGGCTTTGTTGAGCGTTTCCCTCCACCGTGTTTTGAGTATCGTGATGGACGCTCCTTCCTTAGCGGACCACGTTTTCCTGTGCGTGGTGATCGCTTTCCCCGTAGGCGTGCTAGGGATGGTTTTTATACTGACCGTTCTTTTGAGCAGCCGGCCCAACACTGGTACTCTTCCTACTTCACTAACCCCAGTGTTGGACCGTATGCTCACCCTATGTCTTTTTTATTGATGTAGGTAAAACGGCTGAAGGACGTTTGGTTGGTGGATTCCGGTTGCTCGAGACACATGACCAGAAACGCCAAGTGGTTCTCCAGTCTTAGTCCTATTGCCGGAAAGGAGTTTATCACCTTCGACGACAATAGCAAAGGTAAAGTGTTGTCTCGTGGGTCGGTGCGAGTTAATGAGCACTTTGTGTTGCGCGATGTTGCTCTTGTTTCTAACTTGCATTTTAACCTTCTTTCTGTTTCGCAACTTTTTGATGATGACTATGAGATTCGTTTTAAACCGAATCTCAGTCGCATTTTAGATCCTCAGGGCAATCTTGTTTGTTTGATTTCGCCCTTTGGGAAAGTCTTTCGTGCGAATTTATCGGAGTCGTTTGGTATTTCCCGCTGTCTTTTGGCTGGTCCTTCCTCCTCTGATCTTTGGAAGTGGCATAGGAGGCTCGGTCATTTAAGCTTCGACTTGCTTGCAAGGCTTAGCTCACTTGGCCTAATCCGAGGATTGCCCAAGTTGTCCATGGAGAAGGACCTTGTTTGCCATTCTTGTAGACATGGGAAGATGGTTGCCGCTCCCCACCATCCAGTGACTCAGGTCATGACACAGCGCCCTGGAGAGCTTTTACACATGGACCTTGTTGGTCCGGCTCGGGTGAGCTCGGTTGGAGGGAAGTGGTATGTTCTGGTCGTTGTTGATGATTTTTCGAGATATTCGTGGGTCTTCTTTTTGACTGAGAAGACTGAGACTTTCTCTTTTGCTCGCAATCTGATTTTGCGTCTTCAGAACGAGTTCCCTATGAACTCAATGCGAGCTATTAGAAGTGATAATGGTTCCGAATTCAACAATTCGGATTTTGAGAAGTTTTGTAACTCTTTGGGTTTGGAGCATCAGTTTTCTTCCCCCTACACACCGCCACAAAATGGTGTTGTAGAGAGGAAGAATCGGACCCTTGTTGAGATGGCTAGGACGATGCTCGATGAGCATAGGACTCCTAGGCGGTATTGGGTCGAAGCTATGAACACTGCATGCTATATTTCCAATCGCATTTTTCTCTGAGCTTTCTTGAAAAAGACTTCTTATGAGTTGCGTTTTGGAAGACAGCCCAAGTTGAGTTATTTTAGAGTTTTTGGTTGCCACTGTTTTATATTAAAGAAAGGCAACCTGGACAAATTTGAGTCTCGTTCTTCTGACGTTGTATTTTTGGGTTATGGCACTCACACTCGAGCTTATCGTGTACTTAACCTTGATACTAACCGAGTCATGGAGACATCTGATGTCACCTTCGACGAGACCATGGTTTGTCCTTCTTCTCGTTTTGAGCGTGCAGGTGATCATGAGGTTGGTGAGCCTCTTTTTGATGACGATGACGAGGGTGCTGAAGGTATGGATGATCCAGCGCCCCCTCCACCTGCTATACCGCAAGGAGCGGCTTCTACTACGACTCACGGCCCCAACACGTCTTCTTCCTGGGGGCCGTGGGATCCGCCACTCCGAGCGGTACCTTTTGTACCCGGGGAGGCACCAGCTGCTGTTGATGGGGAGATTACTTCAGCTCGGGAGGCGCCACGACTACATCCAGCGCCAACACCCCCCTCAGCAGATGATCGGTAGCATTGACGAACGTGTCACTTGGTCCAGGTCACAACAAATCTCTCACTTTGCTAATTCTGCATTTGTTGCTGATTTTGAACCTTGAGATGTTGGACACGCTTTGACGGATCCGGATTGGGTCAATGCCATGCATGAGGAGTTAGAAAATTTTGAGCAAAATCGGGTTTGGGTTCTAGTTCCACCTCCTCCAGACTGTAATCCTATTGGGACAAAATGGGTTTTCAAAAACAAACAAGGAGAGGATGGCCACATTGTGAGAAACAAGGCGAGACTTGTGGCCAAGGGTTATAGTCAGAAGGAGGGGATAGACTATGAGGAGACTTTTGCTCCAGTAGCTCGTTTGGAGGCTATTAGGATACTCTTGAATTTTGCTGCATCCAAAGGGTTTAAACTTTTTCAAATGGATGTCAAGAGTGCCTTCTTAAATGGCTACATAGAAGAAGAGGTTTATGTTGAACAACCCCCCGGTTTTGAAAATCCCAAGTTTTCAAACCATGTTTTTAAACTTCACAAAGCTTGATATGGTTTGAAACAAGCCCCTAGAGCCTGGTATGATAGGTTGAAAACCTTTTTGCTTGCTAAGGGTTTTAAAATGGGATGTGTGGATAAAACGCTTTTTTCTCCTCAAGCAAGGCAAAGACACTCTCTTGGTCCAGATTTACGTGGATGATATCATTTTCGGTGGTTCTTCTCACGCTTTGGTTGCCAAGTTTGCAGATACTATGAGCAGGGAGTTCGAGATGAGTATGATGGGCGAGTTGACTTTCTTTCTCGGATTGCAAATTAAGCAATCCCGAGAAGGGACGTTTGTGCACCAGGGCAAGTACACCAAGGACTTGCTGAAGAGGTTCGATATGGGTGAGGCCAAGCCTCTTCCAACACTGAAGGGTCGAGATGGCGGACTAGAGGGGGGGTGAATAGTCCTTTTTAAAATTAAACTTAATCGGAGCGGCTAACCAAAACAAATGCGGAATTAAAACTATCGGTCTTGTAGCAGAACCGGCTAATTTGCACCAGATTAAGCACTGAAACCTCCGCTCATCGCAAAGATCATCGAGTACTTAAGCTCGTACAAACCCGGTAGTCCGGAAATCTCGAAGGATTTCAAATCATTCAACGACATCCAGCCAAGATCGTACTAGTTCAGCGAACATGTCCACAGATTACATCACAGTTGCACATAGTTCAAATTACATCGGAGTACGAAACAATATTACAAACCATAGTTTGATAGTAGTAGCGGAAGCAACATAGTCTTTAAACATAAGCTTGGGATTGTTCTTAATACAGTGCCAACAGTCTGATCAGGTCCACAAATGCAATAGATAAGGTAAGTGGCGACCATGCCCTTGGTCTAGTCATCTCCCGTCACCAGGTATAAGCAATTCTCACAATAGCCATAAAAGCATTGGCCATCTGCAACAACAAGGGAATAAAACCCTGAGTACAATAAGGTACTCAGCTAGACTTACCCGTCATAAACCAGAAATAATGAGACACCAAGGATCATGTAGGCCATATAGGTGGGGTTGGCTACACATACTCCTTTGCATGAAAGCTTTAGTACATAAATCCAGTATAGAGTGTTGGCAATTGCTTTTAATAATTAACTCTACCTTACTAGGTTTGCACCTGAACTAAACAAGCACTTGGCTAATTAATCAATCAAGAGTGACTATTTCATCAATAGCCTTTCAGATTCCATAACCATCTTAGTTCCATAAGTTCTACAGGCGATGGTCTACAGTCAATTGCTCACTGTCCAGGAGCGATGGCGATTATAATCGATTCCTACCAGCTGGGGATAAAATGTCTCACACTCGCCCGGCACATTCCGGCTACGACAGTCGTAAGCTACCAGTCAGGAGATTCGAGAACACAACGCGCGGGACGGCCATGGGCCCTTCTACACCGGGGGTTATCTCAGTGCCAGGTTGCTCAAGATATAGCTGCCACGGTCATGCCAGGTCGATCAGGCCCTGCCTGCCCTCGGACCATGCCAGGTTGTTAAGAATAGTTGCCCACGGTACAGCTGAGGCCCTAGGTGTTAGGCGTCAACATCTCCATCACCGGCTCGAATAACCTTACTCGGCTTCGCGGGAGGTACTCCGACCTACTCCGTTAAGTGATCGACGCGTTCAATTTGACTGAAGGGACATTCCCGAACGGGTCCTATGCGACATAGACGGGAGCCTACTAGCACACAGAACCCATGTCCTGCTGCTCTTACATCCCGCCTCTGTCTCCAATTAATTATCTCATGGTTATATTCATGATAGCATAGGTTAAACATGATCAGTATCCACCTAATGCGGGAGACAGGAAATCACCCGACTTTTACCGATCTAAGAAGGGCTAAGCATATAACGAGCCTAGACCTAAACAGGGATATCAAGATATATTGCAGGTGGACATGGATAAGTAATAATGCATCAACGGTAGCAATCAATTCCTATAACCTAATGCAACATTCATCATCAGGTTAATTGTAAAGCATTTTGCAAACCGTAGGAGTTAGAATGCTCCGGGGCTTGCCTTTCTCAATGTCCGACGGGTGGTGGTCGCGGCACTCTGGTAGCTCATCGACGTCGGTCCCTCCGGCTTCTTCGGTCAGGTTCTCCTCCGGGCTGGGCTCTTCCGGTGCCGGCTGGGTCTGGGTCTCTTCCACTGATCCTGTATGATGCATAATGTGTGTGAATAGGATGAATGCACATAGAATGCATATGTGATGCACATGATCAACAACAATCAGGAGATAAGCACATGTCATCTACTGCATTCTCTTCAACAAGGTAGTCAACATCATCCTAATGCTTGTTAAAGACCTTAACATCTAGCCAACCACTTAACCTATCATGATCAACTTGTTAAGCTACATTGTCACCACAACAAGGTCTACTTAATGAGTTTATTTTCCTCTAATTTCTTGCTGAAATAAATCTATTTAACCATGCTTAAAACATCAACCCATCCTAGACAGCTTCCGAAAAATCTACAGAAATTGCTAGAAGTTAACAACACCTAATCTAGTCCCCTGTCCAAATTTCAACCCATTTGGACTTAAACTCTATCCCCTATGAAAAAGACAAATTCTACCATGAAAAGGTGCTTTGAACTACACATCCCATTAAAAAGTGTCAAACAACAAATTTCATAATTTTCTTCTAAATTTCTTAGCACAAGAGCAGTCAACAAAAATTATCAGGTTCATATTCCCCATATTTTAATTACTACAAAATTCACAAGAAAACAATATTTAACCATTTTAAAAGCTATACTGCAAACATATTCCACAGAACATCTTCATATTATATTTTTCTCTGAAACTACACATCCATACAAACCTAACAAAACTGGAATCACATTTTTCTGACTTATACAGAATTAGTTATGCATTTTCCAAGTTAACAACAATTTCCCAATTTAAATTAATCTGCACATAAAAGTATCACCAAAAATGCATTTAACATTTTTCACAGATAGACCTAAACATGCTTAACACAACAAAATTTGTTTCACAGGATTTGGACTTAAAATGAGTCTTGTATGAATTTTTGAAGCCTTTACATAATTTCTGCAAAACTCTTTTTAAAGAAATCCCAACCTAAATGCTACGGACACCCGGAAAAAGGCACCCGCAGACACAAGTGAAAACGCTACGCGCACCCGGCTATCCCGAGCGCTATTGCACCCAAACTCTTCTCTTCCTCTCTCCTTTCTCACTGCCAAACGGGACCCACTGGCCAGTGACCCCACGCGTCAGTGGTCAACGGGCCCACACGTCAGAGGCAGCACACTCCCGCCGGAGTTGACCGGCCCTAGCTCACCGGCGGTGAGGTCTCCGGCGACACCGACCCTACCACTCGACTCACCAACACAAGGCGGACACGGTCGGCTAGGTCGCACGACCAGAGCTTCATCGGAGCAAGCTCGACGGCGGCAATGGCGGAGCGGCGGCGCGGCAACCCTACGGCGCGGCCTTGCCAAGCTATTCCAGGGCTCGGCGGCGCAAGCACCAGCTCCAGCACTCCCTAAGCTACCTCCCGAGGCTTCTATCGAGCTATGCCAGCCTCGGCATTGCCCGGCACCACGCACGGCGGCGGTCCGCGGCGGTCACGGCGGCGACATTGCCCCGTTCCGGTTGAAACAAGGCAAGGGAGGGGTCTCCATCTAACCCTAAGCATCTATGGAGGTCGGGGAGGTAAGAACTGGGCTTGGTTTGGGATGGTTCGGCCGGAGATGGCCGAACCAAGCTATGGTCACGGCGGCGGCCATGGCGGACACCGTGAATGGCAATCGGCGTTCCGCCGGCTAGAGAGGAGAAGAGGGGAAACCAACCCTTGCAGAAGAAAGAGGAGGTCAAGGCGGAGATGTTGGCGAGAGGAATCGGGCGGCGGTGCGCTGAGGAGCGAGTAATCGCTTGCCGGAGTTCGGCGGGCGGCGGCGGCGCTTTGCTCTGGTGAAGATGGAGTGGTGGCAGGCAAGCGAGAGAGCGAGTGAGGGAGTGAGCACTCGGCTTGCGAGCGCGAGGCGGAGCGAAGGCAATTGGAATGAAGGGCTAGGTGCATTGCACCTGGCCGGTTGCCGTCGGGGAGGAGCCCCCGACCGGCGCGGCGGCGGCAGGCATCGCACGCCACGCGGCGAGCGAACACCGGGCAGCGGGGCGACGTGGCACACTTCGCGCAAACCACGGGCAGCGAAGTCGGCGGTTTGGCCGGCCGGAGAGGCGGTCTCGCGGCGGCGGGCGGTTTCTGCCGGCACGGAGGTGGGCGGCGCGCGGGGGGGGGGGGGGGGTGAGAAGAAGAGGGGCTGATAGGTGGGGCCCACGGGCAGGTTTAAACTAATGAAGTTTTGATCCAAACTTTGATGCTCCATAACTCCCAAACTAAGCCGAATTAGAAAAAGGTTCTAAAAGCAAAGTTTCTTAGAATTTTGCAAGGAACAATTCATCTTTAAGGCTCAAGTCCAAATTCTGCTTAGAAAAAGAAATTTACTTCTAATCCATTTTTCTAATGCAAGAAATCTTATTTTAAAAACTTTTTCCGAGGAAGTGCTTTTAAGCAAAGTTGTTTCTTTCCACAAGATCTACAACTTTGTTTTAAGGCACTAAGTCAGAAACGGAAAGCAAAATAAGGTTACACTAGAGACTAAGCAAGGACTTAAACACTCACACAAACAAATGCACATGAAATGATGAGATGCTATGCTCATGCCATGACAAGTTATGCATTTTAAGGTTGCTTAACACCTAGGGTGTTACAGCCCTCCCCTCCTTAAAGGAAATCTCATCCCGAGATTTGAGTTACTAACCATTTCTTATAAAAGTGTGGATACACCTCCTTTAGATAGTTGTCAGTCTCCCAGGTAGCATCCCGATCATCTTGCTCACTCCATGATACTTTGTATTGCTTCACTATTCTTCCACGAGTTGCTCTTTCTTTTTCATCGAGCACTCGACATGGTTCAACTGAGTAAGTGAGATCGAATTGCAACTTGATACGGGTGGGCTGTACCTCTTCTTCTGGCACTCGAAGACATTACTTTAGCTGAGAGACGTGAAACACAGGGAAAATAGCCTTCAAATGTTCCGGCAACTGTAGCTGATAAGCTACTTCTCCCCTCTTTTTCACAATTCTGTAAGGCCCCACAAACCTTGGCGCTAACTTCCTTTTAACTCTGAAGCGTTTCACACCTTTCATAGGCGAAACCTTCAAATAAACATAGTCACCAACCTTGAACTCGAGTGGTCTTCTCCGTTTATCGGCATAGCTTTTCTGTCGGGACTGTGCCGCTGCAATATGCTGCTGAATTATCCTAACTTGTTTTTCTGCTTCTTTGACAAAGTCAATTCCATAGTACCGACATTCTCCTGGTTCTACCCAGTTTATCGGTGTTCTGCATCTTCTACCATATAGAGCCTCAAAAGGCGCCATCTGAATACTTTCTTGATAACTATTATTGTAAGCAAACTCTGCCAAAGGTAACCATTTTTCCCAAGAACCCTTTGCTGATATTACACAGGCCCTCAACATATCTTCTAACACCCGATTTACCCTTTCTGTTTGTCCTGATGTTTGCGGATGATATGCTGAGCTTCGGACTAAATCTGTGCCTAACTCCTTTTGCAATTTCTCCCAAAACAGTGCAGTAAACTGTGGTCCTCGATCTGAGACTATAACCTTTGGTACACCATGAAGTCGAACAATCTGACTCATGTAGATCTCGGCATAGTCCGGGGCTTTGTAACTGGTCCTGACTGGAATAAAATGCGCGGTCTTAGTGAGACGATCCACAATTACCCATATCGAGTCATTACCCTTTTGAGTAGTGGGTAGACCGACGATAAAATCCATGCTCACTTCTTCCCACTTCCATTTAGGTATAGTTAACGGCTGAAGCATTCCAGCTGGTTTCAAGTGAACAGCTTTTACTCGACAACATGTGTCACATCTGGCCACATAAGCAGCAATTTCCTTCTTCATTTTAGTCCACCAAAATCTGGGACGCAAATCTTGATACATCTTCGCACTTCCAGGATGAATAGATAACTTGGACAAATGTGCTTCATCCATAATCTGGTTTCTGAGTTCTCTATCCTTAGGTACCACTAACCTTTGGTTGAACCATAGAACTCTATTTTCATCCACTCGAAAATGCTTATCAGATTCCTTTTCAACCTTAAGCCTTTCCTTGATATGATAGATTCCCTTATCAATTTTCTGTCCTTCTATGATCTGATCAACCAATGCACTGCGTATCTCCAAATCATGTAGCACTGCAGGATGCGTTAAACTGAACTCATCTTCTGGTAGTAACTTCATAGCATTACAATGCGATTTCCGACTCAGAGCATCGGCTACAACGTTCGCTTTACCAGGATGATAGTGAATCTGAAGATTGTAATCTTTAATCAATTCAAGCCATCTTCTCTGCCTCATATTCAATTCAGGTTGGGTGAAGATATACTTGAGACTCTTGTGATCTGTATACATATTGCAAACATTTCCAAGCAAGTAATGTCTCCAAAGCTTCAGAGCATGCACGACAGCGGCCAATTCCAAATCATGTGTTGGGTAGTTCACTTCATGCTTCCTTAGTTGCCGAGAAGCATAGGCAATCACTCTGCCTTTTTGCATAAGAACACAACCTAAGCCAACCTTCGACGCATCACAAAAGACATCAAATGGCTTTTCAATATCTGGTTGAGCTAAAACAGGAGCAGTGGTCAACAATTTCCGCAAGGTACGGAAAGCAGTTTCGCACTCCTCTGTCCATTCAAACTTCTGATTCTTCTGCAACAAACTTGTCATAGGCTTTGCAATCTTGGAGAAATCCGGAATGAATCGATGATAATACCCTACTAAGCCCAAGAAGCTTCGAATCTCACCAACTGAAGTAGGAGCTTTCCAGTCCATGACTTCCTGTAGTTTACTAGGATCAACTGAGATTCCTTCTTCTGACAGAATATGTCCAAGAAAATATACTTTCTTCATCCAAAACTCACACTTGCTGAACTTAGCATAGAGCTTGTGCTCCCTGAGTCTAGATAAGACAACCCTCAAATGCTCTGCATGATCTTCTGCATTTTCTGAGTAAACCAGAATATCGTCAATGAACACTACCACAAACTTGTCCAATTCTGGCATAAACACGGAGTTCATAAAACTCATGAAGTATGCTGGAGCATTTGTTAATCCAAAGGACATAACAAGATACTCATACAATCCGTATCTGGTTGAGAAAGCAGTTTTTGGGATATCTTGTGGTCGGATTCGGATCTGATGATATCCTGACCTCAAATCAATCTTGGAAAACACTTTGGCTCTAGATAGCTGGTCAAAAAGAATATCTATTCTTGGTAACGCATACTTATTCTTAACAGTCACAGCATTGAGTGGACGATAATCCACACACATGCGTAAGAACTTATCCTTTTTCTTGACAAACAGAGCGGGGCAACCCCATTCTGACACACTAGGTTGAATGAACCCCTTACTCAAGAGTTCCTTGATCTGGGTCTTGAGTTCTACCAATTCATTGGGTGGCATTCGATACGGTCTCCTAGAGATTGGTGCAGTTCCTGGTAACAACTCTATTGCAAACTCCACTGCTCTCTTGGGTGGTAACCCTAGTAACTCATCCGGGAAAACGTCCAGAAAATCCCTGACAACTGGAATTTTGGAGAGGTCTCCTATAGCAAGAGTGCAAGATAGGTCAACAAAATCGGCACCTCGAGGAAGAGATACACGAAGTTTGTTACCTGTCCGACTATCAGATAAGGTAAGAGTTCTGTTTGCAGTGTCTAACACCGCGTTCCACATGGTCATCCAACTCATACCTAAGACTACATCCATACTTAGTCCAGGAAAAACCACTAAATTGGCTCCAAATTTATGCCCTCCAATATTGATGGTTACATTACACACCATCTGTCTAGATAACACGCTACTCCCAACGGAGCTCACGCGAAACCCATAATCCATTTCAGACATTTCTTGATTATGCTTTTGTGCAAATGCCTTGCTCATGAAAGAATGCGATGATCCAGTGTCAAACAAAACAACTGCAGGATGATGGTTCACGAGACACATACCGGCCGTCATGGGCTCTCCTGCACGAGCTTCTTCAGCAGTCATGTTATGCAGACGCGCTGGGTAATTAGCTTGCTGCTTCTTCGGATGTGGGCAATACCTTGCAAAGTGCCCTTCTTGGTTGCAATTGAAGCACGACCCATGAACTAGAGGCTTGCTTCCAGTTGAGCTGCCTTGACCTGCTCGAGCTTGATTTGCTGCCACCTTGTACGGTCGTTGACCACGCCGAGCTTGCTGCTGACCCTTCTTCTGAGGCGGCCTGAAACGAGCCCCAGGTGCTGGTGGTCGATATTGAGAACGCTGGGCTGGCGGTCCTCTAGGCTGAGACGGTCTTGACTCCAAGGTCCTCTTTCTAGACTTGCTCGCATCATGCTTGTTGTTGTGAATTAGACAGTCACTGATGAAGTCGTTGAAGACGGTACGAGACGAAGTACCCACTGATTTTCCCATCTTGGTATTCAGCCCTCTCTTGAAGCTAGCTATCTTCTTAGCATCGGTGTCAACGAAGTCCGGAGCATAACGAGATAAGGAGTTGAACAAGTGATGATACTCGGTCACAGATCGGGTTCCTTGTGTTAAGCTCATGAATTCTGCCACCTTCATTTGAGTCAAGCCTGGCGGAATGTAATGCCCACGAACAGCCTCCGTGAACATCCTCCAGGTAACAGGTGTACGGGCTGGATAGGTGGTACGATGATGTCCCCACCAGATTTCGGCTGGTCCTTGTAGCTGATGTGCAGCATACTCTGCCTTTAGTTCTTCTGTAAGCCTGAGCAGCCGAAACTTCTGCTCCATAGTATGTAACCATTCTTCTGCTTCCAGGGGTTCTGTAGCTGCTTTGAAGACCGGCGGCTTTGTATCTAGGAAATCCTTGAACGAGTTGTACTGATTTGGCTCAGGTCGTGGGTGGCCATGCGCCAAATTCTCCCGCAGAAGTGCCTCAATGTTGCGCTGACTCCCCAGAAATTGAGCGAAGAGTTGCTCGGCCGTGGGTGGTGGAGGAGGCGGTGGATTGCGATTCTCTCTGTTATCATCATTACCACCACTACCACTCGCTCCACTGCGATTCATCGTCATCTGCATGCAGCGACAGCAATGATTATTAAATGACGTTGCCATTATTGCAGAGACAATAAACCATGCCAACGGAAATTATTCAGAAACGAATTCGCCAAACAATTGCAGAGGCATAATAAATTTCAATCCACATTGCATCATCACATGATAAAAGTGCTCATCACATAACATACAAAAGCCAACATAACATCCATAGGTGCCCATACATATGAGACTTTTCAAAGGTCTTGCGCCACACGCGCACAGGTCCATAACACAACCATACATCCAACATGATACCCCAAAAGATCAAGCGCTAGGTCATGAGACAAGATCACTACACGCTAGCACTAACTAGTCTACTCCCTAACAACACCATCATCATCATCGTCGTCGTCATCATCATCGTCGCTCGAGATATCTGAAGAACCACTAGACGAAGCACGAGGATCCGGGTCCTCCTGAGGAAAGATAGGGTTCCTCTCATTCTCGCGGCGATGGATCTCCTCATGTAGGCGGTCATTGTAGTCCTGGAGATGATGAAGCTGTAGCTCCAAATCTCCCACCTGAAGCCTGAGAAGCCTGTTCTGCTCGGTCGCATGCATGCCCTCAAGACAAACACCACGAAGCGACTCCTCAGTCTCGGCCATGATGGTGGATAGAAAGGTCGTCATCCCCTGCTGATCGCTAAGCTGCTGTGTCGTCTCCTGCTCCCTCTGACGAGCCTGGTCCCTCTCGACAGTCATGTGGGCTAGCTCTGTGGTAAGGTGGTCCACCTCTGTAGCATGCTCCTCCTGACTCTGGTGATGTGTAGCTATCTCCTCACTGAGGATGTGGTCCAGATGGTCATAGCTACGTGACAGACATCCATAGGTAGCCATGAGTGCAGCCATCGCACTCCCTGCTGGTCCTGCGCAGTGCTCACGCTCCAAAGAACTAGCCTCAAGCACGGTGGCACCTGGCTGACGCCACACCGACTGGTATGGATCTGCTGTTGGGAAGACACTGGCTGTAGCCTGGGCAACCACCTCCGGATGGTCCTCCATGATATCCCGGAGAATAGTGTAAGCAACTCGGTTAGCCCCATCCCATGGGGTCCTGCCCTGTAGAGCGAACACCCTGCGGCACCATACGTGATCCTGCGGATCACGGCTGGGCACGTCGACCTCAACTGTATACGTATAGTGGTCCTCAGAGAACCGGACTCGATGCCACTCATACTGCGGCTCCTAGCCCTCCTGGTATCCGACTAAGTGCAGCACCGTCCACAAAAGAGTAGGCATGCCGAACTCCTCCAGAAAATCCTCTGACCCCTCAGCTGTCCAGGGTCCCAGCATGTAATTTGGCCTCCTGCCTCCAGTCGACTTATGGGCTGTACGCTTGGTGCGGGCCATCTGAAAGAAGTTTATCCACATAGTTTTAATTAGTTGAGAACAACTTTTATTAAGAGAAACGGGACGGATAACATAAGGAAGGAAGTAAGATTAATGCAAAGTTGTATGATCATGATGCATGTGCGCAACATACGTCCTCACTGCCTAACAATCTAATGGCTAGACGGTGGCATACAACGTTCACTCATAGCGTTAACTACGTACTACACGTTCGCAAGTTAGCGTACCTGCAGAAAATCATTTCAGCCCTGCCCACAGTACGAATATCATGCATTGCTGAAATTAAATCTAATACTAACTTAGGTGCATACCCAGTATACACGTAAGCAGTATATGCACCCATCAAATGAAATACTCCCACAATTAAGTACCTTCACATATACTTGTGTGTAACATGTATATGTTCCAATACCAAACTAGCTCTCCCCTAGACCGGCGGTTGTCCGATCATGCTCTCACTCACTTTACACTACCCATTCCTTGCATCTACCCGCAATTAAATACCTTCGCTTGTACTCGTGTGCATACGAGTACAGGCTCCAGTACCAAACTAGCTCTCCCCTAGACCAACGTATGTTTGGTCATGCTCTCACAGCTCCCTTATTACCTTGGCGTAGAGGCATTTGATCCATACATTACTATTCCGAAGAATAGCACCCATACAATTCCTTGCCGTATGGATGACAGCATAAAACAAAATGTAACATGATGCATTACCCCCAAAGTTAGTACTTAGATAGCCACCTAAGATCCTATTGGGCATAAGGACTTGATCACAGGCACACCTTAGCTTTGATTCTTAAGGTTTTCCAAATCCTAATATAACTATAAATTGGCAAATACAGCTTTATTCTTTGCAAAATACTGTTTTTCAAATACACCTATGAACAGTAACACTAAACTATGCTCCGATGCCAGCTGTAGCAGAACCGACCAATTTGCACCAGATTAAGCACTGAAACCTCCGCTTATCGCAAAGATCATCAAGTACTTAAGCTCGTACAAACCCGGTAGTCCGGAAATCTCGAAGGATTTCAAATCATTCAACGACATCCAGCCAAGATCATACTAGTTCAGCGAACATGTCCACAGATTACATCACAGTTGCACATAGTTCAAATTACATCGGAGTACGAAACAATATTACAAACCATAGTTTGATAGTAGTAGCGGAAGCAACATAGTCTTTAAACATAAGCTTGGGATTGTTCTTAATACAGTGCCAACAGTCTGATCAGGTCCACAAATGCAATAGATAAGGTAAGTGGCGACCATGCCCTTGGTCTAGTCATCTCCCGTCACCGGGTATAAGCAATTCTCACAATAGCCATAAAAGCATTGGCCATCTGCAACAACAAGGGAATAAAACCCTGAGTACAAGAAGGTACTCAGCTAGACTTACCCGTCATAAACCAGAAATAATGAGACACCAAGGATCATGTAGGCCATATAGGTGGGGTTGGCTACACATACTCCTTTGCATGAAAGCTTTAGTACATAAATCCAGTATAGAGTGTTGGCAATTGCTTTTAATAATTAACTCTAACTTACTAGATTTGCACCTGAACTAAACAAGCACTTGGCTAATTAATCAATCAAGAGTGACTATTTCATCAACAGCCTTTCAGATTCCATAACCATCTTAGTTCCATAAGTTCTACGGGCGATGGTCTACAGTCAATTGCTCACTGTCCAGGAGCGATGGCGATTATAATCGATTCCTACCAGCTGGGGATAAAATGTCTCACACTCGCCTGGCACATTCCGGCTACGACAGTCGTAAGCTACCAGTCAGGAGATTCGAGAACACAACGCGCGGGACGGCCATGGGCCCTTCTACACCGGGGGTTATCTCAGTGCCAGGTTGCTCAAGCTATAGCTGCCACGGTCATGCCAGGTCGATCAGGCCCTGCCTGCCCTCGGACCATGCCAGGTTGTTCAGAATAGTTGCCCACGGTACAGCTGAGGCCCTGGGTGTTAGGCGTCAACATCTCCATCACCGGCTAGAATAACCTTACTCGGCTTCGCGGGAGGTACTCCGACCTACTCCGTTAAGTGATCGACGCGTTCAATTTGACTGAAGGGACATTCCCGAACGGGTCCTATGCGATATAGACGGGAGCCTACTAGCACACAGAACCCATGTCCTGCTGCTCTTACATCCCGCCTCTGTCTCCAATTAATTATCTCATGGTTATATTCATGATAGCATAGGTTAAACATGATCAGTATCCACCTAATGCGGGAGACAGGAAATCACCCGACTTTTACCGATCTAAGCAGGGCTAAGCATATAACGAGCCTAGACCTAAACAGGGATATCAAGATATATTGCAGGTGGACAAGGATAAGTAATAATGCATCAACGGTAGCAATCAATTCCTATAACCTAATGCAACATTCATCATCAGGTTAATTGTAAAGCATTTTGCAAACCGTAGGAGTTAGAATGCTCCGGGGCTTGCCTTTCTCAATGTCCGACGGGTGGTGGTCGCGGCACTCTGGTAGCTCGTCGACGTCGGTCCCTCCGGCTTCTTCGGTCAGGTTCTCCTCCGGGCTGGGCTCTTCCGGTGCCGGCTGGGTCTGGGTCTCTTCCACTGATCCTGTATGATGCATAATGTGTATGAATAGGATGAATGCACATAGAATGCATATGTGATGCACATGATCAACAACAATCAGGAGATAAGCACATGTCATCTACTGCATTCTCTTCAACAAGGTAGTCAACATCATCCTAATGCTTGTTAAAGACCTTAACATCTAGCCAACCACTTAACCTATCATGATCAACTTGTTAAGCTACATTGTCACCACAACAAGGTCTACTTAATGAGTTTATTTTCCTCTAATTTCTTGCTGAAATAAATCTATTTAACCATGCTTAAAACATCAACCCATCCTAGACAGCTTCAGAAAAATCTACAGAAATTGCTAGAAGTTAACAACACCTAATCTAGTCCCCTGTCCAAATTTCAACCCATTTGGACTTAAACTCTATCCCCTATGAAAAAGACAAATTCTACCATGAAAAGGTGCTTTGAACTACACATCCCATTAAAAAGTGTCAAACAACAAATTTCATAATTTTCTTCTAAATTTCTTAGCACAAGAGCAGTCAACAAAAATTATCAGGTTCATATTCCCCATATTTTAATTACTACAAAATTCACAAGAAAACAATATTTAACCATTTTAAAAGCTACTGCAAACATATTCCACAGAACATCTTCATATTATATTTTTCTCTGAAACTACACATTCATACAAACCAAACAAAACTGGAATCACATTTTTCTGACTTATACAGAATTAGTTATGCATTTTCCAAGTTAACAGCAATTTCCCAATTTAAATTAATCTGCACATAAAAGTATCACCAAAAATGCATTTAACATTTTTCACAGATAGACCTAAACATGCTTAACACAACAAAATTTGTTTCACAGGATTTGGACTTAAAATGAGTCTTGTATGAATTTTTGAAGTCTTTACATAATTTCTGCAAAACTCTTTTTAAAGAAATCCCAACCTAAATGCTACGGACACCCGAAAAAAGGCACCCGCAGACACAAGTGAAAACGCTACGCGCACCCGGCTATCCCGAGCGCTATTGCACCCAAACTCTTCTCTTCCTCTCTCCTTTCTCACTGCCAAACGGGACCCACTGGCCAGTGACCCCACGCGTCAGTGGTCAACGGGCCCACACGTCAGAGGCAGCACACTCCCGCCGGAGTTGACCGGCCCTAGCTCACCGGCGGTGAGGTCTCCGGCGACACCGACCCTACCACTCGACTCACCAACACAAGGCGGACACGGTCGGCTAGGTCGCACGACCAGAGCTTCACCGGAGCAAGCTCGACGGCGGCAATGGTGGAGCGGCGGCGCGGCAACCCTACGGCGCGGCCTTGCCAAGCTATTCCAGGGCTCGGCAGCGCAAGCACCAGCTCCAGCACTCCCTAAGCTACCTCCCGAGGCTTCTATCGAGCTCTGCCAGCCTCGGCATTGCCCGGCACCACGCACGACGGCGGTCCGCGGCGGTCACGGCGGCGACATTGCCCCGTTCCGGTTGAAACAAGGCAAGGGAGGGGTCTCCATCTAACCCTAAGCATCTATGGAGGTCGGGGAGGTAAGAACTGGGCTTGGTTTGGGATGGTTCGGCCAGAGATGGCCGAACCAAGCTATGGTCACGGCGGCGGCCATGGCGGACACCGTGAATGGCAATCGGCGTTCCGCCGGCTAGAGAGGAGAAGAGGGGAAACCAACCCTTGCAGAAGAAAGAGGAGGTCAAGGCAGAGATGTTGGCGGGAGGAATCGGGCGGCGGTGCGCTGAGGAGCGAGTAATCGCTCGCCAGAGTTCGGCGGGCGGCAGCGGCGCTTTGCTCTGGTGAAGATGGAGTGGTGGCAGGCAAGCGAGAGAGCGAGTGAGGGAGTGAGCACTCGGCTTGCGAGCGCGAGGCGGAGCGAAGGCAATTGGAATGAAGGGCTAGGTGCATTGCACCTGACCGGTTGCCATCGGGGAGGAGCCCCCGACCGGCGCGGCGGCGGCAGGCATCGCACGCCACGCGGCGAGCGAGCACCGGGCAGCGGGGCGACGTGGCACACTTCGCGTAAACCACAGGCGGCGAAGTCGGCGGTTTGGCCGGCCGGAGAGGCGGTCTCGCGGCGGCGGGCGGTTTCTACCGGCGCAGAGGTGGGCGGCGCGCGGGGGGGAGAAGAAGAGGGGCTGACAGGTGGGGCCCACGGGCAGGTTTAAACTAATGAAGTTTTGATCCAAACTTTGATGCTCCATAACTCTCAAACTAAGCCGAATTAGAAAAAGGCTCTAAAAGCAAAGTTGCTTAGAATTTTGCAAGGAACAATTCATCTTTAAGGCTCAAGTCCAAATTCTGCTTAGAAAAAGAAATTTACTTCTAATCCATTTTTCTAATGCAAGAAATCTTATTTTAAAAACTTTTTCTGAGGAAGTGCTTTTAAGCAAAGTTGTTTCTTTCCACAAGATCTACAACTTTGTTTTAAGGCACTAAGTCAGAAACAGAAAGCAAAACAAGGTTACACTAGAGACTAAGCAAGGACTTAAACACTCACACAAACAAATGCACATGAAATGATGAGATGTTATGCTCATGCCATGACAAGTTATGCATTTTAAGGTTGCTTAACACCTAGGCTGTTACAGGTCTAGCCAAGACTACACCCCTCTACCTATACTCTATGACACCTTATAAAAGATCCTAAACAATGCAAATAAGGTGTCGGGCTAGCTTGAGCTCACCTAAACAATTCTAGAAGCAAGGCCACACAAACCTATGCAACTAGTACCTCAAACACGGGGGAGCTCCTACACAATCTTGTAAGCAAAGCCACAAAGTCTAAGCTCACTAGCAATGCTCAATAACAAGGCTACATAGGCCAAATTAGAGAGCTCTACTTAGCTACACAAACTAAGCAACTAAACACTAGCACAAGAGATAGTATTGCAATACAAGCTAGTGTAAACAGCAGGCAGTCGGTACTACCGGGCTGTAGGGCCGGTACTACCGAGCACCTGCAGGAAGCTACGAAATCAGAGTGGGTGAGATGCAAATTCAGATCTAGCAATTACCCCACTTCCCTAGATGATGTAGATGACGATTGTAGCTTCCCCAAGTCTTGGTTCCTTGCCAAAATGTAGATCGAGCCTTCCCAACCTAAGATAGAGTGATGGAGGGAGGAAGAACACGAAGAACACAAGAACAAGCGTAATATGCAAGGAAACAAGAACAATAAGAGCAACACGAGACGGGGATAAAAGATTTTATCCCGAGGTTCACTTGGTTGCCACCAAGCTAGTCCCCGTTGAAGCAAGCCCAAGGTTGCCGCCGATCCTCTCGCTAGTGGTGACACTAAGCCAACCTCTCCATGATGGAGTGCTCACCAAGAGCTCTAGCTTTCGATCCGACCGGACCACTTGGCGCTCTTCACGCCTCTTCTCCACTAAGGTTGCTCTTCGCGATCTCCCACGGGGCGAGCACAATGCCCCTCACAAAGCTTCTCCGGAGCCACGCACAATCTTCACGCGCGCTTCACGACGGAGAGACGCACCAAGCCGTCTAGGAGGTGGCAACCTCCAAGAGTAATAAGAACCACCGGCTTGCAACTCGAACACCTAGTGCCACTCGATGCTATCTCTCAAAGCAACGCACTAGGATCACTCTCTCACACAATCGGATGAGCACTAAAGCAAGTGTGTGTTAGAGGGCTCACAAGCACATCCACACAAGCCACCAAGGCTTTGGAGTGCTTTGGCAGCCGGCCCAAAGCCGGCCTCAACGACTATATATAGAGGGGGGAAAGAAACTAGTCGTTCCCCACTTTTTCCCGAGCTCCATGAAGACCACCGGTACTACCGGTCAGCGGACCGGTACTACCGGTCGGGCCCCCAACGTTCCACGAAGCGAGCAGGCGAGAAACCAGGCGGTACTTCCGGTCAGCGACCGGTACCTCCGGTCAACATGACCGGTACTACCGCTTCACTACCGGTACTACCGCTTCACACTTCACTACTCCTGTTTGACCAAAAAGGCCACAAGGGCCGGTACTACCGCCCGTAGGCCGGTACTACCGCTCGACTTTGATCCACAGCCCAACGGCTACTTCACCTGAGTGGTACCTCCGGTCCTGGACCGGTACTACCGCTCATAGGGCCGGTACTACCGGTCAACCACCGGTACTTCCGGTCAACCCCTTAGGCGCCCGTTGGAAGAAACTACGCACGAAACAGGATTTCCGGAGCCCCGATCGGTACTACCGGCCCCCGGACCGGTACTACCGGCCCCCGGACCGGTACTACCGCTCCTAGGACCGGTACTACCGCCCCTGGGACGGTACTACCGCTTCTGGGACCGGTACTACCGCCCCTGGAACGGTACTACCGTCCGTCCCCCGGTAGTTCCGCTACCAGCCGGAGCTCCGCGCTAAAACGGCCATAACTCTTCGCTCCGAACTCCGATTTTGATGATCTTGGATATTTTGGAAAGCTTATTCAGAGGGCTACACAACCCACATGAATACACAATCCAAAACACAAAGGATTAGAACAGATTTCCAATCCAAGATCCATCGCTTCTCTTTTTCAACCAAAGGTTTCTCCAAAACTTCTCCAACTTCTTCTCCTTTGCAAATGTGCCAACACCACCAAGTGTACACCATCATGTGCATGTGTGTTAGCATTTTCACAATCATTTTCAAAGGATTAGCACTTGCACTCACCACGCCACTCGATCCTAGTAACAACGCAATGTTAGATCGCTCAAGTGGCACTAGATGACCGATATGCAAACAAGTTTGCTCCTCTTGATAGTACGACCATCTATCCTAAACCCGGTCATAAACTTCTCTACACACCTATGACCGGTGAAATGAAATGCCCTACAAATATACCTTTGCCTTGCGCATTCCATTCCATATCCTCCGGTGTTGATGCAACACATGCACCAACCTATCTCCAAATGATATGATCCACTTCATATCATCACGTGGCCTCCATGGTCCATCGATCTTGACCTCACTTGCTCTTCAACATTACTTCGGTCCTTCGGCGCCATGTCTTTGCTCAAGCCTCCCGACACTCGGTACCAACGGCTTCAAAGCCTCCAACTTGCCCTTCACCTTCGCAATCGGTCCATCAAGCCAAGCCTTGCCTTGATCTTCACCATCTTAGCCATATGACCACATGTCATGTGTCATGTGCATTAAGCTCCTTCATGATCATCACATGTGTGAGCTTCTCATCAAGTCCAAGCCATTTCACCTCTATGGCATATGTTGCTCACACATGATCACCTGTGGACTAATCACCTGTGTATCTCACATAAACACCATTAGTCCACCTAAAGTTGTCACTCAATTACCAAAACCAAACTAGGACCTTTCAATCTCCCCCTTTTTGGTAATTGATGACAACTCTACAAAGATATGGAAATTAAGCTTATTTGGATTCTATGTTACTTATCCAACATTAAGACAATATATGAAGATTTGGATAAGCACCATACAACCCGACTTTGTAGTGTTAACTCCCCCTACATGTGTGCTCAAATGGTTTGGTTTCACATGCATAAATATGAAATTTGTGTGAGTGTTAGCACTACTAAGCGATGCTAAGGTATACAAGATAGAATTATACCTTTGAAGCGTGTATACCACATTTTAAATCATCCTTAGCATCAACCTTGCTAGAAACAAGTGAAACTAGATACCACGTGAGATCAACATTATAATCAAGGTTCTAGTTACCACTTGCTACACTAAGACTATGCTCTAAATACCAATAGAAGGAAAACAATCATCATCCAAGTCTTAGCTATAGCAAGTATTGCACACAAGCATATAAGAATTTAGAACATATGCAATGCAAGCAAGCAAATGTAATGCACAACCAAATGCATCAAACATGTATTCATGAGCTTGCTCCCCCTACTTGTGTGCTTCTCTTGTCCAAGAGTTTTGATCCTTCTTCATCATCCCTTTTGCTCCCTCTTGATCTATGTCCATCTTCTTTTCTTGTTTTCTCCCCTTTGTTCTTGACGTATCATAATTGACATATCTTTGCCACAATTTCTCCCCCTTTGTCATCAATGACCACAAAAGGTATGTTTTTCTTGATACAAAGGGTTGACACTAGGGTAGATGGTTGACACTTGAGTCTTGTATTTTTGATGTACACCACCATATGTGTTGGAATGACACCATGTGTAGGATCTTTGACCTTGATACCAATAGGTGGGGCACCTCCCCTATGTCATAGCATGGGTCATCCAATTGATAAGCTTGAACTCTTGTTGGTGAGGGATGCTTTGCTTGATTTGATCACTTAAAGTTGAGGATCACTTGAAGTCTTGTAGGATACCACTTGAATGAAAGTTTAAACTTGATATCCATTTGCATTGTTGTCTTCTTCTTGAACTCTTGTCATCTTCATGAGCTTTTCTTTTGTGACTTGAACTAGCAAATTTGCACAAGATATCTAACTCGGTTTGCTCTAGAGTAAGCTTCTTCACACATCTTTCAATGGTTATCTTACTCACGTTGAATTAGACACTTAAAAATGCTCATCTTCTAGATCAAGTACTTAGGTTCACTAGCTCATGAACAAATCCATATACTAACCACTAGATCATATAATCAATCAAACAATAGTGGTAGGCTATGAATTTAAACTTTTCATTTGTTATGCATGATCCTATTGAGCATGTACTATATGCACTAACCGCATACTAGTAAGGGATGAAATGATCATGCACATTACAATGATACCTTTGCTATGTTGGAGAAGAGGATAGTCACATAGATTTCAATTTATTTCTCCAATAGCAATGTGAAGTCCATTTCAAAGCTTGGTGAAGACCAATAGATACCAATTTGAATACCATTCTTCACCCATATGATTTGAGAACCACTAATGATCAAGTGCACTATCTTGTTGTGGTTGGCTTGCTTCTTCATTTGATCATAGCTTGCATGTGAATACCGACTAAGATCTTCATGATTTTCTCTCTATTTGGGTGTTGCTTGCTCTCTTTGATCAATCTCTTATGATTTCTTCAACTAAGCATCTCCAATGATACTTTAGATCACCACTTCCATGTTAGCCTTCCAAGCCTCACTTGGTTAACCTACAAAAGGCGGCAAGCCCCTACAAAAGGGAGAAGTGACCTCTCTCCAAAGAATCATCTTTGATACTCATTCATTTGAACTCTTCTTGAAATGTGACTTGGAATCCATCTTTGAGTCCTTTTCTTTCTTCCAAAACCAAACATAGGTCCCTCAACCACTTATAAACATGATTCCAACTTGAGGGCCTTTCAATCAAAGTGACTCTAGATCAATCCAATATTTGTCACTTTTCTGGCAGATTCTGTCCTTCTCAAAGAAACATGCATATCTCCCAAAATATAAGTCCAATGACCATGAAATTTGGTGGAGATGTGCCTATATAAGTGTTCTAGCAGCCATAAAAATTTGAGCTTCATTGACTATCTAGATTGCTTCTAGATTTCAATTCTTTCACTTGCTGTCTATGCTGAAAAACTGCTGCACTAGAGTTGATAAGATCCACTACCACACGGAGTTTCACTTATCCAAAGAATTCCAATTTTCTACAGCAACTTATACCATAAGTGCAGAGCATGAACACCAAAATTCAAGCCAATCCAATCAGATTTGATCATCCAAACATGGCTATCTTCTCAGCTCACTCAGATTTGCAATATTGGATAATTTTGAGCAATTGAGCTATTGTAACACCTCTGGAGTTTAAAATGTAATTAACCTGACATGTCATCATGTTTAGTCATTAATCATCCTTGCCATGCTTTATGTTTGCCTAATGCTTGTTTTGCATTTACCTTTTTCTGAGGTGACTTGTGTAGTGATCTCTTTTTCAAAAACCCTAAAAGCCCAAATCTTCCTTTAAGGGCAAAATGGTAATTTCATCTCTGTGTCTAGCCTTGTGTGAATCTTGTTCAATTGAGTGTCTTGATGTTTTGTTGTGTTAATCAAAGTTCAAAATCAAAAATAGAATTTTTTTTCCTTTTGAAAACCCCAAGTTTCCAAACTCTAGTTTTACCTTTTTTTTTCTAATTCAAAAACTATTCAAAATTTGAGGTTGGTCCTTTTAGCAAAGTTGTAGATCTTGTCAAGAGGAACAACTTTGGTGTTTACAGATTTTCAAGTTTCAATATAAAATCAGAAGTAATTTCAAATTCTTTCAAACTTCAATTTTGTCCCCTTTTCGGTTTTCAAAATTATCTCAAAAACTATTGAGTTTCAGAAAAAGTTTATGTTGGCAAAGTTGTAGATCTCAAAATTCTAAGCAACTTTGGTGTTTTGAGTTTTCTTTGTGTAGTTCAAGTTTTGGGAGTAATTTCAAAATTTCAGAAAGGGGGTAGATTTGGGAATGGGTAACGTCTCTGTGCGAGCTTTAAAGCAAGGGGGCCCCGGCCGACGGCGGCGCAGCCTCAGCCTCGCCGAGCCCGGCTGACCCGCGTCCGTGTCGCCCGAGGCCAGCGCTAAGCGCTCGACCTCTCCGGTCCCCTACCTACCGCCGCCTCGCCATCCCCTACCCTACCCTCCTCCTTCACCTACGGCCGCGGACAGCGCGCAGATGCCGGCCGCCGGCAAGCCGCCGCGCCGTGCGCGAGCTCCCGCCCACGCCGAGCCGCCCTACCCTGCTCCCTACCTCCTTTAGTGCCGCGCGAATGCTCCTCACCCCTCGCCCGGACCCCCCCCCCCCCCGCTCCATCCCGCGGCTATAAGAAGCCGCCGAGCTCCGCCATTGCCGCCACCACGGCACCCCGAGCCACCAGACCACCCCAGCGCCCGCCGAGCCCTCCACCGCCTTCGCCTTGAGCTGCTCCACCTTCCCGAGCAACCAATTTCACCCCTCCGCCCTCCTCTCGCCGGCGTAGGAGCTTCGTCCCCGACTCCGGCAAACGGCCGCGTTTCGGCTAAGCGAGAAATTCGCCGCCGTGAGTGCTTCTCTCTTCCCTCCGACCCCTGCCCTCTCTTCCTCACCTCAGCGCGCTCCTAACCGCACCCTCGGCGACCTCTTTTGGTGGACAGAGCCGCCGGACGCCGATCGCCGCCGAAGAGATCCGCCGAAGCACCACCACCGTCGGACTCCCTCCTCCGACCCTTGCACCGCCTCGCCGAGCCTCGCTCCCGACTCACGGTGAGCCCGCGAAGCTTCCCCCACCCTCTGCTTTCCCAGCGCAAGGCCCGAGCGGCCGGTCCGCCGTGCGCCTCGCCTGCGATTCGCCCGATCCCTCGGGGAAGAAGCACAGTGTTTCTTTTCCTTTTTCCTTTCTTTTTAAGATATGTGAATAGTGTTCTGTTTTCTTTTTTTTGTGAGAATTAACCTGTTGTCCCATAAATTCTGAGAAAATTATGGTATGTTCCTTGCACTGTGTAGTATTTTAGAAAAATAAGAAACTCTACTTTTCTGCAAAAATTGAAAAATGAAAAATCCTTCTTTTAATTAAGAAATGGATGGTTTTAGATTTTTAGAAAATCATGTGTAGCTCCTAAGATCATGAGATAATTTTTTATGTGCTAGTTATGTCATGCTTAGTCTCTGGTAGATTTTTGAGGCCTTTTGGAGTAACTTCATAAAATGACCTTTTTAAATAATTAGGAAAAATAGAAAATCAAGTAGGGTTCATGTTGTATGTCCTGTGATGTGACTTTTGGGATTGTTTGCTGTTCATAGACCCCCACCCATTTGGTCTATGATGTTTGTGATGTCATGCATGATTTGTGTTTAGGTCGGATAAATGATGCTTAATAGGTTGATTAATTTTGCTTAGGGATAAAGATAAGTAACTTTATGTCCACACTAAGAAGTTACTTACGCGATGGAAAGTGTACTCTAGAATCAGTAGGTTTTGTCCTGCGTTTTAGCAAGCCTTTTGTTCATGTCAGCATCCTCATAAGCATACATCATTGCATCCGTATAGTGACCGAAGGAGAAAACGTCAAAGTCGAAGCAGCCGCTGACAGACCTACCCCTGAGGCGACCCCGAGCTCCGACACCTGCACTGCCGACCCCGAGCCTGTCCTCTTTGCTCTTCAAGGCAAGCCCCGGTGCATTTTAACCCTACCTCGCTTTTACAAAAGTTTTCTTAAAATGCTTTTGAGTTAAACTACTGCATTAGGTTATAGGAGTTGTGTGATAACCTATTACCTGCATTGTTTACCTCCACCAGAAGATCCACCTGCCCTGTTTTAAAAACTATTTGCAAAATGCTTAGTGATGCTATACAATAGATTTGCAATAAAATGCCATTTTCAAAAGTGTGAGCACTTGAAGAATCTTTATGGGATTTTGGCTTTACTCCCCGGCCATTGGCTAGGTATCTGGTCCGTACCTAGTCAATTGCGAGGAGAGGTTGTCCGAGCGTACGGTGCCGTCATGTTGTAGTCCGGGACTCAACAGTTGACACCGACCGGGACAGGGTTGAAAAACTGACAGGACTATTACGCTTGGGTGAGATATAACCAAGGTATGGTTCTAGCAGAAAAATTTAGGGACCATCCGTATGGGGGCCTGCTGGCCAAGACTTGCAACTATTCACATACTTCGGAAAGCTCTGGCTCCGAGGAATCCTTTATTGGACCGACAACCGCGCACTGGGAGTGGAGAGATGGCGGAAGTAGCATGTACCCACGTGGTCGTCGTACCTGGATAGGAGTGGTGTACTGTACTTCCGGGTGGCGTAGGACCGGGCCCAATCTTGGAGGAATCGTGGTAGATGAGTTGGCATATGCAAGCTTGGGTGCTACATATGCAGTGTGGATAGGGATCCTCAGCTGAGTATTATTTATCCGGATTAACGTTGCTCCTCGGTTATGGAGACTTGGTCACTGACTGTCAACGGAGAGTGGTTCTCAACTAGGTATGTTTTTGAAAGGTAAAATGAATCATGAACAATGAAGAATTGAGAAATACTAGAATCTTTCCAAAAATAAAACAAGGATTTCAAAATGCTTTTTCTGCAAAATACATGATCTTGCTTAAGCCTTACCTTGACTACCTAAGCCTCTCATTCTTGAGTCTTCTCCCCTTTTTCTTTAGTCGGGTAAGTCTTGTTGAGTACCCCAGTACTCAGGGTTTGTTAACCCCTGTTGCAGGTATGACTGAGTCCCCGATGTGTCTTGCGCCCTGCTGCATGACCATCGACCAGGAAGAGGCCGATGAGGCCGAAGAATAGTTGTGCACCCTCGGGCTGGGTGATTACAAGTATCTTATTTTGTTGTACTCCGCTACGTTGCCTATTTCTATTACCCGAACATGGTTTGTAATAACTGCACCTTTAATTTTATTTGGAACCTCGGTTTGTAAAACTAATGTTATTTAAGTCTTCCGCTCTGTATTCCGATGTTATTTGTAAAAGTATCCAGTGTTGTGACCGAATTGTGAGATGATCCTGCGGACAATGGGCACCGATGCAGCCCAGTGACGATCAGTCTTAATCGCGTGGAACATAGGTTCGGTTGTCAGAGGCTGACGGGGACCTGTGGGCCATGGGATTGGGACCGTTCCGCCACAGAGTGGTATCGGAGCATCTCACTATAACGTTGCAGTGTTCTTGCGAAAACTTCAAAAGATCTTTGAGTCCAAACAAACTAAACTTGACTATTTTGAGTCCAAATTGCTTCTCTTATCTTGTCTTGTGTATGGCAACACTAGTTAGCGAGACAACATGTTTTAAGCCCTATGTACCTTATTTATTTAGTGCATTGCCTTGTTCCGTAGGAACGATCCATGCATCATGTCATATTCACTTAAGTTAATATAATAACTTCCTCTCTAAGTTCGTTGGGGTAGTATGCCTTTACCTTTTCTTGCTAGCCTTTTCACTCCTCATCCAACTTATCTTATCCAGACATGGCCCGCATCAAGCTGACTGCTCGCAAGTCGACTGGACCCAATGGTGTGCCACGCCACCAACTGGCACCACGCATTGGAGAAGAGACTGGTGAAGCCTCCAACGGTCGTTGTTTTCCCCGCCGCACCCGCAAGCACCTAAAGGAGGAGATCAAGAACCTGAAGGCTGATCTGGAGAACTTGGAGCAAGACTTCTACCACTCACGTCTGGAGTTCTATGAGGCACGAGCCTCCCTGGAGCAGGCCAACCGGAACGTGATTCGCGCCATCCAGCAGCGCGATGCCACTTGGATTCGCGAGGACGTCACCAGAGCCGAGCTCCATGGACTGCAGCAGTACACAACTCAGATTGAACAGTTCAATGACATGCTTCATGAGGAGGTACACCAGCTGTACGACCAACTCCACCCCATGGTTCCCCCGGTTGTCGAGGACCCTGAGGACGGAGTAGTGGAAGAGCCGGACGTAGAGCAAGAGCCAGGCGTGGACGAGGAGATTGAACCTGCCGAGGACATCCACGCTGAAGACGAGGACGAGGAGGTTGAGCCTGAGCTCATCCTCGAGGAAGAAGACGACACGACGACATGATCATCTTCGATGAGGACTAGACTCGCTGATAGAGGATGGAGATCCCGTGTGTCTGTACCACCTGCTTACCTAAACCCTTAGTCTAGGTTTGGGAGCGCTAGTCGGTCTTTTGTTTAGTCGGGTCTGTATCTTTCTTTTCGTACCTTTTCCCCTTATCAGTCTGTGGTTATCTGTCAGTGATCTACCTTTGTATCAGTGAAGTTATCAGCCAGTTGTTTTCAGAACTTAATCAATGGATGCTAAGTTCCAAGTTGCTTAACAGATGCCTGTGAACACTCGCACTGGAGCCAGAGTATTCTCCAAGTTTGACCTCAGATCTGGTTACCACCAAATAAAAATACGTCCCAAGGACATTCCTAAAACAGCTTTCACTACCAGATACGGCCTGTATGAGTACTTGGTCATGTCCTTCGGCTTGACCAATGCCCCTGCCCACTTCATGTACCTCATGGACTCTGTATTCATGCCGGAGCTTGATAAATTTGTGGTCGTGTTCATTGACGACATTCTTGTCTACTCAAAAACCCCGGAAGAGCATGCCGAACATCTTCGTATCGTTCTATCCCGCCTCAGAGATCATCAGCTTTATGCCAAGTTCAGTAAATGTGAGTTCTGGTTAGATCAGATACAGTTCCTTGGTCATGTCCTATCCGCGGAAGGTGTGTCAGTCGATCCCGGAAAGGTGGCAGACATTCTGGATTGGAAGCCACCTACCACTGTTCATGAAGTCCGCAGCTTCATGGGAATGGCTGGATATTATCGCCGTTTCATCCCCAATTTCTCCAGAATCGCCAAGCCTATCACCGAGTTGTTGAAGAATTCTGTGAAGTTTGACTGGTCACCAGCCTGTGAGCAGGCCTTTCAAACGTTGAAGAATCTGCTAACCACGTCACCAGTGCTAGCCCAGCCAAACATCGAAAAGCCCTTTGATGTCTACTGTGATGCATCTGGTACTGGTTTGGGCTGTGTTTTGATGCAAGAAGGTCGAGTGATCGCTTATGCCTCCCGGCAGCTTAAGCAACATGAAGAGAACTATCCAACCCATGATCTTGAGTTAGCAGCTGTGGTACACGCCTTAAAAATCTGGCGCCTTTATTTATTGGGCAGTACCTGCAATGTGTACACTGATCACAAAAGCCTGAAGTATATCTTCACTCAAGAAGAATTAAATATGAGACAGAGAAGATGGCTTGAGTTGATTAAGGACTATGATCTCGAAGTACATTACCATCCGGGTAAGGCGAATGTGGTCGCCGATGCGCTCAGTCGCAAGTCATACTGCAACTGTCTGGTGATGAAACCCTATGGTTCTTCCCTGTGTTATGAACTAGAAAAGCTGGGTATTGAGATGGTTCCACAAGGAACGCTGAATAATATCAGAATAGAAACACCTATCAGGGAACAGATCATTGTGACTCAAAAGGATAACCCTGGAATCAAGCACATTATCAAAAGGATCCGATCCGGAAAAGCTGATTGTTTCAGGATTGATGATGCAGGAGTGGTTTGGTTCAAGAACCGGCTGGTAGTTCCCAACGTGCCTGAGTTGAGACAGTTAATCCTTGATGAAGCACACTTGACTAGATTCTCCATCCACCCCGGCAACAACAAGATGTACCAAGACTTGAGGCAGAGATTCTGGTGGACAAAGATGAAGATTGAGATCGCCCGGTATGTCGCTCGATGTGATACTTGCCAGAGGATCAAAGCTGTACACATGAAGCCTGGAGGAGAATTGCAACCTTTACCTGTACCTGCTTGGAAATGGGACGATATCAGTATGGATTTTATCAATGGGCTACCCAAGACATCAAGAGGTTTTGATTCCATCTGGGTGATCGTGGATCACCTCACTAAGCAAGCTCACTTCCTGCCAGTCAAGACCAGTTACACCGTCCCCACTTACGCCGCTTTGTACAAGAACAACATAGTAAAACTCCATGGCATCCCCAAGACCATTGTCTCTGATCGTGGTACTCAGTTTATCGCAAAGTTCTGGAAAGCGTTCCATACCTCACTTGGAACCAAGCTCTTGCATAGCACGGCATATCATCCACAAATGGATGGACAAACTGAGCGAGTCAACCAAGTGTTAGAGGATATGTTGAGAGCCTGCGTGCTCACCTTCGCAGATACTTGGGATGACTGTTTAGCCTTGGCAGAGTTCTCATATAATAACAGTTACCAAGAAAGCATCAAAATGGCACCCTTTGAAGCACTGTACGGTCGCCGTTGTCGTACACCTCTCAGTTGGTCTGAACCTGGAGAAAGGGAGTTCTTTGGAGTTGACCTAGTAAAAGATATGGAAGAAAAAGTCAAGCAAATACAAGAGAATATGAAGATTGCGCAGTCTCGACAGAAAAGCTATGCTGACAAGAGACGTCGACCTTTGGAGTTCTAGATCGGAGATTATGTGTATCTGAAGGTCTCACCCACCAAGGGAGTCACTCGTTTTGGAGTCAAGGGAAAGTTAGCACCACGCTATATTTGTCCCTTTGAAATTCTGGAACGTTGTGGCAAGGTAGCCTACAAATTGAAGTTGCCTGACCATCTTTCCGCAGTCCATAATGTGTTTCACGTCTCCCAACTCAAGAAATGTCTCCAAGTACCCGAACACGTGGTGGAAGTTGAAGGTGTTGAGTTAGAACCCGATCTGTCATACTCCGAGTATCCAGTTCGCGTGTTGGATTACAAGGACCGTGTTACCCGGAGGACTACCACAAGATGGTACAAGATCCAGTGGAACCAACACTCTGAAGAAGAAGCCACTTGGGAATCCGAAGACTTCTTAGCGAAGACTTATCCCGACTTTCTCGATACTCTGTAGATGTAAAGTTTTGTCTTTGTCCTTCTTAAGACGCAGAATCTCGGGGTGAGATTTCTTTTAGGGGGAAAGGCTGTAACACCTCTGGAGTTTAAAATGTAATTAACCTAACATGTCATCATGTTTAGTCATTAATCATCCTTGCCATGCTTTATGTTTGCCTAATGCTTGTTTTGCATTTACCTTTTTCTGAGGTGACTTGTGTAGTGATCTCTTTTTCAAAAACCCTAAAAGCCCAAATCTTCCTTTAAGGGCAAAATGGTAATTTCATCTCTGTGTCTAGCCTTGTGTGAATCTTGTTCAATTGAGTGTCTTGATGTTTTGTTGTGTTAATCAAAGTTCAAAATCAAAAATAGAATTTTTTTTTCCTTTTGAAAACCCCAAGTTTCCAAACTCTAGTTTTACCTTTTTTTTCTAATTCAAAAACTATTCAAAAATTGAGGTTGGTCCTTTTAGCAAAGTTGTAGATCTTATCAAGAGGAACAACTTTGGTGTTTATAGATTTTCAAGTTTCAATATAAAATCAGAAGTAATTTCAAATTCTTTCAAACTTCAATTTTGTCCCCTTTTTGGTTTTCAAAATTATCTCAAAAACTATTGAGTTTCAGAAAAAGTTTATGTTGGCAAAGTTGTAGATCTCAAAATTCTAAGCAACTTTGGTGTTTTGAGTTTTCTTTGTGTAGTTCAAGTTTTGGGAGTAATTTCAAAATTTCAGAAAGGGGGTAGATTTGGGAATGGGTAACGTCTCTGTGCGAGCTTTAAAGCAAGGGGGCCCCGGCCGACGGCGGCGCAGCCTCAGCCTCGCCGAGCCCGGCTGACCCGCGTCCGTGTCGCCCGAGGCCAGCGCTAAGCGCTCGACCTCTCCGGTCCCCTACCTACCGCCGCCTCGCCATCCCCTACCCTACCCTCCTCCTTCCCCTACGGCCGCGGACAGCGCGCAGATGCCGGCCGCCGGCAAGCCGCCGCGCCGCGCGCGAGCTCCCGCCCACGCCGAGCCGCCCTACCCTGCTCCCTACCTCCTTTAGTGCCGCGCGAATGCTCCTCACCCCTTGCCCGGACCCCCCCCCCCCCCCCCCCCCGCTCCATCCCGCGGCTATAAGAAGCCGCCGAGCTCCGCCATTGCCGCCACCACGGCACCCCGAGCCACCAGACCACCCCAGCGCCCGCCGAGCCCTCCACCGCCTTCGCCTTGAGCTGCTCCACCTTCCCGAGCAACCAATTTCACCCCTCCGCCCTCCTCTCGCCGGCGCAGGAGCTTCGTCCCCGACTCCGGCAAACGGCCGCGTTTCGGCTAAGCGAGAAATTCGCCGCCGTGAGTGCTTCTCTCTTCCCTCCGACCCCTGCCCTCTCTTCCTCACCTCAGCGCGCTCCTAACCGCACCCTCGGCGACCTCTTTTGGTGGACAGAGCCGCCGGACGCCGATCGCCGCCGAAGAGATCCGCCGAAGCACCACCACCGTCGGACTCCCTCCTTCGACCCTTGCACCGCCTCGCCGAGCCTCGCTCCCGACTCACGGTGAGCCCGCGAAGCTTCCCCCACCCTCTGCTTTCCCAGCGCAAGGCCCGAGCGGCCGGTCCGCCGTGCGCCTCGCCTGCGATTCGCCCGAGCCCTCGGGGAAGAAGCACAGTGTTTCTTTTCCTTTTTCCTTTCTTTTTAAGATATGTGAATAGTGTTCTGTTTTCTTTTTTTTGTGAGAATTAACCTGTTGTCCCATAAATTCTGAGAAAATTATGGTATGTTCCTTGCACTGTGTAGTATTTTAGAAAAATAAGAAACTCTACTTTTCTGCAAATATTGGAAAATGAAAAATCCTTCTTTTAATTAAGAAATGGATGGTTTTAGATTTTTAGAAAATCATGTGTAGCTCCTAAGATCATGAGATAATTTTTTATGTGCTAGTTATGTCATGCTTAGTCTCTGGTAGATTTTTGAGGCCTTTTGGAGTAACTTCATAAAATGACCTTTTTAAATAATTAGGAAAAATAGAAAATCAAGTAGGGTTCATGTTGTATGTCCTGTGATGTGACTTTTGGGATTGTTTGCTGTTCATAGACCCCCACCCATTTGGTCTATGATGTTTGTGATGCCATGCATGATTTGTGTTTAGGTCGGATAAATGATGCTTAATAGGTTGATTAATTTTGCTTAGGGATAAAGATAAGTAACTTTATGTCCACACTAAGAAGTTACTTACGCGATGGAAAGTGTACTCTAGAATCAGTAGGTTTTGTCCTGCGTTTTAGAAAGCCTTTTGTTCATGTCAGCATCCTCATAAGCATACATCATTGCATCCGTATAGTGACCGAAGGAGAAAACGTCAAAGTCGAAGCAGCCGCTGACGGACCTACCCCTGAGGCGACCCCGAGCTCCGACACCTGCACTGCCGACCCCGAGCCTGTCCTCTTTGCTCTTCAAGGCAAGCCCCGGTGCATTTTAACCCTACCTCGCTTTTACAAAAGTTTTCTTAAAATGCTTTTGAGTTAAACTACTGCATTAGGTTATAGGAGTTGTGTGATAACCTATTACCTGCATTGTTTACCTCCACCAGAAGATCCACCTGCCCTGTTTTAAAAACTATTTGCAAAATGCTTAGTGATGCTATACAATAGATTTGCAATAAAATGCCATTTTCAAAAGTGTGAGCACTTGAAGAATCTTTATGGGATTTTGGCTTTACTCCCCGGCCATTGGCTAGGTATCTGGTCCGTACCTAGTCAATTGCGAGGAGAGGTTGTCCGAGCGTACGGTGCCGTCATGTTGTAGTCCGGGACTCAACAGTTGACACCGACCGGGACAGGGTTGAAAAACTAACAGGACTATTACGCTTGGGTGAGATATAACCAAGGTATGGTTCTAGCAGAAAAATTTAGGGACCATCCGTATGGGGGCCTGCTGGCCAAGACTTGCAACTATTCACATACTTCGGAAAGCTCTGGCTCCGAGGAATCCTTTATTGGACCGACAACCGCGCACTGGGAGTGGAGAGATGGCGGAAGTAGCATGTACCCACGTGGTCGTCGTACCTGGATAGGAGTGGTGTACTGTACTTCCGGGTGGCGTAGGACCGGGCCCAATCTTGGAGGAATCGTGGTAGATGAGTTGGCATATGCAAGCTTGGGTGCTACATATGCAGTGTGGATAGGGATCCTCAGCTGAGTATTATTTATCCGGATTAACGTTGCTCCTCGGTTATGGAGACTTGGTCACTGACTGTCAACGGAGAGTGGTTCTCAACTAGGTATGTTTTTGAAAGGTAAAATGAATCATGAACAATGAAGAATTGAGAAATACTGGAATCTTTCCAAAAATAAAACAAGGATTTCAAAATGCTTTTTTTGCAAAATACTTGATCTTGCTTAAGCCTTACCTTGACTACCTAAGCCTCTCATTCTTGAGTCTTCTCCCCTTTTTCTTTAGTCGGGTAAGTCTTGTTGAGTACCCCAGTACTCAGGGTTTGTTAACCCCTGTTGCAGGTATGACTGAGTCCCCGATGTGTCTTGCGCCCTGCTGCATGACCATCGACCAGGAAGAGGCCGATGAGGCCGAAGAATAGTTGTGCACCCTCGGGCTGGGTGATTACAAGTATCTTATTTTGTTGTACTCCGCTACGTTGCCTATTTCTATTACCCGAACATGGTTTGTAATAACTGCACCTTTAATTTTATTTGGAACCTCGGTTTGTAAAACTAATGTTATTTAAGTCTTCCGCTCTGTATTCCGATGTTATTTGTAAAAGTATCCAGTGCTGTGACCGAATTGTGAGATGATCCTGCGGACAATGGGCACCGATGCAACCCAGTGACGATCAGTCTTAATCGCGTGGAACATAGGTTCGGTTGTCAGAGGCTGACGGGGACCTGTGGGCCATGGGATTGGGACTGTTCCGCCACAACTATACTCTACCAATTTGAATCAAACTTGAAGCTAACTTGTTTGAATAATCTCACAAGACATATATCCATTCAAACCACTTATTAAAGGTCATCTTAGTAGCTCATGATCATCAAATAGCAAGCTTATTCATCTACTATTTGCAAGCCTTCAAATATTTCCAATCAACCACCACAACTTGATCTTTTGCACTTGTTCGTTGGTAGCACTTGGACTTCACTCTTTTATCTTGGCATTGAGTTTGGATAGCACTAAGCTTCGTTACTTGACTCAATCTCATGATGAACAATATGAAATCAATTGAATCAAGTCTTCAATGCCATGGTACCTACACACATTCATCCACTTTTTGATGGTACCCAAACTTGTTTGGGTCCTCTCAAGTTAGGTGCAACATACTTTGGCAATGCCTTAGTATGAATAGCGGGATGAGTTGCAATAGTAGCCTTAGAGGTACCATTTTCATCCTTTCTAAGCACCATATTACCATTATTTGAAATAGGCTTAGAAGTTTTACCTAGGGGACATGAATTAGCCATGTGTCCCCTTTCCCGGCATGAGTAGCAACTTCTCTTTGCTTGAGCCTTTTCTTCTTTGCTCATGTTGTGCTTCTCATTGCCTTGCCTCACTTGGGTTGCTTGAGCCTTCTTCTCAAGCTTGTTGGGACACTTTGAGGCAAAGTGACCCATCTTCTCACATTCATAGCACTTGACTTGGGCGAGGTGTTGTGTTGATCTTGATCTTCTACCTCCCCTTCTTGTCTTCTTCCCCAAATCACCATCTTCATGGTTGATCTTGATTTGAGCTTGGGGCTTCTTCTTGTTGGGGCAAGCATTTGCAAGATGTCTCATCTCATGGCACCGATAGCACATGAAATTAGATAGCTTTTCTTGTTCTTGCTTCTTCATTTCTCTTTCATATCTTCTCTTGCCCCATATCTTGCCTTTGACATTGCTTTTGTTGAAGCCAATGCCACTCTTGTCACCATAGCTTCTTTGATTCTTCATCATGTGCTCATGGGTGACCTTTGATCTACACCACCTCTCTAACTTGTTGCTCAAATTCTTCACTTCACTTTTGAGCTCATTATTCTCCTTCAAAATGTTAGTCTCACAAGACATAGAAGTAGAACAAGCTTCTATATGTGAAGAACATGGCATAGCTAATAAATCATCACAAGAGGTGGATACATGCTTCTTCTCTACATCACATGGGTTAGCACAAATATGTTATTAATCATTTAACCCAAATGATGAGCTCTCACTAGTTTTAATTTCTTCATTAGAAAGCTTCTTAGTGAGTAAAGCATGATCTTGTACCAAGTTGTCATGAGCAACACATAGTTCCTCATGAGTCAATTTTAGCTCATCATGTGAACAAGTAGTAACATAAAGTAGATGCTTTCGTTGTTCACATGCATTCTTAAGAAATGAGTTTTCTTTTGTCAATTTTGTATTTTTAGACATCTCATTTTCTAAAGCGATGGTCATGCTAGCATATTTACTCAAGAGCTCCTCATATGCATTAAGATCAATCACATTAGCTTTGCAAACCTTAGTGTCACCGTGTGACATGAAGCAATGTGATGTAGTGGTTGGAGAGCTCGAAGAAGTATCACTCTCATAGCCGGAGCATGAACCATCATCATCAAGTGTGCTTGGAATATCATCATCACTTGCATCACTTGAGCTTGAGGTGGAGCAATCTTCCACAATCACGGAGTTGTGGTCTTGCTCAACCACCTCGTGTGCCTCTTCCTTGCGCTCACTAACATCATCATCAATTGGAGCACTCCCATACTTGTCATTGAGATACTTCCACATATGATGGGAGGACTCCATATCCATGATCTCACTAAAGATATCATCATGCAAAGATCTAAAAATGATGTTAGTAGCTTGGCACTCGAGATCTAGGCATTTCTCTTGTGCTTGAGTTAGATTCTTTTCATCCAACACATGAGAAAAGCCTACATCTACAATCCACCACATTTGAGGGCAAATAAACTTGAAATTGCATATCATCCAAGTTTTTCATCGTGTAAAGTGAGTGCCATAAAAAATGTGTGGACAATCAATACCTAGCCCATAAGTCACCATTCTCTCGGGTCGGTGAAGACCACAAATGAGAGACCTAGCTCTGATACCACTTGAAGGGTCGAGATGGCGGACTAGAAGGGGGGTGAATAGTCCTTTTTAAAATTAAACTTAATCAGAGCGGCTAACCAAAACAAATGCGGAATTAAAACTATCGGTCTAGCCAAGACAACACCCCTCTACCTATACTCTATGACACCTTATAAAAGATCCTAAACAATGCAAATAAGGTGTCGGGCTAGCTTGAGCTCACCTAAACAATCCTAGAAGCAAGGCCACACAAACCTATGCAACTAGTACTTCAAACACGGGGGAGCTCCTACACAATCTAGTAAGCAAAGCCACAAAGTCTAAGCTCACTAGCAATGCTCAATAACAAGGCTACACAGGCCAAATTAGAGAGCTCTACTTAGCTACACAAACTAAGCAACTAAACACTAGCACAAGAGATAGTATTGCAATACGAGCTAGTGTAAACAACAGGCAGTCGGTACTACCGGGCTGTAGGGCCGGTACTACCGAGCACCTACAGGAAGCTACGAAATTGAAGTGGGTGAGATGCAAACTCAGATCTAACAATTACCCCACTTCCCTAGATGATGTAGATGACGATTGTAGCTTCCCCAAGTCTTGGTTCCTTGCCAAAATGTAGATCGAGCCTTGCCAAAATGTAGATCGAGCCTTCCCAACCTAAGATAGAGTGATGGAGGGAGGAAGAACACGAAGAACACAAGAACAAGCGTAATATGCAAGGAAACAAGAACAATAAGAGCAACAAGAGACGGGGACACAAGATTTTATCCCGAGGTTCACTTGGTTGCCACCAAGCTAGTCCCCGTTGAAGCAAGCCCAAGGTTGCCGCCGATCCTCTCGCTAGTGGTGACACTAAGCCAACCTCTCCATGGAGTGCTCACCAAGAGCTCTAGCTTTCGATCCGGCTGGACCACTTGGCGCTCTTCACGCCTCTTCTCCACTAAGGTTGCTCTTCGCGATCTCCCGCGGGGCGAGCACAATGCCCCTCACAAAGCATCTCCGAAGCCACGCACAATCTTCACGCGGGCTTCACGACGGAGACACGCACCAAGCCGTCTAGGAGGTGGCAACCTCCAAGAGTAATAAGCACCACCGGCTTGCAACTCGAACACCTAGTGCCACTCGATGCTATCTCTCAAAGCAACGCACTAGGATCACTCTCTCACATAATCGGATGAGCACTAAAGCATGTGTGTGTTAGAGGGCTCACAAGCACATCCACACAAGCCACCAAGGCTTTGGAGTGCTCCGGTAGCTGGCCCAAAGCCGGCCTCAACGACTATATATAGAGGGGGGAAAGTAACTAGTCGTTCCCCACTTTTTCCCGAGCTCCATGAAGACCACCGGTACTACCGGTCAGCGGACCGGTACTACCGGTCGGGCCCCCAACGTTCCACGAAGCGAGCAGGCGAGAAACCAGGCGGTACTTCCGGTCAGCGACCGGTACCTCCGGTCAACATGACCGGTACTACCGCTTCACACTTCACTACTCCCGTTTGACCAAAAAGGCCACAAGGGCCGGTACTACCGCCCGTAGGCCGGTACTACCACCCGACTTCGATCCACAGCCCAACGGCTACTTAACCTGAGCGGTACCTCCGGTCCTGGACCGGTACTACCGCTCATAGGGCCGGTACTACCGGTCAACCACCGGTACTTCCGGTCAACCCCTTAGGCGCCCGTTGGAAGAAACTACGCACGAAACAGGATTTCCGGAGCCCCGATCGGTACTACCGGCCCCCGGACCGGTACTACCGGCCCCCGGACCGGTACTACCGCTCCTAGGACCGGTACTACCGCCCCTGGGACCGGTACTACCGTCCCTGGACCGGTACTACCGCTTCTAGGACCGGTACTACCGCCCCTGGAGCGGTACTACCGTCCGTCCCCCGGTAGTTCCGCTACCAGCCGAAGCTCCGCGCTAAAACGGCCATAACTCTTCGCTCCGAACTCCGATTTCGATGATCTTGGATATTTTGGAAAGATTATTCAGAGGGCTACACAACCCACATGAATACACAATCCAAAACACAAAGGATTAGAACAGATTTCCAATCCAAGATCCATCGCTTCTCTTTTTCAACCAAAGGTTTCTCCAAAACTTCTCCAACTTCTTCTCCTTTGCAAATGTGCCAACACCACCAAGTGTACACCATCATGTGCATGTGTGTTAGCATTTTCACAATCATTTTCAAAGGATTAGCACTTGCACTCACCACGCCACTCGATCCTAGTAACAACGCAATGTTAGATCGCTCAAGTGGCTCTAGATGACCGATATGCAAACAAGTTTGTTCCTCTTGATAGTACGACCATCTATCCTAAACCCGGTCATAAACTTCTCTACACACCTATGACCGGTGAAATGAAATGCCCTACAAATATACCTTTGCCTTGCGCATTCCATTCCATATCCTCCGGTGTTGATGCAACACATGCACCAACCTATCTCCAAATGATATGATCCACTTCATATCATCACATGGCCTCCATGGTCCATCGATCTTGACCTCACTTGATCTTCACCATTGCTTCGGTCCTTCGGCGCCAAGTCTTTGCTCAAGCCACCCGACACTCGGTACCAACGGCTTCAAAGCCTCCAACTTGCCCTTCACCTTCGCAATCGGTCCATCAAGCCAAGCCTTGCCTTGATCTTCACCATCTTAGCCACATGACCACATGTCATGTGTCATGTGCATTAAGCTCCTCCATGATCATCACATGTGTGAGCTTCTCATCAAGTCCAAGCCATTTCACCTCTATGACATATGTTGCTCACACATGATCACCTGTGGACTAATCACCTGTGTATCTCACATAAACACCATTAGTCCACCTAAAGTTGTCACTCAATTACCAAAACCAAACTAGGACCTTTCAACCACCCATGTAGACTACGACGGCCCTGGATGCGCACAAGGATGGAGAAGCTGTGGACCAGAAGGAGTACCGAAGCATGATCGGGTCGCTGCTCTACCTGACGGCGACACGCCCGGACATCCAGTTCGCGGTGTGTCTGTGTGCGCGCTTTCAGGCGTCGCCGCGCACTTCTCACCGTCAGGCGGTGAAGCGCATTTTCAGGTACCTTCGTTTCACACCTGAGTTCGGGATTTGGTATTCAGCTTCCTCCACCCTCTCCCTTTGTGGTTATTCCGATGCCGATTTTGCTGGTTGTCGAGTTGAGCGCAAGTCCACTTCTGGGACTTGTCAGTTTATTGGTTCTTCTCTTGTATCGTGGTCTTCTCGCAAGTAGTCTAGTGTCGCTCAGTCTACCACAGAGGTTGAATATGTTGCTGCGGCTAGCTGCTGTTCTCAGTTGCTTTGGCTGATGGCCACTTTGCGTGATTTTGGTCTGAGCTTTACTCGTGTTCCTTTGCTTTGTGACAGCACGAGTGCTATTAGCGTTGCTAAGAACCCCGTGCTTCACTCGAAGACCAAACACATTGATGTGCGTTTTCATTTTCTGCGAGACCACCATGAGAAGGGTGATATCGACCTTCGCCATGTCGATACTCACCATCAGTTGGCAGATATTTTCACCAAGCCTTTGGACGAATCAACCTTTAATCGGTTGAGGGGTGATCTTGGTGTGTGTTTCCCCTTTTAGATGGGGGAAACATTTTGGTTCTTGTATCATAGACTGACTATTTTTCGTTTGTCTTGTTTTCTTTTGCATTTCAGCATACGCTTTTACATTCTGAGCTTCATGTATATAATCTTTAGAATGTGATTATGCTCTATGTAGTATGCTTCGATGCTTATGACGATGCTTGTAGCTTATGCTCTTTCTGATCACTTATACATGTTGTGAGCTGAGCTATTTTTGAAATGGTGAATTTGATTAATGAACATAAAATTTAAAAATGTTCACCATTGAGATATGCAACTAGCATGTGTAGGATGTGTTGAAATTCACTCGTGCTTTTCATATATGCTAGGTTGCTATGTCTCTAGTTCTGAGTCACTCACTTGCTTGGTATGTTCATATTCTGTTTAAAATTGAACCAAGTTTTAAGTGAAATGAAAAGATCGAGATGGGATTGCTTGTCAACACATCACGGTATCGAGACTGTTTCTCATTACACATTTTGAGTTAAACTTGAGCCATGTAGTGTATGACCGAAACCGATGCTTTAAGCTTCTGATTGCATTTTGCATAGGCTTCGCTCGGTTGAAAAGTTAGGCAATGACAAGCTTTCAACCTCTCGCAATCACATGTTAAGTTTTGAACTTGTGTAATTTCACCGCTGCAACTCCGATTTAAAACTGAAATCACAAGTGTATGCTTCATTCTTTAGCATGATGATTGAACTTTGCTAGGGGTAGTTCACCTTGTATACATGATTAGCACTTGCTTGTTTTCCTGCCTATACATGCTTAGTGCTATCCTTGATGGTGACCACCTTTTGGCTAAAAACTGCTCACTATGCTCTCATGTTCATATTTTGTATACGGTGATCAGCTTGAGCATGTGCTAGCATTTTATGAATGTTGTTGAGTCAATGGAGTTATACTGTGCAGAGCATCTTTGCATTCTCTTGACTATATTCCTGAAGCTGCTAACTTGCATGTTGACTCATATGCATTTTGGAAGGGGAAATTTGCTTGATGGCACTTTTTATGGTGCATTTTCTAAGGGGGAGAAAATCACTTTCGGTTCCTTTTGCTTGATGGTGCATTTTCAACTAAGGGGGAGAAATTGGTCAAATCATACCTCCCATGTTCAACTAAAGGGGAGAAGATTCAGTTGAGTGCACCATTCAAGGGGGAGTTTGCTCGTGATGAGTTTTGAAATTTCCAATTGGTTCGGAGCGTTTTTGCTAGTTGTGTTGAGCCTTTGCCTCTTTCTTTAGGGACTAGCATTCGCCTTTCAGATTCTCAATTGGTATTTAAATTGGTATCGAGCTTTCTCTGCTAGTTGTGTTGAGCCTTTGTGCCTCTATCTTGAGGGACTAGCATTTTGCTTCGATTTTTGATTTTCCAATTGGTATCTGCTAGCGGTGTTGAGCCTGTTCTACCTCTTCTTGAGGGCTAGCTTTGCTTTGCTTGGTTGCGTCGAGCCGTTGCCCATGTCTTTGGGGACCAAGTTGTCTTGCTCTTTCCACTTGACCTTCTTCGGCTTTGCTATGCTTTTGGGTCATTTGGTCGAGTTCTCTCCTCTCCTTCCTCCTTCTTCTATTTCCATTATGATTTGCGTGTGTAGTTGACAATGCACTCATCAAGGGGGAGATTGCGGATACATGGGTGTATGCCGAGTCTCGAGTGATGAGTGATTGTCAACGGGTTTGATCACATGTTCTTTGGCTTGTGTTGTGCAGGTGTCGAGCAAGGAGACAGTGATCGAAGGCAAGGTGAAGGTCAAGTAGAGACGTGCGGTGCCGATGGACCGGGAGCGGTGAAGGGCGGACGTGAGGCTTGGACTGAGGGACCGGTGGCCCGAGGATCAGCTGTGGTGGCTGGCAGCCTGTGACGACGACGAGCGAAGACTTGCGGGTCATGGTGTTGCCTGGGTCGAGGACCTGGGGACACGTGTCGGTGGACGGGGTGCACGGGCGGTGCATCCCCTCTACAGCTCCGGTTTGGTGGTTGAGCCACAGAAAAACCACCGAGTGGACGGTTTCCAGGTTTGGGCCTCAAAACCTGGGTGCTTCGGGTTTCCCGAGTTTGGGCCACAAAACTCGGGCTGAGGATGGTTTCCAGGTTTGGGCCTCAAAACCTGGGCGCTACGGGTTTCTGAGTTTGGGCCACAAAACTCAGGCGACGGACGTCGGGTTTCCTGGTTTCGGCCTCAAAACCGGGGGATGGACTTGGAGGCTGGTTTCCCGGTTTGGGCCTCAAAACCGGGGGTTGGCGTGAAGGTCTGGTTTCCCGGTTTCGGCCACAAAACCGGGGGCGCAGAGCGGAGGCGGCACATGGCGGCAATCGGTGAGGTTGCGTCGAGGCAACGCTACCAGTTGTGCGGGCGTGGCCGTCGGATCACCACCTACCATGAGTTGGTCCAGAATAACTAAGGATGGCAACGGGTCGGATTCGGATCGGATGTAGTCTCCGTGCACCCAAACCCGAAACCCGAACTCAAAACCCAAAACCGCACCGAAAACCGATTCGGGTGATAATCCATAACCAAAACCAAACCCGCAGATACCCAAAACCCGATTGGATACCCGAAACCATAATAAGAGAAATAAGTATTTTCTATAAATTTATACGCGATATATAAACATATTCACATCCATAAATAAGAGACAATAAATAGTAAATAATTTCGTGAATCAACTTAGAACACATTTAATAATTTAAGTAAACAAGTTATCATTAGTATATTATAAAACATGAGTACTAGTTCTAAACGGATATCCATTGGATATCCACGGTTGAAAAACCAAACCCAAAACCGAACCTGATTGGTTTCGGGGCCCCGAACCCGAAAACCGTGGGCGAGAAATCGCACCCAAACCCGAACCCGCTAAACCCGAAACCCGCGGATATCCGACCCGAAACCAAACCATTGCCATCCTTAAGAATAACCCTAGGGTTTAGCTGGTTCGCTCTGTAATTAGAGAGGGGTAGAGTAGGAATTAGAATTAGGATAAGTAGAGGGAGACACCCTCCTCCCATACTATCTCAGTCATTTGCTATTCTGTCTTAGGGTTTCCTGCTCTCCCACATCCCTGCTGTAGCGAACCTGAGATCCACAGAGAAGAGACCAATACCTCTGTGCTCGTGAGATTTTTGAGGAAGTGAGGCCGTAACCTCACCGTTGTAGCGTGTGGTAGCCACACGGCTGCAAATTCGTGGTTGTGATTCGCGTTTTGTTCTTGTTCTTCGCGGGTTGCTTTTCTCCACGTTTTTTCGTCGATCGATCTCTTTGCTTGGTGCGTCGTTTGCAAATCCATTTGAACCAAGTTGTTCTAGATCGTGAGACACTTCTTTCCACCGAAGGAATTTACTTCTAACCTCACGAGCTAGTAGATCGGTCGATTTTCGTTTCGGGTCAAGTTTTTCTCCCTTCCCCCAAATTTCTTCGATTCATCAATTTGGAGATAGGTTCGAGCCATGATCTCTTAGAGATAGCTCACTATCCTCCTTGTGACTCATCTCTCCAAGTTTGAACCCTAGAGGTTTTGTTTTGGGAGAGTTTGGATCAAATCGGTGAACGAACAGTACAGTTTCGGGGTGACCGGACGCAGGGGTCGGGGCGACCGGACGCTGGCTGGGTGAGTCCGATCGTTGAATGTTTGCTGCATTTTTCTGTTGCTTGACCGGACGCTCGATCATTCACTGACCGGACGCAACACTTCTACTGTTCATCAGTTTTGTCTTTGTGACCGGACGCTGCCCTTTGACCGGACGCACTGTTCACCAGAGTCCGGTCCAACTCAGTAAGCTCCCGATTTGGGTTTTGCTCGACCGGACGCGTCCGGTGCCTACTGACCGGACACACCAGTGAGTTCGGTCAGAGTTGTTTCTTCACAGTTTCGTCCGCAGTTTGTCCGTTCGACTTCGGATTTGGTTTTGGGCTTTTGAGTTGGATTTCCGACTTTGTGCCCTATAGAAATCGAGCTTCCCGTCTTGCAAAATAGCGTGAATCCCCCTCGCGTTGCTAGGGGGAGGTTGAGGTTACTCAAAGTTCATCCTGTCACTAGTTGACCTGCGTGAACTTGGGCGATGGAATTTTTGTGGTGTCCTGCTGTGTTCCTAGGGAACATCCACTCACTCTTTTTGGTCGTGTACATCACGCGCATCGGTTTTGCTCTTGGGGTTGATTTTCGGGACAGTAGCTTAAAGTTTCCGAAAGGAAAAATTTGAAGCTCCCATTCACCCCCCTCTGGTCGCTTTCTGGTAGCACTCTCGGTCCTTCACAACGGGCCCGACCAAGGCACGGCCCGACCGGGCCGGGCCGATCGAGGCACGACGGGCTGCCGGGCTGGGCTAAGGTCGGGCCTCGTGCCTCAGCGTCAGCCCAGGCCCGGCCCAGGCAGGGCTCGGGCCGGCCCGTAGGCCTGTCGGGCCCGCCAGGCCCGTTAGGCACACAACAGTTTTTCCCTTTAAATATATATATTTTTATTTATTTTATATATAAATATATGTATATTTATATGTATTTATAGGACCCCGCTATTTGGAGCGCAGCGCTCTAAATATTATTTAGAGCGTCATTGGCCATCAGTTCCCGCAACCATAAAAGTTACTACTAATCTCATTCCGCAATCGTAAATGGTAGCCACACCATTCTCTTCCATCCGCAACCGTAAAAGTTACTGCTAATTCTCATCCCACAACCGTAAATGTTATCCAGATCATTCTCTTACTTCTACGATATTTACGGTTGCGGGCTGAATTATTTACGGTTGCGGGATCGCTTTGCTAGTGCATAAAAAAAGATGGTTGTTAGTAACAACATTTACGGTTGTGGGGTTTGGGATGCTCCACCGACGCTCTAAATATTATTTAGAGTGTTATATCCTAAATAGTAGTTCTATGTATTTATATATATATTTATATATTTATATACATTTATTTTTATAAATGTATACATATTTGTATATAAATATTTTTTATATATATCGGGCCGGGCCGGGCCGGCCCGCCGTGCTCAGGGCAAGGCCCAGGCACGGCCCTAGGGGTCAGGCCGGGCTGGCCCGGGCCCGCCAGCAGCTGTGCCGGGCCGGGCGTGGGCCGGGCTGGCGGGCCTCGTGCCTCATGGCCATGTATCATTAGTCTGACTAATGTAAACCCTTTAGTCCTGATCTGTAATATCAACCGGGACTAAATATCATTAGCCCCGAACACAAACTCTTGTCAGACCAAAGTTAAAAATCGGTGGGATGAAAAAGTTATTTCTTTACTAGTGCTCAAAACCGGCGGTGAAGGGTCATCGTTGCCGGGCCCGGGTGACTCACATCCGACACTGACCTGGTCGGTGAGCGCTAAGCCCAGTATTTGTTATTGTCCTGAGCAGTGAGCACTTCGAGAACCTAAGACACCAGATTATCATGGGCCTACCTACAGCATATCGCGAATTTTCCAAGATCCACACGTACTCGGATGGGCCGTCATTAAGTATGATGGACCGAATTCTTAACAAGGCTTCTGTTTTCTTCTGGAAAAAGTCCATCTTCTAATGCTAGTTTTCGGTCACAAGGCGTTAGCGCCACAGAATGCACAGCGTCGCTGGCGTCCGATCTCAGGTTGAGATACGTAACACAAGATAGAGGTCAAATTGACCTGACGCACTGACCATGCAAAGAGGTTGCGCCAGCCACCATCAGTCGATTCCCCATTTCTTATCTCCGATTCCAATCTCGTGCAAAAGTCACAGGTAAATAAGTAACAAAGGAAAAAAAAAACAGGGAACAACTATGGAAAAGAAAACTCCCACACAACAATTATAGTAAATGGCTTCTAAGATTATACCTCACGAGGGAGCACTCATTGATAGACTAGTACTCCCTCCGTCCCTTAATAAATAGATTTTTAGAGTTGTCTTAGGTCAAACTTTTTAAACTTTGACCGATTTTTTAGAATAAAACGTCAAGATTTATGATATCAAATTAGTATCATTAGATACATCATACAATATATTTTCATAATATGTTCATTTTGTATCATAGATATTTTTATTTTTTTTTCTATAAAATTGGTCAAACTTTAAAAAGTTTAATCGACACGGATTTTAGGAATCGATTTATTCAGGGACGGAGGTAGTATATAGAATAGAAGAGAGATAAAAGAAAGATGCGGCGACATATAGAGTCGAAAAGTATGTTCCAATTAACATCGCTGGAACGCCACATATCTACTATACCTAAATAGGAGATCCCCACTAACCTATTTTCCTGCAATTTCGTGAAGCCACATCATCGCATGGGCCCCATTATCAAGTCACTAAGTTGGGCTACTAAATAAATTGATACTACTAAGGGAACATATCCTATGCAAACTCTAATCAAGACCACAAGAATCTAATTTGATGACTGATAATTTTAGCACTTAAACCTCTCTACACACAGGAGTCTAGTTTGCATAGGAGATCATCAGGAAACTAAGAGACAACGGAAACTGACTGTGAAAAGAACTTCCACCGAGAAACTCACAGGTCACGGCAATTGATGCCGGTCAAAAAATTGAAGGGTCGCCGGATAAATATAGCAAAGATCTTTATATAATGCTTTTTGAGAAGATGGAAACATTCGTCGGCAACAACTACACCAGCCCACGGCAAGACCGTCACGACCACGGCCTTGCGGCGTGTTCTGTGCGTGTGTACATGTTTTGGCTGCCCCTACCCTGGGCTGGCGCTGCTCGCTGCAACGAGAACCTGCTCCTGCTCGCTGCGTCACCACGCGGCCGGCCAGGGCGACGGGCCCCGTGGTTCCTTGCGCCCAGCGGCCTAGGCTCACGCCAAGACGGTCCCGGCCGCCGGAAGTGCCTCGCCGATTTTGGCAGCGAACCTCGAGTACGCGCTACAGCTAGCTGCAGGGACTCCAATCACCAGGAGTTCAGGACCAAGGACCAGGGGCCGCGGCGGCTCCACAACCAGCGTACCTGGGGCGTGCCCCACCGCTGCTAGGGTGCTCTTCTCCTATTGATTGTGTGCAGGTGAGCAGGTCTACCATCGAAAAGTCAAGATACAGGTGTTGATCTGTGCTCACCAAGCATCCCGACCAACTCCGCAGAGCGCGCGACAAAGGGGACAACAAGATAGGCCGGGAAGCAACTTTATCTTAATAAATAAAATCCCTAAAAAATGTTGATCCTACAGCGCGATGTGAAATTACAACATACGGATATGTTGAGCATTGTGATGTATGTAATGTGTAAAGTTTATTTGTCTTTTGTCATACGAACACATGTTCACCTAATAATTTAAGTTTATGCTAGCTATTTTACTCTTTGGTGTATTCATTTGGTGCTCCTCAAAAATTGACGCTAATTCTGAGAGGAACTCCTGGATAAATCCTTTTTATATATCATAACAAACATTTCATCTCATCTATGATTCTTATAAAAATATAATGGTACTCTCTTTAGATTTCACTATTTCTCACTCCTTCATTCTTTTTATATATGTCAATATACAAAATCCCCGCAGCAACGTGCGGGGTATTATCTAGTATTACAAACATCCTGACCACCAATTAATTGAGAGAATAAATATATTGTCTGGCTCACATCGCCTTTAGTTTGAATCCCCAGCATTATTCACACACAACACAGTCCATGCATGATACATGGTACAAATATTTATTTCAGGTTTTTAGATATATATACACAGTACAGTGAAGAAAAGCACGTTTACCACCGGCTTTATTTGTGATGAACTGATGAAGGAAATTAAAGAAGAAATGTGTAATTCAATCAATTACCTATAAAATATATAATCACACCACACACGTCCGGCCGCCGACAGGTCTGCAGCAGCTTTTAATTGGATCCATCCATTGCCTGTCTCCCATGTGCCTGCTAGTTGACCGATGGATTTTTCACGGGAAAATTGGCTACAGGACATGTAAAGTGGAGACCATTTGCTGATGGACACTCCGTACAGTTTTTCGTAGTGTAAAAAAACTGTATGGAGTGTCCACCAGCAAATGTTTTCACTTTAGCAAATTGCCCCATTTTTCACAAACAAACCAACCCGGCTCTCTAGAAATAGTCGATATCTATCTTGTCAATTCGCTGGATGGTTTTCCAATTTTCATGCCCTCTTTCCTTACAGGTCCTCCGCAGGTAGTCACCAACCCTTAGTACGATGTGCTTAAGAGACTGGGGCAGATCTGGTAGAAGCTTGATATTGTTGCACCCACGGATTTCCAATTTCTCTAGCGACGTAAGGCGCTCCATATGTAGAGGCAAGGCATCCCAGCTGCAATCTAGAAGGCAGAGATAACGGAGCTTACTGAAAAAGGCACTACCTTCTGGAATCGATTCCAATTTGCTGCATCCGGTTAGGGTAAGGTTGTTCAGGTAATCGCGGCCGCTCTCATTACCGACAACAACCATCCAACTAGGATAGGTTTGACCATGGTAGTACGATATACGGAGTTCTACAAGATGCTTTGGAGGACAAAGGCCCTCAAGTACCTCTGCTTCGACGTCAGGATTGCAACTAGAATCTTCCAAGAAATAAAACCTAAGTGACAAACTCCTGAGTTTATTCTTGTCAGCTAGCTTGGCTTCAAGGGCTTTCTCTTTGCTTTCAACGTTTTCAAGACCATCGATCGTCAGATGATGGCCATGAAGGTTGTTTAGGTGCTTCAGCTGCTTTAGCTCATATTCTTCTTGTCCCTTTCTTACGAAAAAAATTGGCAATGTTCGGAGTGAGGTGAGTCTGCCAATATTGGGAACATTCAGAAAAACTCCAGGGGCGTGCCGCAAATAGATAAGGTTGGTCACATCTTCAGCAGAGGATAATTCAACACGTTTAACGTCTAAGATCTGCATCTGGAAAAGCGTGGCCAATGTGCTTGGAAAAAGGACCTCCAAAGGATGGGCTGAATGAAAACCAAGAAGTTTTAGATGCTTCATCTTACCAATAGAGCGCGGGACTGAGAATACTAGTTGTTTACTGCATTTTACTTTTACGATGAGCACCCGCAACTTTATGAACCTCGTGAATATGAACTTGAAGAGCTCTTCATTGATCAAATCATGTATTTTCTCGGCCCCGGCCTGGTCTTATTCCAATACCACGAGCCTCAAAGGTCGTGTCTTCATTATATCTGTACTTCTCCTCTATGACCAGAGTGCGCAGATTTTCCAATTCCCGAATTTTATCCACAATTTCTGCTCTATTATAGGTCTCGATGAAAAGATGTCGGACCTCTGGTCCAATACAATTTTGCAAGCCATTGACACCAGCTCCGTAGAATTCAACTCCTCCAGCCGTCCTCTCTGCTAACTCATGCAACGTACATGTCATGAATGGTAACGTCCTCAATACCAGAACCTGTTGTTTGTACTTGAAGGAATAAGCATGTCTGTAACTTGTGAAAGTAGCACTGGCCTACATCTTCCAAGTCATTGCTTTCACTGCTACTTTTTACAAATCCTTGTGCTATCCACATGTTAACCAACGTATTTCGTTCCGACTTGTGTCCTCTTGGGAAAATGCTGCAGTACTCAAAGCAGCGCTTGATGTCTGCACCAAGTTGTTGATAGCTCCACCACAGAGGTCCCATGGCCCGCCCCAACACGTCCAGATCCGCTGTTGAGTTCCAGAAGGTGGCATCTTGGTTCATCCCAAGCTGCTTTGCCACAATTGCAGCTGCCATAGGTGATCCATGTAGCTTTTCTACAATCTTTCTCCCAGCTCCTGTATACACATTATCAGGATCATTACTTCTGTCTCCTAGTGCATAGTGCATGAACATTTCGAAGTAATCGTCCTTATCCATCTCAGATATTTTGATTTGCTCCTGTGCGTGTAATCCTGCTGCTGCCTCTTTTTGTTTGTGCAGTAACCAGAATTCTGCTCCCCTCCTTTCACTACCGGAGACGGGCTCTTTGCCGAGCGCCCGCCGCTTTGCCGAGGGCTAAAACGCAGGCACTCGGCAGAGAGCTCTTTGCCGAGAGCCAACCCTCGGCACCAAACGGAACTCGGCGAATATTTCTATGCCGAGGGTTCGACTCTCGGCGATGTCGGGCTCTCGGCAAACATACTCTATGCCGAGTGCCGAACCCTCGGCGTAGACTGCACCTCGGCAAACGGAACCCTCGCAAACGGCTCATCCTGCGCCGTTACCTCGGCAAAGGCCTCTATTTTTTTTTGTTAAGCTCTATGCCGAGAGCCCTGGCCCCGGCTCTCGGCATAGGAGCTCTTTGCCGAGGGCTTTAGGAAGCTCTCGGCAAAGAATATATATTTTTTTTTGTTTTTTTGCTCCCAATTTTTTCTGTGGCCTTGCTACAGTACTACAAGCCAAGATTTCAAATTTGAAGTGTTTTCCATAAATCTTGCTATATTTCGCGTATTTTCTTTAATTTGATGATTTTTTCCGCGGGACGCACGTTTGAACTGCAGGTGCATGAAATAATGAAACTCAGCGATTCGAAAAATGGTATTCATTCTTCAGAGGGTATTTCGACACCGTATCCAGGGACAGGCGCGGAGACTCGACCGTCTCGTGCACGAGAAACGGCGACCAAGTTGCGTGATATTGGATTTAAAATTACTAAAAATACAAACAAAGTCATAAAATCATAAAAATGGACGGGTGACCTTGACATCACATGTAGAGGCTCTGAAAAAAATTTGGGAATGTTTGGAGCAAGTGGTGGTGCAAGATGGTTGAAACCCTGAGTTCTCCGCAAGATGTCACGTGTGATGATATGCGATGATCTCAGGGTTTCAACCATCTTGCGCCACCACTTGCTCCAAACATTCCCAAATTTTTTTCATAGCCTCTACATGCGATGTCAAGGTCACTCGTCCATTTTCATGATTTTCTGACTTCGTTTGTATTTTTAATAATTTTAAATCCAATATCACGCAACTTGGTCGCCGTTTCTCGTGCACGAGACGGTCGAGTCTCCGCGCCTGTCCCTGGATACGGTGTCGAAATACCCTCTGAAGAATGAATACCATTTTTCGAATCGCTGAGTTTCATTATTTCATGCACCTGCAGTTCAAACGTGCGTCCCGCGGAAAAAATCATCAAATGAAAGAAAATGCGCGAAATATAGCAAGATGTATGGAAAACACTTCAAATTTGAAATCTTGGTTTGTAGTACTGTAGCAAGGCCACAGAAAAAATTAGGTGCAAAAAAACAAAAAAATATATATATTCTTTGTCGAGAGCTTCCTAAAGCCCTCGGCAAAGATCACCTATGTCGAGAGCCAGGGCCAGGGCTCTCGGCATAGAGTTTACCAAAAAAAAACAAAATCTTTGCCGAGAGCCGGATCAGACGACTCTCGGTAAAGGTTTCCTCTTTGCCGAGAGCCACCCGATCTGGCTCTCGGCAAAGAAGCACACCAGTGAAAAAATAAAACGGCCGGCCCGCACACACACAGCACACAAACACACACACACGCCGGCGGCCTGCGCCTCCGCCGTCGCCCAGCGCGCCGCCCCCGCCCCGCCCCGCGCCGCCGCCCCCGCCCCGCGCTGCGCCGCGCGGCCGCCCCCGCCCCCTGCACGCTCGGTTGGAGAGGAGGAGAGGAGGAGGAGGAGAGAAGGAAGAAGAGGAGGAGGAGAGGAAGAGGAGGACAGGAAGAAGAGAGGAGGAGGAGGAGAGGAAGAGGAGGAGGAGGAGCCCTGCCCCACCCATTCGGCCACGCGCCCCTGCCCCGTCCCGCTCCGTCGTCGTCGATCGGCCCGCGTCGTCACTTGTAAGTCGTCCTCGATCACCCCGTCATCCTTGTACCTCTGCAACTTAGTTGTGGTAAGTAGTAGTAGTAAGTAGTAGTTGTTAGTAGTAGTCGTCCTTGATCACGGCGATATATGTGGATGAATGTGAATGTATGCGGCGATCGAGTATTATTTAGTAGTAGTGGTATGCTTGTTAATGTATGTTGATGTCGGCCATCGTGCCTTGACATATATGTGGATGTCGGCCATCGTGCCGTTGTTTCTTGCAGGTTTTGAAACCTCACCGTACAGGGGAGGTTCTGCCGAAATTTCTAATGGATACTATATTTTTGGTCTTTTGTGTAGGAGGAGGACCTGTCGGGGCCAAGCCGGAGATTCTCGGCGACCATGATCGTCTTCGTCACCGTCGCGGGTCTGCCTGCACCGCTTCGGCTCGCCACTGCACCGACTCGCCACTGCGCCGCTAGCCTGACTCCATCGGCACCCTAGGTATAAATAACGTCTCCTCCCAGAAAAGGGTCGTAGGTCATTGAACCCAGTTAGGCGTCTCCCGTCCGAAAGAGATACGGCTGGAGGTATGCAGGTCTCTGCATATCGATAACCGTATCTGTTTCGGATTGTCCACGTTACTTGGACAGCCCGTAGATGCGTCGATGAGGCTAGTTCCCATTGTCTAGCCCGATTCGAGATGGAGTTTCTGCATCACCTCCCGGTTGTTCTCCGGATACACACTCTCCCTACAGGGACGTGTATCTTGAGAACATCGGGGAGGTGCTGCCGAAATTCTGTCTCGGCTCGGGGCAGACAATGGGAACTGGCCTCATGTACGCATCCGCGGGTGGGATTAGGACCTATCCTCACCTATTAGATGATAGTAGGATGGAAGTACTCGGAGGTAGATATGTAAGTACTCGGATGCATGACAGTAGGATGGATGACCATCAGTGGATGTACTCGGGCCGTAGAAGCAGAAGTGATTTCACCGATGAATGGTTGCGCAAGACAGATGCTTTCGTGAACAATGCATTTGGCGCGGCTCGGCGAGGAGAGATCAAAGTGTTGTGCCCATGCAGCAGATGTGGGAACCGGAGAAGGCAAGACAAGGAGAACATGGCTAAACATCTTGTGAACAATGGATTCACGCCAGACTACACCTGGTGGATCTACCATGGTGAAGCACATCGTTTGAGAGCGGAGGCAGTGCGACCACGTCTGGAGGACTTTGATGCTGATGCGGGGGTAGCAGACATGTTAGATGACTTCCAAGAAGCACAGTACGCTGAAGGACGTACGGAGGAGGAGATGGAGAAGACCGCAAAGGCGTTTTACGAGATGATGTCTTCGGCACAGAAACCCCTTCACGATCGGACAACGGTTTATCAACTAGATGCCATTGGCCGTGTGATGGGGTTTAAGTCCCAGTTCAACCTGAGTCGAGATGCGTTCGATGGTATGTTGGCCCTATTTGGTAGCATGCTTCCGGACGGCCACATATTGCCAAAGAGCCTGTACGAGTCACAGAAACTGCTTCGTGCACTGAAGATGCCGTATGAGCAGATACATGCTTGTCCAAATGAGTGCGTCCTCTTCAGGAAAGATCTCACGGATGCAGGTTACTGTCCGAAGTGTAAAGCGTCGAGATACATGGAGGTAGACGATGGTGAAGGCCCGAAGAGGCAGCTTTCTATCCCCATGAAAGTCCTGTGTTACCTGCCGTTCACATCGAGGATCCAACGTCTCTACATGACCGAGGAATCCGCGAAACAGATGACATGGCACAAACAGGGTACCCGATACAATCCTGAGAAGTTGGTACATCCCGCCGATGGTGAAGCATGGGCCCACTTCGACCGCATCCATCATGACAAAGCTAGAGAGGCTCGTAATGTTCGTGTTGCGTTTGCAACGGACGGTTTCAATCCCTATGGACTCATGGCTGTCCCGTACACCTGTTGGCCCGTCTTCGTTATCCTCCTCAATCTCCCCCCCGGCGTCCTATTTCAACGTCATACTGTCTTCTTGTCGTTGATAATTCCTGGACACCCGGGGAATAACATGGGTGTGTACATGGAGCCTCTGATTGATGAATTGGAAACTGCTTGGAATGAAGGGGTATTGACATACGACCGAGCTTCAAGGTCTAACTTCACAATGCACATCTGGTACCAGTACTCACTGCATGACTACCTGGCATATGGGATATTCTGTGCCTGGTGTGTCCATGGCAAGTTCTCATGCCCGGTTTGTAAGACAGCTACGAGATTTATCTGGTTGAAGAAGGGTGGCAGGTATTCGGCGTTCGACCAACATCGACAATTCCTGCCTCTTGACCATCCTTTCAGACGGGACACCAAGAACTTTACCAAAGGTGTCATGGTGAGAGATCCTCCACCTCGGATGCTGACCGGTGCCGAGGTTCATGCTCAGATAGATGCTCTCCAGTTCAACGAAACAGACGGTCGTTTTGCAGGGTATGGTCAGGAGCATATGTGGACTCATAAGTCAGGCTTGGAAAGACTCCCTTATTATGACGATCTTCTTCTGCCACATAACATTGATGTAATGCACACTGAAAAGAACATCGCTGAGTCGCTTTGGGGAACACTCATGGACACTGAAAAGTCCAAGGACAACCCTAAGGCTAGACTAGACCTGGCACTGTTGTGCGATAGACCAAAGCAAGAGATGCTGCCTCCTCAGCCCGGCAGGAGATGGACACGGCCCAAGGTCGATTTCGTCTTAGGCAGGCCACAAAGGAAAGAAATACTTCAGTGGATCCAGACATTGACATTCCCTGATGGATATGCAGCGAATCTAACGAGAGGAGTCAACTTATCTACTCTGCGAGTCCTAGGGATGAAGAGTCATGACTTCCACGTATGGATCGAACGGCTTCTTCCGGCGATGGTTCGAGGCTATGTTCCTGAGCCTATGTGGGTTGTCCTGGCAGAGTTGAGCTATTTCTTCCGGCAGCTATGTGCCAAGGAGATATCTCGGTCCGTCATTGATGATTTGGAGAAAGCTGCACCTGTGTTGCTCTGTAAGCTGGAGAAAATCTTTCCACCAGGCTTCTTCACTCCGATGCTTCATTTGATCGTACACCTCCCAAATGAGGTTCGAATGGGAGGGCCTGTGCAATGGCGTTGGTGCTTTCCAGTCGAGAGAAATATGAAGACTCTTCGCAAGAAATGTAGAAACAAAGCCAAAATTGAGGCTTCCATTGCAGAGGCATCCATTCTGGAGGAGGTGTCCAACTTCACTGAAGAATACTACTCCGAGAACCTTCCTAGCGTGCATAATCCACCCCCTCGTTACAAAGCTGGAGACAATGAATCGAGTCTTAGCCTTTTTCGAGGCCAACTCGGCACGGCAAGTGGATCCACAGTTAAGCAGTTGAACTATGAAGAGTGGCGAAAGATCATGCTATACGTGCTTACCAACCTTGATGAGCTGGACCCGTACATGGGGTAAGTTGTTATCTATCTTCATCCAATTCATCGTCACTTTCCAACACCATTCTTTTTGTTTCGTACAGTGAATTTCTTCATTTGTTCTCGAATGGACCAATGCCTCTTTCTGATGCGGCAGCGGAAACCCTAATTGCAAATGGTGCGGGGCAAGGGAGGCCTGATTTCATTTCTTCGTTCCGACAAAAGGTACCGTCCTACCAAGGTCATACTTAGTCTGACGTTCCAACTTGCTCTTACGTTCTGACCGTATAACGATATATCTTGCGTCGCCTTGCAGGCTCAAACCGATGCGTCTATGAGTCAAGAGCTGAGACAGGTTGCAAAAGGCTTTGACCGTAGGGTCAAGTCATTTAACGGTTACGACGTGAATGGATTTCGCTTCCACACATCAAGCTACGAGCAGAGTCGGCCCAATCGAAAAACCACAAATAGCGGTGTTTGTACTCCAGGCAATGACAACCGTGACTACTATGGAAGAATTGAAGAAATATACGAACTTTCATTTCACGGTGAAAAGCCTTTGAATCCTGTCATGTTCATATGCCATTGGTTCGATCCTGGAAGAACGAGGTTGACACCTAATCTTGGGCTAGCCGAAATTTGACAGGATTCTGTCTATCCAGGCTCCGATGTGTATATTGTGGCTCAACAGGCCACGCAGGTTTATTACACGCCATACGCGTGCAAAATCAAAGAGCATCTCTTGGGTTGGTATATTGTGCACAAGATATCACCACATGCTAAACTACCTCTCCCCAATGATGAGGATTATAACTTCAACACAAACACGTATGACGTTGTGTTCTTTCAAGAATCTGGGTTGCAAGGGACGTTCACGATAGACTTAACCGAAGCGATGGAAATGGAAGTAGAGAATGATGACGAGGACGCTGGGGATGAGGTGGTAAATGCGAAGGACATAGAAATGCTAGAACGATTCCGTTTAGGCCAAGCAAATGAAGACGACGACCTGTCTTCGGATACTGAGGAGTACTTAGACATGGTTGACAGTGATGAGGAGACTCATGCTCCGGCTAATCCGGATGATCCAGATTATTTCTAATACATGTAATATTATGTTATATTTTTAGGATCTATTGTTATATTTATATTGCATATATTTGGTTATGTTATTTCTAATACAACATTGTTTGTTCTTTTTAAATGCAGGAGGTCGAGACAAGATGCCGGGAGGACGTCAGAGGCGGTTGAGTTGGTTGTACCGCAGCTCGCAGGCCGACGGGCCCTCGACGAGGAGTGGCCGCCGCCGGAGGGAGCCGTCTCCACAGGAGGAGGAGGAGGAGGAGGAGGAGGTCGAGGAGGAGGTGCCGGCCACGCCCGAGGCCCAGCGGCAGGAGGAGGCACCATTGGCCGAGGAGGCAGAGGAGGAGGACGAGCAGGAGGAGGACGAGGCGGATGGGTGTTCGGGTGCCTCAGGGGTGTCCACGCCCTACTTGAGAGGCCCCGCCAGCCTCCCGGCGTTGCCGCCACGTGCCCGACGCCCAGTGATCACGCCCATCGGACAGAAGTACATGTTCTAACTACATGTTCGTACGATGAGACTCAAAATAGAAATAGAAGGTAATAATCTTTTTTAATCACTTGTGCAGGTCATGGGACTTTGTGGGGCCTAAAGGCCGCAAACCCAACGGCATCCTGGGTCTCCTGTGCCGCGAGCACTACCCCGGCATAGTACAGTATGCCGGGAGGCACGAGCCGGCCTACACCTTTGACCACTACAGCATCGCCCCAGACCCATACTTCCCCAACAAGGCGGCGCGGGTTAGAGCGGAGCTGTGGGTAAGTCTTCGTCAAACAATATCAAATTCATCATATTTTTTCTTTAATTACTGTCTCGCCTCATATTGTGTCTGTATGCAGAACTACTTCAAGTGCGAGCCGGGGAAGGAGGCAGTGGCGGAGGTGACGGCTACCCGGGCTTGTAGGAAGCTCGTCACCGACATGATCTACGAGGCGAGACTGCAGGCCATCATTACATACAACGCCACGGTCTTGGCCACGAGGGTGACAAAGGCCCAGGCGAGAGGCATGACATTGGGCCGGGCGCAGTTCTTGCAGGTAAGTGATTTCTTTTGAGATTAAGCTTTTGGTACTTTTCATCTGACGCTTAGACGTGAAATACTTGATGATGTGCAGATGATCCCCCAATGGTGCCAGTCGTTTCCCGAGTGCTGGGAGATGATCGTGGACCGGTGGCTATCCGAAGAGTGGGTGGCCCACCACGCCGAGGCCCGGGAGGCGCGTCTGCAGATGCCAGGTGTACCACACCACCAGGGCAATCGCAACCTCGCCGAGTACGCACAAGCTTGGGTACGTGAAAGACTTTATCAATTCCTCGATCAAATGTTGCCTGATTGCTAATCATCTTGTTGTCTTCCTCACAGTCGGCGGCACACGGTGGCCAGCCTTGCGGCACGGTGGCGGCATACGCCATGTCCCACAAGGGCAAGGCCACGGCAGCGGAGACCTCCTACAACCCCGACGATCCCGCCGACGCGTACACCAACTCCAGCGTCCACTCCCGCCTCACTGACTACTCAGAGGCGGCAAGGGCGGTCCATGGGGACGACTTTGATCCCGCCACAGCGGACCTGGACGGGAGCATCGTCATGAGGATTGGAGGAGGGAAGAAGCACGGGCGGTTCTGGCTTGGAGACGGCATCATCGACACGGCCTCCACTCCCACTCTGTCCCAGCTCCGAGCACAGAGCACGAGCGGGAGCGTCCCCATACGCCCACGCCCGTCGCCTGCGCAGTCGCGGGTCGCCGAGCTCGAGGTTATTTCTATTTAACTCATCGTACATTGATCTTTAAATGTTTGCATTGTTCTAACATTCACTTTGTATTATCGCAGGCCCGCCTGGAAAGAGAAAGGCAGGAGCGCCATGTGTCCGAGACCCAGATGCGGTCACAGATGTCGGCCCAGATGGAGGCTCAAGCAAAGCAGATGGCGGAGCTCATCGCCTTCATGGCCTCCCAGGGCATGGCCGTGCCCCAGACGCTCATGGCTCCTCCACCGCCGCCTCTGGACCCCGGAGCTGCTCCTGTGAGTATCAATACTTCAGTGTTTCATTTATTTCATTTTCTTGTCTGACATGACCTTTTGCAGCCTCCTCCGTCAGAAGGTTCGAACAACCACCGATGGAACCAGACCGGGGGTCAACCAGGCGGCAGTTCTCAGGGGTGGACCGGTTGGCCGGGGGTGTAGTAGATTGAACTTTGGACTATCGTGTGTCACTGAAGTCTCATGTTGTTGAACTATGTGATTTGAGGACATATGTTATTGAACTATGTGATGTGATGTGAACTATCATGATATATATATATATGTTCTGTGACGTGAAATGTGATATATATGTGATATGTGATGAATGTGATATATATATGTTTGATAGTGTCGGAGAAAAGGAAAAACAGAAATAAAAAACAAAAATTAGCATGTTTGCCGAGGGTTGCTCTCGGCAAAGAGGCCCTTTGCCGAGGGCTATGACCATAACCCTCGGCAAAGCTGAACCAGAAAGCCATTTCCCCAGCTTTGCCGAGGGCTTTGGTCATAGCCCTCGGCAAAGCTGGGGAGACTGAAAGGAATTTCCAAGGGTTTGCCGAGAGCCGGCTGAGTTAGCCCTCGGCGAAGAGGTCCCAAAAAAAATATTCGAAATTTCTTTGCCGAGAGCCGACCCCGGATAACCCTCGGCACAGGAAAATAATAATAAAAAAATTTACAGCTTTGCCGAGAGTCCGGCTCTCGGCAAACGTGACGCCTTTGCCGAGAGTCCGGTTAGCCCTCGGCAAACCTACCGTCAATAGGGACCGCCGTTAACGGCCACTTTTCTTTGCCGAGAGCCGGTCGAGACCCTCGGTAAAAGGTTTGTCGAGAGCCCGATAAATGGCCCTCGGCAAAGGATCCTTTGCCGTGAGGTTTTTTGCCGAGAGCTCTATGCCGAGGGCTGCTCTCGGCATAGGCTTCGCCGAGTGCCAGATGGTCTTTGCCGAGTGCTAAAGGCACTCGGCAAAGCAGCCGTTTCCAGTAGTGTTCCCAGATTCGAGTGCGACAAGTAGGATGTCCCTCGGTTTCTGATTCACTTCGTTGACCCAAAGATCATCGAGTACCAACAAGAAACGTCTACCTCGCAAGTTTTTCTTCGACTCATCTATCAGAGAATCTAGACTTTTTTGAAGGTCGTCGTCTTTGCTATTATTTGACCGCCTAAGTTGCGTGGCGATCTGCTTCAACATACTACTCAATATCTCATGCAGATTGAAAGTCCTAGACACCTGAATGAAAATGACAAGGTCAAAATGTTTGCTGTTGCTGTTATCGGGATCCTTCTCGTAATCACAAACATATTGTGCCAGGGTACTCTTCCCAGACCCTGGAATGCCATGTATGCCAATCACAGAATAAGGTTTACTGGTGCTGGAGCTTGGTGCATCGGCCTTTGGTTGCTTACGAAGCTTCTCAATTATTTTTTCACGGTCCTTCTCTCGACCAAATACATCGTGTCTAATATTACTTTTGTGCCAATCATCAATCTCCTTCTGCCTGCTGCTACTTTCTTTGTTGGTATCATCCTTGACGGGAATTTCACTGCTGCTACTTGTCTGACTCAAGAGATGTGATCTCTTTGACTCACTGAGAGTATGTTCTATGTCCTCTATCGTTTTCCTCAAGATTTTTCTATCATTAAAGAAAATGGCATAAACTATTGCAGCATCATCATCATTCTGCAGGAAGCAAGACTGAAATGGTTATCATATCCACAGATATAATCTCTGTGTAATAAATCTTCATTCTCAGAGAGTAATACAAACAAATCAGTTTTAGTCATCGAACCACACTTCTATTAGATTGAGGCAATATTTTAAATAGTGTGCTAAGGCGTTTAGCGACATGTCTCTAAAAAGCTAATAGCGGAGCTATAGCGGCTAAATTGTATATGAACACAAATAGCGGTACCATACTTGATACAGGCAAAAAGTTGCTACTTTCATATGCGAGGCTACGGCTGTGCCCCTCCTGTTCATCGTAAAAAACACTTATATTAGAGAATCACTGTCGAAGTAGGTGCCTGAAAGGTCTTTCAAATATTCCATTAATTTGTCCATGGTTTTTTGAACACTTCAATTCATCTCCGTAAAATTCCTAAACCATGCATGAGCACCCTCTAGCCCAATTGGCTAGAGCTCCTTAGTGGCACTCCACCAGTCCTAAGTTTGACTCTTCTTGGGAGCAAATTTTTAGATTTTTATACTATGGTTAAGAAAAATCCTCTCGTCTGTCCCACAGCCAAATCGCAGGTTATTAATATTAAAGGATAGTCTTTCATATGTATATGTGTTGCGTATCGTCTAACAACTCTTTATAGAAGTGACCGACATAGGATATGGATTAGCTTTTGATATCTATCTTGTAACAAACTACACGCTGGTCACCTAGGAGGTTGTTAGCATGTGGACTATATAAGGCCAAAGTTGGGGCCATTCCAACCAAGAGAGATCAACATGTATACACCAGTAGAACCCTGAGTTTGGGGTCACGGTGCTTCCTACGCGCCTCTGATATTTTAGATGGTATCTATAGAGCCATAGATTAGCTTCCACCCATGGCGAGTTCCTCATCGGCGGCAGCCAATCCCTTCTCTGGTCATCCCATCTCGGAGAAGCTTACAAAAAGCAATTATGCAATCTGGAAGGCGCAGGTCAGGGCGGCTGTGCGCAGTGCCCGTCTTCGGGGCATCTTGCTAGCGACGTCAAACCACCTGATGTCGAGCTCGTGACCACAGTTGATGGAAAAGAGCAAAAGAGGTCTAATCCGACCTATGAAGAGTGGGAGGCAGCCGATCAGCAATTGCAGAGCTATCTTCTTTCATCACTCTCCAAGGAAGTGATGACCCATGTGGCGGCTTGCGAAACTGTGGGTGCGTCATGGCCTGCCATTAAAGAAGCCTACACGGCGTAGACCCGTGCATGCACGGTCAATCTACGAATTGCCCTCGCCAACACCAAGAAGGGTGAATCATCGGTGAGCGACTACTTCGCCAAGATGAAATCCCTCGGCGAAGAGATGGCGGCGGTCGGACGACGACTAGATGATGAAGAGCTGGTGGAGTATATCCTCACCGGCCTTGGAGATGAGTTCCAATCCCTAGTGACGGCTCTTACTGCAAGGGTACAACCTATTACGGTTGGGGAGCTCTATTCTCAGCTCCTCAATTACGAGACCCAGATGGATCTAACCTATGAAGGTTCTGGGTTGGTGAACGCGGCGAGTCGTGGCTGCGGTTCTTTGCGTGGCGGCCGCGGCAATCAGGGCAACGGGGGGGGGGGGCTCGCGTGGCGTCCATGGGCGCCCCCCTCTTCGCGCGGTCATGGCTATAGTGCACCGCAGAGAGGTGGCGGTCGTGGACAGTCCAGCAACACACGTCCGCCGCCCCGTCTTCACAAGATGATGAACGTCCACTGTGTCAGGTATGTTACAAGAAGAGTCACATTGCTGATCGTTGTTGGCACAAATTCGAGGAGGATTTCGTTCCAAATCCAAGGCTGGTGACTGCTGCAACCAGATCATACACAGTAGATACAAATTGGTACACTGATACTGAAGCCACAGATCACATCACCAATGACCTAGAGAAGCTGACTCTCCGGAACAAGTACAATGGTGGCGATCAGATCCATACAGCGAACGGTGCAGGTATGAATATTAGTCAAACTGACCATACTACTGTTCATGCCTCGTCTCGTGATATTCATCTAAAAAATGTCCTATATGTCCCTCAGGCCACCAAAAACCTTGTTTCTGTTCATAAGTTAGCATCTAATAATAATGTGTTCTTTAAATTTCATCCAAACTTCTTTTTATCAAGGATCAAGCAACGAGGAATACAATCCTTAGTGGGAGATGTCACAAAGGGCTTTACCCACTTCCATCGAGCTCAATAAAGCAGGCGTTTGGTGCTTCCCGGATCCCTTGGTCACGGTGGCACAGTCGTTTAGGTCATCCTTCATCAGTTATTGTGAAACAAGTTGTCCACAATAATAGTTTCCTTTTCTAGCTGGGTCATCTAGTAGTTTGGTTTGTGATGCTTGTCAGCAAGCAAAGAGTCATCAGTTGCCTTATGCAAAGTCCACAAGTGTGTCAAAATTTCCTTTAGAACTTGTGTTCTCTGATGTCTGGGGGCCTGCATCAGAGTCAGTTGGGAGAAAGAAGTATTATGTGAGTTTTATTGATGATTATAGTAAATTCACTTGGGTCTACCTTTTGAAATATAAGTCTGAAGTGTTCAATAAGTTTCAAGAATTTCAGACGCTTGTTGAGAGACTCTTTGATCGCAAAATTCTTGCTGTTCAAACCGACTGGGGAGGAGAGTATCAAAAACTCAACTCCTTCTTTGCCAAAATAGGGCTCATGCACCTTGTATCTTGCCCGCATACACATCAACAAAATAGCGCAGCTGAACGTAAACATCGCCATATTGTTGAAGTAGGCCTATCTCTTTTATCTCACGCTTCCATGCCCCTGAAATTTTGAGACGAAGCTTTTCTTACAGTCTCTTATCTAATTAATCATGTCCCAAGCCTACTCATAGACAATGCTACACCTCTCAAACTTCTTTTCCATTGTAAGCCCAGTTATGGTGCTCTTCGTGTCTTTGGATGTGCGTGTTGGCCTAATTTGCGATCATATAACTCCCATAAACTTGAGTTCCGGTCAAAATGGTGTGTTTTCTTGGGATATAGCACCGCTCACAAGGGGTTTAAATGTCTTGAATTGTCTATTAACAGAGTTTACATTTCAAGAGAGATTGTATTTGATGAAAATATTTTCCCCTTTGCCGAACTTCATCCTCATGATGGAGCTCGCCTTCGGTCGGGAATTAACCTCCTTCATCCAACCTTGCTCAATCCTAGGGCAGCACACGTAGATGATCATTATGCTCATATTCCTGCTAACTCTAATGGTCTTGGTGCTGAAGAAAATTCAGGTTCAAATGGCCCCCCAAATACATGTGATATGCAAGCTCTCCCAAGCGCTAGACACGAGGAAGATCTGCAGCAGACTGCGGTACCTAACAGCAGTGCATCTACCTCGGGATCGCCGACTGCCGGGTCGTCCTCTTCGTCTGTGGAACTGTCTCCCCGAAGCCAAACCCCAGCGCCGCTCTAGACAATCAACAGGGCTGGTGCCTCTCTGCTGACAGCACCTGGTGGGCCGACAACGCCTGATGCAGATCCGCCGACAGCGACAGGCGCTGCTACGCTCGTTGGATCCTCTATGGCAAGCTCCACTGAAGCCTCTTGTGGGGAGCAAACGCAGGAACAACAGACCTCAACACGTCCTAGAACACGGTTGCAAAGTGGAATACAGAAAGAGAAGGTATACACTGATGGCACTATTAAATACTGTTAACACCAGATTTTCGCACGCACGAGAGGATGACAAGGGGGCCCAGCCGGCAGTAAGAGGAGCATTCGGTAAACGACCGAGCGATCGGCTAGTCTTCGGGATTTCGGCAAATGCCTATATAGTTGGCTGTTTTGCGAAACGGTGACTCCATTCGGGAAGTGAAGATGGCTTGCACGAGAAAATACGTGACGATGGAGGACGCTGAGGAGAATAGGAATAGTATTTGTATCTTTCCAAAATTCGTTGTATAAGTCGTAATCGTTTAGGACTCGTGTTTCGTCCAGGGTATAAATATAAGCCCTCGACCATTGTAAAACTGTTCACAACCACATCAATACAAATCGGCCCCGTGCCACCTTCGAGTCCTTAGTCGTGTCGTCGAGTTCTTCGAGAGGAATCATCGATCCGTCGACCTCCGTAAGTACCGGCAACCTTGTTATCATGTCTAGTATCATGCGATGGATTTAGATATGATGCAAGTAGTCTCGTATGTTAAGCTTAGTATCGTGCGGCGGATTTAAGCTTATGACGAGAAGTTTTTGCTTGTGCCTTGTATCGTGCGGCGGATTAAGTCATGAGTAAAAATAGTTATCAGCTCTATTAGATTTGGCAGATCTGATAGATTCATTAAGTTATCATGTGTTATATGTTTTATTTATTTAATTCTTGTAACACTCTTTTGCCCAATCTAGATTGATCTTTGTTCGGCCTTGTTCCACAAGTTTGCTTGTGCTTTGCTAATCATACGACCATGACGGCCGGGTCAACTTTCAATCCAGGTTGTTACATGTTGCGGGTTCATGCATGTTATTTACGATTAGACTTTGATAAAACTAGGTATCGTGCGGCAGATGCAGGTTTTAGATCAGTTTGATCGTGCTTGCTTGTTTGTTCCTTCTTCATGGACCCCAATTCGGCTGGTTTGCCGATTTTGGTTATGCTTACACGAGTAACGAGCTTTTATAGATCTGTTCAAATATATGTATGCTTTTTGCTTGTTATAATTAGATTGTATCATGCGGTGGATTAATCTAATTATAAGAAGTGGTGTAGACTTATAGCAAGTGGTATCATGCGGTGGATTAGCTTCGCTTGAGTTTATGCCTGACGGGTTTATGAAGACTAAACGTGCGGCAGATTAGTTGGATTAGCCTATGCATGTGTTATTTGAATAGATCTATTTTTTGCAAGTTATCTGTTTATAATATTCTCAATTTGTTCAAGCATGTCTCTCTTTACATACGCATTCGGCAGTTAATATGCTTTACATACTCTGTTCTCACACTTGCTGAATGACTTTATAAACATGCTTTGACAGAAAACTTCTATAGCTGTGTGCCGTCGTGATTGGCTTTCAAAGCCGTACATATGGAACTGTCTGGTCTCACCCGGCATGTTCCAGAGGTATTCTCACGTTTTTATCCCTTGTTGGTTTTCAGGTCAAACCGACTGGCACGTCTCCGGAATCAACATACTCCGGGCACCCGATTGAAGCCAGCTTTTCGGCTTGCTGTGTGCTTGGCGCGAGGTGTCACTTTTTGCGCCAACAAATACGGTTTTCTAACATCTAGTGGTGAACCTTGCAGTGTTAGTGATGCACTAGAAAATGTTGACCGGAGACAAGCCATGCATGGAGGCAGAGTATAATGCCCTGATAGAAAACAAGACCTGGCATCTTGTTCCGCCTCAGAAAGGACGAAATGTTATAGGGTGTAAATGGGTATATAAAATTAAGCGCAAGGCCAATGGAAGTATGGAAAGATACAAGGCACGTTTGGTAGCAAAAGGCTTCAAGCAAAGGTATATAATTGATTATAAGGATACCTTTAATCTAGTTTTGAAAGCTGCTACTATTCGAATTATCCTGTCAATTGCTGTCTCTCGAGGATGGAGTCTTCGGTAGCTTGATGTCCAGAATGCATTCCTTCATGGGCATCTTGAAGAAGAGGTTTATATGCATCAGCCTCCTAGCTTTGAAGATGTGTCAAAACCAATTATATCTGCAAACTTGACAAAGCTTTATATGGGCTAAAACAAGCTCCTCGGGCTTGGTACTCTCGCTTGAGTAGGAAACTTATTACACTTGGGCTTCATGCATCAAAAGCAGATACCTCTTTATTTTTCTATAACAAAGAGGGAGTAACTGTGTTTGTTCTTGTTTATGTGGATGATATTATAGTTGTCAGTTCTTCAGATGAAGCAACCGATGCTCTTCTTCGGGATCTTCAGAAAGAGTTTGCGTTGAAGGATCTCGGTCAGCTTCACTACTTCCTGGGTATTGAGGTATCTAAGGTACGTGATGGCATTGTACTGTCCCAAGATAAATATGCATCTGATCTACTCAAGCGAGTAGGCATGTCAGGGTGTAAACCGGTAGTTGCACCTCTCAGCACATCTGAAAAATTGTCTCTAAATGATGGATCCTTGCTTGGACCGAATGATGCAACATCTATATAGAAGCAGTGTGGGAGCCTTGCAGTATTTAACTCTCACTAGACCAGATATAGCATATTCAGTGAATAAAGTTTGCCAGTTTTTGCATGCTCCCACAACTGTTCACTGTGCTGCAGTGAAACGAATTTTGAGATATCTGAAATAGTGTACCAAAATAGGTCTTAAGATTCACAGATCATCTTCTACTTTAGTGAGTGCATTTCCAGATGTAGACTGGGCAAGCAGTGTTGATGATAGAAGATATACATGAGGTTTTGTTTCCTTCTTGGGATCTAATCTTGTTTCCTGGAGTGCCCGCAAGCAACATACAATGTCACGGTCTAGTACTGAGTGAGAATATAAGGCAGTTGCAGATGCTACAACTGAAATAATGTGGGTTCAAACTCTTCTTTGAGAATTGCAGATTAATAGTCCAAGGGCAGCAAGGCTATTGTGTGATAATATTAGTGCAAAATATTTGTCAGCAAATCCAGTGTTTCATTCTAGGACCAAGCACATAGAGGTTGACTATCACTTTGTCAGAGAACGAGTATCACAGAGGTTATTAGACATAGAATTTATTCTCCGGTGATCAAGTAGCAGATGGTTTTACTAAAGCTTTGTCAGTATGACTTCTTGAAAATTTCAAGCACAACCTTAACTTGGTAAAGTTATGATTGAGGGGGAGTACGTGTTAAAGGATAGTCTTTCATATGTATATGTTTTGCGTAGCGTCTAACAACTCTTCATAGAGGTGACCGACATAGGATATGGATTAGCTTTTGATATCTATCTTGTAACAAACTACACGCTGGTCACCTAGGAGGTTGTTAGCATGTGGACTATTAAGGCCACGGTTGGGGCTATTCCAACCAAGAGAGATCAACACGTATACACCGGTAGAACCCTGAGTTTGGGGTTACGGTGCTTCCTACGCGCCTCTGTTCTTTTACAGTTAAGCCTGCGGCCCAGTCTTATAGGGCGATGGTGCCCCTGTGTCAGGATGGGCTGTCTTACCCCCGCGGGCCAAGCTTTTTTAATATATGCCTATAGACTAGATATCTAATTCTTTCTTCTTAATGTGTCATAATAATGTAATATACTGATACATGAAGAAAATGGTGATTCTTTTAATCACCGGCTCATGTGGAATAAAAGTAGATCAAAAAAAGTTTTCTTCAATACACATGTTCATTAGACATACCTTTATGCCAATCACCGCATATGAGTAGTCCCGCATAGAACACGCACCCGAATGACAAAAACGCAGTGCTGAAAACCCATAGACGAAGCAATTGCGGATCATCTGCAGCATGGAATTCGAGGCTGCATGAAGCGTCGGTGCCTCCTTAGCTGATCTGTGCTGATTGTCACCCCTGACAGAATTCGGGAGGGCATTAGGCGACGGTGAAGTTGAGGGTGCATCACCAGGTCTTGGTGATGGCGTCTTAGCTGATCCTTGTTCAATGTCATGGTCATCCCTTGATTCTGCGGCAGATCTTGCGGAGGTTGCATCAGACATCGATGGTTGCCCAGCAGCTCGCTGATGGATATACAGTGGCAGGCTTTGGGCGCACTGCACGAGCTTAGCTAGGAAGTCCCAGAACATCTGATTCAGGTTCTGGGCGCACTGCTGCAGCTTCTCTCCAAGGTCCCTGAGCTTCTGATACTGGTTCTGGGCGCACTGCCACAGCTTTTGCCCGAACGAGCTCTGCTTGCAGCAGGCGATCCAATCGCCAATAGCCTGCAGCACCCAGTTGTTGCGAATCTTGGTGCCCAGCAACTTAGCCTGCAGCACCCAGTTGCGAATCTTGGTGCCCAGCAACTTCCCGTGACCACCGATGACTTTCATCTCGATTCGGTGATATTCAGCAAGATCCAGTAGGTCTTCCGCGTCGCACAAGGCAGACTTGAGATCCTTGTGCAGTTCGCCGAGGATCTTCAGATTAGATTCAGATCCCTCGCCCTCGGCTTTGGCTCCACTCACTCTCAGCATTCTCTGCTCAGTTACATCTCCTAGTGTCAGTTTCAGGCTTGGGATAACATGAATCTCCAGCTCCCGAAGATTTCTTGATGCATTAAAACGGAGATGGGAAAGGAGTTTGCTCACGAATTGGCTCACGACGAAAATGATGAGGGGTTTCAGCAGCCAGCCTAGAACAGCATACTGTAATAAGGTGGTCATTGCTGTAGCTCTTTGGAGGATGGGAGAAGAGCGAGGATGAACGTAGGAGGATGGATAGTAGGAGTAGCTCTCAGAAATATTTGTACATGCTGCTTGCTTAGTAATGAGAACCCAATATATGCCGCGTAAGACTTCGATTGGGGAGTTTCCATGATGCTTCCGCCATTACGCCTGTGTGTGGCTTGTAAGTTGGAGTAAAAATAATGATACAAGTAAGCTGTAAGCATGCAACTTGCCAACTTGATAACTTGATTACATCATGATTGGTGGATCTGGTTCTTGTTTTCGTTGCAAGTAAATATTATCATGTCATACATATACTATGCCTTGTTTAGTTCCCCTTATTTTACAAAATTTTTCATCACATCAACCATCACATTAATGTTCGGACGTATGCATAGAGCATTAAATGTACGTAAAAAAAATAACTAATTGTACTTTTAGTATGTACATGTCGAGACGAATCTTTGGAGTCTACGTAGTCCATATTTGGACAAAGTTTATCAAATAACAACGAAAACGCTACATGAAAAATTTTGCAAAATTTATCAGGCTACCCTCAGTCATCGTGAAGTCATCCCTCTTGTACAACTGCCACTTGTGGTGTAAAGTATGGCGTTAACGTATAGTTGTCCAGGAAGCCCGTAGCCCGGTGTTTTGGCCCGGCCCGAGCACGGCACAGCCCGGTGGCTAGCAGGCCCGGCCCGGGGGTGCGGGCCGTGCCTGGGCCACTACCCTAGCCCGTGGCACGGCCCGAGCATGAATGGCGATACTAATAAGTTGACAATTACATATATGTGTTGTTTAGTATTATACTATTGAATTGATTAACAATTGGTTGAAAATGATGAATTATTTCAACACTTTGTGAAAATGATATAGATTTTTGAGGACTTTTTTAACTGACGGGCCATGGGCCGGCATGGCACGACGGGCGGCACGACCCGAAAAACGGCCCGCGGGCCTTGTTGTAACAACCCGAAAATTTGGACTTTTTAAAAATTTTCACTGATTGTGTGGAGCATATAATTGCTAGCTGAACCGGGAATAATTTATAAATAAATTATTGCATTCACATAGTATTGCTTGTAGGAGTTTGCCGGAAATTCTTTTTACAACTTAAGTCTTATGTTGGAGAGCACAAATCCATAGCAATGTCTTTTTCAAATGCTCCATCGAATATCCTCCTTCGTCTCTCTCGACATCTTCCAACTCCTTCCCGAACTCCTTCGAACTCCACCCAACCTCTATTGAGTTCCCCTCAAATGTTTATCGGAATCCTTCAAGTCATAATATCTCTTAGAAGAGAAAGATCCTTCAAACTCCTATTTGAATCCCTCTCATTTTCCCTCTAAACAAATGGGAAATCCTCCTTCATCTTTTGGGCCACAACCTCTCTCTTTCCCTTCCTTCCTTCCCAGCCGGACGGGCCTAGGCCCACTCCCCCGCAGCCCACCAGCGCTCCTCTTCTCCCCCTCCTCACTTGCCCGCGTGGGCTTAAACCCCAGCTGGCCCAATGCCGCTCGCCCTCCTCCTGTGGCCCGCTCGCCCCTTTGGCCCAACTCACGAGGCCCAGCTCGCCACCTCCCCAAACCCTAGGGGCAGAGGCGCCCAGCTTCTCCTGGCCGCCGCCGCCGCCAAGTGCGTGTGCGAGCGCACACACGCGCGCCCCGTGCCCGCGCGACCAGGTCCCGCGCCGCACCTCCTCCCTTGGCGCGCGCGCCCGCGAACCCGACCCTCGCACCACACCCGCATTCCCTCGCGCTGGCGCCCATAGAGCCCCCGGATGCTCGCCGCGTGTCCCGGGACGGACACAGATGACGAGGATGGTCGGCACCTCGAAGCCCTAGCAGTGTAGCCTATAAGAACCATGGCCACCACTTCCTCCTCTCTTTCCCTACCGCGCCGCCGCCCTACTTCTATAGCTGCAGCTGGCACCGGGCTCGCCGTAGCCGGTCACGACGGGCCTGGCCAGGGCGTCAGCCGGCCGCGGGATCACGGCAGCCGCGCCGCGGCCATCTCCGGCCAGGCACGGTCGCCACGCCATGGCCACGCCAGCCCCTTCTTCGCGCCGGAGTCCCAGCTCGCCACGACGTCGACCCCACGCCACGCTTCGCCACGTCGTTGCCACTCGACGTCGAGCGCCTCGACCTCGCCATGGATCTGCGCTGTCCGGACCCTCCCTGCAGCCGCGCTATGACGCCGAGCTCGCCACGACCGTCCACGCGTTCTGCTCCGTCACCACGACCGCCGTGCTCGCGCCGCGACACGACGTCGAGCTGCCACCACGGACATTGGCCGCCGAGCGTCCTCGACACCGCTGGCCTTGTTCGGCGTCTCCCTCACGAGCCGCAGTGATGCCACCGTTCCGACCACCGACGGCCACGACAAGTCAGACCGTCGCGCCGCACAGCGCTGAACAATGCTGGGTGCCGGGCCGGTGACCACCTGCGCCAAGCCGCCGTGCACCTCAACGTCATCACGCCTGCCTTCACTGTGCCGCCTGCCTTCACTGTGCGCGGCAGACACAACCGACCGAGGACCGCAGCCTCGCTTTTGGCCCCTGCCCCATCCGCACTGCCATGCCAAGATCCACCCCGCTCTCACCGAGTGCGTCGACCTGGTGAGCTGACAGCTCCAAAACTCCCACCTCTTCTGTTTTGATGTCGTCCATAGACTTAAACCGACCTTCGTGTCGCTGTTCCCACCGTTGCAGGAAGATCAGCCTCCCTGCGAGCCTCTGTTGGAGCTATCCTGAATGCCTGCTGCCACCATTCCACGCCGTCCGCAGAAGCCAGAACCAGCCGCAACGGCAGAAGCCTGGTTGAACTCCTTCGCTTCGTTCGGCGTCATTCCCTGCCGAGTCGCTGTTCGGCCAAGGCGCGCCCTGTTTGGTCGACAACGCCACTTCGTTGTAGACCTTTTCATATCCTGCACATGCTTTTGATTCATCCTTGTAATACGACTCATGATATCATCCATGCCTGCCCGTGCCATCGTGTCGGCTATTTCATGTTCTCGCTATCAACGAACTTGTTATCTCGTATCAATCTATTATCATCTTTGACCGAATCTCTCCTCTCTAGGTGCACCACGTGCAAAGGACGAAGGACGAGCTACGTGGATGGCACCACGACGCCAAGACCTAGATGCCAAGCAACATCATCCATGATTACACGATGAACCACGGTTAGCTAAACGTTCCTCTCTTTCAACCCCTGACCTTGCTTGCCGAACTTGGAACGCATAGACCGACGTCAATTCCGACCCTTGGACACTCATGCACACACACACGACCGGCCCAAGACAAATCGAACCTCCGGTGTTCCAAGAACACCAGCGTGTTACTGACCGCCCCGGAAGTATGCCCATGACGAAGACATGACCATGACGTGTTTAGACACAATAAAATTAAAGTTCTTGACCGATAAGATAAGGCACGCTACACGTCAAAAAATGACACTGAAAAAGGAGATTCCTTGTTTGCAGTAGAGCAGACCTGTAAGCGAAGTTTTATCACGTGTGAACAGTTATTTCTATGACCTTGGCATCACACGACCGAGTCATCTATTGCCAAGTTCGGGGACTACCGTGTATACATAGCGCTTGGTCGCGCATGTATATAGTTTCTTTTCATCTATGACCTTGGCATCACATGACTGAGTCATCTATTGTCAAGCTTGGGGACTATCGTGTATACATGGCGCTTGGTCACACATATATATAGTTTCTTTTTCTTCTCTTCTATGACCTTGGCATCACATGACCGAGTCATCTATTGCCAAGTTCGGGGACTACCATGTATACATGGCGCTTGGTCGCGTATGTATATGAGTTTATTAAATTCTTCAGACCCTGACACCACGTGACCAGGTCACCTGCTGTCAGGCTGGGAGACTAAGTGGGCACACTTCACCTGGTCGGTGAGTATGTTCGGCTATCAGAGATAGTCAGGATTCTTTTCGGGTTGCTGCTTATACTTTTCCAGTATAAAAGTGGCCACACTTCAACGACAATGTGGAGTCATTTTTTCTTTTCTCTCAAAGAGCACATTGCATCTTGTGAGTTTCATGAAATGGCAAATGTCAGTTTATAACCTGGTCGGAGACTTGGTTCGAAGCTTGGGACCAGGTTGATGATATCAAGAATGTCGCCAGATCTTTACACCGTTCCAAGATTCATTGTGCTCGGGGACTAGCTATGGGGGTATAAACCCTGGTACCCTCACAGCTAGACTTGGGATACTTCGAAGAAGCCGACCCAACTGGCTACGGAGGTCTAATGCGTCAAGGCCCACCTGGTTGGGCGGTGGCGTGGAGGCCTTTGCGGGATTGGAGATCAAGGAAACCTAGTCGGTTAGAAAAGATATAACACCTTGTGCGATATGTCCATTGTAATTGATCTAGTTTCCTTATCCTTTTGATAGATCTGATCTACTAAGATTTGTAACCCTGCTCCCTGCGACTATATAAGGCGAGCAGGGACCCCCTAAAAAATAGATTGATTCCCATACAGAATACACAACTCGACGCAGGACGTAGGGGTATTACGCTAAAGCTAGCGGCCCAAACCTGGATAAATCTTTGTGTTCATCTAGTTTTGCCTTGCGTTACGTCTGGATCATCGTCTTACACGCCTTCCGTTCTAATCTACCACCTTGAGCATACCTTTAGGTGGGCTATCGACTATATTATCATCGACAGCGGTGGCCTGGTTTCCGCGACGGTGCCATGGACGGACACTCGGGGAGAGGCCTAGAGGGAGGTAGAGTTAGCGGGGAAGGGTGGAATCGGTCGGGGAGCTTACCACGGGTCTGATGGCGGTGTTCTCGTCGCCTATTAGGCTTTGGACAAGGTTGGCGGCGCGGAGCGATGTGCGGCGGTGCACTGCAATGCTGAAGGGAGCACTAGAGAGTGAGAGAGAGCACGAGAGAAGGCGTGGACGAGGGCGGTGTTCACCCCCAGCGGCTCTGCACTCCTTAAATGGGGTCGGGGAGGGGTGGAGAGGTGTGCGGTGGAGCCCGGTCGTGGCGGCTATGGCGGACCAGCTATGAGTGTAGCGCGGAGGGGGCTGGCTTGGTCGCTGCGCTAGCGGTGGAGTGAGGGAGAAGGAGATGGTGACCCGGTGCTCGACTTGACTGCGAACAGGGGGAGAGGGGACCTGGTCAGGGCGGTGCGCACAACGCAGGTTGGGAGGGGAAGAGAAGGGGAGAGCGCCGGAGGAGGGGGAGAAGCCTGACGACGTTAGCCTGCCTGTCAGTGGGTGAGGAGAGGAGGGCGTGTGCGCTGTGGTGTGCTGGCCACCGGGCCAGGAGTTGGGCCGGGGCACGCAACATATGGTTCGCAGGCCGGGGAGGAAAGGCGGGAGGAGAAGGGCTGGGCTCAGCCCAAGGAGCGGAAATGGAGGCCGGGAGGGGTGAGGTGGTCGGGCCGCGCGGAGGGCGCGCTGGCGGGCGAGGCCGAGAGAGAAAAGGGGAAAGGGGAGTTGGCGGATTGGGCTGCAAAGGGAGAGGGGTTTGAGGCTTTGCTCTTTTTCTTTTCATTTTCAAATCTAATTCAAATTCAAATTCAAAACTATTCGAAACCAAAACTCTTTGCAAAGCTTTGAAAATATTTTCCCTAGGTTTTGCAAATAAAACTTAGTTTATTTTGATAAATTTTTTATAAATCTTTTATTTATTTCTTTAAATAGAATAAAACTAATTCACTTCTATTTCGGGTTTAAATAAATTTAGTTTTCATCCAAATAAAAATATGCAATGGCATGAATGCAACATGAAATAAATAAATTTTATTTTTCTCATCTATTTAATTTGTCATTTCTATTTAGTTTCTAATTAACTTTAATAATTTCACAAAATTTTAAATTAGGGTGTTACATATCCGCAGTTAGATGGCGGATTATTCGCCGTTCACCCGACACAACAGGAATAGTTCAAAATGCATATTATTTTGCTTAATAATACGTATTATCTTCATTCCCAATAGCATTCAATACAGGGAACGCCGGCTTTGCCGAGTGCTGGCTGCACTCGGCGAAGGGCCTCTCGCACTCAGCGAAGGCTTCGCCGAGTGCCGCACTCGGCGAAGGGCACTCGGCGAAGAATTTGTCGGCAACGATATCTTTGCCGAGTGCCAAATATCGGGCACTCGGCAAAGGATTCGCCGAGTGCCAGGTCAGCACTCGGCGAAGCAAACGGGAGCCGTCACTTGACGGCCTCTTTGCCAAATATCAGATATCACATGTTGCGATGTCCAGGTTTGTAAGCATAGTACGTGACAACTTGCTCGAAACTTTCTCAGATTTTTTTCGCGGCATACGTATATGATGTAACAACATCTCGCCAAGTTTCGCGATTTTCGGAATTCATTTACATTTTCTATAATTAAAAAACCGCCCGCACGTAATTTGGAGGCGTTGCCCCGTGAGCACGTTGATCGAAACATCAGGTCAGGTTTTGGATTTGGCCTCAACATACGGTTAAGAATAAGAATAATATTTTTTAAATCATGAAAATGCATTATTCGATGCACCCGCAGTTCAAACTTGCGTCTTCCGGGAAAATTCAAGAAAACGAAATAAAGTCAAAAAATATAACGAAAAGTTTTGAAAAACTGTCAAATTTGAACATGTTGGTCATAGTACTGTGGGGATGACCCACAAAAAATTTGGTGTCCAAAATCCGAAAAAAAAACATTGCCGAGTGCCACTTGGACTGACACTCAGCAAAGAGGGGATCTTCGCCGAGTGCCAGCCACGTGGCACTCGGCAAAGAACAGCCCACGTGCTTTGCCGAGTGCCACGTGGCTGGCACTCGGTCAAGATCACCTCTTTGCCGAGTGCCAGCCACGTGGCACTCGGCAAAGAACAGCCCACGTGTCAAACAACGGGGCCACACGCTTTGCCGAGTGCCACGTGGCTGGCACTCGGCAAAGAGGGGGTCTTCGCCGAGTGTCAGACGGCGGGCACTCGGCAAAGCTAACGGACCTGGATGTCGTCTGGTCCGCGACACTTTGTCGAGTGCTCATATTTGCCGAGTGTGCGGCACTCGGCAAAGAGGTCACTTCGCCGAGTGCTTTTCTTTGTCGAGTGTTGGGCACTCGGCAAAGCAGTCTTTGCCTTGTGCTCAGTCTTCGCCGAGTGCCAGATTTCCGGCACTCGGCAAAGAGGTTGTTTGCCGAGTGCCCGAAATTTGGCACTCGGTAAACTGGCAGGCACTCGGCAAAGATCGTGTTTCCTGTAGTGATTGCTCGAACGCCGGAGCCAAAGTGCAATCCTTATGTTGAATCTATCGACCAACCAAAAAAATTTGATATGCCGCAAGATGCAATGCTTTTGAGCCAGTCCAAAACGTATCTAAATTGCTAAAAGAATATAGGCAGTTCACTATAGGAAACTCACGCTTTGCCGAGTGCCTAGGACTTTGCCGAGTGCCAAATTTCGGGCACTCGGCAAAGAGGAAGCCCAAGCACAAGGCAAAGGATGCTTTGCCGAGTGTCTGACACTCGGCAAAGAAAGGCACTCGGCGAAGGCACCTCTTTGCCGAGTGTCGTACACTCGGCAACGATGAGCACTCGGCAAAGTGCAGCAGACCAGACATCATCCACGGCCGTTTGCTTTGCTGAGTGTCCGCCGTCTGACACTCGACAAAGAGAGAGTGCTTTGCTGAGTGCTGGCCACGTGACACTCGGCAAAGCGTGTGGCCCCCTTTCTGTTACACGTGGGCGGTTCTTTGCCGAGTGCCAGCGGTAGGCACTCGGCAAAGATCCCCTCTTTTCCGAGTGCCAGCCACGTGGCACTCGGCAAATAATATGGCCCGGAACTGTGTCACGTGGTCGGTTCTTTGCCGAGTGCCGCCGCTGGCACTCGGCAAAGTTTTTTTTTGGATTTCGGACACCAAATTTTTTGTGGATCATCCCCACAGTATCATGGTCAACATGTTCAAAGTTCACACTTTTTCAAAATCTTTTGTTATATTTTATGTCTTTATTGCATTTTCTTGAATTTTCCCGCTAGACGCAAGTTTCAACTGAGGGTGCATCAAATAATGGACTTCAATGATTCGAAAATTGTTATTGTTGTTCTTGAGTGTATGTTTAGGCCAAATTTGGGAACTGACGCGAAATTTCGATCAACGTGCTCACGGGGGCAAGGCCTCGAAATTACGTACGGGCGGTTTTAAAATTATAAAAAATACAAATGATTTCCGAAAATCACGAAACTTGGCGAGATGTCGTTATATCTTATGGATATGCTATGAAAAAAAAATTGAAAAAATTTAGAGCATGTTGTCACGTACGACGCTCACAAACCTGCACATCTCCATACGTGATCACATGTGAGAGGATGTGGGAACAACAAAAGACAACACAAGAAACTACGAGCAGAGCCGGGCCAATCGAAAGACCACGAATACCGGAGTTCGTACGCTCGGCACCGATGAGCGCGACTACTACGACATAGTCGAAGAAATATACGAGCTCACCTATCCGGGTCTGAAAGCTCTTAATCCGGTGGTATTCAAATTCCATTGGTTTGATCCTGATGTCACAAGAAGAGCCCCTGAGATTGGGCTAGTTGAAATTCGACAGGATTCCGTCTATAAAGGAGACGATGTCTATATTGTGGCTCAACAGGCCACCCAAGTTTATTATCTCCCATGGGCGTGCCAAGAAGTCGAGAATCTTGTGGGGTGGTACCTCGTGCAGTTGGTATCGCCACGCGGCAAAGCGCCTCTCCCAAACGGTGATGACTACATCTTTGACCCAAACACATATAGTGGAGAGTTCTTTCAACCTGAGGGCTTAGAAGGGAGGTTTGACATTGGCATTTTTACGCTGATGGGCTAAGGGAGGTTTGACATTGACATTTTTACGCTGATGGACTTGGAAGAAGACAATGACATTGATGAGGACGAGGGTGTTGAGGTGCAGAATGCCAAAGACTTAAGAATGCTTGAGCGGTTTCAGTTAGGAGCTGACGCGGGTGATGATGATGATGGAGACGAGAACGAGGCATTAGAGTACGATAATATGGATAGTGATGACGACACACGAGTGCCACGAGCCACTGCCGATCGTGGAGATAATTTCTAATTCATGTAATACTTACTATATTGTTATTATTATTATTTTGCAATTATATCTCTTTATAAGTACTTACCGTTTATTTATGCTAATTGGTTTCATCTTTGTAATTGCAGGCACTCGACAAAATGTCGGGCGGAAGGCGGTCACAGCGGCAGGGGTTCTCCGCCTACCAGAGGGCTACTAAGGACCCCGAGGACCTAGCAGAGGCGTCAGCTCCACAGGCGAGGACCGGTCACCCCCGCGGGCGTCCTAGGAGGGAGAGGACTCCTCCTCGAGAGCTGACCCCCGAGGAGACCCCCGACACGACCACCGACGAGGCAGGGCACGACGACACTACCTCTTCGGATGACGAGGTGGCCCTGCCGGCAGCTGGAGGTTCCACTTCCTCTGGTTCGAGGGCAGTCTACCTACGCGGGCCCTCGCAGCTCCCGCAGCAGCCTCTCCCAGTTGGCCGCCGTCCGGTGATTCGACCCGTTGGCCACACGTAAGTAACCATTGATGTTATCACTACTTGTTCATATGACATGTTGAAAATCGAACTTCAGACTAACAATTGTTCTTAATGACTCGTGCAGTCAATGGAAGGTTGTGAGCGAAGGGGGCAAGGTTCGCCATATCAATGGCACCATGACTCTTCTGATTAGGAGGCACTTCCCTGGCAACGTCACCTACGCCGGGGTTGTCGGCCCGCCCTGGACGTGGGAGCACTTTGGCGCTGTCCTGCTCGGCAACAACGGGACCCTTGCAGGCCGGATTAAGGCCGACTTCTGGGTAAGTCTTCATCACACAACATTTATCAATACTACGCATTCGTTGGAATAATTAAAGGGTACCCTATGTCTGTATGCAGCTTTACTGGACATGCGAGCAGGGGAGAGAGGCCGAGGCGGACCGAGTGTTGGACAGAGTTGCCAAGTCTCGACTCGCAGACATGTACCACGAGGCGCGGATCCAATGCATCATCTACGCCTACGCCGACTTGTGGGGTGAGAGGGTCACAAAGGCGCAGGCCGGGGAGAAGATGTGTGAGAGGGCGACCGACCTCACCTAGGAGCAGTACAAGCAGGTAAGTAGGCGTGAAGAATATTTAGGCTCCAATTGATCTTCTGACATATTACATAATTGACTTGATGTCATGCAGTTCTGTCCTGCTTGGTGCCAAAAGTTCACGGATTGTTGGAAGGCCATCGTGGACAGGTGGCTTTCAGACGAGTGGGCTGAGAGGCATAGTGAGCGCCGGGACTGCCGCCTGCAGATGGCTGGGGTGCCACACCACCATGGCAACCTTAGCCTCGACACCCATGCTGAGAGATGGGTACGCTCTACTGATTAATTTTTTTAATTCTAACGCTCAATACTCATTACTTGCAATCAACTCTGTGTCTTTCTTGCAGTCCCAGTCGTATGGTGGCGCGGAATGTAACTCGTTCCTGGCGTACCACCTTGCCCACAAAGGCAAGGCGACCGCGCCGGAGACCCAGTATAAACCGGAGGACGGGTCCGACTCGTTCACCAACTCGGAAGCCTACACCTAGTTGAACGAGTACACGGTGGCGGCTCGCGAGCGCTATGGGGCGAACTACGATCCGGCCTCTCAGCCCCTGGACACGAACCTGCTGATGAGACTGGGAAGGGAAAAAGTCTACATAACCCCCTCACCTATTGTGTCAGTCTACTTTGCCCCCCAACCTTTCAAATGGTCTAAATAACCCCCTCACCTTTCCAAAACCGGTCAAATAACCCCTAGGCAGTTTTGGGTAGTGGTATTGCTACAGTAACGGGTCCAGTTTGCTACAGTAATGAGTGGGTTTATCTTTTTCTTATTTATTTATTTCGGCTGAATCTTTAAAAAATCATAGTAAATCACAGAAAAATCATAAAATAGAAAATCCAATTTTTTTAGACTCCGCATAAGTAGATCTATACAATGAACATATAATATAATATGTTTTAATACAATTTTTTTGCTATGAATGTTTTATCTTTTTCTTATTTATTTATTTCGGTTGAATCTTTAAAAAAACATAGTAAATCACATAAAAATCATAAAATGGAAAATCTAATTTTATTTGACTCTACATGAGTAGATCTACATAGTGCACATATAATATGGTACGCTTTCGTCCAACAAAATAATTATAGAAGTTGCAGCTATGAATTATTTTAGTTAATTATAGAAAAGCATAGATCTAAAGGTACATAAAAAACTTTGCATTAAATCGTATCATATTATATGCTCACTGTGTAGATCTACTCATGCGGAGTCCAATAAAATTGGATTTTCCATTTTATGATTTTTCTACGATTTACTATGATTTTTCAAATTTTCAGCCGAAATAAATAAATAAGAAAAAAATAAAACCTTCATAGCAAAAACTTTCTACTGAAACATACTAGATTATATGTTTATTATGTAGATCTACTCATGTGAAGTCCAATAAAATTAGATTTTTTATTTTATGATTTTTTTGTGATTTACTAAGATTTTTCAAAGATTCAGCCAAAATAAATAAAAAGAAAAAAGATAAACCCACCAGGCACTGTAGCAAACCCGACCCGTTACTGTAGCAAAACCACTGTCCAAAATCGCCTGGGGGTTATTTGACCGGTTTTGGATAGGGGAGGGGTTATTTAGACCGTTTGAAAGGTTGGGGGTGAAGTAGACCGAGTACAATAGGTTGGGGGGTTATTTAGACTTTTTCCGACTGGGAAGAGGAAGGCAGCACGGTTGGTAGTACAGTTCAATTTATCGTCCATTACTCAACTTTCTTTTGCATTGTTTAATCCTTGCGGGACAAATATTGCATGCCCAGATGCATGAGGAGATGCAGAGGTTTCAGGCCCAGCTGCAGGCTCAGGACGAGGCTCGGCAGGAGGCCCATCGCCGCGAGATGGAGGCCGCCCAAATGCGGGAGGCGCAGAGGTCGGCGGAGATAGCTCGCTTCTTTGGGAGTCTCAACATCCCAGATGTGGTCGTGCCTCCCTCGTTGCTAAATCCGTATCTGCCGTCGCCGCCGCCGCAGCCGCCTCATAGTCCTATTGGGACTCCGGTGAGTATATATATATGGTTGTTTATTGCTTTCACTTCTTCGGTCATACTAACGACGTCGCTTCTTCGTGCAGGTGCAGTCGCAGGGTTCGGCGCCGACCCCTCCGAGTGGCCCTTCGCCACAGTCCGGGTGTCTGGCTCCAGGAGGCCCTCCTCGTCTGCCGTACTACGTGTGGTCTAGCGTTCCTCCTCAGCCCGGGTACTCCGGGTGGTCTCTTGGAGCTGTTGTGCCGCCGCCCCAGTGGCAAGGTCCTCCACCGGACGGCTCTTCGCAAGGGTGGGGGCAGTGGGGGCAAGGTGGGAGCTCTTCAAGCACTGGGGGCGAAGGTGAGCAGTGATCGGCTTATGTGTTAGACTTATGGATTATGGACTACTCGTTTGTGTTGGACATGTGTTGGTTGAACTTTCACTTGTGATGCATGGATGAACGGAATTATGTGACATGTATGGATTATGCGATGGATTTATGTTGTTTTGTGATGGATGGACATGAATGTGATAAATATTGTGATTTGTGTGATGAAATATGGATATGAATGTTATATATATTGTGTTATGTGTGATGGAATATGGATATGTAATATATATTGTTTTGTGTGACAAAAATGAAAAAAACAAAAAAAAAGAAAAAATTTCTCAGCTTTGCCGAGTGCCACACTCGGCAAAGATGCCATAGCACTCGGCAAAGCTGGGCAAAATTTCTCCAGTTCTGCCTCTTTGCCGAGTGCTGGCCACTTGGCACTAGGCAAAGAGGGCTTCTTTGCCGAGTGCTAGAGCCAGCACTCGGTAAAGATTTTTTTTAAAAAAAATAAACAGATTTTCTTTGCCGAGTGCCGCTGACATGGCACTCGGCAAAGAGGGACGTGGACGACACTCGGCAAAGAATTTTTCAAAAAAAAGAAAAAAATCCTTTGCCGAGTGTCTGCCACATCAGCACTCGACAAAGAAGCCGTCAAGTTGACGGTCGCTGTTTTCTTTGCCGAGTGCTGACTTGGCACTCGGCAACGATTTCTGGCACTCGGCAAAGAATTCTTTGCCGACTAATCGTTGCCGGGTACGGCACTCGGCAAAGTCTTTGCCGAATGCAAAAGAGCCTTTGTCGAGTGCTGCCGGCACTCGGCAAAGTCGCTGTACCCTGTAGTGGTTGCATCGTCGGGCACGACATAGGTTGCATGATCACCATCTCAAGACCTTGAATTTCTCTCCACGACAATCAATGATAAGATTGATGATCCTTATTCACTATCCTCTTTGGTGGCTCCCAGAAGCAGCCTCTACCCTTGCAGATAATGGTCACAAATCAACCGTCTGCCAATGAAAATGACGCCTGCAATGATGATATAGTAGCAATCATCGTAGTCATCACACGAAACATGATGCCGACTGGAAATCATCTGATTTCCTTGGAAATTTATTTAAATGTAACCCTAAGACACTAGAAAACTATGGGAAAAAAGACTCCCCTCTCCTTTATCTCGGACTGACGCATCGAAGAGGGCGGGGCTGCATGTTGCATGTTTCATACTGTAATCGTGTCAAACATTTGTATCAGCATGTAGTTGCACTGTTCAGGTTTAGATTTGTCACAAATCATGTTTGTATTAGCGTAGAATCGTGGGTGATGTGAAGACTGCACACGTCACATCATGACCGCTTCTTTAGGCCAACTCCCGCCACGGTGACCACGCCGTGCATGTCGCACGGGCGTCCGAAAAAGGAGGCGCACCATGCAGCTGATCTTCGTGGCGGGGGATGCTGATCGTGGCCGTGTTTATGTTTAAGCAATGCATCGAACAAGCTGTGTCTGTTGCGCAGTATCCAAGTTTGTCTGCTACTCTCCGTTCTTCCGGTTCGCGTTCCTAGGGTCTTATTAGTGGGCGCGATCACCACCAGCTGGGACCGTGTCCTCGCCGGCGTTGATCATCGACGTTCGGTTCCAACACTGCAGATGGAGGTGTAGCAATGGCGCGAGAAGGAGCAAGGGCGGCGACAAATTTTTCGTGGGACCCTATGCGGCGGCTCTATCTCATCGGCGTGTACTCCCTCTGCATTGATGATTTTTTTTTTTCGTTCGGGCTGTGTGCGGTCTGAAAGTTGGCCGGGCATACTCACACTTTGTTTCTGTTATTAGGGGGCGTTTGGCAGGAGCTAAAGTTTAGTCTGTGTCACATCGAATTTTACGACACTAATTTAGTTTATTAATAATAGATTAATTATAAACTAATTACACCATCATACAATTATTAACAAGATGAATCTATTAAACTAAATTAATTTGTCATTAGCAAATATTTATTGTAGCACTATATTGTCAAATCATCGACTAAATAGGCTTCATAAATTTGTCTCGCGAATAATCCCCTAGCTGATAAATTAGTTTTATAATAAGACTAATTAGGGTTGCAATATGCGATATGATAGAGACTTGAAAAAAAGTGAGGTACCAAACATAGCCTTAATTGGGCTCAAGTTGGCTTCTCGTTTGATATTGTTTTTGTTCGTTAGCATCTTCGTCGACGTTTGGTCACATGGCTAACAACAGAGATCTTGAAATTGGCACCATATCAAATTGTGAAGTATCTTGGTTAGGTGCAACCTCTAGTGATGCAAGAACGTGTTAGATAAAGTCGTCAACGTTGTTATCAGCATGGCAAAATTAAGTGCTACTAGTACCGCGGTGGCTTGTCGTTAGTTTTGTCTCCATCAACTATTGGATGATGAGTGTTGCTCGTACAATACAAAGTTACAATCGTCGACAGACGTGTTGGCTAGTAACAATACTGATCTAGCCTCAATTTGGCACAGTACGAAAGAATCTTGGTTAATTATTGGCGCGTTAGGTGTTGTAGACTTGCGAGGTCAAGGTCGGCGATTAGTTTGTAATTTTCATTTTTTTTATTTTTAAATAAAGGCAGCACTTGATGTTTTGAAAACTGAACAGACAGTCCTGGTACAACTTGGACGCACCACACACTCTACACTCACATACATACATTGATAGTTTTGAATGAAAGAAAAGAAAAGAAAAAGAGATATATACTCTCTCCGTCCTAAATTATAAGTTATTCCAAAAATCTTGGAGAGTAAAAGTTTTTTGCTTGGGAAGGCGCCTCTGCTTCCAATGAAAGGTGAGAGGACTTGGTATATATCCATATTTTCACATCTGATAGGGTGTATGGAGCTTTTTTGCAAATTTATATGGAGCCCTGAAAAGTTGTCGAACGCTCGGAGAATTGTTATAACAGCTTGCACATCCTCCTTGATTGGGTTAATGAATATGGCCGCATCATCCGTATACATGGAGGTTCTCCATTTTGCAGCTGTGTCAACGGGAGGGGGCAGGATCCCTTGTTGGGTTGCCAGATCGAGTAAGCGCTGGAGCGGGTCCATAGCCAGAATGAAGAGCATGGACGAAAGCGGATCCCCTGGCCTACACGGAACGCGATCACTCTCTACACTTGTGAAGGGTCGAGATGGCGGACTAGAGGGGGGTGAATAGTCCTTTCTAAAATTAATCGCGTAGGCTAACCGAAACAAATGCGGAATTAAAACTATCGGTCTAGCCAAGACTACACCCCTCTACTTATACTTTATGACACCTTACAAAAGATTCTAAACAAAGCAAATAAGGTGTCGGGCTAGCTAAAGCTCACATAATCAATCTAGTTTGCAAGGTCACACAAACCTATGCAACTAGTACTTCAAGCACCGGGGAGCTCTTACACAATCTAGTAAGCAAAGCACAAAGCTCCTAAGCTCACTAGCAATGCTCAATAACAAGGCTACACAAGCCAAATTAGAGAGCTCAAATTACTTAGCTACACAAACTAAGCAATGTGACTAACAAGGCTACTCACACCAATTAGTCACGCAAGAGATCTACTTCTAAGCTACACAAGCAAAGATGGTAACTAGCAAGCTACACAAGATAACTAATTACAAGAGCAACTATTAAGCTACACAAGCTAGATAGCTACACAAGAGCAACAACTAAACACTAGCACAAGTATGAGTAAGGAAACACAAGCTAGTGAATGGAGAAAGCAAACCACCGAGAAGATGTAGGCAATGTTGACACGGTAATTTTATCCCGAGGTTCACTTGGTTTCCACCAAGCTAGTCCCCGTTGAGACAAGCTCAAGGTTGCCGCCGGTCCTCTTGCTAGTGGTGACTACATGTGAGGGCCCCCTTTCCAGAGGGTCCACTGTGCAACGTATCAGTCCCTGGATCAGTTGCTGATACGCACAGATCAACAAGATTGATATCAAAAATTCATACTTTTATTGCTAACGAAGAAAACAAGTTACAAAGTTCATATTACAAGACTTGGGCCACGAGCCTCTTAGCAAACATCAGAGTCTAACACAGCGATCCTATGACGTCATGGCTCCATTCCGACAGGCAGCTTGGAGTGCGGGCGTAAACCTTATCCTATGTGCATTCCTATGTCGTCCTTGTGTAGCTTCGTCTTCGGGTATCCTCCTATGGTTCCATCCTTAAGAGTGCATCGACAGTTTCATCCTTGCGAGTGCTCCTGTGTCGTCACTCCTAAAAACATAGTAGCAGAGGGGATTGAGTACATATGTACTCAACAAGTCCCAATTTGGGGTGCAGGCTAAGGGAAAAGGCAAGGTTATATATGGAGGTGGTTATGGTGGAGGGTGAAAGGAGTATAATTAAGTTATAAATAAATTAAGGGTTGGGTCCTAGGAGAGAATCTACCTTCTCGCTAGTTCCCGAGGATTAAGTTATTACAGTAACATACCAGTTTATCTCAAGTTCTATTTTGAAAACATCTAATCATTGGTGTCTGCATTCCAGGAGGTTGCCCATAACCAAGGACGTGGCTATTCGAATAGGATTGAAGTTATACTACTGCAGCAGTTGTCCAATTTTCCCCACATGATGGAAACAACCCTGGCCAAGGTTGTCTCCAATCCGCACTCGTACCCGAGAGGACGCATCCATAGGTTCCATATAACCCTTACCACGGTTCGCACAGGGGCCAGAAACAGACCACGTATGGTCTAACGCTAGCAAAATAATAATATCAATAGAGGGGCTCGCACACGGCCCAAACAAGGATTTAACGTGGAAGACCACTTAGCAACCACGCCGACCGGGCCACGAGAGATCACTTAGCAGTCGTGCCTTCTCCTGTCAAACCGTTGTCACCCGACCTCCAGGCAGGTATTATACTTCTCCTATCGGGGTGTGAGCTTGGACCTACCCATATAGGCGTGTGGCTGGACGCGTTTCTGTCCAGACGCGCGAGGCCAATGAATCAGTCCTAAATGACCAAAACAAGTGTCTCCAAACAGGAACCCTCACTAGGCGAACCTGTCCAAGAGGTAGTTTCACACCACATGAAGTACCTCCCACTTGCTCAGTCGGAAAAACAGTTTTGTAATCCAGTTCAATTAGCATCATGGTTCATATGTTTCATATAGTCACATTATCATGTTCACAGTAAATCACATTTACCATAATATCATTAATAATATAAATTGAGCATATTGAATATGTTAAAAGGATGGAAGGTGGGAGTGGTTTATATGGTGGAGGTGGTGGATAAGGGGTGGTTTAGGAGTGGCAAGTTGGGTGGATGGGATAGGATAGGCTTTATGGTGGTGGTGGCTAAAATATGGTATTTGTTGAAAATGGGGTGGTTTGGAGTGGTGGCCTTTGGAGGGAAGGGACAAGTTATGTGGCAAGGTATGGTAGGGGTAGTATGAGTGTAGTGTATGATTTGGCTGGAGTGGTAGATGGAGAATAGAGATAAGAAGATTTGGTGGAAGGTGAGAAAGGGAATTAGGACTTGCCTGCACTCGCAGTCGATGCATCCTTGTCTTGTGGCGGGGGATGCTGATCGTGGCCGTGTTTATGTTTAAGCAATGCATCGAACAAGCTGTGTCTGTTGCGCAGTATCCAAGTTTGTCTGCTACTCTCCGTTCTTCCGGTTCGCGTTCCTAGGGTCTTATTAGTGGGCGCGATCACCACCAGCTGGGACCGTGTCCTCGCCGGCGTTGATCATCGACGTTCGGTTCCAACACTGCAGATGGAGGTGTAGCAATGGCGCGAGAAGGAGCAAGGGCGGCGACAAATTTTTCGTGGGACCCTATGCGGCGGCTCTATCTCATCGGCGTGTACTCCCTCTGCATTGATGATTTTTTTTTTTCGTTCGGGCTGTGTGCGGTCTGAAAGTTGGCCGGGCATACTCACACTTTGTTTCTGTTATTAGGGGGCGTTTGGCAGGAGCTAAAGTTTAGTCTGTGTCACATCGAATTTTACGACACTAATTTAGTTTATTAATAATAGATTAATTATAAACTAATTACACCATCATACAATTATTAACAAGATGAATCTATTAAACTAAATTAATTTGTCATTAGCAAATATTTATTGTAGCACTATATTGTCAAATCATCGACTAAATAGGCTTCATAAATTTGTCTCGCGAATAATCCCCTAGCTGATAAATTAGTTTTATAATAAGACTAATTAGGGTTGCAATATGCGATATGATAGAGACTTGAAAAAAAGTGAGGTACCAAACATAGCCTTAATTGGGCTCAAGTTGGCTTCTCGTTTGATATTGTTTTTGTTCGTTAGCATCTTCGTCGACGTTTGGTCACATGGCTAACAACAGAGATCTTGAAATTGGCACCATATCAAATTGTGAAGTATCTTGGTTAGGTGCAACCTCTAGTGATGCAAGAACGTGTTAGATAAAGTCGTCAACGTTGTTATCAGCATGGCAAAATTAAGTGCTACTAGTACCGCGGTGGCTTGTCGTTAGTTTTGTCTCCATCAACTATTGGATGATGAGTGTTGCTCGTACAATACAAAGTTACAATCGTCGACAGACGTGTTGGCTAGTAACAATACTGATCTAGCCTCAATTTGGCACAGTACGAAAGAATCTTGGTTAATTATTGGCGCGTTAGGTGTTGTAGACTTGCGAGGTCAAGGTCGGCGATTAGTTTGTAATTTTCATTTTTTTTATTTTTAAATAAAGGCAGCACTTGATGTTTTGAAAACTGAACAGACAGTCCTGGTACAACTTGGACGCACCACACACTCTACACTCACATACATACATTGATAGTTTTGAATGAAAGAAAAGAAAAGAAAAAGAGATATATACTCTCTCCGTCCTAAATTATAAGTTATTCCAAAAATCTTGGAGAGTAAAAGTTTTTTGCTTGGGAAGGCGCCTCTGCTTCCAATGAAAGGTGAGAGGACTTGGTATATATCCATATTTTCACATCTGATAGGGTGTATGGAGCTTTTTTGCAAATTTATATGGAGCCCTGAAAAGTTGTCGAACGCTCGGAGAATTGTTATAACAGCTTGCACATCCTCCTTGATTGGGTTAATGAATATGGCCGCATCATCCGTATACATGGAGGTTCTCCATTTTGCAGCTGTGTCAACGGGAGGGGGCAGGATCCCTTGTTGGGTTGCCAGATCGAGTAAGCGCTGGAGCGGGTCCATAGCCAGAATGAAGAGCATGGACGAAAGCGGATCCCCTGGCCTACACGGAACGCGATCACTCTCTACACTTGTGAAGGGTCGAGATGGCGGACTAGAGGGGGGTGAATAGTCCTTTCTAAAATTAATCGCGTAGGCTAACCGAAACAAATGCGGAATTAAAACTATCGGTCTAGCCAAGACTACACCCCTCTACTTATACTTTATGACACCTTACAAAAGATTCTAAATAAAGCAAATAAGGTGTCGGGCTAGCTAAAGCTCACATAATCAATCTAGTTTGCAAGGTCACACAAACCTATGCAACTAGTACTTCAAGCACCGGGGAGCTCTTACACAATCTAGTAAGCAAAGCACAAAGCTCCTAAGCTCACTAGCAATGCTCAATAACAAGGCTACACAAGCCAAATTAGAGAGCTCAAATTACTTAGCTACACAAACTAAGCAATGTGACTAACAAGGCTACTCACACCAATTAGTCACGCAAGAGATCTACTTCTAAGCTACACAAGCAAAGATGGTAACTAGCAAGCTACACAAGATAACTAATTACAAGAGCAACTATTAAGCTACACAAGCTAGATAGCTACACAAGAGCAACAACTAAACACTAGCACAAGTATGAGTAAGGAAACACAAGCTAGTGAATGGAGAAAGCAAACCACCGAGAAGATGTAGGCAATGTTGACACGGTAATTTTATCCCGAGGTTCACTTGGTTTCCACCAAGCTAGTCCCCGTTGAGACAAGCTCAAGGTTGCCGCCGGTCCTCTTGCTAGTGGTGACTACATGTGAGGGCCCCCTTTCCAGAGGGTCCACTGTGCAACGTATCAGTCCCTGGATCAGTTGCTGATACACACAGATCAACAAGATTGATATCAAAAATTCATACTTTTATTGCTAACGAAGAAAACAAGTTACAAAGTTCATATTACAAGACTTGGGCCACGAGCCTCTTAGCAAACATCAGAGTCTAACACAGCGATCCTATGACGTCATGGCTCCATTCCGACAGGCAGCTTGGAGTGCGGGCGTAAACCTTATCCTATGTGCATTCCTATGTCGTCCTTGTGTAGCTTCGTCTTCGGGTATCCTCCTATGGTTCCATCCTTAAGAGTGCATCGACAGTTTCATCCTTGCGAGTGCTCCTGTGTCGTCACTCCTAAAAACATAGTAGCAGAGGGGATTGAGTACATATGTACTCAACAAGTCCCAATTTGGGGTGCAGGCTAAGGGAAAAGGCAAGGTTATATATGGAGGTGGTTATGGTGGAGGGTGAAAGGAGTATAATTAAGTTATAAATAAATTAAGGGTTGGGTCCTAGGAGAGAATCTACCTTCTCGCTAGTTCCCGAGGATTAAGTTATTACAGTAACATACCAGTTTATCTCAAGTTCTATTTTGAAAACATCTAATCATTGGTGTCTGCATTCCAGGAGGTTGCCCATAACCAAGGACGTGGCTATTCGAATAGGATTGAAGTTATACTACTGCAGCAGTTGTCCAATTTTCCCCACATGATGGAAACAACCCTGGCCAAGGTTGTCTCCAATCCGCACTCGTACCCGAGAGGACGCATCCATAGGTTCCATATAACCCTTACCACGGTTCGCACAGGGGCCAAAAACAGACCACGTATGGTCTAACGCTAGCAAAATAATAATATCAATAGAGGGGCTCGCACACGGCCCAAACAAGGATTTAACGTGGAAGACCACTTAGCAACCACGCCGACCGGGCCACGAGAGATCACTTAGCAGTCGTGCCTTCTCCTGTCAAACCGTTGTCACCCGACCTCCAGGCAGGTATTATACTTCTCCTATCGGGGTGTGAGCTTGGACCTACCCATATAGGCGTGTGGCTGGACGCGTTTCTGTCCAGACGCGCGAGGCCAATGAATCAGTCCTAAATGACCAAAACAAGTGTCTCCAAACAGGAACCCTCACTAGGCGAACCTGTCCAAGAGGTAGTTTCACACCACATGAAGTACCTCCCACTTGCTCAGTCGGAAAAACAGTTTTGTAATCCAGTTCAATTAGCATCATGGTTCATATGTTTCATATAGTCACATTATCATGTTCACAGTAAATCACATTTACCACAATATCATTAATAATATAAATTGAGCATATTGAATATGTTAAAAGGATGGAAGGTGGGAGTGGTTTATATGGTGGAGGTGGTGGATAAGGGGTGGTTTAGGAGTGGCAAGTTGGGTGGATGGGATAGGATAGGCTTTATGGTGGTGGTGGCTAAAATATGGTATTTGTTGAAAATGGGGTGGTTTGGAGTGGTGGCCTTTGGAGGGAAGGGACAAGTTATGTGGCAAGGTATGGTAGGGGTAGTATGAGTGTAGTGTATGATTTGGCTGGAGTGGTAGATGGAGAATAGAGATAAGAAGATTTGGTGGAAGGTGAGAAAGGGAATTAGGACTTGCCTGCACTCGCAGTCGATGCATCCTTGTCTTGTGGTCTTCCTGTTCCTTCGGTCTTCGATTGTTGCTCATCCTTCGGGTTCCATCGGGGTCTTCTCACATCTTGTATCTTACGCGATCTAGCGTGGACAAACAAGAAAAACACAACAAGCAAAACAAGCATGATCAAGCAAGAGGGTTGATTATATTTAGGTTGGTGGGTTTCTTTTAGTTATATCATTATTATGTCAAATTAAGATTAGCAGCGCATACACATGTGTATGCTCCTAGGGCTAAGGTAGAGAGGGATAGGAGGTTAAGGTAAACGACATATACACACATGCATATGTATATGCCGCAGGGGTTAGCAAGAGAGGGTTTGCCGTATGGAGATATATCGCTTACTAATATATATAGCGATATACAAATAAGCATAGGTCCACATACACGTGCAAGGTTAGATTATGTGTGCGTATATTTGAGTACCCATGTACGCAAATATACGGGGTTAAGAGCGTGATCAGGTTTATTATTTAGGCTATGACTATTATTCTATTACTATTACTATTACTATTACTATTACTATTATTATTACTATTATTATTACTATTATTATTATTATTATTATTATTATTATTATCACTACTACTACAACTATTGTTATTATTTTATATGTGAGAGTGTATGTATATTCGAGCATTCGTGTACGTGTCATAGTGTACACGCATATTCGAATATACGGTGCTTAGGTGGTGCAACTACAGGAAACAGAGCAACAAACATAACTAGAATTTAAATGGGCACCAAAAATTAGGAAAAGGATACGAATGTGTAGGGTTGAATTTAACAAGATTTTTGGTGGAGAGATTACGGGTTTTAGAATTGGAATGGTGGAGATAAGAATTTTCTAGGTTTATAGGGGAAACACGAATGAGATGGAACTTGGAAAATATTTCTAGAATTGGGGTGATGGCAAGGGAGTTGAAATAGTTTGGGTAGGCTCTAGTTATTTTTAGGAATTTTCTGAGATTTTTCTGGAATGGAAAAGGGCTTACTTTAGTCTCTCGTGTACGATACTAGGATCCCGTGTGCACGTAGCATTTTTCTGGTGTAGGACGTTGTGCGTGTAAACCGGCGCTCGGGTACGGAAGTGCTGTGTGCTGTCCACCTCCTCTCGTTGGCTCATGAGGACCTGGTGTTCCGAAAAAAATGGAGACGGAGAGGTAGTGGTCTGATGTGCGCTAGCCTGTCAGTCCATGTGCACCACGCGAAAGGGAAGAGGCAAGGCAGTGTGGCTGCTGCGCGGGACCCGCAAAGGATGAGGTGTCTCCTTCCCATTGGACTGGGTGACGTGGTAGAGCGCTCGGCTTTGGTCTCCGTCGGGCGTTGGTCTTCCTCGTCCGTCCTTTCGTCGTCCTCTTCCGAGCCAGCAGAGAGAGAGACAGAGACAGAGAGCGGTAGGGAGAAGGGGAGAGAGAGAGATGGAGGTGGAGGACACCGGCGAGGACCTTGCTGTGGTGGCTCGACGGTCCGCGTGCTTCGGTGGAGTGGAGGGACGAAGGGAGCCGTCGAGCAGTGCGGCAGCAGTTCACGGCGTGGGTAGCAGGGCAGGTCGGCGGCGAGAGCTCGGCTCCCACTCCGACATATGGGTTCCTCGGGTAAGGCTCTGCTCCGGCGCTCGAGAGGACGGAGTCGCGGCGAGCGCGGCTTCGGCTCGCGGCGATGTGGTGGCCGCGGTCTTGGCTACGACGACGCGCGGCATCCTCGGCAGGCTTGGTCAAATAGCGGCTCCGCCTTGGCTTCACGACGGCGCGGTCCCGGCTCCGTCGTCGGCAGCGTTCCTTCGGCTGTGCCCAGACGACGCGGCAGCCTCCCAGTTCACCGTTGCAGCCAGGCCGAGCGAGCCCGGATGAACCTCGTCGTCTTTTATACCCATAGTATGTCGGTTGAGCACAGGAGGCCAACATGACGGGCTATGGCGGTGGTGCACAGCGAGACGGTGCGGCACAGTGGCAGCGTTGACAGCAGCGGCACAGCTAGGCGGTTCTAGATATTTCTCGGCATCCATAGCCAGTGGCAGCAGCGGCCGTACGCACGCGTCGTGCTTGAGCTGGCACCTACCAAGCAACGAGAGATAAGGCAGTGCAGTCCTTGATGTCTAGGTATGCTTCACGTGCACAAAGAGAAGGTCGGTTGCGAGAAAATATCCTGGGGCCATGCTTCAAGTGCTCGACAGACATACAGTACCGGTGCAATGCATGTACGTGTAGGCCGAATGAGCTGTTACCCTTCTCGCTTCTGGGTCAGAGTGGTGCATGTGCGACGTAAATATCTTGCTAAAAGAAGTCTATCCTCAGCCATGGCAGACCGGAGCAGTGACCAGTTTCCACGCACTGACGCACACTCGAGTGTGTTCGTGTTGCTCTGGTGTGCTTGTCAATATACCGAGCGTCCGGTCACTACTGACCCGACTCTACCGAGCGTCCAGTCAATATACCTCAAATCAGCACTCAAAATACACTGACCGGACTCTTGTGACCGGACTCACTGTACGCGTCCGGTCAGTGAGTCCGGTCACTGACCTTTCAGCGCTCAAACGGCTATAACTCTTATCCCCGAACTGCGATTTCGATGATCTTGGACATTTTGGAAAGCTAACTCAGAGGGCTACACAACCCACATACAGATCTAATCCATATCACAAAGGATTAGTACAGAATTCCAATCTAAGAGCCATCCTAGAGCCCGGAACACACCGAAAAGCCTCCTTCTCTTCTCCGAGTTGATCCAATTCAACTCCAACAACTTCTCCTTTGCAAAAGTGCCAACACCACCAAGTGTACACCACCTTGTGCATGTGTGTTAGCATTTTCACAATCATTTTTCAACGGATTAGCACTTGCACTCACCATGCCACTCGATCCTAGCAACATCGCAATTTTAGATCGCTCAAGTGGCACTAGATGACCGATGTGCAAACAAGTTTGCTCCTCTTAATAGTACGGCCATCTATCCTAAACCCGGTCATAATCTTCTCTACACACCTATGACCGGTGAAATGAAATGCCCTATAATTATACCTTTGCCTTGCGCATTCCATTCCATCTCCTTCGGTGTTGATGCAACACATGCACCAACCTATCATCAAATGATATGATCCACTTCATATCATCACATGACCTCCATGGTCCATGGATCTTGACCTCACTTGCTCTTCACCATTGCTTCGGTCCTTCGGCGCCAAGTCTTTGCTCAAGCCTCCCGACACTCGGTACCAACGGCTTCAAAGCCTCCAACTTGCCCTTCACCTTCACAACCGGTCCATCAAGCCAAGTCTTGCCTTGATCTTCACCATCTTAGCCATATGACTCCATGTCATGTCACATATGCAATAAGATCCTTCATCACATGTGTGAGCCTTTGCAACATCCTCCAAGCCATTTCACATTTATGGCATATGTTGCTCACACATGATCACCTGTGGACTAATCACCTGTGTTTCTCTCATAAACACCATTAGTCCACCTAAAGTTGTCACTCAATTACCAAAACCAAACTAGGACCTTTCAATCTCCCCCTTTTTGGTAATTGATGACAACTCTACAAAGATATGGAAATTAAGCTTATTCCAAGTTAGCACTTCACAAGAATGTAAATTGCTAGCTTGGTTTGGATTCTATGTTACTTATCCAACATTAAGATCACATATGAAGATTTGGATAAGTACCATACAACCCGACTTGGTAGTGTTAACTCCCCCTACATGTGTGCTCAAATGCTTTGGTTTCAAGCTTGCACACATGCATAAATATGAAATTTGTGGTAGTGTTAGTACTACTAAGTGATGCTAAGGTATACAAGATAGAATTATACCTTTGTAGTGTGTATACCACATTTTAGTTCATCCTTAGCATCAACCTTGCTAGAAACAAGTGAAACTAGATACCATGTGAGATCAACATTTATAATCAAGGTTCTAGTTACCTAGTTACCACTTGCTACACTAAGACTAAGCTCTAAATACCAATAGAAGGAAAATAATCATCATCCAAGTCTTAGCTCTAGCAAACATGGCACACAAGCATATATATCAAATGTAAAACGTATGCATTATGCAAGCAAGCAAATGTAATGCACAAACGAATGTATTAAACATGTATTCATGAGCTTGCTCCCCCTACTTGTGTGCTCTCTTTGTCCAAGAATTGTGATCCTTTTCCATTGTCCAATCTTGCTCCCTCTTGATCCATGTCCATCTTCTTTTCTCCCCCTTTGTCCTTGACATATCACAATTGATATATCTTTTCCACAATTTCTCCCCCTTTGTCATCAATGACCATAAAAGGTATACTCTTTTCACACAAAGGGTTGCACTAGGGTAGATGGTTGATACTTGAGTCTTCATTTTTTATGGACACCACCATATGTGTGAGAATGACACCATGTGTAGAATCTTTGACCTTGATACCAATGGGTGGGGCACCTCCCGATGTCATAGCATGGGTCATCCACTTGATAAGCTTGATCTCTTGTAGATGAGGGATCTTTGCTTGATTTGATCACTTAAAGTTGATGATCACTTGACATATTTGTAGGATACCACTTTAGAGTTTGATCTAGACACCACTTGTTAAATATCACTTGAAAGATCATATACCATTTTTTAAGAGATACCATGTGAAGAAATGATGAGTCTAGATACCACTTGAATGAAAGTTTAAACTTGATATCCATTTGCATTATTGTCTTCTTCTTGAACTCTTGTCATGAGCCTCTCATTTGTGACTTGAACTATTAAATTTGCACAAGATATCTAACTCAGTTTGCTCTAGAGTAAGCTTCTTCACACATCTTTCAATGGTTATCTTACTCACGTTGAATTAGACACTTGAATGCTCATCTTCTAGATCAAGTACTTGGGTTCACTACCTCATGAACAAATTCATATACTAACCATTAGATCATATAGTCAATCAAGCAATAGTGGTAGGCTATGAATTTAAACTTTTCAATTGTTGATCCTATTAAGCATGTACTATATGCACTAACCGCATACTAGTAAGGGATGAAAATGATCATGCACATTACAATGATACCTTTGCTATGTTGGAGAAGAGGATAATCACATAGATTCTAATTTATTTCTCCAATAGCAATGTGAAGTCCATTTCAAAGCTTGGTGAAGACCAATAGATGATAAATATAAATTCCATTCTTCACCCATATGAATTAAGAACCACTAATGATCAAGTGCATTATCTTGTTGTGGTTGGCTTGCTTCTTCATTTGATCATAGGTTGCATGAGAATATCACTTGTATTGCAATGATTTGCTCTCTATTTGGGTGTTGCTTGCTTTCTTGATCAATACTTTTGATTTCTTCAACTAAGCATCTCCAATGATACTTTAGATCATCACTTCCATGTTAGCCTTCTAAGCCTAGCTTGGTTAACCTACCAAAGGTGGCAAGCCCCTACAAAAGGGAGAACTGACCTCTCCCCAAAGAACCATCCTTGATACTCACTTGAATTGACTTTGATTGATTGATACATTTGAACTCTTCTTGAAATTTGACTTTGAATCCTTCTTTGAGTTCTTTTCTTTCTTCCAAGATAATCTTCAATTAATACTAGAACTTGTTTTTTATCTTCATCTTGATGTTGGCCTTGATCTTCAATTTGAGTACCAATTGTGTTCCAAATACACTCTACAATCAAGTGACCTTGTACTCATATTTGTCATTGCTTCTAGCTCATATCAAAACCAAACATAGGTCCCTCAACCACTTATAAACATGATTCCAACTTGAGGGTCTTTCAATTATAGTGACTCTAGATCAATCCAATAATTGTCACTTTTCTGGCAGATTTTGTCCTTCTCAAAGAAACATGCATATCTACCAAAATATGAGTGCAATTACCATGAAATTTGGTGGAGATTGGCCTCACTATGTATTCTAGTAGCCATAAAAATTTGAGCTTCATTGGCTTTCTAGATTCCTACCAGATTTCAATTCTTTCACTTGTTGTCCATGCTGAAAACTGCTGCAATAGAGTTGGCAAGATCCACTACCACACGGAGTTTCACTTATCCAATGAATTCCAATTTTCTACAGCAACTAATACTATAAGTGTAGATCATGCACACCAAATTTCAAGCCAATCAAACTATATTTGATCATCCAAACATGGCTATCTTCTCAGCTCACTCAGATTTTGCATATTGGATAACTTTGAGCAATTGAGCTATACTCTAGCAATTTGAATCAAACTTGAAGCTAACTTGTTTGAACACTCTCACAAGACATATATCCATTCAATTCACTTACTAAAAGTCATCTTGTGAACATATCCAATCAAACTAACTCAAACTTGATTACTAAGCAATTTATCCATTCAAACTTCTCATAGCAAGCAACATATGCATATATATCCAATTCAATTAACTCATATGCACCCAAATGAATACGATCAACTAGAGATATACCTCGATAGATCATGATCATCCAATAGCAAGCTTCTTCAAATATTTCCAATCAAGCACCTCAACTTGATCATGACACTTGTATGTTGTAGCGCTTGGACTTCACTTGTTTTGACTTGGAATTGGGATGAGAATAGCACTAAGCTTCATTACTTGACTCAATCACATGATGAACAATATGGAATCAATTGAATCAAGTCTCCAATGCCATGGTACCTACACACATTCATCCACGGTTTGATGGTACCCAAACTAGTTTGGGTCCTCTCAAGTTAGGTGCAACATACTTAGGCAATGCCTTAGTATGAGTAGCGGGATGTCATGCAATAGCCACCGATGAGATACCATTGTCATCCTTTCTAAGCACAATATTATCATCAATTGAAATAGGCTTAGAGGTTTTACCTAGGGGACATGAATTTGTCATGTGTCCCATTTCCCGACATGAGTAGCAAACTCTCTTTGATGGAGCCTTCTCTTCCTTGCTCATTTGTTGCTTCTCATTTCCTTGCCTCTCATGAGTTGCTTGAACCTTCTTCTCAAGCTTGGTAGGACACTTCGAGGCAAAGTGTCCCATATCATCACATTTGTAGCACTTGATGTGAGCCAAATCCTTCTTCTTTTCTTCATTCTTGCTCATCATCATCTTGGCATCTTGAATGTGAGTTGGATGTCTTGCTCTTCGCCCCTTCTTGTTTTCTTTTTCTTCGTCAAGTCACCATCATGATGGTTGTTCTTGATTTGATCTTGGGGCTTCTCTTTTTGCTCAACTTGTGGCTTTGGTGGAGGCTCATCTCTTGTTGCTTCACTAATTGCTTGGTTGGGCACATGGAGGTGAGATGTCCTCTAGTGCGGCATTTGACATGCGTGAGCCTCTCTTCTTCCTTCTTCAACTTGAGCTTCTCCTTGTTGGGGCAATTATTTGCAAGATGTCCCATCTCATGGCACCGATAGCACATGAAATGAGATAGTTTCTCTTGTTCTTGCTTCTTTATTTCTTTTTCATACTTCTTCTTTCCCCATCTCTTGCCTTTGATCTTGCTCTTGTTGAAGCCAATGCCACTCATGTCACTGTAGCTCTTTTGATTCTTCATCATATGCTCATAGGTGACCTTTGATCCATACCACCTCTCTAACTTGTTGCTCAAATTCTTCACTTCACTTTTGATCTCATTGTTCTCCTTCAAAATGTTAGTCTCATAAGACATAGAAGTAGAACAAGCATCTATATGTGAAGAACATGACATAAATAATAAATCATCACAAGGGGTGGATACATGCTTCTTCTCTACATCACATGGGTTAGCACAAATATGTGATTGATCATTTGACCCAAATGATGAGCTCTCACTAGTTTTAGTTTCTACATTAGAAAGCTTCTTAGTGAGAAAAGCATGGTCTTGTACCAAGTTGTCATGAGCAACACTAAGTTCCTCATGAGTCAATTTAAGCTCCTCATGTGAACAAGTAGTAACATAAAGTAGATGCTTTTGTTGTTCACATGCATTCTTTAGAAATGAGTTTTCATTTTTCAATTTCATTGTTTTAGCCATCTCATTTTCTAAAGCTTTGGTGAGTCTACATACAAGCTCAAAGTTTGGATCATCACAATCAACAACCACATTTGCAATTGATACCTTGGTGTCACCATGTGACATGAAGCAATGTGATGTAGATGGAGAGCTTGTAGAGACATCACTCTCATAGCCGTCATCATCATCATCATCAAGTGTGCATGGAGTGGCATCATCATTTGCACCACTTGAGCTCCGGCTATCATCATCACCAACCTTGTCAAGTGATCTTGTGGATTGATCATCATCATCATCACTTGAACATGAGGTGGAGCAATCTTCCACAATCACCAAGTTGTGGCCATGCTCATCATCCTCATGTGCAACTTTTTTTGATTCATCATTCTTGAAGTTGCCATCATCCCATGTGGAAGAGTGACCGAATGTATGCTTGATTGACTCCCACAACACATGGGCGGTTCCTCTGTGGTTCACCTTGTCAAAACACTCAAAGCTCATAGCATGAATAATAAACAAGAAAGCTTCTCCATCAAGATCAAAGAGAACCTTTTGAGCTTTGGTAAGATTCTTATGGTCCAAGACATGAGTGAGACCACTAGTGACAACCCACCAAAATTTAGGCCCTTTGCACGAAAGTGATCAAGCATATGGTGTTTCCATTGTGCAAAGTGTGTGCCATCAAAAATATGTGTGTCACACTCAACATCTAGCCCATAGTTCGCCGTTCTCTCGGGTCGGTGAAGACCACAAATGAGAGACCTCGCTCTGATACCAATTGAAGGGTCGAGATGGCGGACTAGAGGGGGGTGAATAGTCCTTTCTAAAATTAATCGCGTAGGCTAACCGAAACAAATGTGGAATTAAAACTATCGGTCTAGCCAAAACTACACCCCTCTACTTATACTTTATGACACCTTACAAAAGATTCTAAAGAAAGCAAATAAGGTGTCGGGCTAGCTAAAGCTCACCTAATCAATCTAGTTTGCAAGGTCACACAAACCTATGCAACTAGTACTTCAAGCACCGGGGAGCTCCTACACAATCTAGTAAGCAAAGCACAAAGCTCCTAAGCTCACTAGCAATGCTCAATAACAAGGCTACACAAGCCAAATTAGAGAGCTCAAATTACTTAGCTACACAAACTAAGCAATGTGACTAACAAGGCTACTCACACCAATTAGTCACGCAAGAGATCTACTTCTAAGCTACACAAGCAAATACGGTAACTAGCAAGCTACACAAGATAACTAATTACAAGAGCAACTATTAAGCTACACAAGCTAGATAGCTACACAAGAGCAACAACTAAACACTAGCACAAGTATGAGTAAGGAAACACAAGCTAGTGAATGGAGAAAGCAAACCACCGAGAAGATGTAGGCAATGTTGACACGGTGATTTTATCCCGAGGTTCACTTGGTTGCCACCAAGCTAGTCCCCGTTGAGACAAGCTCAAGGTTGTCGCCGGTCCTCTTGCTAGTGGTGACTACACTAGTCACACTCTCCCACATGGAGTGCTTACCACAAGCTCTAGCACTTGACCCGGCCGGACCACTTGATGCTCTTCATGTCTCCCTTTTACTAGAGTTGCTCTTCGCGATCTCCCGCGGGGTGAGCACAATGCCCCTCACAATCCTTCTCCGGAGCCACGCACAATCTTCACGCAGGCTTCACGACGGAGACTCGATCACCAAGCCGTCTAGGAGGTGGCAACCTCCAAGAGTAACAAGCACCACCGGCTTGCAACACGAACACCTAGTGCCACTCGATGCAATCTCTCAATGCAACGCACTAGCGATCACTCACTCACTATTGATTCGCATACTAGCAAGCACAAGCGAGTTAGAGGGCTTCCTTGCACTCCCCAAGCATGGACACCAAGTCCCAAGGGTGCTAAGCACCAGCCAAGGCCGGCCACAACCTCTATTTATAGCCCAAAGGGCTAGACTAGCCGTTACCTCCTTCACTGGGCACTTTTCGTACTGACCGGACTCACTACAGGGTGACCGGACGCGTCCTGTCACTAGAGTCCAGTCGTTTGCCCCCAACAGCTAGTTTTCGCGCGTGTTCAGCCTTCTACTGACCGGACGCACCTATGCCTAAGTCCGGTCGCAAACAGAGGTTTCAGGGCTGTTTTCAGTGACTAACCCGACTCTACCGAGCGTCCAGTCAATATACCTCAAATCAGCACTCAAAATACAGTGACCGGACTCATTGTACTGACCGAACGCGTCCGGTCAGTGAGTCCGGTCACTGACCTTTCAGCGCTCAAACGGCTATAACTCTTATCCCTGAACTCCGATTTCGATGATCTTGGACATTTTGGAAAGCTAACTCAGAGGGCTACACAACCCACATACAGATCTAATCCATATCACAAAGGATTAGTACAGAATTCCAATCTAAGAGCCATCCTAGAGCCCGGAACACACCGAAAAGCCTCCTTCTCTTCTCCGAGTTGATCCAATTCAACTCCAACAACTTCTCCTTTGCAAAAGTGCCAACACCACCAAGTGTACACCACCTTGTGCATGTGTGTTAGCATTTTCACAATCATTTTTCAACGGATTAGCACTTGCACACACCACGCCACTCGATCCTAGCAACATCGCAATGTTAGATCGCTCAAGTGGCACTAGATGACCGATGTGCAAACAAGTTTGCTCCTCTTAATAGTACGGCCATCTATCCTAAACCCGGTCATAATCTTCTCTACACACCTATGACCGGTGAAATGAAATGCCCTATAATTATACCTTTGCCTTGCGCATTCCATTCCATCTCCTTCGGTGTTGATGCAACACATGCACCAACCTATCATCAAATGATATGATCCACTTCATATCATCACATGACCTCCATGGTCCATGGATCTTGACCTCACTTGCTCTTCACCATTGCTTCGGTCCTTCGGCGCCAAGTCTTTGCTCAAGCCTCCCGACACTCGGTACCAACGGCTTCAAAGCCTCCAACTTGCCCTTCACCTTCACAACCGGTCCATCAAGCCAAGTCTTGCCTTGATCTTCACCATCTTAGCCATATGACTCCATGTCATGTCACATATGCAATAAGATCCTTCATCACATGTGTGAGCCTTTGCAACATCCTCCAAGCCATTTCACATTTATGGCATATGTTGCTCACACATGATCACATGTGGACTAATCACCTGTGTTTCTCTCATAAACACCATTAGTCCACCTAAAGTTGTCACTCAATTACCAAAACCAAACTAGGACCTTTCAATCTCCCCCTTTTTGGTAATTGATGACAACTCTACAAAGATATGGAAATTAAGCTTATTCCAAGTTAGCACTTCACAAGAATGTAAATTGCTAGCTTGGTTTGGATTCTATGTTACTTATCCAACATTAAGATCACATATGAAGATTTGGATAAGTACCATACAACCCGACTTGGTAGTGTTAACTCCCCCTACATGTGTGCTCAAATGCTTTGGTTTCAAGCTTGCACACATGCATAAATATGAAATTTGTGGTAGTGTTAGTACTACTAAGTGATGCTAAGGTATACAAGATAGAATTATACCTTTGTAGTGTGTATACCACATTTTAGTTCATCCTTAGCATCAACCTTGCTAGAAACAAGTGAAACTAGATACCATGTGAGATCAACATTTATAATCAAGGTTCTAGTTACCTAGTTACCACTTGCTACACTAAGACTAAGCTCTAAATACCAATAGAAGGAAAATAATCATCATCCAAGTCTTAGCTCTAGCAAACATGGCACACAAGCATATATATCAAATGTAAAACGTATGCATTATGCAAGCAAGCAAATGTAATGCACAAACGAATGTATTAAACATGTATTCATGAGCTTGCTCCCCCTACTTGTGTGCTCTCTTTGTCCAAGAATTGTGATCCTTTTCCATTGTCCAATCTTGCTCCCTCTTGATCCATGTCCATCTTCTTTTCTCCCCCTTTGTCCTTGACATATCACAATTGATATATCTTTTCCACAATTTCTCCCCCTTTGTCATCAATGACCATAAAGGTATACTCTTTTCACACAAAGGGTTGCACTAGGGTAGATGGTTGATACTTGAGTCTTCATTTTTTATGGACACCACCATATGTGTGAGAATGACACCATGTGTAGAATCTTTGACCTTGATACCAATGGGTGGGGCACCTCCCGATGTCATAGCATGGGTCATCCACTTGATAAGCTTGATCTCTTGTAGATGAGGGATCTTTGCTTGATTTGATCACTTAAAGTTGATGATCACTTGACATATTTGTAGGATACCACTTTAGAGTTTGATCTAGACACCACTTGTTAAATATCACTTGAAAGATCATATACCATTTTTTAAGAGATACCATGTGAAGAAATGATGAGTCTAGATACCACTTGAATGAAAGTTTAAACTTGATATCCATTTGCATTATTGTCTTCTTCTTGAACTCTTGTCATGAGCCTCTCATTTGTGACTTGAACTATTAAATTTGCACAAGATATCTAACTCAGTTTGCTCTAGAGTAAGCTTCTTCACACATCTTTCAATGGTTATCTTACTCACGTTGAATTAGACACTTGAATGCTCATCTTCTAGATCAAGTACTTGGGTTCACTACCTCATGAACAAATTCATATACTAACCATTAGATCATATAGTCAATCAAGCAATAGTGGTAGGCTATGAATTTAAACTTTTCAATTGTTGATCCTATTAAGCATGTACTATATGCACTAACCGCATACTAGTAAGGGATGAAAATGATCATGCACATTACAATGATACCTTTGCTATGTTGGAGAAGAGGATAATCACATAGATTCTAATTTATTTCTCCAATAGCAATGTGAAGTCCATTTCAAAGCTTGGTGAAGACCAATAGATGATAAATATAAATTCCATTCTTCACCCATATGAATTAAGAACCACTAATGATCAAGTGCATTATCTTGTTGTGGTTGGCTTGCTTCTTCATTTGATCATAGGTTGCATGAGAATATCACTTGTATTGCAATGATTTGCTCTCTATTTGGGTGTTGCTTGCTTTCTTGATCAATACTTTTGATTTCTTCAACTAAGCATCTCCAATGATACTTTAGATCATCACTTCCATGTTAGCCTTCTAAGCCTAGCTTGGTTAACCTACCAAAGGTGGCAAGCCCCTACAAAAGGGAGAACTGACCTCTCCCCAAAGAACCATCCTTGATACTCACTTGAATTGACTTTGATTGATTGATACATTTGAACTCTTCTTGAAATTTGACTTTGAATCCTTCTTTGAGTTCTTTTCTTTCTTCCAAGATAATCTTCAATTAATACTAGAACTTGTTTTTTATCTTCATCTTGATGTTGGCCTTGATCTTCAATTTGAGTACCAATTGTGTTCCAAATACACTCTACAATCAAGTGACCTTGTACTCATATTTGTCATTGCTTCTAGCTCATATCAAAACCAAACATAGGTCCCTCAACCACTTATAAACATGATTCCAACTTGAGGGTCTTTCAATTATAGTGACTCTAGATCAATCCAATAATTGTCACTTTTCTGGCAGATTTTGTCCTTCTCAAAGAAACATGCATATCTACCAAAATATGAGTGCAATTACCATGAAATTTGGTGGAGATTGGCCTCACTATGTATTCTAGTAGCCATAAAAATTTGAGCTTCATTGGCTTTCTAGATTCCTACCAGATTTCAATTCTTTCACTTGTTGTCCATGCTGAAAACTGCTGCAATAGAGTTGGCAAGATCCACTACCACACGGAGTTTCACTTATCCAATGAATTCCAATTTTCTACAGCAACTAATACTATAAGTGTAGATCATGCACACCAAATTTCAAGCCAATCAAACTATATTTGATCATCCAAACATGGCTATCTTCTCAGCTCACTCAGATTTTGCATATTGGACAACTTTGAGCAATTGAGCTATACTCTAGCAATTTGAATCAAACTTGAAGCTAACTTGTTTGAACACTCTCACAAGACATATATCCATTCAATTCACTTACTAAAAGTCATCTTGTGAACATATCCAATCAAACTAACTCAAACTTGATTACTAAGCAATTTATCCATTCAAACTTCTCATAGCAAGCAACATATGCATATATATCCAATTCAATTAACTCATATGCACCCAAATGAATACGATCAACTAGAGATATACCTCGATAGATCATGATCATCCAATAGCAAGCTTCTTCAAATATTTCCAATCAAGCACCTCAACTTGATCATGACACTTGTATGTTGTAGCGCTTGGACTTCACTTGTTTTGACTTGGAATTGGGATGAGAATAGCACTAAGCTTCATTACTTGACTCAATCACATGATGAACAATATGGAATCAATTGAATCAAGTCTCCAATGCCATGGTACCTACACACATTCATCCACGGTTTGATGGTACCCAAACTAGTTTGGGTCCTCTCAAGTTAGGTGCAACATACTTAGGCAATGCCTTAGTATGAGTAGCGGGATGTCATGCAATAGCCACCGATGAGATACCATTGTCATCCTTTCTAAGCACAATATTATCATCAATTGAAATAGGCTTAGAGGTTTTACCTAGGGGACATGAATTTGTCATGTGTCCCATTTCCCGACATGAGTAGCAAACTCTCTTTGATGGAGCCTTCTCTTCCTTGCTCATTTGTTGCTTCTCATTTCCTTGCCTCTCATGAGTTGCTTGAACCTTCTTCTCAAGCTTGGTAGGACACTTCGAGGCAAAGTGTCCCATATCATCACATTTGTAGCACTTGATGTGAGCCAAATCCTTCTTCTTTTCTTCATTCTTGCTCATCATCATCTTGGCATCTTGAATGTGAGTTGGATGTCTTGCTCTTCGCCCCTTCTTGTTTTCTTTTTCTTCGTCAAGTCACCATCATGATGGTTGTTCTTGATTTGATCTTGGGGCTTCTCTTTTTGCTCAACTTGTGGCTTTGGTGGAGGCTCATCTCTTGTTGCTTCACTAATTGCTTGGTTGGGCACATGGAGGTGAGATGTCCTCTAGTGCGGCATTTGACATGCGTGAGCCTCTCTTCTTCCTTCTTCAACTTGAGCTTCTCCTTGTTGGGGCAATTATTTGCAAGATGTCCCATCTCATGGCACCGATAGCACATGAAATGAGATAGTTTCTCTTGTTCTTGCTTCTTTATTTCTTTTTCATACTTCTTCTTTCCCCATCTCTTGCCTTTGATCTTGCTCTTGTTGAAGCCAATGCCACTCATGTCACTGTAGCTCTTTTGATTCTTCATCATATGCTCATAGGTGACCTTTGATCCATACCACCTCTCTAACTTGTTGCTCAAATTCTTCACTTCACTTTTGATCTCATTGTTCTCCTTCAAAATGTTAGTCTCATAAGACATAGAAGTAGAACAAGCATCTATATGTGAAGAACATGACATAAATAATAAATCATCACAAGGGGTGGATACATGCTTCTTCTCTACATCACATGGGTTAGCACAAATATGTGATTGATCATTTGACCCAAATGATGAGCTCTCACTAGTTTTAGTTTCTACATTAGAAAGCTTCTTAGTGAGAAAAGCATGGTCTTGTACCAAGTTGTCATGAGCAACACTAAGTTCCTCATGAGTCAATTTAAGCTCCTCATGTGAACAAGTAGTAACATAAAGTAGATGCTTTTGTTGTTCACATGCATTCTTTAGAAATGAGTTTTCATTTTTCAATTTCATTGTTTTAGCCATCTCATTTTCTAAAGCTTTGGTGAGTCTACATACAAGCTCAAAGTTTGGATCATCACAATCAACAACCACATTTGCAATTGATACCTTGGTGTCACCATGTGACATGAAGCAATGTGATGTAGATGGAGAGCTTGTAGAGACATCACTCTCATAGCCGTCATCATCATCATCATCAAGTGTGCATGGAGTGGCATCATCATTTGCACCACTTGAGCTCCGGCTATCATCATCACCAACCTTGTCAAGTGATCTTGTGGATTGATCATCATCATCATCACTTGAACATGAGGTGGAGCAATCTTCCACAATCACCAAGTTGTGGCCATGCTCATCATCCTCATGTGCAACTTTTTTTGATTCATCATTCTTGAAGTTGCCATCATCCCATGTGGAAGAGTGACCGAATGTATGCTTGATTGACTCCCACAACACATGGGCGGTTCCTCTGTGGTTCACCTTGTCAAAACACTCAAAGCTCATAGCATGAATAATAAACAAGAAAGCTTCTCCATCAAGATCAAAGAGAACCTTTTGAGCTTTGGTAAGATTCTTATGGTCCAAGACATGAGTGAGACCACTAGTGACAACCCACCAAAATTTAGGCCCTTTGCACGAAAGTGATCAAGCATATGGTGTTTCCATTGTGCAAAGTGTGTGCCATCAAAAATATGTGTGTCACACTCAACATCTAGCCCATAGTTCGCCGTTCTCTCGGGTCGGTGAAGACCACAAATGAGAGACCTCGCTCTGATACCAATTGAAGGGTCGAGATGGCGGACTAGAGGGGGGTGAATAGTCCTTTCTAAAATTAATCGCGTAGGCTAACCGAAACAAATGTGGAATTAAAACTATCGGTCTAGCCAAGACTACACCCCTCTACTTATACTTTATGACACCTTACAAAAGATTCTAAAGAAAGCAAATAAGGTGTCGGGCTAGCTAAAGCTCACCTAATCAATCTAGTTTGCAAGGTCACACAAACCTATGCAACTAGTACTTCAAGCACCGGGGAGCTCCTACACAATCTAGTAAGCAAAGCACAAAGCTCCTAAGCTCACTAGCAATGCTCAATAACAAGGCTACACAAGCCAAATTAGAGAGCTCAAATTACTTAGCTACACAAACTAAGCAATGTGACTAACAAGGCTACTCACACCAATTAGTCACGCAAGAGATCTACTTCTAAGCTACACAAGCAAATACGGTAACTAGCAAGCTACACAAGATAACTAATTACAAGAGCAACTATTAAGCTACACAAGCTAGATAGCTACACAAGAGCAACAACTAAACACTAGCACAAGTATGAGTAAGGAAACACAAGCTAGTGAATGGAGAAAGCAAACCACCGAGAAGATGTAGGCAATGTTGACACGGTGATTTTATCCCGAGGTTCACTTGGTTGCCACCAAGCTAGTCCCCGTTGAGACAAGCTCAAGGTTGTCGCCGGTCCTCTTGCTAGTGGTGACTACACTAGTCACACTCTCCCACATGGAGTGCTTACCACAAGCTCTAGCACTTGACCCGGCCGGACCACTTGATGCTCTTCATGTCTCCCTTTTACTAGAGTTGCTCTTCGCGATCTCCCGCGGGGTGAGCACAATGCCCCTCACAATCCTTCTCCGGAGCCACGCACAATCTTCACGCAGGCTTCACGACGGAGACTCGATCACCAAGCCGTCTAGGAGGTGGCAACCTCCAAGAGTAACAAGCACCACCGGCTTGCAACACGAACACCTAGTGCCACTCGATGCAATCTCTCAATGCAACGCACTAGCGATCACTCACTCACTATTGATTCGCATACTAGCAAGCACAAGCGAGTTAGAGGGCTTCCTTGCACTCCCCAAGCATGGACACCAAGTCCCAAGGGTGCTAAGCACCAGCCAAGGCCGGCCACAACCTCTATTTATAGCCCAAAGGGCTAGACTAGCCGTTACCTCCTTCACTGGGCACTTTTCGTACTGACCGGACTCACTACAGGGTGACCGGACGCGTCCTGTCACTAGAGTCCAGTCGTTTGCCCCCAACAGCTAGTTTTCGCGCGTGTTCAGCCTTCTACTGACCGGACGCACCTATGCCTAAGTCCGGTCGCAAACAGAGGTTTCAGGGCTGTTTTCAGTGACTAACCCGACTCTACCGAGCGTCCAGTCAATATACCTCAAATCAGCACTCAAAATACAGTGACCGGACTCATTGTACTGACCGAACGCGTCCGGTCAGTGAGTCCGGTCACTGACCTTTCAGCGCTCAAACGGCTATAACTCTTATCCCTGAACTCCGATTTCGATGATCTTGGACATTTTGGAAAGCTAACTCAGAGGGCTACACAACCCACATACAGATCTAATCCATATCACAAAGTATTAGTACAGAATTCCAATCTAAGAGCCATCCTAGAGCCCAGAACACACCGAAAAGCCTCCTTCTCTTCTCCGAGTTGATCCAATTCAACTCCAACAACTTCTCCTTTGCAAAAGTGCCAACACCACCAAGTGTACACCACCTTGTGCATGTGTGTTAGCATTTTCACAATCATTTTTCAACGGATTAGCACTTGCACACACCACGCCACTCGATCCTAGCAACATCGCAATGTTAGATCGCTCAAGTGGCACTAGATGACCGATGTGCAAACAAGTTTGCTCCTCTTAATAGTACGGCCATCTATCCTAAACCCGGTCATAATCTTCTCTACACACCTATGACCGGTGAAATGAAATGCCCTATAATTATACCTTTGCCTTGCGCATTCCATTCCATCTCCTTCGGTGTTGATGCAACACATGCACCAACCTATCATCAAATGATATGATCCACTTCATATCATCACATGACCTCCATGGTCCATGGATCTTGACCTCACTTGCTCTTCACCATTGCTTCGGTCCTTCGGCGCCAAGTCTTTGCTCAAGCCTCCCGACACTCGGTACCAACGGCTTCAAAGCCTCCAACTTGCCCTTCACCTTCACAACCGGTCCATCAAGCCAAGTCTTGCCTTGATCTTCACCATCTTAGCCATATGACTCCATGTCATGTCACATATGCAATAAGATCCTTCATCACATGTGTGAGCCTTTGCAACATCCTCCAAGCCATTTCACATTTATGGCATATGTTGCTCACACATGATCACCTGTGGACTAATCACCTGTGTTTCTCTCATAAACACCATTAGTCCACCTAAAGTTGTCACTCAATTACCAAAACCAAACTAGGACCTTTCAATCTCCCCCTTTTTGGTAATTGATGACAACTCTACAAAGATATGGAAATTAAGCTTATTCCAAGTTAGCACTTCACAAGAATGTAAATTGCTAGCTTGGTTTGGATTCTATGTTACTTATCCAACATTAAGATCACATATGAAGATTTGGATAAGTACCATACAACCCGACTTGGTAGTGTTAACTCCCCCTACATGTGTGCTCAAATGCTTTGGTTTCAAGCTTGCACACATGCATAAATATGAAATTTGTGGTAAGTGTTAGTACTACTAAGTGATGCTAAGGTATACAAGATAGAATTATACCTTTGTAGTGTGTATACCACATTTTAGTTCATCCTTAGCATCAACCTTGCTAGAAACAAGTGAAACTAGATACCATGTGAGATCAACATTTATAATCAAGGTTCTAGTTACCTAGTTACCACTTGCTACACTAAGACTAAGCTCTAAATACCAATAGAAGGAAAATAATCATCATCCAAGTCTTAGCTCTAGCAAACATGGCACACAAGCATATATATCAAATGTAAAACGTATGCATTATGCAAGCAAGCAAATGTAATGCACAAACGAATGTATTAAACATGTATTCATGAGCTTGCTCCCCCTACTTGTGTGCTCTCTTTGTCCAAGAATTGTGATCCTTTTCCATTGTCCAATCTTGCTCCCTCTTGATCCATGTCCATCTTCTTTTCTCCCCCTTTGTCCTTGACATATCACAATTGATATATCTTTTCCACAATTTCTCCCCCTTTGTCATCAATGACCATAAAAGGTATACTCTTTTCACACAAAGGGTTGCACTAGGGTAGATGGTTGATACTTGAGTCTTCATTTTTTATGGACACCACCATATGTGTGAGAATGACACCATGTGTAGAATCTTTGACCTTGATACCAATGGGTGGGGCACCTCCCGATGTCATAGCATGGGTCATCCACTTGATAAGCTTGATCTCTTGTAGATGAGGGATCTTTGCTTGATTTGATCACTTAAAGTTGATGATCACTTGACATATTTGTAGGATACCACTTTAGAGTTTGATCTAGACACCACTTGTTAAATATCACTTGAAAGATCATATACCATTTTTTAAGAGATACCATGTGAAGAAATGATGAGTCTAGATACCACTTGAATGAAAGTTTAAACTTGATATCCATTTGCATTATTGTCTTCTTCTTGAACTCTTGTCATGAGCCTCTCATTTGTGACTTGAACTATTAAATTTGCACAAGATATCTAACTCAGTTTGCTCTAGAGTAAGCTTCTTCACACATCTTTCAATGGTTATCTTACTCACGTTGAATTAGACACTTGAATGCTCATCTTCTAGATCAAGTACTTGGGTTCACTACCTCATGAACAAATTCATATACTAACCATTAGATCATATAGTCAATCAAGCAATAGTGGTAGGCTATGAATTTAAACTTTTCAATTGTTGATCCTATTAAGCATGTACTATATGCACTAACCGCATACTAGTAAGGGATGAAAATGATCATGCACATTACAATGATACCTTTGCTATGTTGGAGAAGAGGATAATCACATAGATTCTAATTTATTTCTCCAATAGCAATGTGAAGTCCATTTCAAAGCTTGGTGAAGACCAATAGATGATAAATATAAATTCCATTCTTCACCCATATGAATTAAGAACCACTAATGATCAAGTGCATTATCTTGTTGTGGTTAGCTTGCTTCTTCATTTGATCATAGGTTGCATGAGAATATCACTTGTATTGCAATGATTTGCTCTCTATTTGGGTGTTGCTTGCTTTCTTGATCAATACTTTTGATTTCTTCAACTAAGCATCTCCAATGATACTTTAGATCATCACTTCCATGTTAGCCTTCTAAGCCTAGCTTGGTTAACCTACCAAAGGTGGCAAGCCCCTACAAAAGGGAGAACTGACCTCTCCCCAAAGAACCATCCTTGATACTCACTTGAATTGACTTTGATTGATTGATACATTTGAACTCTTCTTGAAATTTGACTTTGAATCCTTCTTTGAGTTCTTTTCTTTCTTCCAAGATAATCTTCAATTAATACTAGAACTTGTTTTTTATCTTCATCTTGATGTTGGCCTTGATCTTCAATTTGAGTACCAATTGTGTTCCAAATACACTCTACAATCAAGTGACCTTGTACTCATATTTGTCATTGCTTCTAGCTCATATCAAAACCAAACATAGGTCCCTCAACCACTTATAAACATGATTCCAACTTGAGGGTCTTTCAATTATAGTGACTCTAGATCAATCCAATAATTGTCACTTTTCTGGCAGATTTTGTCCTTCTCAAAGAAACATGCATATCTACCAAAATATGAGTGCAATTACCATGAAATTTGGTGGAGATTGGCCTCACTATGTATTCTAGTAGCCATAAAAATTTGAGCTTCATTGGCTTTCTAGATTCCTACCAGATTTCAATTCTTTCACTTGTTGTCCATGCTGAAAACTGCTGCAATAGAGTTGGCAAGATCCACTACCACACGGAGTTTCACTTATCCAATGAATTCCAATTTTCTACAGCAACTAATACTATAAGTGTAGATCATGCACACCAAATTTCAAGCCAATCAAACTATATTTGATCATCCAAACATGGCTATCTTCTCAGCTCACTCAGATTTTGCATATTGGACAACTTTGAGCAATTGAGCTATACTCTAGCAATTTGAATCAAACTTGAAGCTAACTTGTTTGAACACTCTCACAAGACATATATCCATTCAATTCACTTACTAAAAGTCATCTTGTGAACATATCCAATCAAACTAACTCAAACTTGATTACTAAGCAATTTATCCATTCAAACTTCTCATAGCAAGCAACATATGCATATATATCCAATTCAATTAACTCATATGCACCCAAATGAATACGATCAACTAGAGATATACCTCGATAGATCATGATCATCCAATAGCAAGCTTCTTCAAATATTTCCAATCAAGCACCTCAACTTGATCATGACACTTGTATGTTGTAGCGCTTGGACTTCACTTGTTTTGACTTGGAATTGGGATGAGAATAGCACTAAGCTTCATTACTTGACTCAATCACATGATGAACAATATGGAATCAATTGAATCAAGTCTCCAATGCCATGGTACCTACACACATTCATCCACGGTTTGATGGTACCCAAACTAGTTTGGGTCCTCTCAAGTTAGGTGCAACATACTTAGGCAATGCCTTAGTATGAGTAGCGGGATGTCATGCAATAGCCACCGATGAGATACCATTGTCATCCTTTCTAAGCACAATATTATCATCAATTGAAATAGGCTTAGAGGTTTTACCTAGGGGACATGAATTTGTCATGTGTCCCATTTCCCGACATGAGTAGCAAACTCTCTTTGATGGAGCCTTCTCTTCCTTGCTCATTTGTTGCTTCTCATTTCCTTGCCTCTCATGAGTTGCTTGAACCTTCTTCTCAAGCTTGGTAGGACACTTCGAGGCAAAGTGTCCCATATCATCACATTTGTAGCACTTGATGTGAGCCAAATCCTTCTTCTTTTCTTCATTCTTGCTCATCATCATCTTGGCATCTTGAATGTGAGTTGGATGTCTTGCTCTTCGCCCCTTCTTGTTTTCTTTTTCTTCGTCAAGTCACCATCATGATGGTTGTTCTTGATTTGATCTTGGGGCTTCTCTTTTTGCTCAACTTGTGGCTTTGGTGGAGGCTCATCTCTTGTTGCTTCACTAATTGCTTGGTTGGGCACATGGAGGTGAGATGTCCTCTAGTGCGGCATTTGACATGCGTGAGCCTCTCTTCTTCCTTCTTCAACTTGAGCTTCTCCTTGTTGGGGCAATTATTTGCAAGATGTCCCATCTCATGGCACCGATAGCACATGAAATGAGATAGTTTCTCTTGTTCTTGCTTCTTTATTTCTTTTTCATACTTCTTCTTTCCCCATCTCTTGCCTTTGATCTTGCTCTTGTTGAAGCCAATGCCACTCATGTCACTGTAGCTCTTTTGATTCTTCATCATATGCTCATAGGTGACCTTTGATCCATACCACCTCTCTAACTTGTTGCTCAAATTCTTCACTTCACTTTTGATCTCATTGTTCTCCTTCAAAATGTTAGTCTCATAAGACATAGAAGTAGAACAAGCATCTATATGTGAAGAACATGACATAAATAATAAATCATCACAAGGGGTGGATACATGCTTCTTCTCTACATCACATGGGTTAGCACAAATATGTGATTGATCATTTGACCCAAATGATGAGCTCTCACTAGTTTTAGTTTCTACATTAGAAAGCTTCTTAGTGAGAAAAGCATGGTCTTGTACCAAGTTGTCATGAGCAACACTAAGTTCCTCATGAGTCAATTTAAGCTCCTCATGTGAACAAGTAGTAACATAAAGTAGATGCTTTTGTTGTTCACATGCATTCTTTAGAAATGAGTTTTCATTTTTCAATTTCATTGTTTTAGCCATCTCATTTTCTAAAGCTTTGGTGAGTCTACATACAAGCTCAAAGTTTGGATCATCACAATCAACAACCACATTTGCAATTGATACCTTGGTGTCACCATGTGACATGAAGCAATGTGATGTAGATGGAGAGCTTGTAGAGACATCACTCTCATAGCCGTCATCATCATCATCATCAAGTGTGCATGGAGTGGCATCATCATTTGCACCACTTGAGCTCCGGCTATCATCATCACCAACCTTGTCAAGTGATCTTGTGGATTGATCATCATCATCATCACTTGAACATGAGGTGGAGCAATCTTCCACAATCACCAAGTTGTGGCCATGCTCATCATCCTCATGTGCAACTTTTTTTGATTCATCATTCTTGAAGTTGCCATCATCCCATGTGGAAGAGTGACCGAATGTATGCTTGATTGACTCCCACAACACATGGGCGGTTCCTCTGTGGTTCACCTTGTCAAAACACTCAAAGCTCATAGCATGAATAATAAACAAGAAAGCTTCTCCATCAAGATCAAAGAGAACCTTTTGAGCTTTGGTAAGATTCTTATGGTCCAAGACATGAGTGAGACCACTAGTGACAACCCACCAAAATTTAGGCCCTTTGCACGAAAGTGATCAAGCATATGGTGTTTCCATTGTGCAAAGTGTGTGCCATCAAAAATATGTGTGTCACACTCAACATCTAGCCCATAGTTCGCCGTTCTCTCGGGTCGGTGAAGACCACAAATGAGAGACCTCGCTCTGATACCAATTGAAGGGTCGAGATGGCGGACTAGAGGGGGGTGAATAGTCCTTTCTAAAATTAATCGCGTAGGCTAACCGAAACAAATGTGGAATTAAAACTATCGGTCTAGCCAAGACTACACCCCTCTACTTATACTTTATGACACCTTACAAAAGATTCTAAAGAAAGCAAATAAGGTGTCGGGCTAGCTAAAGCTCACCTAATCAATCTAGTTTGCAAGGTCACACAAACCTATGCAACTAGTACTTCAAGCACCGGGGAGCTCCTACACAATCTAGTAAGCAAAGCACAAAGCTCCTAAGCTCACTAGCAATGCTCAATAACAAGGCTACACAAGCCAAATTAGAGAGCTCAAATTACTTAGCTACACAAACTAAGCAATGTGACTAACAAGGCTACTCACACCAATTAGTCACGCAAGAGATCTACTTCTAAGCTACACAAGCAAATACGGTAACTAGCAAGCTACACAAGATAACTAATTACAAGAGCAACTATTAAGCTACACAAGCTAGATAGCTACACAAGAGCAACAACTAAACACTAGCACAAGTATGAGTAAGGAAACACAAGCTAGTGAATGGAGAAAGCAAACCACCGAGAAGATGTAGGCAATGTTGACACGGTGATTTTATCCCGAGGTTCACTTGGTTGCCACCAAGCTAGTCCCCGTTGAGACAAGCTCAAGGTTGTCGCCGGTCCTCTTGCTAGTGGTGACTACACTAGTCACACTCTCCCACATGGAGTGCTTACCACAAGCTCTAGCACTTGACCCGGCCGGACCACTTGATGCTCTTCATGTCTCCCTTTTACTAGAGTTGCTCTTCGCGATCTCCCGCGGGGTGAGCACAATGCCCCTCACAATCCTTCTCCGGAGCCACGCACAATCTTCACGCAGGCTTCACGACGGAGACTCGATCACCAAGCCGTCTAGGAGGTGGCAACCTCCAAGAGTAACAAGCACCACCGGCTTGCAACACGAACACCTAGTGCCACTCGATGCAATCTCTCAATGCAACGCACTAGCGATCACTCACTCACTATTGATTCGCATACTAGCAAGCACAAGCGAGTTAGAGGGCTTCCTTGCACTCCCCAAGCATGGACACCAAGTCCCAAGGGTGCTAAGCACCAGCCAAGGCCGGCCACAACCTCTATTTATAGCCCAAAGGGCTAGACTAGCCGTTACCTCCTTCACTGGGCACTTTTCGTACTGACCGGACTCACTACAGGGTGACCGGACGCGTCCTGTCACTAGAGTCCAGTCGTTTGCCCCCAACAGCTAGTTTTCGCGCGTGTTCAGCCTTCTACTGACCGGACGCACCTATGCCTAAGTCCGGTCGCAAACAGAGGTTTCAGGGCTGTTTTCAGTGACTAACCCGACTCTACCGAGCGTCCAGTCAATATACCTCAAATCAGCACTCAAAATACAGTGACCGGACTCATTGTACTGACCGAACGCGTCCGGTCAGTGAGTCCGGTCACTGACCTTTCAGCGCTCAAACGGCTATAACTCTTATCCCTGAACTCCGATTTCGATGATCTTGGACATTTTGGAAAGCTAACTCAGAGGGCTACACAACCCACATACAGATCTAATCCATATCACAAAGTATTAGTACAGAATTCCAATCTAAGAGCCATCCTAGAGCCCAGAACACACCGAAAAGCCTCCTTCTCTTCTCCGAGTTGATCCAATTCAACTCCAACAACTTCTCCTTTGCAAAAGTGCCAACACCACCAAGTGTACACCACCTTGTGCATGTGTGTTAGCATTTTCACAATCATTTTTCAACGGATTAGCACTTGCACACACCACGCCACTCGATCCTAGCAACATCGCAATGTTAGATCGCTCAAGTGGCACTAGATGACCGATGTGCAAACAAGTTTGCTCCTCTTAATAGTACGGCCATCTATCCTAAACCCGGTCATAATCTTCTCTACACACCTATGACCGGTGAAATGAAATGCCCTATAATTATACCTTTGCCTTGCGCATTCCATTCCATCTCCTTCGGTGTTGATGCAACACATGCACCAACCTATCATCAAATGATATGATCCACTTCATATCATCACATGACCTCCATGGTCCATGGATCTTGACCTCACTTGCTCTTCACCATTGCTTCGGTCCTTCGGCGCCAAGTCTTTGCTCAAGCCTCCCGACACTCGGTACCAACGGCTTCAAAGCCTCCAACTTGCCCTTCACCTTCACAACCGGTCCATCAAGCCAAGTCTTGCCTTGATCTTCACCATCTTAGCCATATGACTCCATGTCATGTCACATATGCAATAAGATCCTTCATCACATGTGTGAGCCTTTGCAACATCCTCCAAGCCATTTCACATTTATGGCATATGTTGCTCACACATGATCACCTGTGGACTAATCACCTGTGTTTCTCTCATAAACACCATTAGTCCACCTAAAGTTGTCACTCAATTACCAAAACCAAACTAGGACCTTTCAATCTCCCCCTTTTTGGTAATTGATGACAACTCTACAAAGATATGGAAATTAAGCTTATTCCAAGTTAGCACTTCACAAGAATGTAAATTGCTAGCTTGGTTTGGATTCTATGTTACTTATCCAACATTAAGATCACATATGAAGATTTGGATAAGTACCATACAACCCGACTTGGTAGTGTTAACTCCCCCTACATGTGTGCTCAAATGCTTTGGTTTCAAGCTTGCACACATGCATAAATATGAAATTTGTGGAAGTGTTAGTACTACTAAGTGATGCTAAGGTATACAAGATAGAATTATACCTTTGTAGTGTGTATACCACATTTTAGTTCATCCTTAGCATCAACCTTGCTAGAAACAAGTGAAACTAGATACCATGTGAGATCAACATTTATAATCAAGGTTCTAGTTACCTAGTTACCACTTGCTACACTAAGACTAAGCTCTAAATACCAATAGAAGGAAAATAATCATCATCCAAGTCTTAGCTCTAGCAAACATGGCACACAAGCATATATATCAAATGTAAAACGTATGCATTATGCAAGCAAGCAAATGTAATGCACAAACGAATGTATTAAACATGTATTCATGAGCTTGCTCCCCCTACTTGTGTGCTCTCTTTGTCCAAGAATTGTGATCCTTTTCCATTGTCCAATCTTGCTCCCTCTTGATCCATGTCCATCTTCTTTTCTCCCCCTTTGTCCTTGACATATCACAATTGATATATCTTTTCCACAATTTCTCCCCCTTTGTCATCAATGACCATAAAAGGTATACTCTTTTCACACAAAGGGTTGCACTAGGGTAGATGGTTGATACTTGAGTCTTCATTTTTTATGGACACCACCATATGTGTGAGAATGACACCATGTGTAGAATCTTTGACCTTGATACCAATGGGTGGGGCACCTCCCGATGTCATAGCATGGGTCATCCACTTGATAAGCTTGATCTCTTGTAGATGAGGGATCTTTGCTTGATTTGATCACTTAAAGTTGATGATCACTTGACATATTTGTAGGATACCACTTTAGAGTTTGATCTAGACACCACTTGTTAAATATCACTTGAAAGATCATATACCATTTTTTAAGAGATACCATGTGAAGAAATGATGAGTCTAGATACCACTTGAATGAAAGTTTAAACTTGATATCCATTTGCATTATTGTCTTCTTCTTGAACTCTTGTCATGAGCCTCTCATTTGTGACTTGAACTATTAAATTTGCACAAGATATCTAACTCAGTTTGCTCTAGAGTAAGCTTCTTCACACATCTTTCAATGGTTATCTTACTCACGTTGAATTAGACACTTGAATGCTCATCTTCTAGATCAAGTACTTGGGTTCACTACCTCATGAACAAATTCATATACTAACCATTAGATCATATAGTCAATCAAGCAATAGTGGTAGGCTATGAATTTAAACTTTTCAATTGTTGATCCTATTAAGCATGTACTATATGCACTAACCGCATACTAGTAAGGGATGAAAATGATCATGCACATTACAATGATACCTTTGCTATGTTGGAGAAGAGGATAATCACATAGATTCTAATTTATTTCTCCAATAGCAATGTGAAGTCCATTTCAAAGCTTGGTGAAGACCAATAGATGATAAATATAAATTCCATTCTTCACCCATATGAATTAAGAACCACTAATGATCAAGTGCATTATCTTGTTGTGGTTAGCTTGCTTCTTCATTTGATCATAGGTTGCATGAGAATATCACTTGTATTGCAATGATTTGCTCTCTATTTGGGTGTTGCTTGCTTTCTTGATCAATACTTTTGATTTCTTCAACTAAGCATCTCCAATGATACTTTAGATCATCACTTCCATGTTAGCCTTCTAAGCCTAGCTTGGTTAACCTACCAAAGGTGGCAAGCCCCTACAAAAGGGAGAACTGACCTCTCCCCAAAGAACCATCCTTGATACTCACTTGAATTGACTTTGATTGATTGATACATTTGAACTCTTCTTGAAATTTGACTTTGAATCCTTCTTTGAGTTCTTTTCTTTCTTCCAAGATAATCTTCAATTAATACTAGAACTTGTTTTTTATCTTCATCTTGATGTTGGCCTTGATCTTCAATTTGAGTACCAATTGTGTTCCAAATACACTCTACAATCAAGTGACCTTGTACTCATATTTGTCATTGCTTCTAGCTCATATCAAAACCAAACATAGGTCCCTCAACCACTTATAAACATGATTCCAACTTGAGGGTCTTTCAATTATAGTGACTCTAGATCAATCCAATAATTGTCACTTTTCTGGCAGATTTTGTCCTTCTCAAAGAAACATGCATATCTACCAAAATATGAGTGCAATTACCATGAAATTTGGTGGAGATTGGCCTCACTATGTATTCTAGTAGCCATAAAAATTTGAGCTTCATTGGCTTTCTAGATTCCTACCAGATTTCAATTCTTTCACTTGTTGTCCATGCTGAAAACTGCTGCAATAGAGTTGGCAAGATCCACTACCACACGGAGTTTCACTTATCCAATGAATTCCAATTTTCTACAGCAACTAATACTATAAGTGTAGATCATGCACACCAAATTTCAAGCCAATCAAACTATATTTGATCATCCAAACATGGCTATCTTCTCAGCTCACTCAGATTTTGCATATTGGACAACTTTGAGCAATTGAGCTATACTCTAGCAATTTGAATCAAACTTGAAGCTAACTTGTTTGAACACTCTCACAAGACATATATCCATTCAATTCACTTACTAAAAGTCATCTTGTGAACATATCCAATCAAACTAACTCAAACTTGATTACTAAGCAATTTATCCATTCAAACTTCTCATAGCAAGCAACATATGCATATATATCCAATTCAATTAACTCATATGCACCCAAATGAATACGATCAACTAGAGATATACCTCGATAGATCATGATCATCCAATAGCAAGCTTCTTCAAATATTTCCAATCAAGCACCTCAACTTGATCATGACACTTGTATGTTGTAGCGCTTGGACTTCACTTGTTTTGACTTGGAATTGGGATGAGAATAGCACTAAGCTTCATTACTTGACTCAATCACATGATGAACAATATGGAATCAATTGAATCAAGTCTCCAATGCCATGGTACCTACACACATTCATCCACGGTTTGATGGTACCCAAACTAGTTTGGGTCCTCTCAAGTTAGGTGCAACATACTTAGGCAATGCCTTAGTATGAGTAGCGGGATGTCATGCAATAGCCACCGATGAGATACCATTGTCATCCTTTCTAAGCACAATATTATCATCAATTGAAATAGGCTTAGAGGTTTTACCTAGGGGACATGAATTTGTCATGTGTCCCATTTCCCGACATGAGTAGCAAACTCTCTTTGATGGAGCCTTCTCTTCCTTGCTCATTTGTTGCTTCTCATTTCCTTGCCTCTCATGAGTTGCTTGAACCTTCTTCTCAAGCTTGGTAGGACACTTCGAGGCAAAGTGTCCCATATCATCACATTTGTAGCACTTGATGTGAGCCAAATCCTTCTTCTTTTCTTCATTCTTGCTCATCATCATCTTGGCATCTTGAATGTGAGTTGGATGTCTTGCTCTTCGCCCCTTCTTGTTTTCTTTTTCTTCGTCAAGTCACCATCATGATGGTTGTTCTTGATTTGATCTTGGGGCTTCTCTTTTTGCTCAACTTGTGGCTTTGGTGGAGGCTCATCTCTTGTTGCTTCACTAATTGCTTGGTTGGGCACATGGAGGTGAGATGTCCTCTAGTGCGGCATTTGACATGCGTGAGCCTCTCTTCTTCCTTCTTCAACTTGAGCTTCTCCTTGTTGGGGCAATTATTTGCAAGATGTCCCATCTCATGGCACCGATAGCACATGAAATGAGATAGTTTCTCTTGTTCTTGCTTCTTTATTTCTTTTTCATACTTCTTCTTTCCCCATCTCTTGCCTTTGATCTTGCTCTTGTTGAAGCCAATGCAACTCATGTCACTGTAGCTCTTTTGATTCTTCATCATATGCTCATAGGTGACCTTTGATCCATACCACCTCTCTAACTTGTTGCTCAAATTCTTCACTTCACTTTTGATCTCATTGTTCTCCTTCAAAATGTTAGTCTCATAAGACATAGAAGTAGAACAAGCATCTATATGTGAAGAACATGACATAAATAATAAATCATCACAAGGGGTGGATACATGCTTCTTCTCTACATCACATGGGTTAGCACAAATATGTGATTGATCATTTGACCCAAATGATGAGCTCTCACTAGTTTTAGTTTCTACATTAGAAAGCTTCTTAGTGAGAAAAGCATGGTCTTGTACCAAGTTGTCATGAGCAACACTAAGTTCCTCATGAGTCAATTTAAGCTCCTCATGTGAACAAGTAGTAACATAAAGTAGATGCTTTTGTTGTTCACATGCATTCTTTAGAAATGAGTTTTCATTTTTCAATTTCATTGTTTTAGCCATCTCATTTTCTAAAGCTTTGGTGAGTCTACATACAAGCTCAAAGTTTGGATCATCACAATCAACAACCACATTTGCAATTGATACCTTGGTGTCACCATGTGACATGAAGCAATGTGATGTAGATGGAGAGCTTGTAGAGACATCACTCTCATAGCCGTCATCATCATCATCATCAAGTGTGCATGGAGTGGCATCATCATTTGCACCACTTGAGCTCCGGCTATCATCATCACCAACCTTGTCAAGTGATCTTGTGGATTGATCATCATCATCATCACTTGAACATGAGGTGGAGCAATCTTCCACAATCACCAAGTTGTGGCCATGCTCATCATCCTCATGTGCAACTTTTTTTGATTCATCATTCTTGAAGTTGCCATCATCCCATGTGGAAGAGTGACCGAATGTATGCTTGATTGACTCCCACAACACATGGGCGGTTCCTCTGTGGTTCACCTTGTCAAAACACTCAAAGCTCATAGCATGAATAATAAACAAGAAAGCTTCTCCATCAAGATCAAAGAGAACCTTTTGAGCTTTGGTAAGATTCTTATGGTCCAAGACATGAGTGAGACCACTAGTGACAACCCACCAAAATTTAGGCCCTTTGCACAAAAGTGATCAAGCATATGGTGTTTCCATTGTGCAAAGTGTGTGCCATCAAAAATATGTGTGTCACACTCAACATCTAGCCCATAGTTCGCCGTTCTCTCGGGTCGGTGAAGACCACAAATGAGAGACCTCGCTCTGATACCAATTGAAGGGTCGAGATGGCGGACTAGAGGGGGGTGAATAGTCCTTTCTAAAATTAATCGCGTAGGCTAACCGAAACAAATGTGGAATTAAAACTATCGGTCTAGCCAAGACTACACCCCTCTACTTATACTTTATGACACCTTACAAAAGATTCTAAACAAAGCAAATAAGGTGTCGGGCTAGCTAAAGCTCACCTAATCAATCTAGTTTGCAAGGTCACACAAACCTATGCAACTAGTACTTCAAGCACCGGGGAGCTCCTACACAATCTAGTAAGCAAAGCACAAAGCTCCTAAGCTCACTAGCAATGCTCAATAACAAGGCTACACAAGCCAAATTAGAGAGCTCAAATTACTTAGCTACACAAACTAAGCAATGTGACTAACAAGGCTACTCACACCAATTAGTCACGCAAGAGATCTACTTCTAAGCTACACAAGCAAATACGGTAACTAGCAAGCTACACAAGATAACTAATTACAAGAGCAACTATTAAGCTACACAAGCTAGATAGCTACACAAGAGCAACAACTAAACACTAGCACAAGTATGAGTAAGGAAACACAAGCTAGTGAATGGAGAAAGCAAACCACCGAGAAGATGTAGGCAATGTTGACACGGTGATTTTATCCCGAGGTTCACTTGGTTGCCACCAAGCTAGTCCCCGTTGAGACAAGCTCAAGGTTGTCGCCGGTCCTCTTGCTAGTGGTGACTACACTAGTCACACTCTCCCACATGGAGTGCTTACCACAAGCTCTAGCACTTGACCCGGCCGGACCACTTGATGCTCTTCATGTCTCCCTTTTACTAGAGTTGCTCTTCGCGATCTCCCGCGGGGTGAGCACAATGCCCCTCACAATCCTTCTCCGGAGCCACGCACAATCTTCACGCAGGCTTCACGACGGAGACTCGATCACCAAGCCGTCTAGGAGGTGGCAACCTCCAAGAGTAACAAGCACCACCGGCTTGCAACACGAACACCTAGTGCCACTCGATGCAATCTCTCAATGCAACGCACTAGCGATCACTCACTCACTATTGATTCGCATACTAGCAAGCACAAGCGAGTTAGAGGGCTTCCTTGCACTCCCCAAGCATGGACACCAAGTCCCAAGGGTGCTAAGCACCAGCCAAGGCCGGCCACAACCTCTATTTATAGCCCAAAGGGCTAGACTAGCCGTTACCTCCTTCACTGGGCACTTTTCGTACTGACCGGACTCACTACAGGGTGACCGGACGCGTCCTGTCACTAGAGTCCAGTCGTTTGCCCCCAACAGCTAGTTTTCGCGCGTGTTCAGCCTTCTACTGACCGGACGCACCTATGCCTAAGTCCGGTCGCAAACAGAGGTTTCAGGGCTGTTTTCAGTGACTAACCCGACTCTACCGAGCGTCCAGTCAATATACCTCAAATCAGCACTCAAAATACAGTGACCGGACTCATTGTACTGACCGAACGCGTCCGGTCAGTGAGTCCGGTCACTGACCTTTCAGCGCTCAAACGGCTATAACTCTTATCCCTGAACTCCGATTTCGATGATCTTGGACATTTTGGAAAGCTAACTCAGAGGGCTACACAGCCCACATACAGATCTAATCCATATCACAAAGTATTAGTACAGAATTCCAATCTAAGAGCCATCCTAGAGCCCAGAACACACCGAAAAACCTCCTTCTCTTCTCCGAGTTGATCCAATTCAACTCCAACAACTTCTCCTTTGCAAAAGTGCCAACACCACCAAGTGTACACCACCTTGTGCATGTGTGTTAGCATTTTCACAATCATTTTTCAACGGATTAGCACTTGCACACACCACGCCACTCGATCCTAGCAACATCGCAATGTTAGATCGCTCAAGTGGCACTAGATGACCGATGTGCAAACAAGTTTGCTCCTCTTAATAGTACGGCCATCTATCCTAAACCCGGTCATAATCTTCTCTACACACCTATGACCGGTGAAATGAAATGCCCTATAATTATACCTTTGCCTTGCGCATTCCATTCCATCTCCTTCGGTGTTGATGCAACACATGCACTAACCTATCATCAAATGATATGATCCACTTCATATCATCACATGACCTCCATGGTCCATCGATCTTGACCTCACTTGCTCTTCACCATTGCTTCGGTCCTTCGGCGCCAAGTCTTTGCTCAAGCCTCCCGACACTCGGTACCAACGGCTTCAAAGCCTCCAACTTGCCCTTCACCTTCGCAACCGGTCCATCAAGCCAAGTCTTGCCTTGATCTTCACCATCTTAGCCATATGACTTCATGTCATGTCACATATGCAATAAGATCCTTCATCACATGTGTGAGCCTTTGCAACATCCTCCAAGCCATTTCACCTTTATGGCATATGTTGCTCCCACATGATCACCTGTGGACTAATCACCTGTGTATCTCTCATAAACACCATTAGTCCACCTAAAGTTGTCACTCAATTACCAAAACCAAATTAGGACCTTTCAACTTGAAATGAAGGTTGTTAATACGCACCATGCTTCTTGTCAAAGATAGCAACGAGTACCTGGAACCCTGATATGATATGTGTTAACTTCTCTACTCGTGTGTTTATTAATAGGCAACAGAAGCCAAACTCAACGGGTTTGTAGGCATTAAGATGTGTAGTATCTAAACCCATAAATTTATGGATTTTTAAAACCCAATACATAAATACTTGTAACTTTGAACTTAACATAATGGACATAACCCTACGCAGCAATGTCTAGCACATGGACAACATGTAATAAACAAGAAAGATAGCAGCACGTCGCATGAAGACGCGCTCAAACCGTCATCAAATTACACAGAAGCTACAAGGCACGTTTCTGGCGAGCTCTTTTTTTTTCCACGAATGTGTCCCTGTCACATGTATTTCGTTAAGAGGGAGAAGACTAGTTCATCTTACAACAGACTTGAGCAATCTTAGGATTACCAGGTAACCAAGAACGCGCTCGAACACAGATATCGCTGGACCTAATTTACTAGTACAATCTGCGATGAGGAGCCAGACGAGGGCAGACGCAACAGCCTGCGTAGCTGCCGGAAGCCCGCAAGATCCCATGGATTAGCCTCATCGACGATGATAGCCTGAAAAACTGAGCTCAGTTCCTGAAAGTCCTTGGGTTCCTCTCCTTTAGATGATCAGTCGTTTCTGACGATTCTAAGCTTATGTAAAGAAGGATATGCATGTGTTGTCAAAACAGAGTCCGGCTTCGTCATAGCTTGGGCCCAGCTAATAGAAAATGGGACAACACACGGCACCATGAGTAGTGCCTCAAGTCGGCGTCACCCCATCTCAACACCAAGGGATAGCATATTTCCAAGATTTTGGTTCCCATAGTTTAGGCCCTGCAAATGGAAAACGCGGGTTATTAACTACTGCATCCAAGAATAATAGTCAATAACCGTATGAACTAACAATATTGGGGACTGACTAAAACCTGGACCTGCAGACCTCCAACCACCTATATATAATATCCACCAGACTTTCATTCATAACAAAAGTAGAAGGGATCGCAAGGGATTAAAATTCTCATGGTGTACATTTCTAGCATATATAAATGGTAGGCAACAGCGAAAAGAAAATTGAGCAATATACCTACATGTGGGTTGCTCTTGCTTGAACAAGCGTTTGATATTTCTTTGTATACAAGGTTGTCGAATGCATTTTCATTAAACTGCTTCATATCTATAGCTGGGCAGTATTCAATTTTGAGTTCCTGAAGAGTTGAGTAACTACCAGGAGCACCATCAGATCCCAAGGATGCAAGGCGTTGGCATCTGGAAAGAAACAATGTTTCTAATGATGTCTGGTCTCCCAAGGAATGGACCGACCACAACATATTACAGTCATAAATATGTAGTTTCTCGAGTGCAACCAGCTGCCCTGATACGGAACAGAGCTTCCCACAACAGTAGATACATAAATTCTTGAGGGTCGGAGGCAGATTTGAAAGCTCTACCAGGTTACCACAGTGTCTTATCTCTAGAGTTACTAGACATGGACTCTGAATCATTGGAGACGACGGTTGCTCTAGCGTACTATTGGGCGCAGTGTCACGATAGTATTCCAGATATGTACATGTCTCATGATGCTCCTCCTTTCCCCATATGAATTCAAGCCTAGAGCATCCCATAATATCAACAACTCTGAGAGATGGGGGAAAAACGAAGAGCTTTACCAAGCTTTCACAGCTGCGTATGGATATCCTGTTTAGATGTGGCAAGACTTGATCTGTTGTCTGTGTAGATTCACCACCTTTCACCTGTTTTGGCCCTATCAGCTTGTTACAATACGAAATCGACAAGTTTTTCAAGGATACCAAACAGTGGAACACTTGTTCTGGCCAGCAGTTTAACCCATTGCAGTGTTCAATTCTCAGATCTGCAAGCTGTACAAACCATTTCCATAACCCAAATGTTGACTGTGTTTGATTTAAGAAGAAAAAGTTGCAGCCAGATATGCTCAGTTCTGATAGAGGTGCTGCTGCTTTTTTAGTGTCACCGAAAGACAGTTCTAGCTTTTGTGATACACCCAAATTATGATCTTTCTGACAAGGTGCTTCTGTGTCACAGACACGTAGCTCTAGCTTGGAAAGTGAAGACATGTGCCTTGACTTAACTATTCCTACGGATAGCAGCGCCTTGCCTTCATCCAGCCTTATAACCTTGAGCTCTGGTGCTTCAGGTAGAGTACTCAACTTTGGACAGTTTGCAATATCAATCTCCTCAAGTACAGGAAATGTCAATTGATTTTCGTTTCCTTCTGTTGCCACCCATCTCTCCAAGCTCTCTAAATCATGTAACCATAGTTGCTTCAGTGCTGGAAATGGCGCAGACACAATATCAGTGCATAGGCTTCGCAATTTGTACAACTTTTCCAAGTAAAGAATTTCAAGAGCTTTGAAATGGCAAAATTGAGGAAATTCCTCGCACAACATACAGCCATGGAGGTGGAGCTCAGTCAAGTGCTGCAATTTTCTAAGGCCAGTTATCCATGATGGTAAACTAGTGCCTCTGTAGTTAACTATCCTTAGCATCTGTAGACAATCATGAGGTTTAAGAGCATACAGCACCTTCTTATGGCAATCCGTCTGCTCTGTATCTTCTTGACCCTTACTATCCCATTTAAGAGACAAGTGTGTGATCTTTTCTTTATGTTCAAGTCTGAATTTTTTGGCAAATGTTTCTGCCACATTTTCCAGACCACTTAACGCTAACTCACCACCAAGGTTTAAATTTCCAAGTTCTCCGATAGTACCGCAGCCCGAGCTAGCACCAGCAACAAAATATGTTAGAGTCTGTAGAGAAGTTATCCGTCCGAGTCCAGGAGGCATGCAAGTCAATGATTCACATCCAGTGGTATAGAGGTGTCGTAGGCTTGCCATATACTTCATATCCTTTGGAAGCTGACGAAGGTTCATACAATAAGAAAGGTCCAACGTTTGTAGATTATGCATAAGGCTTATTTCTTCAGGAAGTTTCTTCAACAGCCAATGTCTTGACAGATTAAGGTACCTTAGGTGATGTATCTGTCCCGTTATGTGTTTCTGTCTTAAACTGCGTACTGCAGGAATGTGTAGTGCCCGCAGGGAAGTGTATGTTGATATATCAAGGGTACCGTAATAATCTGTAATGAAAAATGTCTGGAGCATTGCAGTTTCTTTCTTCAATAAATAATCCAACAGAGTTGTGAACTGTCTTTTGTGAGATATGGGATTTCCATCATATACTGATAAGAAGGCATGGCGAGTAGGATTCAGCAACGGCTTGTTATTTACGCTTGGTTTACCAACTATGGTGACACATTCTTTCCCCATAACAAACAGAGCAATGTCATGCATGAGATCATGTATCTTGCATTTGGTTCCCTTAGGAAGTGACAATTTTCCTCTGTAGCCAATTTTTTGCTTGACATCTTGAAAGAATGACCTCCAAGTTAGCTCCTTGAAAATTTGTGCTCCTACAGTTTCAGGCTGGTCTCCATCCTGTGCCGGTATAAAGTCATGTGCCATCCACAGCTGAATCAAGAGATCAACATCAATCTCATAGTCTTTGGGAAATATAGCACAAAATGCAAAGCACTGCTTCATATGTGATGGTAGGTTGTCAAAACTGAGCTTGAGTATTGGTAAAATTCCACTTCTCTCATCACAAATGTAAGTTTTGGCAAGTATATCTTTCCATTCGTTCATACTAGTCTTGTTACTCAACATAGAGCCAAAGGTTTTGGCAGCCAATGGAGAACCAGCACATCGGCCAACAATCCTACCAAAAATGCCATCCAGCTCATCACTATTTTGATTTTGCAAGCTGAATGCTCTGCTTTGGACAATTTCCCTCAAATGCTCGTCACTCAACTTTTGAATGTTATGGGCTTCAGCTACACCCATGGTCACAATTTCAGCCACTTTTGAATCACGAGTTGTTGCCAGTAGTGCACTGCCCTTGCCACCCTGTTTAAGGCAGGTCTTTAGTTTCCCCCATTTATCAGCATCACGATTCCATACATCATCTAACACAATGAGGTACCTCTTTCCACTTATTAAACTCTGGAGCTCCTGCAATGTTTTTTCACGATCTTTCTTGCTGGTCTCGCTTTCGCAGATTTTGCTTGCAATGGTATCCACTTCAAAAGCATCGGATACACAACACCACCTCCGAAGCTCAAAATGCTTCCTGATTGTAGAGTCATTGTAAATGAGTTGAACAAACGTGGTCTTGCCCATCCTGCCTTGTCCAACAATAGGAATGACCATGAGATCGATGTTGCTAGCATAATCAATAAGTTTCCTTAAGATTTTCTTTCTCTCCTGGCCTCTAGATCTGGTAACAATATCCATGTCAGAGTCAATTATTATGGAGTCCGTCTGTCGCCACTGTCTTGAGGGCTGTGCTTGCTGCAGGTGTCTGAAATCAAACTTATTCATCTCGGTGATCAGGACCTCGATGGTCTGCACAATCCTGCGTAGCTTCTTGCCCATCCTGTAGCGGAAAACAATGGGGTTGCGAGCTGGGACCAGGAGACTCGCAATCTCTGTTCCATGCTTGCTGTGCTGGCCCTTCTTCTTGGCTTCTCGATGAAGTGCCTCATACTTGAACTCATCAAAGACATCATTGGCCTCATAGGCCGCTGTCTTGAGATCTTTGAGCCAAACTGCTACTTCAGGCCGGAAGGCTGCTTTCTCCTCAGCATCCAGGATGATGCACAGGATTGCTGGCAGGTGGCGCTCAATGATCTTGCGCTCCTTCTCCATGCCTTCCATCACCTTGTACTGATCTAGCAGGTAGCTGGATGCCTTCTCCTTCACCATAGAGACCAGTGGGCCAATCACTAATTCGGCCATCGTTGCTCCCACAAGGAACAGCAACACAGGAAGATGTAGATCGATACTGTCCAGGAGTACAGAACAGTACAGTGTGAGCTCTTAATTGGGTGAAGGCAATTGGGTGAAGGCTCCTAGTCACCGCTGGAGAGTGGTATCTGTAGAAAAATTGGGTGGTTTATTTGTGAACAAGGTTTTTTCTACCAGTAAGAAAAAAAAATCGGTACTCACCGATAAATACGATGTTTCGGAAATTTCGGAAATATCCGGTCATTTTTAGTGTGGTTTGGTGTAATTTTGGAGTAAAAGATGAATTTGACCGAAAATCCCTAGCGAAAAATGCGATATTTCAGAAATTTCGGTGAAATTTCACCGAAATTGTAAACCGTGCTTGTGAACAAAGCAAAGTGCAGGGTGGATTCTTCTGGTGCATACCATAGCGCAGCTCTATCTATCTGCAAGTGACATTAGGATAAGATGAATATGCAAGAGAAATTAATAAAGCTTACCACCAGTTTCAGGCTTTGCCAGAAAATGAACAGACTTAAATATTATCTAAGCAACCAGTGTGTTCCTTATAAAGTCATTGGTAATGCTATTGAAAAAATACTGATATATTTTTTTATCGATTGTGGAAGAGACTAACAATTTGAAGTTAAACAATCTGAACATCTGATTCCATTTTCTTTTCTTTGTTCTGTTTGCTATAATGGGTTGAGGGCTGAGGCAGCATAAGAGCACATGTTGCATTACACAAATTGTGAGAACCGAACTAGATAGGTTATACAGAAAATGTAGATTAATCAGCACTGCACAGTAAACATAACACCTAAGAATTTTTGTTGTAGCAAAATCCCGCGAATGAAACAAATGAACTACGTAGTAGTATATAGTCTGAAAATAGGATACACATAACTGACACACACAAAATCCTGAGCTGCTGTGCTGAATTGTGAAAAACATTAATACGGTCGATTAGACATTGCTAACTATTAGTGGTACATTTTTAGAGGACAACTACTTTTAAACTGAACAAGAACAGTAAGAAATTGGCCCAAACCACAAAGCCTCCACCCGAACACTATAAATGCTCCGAATTATATTTTGACAGATGAAGATTATTTGACAAAAAGCAATAGAGAATCGCCAATGGATAGGGCCATTGACTCCACAAAGTCGTCATGTTTGGAATTTTAGACGTGTGTGTTAGTTGGCAATTGGCATCACTATAGTGAGTAGGACACTATACATGGATCCAAAAACAAGGACGCCTAAATTATTGGCCGTTGCATTTCCAGAGCGTCACAAGAGTCAGTAAATAGAACGGGAATCTTTGAAAAATTCTCAGCCAAGTGCGAAAGCATTTCAGAAGATAAGAAAATCGATTGGAATTGACACAACAAAATCTCCGAAAAATTCCAGGGAGCCTAGCGATCCTTGTCTGGATTGGCAGTCTGGAACGCATGCCGACGCCGCCAGATCGAGGCAGCGATGCGTTGATTACGAGATTACGTGCTGCACAGTCCCACTCGCACGACGCCACACTCCACACGTTCGGCAGAATGCCCACACGTACTGGCGGGCTCCCTACCGTCCAGTCGTCCACAGTGATAAGATGAAGACTTCGAGTGTGTGTGACCACAAGCTAGCAGCTAGCTAGTTCCAATTTCCTGAGCACGGCTACCCCATATGGCCATATGCATATGGCCAAATTTCCCATTAAAAAGACTGAAGAAATTGTGTAAATACAATCAAAAACAGAGGACGAAATACGTGATGAATTTCAGGACACAAGATGCGGTCATGCCGTTCACGCGTGGAGCCATGTATTGTGTGAGGGCTGACCTGATTGGAAGCGCGCCGCTGCCGCCGGAGACCGTCAGAGTTGATGGACGACTGGACGAGGCACAGCGCGACGCGGCGGCGTCCCTCTGGGTTTCCGCTCTTGCACACCATCGCCGGCCGGGTACGCGCGCTGCTCAGTCTCTCTCTCCCGCCGACGCGGTCTCTCCGTACGACGACCGTCCTCTCCCTCCGGCGCGCCGCCGTCCGCCGCGGCCTCGACGGGTTTGGCGGCTCTGCGCTCGCCGACCGCCACGGGGGTGACTTGTGAGAGCGCTGGGCCACGAGGGCCATCCGGGGAAAGCCCACGGCCCAAAATCCTAAAGGGCCAACAACGGCGGATCACGATTACCCGAGGCCCGCACCCCGATGGGATGGGCCTACACGGAACACGATCAGTCTCCGCAGTCCAAGTCCAACAAACTCTTTGTTCCCTTCCGCCACCCATACGTCCCCCAAAAAAAAAAACTATTATTCTATTTCTCTGTTCCCGTTCTGAATGCCCACTCTGCTACTGAAAAAAAATAGACGGTGCAGAGTTTCGTTTCTGAAACAGGGGATGAAATAGCATGGAACGCAGTAATTTAATCCTTGTATATACCACATTGAATAACTACATGTCAGATGTACGTACAACGAACTGAACAAACAAGCAAGACGGTTTCTAAACCATTCAAACCGTGGAACCCGCCGAGCCTAACCTGTTCCACAGACAACGGAGACCAGACCGATCCGGGCAAATCGGATGCCAGGGCCTGGGTTGAAGAACAAGCTGAAACATGTGCAAACCATTAGTGAACAGGGCTAGCGGCACAGCCATGATTATAGTTAGGACTCACATGAAAGTGAAACCCAGTCTCAAGGACGACGAGTATACAGGCTACGACGTTCGTTGTTTAAATTCTAGTCTGCAACAAGGGACACAGCATTATTGCTTGTTTCCTTTCATTTATTCATACAATACACAGCAGTACGTCCAGTGAGTGAAATATCATATACAAGCTCTCTGCACAGGGAAAAAAAACAATGAAATAAACACGAGGGTAGCAGCACGTCTGCATATATTTCAAACCTTCAGACGGGATTCAATTAACACTGCACGTCTGACCACCCAAACTTATGCAAAGAAGCATAACACAGCTCCATGAGTGCCTCAGGTCTTGGAACTACTGCTCTCTCCGGTGACACCAAGGGATAGCATATTTCCAAGATTTTGGTTCCCATAGTTTGAGCTCTGCAAATGGAAAACGCATGTTATTAACTACTGTTTCCAAGAATAAACACAAATAACCGTGTATGGACCAAAACAATATGCATGGGGTTACATCAGAGACAAAAGGACAGTCGTCTAAACAAGACTGCAGGCCTCCTCCCTCCTATAGATATAGTATCTATCTAGCAGACATCCATATTATATAATAAAAGCAGGAGGGTCGCAGGGGATTAAAATTCACATGATGCGGATTTGTAGCATGTATAGGGAAGCCACAGAAATTTAAGGAAACTGAACGGTACCTTCATCTGGGTTGTGTGAAGAACGAGCATGTGATATTTTTTTGTGTACAATGCTGTCAAGCACACTTTTGTTAAACTGCTTCATATCCATAGCTGGACAGTATTCGATTCGAAGTGCCTGAAGAGCCGAGTAACTCCCAGGACCGCCACCAGATCCTAAGGATGCAAGGCGTTGGCATCCGTAAAGAGACAGTGTTTCTAATGATGACGCGTCTTCCAGGGATTGGACTGACTGCAGCTTATTGCAGCGATAAATTCCTAGTTCCTCCAGTCCACCCAGCTCTCCTGACACAGAACAGAGCTCCCCACAATTGGTGATTGACAAATTCTTGAGGGACGGTGGTAGATTTGGAAGCGTTACCAGGTTACCACATCGTAGTATGTTTAGAGTTACTAGACATGGACAAGGAATCGTTGGAAGAGTACCGGTCGGTGCAGTGTCTTGGCAGTGTTCCAGTGACATACAGGTTTCAAGACGCTTCTCCTTTTCCCATATGAATTCAAGTCTTGGACAGTCCACAATATCAATAGTTCTAAGAGATGGGGGAAGAATGAAGAGCTGTACCAAGCTTTCACAGTTGCTTATAAATATCAGGTATAGATGTGGCATGATTTGCTCTGCTGTTTGTGTAGATTCATCATCTGTCATCTGTTTGGGCCCAATTAGCTTCTTACAGTACTCAATCAACAAAACATTCAAGGATACCAAGCTTTTGAATACTCGTTCTGGCCAGTAAATCAGCGCATCACAGTGTTCAATTTTCAGATATACAAGATTTTCAAATGATTTCCAGGCCACAAATGTTGGTTGTGATGGACTTGAGAAGAACAAAAAGTTGCAGCCAGATATGCTCAAATCTAACAGAGATGCTGCTTTTTCAGTGTCACAGAAAGACAGTTCTACCTTAGGTGATGAAGACAAATTATTGTCTATCTGATGAGGTGCTTCTGTGTCACGGACACGCAATTCTAGCTCGGAAAGTGAAAACATGTGCCTTGACTTAATTATTCCTAGGGATAGCAGGGCCTTGCCTTCATCCAGCCTTATAACCTTGAGCTCTGGTGCTTCAGGTAGACTACTCAACTTTGGACAGTTTTTAATATTGATCTTCTCAAGTACAGGAAAGGCTAATTCATCTTCTTTTCCTTCTATTGCCACCCACCTCTCCAAGCTCTCCAAATCATGTAACTGGAGCTGCTTCAGTGCTGGAAATGGTGCAAAGACCATATCACTGCATAGGCTTCGCAATTTGTCCAACTTTTCTAAGTAAAGAACTTCAAGAGCTTTGAAATGGTAAAATTGGGGAAATTCCTCGCAGAGCGTACAACCATGCAGATGGAGTTCAGTCAAGTGCTGCAATTTCCTAACATTGGTTACCCATGATGGTAAACTAGTGCCTCTGTAGTTGACTACCCTTAGCATCTGCAGACAATCATGTGGTTTAAGAGCATATAACACCTTCTTATCGCAATCCATTCGCACTGGATCTTCTTCACCCTTGGCATCCCATTTAAGAGTCAAGTGTGTGATCTTTTCTTTATGTTGAAGTCTGACTTTTTTTGCATGTTCTTCTGTTACATTTTCCAGACCACTTAACTCTAACTCACCACCAAGATTTAAATTTCCAAGTTCTCCAATAGTACCGCAGCCTGAGCTAGCACCAGCAACAAAATTTGTTAGAGTCTGTAGAGAAGCTATCTGCCCCAGTCCAGGAGGCATGCACGTCAATGATCGACATCCAGTAGTATAGAGGTGTCGTAGGCTTGCCATATACTTCATATCCTTTGGAAGCTGAAGAAGCCTCGAGCAGTAAGAAAGATCCAACGTTTGAAGATTGTACATAAGGCTAATTTCTTCAGGAAGTTTCTCGAACCAATATCCTGACAGGTTAAGATACCTTAGGTGCTGTATCTGTCCTGTAAGGTCTTTCTGCCCGAAACCGCCTTGTTCATGAAGGTGTAGTGCTCACAGTGAAGTGTATTGTGATATATCAAGAGGGTCATAATAAACTGTAAAGAATAATGTCTGGAGAACTGCAGTTTGCTTCTTCAATAGACGATCCAACAAAGTCATAACCTGTCCTTTCCAAAAACCAATACTTGCACCATATAATGACAAGAAGACGTGGCGAGGAGGGTTTTGCAACTGTTTGTTGACGGTGGGCTTACCAACTATAGTGGCACATTCTTTCCCCATAACAGACAAAGCTATGTCATGCATGAGATCATGTATCTTGCATGTGGTTTGCTTTAGCAAGCTTCCAATGAACATGTGTCCAATTGGAAATGTCCGTGTGACATCTTGAAAGAATGACCTCCAAGTTAGCTCTTCAAATATTTGTGTTCCTACAGTTTCAGGCTCGTCACCGTCCTGTGTGGGTATAAAGTCATGTGCCATCCACAGCTGAATCAAGAGGCCTACCTCGATCTCATAGTCTTTGGGGAATATGGCACAAAATGCAAAGCACTGCTTCATATGTGATGGTAGGTCGTCAAAACTGAGCTTGAGTATTGGAAAAACTTCACTTGTCTCAGTACAAATATTGTTACTTTTAGCCAATGTATCTTTCCACTCATTTATACTAGTCTTGTTACTCAACATAGAGCCAAAGGCTTTGGCAGCCAAAGGAGAACCAGCACATCGGTCAACAATCGTACCGAAAATGCGATCCAGCTCATCACTATTTGGATTTTGCAAGCTGAATGCTCTACTCTGGACGATTTCCCTCAAATGCTCGTCACTGAGCTTCTCAATGTTATGGGCTTCATTTACACCCACAGCCATGATTTCAGCCACTTTTGAATCACAAGTTGTTGTCAGTACTGCACTGCCCTTGCCACCCTGCTTAAGGCAGGTCTTTAGTTTCCCCCACTTGTCAGCATCCCGATTCCAGACGTCATCTAAAACTATGAGGTACCTCTTTCCACTTATCATACTCTGGAGCTCCCGCAATGCTTTTTCACGACTTTTCTCGCTGCTCTCGCAGATGTTGCATGCAATAGTATCGACTTCAAAATCATCCGACACACAACACCACCTCTGAAGCTCAAAATGCTTCCTGATAGCAGGGTCATTGTAAATGAGCTGAACAAAGGTGGTCTTGCCCATCCCGCCCGGCCCAACAATTGGAAGGACCATGAGATCCATGTCGGTAGTAGCTTGATCAAGAAGCATCCCAACGATTTTCTTCTTCTCCTGATCTCTAGATTCGCTAACAATATCCTTGTCAGAGTCAATGATTATGGAGTCTGTCTGTCGCCACTGCCTTGAGGGCTGTGCTTGCTGCAGGTGTCTGAAACCAAACTTATTCATCTCGGTCACCAGGTCCTCGATGGTCTGCACAATCCTGCGTAGCTTCTTGCCCATCCTGTAGCGGAACACAATGGGGTTACGGGCTGGGACCAGGAGCCTCGCAACCTCCTTACTGAGCTTGCTGTGCTGGCCCTTCTTCTTGGCTTCTCGCCGAAGCACCTCGTACTTGAACTCATCAAAGACATCGTTGGCCTCATAGGCCGCTGTCTTGAGATCTCTGAGCCAAACTGCTACATCAGACCGGGAGGCCCCTTTCTCCTCTGCATCCTGAATGATGTACAGGATTGCTGGCAGGTTGCGCTCCAGGATCTTGCGCTGCTCCTCCATGCCTTCCATCACCTTGTACTGGTCCAGCAGGTAGCTGGATGCCTTCTCCTCCACCATGGAAACCAACGGCCCAATCACCAACTCGGCCATAGTATGTTGCCCAGGAACACAGCCGAATTAGCAGAATCAGATGGTGTGGGGGTACTTCAGAGGACTGGATGGGTGCTTATTCCCGACTGATAAGTCTTCTTCAATCTCCTCCTAAGTGCAACGACCAGATGAACTAGATAATTTAGCCTCCCAACAAGGCACAAACTCTTCAGCAAAACAAAAAAAAGAGAGAGAGCAAACAAGTGAAGCGGGTGGACAAACCAGTGAGTACTATTTGTTTGTACAAATTGCTTCAAGAAAATTAGCTTCTGCACCAGCTGGGTCCCAAAAGTTCTATCATCACATCACCAACGAGCCCATCGACCACCTCTGTCTATTCAACTCGATCAATCTGTCTCCTGATTGCAGCCGATACACAAATCCAGGGGATGGAGGATGAGCAGCAGCACTCAACTGAGAACCGGTTGTTTTTGGGAGCAATCCTAGGGATTTCACCAAGAGGAACACACAATACACACTCGTTTCAAAGGTGTTTGTGTTGCTGGGTTTCCTGGCTCCATTATTTGGACCAACTGGTTAGGTGCCATATCACAGTCGATGATGGACAGTGCAGTCATATCCACGGTCGATGGTGGCCAGCACAGCTTGTGTTAGTCACACGAGAAGGATCATCACTGCCCAGTTTGTATACGGCCAGCTTCAATTCTCCCATCCCTTTCACCAGCCCCTCATGCCCATCGCCTGCCCTTGTCATTCTCTTTTGAGCCCAGAAAAAAAAATTGTGTTCACACCTTAAAATTTTAGCAAAATCAACTGAAATTTTTCGGAGGTACTCAATACTATTGATTGCTACTTTGTACATATCGGTGTAGCTAGATATATATATGTAGGTCCCACGTCGTAGACTTAAAACTAAATTACAAGACATTACAAGGCTGGTGGTCAAATTCCATCAAGTAGCCACTAGCCACTCGACTTTTCGAGTTAATATCCAATGGATTTTGGATTTTGTTTGATCAAATCTAAATAGACCACGGTACATCCAATCCAGAGCCAGTAAAGTCCCAATTGGATTTCAAATCTGCTGCAAACTCCACCTCTATCTAGGTAAACAAACCCGCTAAATTCCAACCAACAGACCCTCATTCTCCGTCAAAAACGCTGCACAATAATTTGCAGAAGACGGGCATAAACACACAGGACGAAATAATATTATCTGCGAGATCTCACATCTCCTCAGTCAGGCCAAGCGTCGGAGGGAAAAAAGAACTGAACCTACCGCGAACCATGTTTGGACCCAATGCCGCTGCCGCCGGCGCCGGAGACCCTCGCGTCTTCCGCCCATCTCCACCCCCGGTGCGGCGCCACCGCCTCGCCTCCATCTGCGGCCTCGCCAGTCGCCGCCGGGTTCGCATCGCTCCGCCATCTCGTGGGGGCGCTGGGCCGGGCCGCCGTGTCGACGCGTCCACCCACGAAGCTGGGCTCATTGCTACCATGATATCTTGTGGACAGGAACGCGTTGAGGATCCACGGGCCGGAACTTTGATGGACCTAGAACGGATCGTGAATGTATTCTCCCAAGGCCCACAGTCCTATGGGCCTACACGATCCTTTTCTTTTTGGGTGGGCTGGATAGCTCTGCTCATCTTGATGTCACTCTGCTGATCAGTCACTCTGCCTCATCATGACTGATAAACTCATGATATGTTAAAGTTCTCGATAACTGACACTCGGTATGGGCGTTCGGGTAACCCGCAAAGTTTGGGTCGGGTAGTTCGAGTTTTCAAAAGTTCGGGTAACGAGAATTGTTACCGGATAACAGCCCCAAAAAACTAATACCCGCAGGTTCGGGTACCCGCAAATTCGGGTTCGGGTATACCTGATATACCCGAAGTATATAAAATCACAGCAAAAGTGATAACATCACATAGTTTTGCACAGAATAGATGATAACTCATTAACATAATAGATAAAGGAATAAGTTCAAACCATGACGCATTCAAGTTTTTTATCGCAGATGCAAAGTTTTTAACCGCAGGTGCAAACCACAACACAGGTACTGAGATACGTCATACTTAATTACTACTGATATGATACAAGAGCAAAGTTCAAGCCTGCTGCCTGCCATCACAATAGTGCTTGTGCTTCACATGAGAACAAAAATAATCCACTTTGACTAGTTTGCTACTACACTTAATCACTGGTAGCCTGATACGTATTCATATTCGGGTTATTCGGGTTTTTCGGGTACCGGGTGTAATTACCCGAATTACCCGATATAAATTCGGGTAATAGGATTCACTATCCGAACAAGATATCGGGTAGTGCGGGTTCGGGTACTTCAGGTTCGGATCTGGGTATTTCGGGTATCGGGTTTTGTGCCCAGAGTGAACTGACGCGCGCATGAATGGTTGGTGTAAATGACATGATGCTTGCTGCAGCTAACTAGTGGATAATTAAGCCAAAATGATCGCGAGATAGTTAACAAGAATCGCTATCATTAACCAAGAGTACGCTCTTGCTCAGATCTCAACTGCTTTTCTCGTTACAATTGAATTGAGGTGGTTCAGGTCTCGTGTGACTGTCTTTGAATGAAGCATTTATACTAAACTGCTTTTTTTTCTGAGCTATTTAAGAGACAACACTACTCCCTCCAGTTTGGTACAAGAAGTCGTTTAGGACAGTGACACGGTCTCCAAAACATAACTTTGACCACTTTTTTCTTTAAAAAGTATATAGTACTCCGTACTTTATACGTTATAGCCCAAGACCCATGCTCATGCAGTTGCTAGTGCCCTGTTCGCTTGAGCTTATCAGTCATAATTAACTCTATTTTTAGACATAGAACAATATTCTTCTCTTCCACAAATTAGTTTGAACGGTATCAGAAACCATGAGCCAAATAGGTTGTCAATATTTATCATTGTTTGTTCGTCTCGAAGCCTGGTGACCTTTCCCCTTACTACAATAGGGAGAGGTGAATCCTTGACGACTGCTGCTCTCTGCTGGCAAAGCCTCGTGACCTTTCCTTACAAAGATTCTATGGAAGCCGGCAAAGCCCAAGGCATTATGATTATGACTTCCATGAAGAATGGCTCTCATCATCTCCAGGTTTTATTGTGGAGAGAGTTTGCTAAATTCTGAAGAATTGAGTCCCATCACTTGGAGGCAAAAGGACAAATACAAAAGAGATGTATAGCTAATTCTTCTAGGTCGCCAACACAGGAGAACACAATTCTTGCTCTCCAATTCCATGTTTCTCCTGCGAAGTAACTCTCTAGTGTTGGGTCTATCTCGTAAAAGGAGCCAGAAGAAAATTTTATGCTTATTCTGACAAGAGGATCTCCAGAGCCAAGAAAATTCGAGGGATGCGTTGAAAGATGACCACTCAACTGGTTGTATGCACTCTTCAAAGAAAAGGAGGTTGAGCCCCATATGCAAGTCCAAGTGTCATTTGTTTCCTGTAATTCCATCTTGTTCACTGTTTCTCTGAGATCAATGAACTGATTGTATTCTTCCTCTTAGAGAGGCAAATGAAAGCAATCCTGGAAGAGGGACGCATTTTTTAACTTCATGGACTGTAATAGACTTCTTGGCAAAAGAGTATAACCGAGGAAGCTGCCATTTTGGTATAATCTCATTCCAAATGTCCTCCCAGAACATACATGTCTTTCCGTCCTTGATTTCAACCGAAGCTATACCTTTCAACTTCACTGCAATTTTCAAAATGTCCCCTAAGCCTTTTGGTTCTTTCTGTTTTTCTGTTTTCTGCTTTTCTGCTTTTCACCTTCTCTCTGCCTCTTGCCTCTAGCTTTTTCAGTCTTCTTTGTCCTTTGTTTTTGTAATCCCTTATGTAATCTCTTACTTCTTTAATAAAGCACTGTAGGGATGCAAATCCCTCCAGTTTTTCTTCAAAAAAAAATGTCTCTCCACCAAAAGGACCCTCTTTTGTATTGTTGTTTATCATACCATTTGAATAATAAGATTCCCGAGCCAGATTAATTAACCTACCACTTTGTTTATAAATTTGTAAAGAAATTTTAGTAGCATAGCCTCATTGTGGGCTCTTAAATTCAAAAATCCCAACCCTCCATCATTCTTGATTTTCTTATAGTGTTCTAGTTGGCCTTAGATGGCTCTTTAAATTCAATGTTGGCTCCTCTCCAGATACAATGTCTTATGTATCTGTCAATTTGTTCCAAGATTGCGCTATGCATATAGAAGGTGCTCATTGCAAAGGTTGGAAGGGTTGTTATGACTGAATTTGCAATTTCCAATTTGCCTGCCTAATTGAGAAAGCAAGAGGTTGCAAGTAATCTTCTTTCACATTTGGTTAACTGTGGAGAGAATTCATTTACTTTGGGTTTTGTGAAGCCTAGAGGGAAGCCTAAGTAAGTGAAAAGGTAAGGAAACTTTAACGCAGTTGAAGGTTCTTACCAAATGATCTAGTTTGCTATCTGAGATGTTTATGGGTATCATTGAAGATTTAGCATAATTGACCCTCAACCTTGTGGAAGACCCAAAGGATTGTAACAAGCTTTTTAGAACCATTAGCTGCCTGGTTGATGCTTCCATAACCAAAAGTGTATCATCTTCATACTGTATAATTGGAAAATCATTTGTGTGTTGTATAGGCAGTGGCAGATTCAAGAGACCCATATCCTTGGCACTATTCAGTATTGACTATAAGAGATCGGCAACTAGGATAAATAGTAAAGGGGAGAAAGAATCCCCTTGCCTTACTCCTCTCTTGCAGTGGATAACCTTGTCTAGAACCCCATTTAGGAGTACAACTAAGGTCCTAGAATTGAGAATCATTCTCATCGAATTTTAATAATAATATATAGCTTCATGCTCAATCATGTCATTGAGCAGCTGCCGCCACTGTAGAGCAACGGGGACCGACGCGAGCGTGATAGGAGCTGCAGCAGTCTAGCTAGTGGCAGGGCCCGGGGGGGCGGCGCACGCCTCTCGTCTCCACCCGTCTCCGTCTCGCGGCGCCGTCTCTTTCACAGCGCGCGAGCGAGCGAGCGCGTCTAGCTACTTGTTGCCTCCACTTCACTTCACCCTAGCTATCAAAGCGCTTAGAGTGAGATCCGTCTGGCCGCCGGCCGGTCGATGCCCGACATCTCTCTCGCGCCATCCACCCGGCAAGCCTTGCGGAGGGTCACGGCGAAGTGCGCGGGGAGGGGCGCCCATGGCTCCAGCGCTTCCCCGGTGATGCCCTCAATCCGCTGCGAAGGGCTTGGTAGATTCTGGGATTCCGAATCAGACTCGGAGTACGAAGACCTCGGCGATGCGGACCTCCGCGCGGTGGCGCACCAGCCTCCTTAGCGGGGTGCGCCGCCAGCTCCGACGGCGCCCGCGTCACGATCCGTGGCTGCGGCGGCTGCGTCCCATGCCAGTCGTCCGCCATCGGAGGCCCCTCCTCTTCGGGTCCGGGCGCCCTGGAGGAGATTATGGAAGGGGCCGTTACCTCCTCGTCGAGTTTCGCCGCCAATCTCCTTGGGCGACCTGCTGCCGGCACTGAACTCGCCCCCGTTCCGCGACATCCCGCGTGATCCGCGATCCTCGGTAATCCAAATTTCAAAACCGCCCCCGATCCAGAGTGGGCCGAGTAATCGGCGTCCGAGCCCGGGCAGGCCTGCATCTCGGGTCCGCGCGGTCAGCAGGGACCGCAACCTGCGTCGTTCTTCGCCTCCATCCCGTCGCCTAGGCTTCGGGAAGCCAAACCGGACCCTCGTCTCACCCATCCTCTTCGACTTCGCCGCCGCCACTCCGACCTACCGCGACGTTCTCATGGCGGGGGGAGGCCGCTTCCGTGGCCGGGCCAACCTTGGCCGGGGCGACTTGCGCGGCAGAGAGCGTGGACGGGGGCCTGCCGAAGGCGGCGACGACGGCCTCAGAGGACGGGGACGCCGCGGCGGAGGACCGCCTCGGGCCAGCCACGGTGGCCACCCGCGTGGGCAGGGGGTTCCCCCAGCCTTGCCAGGCCGGCCGTGGGAGGCCACCCCTCAGCGCCGCGCGGCCAGGGCGGCCAGGGTGGGGCGATCATCGTCAACCCCATACAGGGCGGCCAGGGCAAGCCGGCTGGTGGGGTTCCCATCCCCGACGCTCCCCAAGGCAGGCCGGCTTCTGATCCTGTAGCGGAGCACGCCCAGGGCGGTGACCTGGACGGTGGTCGTCTCCGTCGCCCTGCTGAGGTGACCGCCGGGCCAGCCGCTGGTGTTGATCAAGGTAACCTCAAGAGGAAGAGAAAGGACCAATCATGGAAGCTAGAGTGTTCTATTTGCACTGAAGAGCACCTCACAAGCCATTGTTCGCTTCTGCGTGGTCCTAAACCAACGGTGGCTTACTGTGGTGCAGCAGAAGATGGTGCAGGTTTTTTCCACATCCAAGCAGCAAGAAATAACCAGATCGTGAGCTTTGATCAGCCGTCAGTCGCTGCTCTAGTCACGGTAGATTCCGGGGTTGTTTCAGCTCAACTTCTGCAGGTGGAACTAGCAAGGATTATTCCCCTCTGTTGGGACTGGGAGGTGCAAGTCCTAGGTGACAAATCTTTTGTTGTCCCCTTCCCGAGCAAGGAGGAGCTTGATCGTATGATACAAATTCGCATGCTCACCACGAAGAACAAGGAGGGTTTTGTAATTTTCGAAGAATATGTGGATGACGTCCAACCAATTAGAGTGTTGGACCAGCTCTGGATTAATGTGACCAAGGTGCCTCGTGTGCTTCGTTCCTTTCTCCCTCTGTGGGCCGTTGGCACCATAGTTGGAGCTACGCAGAAGGTGGATATGGTACATCTCCGGGCGATGGGGCAGGTCCGCATCCTAGTGGCTGTCCTAGATGCTAAGCAGCTCCCTGAAAAGGCTGACGTTTGTGTTGGTCGTAGCGTATACCGCCTTTTTTTCCAACCCGATCAGTCTGAGCTGAGTGACTCCTTTAATCCTGATGAGGATGACTTGTTAGGAGAAGAAGATAAGGATGGCTCACAGAAAGGGGGCGATCAAGAGATGGAGGATGCTGAAAAAGAGAACCCTGCTAACCCTCCAAGCAAGGATGGTAATTCGACAAGGGACCAGTCCACTCCTCAGCCTAGTACCTCTTCACATCAGCAGCTTGCAGCGCTGGTAGAGAAAGGACTAGACATCGCTTGCGACCAGTTGCTAGAAGAGATAAGCTTCAAGGTTATGCTCGAGCAAGATGATGGGGTGCCTGCAAAAAGCTTCTCTCTGCTGACAAGAGAGGAATTGGCTGCATATAATGCTAGCGTGGGATTTCCTAACATTATTAACCCTTCCTCTTTTTTTGCTGATTCTATGGAGGAGTCCCAGCCGGCGATGGCCGGCCAGCTTGGGCCTCAGCTGGCGGGGGTCGGCCAGCAGGTTTCCCAGCCGGCGGTGGCCGTCCTGCAGGCTCCCCAGCCGGCAGGGACCGGCCAGGTGGAGTCCCAGTCGGCCGGGGCCGGCCAGGATGCGGTGGCAGGCCTGGAGGTGATCAGCCAGCGGGTGTCGAGCGCAGCAGGCCAGCAGGTGTCCCAGCCGGCGGTGGCCGGCCAGCTTGCATCCCAGCCGGCGGTGGCCGTCCAGGAGGCGCCCTTCCCGGCTGTGGCTGGCCAGGTGGAGTCCCTGCCGGCGCTGGCCGGCCTGGGGTCGGCAGTGGCCGACCAGGAGGAGTCTCCGTCGGTCGTGGCCGGCCAGGGGGAGTCCCAGCCGGCGGTGGCTGGACAGACAGCCGACCAGGAGGCGCCCTCGTCGGCGGTGGCCGGCCAGCAGGATCTCCTGCCGGCTGCTGCCGGCCAGCAGGTGACCCAGCCGACGGAGGCCGACCAGCTGGTGCCCCAGCCGGTTGTTGTCGTCCAGCAGCCGCCCCAGCTAGCCGTCGATGCGGCCGACCAGCAGCCTCTCTGACCAGCTGTGCAGAAGCCGGTTGAGGCTGTGGTGGCTGTGGTCGGCCAGGGGGCTATTCTGCGCCGCAGCTCAAGGAACTCGGCGATGGCGGATGTGCACACCTACCACAAGACAGCTAGGATGGCTGCAAAAAAGAACCTCGAATTCTCAGGTAATTCTTTTGCTACCTTTCCTGATTCTAAAATCCTGTCAAACCTTGGTAGGATAGGCATCAATCTAGATTCTTCCTCTGTGATTAATCTTAAGAACATAGAGGTGGAGAGGTTAGTCTTATGTGCTAAACAGAAAAAGTGTCAGCATAATTCAGATCAATTATGTCATGATAGTGATGTCGAACGGGAAGAACGGCTTGAAGCAGTCCTCAGCCACGCTTGTGGAAATCTAAATGAGCACTTGCTTGACAAGGAGAACGATCAATTCCTAGATCTCTCTCCTTCCCGCCGCAAGAAGAAATATAATAATGCCAAAAATTCTAAAAATGGCAGGCTTCCTAAAAAGCTAAATACCCCCTCCAAAATAATTATAAAATGAAGGGGATATTCTGGAATAGCAGAGGTCTTGGTGACTTGGCTAAACACAGATTTATAGCTGAATTAGTTAAAGAAGAGCAAATTAATTTTATCGCTCTCTCTGAGACTGGGCGGGACTCTTTCTCAGACCATGTCCTCAAGAATCTTTGTGGTGGACATGACTTTCTCTGGCACTCCATGGCCCCCCATGGTAGATCAGGGGGTATTCTACTGGGAGTGGACCTCAACATTTTGGATATTGGAGCCATTGACGAAGGGGAGTTCTACGTAAAGTTCACCCTTCGGATCAAATCTAGTGGTTTCAAGTTTATACTATACTCCATTTATGGACCAGCGCAAGCCCAATTTAAGAGCGCTTTTCTCGCGGAGATGGCTAATACCTTCTCTAAAGAAACTCTTCCATATATAATAGGGGGGATTTCAACATAATGCGAAGGCCTGAGGACAAGAGTAAAGGGGTTTTTGATCCAAAATGGCCAACTCTTTTTAATGATGTCATCGAATCTCTAGATCTTAAGGAGATTGTGCTGACAGGACACCAATATACCTGGGTCGGACCTGGTGATGATCCGACCTATGAGAAGCTAGATAGAGTTCTTGTGATTACAGAATGGGAGAATCAATTTCCTTTATCTTCGGTCCAACCTAGAGATAGGAATATCTCCGACCATACCCCGCTCGTACTTAACACAAGAGCCTCAACTCATCAAACCCAAACTAGACCATTCAAATTTGAGAGGGGATGGCTAATTAGGGATGAATTCTATGACATGGTTGCTAATATTTGGCAATCCCCATGTAACGAATCGAATCCACTAGAACGGTGGCAATTTAAAATCCGTCGTCTCAGGCAATACCTCAGAGGGTGGGCTAAACATACAGCTGGGACATATAAAAAAGAGAAAAAAAATCCCTTCTATCTCTCTTAGAAAATCTTGATAAGAAAGTGGAAATGAATTGCTTATCTGATCAGGAAATTAATTTAAAGCATTACTTAAAAGAGAGACTAGTCCACCTGCTTCGTGAAGAAGAACTAAAGTGGTATGAGAGAGCCAAGGTGAAAACTCTTCTTGAAGGGGATGCCAATACACGTTTCTTTCACCTAGTGGCTAATGGGAAACATCGCAAACAACTTATATTCAGACTTGAGGATGATCAAGGAGAGATTGTGGGCGATGCCAATCTCAAAAATCATATCACTAATTACTATAAAGGCTTATTTGGCCCTTCAGACCATTCAGAGATCACCCTAATGGAAGACCGTACCTTGGATATTCCACAGGTTACCCAGGGAGAGAATGATATGCTCATCAGCCCCTTCACCGAATCCGAGGTGAGGGACGCGGTGTTTCAAATGGAGCATAATAAAGCTCCTGGACCGGATGGGTTCCCTGCTGAGTTTTATCAAGTTTTCTGGGGGGTGATCAAGTATGATCGTTTACCCTTTTTTCAGAGCTACACAAGGAGGCACTAAATCTTTATAGCTTGAACTTTGGGATTATTACTCTGATTCCAAAAACCCTAAATGCTATAAAAATTCAGCAGTATAGTCCTATTTGTGTCCTAAATGTGAGCTTCAAAATATTCACAAAGGTAGGCACAAACAGACTGAATGTGGTAGCTAAGAAGGTGGTAAGCCCAAGCCAGACTGCTTTCATGCAAGGCAGAAACATCATGGAAGGAGTAGTAATCTTACACGAAACTATCCATGAGCTACGTACTAAAAAATAAAATGGAATAATTTTAAAGATAGACTTTGAAAAGGCCTATGATAAGGTAAACTGGTCCTTTCTCCAACAAACCTTACGCATGAAAGGCTTCTCTCCCAAATGGTGTCGCTGGATTGAAAGCATGGTTACCGGGGGAAGTGTGGGAATTAAGGTCAATGATGATATTGGACCTTATTTCCATACTAAGCGTGGTCTTAGACAGGGAGATCCAATGTCTCCCATCTTATTTAACATCGTCGCAGATATGCTGGCTCTACTCATCAAAAGAGCAAAAGATGATGGACAAATAAGAGGAGTCATCCCCCACCTTATTGATGATGGTCTGTCTATTTTACAATACGCAGATGACACCATTATCTTTATTGACCATGACCCAGAGCAAGCAAAAAATCTAAAACTTTTGCTCTGTACATTTGAACAGCTTTCTGGGCTTAAGATAAATTTCCACAAGAGTGAGATCTTTTGTTATGGCGCAGCCAGAGAGGAGGAATCTTTTTATACTAACCTCTTTGGTTGCAAAGCAGGGGAATACCCTTTTATCTACCTAGGGATCCCTATGCATCATAGACATAGACAGCACCTAAATGTTGAGTGGAGGAAGGAAGAAGAGAGATTCCGACAAAAGCTATCCTGTTGGAAGGCAAAGTATTTATCCTATGGGGGGAGACTAATTCTGCTTAACTCAGTTTTAAGCAGCCTACCTATGTTCATGATGTCTTTTTTTGAGATACAAAAGGGGTCCTTAAAAACCTTGACCAATTCAGATCAAGATTTTTCTGGCAAGGTTCTACAGACAAACATAAGTATAGACTTGTCAGATGCGACATCCTATGCCGCCCTAAAGATCAAGGGGGTTTAGGCATTATAAATCTACAAATGCAAAATAAGTGTCTTCTAGCTAAGTGGCTGGTAAATCTGATCAACACAAATGGCATATGGCAGTCCCTTCTATTTAATAAATACCTCGGTTCCAAATCTCTGACCCAAGTCAAGGCCAAGCCAAATGATTCACACTTTTGGAGAGGTCTTATGCGCCTTAAAGATGAGGTCTGGGCTCAGGGTCATTTTGAAATTAAAGATGGAACCAACACGAGGTTTTGGGAGGACACATGGGTAGGACAAAGACCTCTAAAAGCTAATTATCCTTCTCTATATAATATAGTTCGTGACCCACATGCAACGGTATCAAAGGTAATGTCCACGAGCCCTCTGAACATCTCTTTCAGAAGGGCTCTGGTGGGCAATAAGCTCTTAGAGTGGCATAATCTAGTAGCACAGATCTCCTATGTCGCACTGGTGGATGGTCCTGATCACTTTATTTGGGGCTTAACCAAATCTGGGTTATTCTCGGTCCAATCTATGTATCTTCATCTAATGGATACCGAACCACCTTTTACCGATAAACAGATCTGGAAAATTAAAATTCCTCTCAAAATAAAAATTTTCTTATGGTTCCTACAGAAAGGTGTCACCTTAACAAAAGACAACCTTGCTAGGAAAAATTATAAAGGGAGTCAAAAATGTGTTTTCTGTAACAGGAACGAAATGATCCAACATTTGTTCCTGGACTGTTCCTTTACCAAAAATGATTTGGAGGATTATTTTCTTTGCTACTCACTTGACCCAACCGAGATCAATCAACCATATGTTCGGTTCCTGGCTTTCAAATCAGCAAAAGAAAACCAAAGACTTGATCTGGGTGGGAGTCGCTGCTTTTTGCTGGGCTATATGGAGATGCCGAAACGATGTTATTTTTAATAAAATCAAAACTAACTCTTTTCTGTAGGTTATTTTCAGGGGAGCGTACTGGGTACGCTTCTAGGGCCCACTGCAGCGTGATGAGCAGGTCAAGGACACCCTCGTTCTGCTAAGCAAGAAGCTTGAGATGATCGCTTTAGAGATTTCAAATAGAGGGTGGAAGCAATTATATTGTTTGCTTTAATGTCCTGATCAATGTTTGTGATCTTTTACTCTATTTATACTCTTCGAAACTCTGTAATAAGTGGCTGTGTACATCCTCGGATGTAGAGGCCGGATTCATATCCTTTATCTAAAAAAATGTCATTTTCAAATGGTACGGTCTGGGAATTTTAATAATAGCTTCATGCTCAATCATGTCAAAGGCTTTTTCAAAATCCAGCTTTATAATTATTAGATCTTTTTTATTTGTGACAAAGGTGAAGGTAAGTATTGAATTGTCCTTGTTTTAATAAAATTATATTGATCACTTTCTGCCCCATAATCAGCTTGGGAGATTGGCAGAAGCACACCGGACCTCCATAGTAGGCTGCTGATACCTTCAAATAATCGCCCCAGCTTCTGTCTCATGCTCTGCATGCACTGCACTATCCAAATTTGGGGTGTTCCATCTCCTGATGCAGCTGGCGACGCGATGCGTCGTGCAGCAGCGGTGTCGAGGAGGTTGTGCACCCATCTCCCGCTGTCCCCACCAGTCAGTTCCTTCTCGATCCTGTGGTAATCCACGAGGTCCAGGATGTCTTCTACTTGACACCTAGAAATAAACTACTCACTCCGTCTCTGAATAAATAAATTTCTAGAGTTGTCCTAAATTAAACTTTTTAATTTTTGACCGAATTTTTAGAATAATACGTCAAGATTTATGATATTAAATTAGTATCATTAGATACATCATATAATATATTTTCATAATATGTTCATTTTATATCATATATATTTTTACTCTTTCTTATAAAGTTTTTTTTTGAAACACTCTTTCTTATAAAGTTGGTCAAACTTTAAAAAATTTGACCGGCACGGATTCTATGAATCGATTTATTCAGGGACAGAGGGAGTAGTTGGGAAAGCTCAGACTGTTCATCATGCATTCTTTACTGGTTGGGATAAACTATACACAGCTCAGTTTTGAAACCTCCCATTTTATTTCATTTATTTCTACACTTAAAAAAAAATAAAGTTAAATTAAGCTTCAGCCTGACCCGAGGCAATACACAAGTGTTAGATGGGTCCATTTGGGAACATGACATCAGTTTTAGGTACCAGTCAAAAGCCAACCAGTAAGTGGATAAGTATAATGGCTGATTCAGTCATAACTACATAGCATTTCACAAACAATTGGTCGGTGAAAGTGCAGATCGCCCGCTCTCATGACCGTTTCTCAATTAAATTAATCAACCAATTGATTCGAGATGGGTAACTTACCTTGGCGGATCCTACCATGTCACGCGTTTGGGTTTGGCGGCCTCCGTGATGGCCTTCTCCACCTTCTTCCAACTTATATATGTCGATGAAAAAAAATAATACTCCCTCCGTTCCAAATTATAAGTCATTTCAAGAATCTTGGAGAGTCAAAGTTTTTCAACTTTGACCAAAATTATATAACAAGATAATAACATCTATGATATCAACTAAGTATTATTAGATTCTTTATTAGTTATATTTTCATAATATATATATTTGATGTCATAAATCTTTGTGCTTCTCTCTATAACTTTGGTCAAAGTTAAAAAACTTTGACTCTCCAAGATTCTTGGAATGACTTATAATTTGGAACGGAGGGAGTACTAATTTTATCGTACCAAGAGATTTCTCCTCTTTAACCTTTTTAGTTGTATATAAGATGAGAGAATTGTGTGTTTTGTATATTATATATATATATATCGTCGCTGTTGTTGCTGCCTTGCTGAATGAGAACACTACCAATATAATATAGCCTGTGGTCCTAGAGTTTGAGACTTTAGGAGAGGACTGCCCATACACACGGCGCCACATGCCACTAGTACACAAATGCTTTGTAGTCTCGGTTGGTAAGATTCTTCCGTTCCTGTTTTCTAGTCAGGACTAAGATAAACTAAAGAACATTAAAGGGTGTTTAGTTGAAGGGTGAAAAGTTTTTGGTTGTCACATCGAATGATGCCGCACTAATTTAGCCTATTAAAAATAGACTAATAAAAAACAAATTACATATTTCGTTTGGAAATCATAAGATAAATTTATTAAGATTAATCCATCATTAGCATATATTTACTGTAGCACAACATTATCAAATCATGGACTAATTAGACTTAAAAATTTGTCTCGCAAAGTTATTGCAATCCATGTAATTAGTTATTTTTAGTGTATATTTAATATTTCATGCATGTATCTAAACATTCATCAATATGACAGGTGAAAAGTTTTTGAGTGGGGAACTAAACATCCCCGAGTACGTGTGTGTGTCTGAAGGATGCTAACAATTCCCCATGGCTTATCGTGAAACACATGCATGCATTGCCCGGGTTGCATGCATCTTGCAAAGCACTGCACTAGAGCTAGCATATACAGTACTTCATCCCTATAAGAAATAGATAATGTTTTGGATATCGACACGGTCTCTAAAGTATAACTTTGACTCCTTTAATTTTATAGAAAAAAAAATATTTATCGATCAAAAAGTAATATATGTATATTTTTATGAAAATATTTCTCAAGACAAATTCATTTATGTGGTTTTTATATTTTCAGACCAAATAATTTAAAAGCTATTCATGATTTATATTCTTGATGTTTGACCAAAACCTTGTCCAAAACGTCATCTATTTTCTATACGGGGGTAGTAGATTTGCACTATGAGCTGGCATCTAGTAGATAGGTAGCCAGGAGGACCCATTCGGGACAAGTGGACAGGAGCACGTACTGCCAATGGCGTGCGGTCCTAGAGTTTGACTCCAATACAATACTGGTACACGACAGAGCCACGTAGAGTACTACCCAATTCCCCAAATCTTACACCGTGTACTAGTACGTGGAACACGTGCGTGGATTGCCCGGCCGGGATCCGTGAGCAGGCCGGGCGGGACGAGTGGACAAGCAGATCGAGAAGCAAGATCGAGATCGAGCACAGTTGGAACTACCTAGCTAGCTATATATAACAAGCTAGGCCTCCAGCCAACCCCTTACCCATAGCCAAGCAATCATCACTTCCTCAGTACCCAGCAGTAGCAAGGGAACTCATCTATCACAGAGATGAGGCCTCAGGTGATACTCGTCACTCTGGCTGTTCTCGCCGTCGTCCTGGCAGCTCTGCCGATCGGCGAAGGTACGTACGGTGACGACGAGTATCCTTTTGCCGTTCAGTTTTGTTTTCATCTGGTTATATACATACGGAGTACATATCATATACAGTATAGTTTTGCTACTAAATCTACGATCGATAGAGCATGCATGCATGCGCACTAGACATGCATTCTGACTAAATAAGCATGCATGCGTACGTGTGGGCACACAGCTGCAGGAAACTCGTGGCCGTGCTGCGACGACTGCGGTTTTTGCAACAGGAAGTTCCCGCCGGAGTGCCAGTGCAACGACGTCTCGGTGCACGGGTGCCACCCGGAGTGCAAGGACTGCGTCAGGTTCGCGCTCACCGCCGCCGACGAGGAGCGTCCCGGCGGCGGCGGCCCGGGCCCCGTCGTCACCTACCGCTGCGCGGACATGCTCACAAACTTCTGCGAGCACCGCTGCACGCCGGCGCCGGCTGCGGCCTTCCTTGCCGAGGTCTTCTGATGATGGCATGGGACGTACGCCGCCGACGATCGATCGAGTTAATTTGCTTCTCTTGCTCGTCATAACGGCGTGCATCATCAGAAGGTCGAAATCGTCAGAGAAGAAATAAAATAAAATAAAATAAAATAAATGCCGCCGCTCGGCTCGAAATATGCTTTGCTCTTGCTCGTCGATCGTCAGTGTTTTAGTACTGTTTCTGTCTGGAATAATATAAAAAAATAAAGAGCCATGCATGACGCATATATATGCTAGCACTGTTTTGGTTGGTTTTCGTTTACCACCCATATATATTATTTGTTCCCCAAATTTGCACGTCTTTGCTACAGCTGATCGATATCGTGTACGTCGATTCTTGGTTACCATGTTGTATTGCCCAGAACTCCATTGCGATTTCTTGCTTACCAAACGCCGAAACGTCTTTGTGATGTCCAGTGTTTGTAGCACACCAGAAGGACGCAGACGGGAAGGTCTCGGGGCGTCTGAATACAAACGGACATGCTGGCGCTCTGACGTCCGATGGTATAGATTCCATCGGACGGCTATTTCCTGTCCCGGCGTCATCGCACTTGCCCCATCGCGCTAGCCAACGTTGACCGCAGGCGCTTGCTGTCGCGGTGGCCTGTGCCTGGGCACCGCACTCGCCTGTAGCTCCACAGCGGCCTCCGCCGTTTGCTTGGGCTCACATGCATGCACATGCGCCGGCTGGCCACCGCCCACAGTCCCACACACACAGAGCTCTCTCTGGTGCTCTGGTAATCTGGTTCGTACAGAGGCAATGAGAGGAGAGAGAGCATTGAAGGGTGAAAAGGGATAAAGAAGGATAGAAAAAAGATTCATATTTATTTCACGAAGACCTATGCATTAGATGAGGTAGGTAGTATCTATAGATGTGTTTTCTGCTGATGTGGTCAATCCCTAGCTAAAGTGTGTACATGTTACCGCTTTGACGTTCGATAGGATAGGTTACCGCTTTGACGTTCGATAGGATAGATTTCGTTGGACGGGTATTCCCTACACACGCCTGTGTTCACATCATCTTTAATCTATCCCAATTTGCCTATCATTCAAAAAAAACTGCCCTAGATCGTCAGCTCCAGCGCGCGCTCTGTCGGCCCTCGGCTCACCACACCATGCCCCGGAGTCTTCGAACACATATGAAACATGTGCGACATAAAAAAATCTTAATGCAACATACGTCTAAAACTGATGAAACATGTGGAATATAAACATAGAACATATATGTTAAACATATGCAACATCAAATATAAAGCACTTGCGACATAAAAACACTTATTGTAACATAAGAGCGAAAACAGATGAAACGTTCGGAACATGTTGTTGCAACATATGTGTAAAACATATGCAGTATCTATACCAAAACAGTTGCAACAAAAGTATGAAATAGATGAAACATTTTTTAACAAACATTTGTAACTTGCCTCTAAAACACTTGTGACTTGCAACACATGCAACATTCTCTGATCTACTTTTGCAACATCCATCCAAGACAGTTACAACATACCTCTTGAACATCTGAAACACTAACATAGGATAGGGTAAGAGAGGGGTTCACGTAGTAAGATTTAGAGTATCTTAAAATGAGTATGTAAAATACTCAAAATAATAAATAAGTATGTACTCATATACAATATGATTTATTGGAGATGAGAATAATTACTTGTAGAAGCACAGAAATCTCTCTCTATCGGTAGGAGCGGACGGTGGGAGGCTGGAGTGGGTCACCGAGCCAGCACGAAGGCCCAACGATAGAAGCGTCCTCTATCAGCAGGAGCGAGCAGTGGGAAGCTATAGTGGGCCGCTGGAGCCAGCACGAAGGCCCACCAAGACCAGCGTCCGGACTGTCGGACATACGCGGCACCGCATATCCGGAATACAAATCCTAGAGAAACGACCTTTCGTCGATCGCCAAAAAATATTTAGTCCTGGTTTTAAACTTACAACCGTGACTAAAAGAGGACTAAGATCTTTAGTTCTGGTTTATAATAAAAATTAGGACCAATTCCACCCTTTAGTCCCGGTTGTAAAAGTCACAAAAGTATGTCAGCCTAAAAAAATTTTAGTCACTTGAAATCATGAACCCAGACTAAAGGTATGACTTTTAATCCCGATTTGAAACACGAACCCGGACTAAAAGGTACCTTTATTTAGTCCCGGTTTGTATCTCATCGGACTAAAGGTGCCTCCAGAGTAAATTTTAAAAGAAAAATATATCTTGTCTTTGTCAGATATGTGGTGTAGTAGAAAGATGGCAACACGCGCAAGAGCTATTGTGGGAGGCCTTGAGTTCGAATCCTCGCACTCATGCCTTTTTTCACCATTTATTTAAACACATTTAGTCCCGGTTATACAGAACCGATATTAAAAATTAAGATCTTTAGTCCGAATTACGCAGTCCCGGTTCTATAACTGAAACCGATATTAAAAATTAGGACCTTTAGTCCCGATTACGCAGTCTCAGTTCTATAACTGGAATTACCGCTTCTTCAATCTCTAGACATCTTCAGCCAATTTTCAGTGTGTATCTATAGTAAAAATTTCTAGGGGGCTTATTATGAGGGCACTATGCGTCCAGCGGCCGTAGTGGGACTAGAGCCCCACCCGCACTACCGCTAGAACCACTCCTGATGTCCAGTAGCACGGACAAGGCTGTGCACCTCATGGTAGTGGCAACCGGTATCACTACTAAAAAAAAAAGATTTGTAACAACGCCTTCTTTTTTTCGGGCAGCTTTATATTAAATTTTCCCTATAAATGGTTCTCAAATGAGTCGCCTCTACAGATCGATTTGTAGGGGTGGTTGGTGTTATCAGTTGTCCTTATAAATGGAGATTTGTAAAAATGACTCTATATTGAGCCACCCCTATAAATAGACGATAAATATTAAAAATTAATTAAGAAAAATTATTTTTTTCTAAACGATCTCATATGGAGAAATAAACAAAACAAAAGTTGTAGATCTTGGGGCATTCGCTAAAAGTTGTAGATCTTGGGGCATTCACTAAAAATAGACGTTTGCATTCACACGAAGTTTATCCACTAAACTTCATTGTTGCATATAAGACAGATAGTGCAGATGTAACCTGCGATGAGACCGACACAATAAACTTGGGGCAACAACGGGCAACAACACATGTGAAGGAAATGTTTCGATAGATTGATACGTGGATGGCTAAATATATACATAAGTAGACTCATTTAAGTTGGAAATATACTGATAAAAACATTTCAAAACATTCTGCTTTTAGAATTTTTATCAGTATATCAATAGGAAAATTTATGTATATATATATGGATGGCATATATACATAAGTAGACTTATTTAAGTTGGAAATATACTGATAACAAACAAAACATTATGGTTATATATTTTTATAACCATGTATTCGAGAAAAGAAAATAATTGTTATTTATTTGGTGAAGTGTGCACAACAAAGTCCATTTATTGGTTTATTAATCTTACTCTGATGTATTGGCACAGATGTGTTCCTGCTTTGAAAACAAAAGACCTTTCAATGTTTAAGATGTCATGCATATGTAGTCACATGTTGCATGGCCTTACCAAGTGTTCAAAAACTAATAGCACAAGGAAACTATTATGAAGCCTTGTTTAGTTTTCCCAACTTCTCTCAAATATTTCTAGATTCCCCGTCACATCAATCTTTAGCTGTATGCATAGAGTATTAAATAAATGTAGGTAAAAAAATAACTAATTGTACTTTTAGTATGTGCATGTCGAGACGAATCTTTTGAGCCTAGTTAGTCCATGTTTGGACAAAGTTTCTCAAATAACAACGAAAATACTATAATGCATTTTCCAAAACTAAACAACACCTGAGCCATTTGTAGAGACATAGTAGCATGACAAGATGCACCAGGTTTTACATGACAATAAGAGCTAGAACAGCGGAACGGCAGAACAGCCAATATATATTAGGAATCGAGGATAATAGTAGCCTGACAAAAATACCTGTCTTTTTAGGCGTGATGTCTTGGGCAGGGCATAGTGGATCTTCCTCACCCAATTCCTGCTACTAGAAGACATGCTATGAGAATCACCAGGGTGAGATAAGGCCTGCCTTTCAAGACTATGTAGTATTCGACATCGTCCAAGATGTCTTCAGCTTCGTAGAAGGCAGATCTGAGATTCTGATACAATTTCTCTTTCTCCAATTGTTTTGTGCGAGGACTCTCATCAACTGCTTCCATCAACAATTCCAGTCTCAAGCTCTTTAAGCTTCTTTGCTCCTCCATCAATACCGAGGTAGGAAAAGCCTTTGATGAGCAGACGACCCAACCTACAGCTACAGCAGAGATGCCCCAATGGTCACTGGATCTGCCATTCGATTATTTGTAAGCAGAAGCAGGGATGAGGACTAGGCTGCAGATTATTTCGTGTTTGCTCTTGGTAGGATCGGATTATCTACTTGAGTTACAGCCTGCATTTATGGTCAGAGTTTGTTCCAGCATTTTAAGATCCACATTTTCATCGGAAGTCAACGGCTCGATTGGGCCTACTGGATCGCAAACAATATGGACCTCTATCAGGGATCAAATTTTAATGGGCCTACATGGATCGCCAATTTATCTTCGATCCAAACGATGGTGGGCTGGAGGGCTTATACTCGTCTTCTTTCTTTTGTTAATGGATCATGAGGTCTGCAGAAAAGGAAAAAAAAACTTTGGCTAGGGCACGACTTATTATTATGGGTGTATATTGTTTAGAGATACAAATGATCCTAAAAAAAGATAGGGATACAAATATGCAAAACACTGGAAATATTTTTCTTCTCTCTTTTTGGTTGGTAATAAGAAACAAGAAATGGTTATTAGAGAACACATCCACAAGCTCCTAAATCTTCTGAAAGATTGCATATGTTAGAAAGAAAATACAGTACATGACAAAAATCATCACCAGTAAGTGTCATTTCCTGTCTTTTGTACTCGTACCTTGCATGCTAGCTGTGGGTGCGTTGCTTTTATGTGGACATGTGGTAGCAGTTAATCTGAAATGATCACAAGATCAATCACATGGGCATTAGTAGAGTTGTTCAGATCTCAACTGCATTTTGCTGCAGTTGAGTTGAGGTGATTCGAGCGCCGTGCTGCATTTATTCGCTTGTTTCTGTCCGAACCATTTTCACTGGACCAGCGCAATTTGAGAGCTTTTTTTTCCTTCTTCACCACACACAAACGGTCTTGATGATGTAGGATTGGATCAGTGATGGTCGACGTTGGATATACTTCTCCTCCAGTGCGAAATTACATGCCGCTATATATTTCGAAGATTTTACTCTTGAGATTCTCTACATATATAGTAGTATATAGTTGCTCCCACTCACCTATACATCTGTGAAACAATAACTATACCAACAGCGATGAGTAGGACTATATATATATATATATATATATATATATATATATATATATATATATATATATATATATATATGGGCTTCTGATACAGTTATAATGTTATTTTGTAAATCTGAAATGGCATACACATTTGCAAACCAAAAACGACATTGTAAAGCATGTTCTGAATTCAGGGAGTAATATAATAGTGTAATCTAGTGTTACAATATAGTACATTATATCGGCAAGATTAACTCATCCATATCTGGGATGGGAGGTGACAGGTATTAATTATTGCTTAGGTGCAGTGATGGGCGCGTGGTCCGTCCTCATTTGTTGGTTGCCATGCTGGTCTGTATGCTATACGTATGCATAATGCATCAGTTATGTCCTCCACAGTTGCGTCTGCAATGAACGAAGTAGTAGTTGCAATAATGTTAAGACAATGCAACGGCGTCTTGGTATATACGTATAGATTTAGGAAGTTATGTCCTCCACACTTACTCCTACTCCTACATGATGTAGGCAGAGTTTGCACACTTCAGCTACTGCTGGTGAGAAATTAACGTTGAGAACACGTACTCTCAGCTATAGTTTGGTCGTCATTCATGCATTCTCTTCTTATGAATTATGATAGAAGGCTTATACAGATATATATATACATAATCATTTTAATTAGTCTTGGCATATGATGGCTCCGAAATTAAGTAAACATGTTTCTTCTTTTCAATAGAATCGCCACCTCTCCTGCCATATTTGTTTCAAAAAAAAAAGCATATAGATTTTTTGGATTTTCTCAGATTTATATATCCGAAATCATATTGAGTACTGGCGCCATAGAATAGGGTGGGGGCCTGGACTGGACATGAATGGAACCTGCTAATCCCATATAGGAGATGGGTCCTTGTCCACAGCCCACAGACCCCTGGTATATGCTAGTAGACTGTACTAATGGCATTGTTCCTGCAACAACCACGCTGAAATGGATGGACGGATGATGCTGAAATGAATGGACGACGGATGAATGATTGGCGTCGATCAGGTGCGTGGTGGGAGGGATTGTACATACAATACAATCCTCTCGTCCAGATCGATCGACAACCTCAACCACATTTCCATGCCAATAAATTAAATTAAGACCGGCGGCCGTCCTAGAGCCAATAATGTAATAATGCTGCTTGCGGTTAACCACAGGCAATGCACCATCAATTCATTTCCTAGAGATAGGGACCTGCTCGTCTTTCGTATACGAAAAACTGAACTGACTGGACGTTTATTCATCAAAAGTCCTTTAGTCGGGAACAAAAAGAAAATACCGGTTGGTAACCCGGTCCGAGACTAAAAGTCCTTTAGTCGGCGAAAAAAAACGGGACTAAGAGCAACCACAATGTTGCAGAAAAGTGGTCCATAGGTATTAAAATATTGGCTATCAGCTAGCTGAAACATTGTGAAGGTAGTCCATAAAGCAGTCCATTGCTAGAGGTATCCATAGTGCTATGGACTGCCCATAAGGAATAAACAAATAATTCTTCTCTCTAACACAAAAGTTGTCCATATAGACTACTCAGTCCATATACATTGTGACAACAACCATAACTATAGTCTACTGACAAAAAAGTTGTCCATATGTACTAACTAGTCCATATATATTGTGGTTGCTCTAAAGCTCAAACCTGATGTGGATCAAAAGTTTGTTCTCTACTAGTGACCGGATGTTTTACAGGCACGTACTACGTCGATCCGTTTTACGTATCCATTGTTTCAGGGACACTGCTTGTTGCTCTTATACTACATAGTACCCTTGTTTTTGCCATCCACTCTACGAGACAGGGGCGGTAAAGGACCCTCTAATTAAATCTAACAAATTTAAGAATTAGAGTCAATAAGGATCAGACTATAATACTATATGCTTTTTAAATTAAAATTAGATAGGACCAAGTTAAATTGTGAATGAAGCGTATAAGAGTCAGGGTCTATTACCACTTGTGGTAGGACACTTGCTCACGTGCTGGACCCTTTGTTGTTGGAACCCTCTAGCGCTAGACCTCTATTTCTTCTATATACTCCGTATATATATGGTCCCGTATGCAAGCAGAATGCGTACGGGCACAGTCGATCCGATATACCCGAGATCGAATCTATCATGCATATGTGCATCATCCTTGACGCTGCTGCCACAGCATAGTAGTAGTACAGTTTGGATGCATGTGGTCCGACTTCCGAGGTCCGAGCCGATGATCCGATCCGATCTAATGATATGTGCATGCAGTGGTCGCATCAGCTGGTGGTGCAAGTACATATACTACAGGGGATGGAAATGGAACTGTTTGGCTCTCTACGCAACCTCGTTGTTATTACAGAGGGTAATGCATTGCAGATGCAGATGCAGATGCAGATGCGAAAGAAAATGAATGCATGCATGCAGTGCAGTGCAGCACGTACCGGGCCCCTACCACTACGTGTGTACCAGCAGCGTACGTGTCCGGTTCCTGTCCCTGCATGCACATGCACGGCGCCGCCGCGTTCCGGAGGTCAGCAAATACTCCGTATCATATATATGCATGGACGTTGCATCTGGTGTAGCGGCATTATATTTCTTCGTGTTCAATTCATCAGGCCCCACACATATATATCCATCGTCCATCCTCGATCGAGATATGATCTCGTTCGTTCATCAACTGAGTTTTTTTTTCTTTTTTTTTCCGCATGCATCTTCTGTTGTTGGATTTAATTAACCATGCATATATCTATCGGAACATATATACCCAGCAGGGTGTATGTATGTAACTATGTACACGTCGTAACGTGTTGTGCAGTGCAGGAGCAGGAGCAGGAGCAGGCCGGAACAGGAGCAGGCGGCCTCTGTGCCTCGCGGGCTGCTGTCAAGGAATGAAAACAAAGAATGAACAAGTGGTCTACCCATATGCGCGCACATTATATTCGGGGTCGATGGATCTCGTAAATAATGCATGGTAGGGGTAGGGGGTGCGTGCATAATTGCATGCATATGGCTTTGCCTGCCTGCTCTGCCAAGCAAACCTGCTAGCGGGGCAATGCAGCTAGGTGCTGCTGCTGCCTGCTTGCAACTCATGGATAGATGCGATGCATGTGGGTCGATCCACGCATGCATGCATACGTACTGTACGTGATTAATTAATTACTGCATGCATGCAGCCGGCGGGCGGTTGGCGGTGGCCGGTGGCACGTACGGTACGGCGCCGGCGCCGATAGGCTGCTTTTGGATCTCGCTAGCTAGCTCGATCCCATATGGCCATCTTCATCAGATCCAGGCGGTTACTGTTGTCGCGCGCGGTGTACACCATATATACTACGTGACGCCGGTCACCAGCAACGCAAACGTGGCCCTCCGATCCGGCCGGTCACCGTACCCGCCGCAAACTGCAGCCAGTACTCGTGCGTGTGCATGTGCATGTGCATATACAGTACTCCATCATGAAAGTACGTGCTGCGCGCTGCGGTATACTAGTATATAGTACGTACTACTACACATCAGTAGTTCTACTAGCAAATTAAATTAGAGGCAGCACCATCATGGCCGGGTGTATTTTCGATTATACGGGCTGCAATACGCCAACAATGGTTATATATATATATTATCCGATATATGCTTCCATTTTTACATCACACAACTCGTGGGTGAAAATAAAGTTGCATGTTCACTAAAAAAGTGGTCCAAAACATATATATATATATATATATATATATATATATATATATATATATATATATAAGAACGGCCACTACTGAACAAGTGGATCGAGTCACAACACATCATGATTAATTGTTAGATTGGTTTTTTGCAGCACCATGTGGTCCATGGAAGACAAAGAAATGATGTGATCTCCTTTTCTATCTAAGAAAGGCCGGAGGCCGCGATTCTGCTGTGCAAATGAAGCGTGTGTTCCTGAGTTGCCTTAGTTGGATTACTAATTTCTTTACTAGATAATTTACCCTAGCTAAGATTAAGAGTAAAACTGGCGTTTGTAGTCCAACGGTTAGGATAATTGCCTTCCAAAGTTCGACTCCCGGCAAACTCATCGAAATTGTTTTGTTTTTTTTTACTTTTTTCTCCACTATAAATAAATAAATTGTTAACCGCTGGTCAATCTCTCCGTTTTTCCTTCCAAACAAATCCAATGAAAATTTTTGAATCACCTGATGTCGGTACAATCACAAAATGAACCAACGTAACGCATGATATAGTGCTAGCTCATTCTATCCTTCCTTGACAATATTATATATATATATATATATAGAACTGTTATTGAGCACGCAGCACTCTAAATATTATTTAGAGCATCCAATTCAACAACCATAAAAATCAAATCCCGCAATAGTAAAAATTTTGGCGCCACTAACCTCCTGAACCCGCAACCGTAAAACTCTGATCCGCAACCGTAAAATTTACCGACAAATACAAAACATCAGTTAGACCATGTTAAATAGCAGTAAATGTGTCCTTCCACAGACAATAAGTTGCCTGACGGCCAATCTCACAACCATAAATCTACTCATTTGACCATAAAATCTCCAAACTAATATTTAGTCACGCCTCTTTCTCAAATTCTCTCAGATCCTGATCTTTTCACGGTGGTGCGGTGGCGGTGCCATCTTCTCACCCACCGGCTGCGACGTCCTCTCCACCTCCACGGCGAACAGCAGCCTACTTCGTGTGGTGTCCTCTCACTTTCCCTCGTTGGTGGTGAGCGTTATCCTCGGCGGCAGCGCAGCCTGCCCTGCGCAAGCGGCGTCCCCCGACGGCGGCGCAGTCTGCCCCACGCAAGCTTCGGCGCAGACTGCCCCACATGAGCCGTGTCGTCGAGCTACGACACAGCACGGTCCACACGGAGGGCGTCGTTCCGGTTGCGGATCCAGTCCACCGGCGGAGCACGGGGCGATTCTTCGGCACATCATACTCATCCAGCACTGCTACCTGCAGCCTGATCCTTCGCCTCACTAATGGGAAACGGCGGCGCATGGTGGAGTGTCGCTGGCCGAGTTGTCCGGAGCTTTTTCTTTATCTTCTACGGGAACTCCACGTGTGCAGACATTGTCTTTGCTTAATTTAGTTTGATGATATTTTTTTCTGCTCCTGGACGTGGATCTTGCAGTTGGTGGCTGATTTGCACCTATCCTCAACGGCATCAGATCTTCCTGAATGAGGCTATTCTTGTTGTTGCAAAACTACGCATTTCATTGTTCATATTTTTTTTTCTTGTTACGTTTGCACAAATCAAGTAATTAAAGTTTGTGGGGGATTCAACATTTACTACTAATGATTAAAAAAAACATTTACTACTAATGATTCTGAACAAGAGTGTACATCACGTAATTTGGTCTACGAATTACTGCTTGTTTTATATGTTGCTCCACGAAGAAAACGTTACACATAATAATCATGTTATTTTAGGAAACGTTCTACGTAATTTAGGAAACTATCCACAATCATGTACGAGTAATTTGAGGACATGAAGACTCGGCGTTCTCTGCGTGTCCATCCATAAAAAAACTAAAAAAGAAATCACTTCCTTCCATTTACGGTTCTGATGGACAAAGAGCTTCCTGTGTTTTACGCACCACTGCACCAGCACGCTAGATGAGTTTACTACTTGGGGTGCACCGACACACCAATTATGTACTAGTATTATTACTACTTGCTTACACCAAATTATTATAATAAATATGGACTATAGTATCTCATGGTTTGAAAACAAGTATTACGGTTGTGGGAATAGAATCTTTGTTGGCTTTTTAACGCGTAAAATTCTGTAGTATACTAGTTCGTAGGCTAATTTTGTAGTATTATTATTTAATTGGGTCAAATGATTTCAAGCAAGAAAATCTTCTTCACGATTGTATCACCACGTCAGACATCAGATAGTTTTACGGTTGCAGTAGTACAGACATGCATGCAGGACGCCTTGGATCGACATGGCTGTCCTACTATGGTAACTGTCCCGTAAAATTAGCAATTAACTAGCTTCCCGATTTGACTTTACGGCTGTGGAACCCGTTCATCAAAAAAATTAAGGTTGCGGGAGTCAGGACTCAGGACACCTCTACGGTTGTGCGAGTTACGAGTACAGCGCAGGAGTAAGATTTATGATCGCGGCCACCAGAAGTTATACGCTGAGGACCGTTGATGCTCTAAATATATTATATAAGGCGCAGCGCTCCAAATAGCGCTGTATATATATATACACACAAATTAACACAAAGCAACCTCGATATTCCAAATGTACGTCTACTGCTGCATGATAATGCAGCCTCCTTTTAATTTGTTGCGAGTAATGCCGATATCGAAACAAGTTGACCATCGTCTTCCTCTCATTTTCCTGTTGTTAACAGTCGTTTTTACGACTTTAAATCGCCGCTAACGATGTCTAAAAGAACAAACCATTAATTCCCATGCATCTTTCAGCATGTATTTGTAGAGCTTTCTTATTTACTAGTATAACCCACTGCCGTCCCAACTTGCATTGCACGTATGTCCCTTGCATTGCACGTCGACCTCCTTCAATAATAATGGGGTTTCTACGTGAAAGGTTCACATTTATTTTTATTTTTCCTTTTAAGTATTTATAATGGCTTAAGTTTTGGTGGTTGCGGGTATGTTGGAGGACAAATAAAGGTAATAATCATTCGAATATGATGTTTACATGTGTTTCTTTGGAGTTACAAGGGTGCATCATGTCAAGAGCGCAAATGACAAGTTTTTACTATTTAATTCACAGTTGTAGTCTTTTTGTACAGTACAAGTATACGCACTCGAGAGATACTACAAAGCCTGTTTCTTCATTACATATATATACATACACATATACATAAATAAAAATTTAAAGAAAGACCCCCTAAAAATAAATAAATAAATAAACAAACAACAGATCAACAACGAGATGTACCAAACTTCAAAGGTCTTCTTCTATAGCCACAAGTCAAGGACAAAAAATGTTTCCTCTCTTTTTTTCTTGCCTTACTAATTGGTTGTTTTTTTTTCCTACTGAATCAATCACCAATAAGCTTGACTTATTATTAGTTGTTCTTCTATGTACTCTTCTTGTTCTTCGTCCCTGTTTCGGCGGCGGCGGCGGCGCCGCCGCTATTAGCAACAACAGCAGATGAGGGCGCCGCCGACTGCTTGTCACCGGTCGATGATCTGACGACGCCGTCGTTGCCGGCGAGCATGAGGTACTTGTCCTTCCTGGTGAGCATGGTGCAGGCGTAGCCAAGCGCGTCCCCCATGTTCCTCTGCACGAGGTTGGCCATGTCGGTGCTGGGCGCTTGCCTGCTCCTGACGGCGCTGGTGTCGACCTTGTCGAGGAACTGCACGGTGTAGCACATCCGCGGGTTCACCATGTAGTAGAGCGGGTCGAAGCACTTGAGCCCGCCGGCGGTGGTGGCGTAGAACATGGAGGTCTCGACGGCGACCCCGACGGGGACGACGTCGTCGCTGAGCTCAGCGAACAGCGGGCTGAACCGCAGCAGGCAAGGTTCCCGGCAGGTGGTGCCCTCGGGGCAGACGACGACGAGGTGGCCGCGGTCGAGGAGCCGCGCCATGACGGCGCCGTCGCTGTCGCGGTCGCGCGTCAGCCGCACGGTGCGGCCGATCGGCGAGATGAGCTCCGACAGCCGGCTCAGGCTGTAGGACACGGCGCGCACCTGCCGGTCCAGCGCCACCGACACGTACACCGGGTCGATCAGCGTCCGGTGGTTGCACACGAACAGCTGCCCGCGCCCGCCGGAGGGGAGCGGTGGGCGGGCGCCCTTGAGCCGCCACGACATGCCCGTCGCCGCCAGGATCGGCGTCGAGTGCCGGTACGGCACGGTCAGCGCCACGGCGAGACGCGCCGCGCCCAGGACGACGCCGAGGGGCAGCCACGCGAACATGGCCGCCGTGTCGGCCGCCGTCGGACGGAACGCCAGCCGCCCGTCGTGGAACACTATCGGCTTCGGGTACTTGTCCCTCGCCAGCGCCCGCCACCGGCTCTTCTCGTCGGAGCTCACCACGAAGACCTCCTGCACGTACACGGGTCACGTTCAGAGAATTTTAAAAGCTAATTAAGGTGGATGGATGTTCACAGAATTCAGGATGAAATGAAACGGAGAAGATTGAACACAGGTGCTGTCCTGCTACTTTTTGGGAAATATTTGTTTTTTTTTTTGGTTCACAGCTGAGAGGAAAACGATGTGAATGATTTGAGTTTGCATGATGAGTACGACAGCAACAGTTCTGTGTCAGACTGGTAGCCATACAAATAGTCCTATGAAGTATTTTTGTACTGTTGCCTGCTACCCAGGACGAACACGACCTGAGATTCTGAATCGAATATAGATGATGATGCACCAAACTTGTAATAAAGCACGCTACTTTCATGCAGAAAGCAAGAGAGGACAGAGGCCATGCATGATGGTGAATGGTGATGGAGGGGAAATGCAACATGTATGCATATGTATGCTTGGGAAAATTTGCCATGCACACTCTGAACCTCTCCGGTCCAAGTTTTCTTTTTGTAAGGAGCAGTTCAGTAACCTACTTTAGATGTTTATGTTTTCAACTTCAACTTTAACTACTAATCAAGTATGTGTATACTCAAAGTCATGCATATTTTGAACCTCTCAATGTTAATTTTTTTCTCTTGGGGAAAATTAGTTCGGTAACCTACTTTTTTTTTTTATTTTGTTCCAAGTTAGCTAATTAAATAGTATTCAAAGTCAAACTGAAAACAGAATCTACCAGAAAAGGAAGCGAAATCATTATAGTATATCATGTTCTTCCACGGTTCGGTTGTTCTATACCTTGCAGCAACGTGCCAGTGGATGACTAAGAAACTCCATTGACCCGGAGAACCCCACGACCGCCGCCTGGTGCAGCTTGCTGTCACCACCCTTCTCCTCCTCCTCCTCCTCCGCTGCCGGCGCCGCAGCCGCCAGCACCTTCTTGATCACCATCTCGGCACCCTCCGGCGTCAGGTCGTCGTCCTCCATGAGCCCGGTGTAGAACCCGCACACGACCTTCATCTCCCTGGCGACGACCGTCTCGACGCCGAGGTACTCCCGGAGGAAGCCGTCGACCATGACCCTGGGCATGGCCGTGACGCAGACGACGGCCCTGCTGCCGACGGCCCCGGCCCCGGCACCGGCGGCGCGCCGCACGGCGTCGAACGCCTCGGCCGCCACGTCCTCCATGAGCCACTTGGGCAGCACGGCGCGGCCGGCGCGGAACCGGCCCGCGCGCAGGCCGCAGAACGCCACGGCCGCCATGGCCCTGACGGCGGCGCCGCGCGGCATGAGGAGGCGGATGAGCGGGCACAGCAGGAGCAGAAGCAGCCCCCGCAGGAAGCCGCCGGCCTCCAGCGCGACGAGCATGAAGTACGGGAACAGGTCGCCGCCCGACCGCAGCAGCGCGGTGTCGACGTCGACGACGATCGCGGCGGCCGCGGCGGAGGTCGGAGGGCTGATGGCGCCGCGGTGCACCACTGGTGGTGGTGGTGGTGTTGATGAGGATGACGACTTGGAGTGAGCTGGAGGAGGAGGAGGCGTTGGCCGGCGGCCGTGGAGGAGGAGCGAGAGCATGGCGGAGAAGAGCTTGTGCGCGAGGAGGAGCCTCTTCTTGGTGGCCATGGCGGACGGTGGCGCGTAGATGTAGTGGTGCCTGCGGGCACGATATGAGCAGTTATTGTGGTGGTGTGTTTGTAGTAACAAGTTGGCGAGAGGAGATGAGATGAAATGGCCTGGTTGGAGAGTGCCCTGCGGCCGGTTGGTGCGTGTAGGGAACTAGCTAGGGAGATAGATGGCAATGCCTGCCATGGTCCAGGCCGGCCCCGGCTTATATAGACGGATAGATCGATGGACAACTCCACCGACGATTGGCCGGTGTTGGGCATGCATGCATGCATGCATTGGCTACTCGTTCATGTTCATGTATCATGCATGCATCCTACTCGCTCCGTATCAGGATATAAGACATGCACGTATTTCAAAATTTAAACTTTATTAACTTTGACCAATAATAAGTCTAATAAAATAAAAAATATATAGTACAATAATGATATCATTAGATTTATCTTTATAAATATTCTGTACTTTCTAATGATATTTTTGTTGTTTCCATTAGTTATATAAAATAATATAAATTAATGGTCAAAGTATAATCTTGAAGACCGCACCAAGTCAAATCGCGTATTATATCCTGAGACGGAGGGAGTACTATATATGTGCTATAGAGATGGTACGGTGGTGTTGGTCATGCACGCATGCATGTGTGTATATGGGCTGCTAGATGGCATGTCAAAGTCGTGCACTCATTGCTGCTTTTTGTGTGACTGGCTGCAAACTCGATCAGCTCGCAAATGCTGATAGATGGAGGTGGAGACGGGGACGTGGCATGGTAGTACGACTACAGGAGAACGAACCGAGTTTCGAGTACAGACAATGGACATGGGGTGCAAAAGTGCAGTGCCGGGTTCAGGGAGGAAACAAGAAAGCGACGGACGACGAAGGCCGGTCGCGGTGGCGACTTTGGATGATGATATAGTAAACATCTCCAACAATTTAGTATAATTTACTCGCTAAATCTTGAGTTTTAGCAAGTTGCTAATTTATTTGCCAAGTGAAAAAAAGACTTCTCTCCAACAACTGCCTAAAACACACTTGCCAAAACGAACGAACGAAGAGCCGGGTCCGCTAGTCATAGACACCGGTATAAAATTTTCAGGTAAAAAGAATAAAAAAAAGAGTAACTTGAGGGGAGGGGAGGTGTAGGCGCGCAGGGGGAGGGGGCGTCCGCGCCGGTTCTGCAGTGCGGGAAATTACGCACGCGAGGGGGCTGTTTACCAAGTTTGGAAAAATACCAAGTTAGTTTAGAGAGTTGTTGGAGAGGGTTTTTTGAGTTTTACCAAATTTATAAGAATACCAAGTTGATTTAGGGAGTTGTTGGAGATGCTTTAATGATAAGTTTATGTGTATGGGCAAACTTTTTATTTTCGTGTGTTCTCTGTTAAACAATTACTTTTTTAACAGTAAGTTAATGGAATTTTCAGGAACTATGTTCTCGTTCACGCGCCTCACTTTTGGTGTGGCATATGTGCGCATATATATGTATGTAGCCACATCTTGAAACCTATGAATGAATTGAAAAAAAAAACAGGACAACTGAAGAAGACTAAACGTTAAGATGAAGCGCGGAAAAATCATATGTAAGAACTTGATGAGAGACTGACAAAAGAAAAACTTTCCATTCCATGAGATCAAATCTCTTGGTAGAATTTCTCCTGAATTCCTATAATAGCCAATAATAATTTATTCCAAAGAGTTTATTTTTTTTTTAAAAAAAAGACTTCAGTTATTAAAACATAATGAACACGTACTAAAAGAGAGAAAAAAAAGAGCCCGCTAATAAAAAGAGACTTGTATTCCCTAATATGAGCAAGGACGACGTATACGGCCGGCCACAGCGTAAGTACACATGAGGCTCTGTCACGCGCATAGTGAGTGTTTGTAAGGCACGCAGGTGTGGGGACTCGTCACTTGATCATTTGCTGAGATAAAAAGTGAGCTCGACCCCTCTGCTGATCGATAAAGCTGCACTCCGGCTAGTAGTACGTAGCTAGTACTAATTTCGATCAGCAGGGACCGTACCTTTAATTTTCGTGGCCCGTCTTCTTCAATCTTCATCATCAGCTCTTCGATCTGTGTCCAGCGGTAATCGACCACCAGTGCGTGGGGGTTGGCCGTCGAGCAAGATTGCATTGCATGCATGGGCAACATTGATGACACCGCCGGCGCGCTGGACGGCCGGCCGGGTCGGCGCATGCAGGATTGTCAAACGGTAGCAGTTGCATTGTCGTCATCTATCAGTTTCTGAAAGTACACACACACACCTGCCAAACTGCTGCAGTTCGTTCTTGTCTGAACGAAGTAGTCTGAACTGAAACTGTACGTGAGAGGCAGGCAGGCAGAGAGGCAGGTAGCCTGACTGATGCGGACGTGGCGACGCCCGGCAGAGAGTTCCTCCGCGATTTGCGTGTGCCGCGGTGGAAAAGAAAAGCCCGGGCCGGGCCGGCGCACGCATGCTGCCAAATACAGTAAAGTGGCACGCGCGCAGCAGGCCGGTTTGGATGGAGAGAAGAGAAGATCATCATGTCCATGCATGGACCGGAATGAAAAATTGCAAAGTGCACGCAACGCAGGCCGCCGGCCGGACGCCGGATCGACCGAGCAGCTGACGAACAGTCACAGGCGGAGGAGGAAGGCTGCAGGAAGCAGCTACATGCATGCATACCTACTAGCTATATGGGGCCGACTCGATCTGCACGTACGGCAAGGCTCATCAGGCTACGTGTGTGTGTGTGTGTGTGTTTTTTTGTTTTTTTTTTGCGCAATTCGATCATTAGATGCTGGCAAGAAAGATGCATGACTGAGCGTCTGAGCTGGGAAGGGAAGTTCGCAATCGCCAATTCTGTTTTCTCTGGTCCTTAGAAGCTGGATCTATCCCCTTTTGGTTTCTCTTACCTGGATGTATAAGTAGTGGCTCTTGATCTTGTCAGATCATTAGGCATAGTTGTTTAATGGCCGGTTGTGGTTGTAAGCAGTCAGTAAGCTACTCTTTTGTTCCTGGTATTTCCGTTTGATCTCAATGGAAATGGGGAGGCCCTTGGTTCGGAAAAAAAAAAACTGCCCGAATTAATTTTCGTTGAACAGCACTGCCACGTTGTACAAGGACACGGACAGCGATATGATCTTGCATTGACCGATGGAAACCATGCATGCTTCCTCCGAAGCCCCAGATCGTTGGGTTCATTCTGACAAGTCCGTGTCACGTGCGTACTTGAACGTAGCGTGTACTCTTTTTTTTTTTCTTTGGGGGTGGGGGGTGGGGGGGTGGATTGGAGTGGATGGAGAACGTAGCGTGTACTACTAGGTGCATGCCATCTGGTGGTATTTTGTATATATACGTATACGGCCCAGGCACAGACGCGCGACTTGCTGCGGCGGCGGCCCCTGCTCGTCTTGACTTCCGCAGGGATAGATCGACACGTACACGGTACACACCCTCGACGGCCCACGGGCCCACCAGCTGGCCGCCTCTGTGGACGGCCGGCGCGGCCGGCGGGGCGGCGCGTCAGCATGCATGCATGCATGCAGCCGGTCACGTACCCCGGCCGGCCGGCCGGCGCGGCTCTCAGCCGCCTCATCGTCATCAGCTGCTGGTTTGGTCGTTTGGACGACGCTAGCTAGCTAGCCGGCCTCTCTCTCCGTCTCCGATGTCCGATCCCGACCGGGGGTAATGCATTAGCATTATGCATGGGGCCGGCCTCCTGCTCGTTTTGTTTGGCACTTCATTTTGTCTCCTCGATCCTCACCCACAGGCCACACAGCTGCTGTCGTCGTCGTCGTCACACCTTGCATGCATGGTCGTCAACACAACACCACGGTCCACGTACGGGTACGGCGTACGGCTCCCATATCATATCGATGGGCTTGCATTGCATTTGCATGCATGCAGTCAGTCCTCTATGTGCACACCAACAAAACGCCTTCGTTCGTTCCATGTGCTGGCATGCTCCACACGGCACCATATATGCATGCATCCGACCTGTATTATTGTTACAGTACTCTCTAGCTGCTGGGACTCCGTGTCCGTGCGCTGCTAGAGGCCAAACAGACGACCAGACACGAGACGACCGATGCGATGATCGACATCTCTCTGTCTGTCATCTGCATGTGCCGTGTGCACTGTACATGTGTTGTTGCTTCTTGCTTCTGACTCTCCGTCGTCAGTCGTCACGTAGTACTACTGTCAGTAAGGTTGGATTTTGCCGATGAAAACCTGCGTGTTCCACGCGCGCAAATGAAAAAAACTGTAATGCTGTAGTAGACAGGTTGTTTATTATTGTACCACATTTTACTTGTCTACTCCGTATATATATAGCAGGGTCGGTGGCACGTACGTGTACGGCCGGTCAGCCCGGCCTGCTGGGAGACTCTCGAGAAAACACGTACAGGTACAGGCAAGGCACCTTCGTACTAGTACTTTTGTTGTGTGGCCGGATCGATCGTGGCGTTTTAAATTTGTGTCTCCTAGGTACAGTCCATATATAGTCCATACGGGGTCTCCAACGTACACACCCGTCAGATCCTCCTCCTACCCTTGCACTGCATGCATCGCATCGCATCGATAGATTCAAACACGCCTCCCCGGCTGCTTCCATCGGCTTGCATTGCATGTCTGATCCTTCTCCTTCTGTTCCACTTCCATTCCAGGCCTTGTTTTCTCTTTGACAAAATTTCAGGCTTTGTTTGGCTGTGCACACAAATACACCTCAATCCATATGGTTTAAAATGGATCGAAGTGAAACTTGAACTAAATTCTACCTTAATCTCTTCTAAACCACGTGAATTAAGATGTATTTACGTGTAGTCAAACAAAATCCCACCAAAAAAAACAAATCAAAACGCCTTCCATGCATGTATACAGATGCCCATGCCTGCACTGCACTGTGCAGTGTGCACTGCACCCACGACGGGCCACGGCCCGGCCGGCCCCGTGCGTGACTTCCCGCGCCAGATCAGAGCCCAGAGGGACGAGGGCAGGGCAGCAGCCAAAAAGCATGCAAAGCGCCAACAAGACAGATCGACTAGGGTTATTTTTACCGATCGGTAACCGGTCGGTTTGGTCGGTAACCGATGAAACCGGTCCGGTCCGGTTACCAAACGGACCGGTTACCAAAATTTGAATTTGAAATTTGAAAATTTGAAAAAAAATGCCCAAAAAATTCCTAAAAATAGATTACAATTTATGGAGACCAATGGTATAAATTTTTTTGAAATTGGACGTTTGGAATTGGAAAAAAAAAGGTCGGCCCGTTAAGGCCCATGAGGCCCATTAGGCGCTCACGGGCACAAAACCAGGCGTTCACGGGCGGGGGGCAGAACGCCTTCTTCTCGAGCCTTATCCGCGCCCCGCCCCCCGCCCTCCGCCCCCAGCGCCGCCGTCCGCTCTCCGCCGCCGGCTAACCGGTCGGTTAGGCTCGGTTACCGAGCGGGAGCGGGCGGTAACCGCTCCGGCGACGCGCCGTCGGCTAGCCGCGCGGTCAGCTCGGTAACCGAGCGGTTTCGCTCGGTTACCGAGCGGTTTCGTCCGGGAGTTGAGGTAAGTTTTTTCCCCCTTTTCTTGCTATTTTAGTTAAGTATCTATATGTTTTGGGTGTAGTTTTGTGTTAGGATTGTTGTATTTATGCAGGATCTGTGTTAGATATTAGGATGGATGGATTTAGGTGGTTAGGGTTAGGGTTAGCTTTATGTGTAGAGTACGATTTAATTTAGGATTTGAGGTATGATTTCTGTTAGGATGTATATTTTTCTGTATATATTGTATAGACAACATTTACGTGGGTTTGATTTTGTGTTGTCTGTTTATGCAGGTAGACAATGGCGGGCAGGCACAAAGACGTTGTCTGGGAGCATGGTGAAAATCTCGCTCCCGGGTGGCGGTGCAATTATTGTCACCTGACAAAAGGGGGCGGTGGTGCAACAAGATTGAAGCAGCATTTGGCAGCGCGCGGGACGGAGGTTGTGCATTGTAGCCGTGTGCCACCAGAGGTGCGCGAGTATTTCCAGAGAGAGCTTGACCGCGCCAAGAAGGCGACGGCGGACCGAGCTCGGCAAAGGCTCGCACAACAAAGAGTTGCACAGGAGGGGAACAATCCCATTAATGATGATGAGTATGAGGCTCAGATGGAGGCTGCCCTACAACAGTCGAGAGCTGAATATGAGTATCAACAAAGTGTGCAGGATAGAGGCGGTAATTACGAGCGTGGAGGGGGTAGTTCTCGTGCAGGTGGTAGTGGTGGTGGAGGTGGGGGTGGTGGCAGTGGAGGTCCCCGTGGTGGGAATCCTTTTTCGAGGATGTTCAGAAGATCGGGATCACAGAGGGAGACACCTGTGGAGGTGGAAGACTACAATGTGGCATCCGGTGGCAGGACAAGAATGGTACAACAAAGGATTGATACAGGGCGCTGGACCCAGAAGGGAAAAAATGCAAAGGAAGCCATCGGTAAAGCTTGGGCAAAATTTTACCATCATGCAGGAATACCGGGACGGAATGCGGACAGCCCGTACTTTGTTGGTGCTGTCCAAGAGACGCAGAAGTGGGGTAAGTACCTATAACTACAAACAGGTTTGAACTTATGTATCGTTCCATGTTCTTATTAATTGCTTATGGTTACAGGTGAAGGCATCTTGTCCCCCACTGGAAAGGAAATTGATGGGAAGTACCTTGATCAAAATGTGAAAGACTTGAAGGAGAGGTACGCAAAGTTTCAGAAAGAGTGGCCCACGTTTGGCGTCTCGCTGATGTGTGATTCTTGGACTGGCCCCACAAAAATGAATGTTGTGAACTTTCTTATTTATTGCAACGGGGTCACATGGTTTCACAGCTCTGTCGATGCAACTGGGAAAAGTCAAGATGCGAACTATTTATTGAGGGTAAGTCATTACAGTTGTCATGTTATTATTTTTAGTTATATTCATGCATATATAATATACGTTATGACTGTTTTCAGGAGATTCGGAAGGTGGTGATGGACATTGGCGCGGAGAATGTTGTCCATGTGATCACTGACAATGGCGCCAACTACAAGAAAGCGTGCAGCTTGTTGAAGCTTGAGTTCAAGCATATTTGTTGGATGCCTTGTCTGGCACACACCATTAATTTAATGCTAAAGGATATCGGTCAAAGGAGTGATCATTCAGGTATGATATCCGCATGCAAGCGCATATCTAATTGGTTGTACAACCATACTCAGTTGCATAATATGATGAAGAGAGCAATTGGTGGTGAGTTGGTCAAATGGAATGCCACTAGATTTGGGACCAACTACATGTTCATGGAGTCATTTAACCGAAGACGTGAGAAGTTCATGCAGTGGATGGCATCTACAGATTTTTTGGAGAGCAAGTGGGCAAAAAGCGAAGAAGGTAGATTTGCTCATGCCAGGTTGTCGAGTCTACAGTGGTGGGAGGGATTGGAGTATATCATCAACACTGTACAACCGATTTACAGGTTCCTTCGGTTCGCTGATGAAGCCAAGCACCCCAACATTTGTGAAGTTGTGTATCAATTCCAGAATTGCAAGTCGGAGATGGAGTCTTTTTTTGGAAGAAATACGCACACATGGAATGAGTACAAAGAGATTTTGGATAAAAGGATATCTGACGTGTACATAGGGACGTACGTGGGGCCAGGTATGAGTTCCTCCATGTTCAATTGAATTCCATATTTACCATATTGAACATTTTCTGGATGCTCAATTCAATTCCATGTTGCAGCTGCCGTGCTGAATCCTAAGCTCTCGTACACACTGGATCCAACTGCAACAATGTTCGCTGGCCTGAAGGACGCATTTCAGGAGATGACAGATGTGCAGAGCGCCGTGCAGGCATTGCAGGAGGCTGAGGTTTTTCGCCAGAAGGTTGGTGAGTTTGGCTTAGAGCTAGCTCACAAAATGGCCATGGATCCAAGAACATCCCCATGTAAGAGTACTTTGTCATTCCATTTAGTTATGCATATTGGAACATGTAGCTAACATAATGTGTTCCACTTGCAGCGGCCTGGTGGATGATCTTTGGTAAAGACACTCCAAATTTGCAGCGCCTAGCTTTGCGGCTTGTTTCACAATGTATGTCCTCCAGTGGATGCGAGCGGAACTGGAGTACTTTTGCCTTGCTGCATACGAAGGTCCGCAATCGGCTATCGCACAAGAAACTGAACAAGCTTGTTTATGTCAATTACAACCTTCGGCTGCGACTTGCGGATGCCAACCCACCAAGGCTTGACGACGACGATTTTATTGACCGGTTCGCCGAAGTCTCATTCTATGATCGGACCACTCCGCTTAGGGAGTGGATGGAGTATGGAAGATCAAACCAGCCTCCACTTCTTGATGAGGATTCAGACGAAGACGACGTCCCTTTGCCATCACGTCTTGTCAGGTACGTTATATGTATATTTATAAATGTGAGTGCGTGTCTAATAATGTACGGTGGGATTGATTTTATTTATGTGATTTGTTTGTTTCTGTTGGCAGTGAGCATATAGACCCCGATGATCTACGTCAGGCTACGGGGTCTGATTGCATCAGTGATTGGGCTCGTAGACATGTGGGTCAAAGTCACCTAGGGAAGAGGAAGACGCAAGCGCCGCCTAGGAAGGGGTAGACCAAGCGAGGAAAACAAGTCAGCAGCGATGCGGACACTGAGGAGGAGGGATCTTACCATTCTGACGATGATGATGATGATGATGATGATGACAGCAGCGATGGTGGTGACGATGACGATCATGATGACAGTGGCGATGGTGGTGGTGGTGCTGCTGGTGGTGGTGGTGGGACTGGTTATGGAATTCGTTTCACAGGTATCCATTGCACTTGCACGTACATACACACATTTATTTTTGTCCATGATTACTAATTATGGTTCATTGCAGGCGAGACCCAATACACACATGCTACGCAAGATCGTGACCATGGACAACCACAGTCCCAGAGGAAATCAGTTTCATTTGGACGCACACACGACGACAATCCAGAGGACTCACAGGGGAGATCAATTTCTTTTGCACCCACGTACTACGACACTCCAGACTACTCTACTTCGTCCTACAGCGATGCCTCACAACCTTCTTATAGCTATCCCATTCCTGACGTGAGCACGCAGCCTCAGACTAGGTGGGTGTACGAATGGGAAGATCCCAGCTTTTACAGTATGTTGGTTCAAGAATGGGAGACAACCGCAGCTTGGACGGGCCAGACGTGGCAAGATTACAAGGCAACCCTGCTTCAAACCAAAGGTATCGCTCTTATGTCCATCGCCGAGTATGAAATGTCATGCCAACAAGGGGTCTTTCCATACATCTTGCGTAGATGATCATGTATTCCTGTGACTGTGAGGATGTGTTGTTGATGCATTCGTTGATGTTTTCGAGACAATATCTATTTGTATGCGACTATTTGTTCATGTTTTCGAGACAATGAATTTATTGCCGCAGTGTGCGGTCTTTTTTATATCTATATGTCCAAAGGAAGTACCAAAAAATCATTTTTATCCAAAAAAAGACAGCCCACCGGTTTGGACTGGTTACCGATCTAACCGGTCGGTAACCGACCCAAACCGGTCGGTTACCGACTAGGAACCGCATTTGAATTCGAGATTCAAACCGACCGGTAAACCGCTCAAACCGGTCGGTAACCGACCCAAACCGACCGGTTTACCGATTCGAAACCGAACAACTGAGGGGTTTGAATTCAAACTTCAAACCGGCCGGTACCGGGCGGTTACCGACCAAACCGGTCCGGTAAACCGCTACCGGTGGCCGGCGGTTACCATCAAACGGTCGGTAAAAAAAACCCTAGACGTACTCGTACGTGCGATCCTACGTCAACCCTCAACCGTCTTCGTTCTTTTGACTCTCCGTACCGTACGTACGTCGTCACTTCTTGGATTTTCGATGAATACACGTTATACGTACGGACGTACGTGCATGCAGAGGAAACACATGCAAATATGCAATGCATGCATGCTCCACGAGCCCAGAATGCCCATCGTAGACGGAGGAGGAATTAAGGGATTTGCTATATTTGTGGTGCCTCAAATATAATACTCCCTCCGTTCCAAATTATAAGTCCAAATTATAAGTGATTCCAAGAATCTTGGAGAGTCAAAGTTTTTTAACTTTGACCAAAATTATATAACAAGATAATAACATCTATGATACCAACTAAGTATCATTAGATTCTTCATTAGTTATATTTTCATAGTATGCATATTTGATGTCATAAATCTTTTTGTTTTTCTCTGTAACCTTGGTCAAAGTTAAAAAACTTTGACTCCAAGATTCTTGGAATGACTTATGATTTGGAACGGAGGGAGTATCTTTTTAGGCGACGATTACAACCTTCAAATCTCCATCCAATGGTCCCAATCTATTAGTACAAATCACAAGAAACAACTATAAATAATTTTTTTTCTATGGAAGGACAGAGACAAAACTGTTCAGACGTCTGAAATATAGGAAATGTGAGGAATTAAACGTGCAGTGCAAAACACACACGCACAGCGCGCATCCATGGAGAAGCTAGCCACGATTATTGCTTCTCGATCTCGCGGAGACTTGCACGCCCGCCGTCCCGGAGAGAACTTACACAAACTAGGCCTTGTTTAGATTGCATCAAACTTCTAATTTTTTTTACTCTCTCTCCATCACATCAATGTTTGAACATATGCATGCATGGAGCATTAAACATTGGTAAAATAAATAACTAATTATACAGATTAGTTGTAAATCACGAGACGAATCTTTTGAGTCTACAAACAAAAATGCTATAGTAACGAAGTTGAAAAATTTTCAGCATCTAAACAAAGCCCTGGTGCATACCCGTATTCTGTCACTGACGAGAAGCCCGTACAATTGTGCTGCCCTCGGAGACCTCAACTCTTCTCCTTCTTCTTCTTTCCGAATACTCAATAATTAATAGAGATGTCATTACTCCTATTAGGAACATTGTTTCTATTCCGTCAGTGGTGTTTTTTTTTTGGTATAGGATGTACTCCCTCCGTCCCAAAATAGATGTCATTCTCGCTTCCCAAGAAACAAATGCCGACAATTATATTTTAAAATATATAAATATTTATATTAAGTAATTAGTATCATCGAAAAGATCTTTAAGTCTAGTTTTTTAATAAATTTATTTGGAGATATAAATATTGCACATTTTTATACAAATTGAGTCAAATTTATGACACGAAAACCCAAAACGACTTCTATTTTAGGACGGAGGGGGTATCTCCAAACAAGATAATTTGAAAAATTATAAACAAAAAGTCTCAAAACACGTGAATTAATTTCAAATATATATTCACTACAAAAAATGAGACCTTCTACGACGATTAGAGGGTTTTCTGTTGTCGTAAAAGACCCGTCACTAAGGACCTTCTATGACAATTACAAGCTATTTTTATGACAATTTGTGATTTACGACAACTGTAATTGTCACAAAAATTGTCGTAGATAAAAAATTGTCATAAAAATTGTCATAGAAGGTCCTTAGTGACGGGCCTTCTATGACAACAGAAAACACTTTTATCGTCATAGAAGGCCTCATTTTTTGTAGTGATTTAAGACTCTACATAGATTTAAATAAAAAAGTTGCCAATATCAAATATGTAGCTCTGGTCGGCTACTACAACCTTGGTATTAAATATAGATCATTTACTAATTCGAGATTTTAAATTTCAAAATCCCTATAACCTTCGAACACATATTTGGGACTCTAAACAAGTTCAAATTTAAAACTTTTCAACTACAAATTTGTAGATTCTATAACTTTTGAATAGACCGTGTCAAAATCTGAGATAATCTGAAATTTTTTAAATTTCAAATATCAAAATTTATACACTTACAATAATATTTGGAACCCTAAACTTTCTGAATTCAAAATCTTTTCAACTATAAAGTTGTGGATCTCGTCGAGAGGCACAACTTTGATACAATGTTTGTCTTCATCCAAATTCATATTAAAGAGTTATGATTCATTTTTTTTTATTGTAGTCAAGGCAGACATCTTATTAAGACATCACCCATCTTCCTAAATTGATTTACTGAGGCAAACACTTAGACCGTCTGTCTCCAAAAATAAACGACTAAGGGAGGAGGACATATTAAGTTGCCCACTATAATTAATAGATTAACGACGTCGGTCGCCTAATGCTATCCGTCTCCATTGTTCTTTAACCGTCGCAGATGACTAATGCTGCCCGCCGCCTTCATTAATTCTTAACCAAGAAGGCTGGTGCTCAGCTGGTGGCCCCTGCCACCGATTACCGGAGGTGTTTGTCCAGCCTGTTAGCCTTGGAAACTAAAATGACACCGCCTTAGAAAAAATCATTTCTGTAGTAGTACGTGCATGGAATTTAAAACACAACGGATTCAAACCGAGGAGACCTTTAGCTAAATCAAAGTACTTTAAGATAATAACGTGCTAAGTTGAAGATATGATACAATATAATGGATAAATATATATATATATATATATATATATATATATATATATATATATATATATATATATCTACATCACGGACTTGGAAGGAAGTACACTTATTTAAGGAAAATGGAAATAATGTGAAGCCTCACGCTCGGCCGTGCCTGCTCCTGCCTTGTGAGGACAGAGAATTGAAGATCGAGGGAGAGGATGCATGGTACAAGCAATGCAATGCAAGCTTTGCCGCCGCGTCCACGTACAAGCAATGCAAGCTGCCTGTTGCATATTGCATTGCCTGCCTCTAGCAAGCAAGTAAATTAAGCACAGCTCGCGCAGGTTTTCGTTGCGGGCGAATGGGACGTGCTTGTCGCCATGCATCTGCATCCTCGAGCGTGACCTAACTTTGGCTTCTTCGTCTTCCTCCGGCCGGCCGGCCAGCCCGCCGGTCAATTCAAAGCGTGCTCCCTCCGATCGATTGTGTCATTGTCCCAGACACCCAACGGATTGGATGACTGGCTGGCCACAAAGACGATGGCGATCGATGATGGCGGCGGCAGCCTGCGCCGGCGACCAGCTGGCCATGACGACGGCGGCAAGCTTGGTTCCTCCGGTCGTCTGTTCAAATGAAATAAACTGCCGTACGGTCGTGGCACGAGATGATTGCCAGGCGTTTTCGATTCCTCTCAAAGTAGGTACATCCACGTCACAGGTTGGGGAGGTTAATTGGATGGTTTAGACGGAACGTTGCAATAATGGAGACATGTGTAGGACGGTCAACGCTTGCATGGTGAATCTTGTGGGCTGTGTCAATCAAGAAACTAAAGCTCAGTTGTTAGATCGTCCAAAGACCTGTTATCTAGTAGTGCCACTTGCACCTCCCGGAGTACGATCTAGGTGTAGTGATGAATATATGTAGTGCAGTGGTAAAGGGATATCACACGAGACTTAGAAATAGAGATCATTTGTTTTTTCTACAGAAGACACTCTTTCTTTTTGTTTTTTCTATAAATTACTTCGTCTGTATCAGAAATAGATATCATTTTGGACAAGATTTAAGTCAAATATTAGGAATATAAATTATGAATAACTTTTAAATTATTGAGTTTAGAGATGTAAAAATCATATAAATAAATTTGTCTTGAAAAATATTTTTATAAAAATATGCATATACCACTTTACATCTCTAAAGGTGGTTACATGTACTTTGGAGACCGTGTCACTGTCCTAAACGACATCTAAAAGCGATACAGAGGGAGTATTAACAGAGATGAACATCTTAATATGGCCACCTCTACAAATGCTATTAACAGAAAGCAAGCGCGAGCTGACCGACTCTGTAAATAGCTTGCGAGTAGAGACTATTTGCCAGATGATGAGGTTCCGTGTTTAGAGCATCTTCAAGAACTTGGTAAATTTCACTTGATATATCTTGAGTTTTAGCAAGTTGCTATTTTATTTAGCAAATGAAAAAAAGAGCTATCTCCAACAACTTTCAGCCTCTAAATGCCTTGCCTAGTACTGTACGTAGCGATATAGTGTTTGTGCAACTTTGAGTTCAAGTCCTGATTAATGGCGATCTACTACGTATCTTTGGTATCGCAAGTCCTAATTAAGTCAAACAACACGGATGCACATCGGAAACGTGTACGTTCTCTTTCCAGCTTGCTCCCAGTCTCATGTCCGTATTGCATGAATCTGCATAGAACCTATATATGATATGCTCTATATTTTCTCCTAGGAACTGGGACCTGTTTGTCCTTATTAAGAACGACCTGGTTTTTGGCTCATAGTGCATACTAGTATGCATGTTACCCTGGTCAATTCAGTAGCACTGGTCACGACTCACGAGCCTCATTTTCTGTGTGTTACCATGAGAAGTCTTGGTGCTTCTGGTTGTGGATGGCTCCAACACGTCTGCGCGTTTGGTTTTTGTATCGCTCAAGGCTGACGAGATCGAGAACAGGTAACGTACCCGATGGTGATGCTTGCACTTTATTTCCTGCTAGTTGTAGGCACAAGCTTGCACTTTTCCTCGGCAAAAACGAGCTTCATTGTCGTCCTGTCAGTTGCTGTTAAAAGGTTGATTGGTCACTTGGTCAGGTAAACGACCAAGCCAAGTGTACATGTAACCAAATTTGGATTTTGGTCGGGTAAATTCTATCCCTACCTCAAGAACGAATGGTATATGGACAGCAGGGAGCTTGTTGTCCTATCGTCCTGTCAGTTGTGTTGCTAGTTGTAGGGCTCCGAGCTTTAGTCCGGATTGGTAATACCAACCAGGACTAAAGGTTGATCTTTAGTCCCGGATGCATGCAATTTTTTGTCGAGACTAAAACTCAGTTGATAGATCGGTCAAAGACCTGTTCTCTAGTAGTGTTTTGACGTGTGATGGCAAGACTCTCGTACGTATTGAAGTTGCACACTTTTTTTTTAAGATCAAACCATTCACTCGTATTTCATTAAGAGGATAACATTATAAACTTTTCTAGACCTGACGGTGAGAGACTATCCGTCTAAAAGATGACCACCTAACAAACTACTGGATACATGGTGAAGTTTACATTGTCGTTGCTGTTTTCTGCGACTATAATGGGCACGCAGTTGAAAGCATCGTGAATCCTGCTTGGCCCTAATCGTGAGCTTCTTGCGCACTAAAAGTGAATAAGTGATGATACGCTTTGTTGAGTGTCTGCTAAAAGTACGTGTCTCATCAGTTCATCACTCGCTGAATGAATGTGAACATGCTATGAGTAGTACGTGCTGTAAGTAGGAATTTCTGTCGTCCAAGGCATTCACATTCGTTGGTACTGTAAGGGCGCCTCCAATTGACTTTTAAGCTGGCTCTAAGCATTTTTCTTATATTTTAATAGAGTAGAGAGAAAAGCTAGCTCTTAGTTAAGAGCTAAGCTCTTACACGCATTTCAAAGTCATCTGAGATTGTTATGTGGGGTCATCCATGTTAAAAGTTATATATTAAGAGCTACTACTGTTGGAGAAGTTAGCTTGGAGCTAGCAACCATTGTGGCTGCGCTAACGGAGAGGGTGGTAGTATGGATGCAAAGTTGGTCTATAATTGGCTACTTCGGTAACTACCCTCTGTCTGCTACAGTAAATAATATATATATGGTCTGCTTTGGCTGCAAGAGAATAGCTGCGGATTTTGTCGGAACCCTTGCATATATATGGTCTGCACAAAACGTGCGTTCTTTGCTTCTGCTGGACATGCATTTTTGTACTTGTCAAAATATCTGAAACCAAAGGAAGGTGTGATGTGCTTGCCACGCGTTGAGATTTTCGAGAAATAGATGGAAAATGGAGAACATGCATGATCTGCACGATGTGAATAAATATCCTCCGTCACCATCTTTCATTTTCTGTAGAATTCAAGATTCTGGTCCAGGGTGGAAAGCTAGATGAATGTGACCCTGATTTTCACTATTTTAATAGTGTTTTATGAGGAAAAAAATAAGTCAACAGATAAAAAAAAATATGTTACGTACGGCACCGTCTTGTATCTGCTGCATATGTATATACTCTTCTGTTCTGGTTGCAGCGACATGTACGCCGTTAGCTTTCCCTTCCCTGCACTGCACTGCATCGTCTGCATGCGCACTTTCAGCCTGACGAACCAACAATACAGCAGTGCTAAAGGAGAGGAGGGTCTGATAGAAATTAAAGCAGTTTCGGCTGATTTGTATGATCGATTTATTATAAGATCGAGAAAAATATTGTTTCACGATTAATTTATATAGATTAAAGTGGTTGAATAACTCAAGCAGAGCTTGAAAATGGTGGCTTGCACTCTGGATGGCATACGGTAGTCGGTTGGCGTACGTGCTACCGTAAGTCCGTAACCGTACCTCATGCTGAATGTGTGTCCATGATTTTTCTTATGGTTATGGATGAAGACAGGAGTGCATGCTGCAGCCAAATAAAGCAGCACGTACGGTTAGGAATCTGTGTCTAGCAAAACCAGATTTTGTGATGCACTTATATATACTCTCTTATAGCTATATATATATATATCATCTTATTACTATATTTATAATGATTATTTTCAGTATAATTTATTAGGTGCAGTGGTAATTTGGGAATAATACAAATATATGCCAAATGTTCTAGAAAAGTTTACAAATTATTTCTATGGATTTGCAAATATTAGAAAAATATATGGACAACAACAACTCCGTCAAATACCGTCTCGACAGCTTCATCAATAAAGTAACGTGTAAGAGGGACTCTCCGCTGATTCGTGAGCCTCCCAAACAGTCTCCTGCTAAGACGGTCCTGCCGTGGCGGAGCAGACGGTTGGCGCGGGTCAGAGTCTCGATCTCCCGAGCACCTGTTTCTAAGCGAGGTGAGGTGTTTATAATGTAGCGTATGAGCTACATCAAGGGTCCATGAGCGTCATCTGTGTCAACGTTGAGATGCCGGACGCGCTCTTTCCAGTCATTGCAAAAGGCTCGTCCAGGCAGCTGCGAAGACGCAAGACCACCTCCTAGATTGCATTGCTGCGTCAATGTTGGTTGTTTCCTTTTATGTAGTATCGAAACAAGGGGTCTATTTGCTATGATGGTCCAGCTATGGCTGCGTGTTAGATTGACCTCTTTTGGAGTTCAATTGAAGTGCGCTGTATGTTTGTTTAAATTCTTCTACTTAATACAACGATATACATAAATCTTTTACGTATTCGAGAAAAGAAATTATTCACAAATTTCAGATAAATACAAATTGTGGTGGGATCCCCCACCCTTCCAAAACCTTATCCCTTCCCTTTATCATCCCTCCCGCACAGAACCGACGATATGGCACAGCGGCCTTTCCAGCTCCGGCGTTCCTGCTCCTTCTCCTTCCTGTTGCGATCGACCTGACCTGCCTGCCCGGCCCCAAGAGGTAACAAAAGTCGGGGTCGGGAAAAATATAGAGGTGTGTCTGTGTGGAAGAGAGAATTGATTTTAGGCTTCATTTTAAGCCTAAGATAGTAAGATAAATCATAGATGCAGCAGCAGGCTGTCATGCATGAGTCGAGGTCATCAGCAGGCCGGCGGCCGGCCGGCGTTTTCCTTGCGGCGGGCAAATTGGACACGAGCATGCTTGTCGCCATCCTCGAGCGCGACCTAACTTTGTCTTCTTCGTCTTGCAAGTCTCGCAAAGCCGGCTGCCTGGTTCAGAATTCAGACCCTGTAGCCAGAGACTACATGATGCATGCTTTCGTTCAAGCTAGCTTATAGCTACTAGCTGACCAGCTAGCAGAAACAACCGACGACGAACCCAAAAGATAGGAACGGCGTTGAACCAAGGTGCCTTTAATTTACTGCACGAGATAAATAAAGCAGCTGGCCATGCATGATGGCGGCGGTGACGTTGACGACGACCTCCGTTCCGGTCTTCTGTTCAGATGAAAACATACATACAAACTGCTGCCGTACGTCGATCGTGGCACGAGCTTGCCGGACGAACGTTTTTCCCTCTCAAAGTACGTACATCACATCATAGGATCGGATATGGGGAGGTTAAAATTGGATCAGACGGTTTAGACGACTGACTGTAGCGATCGAGCCATGTGTGTGTGTGTGTTGTCTTAGTTTGGTAGTACGACATACATTATCTCTCAAGCTCATACTAATCAAACTCAGTATGATCACATGGGAAACGTGTTTTATTCCTAGCTTGCTCCCAGTCTCTCATGTCCGAGATGTATGAATCTACACAGAACCTCTGTATTTGCTCCTACGGATTAATTATTAGGACCTGTCTGTCGTTAACAACGACCTGGTTTTTCATTTTTGGCTCATATCATGAACGTACAGTATGCATGTATATATATTCCCCTGGTGGTCAACTCAGGATCTTTCATGGCTAGCTAGATGACAGCAGCCTCCGATCCTTTGCTCTGTAACCGTGTGACAAGTCCTCCTGCTCGAGGCTGGCTCCAACACACATCTGTGCTGGCCTGGTCTGCATGCGCGTTTGGTTTTTGTATCGTTCAAGGATGACGAGAACAGATGGATAACCCCCGTTGGACGATGGTGATATGCTTGCCACTTTTCCTGCTAGTTTATTGTAGGCACGACCGCACGAGCATGCGCTTTTCCTCTGTAAAAACAAGTTTGCCGTCCTGTCAGTTGATTTGCTGTGTTAAAAGGTCGATATATTGGTCAGGTAAACGACCGCGCAAAGTGACATGTGAGGACCAAATTTGCATTTTGGTCGGGTAAATTTCCTCTGTACCTCAAATCGAGTTACTAACACTATGACAGAATAGGCCTTTGGACGATCTATCAACTGAGTTTTAGTCTCGGTAAAAAATTGCGTCCGGGACTAAAAGTCTTTAGTCTCGGTTGGTAAAACCAACCGAGACTAAAAGTGAACCTATTCATGTCGGATAACTTTTGACCATGTGACTGATGGGTAGACCATGTCGGATAATGTGAATAGATGACAATACACTTTGACTCTCTCTGCTAAAAGTGTTTCATCACTCTGAACGAATATGAATACTACTGCTAGAGTAGTGTACTAGGTGTAAGATTTGAGGTCGTGATTGGGTCCAACTTCCAAGGTGTTCATACCCTCCCTGTTATGTTACAATACCAATACTATGCAAATAATGCAAAGTTATGGTCTAAACTTGTCTATTGATGATTTGGTTTGGCTTAAAGCCAAGTCTTATTGACCATCATGCCCTAACGATTTTACTTTCACCGTTGAAGACGCCCTAAATAATAGTCTGCTTTGGCTGCAACAGAATAGCTGCGGATTTTGTCAGAACCCTATATTGTCTTCACAAAAACGTGCCTTCTTTGCTTCTGCTGGACATGCATGTGTGTACTTGTCAGCGTTAAGTTCAAAATAACTGAAACGCAAGGAAGATGTGCCGCACTTGCCGCACATTGAGATTTTCAGGAAATGGAGGGAAAACGAAGAACATGATCTGCACGAATAAACATCAGGATATAAATAAATATCCTAATCAGTTACTATCTTTGAATTTCAAGAGAATTCAAGCTCCAGCATGGTCTAGGATGGAAACCTGAGTGTGACGCTGAAAGAAGAGAGAAAAATCTATTGCCTCCATCGCAGGCCATTGCCTCCTTTGGAAAAATAAACTAAACTAAACCCATTGCTTCATGAACAATGGTTCAGCAAGCACAATAATGGTGAAGGAAAGGGACTTGCATCGAACAACGGACAACGCTGTTGGAGATGATGATGGTGGCGGGTCCGAAGATAAGCTCCGGTCAAGTCCGGCCGGCCTGTTCAGATGGAGCTGCCGTCGCGGCACGAGCTTGCCGTTTTCCTCTGAAATGACTCACCGGTCGCGAGTCGCGACATGTCGGTCCTCGAACTCCACGATCGTCGGCTCCATTTCTGGGCTTCTGGCTGCCATCGTCAGAGAGGTTGGGGAAGGTTTTTTGGAAGCTTTAGACGACTGGACACAGAGGTGGTGTGTGTGGTCGAGCCTGCTTGATGGATTATCTCTCCAACTAATACCGAACTCCTGTTAGTCTGTTATCATCAACTTTTGAGTTTTGACTGCTGCTGGGTGACAGTGACAGGTATGTATGGACACCCATCCGTCTTCAACGTTTAGATGCATATGGTGAGTTTTTTTTCTCAACTGTAGCACTTTCGTTGTTATTTGATAAACTTTGTTCAAATATAGACTATGTAGACTCAAAAGATTCGTCTCGACATGTACATCCTAAAAGTACAATTAGTTATTTATTTTACCAACATTTAATACGCCATGTATGCGTCCAAACATTGATGTAACGGTGATGTGATGGAGAGAGAGTGAAAAAAAAGTTGAAAGTTTGTGGTATCTAAACTTGTTGATAAAGTGCACTGCAGCAGTCTGCACTACTACTGGCTTCTGTGTGAGACAACTGTTCGTCTGTCAGGAACAGATCGATCTTGAAGCTACCTGCGCTACAGGGGGAGTCTTACAACTCGCAGATGAATGGATTTTTATGTGCGTGATTAAAAGAACTAAATAAGAGATATGTTATATTTCAGGACGACTAAAAACTATCAGATCTACGTCCAATGATTCAAATATATTAGCGCAAATCAAAATAAATAAATGATAATTTTTTCTAGAGAAAGATAAAGATAAAATTATTTATACACCTAAAATATAGGAAATGTGACTAAATAAAGATAGGTGGCGAGATGGAATTAAACTCTCACTTATTACAACTCACAGATGAGTAGGTTTTTATGGTTTAAAGTCTTGCGAAAACAAATCATGTTCTAAAGTTTTCATGCTACAGCTGAGATTTTTTTTTCGGAACTCTCTGTGATGTACCAATTGACTTACTTGTTAATTATTTCCGGCATGTTATGCTTCAAATATCTCAACATACTTGTCAATACTTGCCACATGATGCAATTATTTTAATATAATAATCCTTGCCAAATGATATGAAATGACCGTGCGTGGTCGAGTTTGGTAGATACACCTCTAGCTAATGGCATCAAAAAAGCTTTAGTTATTACTATTCTCTTTGACTGTTGGGAGCACTGGGTGAAACATATTTTGATTTGTCTTCATGTTGCTACTATTCATAATAGAAACACACACTGACCTCGGCATTCCTAGCTTCTCCTTTGTGCAGTGTATATGAGTCGGACAAACACATATTGAAGCTACTTAAAGTGTCTCGACAACAACTAAACAATTTTTTAGCTGAAATTCATCAATTGGATTTGGAAAATATAGGCATCACTTCTATTCTACTAAATCAGTTGAAGAAACCCTAAACAGAATACTACAAATCAAATGTCAATAGTATTACAATTTAATTATGGTTCATGAAAAATCGTGGTCTTCCAGTGCTATCATGGTTGTTGTGTTTAGCATATCCACTTGAAAGTGATGTAACATGTTTGCATACTAAATTCAAGCGTAACCTGTCCTCGTAGATTGCACATAATCAAACATATATCTTGTTTTCCTCCACCATCTCAAATTCACCAGTATAACATTATGATCGTTAGTTTAGTATAACATTAATGTCCATCTCACCACATAGATCTGATAATATATATGGATTTCAATCTGAGATGCCAGTTATATAACACAAGGGAAAGGTCCATGACATTTGCATGAACTAGTAGTTTGAGGCAAGCATTAAAGTGTTGGCTGCATACATCTTTCGCTTCACGGATGGTGACTTCATTACAACTTCATAATTTTTAGGATCAAAACGATCCCTAGTAATAATTCACAACATTCATATTCATTGTTCATGCATATCACTCTGTATGCACAAATAATTCGTTATGACTTTTTGCTCACAAGGATAGATCCCATCATTAGTAACTTACACTGAGTTGGATGGGACATGCTTTTCGCCATCCTCAAGCACGCTCAACATAAAATCCGCAAAGACCTTCGGAGTGGGCGCACCGCAGCACACATGAGAAAGAAGGGGCCAAGAAGGCCCATACACTCATAAGGCGGTTCGGAGAGGGAATGTCCCTAGTATCATTTGTTTTTGTCATTTTTAGTTGGTTCATTCATCTTATGTTGAGACTTGATGCCTAGAAGAATTTTATGTTGGTTTTGTTCGTCTAACCTTTTTGCAATAGAGCCCTCTACTAGTGTCGAACATACTTTTAGTCTCGGTCGATAAGTGCCTATAGTCCCGGTCACTGAGCCGGGACTACGTTTTCGGGACTAAAGGTCCATCCTTTAATCCCGGGTTTGTGAACCAGGACTAAAGGTGCACCTTTAGTCCCAGTTGGTTAACCCAACCGGGACTACAGGTCCCTCCGGACCTTGCCATGGAGGTGGACTCTTTAGTCCCGGTTGCTTCAACCAACCGGGACTAAAGGTCCAATCCAGTTATAGAATTTTATTTATAATAGTTTCATCTGGAGCATCACACACACAAATAACAAGTTTCATCTGGAGCATTACATACACAAATAACAAAAGTTTTATGTAGCATTACACACACAAATAATTCTGCTCTAGAGCATTACCCATACAAATAATGTCATCAAATTTGTAGCATTACACACAAATAATGATTGTTTTGACCACAGGTCCAATTCTCAAGAGGCAAGACAAACAAAAACATAAAAACGACATCATGACAAGCACTTGTTGGACTTCATCCTTGAATTCTTCTTGTCATATGAGCTGAACACTCAACCCTGTATTAACAAACAATTTGTCATCATAAGATCGAGTCACTTTACATATACGTACTTCATATGATTTCGAAAGCCACATGTTGGACAAGTACAAACACTTCATATGATATGGAAAGACAATATCAGCTTATAATAGCAACAAGAGGAGGAGGCATGATCGAACTTGTATGACTTTAGGTTAATCGTCGTAGTTGGAAAGAAGTTCAGTGCCCATATCATGCTGCCGGGTGACAATAACAGCAGGCATGTACACCCATCCGTAGTGACAGCAGGCATGTACATCCACCCGTCTTCAAGCCGCTAAAAGCGCATTGCACTTGTTGATAAAAGCACATTGCACTGTGGACTACTATTTTTGCTCCTGCTGAGACAACTGTGTGCGGGACAGATCTTGAAGATGCTTGCTACACGAGTCTTGGAACACGCTGATGAATTGATTTTTATGTGCGCAAAATGAGCAAAATAAATTAACAGCGGTGGCTCTTTGGTTCAAAGTGTTGCAAAAATATCTCAGCATACTTGTCAATACTCCGCATGATGCAAATTATTTCAATATAATAATCTTAAGTATCTAGTACCTATCATTTTCTTTAAAAGAAAATTCAGATGTTAGTAAGGATATAAAATGGTACAAATGTGTGGTCGAGTTTGGTAGACAAATCACCCTCCAATAGCACCAAACAAGCTCCAGTTTTTATTATTCACTTGGATGACACATACATTGGTTGGTCTTCAAGTTGGTATTCAGAATACAATTGCACACTGTCGTCGACACTCTTAGCTTCTGTTTTGCCAAGTGTACATATTTACGTCGTATACATCAGGCACAGATCTTTAACCTGCTTAAAGTGTCTCGATAATAGCTGAATAATTTTTCCAGTTGAATCAATTATATTAGATTGGGAAATGTAAGCACTATTTTGTTCCGCTCAAATGTTGCAAACAATTCAGCCGAAGAAATTCCAAATAAAATGAACAAATTTACTATAAAGCAAATTTCAGCGGTAGAATAATTCAATTCCTCATGAGATATTGTGGTCTTCGGTCATGCTATTACAGTTGCCATATATATTATATCCACTTGAAACTTATGTAACATATTTGTATACTAAATACAAACACGACTGGTCATCGCAGGTTGCACATAATCAAACATATATCTTGTTTCGCTCCACCATCTCAAATTTAGTGATATAACATTGTGCTTAGTAGTTTAATAGATCTGATCATATATATGGACCTTAATCTGAGGTGCCTGTTATATAACTACACAATTGCAAGTTCCATGGCATTTCCATGATCTAGTAGTTTTGAGGCATGCATTAGAAGTGTTGTCAACATACATCTTTCGCTTCAACGATGCTGACTTCATTACAACTTGATACTCCCTCCGTCTCAAGGTATAAGACGCGATTTGACTTGCCATGGTCTTCAAAAATATATTTTGACATATAATTTCTTTTATAATATATAATTTATAGAAATAAAAGTTTGATTATTAGAAAGTATTTCTAAATACAAATATAATACAATTATTTTTGTAGTATAAGCTTTTCATATGATTAGACTAATTCTTCGTCAAAGATAAGAAAGTTTGAATTTTGAAATACGTGCGCGCCTTATATCTTGGGACGGAGGGAGTAATTTTCAAGATCAAAATGATCCCTAGTAATAATTCACAACATTCATGTTTATTGTTCATGCAAATCACCCTGTATGCACAAACAATTTGTTGTGACTTTTTGCTCACAAGGATAGATCCCAACATTAGTAACTTGCACTCAGATGGATGGGACATGCTTTTCGCCATCCTCAAGCACACTTTACATAAGTTTGTGTTCATCCTCTGATGGCTAATTTAATGCCATCCTCCTAAGTTCTGACAAGTCACATTCGTCCTGTGCCCATCCTTAGTGTGCACAATACATCACTAATGGAATACCATGTTTCTTCTGTTTTTCATTCAAGCTGTTGTTTGCATGTGATTGACATGACTAGCTTGGGTCTGTATGAGTTGTTGGATATGCATGGTATAGCTGTAGTGGCCTCGCAACAGTTGGAGCAAGTGGTGAAGGTCTTCTTTTCCCAGGCATTTGGATGACGATCTAGTCTACGGATTGATTGTCATTAGTTGTTGCTTTTTCATTTCCCTTTATGCTGTGTGCCTCTTAGTCAGGCAGAGGCTGGGAGTGGTTCAAAGTTTTGTATCAGCTCGATGTACTTTTCTTTGGATCAATAAAAGCTTCCATTTCAAAAAAATGAGTTGAGCGGACCAGGCTGGGAGGAGAAGAGAACCAAACATGTCCAACATATACCGTTAGACCCATTGAAGCAGCAATGGAGCGAAAGGGGGGAGCGCCTACCCACCGACCTGCTGGGTGGTAGACAGCCTCCCGACGACTCCCCGTTCTTAAAAAAAAATTCCGTAGCCATTTGAAATTGGCCCGTTTACAGCCCATGTTCACGTGCAGCAGCAGCACTCCAGCAGGGCTCTCTAAAGCTGTAAGCGTACTCCCTTCCATGCCCATTTTTCTTTTTTTTTTGTATTTTGTATCTCCCTCCATAGAGTTTAGAACTTAAATGTATTTCCTAAACTGAGATTCAAATTAAATTTTGATTGTGCCACTGTATTTTTTTTTGCAAAAAATATATATTTCATTTAAGATCCACTTAGATATATTTAGAAAATATAAAATTATTTACGTATATAATACAAAATATCATAAATATATCTAGAACATCACATTAGCATTACATAAACATCACGAAGTATAGCATAGAACATCCTATGTATACTACATAAATATGACATATATAATAAATATAAAAAATGAAATAATTAATTATAGTCAAATAAAAATATGAAAGTACACTATCAAACATTCAAACATCACAAAATATATTCTAGAACATCAATTTATACTACCTAACATCATAAATATATTGTAGAACATCACATTAGCACTACATGAATTTCACTAAATATACCATAGAATATTAAATGTATACTACGTGAACATCATGAAACGTAAAATAGAAAAAATTGTGAACAATTAATTAGAGTAAAACAAAAACAAGAAAAAAAATGCTAACGAACATCACAAAATATATTCTAGAACATCAATAAATATTACTGAACATCACAAAATACATATAGAATGCCACATTTATACTCATGGTCGCCAAAAAGATATATTGTAGAACATTAAATGTATATTACTTGATAATAAAAAAACAAAACTAAATTATAAATAAAAAAATTAAATAAAAACAATAAAATAGAGAAATAGAAAATAAAATAAACAAAATGATTAATTATAGCAAGGTAAGAAATTAAAAATTGTATAAATGTTAGAAAATAAAAATATAAGAAAAAATCAAAAAAAATAAAATATGAAAAGAAAGGAAAATAAAAAAGAAAGAGAAAGAGAAAGAAAAGAAGAAATAGTAGAAAAAAAGAAAGAGGAAAAAAGAAATAGAAAAAAAAAACGTACCTGGACTCCCTCCAAGACCAACTGGGCTGAATAAACGCACGTACGGGACTGCGGGAGGGGCTGCCGGACTGGTTGCCGCGCCAACCAGTCAGCAGCCAAGATTGGCGGCGGAAGGGCCCGATGAGGCCTTCAGCTGACATCGACGACGGTGCCTTTGGATGAAGACCGGAGGCTCGGCAGCAAGGCCCCTTCGGAAGCCCTCTCCCCTCGGGGGGGGGGGGGGGGGGGGGGGGGGGGGGGGGGGGGGTGGTTTGGGCCAAGACACAAACATCCTTCGGCTAAACATCTCAGGATTGAACAGCGGCCCAACAAGGCACGACTATAGATCGACAAGTGCCCGTTTGGCATGGTGGTTGTGTTGTGAACAAGAAAAACATTTCTGCCATTGTGACCATATATTACAATGAGTGGTGGATCTAGAAAAAAAATATTAGGAAAATCTTTTTCAACCTCCAGATAACTTTAGTCTCTCCTCAATATATACTCATGGCAAAAATTTCTAGAGGAGGCTTAGAGAGGCTCTATGGATTTGATAGTCCTAGGGAGGCTAGAGCCCTACTCACCCCACTGTTGGTTTCACCCTTGATTACACCTGAGAATATTCCAACCTACAGTATTGTATAGTTCATAGAGGGCATTTATGGAGTATATGGTTATACTTATATTATATACTGCTATAATGATATTAAGGTAACATATAAAAAAGTATTTGGCTCTGCTAAAAAAACCAAGTAGTAAAATTTAGAATATCTTAAAATAAATATGTAAGCATGCTTAAGATGATAAATAAGTATGTATCGTTACATAATATGATTTAATAGACATGAGAGTAACTACTACCGAAAGAGTATATGAAACTCACACATATTTCTTATAATATATATCTAGCCAACAAATAAAATCAGCAAAAATGACTATTATGTGGAGACAACGGGAGGCGGTGCAGGTCAGGTGGGGGAGGGGAGCGCGGTGCAAAATGACTATTTTACCCTTCAACGAATAAAGTCAGCAAAAACGACTATTATGTAGAGATAACGTTCCAAGCATAGTAAAAGATCTTATATATATATATATATATATATATATATATATATATATATATATATATAGCCAAACATCGAAAAAACTTGTCTACTTCATAATCATAACGTGCTGTTTGTTTAGTACAGTAGGAGTATATACGTACTTAAAGGTGACAATTTGGGAGTAAATCTTGGAACAAAAAGAAGAAAAAAGGGAAAGCTTTCCCAGAGGCATTCGACCTTATTATCCATATTAGAGTTGCCAATTGATCTTCAGAGTTAAGTTTTTCTTACTCCGGTTGCAGGTCTTCTACAAAATTTTCTTTCAAAGCGATCTTTTGACTTAAGGGGTGCAGCCTGGTGGAATCTAGTGGCTCATGTGCTAAACACTGACCTATTCTAGATTTAGCATGACCAGTTGTCCGGTTCTTTGTCGAAGTTCCCAGTAGATCTGACTAACGGTAGACCTGACGAAACATGGCAATACTATTTCTATATGTTCATACGATAGGACAATCTAAAACGAAGTGGGTGGTTACAAAAGTCTACTCATTGATGAATTCGCGGTATCAGTATTATATCGTCCATGTTTGAATGCAAGTTTCTGCATTGGTGACCAAGGTTAGAAAAAGCTTATTACCCACGTCATATTACTATAGCCACATATATTTCGGATCTGTGACACTTGTATCACCTAACACACATCTCATGGATACCCACAGAACAGGTATATATGTAATGCATATGTGTACTGCCCATGCCGTGCTGCATTATGGACTCTTAGCAGTCGTGAGAAATATTCGGTCCGAAGACTAAGTCATCACATGATATTTTTAGAAGATGGAAGAGATGAACTTTCCGCCTCTACGTGTCCACACACATAATTTACAATATTACATAGTTTAATTGAGTGCTATTCTTCATTACAATAAAAATCTTGATTTTAGGAGGAATTTTTAACTTCAAAATCAATTTCTGAGAGGAAGCCGTATTATGTTTTATCATGTGAAGATAAATAGAGCGGACCTAGTAGCTTAAAATGACCATTGTTTACGTAATATCCAAATAAACAGATCTCTCCCATCAGTTAAAATTGATACAAATGATCTTATCTACTAAGTCTTCCCGTTCGTCGAGTTTATTATCCCCCTACGACAGAACCCTCCGGAATGAAATATTCAATGGTGTTTATATCGTAACATTGGCCAATGATGCAGAGAATTGGTTATATTATAGTGTGGGATATAGGTATTTGAGTAGGCTGTTGCATACCCATGTACAAGATTGTCGTTTCATTAATTATAAAATTTTGAAGGAACGATAAGCCAACACACTTGATCTTTTGTTTTCATCAGACCCGGCCTTGTAGAACTGAGAGTCACAGATTTTTGGCAATAGACTTGTAGTAGTGTGGTTTGTGTCTTAATTAGATATGATACTTCTTTCTAAGCAAGGATTGCCAATTAAGTCGCAATTTTATAATCCACTTTTTAATAGACATTTATTCTGAACTTAGAGATCCATCATCCCAAGCCCTCTCCTTCGTTTTTAGAGATGTTCTATTTGCCAAGACGGTATTTTTTTTTTAATCTTTCTCGCCTTGCCAATAAAATTTGTATATGTTTCGGTTGTTTAAAAAGGATGTCATGAACATAGATAGACTTCTGATGAGCACTGAATTTAGAAGGACTAGCTAGTCTATATATTCATACGGAAAAAAAAATGCTTCGCTTTCCACCAAGTCAATTTTTTTTCAATGCCTGTGCCCTGAAGTCGTAGAGGAATTCTATGTTTCTTACGCGAAGAGAGCAGTGAGTACACACTTGCTTGAGTTTCCTCTTTCTAACATTTATTTGCCTAAGCCTCTCAGCAACGACCAGTTACCTACATATATATATATATATATATATATATATATATATATATATATATATATATATATATATATATATGCTCTCCAGCCAAGCTGTTCGGTCCCAGGCTGCCCGGCCTGATTCTCTTTCAGCCATGGCTGTGTTATTATTAACCCTAATAACTACTCTGGCCATGTTCCAGCCACACCTGCTCTTCCGGCACGCCAACGCCTCCAACTCCACTGGAGGTGTGCATCTATGGTCCCAGCAGGCGGCGGCACTCCTCCAGTGGAAGTCCACCCTACGCAGCTCACCACCGTCGCTGCTGGACTCATGGCGGCCAGGGACCAGCCCATGCAGCAGCAACTGGACAGGCATTGTTTGCGACACTACTGTGCACCATGGTCGCCGCGGCATGCCTCAGGCGGTGGTCCGCATAGACCTGCCGAACGCCGGTGTCGACGGCCGCCTCGGCGAGCTCAACTTCTCCGCGCTCCCGTTCCTCCAATACATGGACCTCAGCTACAACATCCTTCTTGGTGAGATCCCACGGCCCATCGCCTCCTTAACTGAACTCTCCTACCTTGATCTCACCGGCAACCGGCTCCATGGACAGATACCATGGGAGATGGGCAACATGGGAAGCCTTAGCGTGTTGGAGCTCTCTCTGAACAACCTCACAGGAACCATCCCTGCATCCCTTGGAAACCTTACTAGGCTGGCTCAGCTCACCATCCACCAAACCTTGCTCACAGGGTCCATTCCTGAGGAGCTTGGCAAGCTCACCAGCCTAGAGTATTTACAGCTAAGTGACGCCTTCTTGAGCGGCCAAATACCGGAAAGCCTAGGCAACTTGACAAAACTTAGCCTCCTGCGCCTTTACTATAACCAGCTATCAGGGCCAATTCCGTCCACTCTAGGTAACCTTATTCGGTTGCAGAGTCTGCAGCTCAGCAGAAACCAGCTTGTAGGCCGTATTTTACCGAGCCTTGGGAACCTTAGTAGCCTCTACGAGATATGGATGTACGAAAACAAGCTGGTGGGCTCAATCCCAGCTGAGATTGGTGGTTTGGCTGGCCTGCAAACATTGCATTTAGCCGAGAATTTCATTTCAGGTTCAGTTCCCGAAACTCTCACCAAACTCACGGATTTGAATATGTTTCAAATCTTTAGTAACAAGCTGTCCGGTTCTCTGCCTCTAGGATTTTCAAATCTTACAAAGCTGGCAGTGCTCGATCTTGCCAACAACTCTCTGTCGGGAGAATTGCCATCCGGTTTTTGCAAACAGAGGAATCTCATACAATTCACTGTTTCTGTCAACATGTTCACTGGACCTATTCCTAGAGACATCGAAGCATGCAGGAGCCTGCATATACTTGACTTGGCATCTAACCAAATATCGGCAGACATATCAAGTTTGGGGCCATACCCACACCTTTGGTTTGCAAACCTAGAGAGGAACAAACTCCGTGGACATTTATCCGAAACCTGGGCTTCAAGCATCAATTTGACCATCTTAGATGTGGCGAGCAACATGTTAACCGGAACCTTGCCACCTCAGTTATCAAGACTAGTAAAACTGGAGGAACTTCTAGTCCACAATAACAACATGACTGGCAACATACCACCAGAATTAGGCAACCTAACCAACCTGTATTTCCTCAGTATGTCGCAGAATCAATTTTCAGGTCATATACCACCTGAATTTGGCCGGATGAGAAGTTTACAGCATCTTGATATATTTATGAATAACCTTAGTGGGTCGATACCACAGCAGCTTGGCAGCTGCACTGAACTGCTATTCTTGCGGATCAACGACAATAGGTTGACTGGGCATTTGCCAATAACCCTAGGTAATCTGTGGAAGCTGCAGATTGTGTTGGACGTCAGCAACAACAAACTCACAGGCGGCATACCCGCACAACTTGGGAACTTGGCGATGTTGGAGCTCTTAAACCTCTCCCATAACAAATTCAATGGGACCATACCTTCATCTTTCTCCAGCATGGTTAGCTTGTCAATCCTTGATGTGTCATACAACAACTTGGAAGGTCCTCTTCCAACTGGACGACTATTTTCTAATGCCTCAATAGGATGGTTCGTCCACAACAATGGCCTTTGTGGTAATCTCTCTGGCCTTCCAACATGCTTTTCATCACCTACAACAAAGGGTCATGACAATCGAAGGACCCACATCTTGGTTCCAGCCATTTCCATTCCTTTGTGCATACTCATTATTTTCACAATAGTTGGAGTTATTATGACTCTTTGTAGAAGCAAGAAACCACAAAAGAAAACAGCCACAGATAGAAGAGATGTTTTTTCAGTGTGGAATTTTGATGGGAAACTAGCATTTGAGGATATCATTAGAGCAACAGAAAATTTCAGTGACAGGTACGTTGTTGGGTCAGGCGGGTGTGGCACTGTCTACAAAGTTCAGCTACAAGGGGGGAGATTGGTTGCAGTTAAAAAGCTTCATGAAACTGGAGAAGATGTTAGTGACGAGAGATTCATGAGTGAAATTGATGTGTTGACCAGGATCAGGCATCGAAGCATTGTCAAGTTATATGGGTTTTGCTCCCATCGAAGGTACAAATTTTTAGTGTATGATTATATTGATAGAGGGAGCCTTCATGCATCCTTGGAAAATGTGGAGATCGCAAAGGAGCTGAACTGGGAGAGACGAATCGCCATTGCAAGAGACGTGGCTCAAGCTCTGTATTACCTACACCATGAATGCACCCCACCAATAATTCATCGAGACATAACAAGTAACAATATCTTGCTTGACACAGATTTTAGGGCTTATGTTTCAGACTTTGGCATAGCAAAAATCATAAGGCCTGATTCATCAAACTGGAGTGAACTAGCAGGAACATATGGTTATATAGCCCCAGGTATGGGTTAATTTCTCATTGCAGCTTGCTTTATTACCATATTCCTCATTTCACTCTACTGATGTTATCTATGTTGTAGAGCTTTCACACACACCAGTGGTGACAACGAAATGTGATGTCTACAGCTTTGGTGTGGTTCTGCTGGAGATAGTGATGGGCAGATACCCTAGTGAGCTGCAGTCCCATATGTCCCTACAAGGACAGCATCATAAGCTTGCAATGGAGACTTTGGACAGGCATCCATCATCGCCAACATTGGTGCAGAGGGAAGAAATTTCTCTGCTTGTCCAAGTAGCAATTGCATGCCTGCAGCCTTCCCCTATGTCTAGACCAGAAATGCAGGAGGTTTATCAGAAACTGACTCGCAACCACCCTTATTGTTCTCTCGCCACATCTTCTTGTGACCTTACACTAGAAAAACTAAAGGATGAAGAAGTGTAAATAAGTGCTGCAAATTCGAGAAGCAAGAAGGATTTTTGCATTAGTTTCCCAATGAAATTTAGATGGATGGAAACAAAGAAATGAGTAAAATGACCATGGTTATGATAGGTCTCTTAATTAGGATTGAATGACGAATTAGTTATTGGACCTCATATATAGGAGACTATAATGAGGTAAGTGTGGAAAAGCGTGGATTGATGAAAAAACGCCAGTAATGTTATCTGATGATAATTGCATTGACCCTCAAGGGATATTTTTATAGTTACATACGGGGAAAGACTTAGGGTCTATTTGGACAGATAGCTCTAAACTTTAAAGCTCTAAAAACTTTAAAGCATTTTAAATTACTTTTAAGGTTTAAAACTCTAATGTAAGGTGGGCTAAAGTTTAGAGCCAATTTTAGACCACTTGTTTGGAGCTTTAGCTCTAAAGTTTAGAAGAGATGATCCAAATAGGCCCTTAGTGTACAAGTCAAGTTGTATTAAGCCTAATCCTATTCTATCTCTAGGGTTCTATTTTTATCTCAATTGTTTGTTTCCATCTATGGAACTATAGTAGTGGGAGTGAGAGGTCTGTCTCTTCATCCCTCAATTGAGATCACACGAGGGTGGGAAGCCAAAGGGTGTGAAGGTGGGTGGTTAGCGGTGTTAGCCGGGGGCGGTAGAAGAGGCCGGTGGTGGCAGGATAGTGCGGTTGAATTTTTCGTCGTGGATGTTGGTAGTTCTTAGCTTCACTAAAGATAGTGCTAGGCAACTATCCCCGGTAACGGCCCAGAAATGCTTGTTGGCACTTGCTAACGTTGTTACTAGGAGTAGACTGTGGAGTCTATCCCCGGCAACGGCGTCAGAAATGCTTGAAGCAAGACCGGTCACTATACCTAAAGGAGTGGAGCTAAAGCAGCTATCTACAAATGCCAAGCAGGGTTGTCAATCCCGACACTAGTAGGAGCTAGCTAGAGAGAATGCAATCTACCAAGGGGAGATTCTGCAAGCGCACAGAACTATCGTAGAAGCACTTCGCCTGGGAGTACCAGGTGTCGATTTATTTGATCCCAAGGGAAGGCTAGGGTGGTGTATGAGTCGAGTCAAGGAGGGGATGAGAGTCGAAGAAAAGAAAAAAGAAAAAAGGGAGAAGGGAAGATGAAAGGCTAGAAAGAATATATGGGTGGCTAGGTAAGGATGAAATGGATGACTAAGGTAAGGTGGATAACTAGATAGATAGATGATAACTAGGATAACTAACTACTACTAACTACTCCTAGATAACTACAAAGCAAGATAACTACGAAGCGAGATAGTTTCGAAGCAAGGCAGGCAAAAGATAATAAAGAAACTAAGTTGAGTATAGTTTTATTCCTATCTTGTCAAGTATCGAGGCGTACTAGCCTTTACCACTTACTTAGGTTGAACGCTAGCACAACGAGCCTTACTGTTAAACTGGGCCAACTACGTGGTGGAATTCAAGGCGCACAGGGCTGTCACCACCTGCTTGCTACCACAGCTATCCGGGGGTCCAGCCGTATCTGAAGGTAAGTCTATAACTAAGCACCACGCTTAACTATATTCTAACTATCTCTACCCTAGCTTTGAATAGAGACACCCTTGCGAACGTCAGAGCAAACACTTGACTTAATAAGATAAACACTAAACTAACTAAGCAACCTATTGGCAAAGATCAAACACTAAGCTCACTAGAGATTAACTACTATGGCTAAGTGAATTGAACTGTAGGATAGTTAGGCACTCAAGCAATCAATCAAGTATACCACTCAATACTGATAAGTAGAATAAAGTAATACTTGAAATGATGAACTAGAATATAGTAAATGCTTGAGTAACAAGAGCAAAACCTGAACTGGAGATGAAGGAAGACTCTTCCCAGCTCCAGAGCTGATCACTCGCACGCCTCTACTCTTGAGCTAAGCCTTGAGCAGCGCTACCGCGAGGGCGAAGATGCCTTGCTCTACTAGCTACCTACTTGCCTAAGCTCTCTAAGCTTCTAACCTAACTCTCACTTGCTTCTCTTGCTTTGCTTCTCTTGGAAGTGTTGTTGAGGTGTGATGGTGTGTGGTACAAATGAAGTAGTGTCACCAGGGGGTATTTATAACCTTGTGGAGTGAGGGGGGTTCTTATAGGGGGCAGCCACCCGACCTAGGGTTAGGTCAGGTGGCGGGCGCCACCCCCTACTGGCGGCCGCCAGCTCCCTGGCCGTTGGATGAACCGCCTCTACTTCAACGGCATCCAGGTGGTTGTCCAAGGCGGTTTGGAGGTCGGTTGCATGTCCTAGCAACCGACATTCAGCCTTGATCCACGCCACTCCTCCCTGAGTCGTCCGATGCCACTGACCTAGTGACCAAGGGCCAGGATTTGGCCCTGGGGAGGTCACACGGATCGGTGACGTGGCAGGGGTGCAACTTGGGCCAACCCAAGTGGCGAGCGCCACTTAGAGGTGGCGGGCGCCACCTAGGGGTGGCGGGCGCCACCCTCCTTAGGCCCATTTGGGCCCTGCTGAGTGGGCTCGTCTCCTGGTGGGTCCATATGTCCAAATTTGGTTCAAATCCTGCATTCAAATAGAATTCTATGGACATGTGGAATTTGGTTAGTTTGAAACCTATTTGACTACATTTCATGCCTTTTTGGTGGACTTTAGGGTAGAATGTTGATGGTAAAACTGGTGTTTAAGGACCGTCAACAGTGGACTAGGGAAGGCAGGGGTGAAGAGGCAAGGGTGAATGTTGGGCGGCATGACTGATGGTAGGCCAGCTGCTGTTGGAGGTTGGTGATGGATGCATGGCCACCAATAGTGGGTTGTGGACTGAGCAAATGTTGAAAAGACGAGCAAAGGTGTGAGGTTTAAGATGAGCATCGATAGCGATGCAAGGACACATTGATGAGGTTGAAGCATGAGGGAGGTGCGATTTTGAAGCATATCAATAGAAGCGCACGAGTAGAAAAAAAATCATCAGGTTCCGGTCGATGAACAACACTAAAGTTATTATCCGACCGAACAACGAAGGCAAAAGTGGCTGCTACGACGTGTATCAGCCAACACTCATGTGTCAATATTGCAGATATTTGTAGCATAGTCCCTGAGGTGGCAGTAGTAGGCATGGATGTTGGCAGTCCATAATGACCAAATCCGACCACCAAATAAGATACAAATATAAGAAAAACTAGTACATGTTGCACACACATCTCTTCATATTGACATAGTTTCCACTTGTATTGGAGAATCACTACTTTGCAGATTATATACATGAATACAATGGAGAATGCGCAATCTAGAAGGCGTAAGTGCAGAATCTACACCAAATAATACAAGAGGCCCACTTACCTAAGTAAACCAGGGCCCCAAACCCATGGGAAGGAAGTTCATGCCCATCTAGAAGCCTGCTAGAGAAGGACAGTGGCGGAACAGGTCCACTTGGGTACGGCCGCACTGAGGGTGCGCCTTCACCCCCACACTGCCTCTTGAGCCCACTCAATTCTTGGCAGTTCCATCAAGTCTCAGGAGGACAATGCACTAGGGATCCAGGGAGTATTCCTCCAAAAAGCGACCTGAGCACTAGTATAAATAGATAAAAAGAGGCTCCTCTCTCTCTCTTTCTCTCTTTCTCTCTCTCTCTCTCTCACACACACACACACACACACCATTTGAGGTCTACTCTCCATTCTATTGTAAGTAATTAGCACCAGCTCCCCACAGCCACATCACCCATCTTCAACGCTCACGGGGAGCAATGGATCCCAATGTCGCGAAGCTGTTCGACGAAATGTTTAAGAGCTGAACGACTTTGACGAGCGCTCGGCCGACCACTGGGAGGGTTGGGAGACGCGCTTCGCGGACGCTTCCACATCGCTCCAGGATTGCCAGGTCAAAGTTGACGCCTGTCTCGACTCCCTAGAAGAGTTCGCTTCATCCCAGTACTCCGCCACCATCGTCGCCGACAACTAGGGCTCCCACTTCGACACCCGCGTCTCCGACCTTGAGCACCGTATGGTCGACATCGAGCTCGTCCGCATCACTAAGATCTGCGATGACCGAGATGAACATGTGGCAGCGCTGGAGTCGATAGTGGGAGATCTACAATCCTGGCAGATCGATCCTGAAGGGCATCTCTCCGACATCCACGACACGATTTGCCGTTCCGCCAAGCACTTCGAGTCAGGGCTGCAACATCCAACGTTGTTCCCACCTATGGAGTCAACTGTCGCACACTCACATGTCGGAACTCTGGTCGACTGACCCAGCGGGCACTGCGTTGAAATGATTCCACAGAAAAAGGGCTATGGTTCGGTCTCGACCATAGCTCCGACCCCAACCAATGATATGTTTGCACTTCCCCACTGAAATTTCTCTACTACTATGTTGCCACCATCGTCGTCTCGATATCCACCGCCCCCTCCTCGCCCCAACCTTCAACCAGGACATCCTCCCTAGATCATCTTCACCGCCACAAATCCCCTTCCACCACCCTCCACTCAAAACCGGATGCTCCCCTTCCATCACCAACATCACAATCCTTTTCAGGGTGAGCTACCCAAGATGCATGTTCCCAAATTCAATGGGGATAATCCCAAGCTTTGGATGACCCAAGCCAAAACTTACTTCAAATGTACTTCGTCGATCCTTCAGTTTGGGTCAAGTGTGCCACTATGCAGTTCATCGGCGTAGCAAAGCGTTGGCTTCAGTCTGTTGAACAATACGAGTCAGGGCCTTGACTGGGATTCCTTCTATCGCTTGGTTCACAAGAGCTTTAGCCGTGACCAATACGAGTTGCTCCTACGTTAGTTGTTCCACATCAAAAAAACAACCTCGGTACAAAATTACATTGATAAGTTAGTCGAACTTATTGAGAACCTGGCAGCCTACACTCCCAATCCTGACACCCTTCCTATACGACATGTTTCATCGACGACCTTCGTGATGATATTCATTCTATCATTCTTGTTCAAAGATCACTGGATTTAGATCCTGCTTGTACTTTGGTGCTTTTACAGGAAGAGGCGGTCGATTCTGGACACCGCAAGGATGTCAAGCGAACTCAATAAAATATTTTGTGATGTACAAACTTTGTCATGAAGAAGTCATGTTTAACATACAAACATGGAAATTGTTGTGGGACACATGAAGAAGTCATGTTTAACATTACTCAAGAATATCCTTGAAAACGGGGCATCACCAGCAAAAAGCTTTGTCTATTGTCTTCTAAATGGTTTAAGTTGGTGCTCATTTTCAGGAGATTGATATTAACACCTTGGTCATCACTTTGAAAGATCTAAACTAAGCTCTAGATCATATCTTGACATATCTTGGTCATCACCTTGGTCATCACTTTGAAAGATCTAAACTAAGATCTAGATCATATCACGTTTTAAATGAGACTAGCAGAGCTGTTGAGAGAGGAAGAGATTAAATGGTACCAAAGAGCGAAGGTCAAGCTTCTTCTCCAAGGAGATGCAAATACAAAATATTTTCACCTTTTGGCTAATGGTAGACATAGGAAGTCTCATAATTTCCAGTTGGAGAATGATAGTAAGGTAATAATTGGTGATGCCCTTCTTAAAAAGCATATCACTTCTTATTACAACTCTCTCTTCGGCCCATCAGAAGGATCCGTCGTTTCCTTGGATGAGGCACGTAGAGATGATATCCCACATGTATCCTTACTGGAAAATGAGATTCTCACAGCCGAGTTCTCTGAAAATGAAGTTAGGCATGCTATTTTCCCGATGGAACATAATAAGGCTCCGGGTCCGGACGGATTTCCACCAGAGTTTTATCAGGTCTTCTGGGACTTAATCAAAGAAGACATGATGGCTATGTTTACGGAATTTCACCGTGGTTCCCTGAACTTGAACAGTCTTAACTTCAGGACTCTAATTTTGTTGCCCAAAACCGAAGATGCGAAAACCATCCAACAATACAGGCCAATATGTTTGTTGAATGTTTCATTCAAAATCTTCACTAAGGTTGCAACAAATAGGTTGTCATTGGTGGCACAAAAAATCATTAGACCAACCCAGACCACTTTTCTTCCAGGAAGAAATATTATGGAAGGAGTCGTGATCCTCCATGAAACAATTCATGAACTTCATACAAGGAAACAAAGCAGGGTTATTTTTAAAATAGATTTTGAGAAGGCGTATGATAAAGTCAATTGGGACTTTTTACAGCGAACTTTGAGAATGAAAGGATTATCTCAACAATGGTGTGAGTGGGTCAAAATGTTTACACAAGGGAGTAATGTTAATGTAAAACTTAACGATCAATTGGGACCTTACTTTCAAACAAGGAAGGGATTAAGGCAAGGTGACCCTCTGTCACCCATACTTTTAAATATAGTGGCTGACATGTTGGCTATACTAATTGCAAGAGCAAAGGCGACAGGGAGGATTGAGGGCGTAATACCTCATCTGTTGCAAGATGGTTTATCCATCCTTCAGTACACGGATGACACAATCTTGATTATGAGCCATGATGTTCAGAAAGCGATAAACTTGAAATTCTTGCTTACCACTTTTGAACAATTAGCTGGGCTCAAGATAAATTTTCACAAGAGCGAGATTTTCTGCTTCGGTGAAGCAGCTGATTATGAAACGTTCTATTCGCAGCTGTTCGGATGTAAAGTAGGGAGTTTCCTTTCCAATATCTGGGGTTGCCAATGCATTATAGAAAGCTTAGTAACAAAGATTGACAAATTATTGATGATAGAATAGAAAAGAGGTTGAGTGGTTGGAAAGGGAAAATGCTATCTGTAGGAGGCCGATTGATTTTATTAAACTCGGTGCTGTCAAGCCTACCGATGTTTATGATGTCTTTTTTTTTAAATCCCAAAAGGGGTTTTAGAGAAGATATCGAGATTTTACTGGCAGAATGATCAACATAAGAGAAAATATAGGTTGGTCAAATGGGAAATCCTATGCCAACCAAAAATTCAAGGGGGGCTAGGAATTCTAAATGTGGAATTACAGAATAAATGTTTGTTGAGCAAATGACTTTTTAAGTTGCTAAATGAGGATGGTTTGTCGCAAGAACTGTTGAGAAATAAATATTTGAGAGATTGCCCACTGGGGAGCTGTGTCAAGGGGCGTACAGACTCACACTTTTGGAAAAGTCTGATGAATGTTAAGGATACGTTTTTCAGTTATGGTTCATTTAATTTAAGGGATGGATCACAAACTCGTTTTTGTATGATACTTGGTTAGGTGATAGACTACTCAAAGATAAATTTCCTAGTTTGTTTAATATTGTGAGACGGAAACAAGACTGTTGCAAAAGTCCTTAGTGAAACCCTACTAAATATCTCTTTCAGGCGAAACGTAGTGGGACTATATCTAAGAAACTGGCACAGAATTGTGGCCAAGAGATAAGTTTGTGTGGAATTTACATTCATTAGGTACTTTTTCAGTTAGATCAATGTATGCTGCTTTAATTAACAATGGGGTACACGTTTCACAAGATATTTGGCAGATCAAGGTTCCAATGAAGATTAAGATTTTTCTATGGTACTTAAAGAGAGGGGTTATTTTAACTAAGGACAATTTGACAAAGCGCAGCTGGAATGGGGATGCGTCCTGCTGTTTTTGTCACTCTTTAGAAACCAGTAAACATCTTTTTCTGGACTGTGTTTATACTAAGTTCTTGTGGCGGGCCGTGTACTTGTTATTTGGGATACCACCCCCACTGTCATTGCATGAATTGTTTTTTACGTGGTCAAAAAGGGGAATAAAAAACAAAACTTGTTGTTTTTAACAACAACATCTGCGCTTTGTTGGACAATTTGGCTAACAAGAAATGATGTGATTTTTGACAATTGTAGACCAAAATCTTTCTTGCAGGTTCTATTCAGGGGAACTCACTGGCTGCGCCAGTGGGCAAAGTTGCAGCGGCGTGAAGATATGAGGATGCAGCTTCTCTTAGTAGGGCAGACTCTGGAAGTAGCAGCTCTTCAATCAATTTTTTAGCTCCAATGGATGGCTTTCATCAAGTTCTATCGGTCCTGCGTAGTTAAATTTCTTCCTTTAGTGAACCATGCTCGTGTTTCCGTGTTTTGTTTAAATACTGTTTGGCTGCCTTATGGGGCTGAGGATTGGTTTTGTAATTAGCCGCGTGATTCTATCCCTAGATAGATGAAGCCGGATTTAATATCCATTATCTAAAAAAACATAATTTACCTGGATCGAACAACAGTACTACAGTAGCATGGGATGACTCCCCTGCCCGGACCCTCTCCCCTGCTTCCAAGCAGCACCCGGGGACAGGGTTTGATCGCCCCTAGCTTGGCCGGGATTTGAATGACCAGGAAAATCCCGCTCTCTATTGGAGACGGGCTCTTTGCCGAGGGCCCCGGGCTTTGCCGAGGGACAAAAAACGGGCTCTGGGCACACAGAGGCTCTCAGCAAAGCGGTCTACCCAACTCTCGGCAAAGCAAGGCTCTCGTTAAAGTTTCTCTGTGCCGAGAGCCGAGCCCTCGACATAGAACCCACCTCGGCAAACTTGGAACCCGTAAACGGCCCTCTTTGCGCCGTTATCTTTGCTGAGAGCCCTCTGTTAGTCTCTCGTCAAAGGCGTATATTTTTGTTTTTTTTTGTAAATTCTTTACCGACAGCCCTGGCCCTGGCTCTCGGCAAAAAGACAGAGCTCTCGACAAAGAATATTGTTATTTTTTGTTTTTTTTTTGCTCTCAATTTTTTCTGGGACCTTGCTACAGTACTACAAGCCAAGATTTTAAATTTGGTGTATTTTTCATACTTCTTGCTATATTTCGCGCATTTTTGTGATGGAGCTTAAAATGGTATAGCGCGCTGCACTCCTTTTCACAAAATTCCAGTGTAAGCACTAGTTTATAAAGATTTAAATACTAATCCTTTAAGATTATTGGATCAACAGTATGCACTTGAGGATTTAAAAGAATTTAATTGGGTTTGATTGGATATGTTTTTTTTTTCCGTAATATTACTCCGACCGACGTCAGCTGCACCTAATTAATCATTAGGACTTGTAAGTTGTAACGCAGTAGTCCATCCTACCTACCTGTACGTAGGGATACCATTAATAATTAAGTTCTAAATAATTATCCACTACCGGTTATGACAGTTTCTATTCAACAGTGCCCTTTGCTTATCAATAATACTGCAAGTGGTATCAAGTAAACGGCGACTTGGCCCCTGAAAATGAATATATAGCAATGCTAGGACCGCGTTCTGGAGCACGGCAACAACAAGCTAAGGATTCACTGTGTCTCTCCATTCCACAAGTAGTTCGTCCCTCCCTCTGAACCTGTGGTAACACCTCTGATCAGGCACCGAGATGCCACAATTCTTGAAGGAGGCACCGTCAGGTACCCTTGTCGCCGCTGTTGCCTCCTTTTTATTCATAGCCTTGATCCATGGCGGACTGCCTATGCTAAACCTTGACACCCAGCTTTGGGTGATGGCAGTTATGGGGTCGGGCCTCTGTCTTCTTCGTTGCATTCTAAGCCCCATGTGCCGTTATTCCACGCACTGGTTTGTCCAATATGGTACCACGGCTTCCTATCATCTCCATCTGCCTCTTGTCTTATACGTACAGTACGCTGTTAACACAGTGTGCTCCTCCTCTGAGTCTAAAGGGCACCACGTCATTCTTTGTTATTCCGTAGTTCTTTCTGTGTTTGTAAACATGAATCTTTATTCCAGCGCAAGAGTGTTCGCTCTGAAAGAAGTTGAGTGCCATGGCTCAAGTTGGCTAGTGAAACTCTGTTACATCATATCTATTGCTTATGGAGTTTGACTTGGAAGCTGAATGATGCAGCAAATGAACTGACAGCTCGGTCAGGTTTAATTTTGGTCCACATTGTGTCATTTGACTCAAGTGCAGTGTTCCACCGTTTTTGGGATGGCGATTCTATTGGCGTCGTCACACCAAAAAAATTTGCAAGTCAGACACACCCTTCTTCGATGGCAACGCAACAAGCCTGAATGGATGCAAATATCCATTTATGGTGCGGCGTGGCGCTACTGGATCAAGGTGAAAGATCTGCCAGAAGCAATGGATCGAGACATTTGCCTATCCTACAGCTTCTTCCTCCTATTGAAGAGGCGCTGGCGACGGGTTTGATTGTGCTGAGAGTGGAAATGAGAAGGTGCGTGATTTTCTACTCAAGGGCCTGCTACCGGATCCAGAGTCTCCAGGCTACTGCTAGCTGTAAGAGAGCATTCAGAATTGTTGAGGTGCAGCTGGCTATGCTTCACGATTGCTTCTTCGCCTCGATCTATCTACAACAACTTTTTCAGCAAAGCAGAGTCACTGATAATAAACAGCTTATTCTTACGGCTCTATCCATTGTCTGTCATGTGTATGATGGCAGTATTCAACATCTCACAGCATTAAGCTGGTGGTGCCAGATCGAAGGAATACATATTGGCATCGGACAGGCATGCACTGTTGTTTGTCTGCTCTTACGAGAACTGTTTACAATCCTTCAAGGTGGAATACATGGTTCAAGCTGCCATACTGGCAGCATATAATCGGGCATCGGGCAGTACTCGGTTATCCAAGACGTACTATGACCGCTGCTCTGCCAAGAATATATATACTTGTAGCAACCCATAATCCGGCCAGTACAAGAAGAAGATCATATCAAGCTACCTGACAGCGTGAGACAACGGGTTGCCCGTACTCGATCTACAGGGTATAAATGGCCTACCAACCAACGGGTGCTGGTCTCTGGGCAGGAACAAAGATAGCATCCTGCTGGTGCTAAATGACGATGATTTGACACACACACGTACACCATCATGATATGGCACATAGCAACCTGCTGTTGTGACATGATGATGATCAGGGAGGAAGGGGAAGCTGCTTCTGACCACAAAGTTGCTACAGCATTATCAAGATACTGTGCCTACTTGGTGGCATTATTTCTTCCATGTTTCCTCCCAGACAGCGACAAGACCATACATACATATGGTGCTCCAAAGCGTCTTGAAACAAGCAAGAACTAGGATGTCCAAGGTGAGGAGGATGCACCCTGAGCCTCACGGTGCGCTGCATATGCATGGTTAGACGTCTTTAATTTTAGGCAAAACAAAGACAAATGTCCACGGCGGATAAGTGCCGGATGATCCATAAAAGCTAAGACTGGCAAATGACAATGATAGCCTTACGACTTTTGAGAAGGGGGTCAAGCTTGGGCGGCAGCTCGCGAGGCTGGATATGCCGCTACGCTGGAAGGTGATGGCAGAGTTCTGGGCGGAGACGATCCTTTATGTCGCACCATCCAATAATGACATTGACCATCTAGCCAAGGGTGGGGAATTCGTGACGCATCTTTAATTTGGGCTATATATGCTCTCGAACGCCGGCATCCTCAAGCGGGAGAGACAGGATCCACCACCTCCGCCACAACCCGAAGAAGGCAAAGATACACAGCAACCACAAGCGGCAAGTGAGTCCGGCGGCCGTGCCCATAACCCGCAGCTGCGAGTCCCACTCCCACAATTATCTATAGCTCATGGTATTCTTTCGTTTGCGATAGGTTTCTTTACTGTGCTTGTTGGGCCTGTGTTTCTTCTGACGCTGGGTCTAGTTTTTTCCGTCCTTAATACTTTTACTACTCGCTTTGATTGGTCGTGGTTGATCAATCTGCCTCCTTTAAAAAACCTATTCGATGTATTTTCATCTTTTTCAAAAAAGCTATATATGCAATGTGTTTTCTAGTGTAAAAAAACATTTTCATTGCGCTTCTTTCTTTGGCATTGTTATATATCGTTTATTTGTTTTGTAAAAAGCTACTCATTGTGTTTTTGGCTTTGGTATCAACGGAAGGCTATTCGTCGAGTTTTTAGCTTTCTGCTACTACGTACTACTACCTTCGTTGAGCTGATGATGAGGTCGTTGATGTAAATTGCATATCTCTGTAACATGAATACGTACTACTCTATTAAATAATGTGTAGATCCTGCGGGTGTTGATATTGTTTGTGATTATAGTAATTAAATAAATGACAACATCTTTGGTTCTTTTTTTTTTCTTCTGAAACACAGGAAAGTCGCAGACGTCCGTATCATGTATACAATCTTTTCTGAAATATCAGTTTTTTTTTATAACTGAGAGTGAATTTTCATTACTCAACTGCTAACAAATAGTTAGCAACCATTACTGAAGGACCGAGAATACAACTAGAAAGCGACCAGAGGGGGGGTGAATGAGAGCTTCAAATTTTCCTTACGGAAACTAGAGCCACTGTCCCGAAAATCAACCCCAAAAACAAACCCTAGAGCTTGTAAGTGTCCACGACCCTAGATGTAGGGTGGATGCTTCCAAGAAGCACAGCGGAATACTACACAACTCTAGACAGCGAACGCAAAAGACGGAAACCAAATCCGGCAACAAACGAGCAAACTGCGGACGATACTGCACTTCGACTCGAGGCTCACGGAAAGGCCTCGGCGTCTTCGAGGGTGGCCTCGGCTCGCTTGAGGGAAGCTGCTCGAGACAGGCCTCGACGTCCTCGAGGGTTATGTGACCTCGAGGCTCGAGGGTAGGCCTCGGCTCGCTCGAGGGAAGCTGTTCGAGACAGGCCTCGACGTCCTCGAGGGTTATGTGACCTCGAGGCTCGAGGGTAGGCCTCGGCTCGCTCGAGGCTGGCCTCGACGTCAAACTCCGATTCGCCCGAGGGTCACGGAAAGGCCTCGACGTCCTCGAGGGACGTGGGCCGGATAGTCCGCGCCTGGGTGTCCAGAGAAGGCGATTTTGATCGCCCTTCTCTCAATTCCCTCTGAAACCGATCCAAATCAAAATCCAAGTTCCCCAAACTAGGAGAAGATGATCATGGGGTAGTTAGCAGACTATCCCCAAGAAATCATCCGCTCAAATCGACTAAATCAACGGGAAATCAAAAAGGGAAGGTGAAAGAACGAAAAAGTGATCCGAAAACGAAATCAACCCGATCTACTTGTTCGTAGGGAGATAGATGAATTCCTTTGGTGGAAATGTTCTCCTTTCAAATACGAACAAGTTGATTCAAGCGCATTTCGCAAAGATGCACCGGAGAGGGAGATCGAGTGACGGGAAAATCGTGGCAAAAAGCAATCCGCGAAGAACAGCGATGAACTTGAATCAAAACGCGAATTGACACACGATCTTGCAGCCGAAGCGCAACCACACGCTACGACAAGGAGGTTACGGCCTCCTTTCCTCAAAATCAACAGAACACAGAGTCAAGTCTCCCTGTGGATCTCAGCTTTCTACAGAAGGGGTGTGGGGGAGCAGGAAGACCTAGAAGGCCAAAAGCAAGTGGCTGAAAATGACTAACTGGGATGGGGGAGGAGGGTGTCTCCCCTGACTACTTATCCTATTCTAGACTAAGTCTATTTCTTACTCTACCCCTCTCTATTCTAATTACAGAGCGAACCAGCTAAACCCTGGGGTTATTCTGGACCAACTCAAGTGGTAGGTAGATCCGACGGCCATGCCCGCACAAGTCGTCCGCGTTGCCTCCACGCAACCTTCCGATTGCCGCCACGTGCCGCCCTCGCTCTGCACCCCCGGTTTTGTGGCCCAAACCGGGAAACCAGCCCACCAGCTTCTGAGTTTTGAGGCCAAACTCAGCAAAACCTCAGTGCCCAGGTTTTGAGGCCCAAACCTGGAAACCGTCCATCCGATGGTTTTTCCCTGGCTCTACCACCAAACCGACGTCGTAGAGGGGATGCACCTCCGTGCACCCCATCCACCGACACGTGTCCCCGAGTGCACGACTCAGGCAACACATGACCGCACTTCTTCACTTGTCGTCGTCGCAGGCTGCCAGCTACCACAGCAGATCCTCAGGCCTCTGGTCCCTCAGTCCAAGCCCCACGTCCGCCCTTCACCGCTCAGTACCTCGGCATGGCACGTCCGTCGCACGGCACGCCCATCCTTCACCGCACCCGGTCCGTCGGCGCAGCACGTCTCAACTTGACCTTCACCTGCCTTCGATCACTGCATCCGTGCTCGACACCTGCACAACACAAGCCAAAGAACATGCGCATCATCCCAGTTGACAATCACTCATTACTCAGAAACCCGGCATACACCCATGTATCCGCAATCTCCCCCTTGATGAGTGCATTGTCAACTACTCACACAAATCATAATAAGAAGAAGAAATAGGAAGAAGGAGAAAGGAGAAGGAGAAAACTCAACCAAATGACCCAAAAGCATAGCAAAGCCGAAGAAGGTCAAGTGGAAAGAGCGAAAGAACTTGGTCCCCAAAGACATGGGCAACGGCTCGACGCAACCAAGCAAAGCAAAGCTAGCCCTCAAGAAGAGGTAGAACAGGCTCAACACCACTAGCAAAGAAAACTCGACACCAGTGCCTTTCGGCCAGCAGGAAGCAGCAAGCAGCAAGGTTCGCAGCAAGGTTCGGTCAGGCTCGAAACGAGGCTCGAGGCTCGGCCAAGCAGAAAACAACAAAAGCTCGGGCAGGCTCGAAGCAAGGCTCAGGACTTCGAGGCTCGACCGCTCGAGACTCGACAAACAACAAACTCTCCCTAGGGTTCGAGGCTCAAATGAACCCACAGTAAACACAGAATGATTTGCAGCAAGCTCTCACTGGGAACACACAGGAAACCTGGGAACACAGGAAACACATAATGATTTGCAGATTCTCCCCCTTAGTTGAAAATGCACGAATCAAGTAAAAATTCGTAGCCAACAAGGGAAGCTCTTGCTCCTTCTAAGATGTATATGAGTCAGAATGCGAGTGAGCAGCTTCAGGCATATATTCAGGAGAGTGTAAAGATGCTCTAGACAGTATGACTGAAGGACTCAACAAAATGCATACAGGCTCAGCAAAGGCTCAGACTAAGCACCAGTCAACCGACCAGAGCACCCGGATGAACACCCAGAGCCTCGGATGAAAGCTCCCCCTTAGTCAACCGAACAAAACCGAACAGAGTGAGCACACCATGATTTGTCATAACTCTCCCCCTTCAAAAATGCATATGAAGGCAGAAATGCAAGTTAGGAGTTTCAGGCATATAATCAAAAGAGTGCAAAAATGCTCTAATTGGTATAGCTCCAATGACACAACTAAGCACTCGAATAGCGAAGGCTCAAACTGATCACACATACGAAATATGAAGCATATGAGCAAGTGAGCAGTTTTTAGCCAAAAAGATAGTCACCATCAAAATAGCACTGGACATGTATAGAAGGAATCCAGACAAGTGCTTAAACATATATACAAGGTGAACTACCCCTAGCAAAGTCCAATCATCATGCATAGGAATGAAGCATATACTTGTGATTTCAGTTCTATATCGGAGTTGCAGCGGTAAAGAATTCACAAGTTTAATTATTTAGCATGTGATTGCGAGAGGTTGAAAGCTTGTCATTGCCTAACTTTTCAACCGAGCGAAGCCTATGCCGAAGCAATCAGAAGCTTAAAGCTACGGTTTCGGTCATACACTACACAGCTCAAGTTTAACTTAAAGTGCAATGAGAAACAGTCTCGATACCGTGAGGTGTTGACAAGCAATCCCATCTCGATCTTTTCAACTTACTAAAACTTGGTTCCAATTTTAAACATGATATGAGTAGACCAAGCAAGTGAATGACTCAGAACTAGAGACATAGCAACCTAGCATATATGAAAAGCAGGAATGGACTCAACACGCCCTACACATGCTAGTTGCATATCTCAATGGTGAACATATTCAGATTTTATATACATTAAGCAAAATTCACCATTCCAAAATAGCTCAGCTCATAACATGTACTAGTGATCAGAAGGAGCATAAGCTACAAGTATCAACATAAACATCGGAGCATACTAAAACAGAGCATAGTTACATTCTAGTGATTATAAACATGAAGCTCAGAATGTAAATGCGTATGCCAAAATGCAAAAGGAAAGCAAGACAAACGAAAAAAGGCAATCTATACAAGATCCAAAATGTTTCCCCCATCTAAAAGGGGAAACACACACCAAGCTCACCCCTCAACCGATTAAAGGTTGATTCGTCTAAAGGCTTGGTGAAAATATCAGCCAGTTGATGATGAGTATCGACATGGCGAAGGTCGATATCACCCTTCTCCTGGTGGTCTCGCAAGAAATGAAAACGCACATCAATGTGTTTGGTCTTCGAGTGAAGCACGGGGTTCTTAGCAACGCTAATGGCACTCGTGCTATCACAAAGCAAAGGCACGCGAGAAAAGCTCAGACCAAAATCACGCAAAGTGGCCATCATCCAAAGCAACTGGGAACAGCAGCTAGCCGCAGCAACATATTCAGCCTCTGTAGTGGACTGAGCGACACTAGACTGCTTGCGAGAGGACCACGAAACAAGAGAAGAACCAATAAACTGGCAAGTCCCAGAAGTGGACTTGCGCTCAATACGGCAACCAGCAAAATCGGCATCCGAATAACCGCAAAGGGAGAGAGTGGAGGAGGCAGAATACCAAATCCCGAACTCAGGTGTGAAACGAAGGTACCTGAAAATCCGCTTCACCGCCTGACGGTGAGAAGTGCGCGGCGACGCCTGAAAGCGCGTGCACAGACACACCGCGAACTGGATGTCCGGGCGTGTCGCCGTCAGGTAGAGGAGCGATCCGATCATGCTGCGGTACTCCTTCTGGTCCACTGCTTCTCCGTCCACATCCGCATCCAGGGCAGTCGTCGTCGACATGGGTGTTGGAAGAGGCTTGGCCTCACCCATATCGAACCGCTTCAGCAAGTCTTTGGTGTACTTGCCCTGGTGCACAAACGTCCCCTCTCGGGATTGCTTAATTTGCAACCCGAGAAAGAATGTCAGCTCGCCCATCATGCTCATCTCGAACTCCCTGCTCATAGTATCTGCAAACTTGGCAACCAAAGTGTGAGAAGAACCACCGAAAATGATATCATCCACGTAAATCTGGACCAAGAGTGTGTCTTTGTCTTGCCTGAGGAGAAAAAGCGTTTTATCTACACATCCCATTTTAAAACCCTTAGCAAGCAAAAAGGTTTTCAACCTATCATACCAGGCTCTAGGGGCTTGTTTCAAACCATATAAAGCTTTGTGGAGTTTAAAAACATGGTTTGGAAACTTGGGATTTTCAAAACCGGGGGGTTGCTCAACATAAACTTCTTCTTCTATGTAGCCGTTTAAGAAGGCACTCTTGACATCCATTTGAAAGAGTTTAAAACCTTTGGATGCAGCAAAAACCAAGAGTATCCTAATAGCCTCCAAACGAGCTACAGGAGCAAACGTCTCCTCATAGTCTATCCCCTCCTTCTGACTGTAACCCTTCGCTACAAGCCTGGCCTTGTTTCTAACAACGTGGCCATCCTCTCCTTGCTTGTTTTTGAAAACCCATTTTGTCCCAATAGGCTTACAGTCTGGAGGAGGTGGAACTAGAACCCAAACCCGATTTCTCTCAAAATTTTCTAACTCCTCATGCATGACATTGACCCAATCCGGATCCGTCAAAGCGTGTCCAACATCTCGGGGCTCAAAATTAGCAACAAAAGCAGAATGAGCGAAGTGCGAGATTTGTTGTGACCTGGACCGAGTGACACGGTCGTCGATGTTGCCGATCATCTGCTGAGGCGGGTGCCGGCGCTGGATATGTTGTGGCGCCTCCCTTGCCGAAGTGGCCTCCCCCTCAACAGCAGCTGGTGCCTCCCCGGGTACAAATGGTATCGCTCGGGGTGGCGGATCCCACGGCCCCCAGGAAGAGGAGGTGTCGGGGCCGTGAGTCGTCGTAGAAGCCGCTCTTTGCGGCACTGCAGGTGGAGGAAGTGCTGGGTCATCCATCCCTTCAGCACCTTCTTCATCATCATCAAAAAGAGGCTCGCCAACCTCATGATCACTTGCACGCTCAAAGTGAGAAGAAGGACAAACCATGGTCTCATCGAAGGTGACATCGGATGTCTCCATGACTCGGTTAGTGTCAAGGTTAAGTACACGATAAGCTCGAGTGTGAGTGCCATAACCCAAAAACACACCGTCAGAAGAACGAGACTCAAACTTGTCCAAGTTGCCCTTTTTGAGTATAAAACAATGGCAACCAAAAACTCGAAAATAACTCACCTTGGGCAGTTTTCCAAAACGCAACTCATAAGAAGTCTTTTTCAAGAAAGCTCTCAGAAAAATGCGATTTGAAATGTAGCATGCAGTGTTCATAGCTTCGGCCCAATAGCGCCTAGGAGTCCTATGCTCATCGAGCATCGTCCTGGCCATCTCAACAAGGGTCCGATTCTTCCTCTCTACAACACCATTTTGGGGCGGTGTGTAGGGGGAAGAAAACTGATGCTCTAAACCCAAAGAGTTACAAAACTTCTCAAAATCCGAATTTTTAAATTCGGAACCATTATCACTCCGAATTGCTCGCATCGAGTTCAAAGGGAACTCGTTCTGAAGACGCAAAATCAGATTGCGAGCAAAGGAGAAAGTCTCGGTCTTCTCAGCTAAAAAGAAGACCCACGAATATCTCGAAAAGTCATCAACAACAACAAGCACATACCACTTCCCCCCAACTGAGCTCACCCGAGCCGGACCAACAAGGTCCATGTGCAAAAGCTCTCCAGGGCGCTTGGTCATGACCTGAGTCACTGGATGGTGGGGAGCAGCAACCATCTTCCCGTGTCTACAAGAGTGGCAAACAAGATCCTTCTCCATATGCAACTTGGGCAATCCTCGGATTAAGCCAAGTGAACTAAGCCTTGCAAGCAAGTCGAAGCTCAAATGTCCAAGTCTCCTATGCCACTTCCAAAGATCAGAGGAGGAAGGTCCAGCCACAAGACAACGAGAAATGCCAAAAGACTCCGAGAAATTCGCACGAAAGACTTTTCCAAAGGGCGAAATCAAACACACAAGATTGCCCTGAGGATCCAAAATACGACTGAGATTCGGTTTAAAACGAATCTCATAGTCGTCGTCAAAGAGTTGCGAAACAGAAAGAAGGTTAAAATGCAAGTTAGAAACAAGACCAACATCGCGCAACACAAAGTGCTCATTAACTCGCACCGACCCACGAGACAATATCTTACCTTTGCTATTGTCGCCGAAGGTTATGTACTCCTTTTCGGCAACAGGGCTAAGGCTGGAGAACCACTTGGCGTTTCCGGTCATGTGCCTCGAGCAACCGGAATCCACCAACCAAATGTCCTCCAACTGTTTTACCTACATCAATAAAAAGACATAGGGTGAGCAAACGGTCCAACACTGGGGTTAGTGAAGTAAGGGGAATACCAGTGTTGGGCCGGCTGCTCAAAAGAACGGTTAGCGGAAAAACCATTCCTAGCACGTTTACGAGGGTAGCGATCACCACGCACAGGAAAACGTGGTCTGCTAGGGAAGAAGCGCTCACCGCGATACTCAAAACGCGGTGGGGGAAAGCGCTCAACTACAAAGCCTCCGCCACGGGGTCCATAGCCTACAACTGCAGGCTCCCGCCGGGCACGCTCTCTACGAGGCCTACGCCTAGGAACTTGAGGTTCTGGACCTCTGGGCCTAGCAGCTCTCCTCTGGACGTTCGGCACATGCACACCATGGAAAGGGTGGTACATGTCCGGGTTGTCCATCTCCCGAGCACGGCGCGCCTCTCTCTTGCGCCTAAAGCAGAACTCGCTCAAGTGTCCATCTCTCCCACAGAAATCACAATGGTACCTCACCGCACGCAGAGGGGGTTGTTGGTACTCATGGCTGTGAGTGTGGATCACTTTGCCCTTCTGTGGCAACTCCTCCTGAATAGGTGGCATTGTATCCAGCTTGTTCTTTAGGTGGTTTGGTTTGGGATGCCACACTTGGTTCTTGGGTGGAGCTCTCGGAGGTTCCTCAAACACCCCATCCTTGGTGATAGGCTTGACCGGCTCTTTGGATGGAAGCTTGGTCAGTTTGGGAGTAGTGGTGGAGTTGGGCTTCTCACCAGGATTCAGACCACTCGACTCTCCAATCTTCCCAAAAGCAGACAGATCAACACCTAGAGCAAGACCTACACCAGAACCTCCAGCAGCTCACTTAAATTGGGAGATCATCATCCCGAGCTGCGGCTCACTACAAGAGACCCATGACAAGATGGTCCGAAGGTATGTGTTTTCCTCCTCGGTTTGCATCTTGCCATGCTTGACATTCGCAATCTCCATCTCCAAACCCTCACACAAAGCACACCTAGCCACACTAGTGCTACCTGAGTTGGCCTCCTCAAGAGACACAATCTTGGCATTCTTCTCTGCCAACTCAGATTGCAAGACAGGACAAGTCTTGCATGCACCCAACAGAGAAGGTCTAGCCTTCAGCTCATCCACCTCTCCTACCAACGCAGCATACTTACCTCTCAAAGTGAGAAGGTCAGTCATGTGCGTGGTGCACATCTCACACTCAACCTCCTCCGACACAACCATGGTGGACTTGGCAAACTCAAGCTCTCTCACCGTGTCCTCCCACTTCTGCCTAAACTCCTTGCGCTCTCTAGCGGCACGCCTAAGCAGCTTGTCCTGACTAAGAAGCGCGGCAGTAAGCTTCTCAACCTCAGCAGAAAGCTCGTCGTGGGTGAGGGATACCTGGGAGGTGTCGTCGTCGTCGTCGTCCCGAGGGGTGTGCTCCAGCTTGCCGTTGACCTCATCACCAAGCGCCATGGTGCAGAAGCCGTCGTCGTCGGCGAAGAAGCAGAGGCCGTTCAGCTTGTCCTCGATCCTCTTCTTCTTCTCGGACTCGTCATCGCTTGAGCAAGCAGAGTCGTCATCCGAGCCGTCGACGTCGCTGAGCGTGGCGAAGAACGCGCGCTGCTCAGCCTGGGCCTTCTCCAAGTACTTCCTCTTGATGTACTCCTTGTCGAAGCCACCCCTCCGCTTGTGCCTCGCGGGGACGTACTTCTCCTTGCGCTTGCCGGAGTCATACTTGTGCCCATGATCGCCCTTCCTCGAATGCTTGTTCTTCTTGGGGCAGTTGGCGATGAAGTGGTCGGGGTCGCCGCACTCATAGCATCCTGAGCGTCCTCCTCCGCGGCGACAGTTCATGCGGTTGTTGTGAAACCGCGAGAACCGGTTGGCAAGCAAGGCCAACTCATCATCCCCCAAAGACTCCAGCTGGTCCTCTATGACAGAAAAGAGAGATGAAAGTGCAAAGCCAGCAGAGAGGTTAGCAGAAGAGCCAGAAACCAAAGCCATAGTCGGGCCAGAAGGATTCGCATAAGAAGCCCTCGACATGGCGTCAATCTCACTGGACTTGAGCTTACTAAAGAGCTCGTCGCAGGTGAGGGTCTCATAGTTAGGCGATTCGATGATCGCCTGAAGCTTGGAATCCCACACCGACCGATCAAGAGTGTGCAAAAGCTTCAAAGCACGCTCATGATCGTCAAAAGGCAACTGCTCCTTGTTAGCCCTCATCCTGTTGACAATCACCTGAAAGCGAGCGAATAAACTTTCTATGCTCTCGCCAGGCTGATGTCGAAAGTTCTCATACTCACGCTTGAACGACTCATAGAGTCGGGTTTTGACTTGAGAGGTGCCCTCATGGAAACGCATGAGGGTGTCCCAGATCTCCCGAGCCGTAGCAAGGTGAGAAACGCGATCAAACTCACCCATGCTCAAACAAGAAAACAGAGCATTACGGGCTAGGCTATTGGCATCGTGCTCATCGATCTGTTGCTGAGTGACACGAGCAGCCAAGACCACGTAATCAGCAGAGTTGCAAACATCCCAAATGGAAGCACCCAAACTCTGCAGATAGGCCGACATGCGTATCTTCCAATACACATAGTTCGTCCCATCGAAAAACGGCGGTTTGCCCACGCCGCGATCCATGTCGCCTTCGGTGGATCTGGAACCGGCTAAGGTGGAAGATCCTTAACCTGCTCCGATACCAATTGAAGGACCGAGAATGCAACTAGAAAGCGACCAAAGGGGGGGTGAATGGGAGCTTCAAATTTTTCTTACGGAAACTAGAGCCACTGTCCCGAAAATCAACCCCAAAAACAAACCCTAGAGCTTGTAAGTGTCCACGACCCTAGATGTAGGGTGGATGCTTCCAAGAAGCACAGCGGAACACTACACAACTCTAGACAGCGAACACAAAAGAAGGAAACCAAATCCGGCAACAAACGAGCAAACTGCGGACGATACTGCACTTCGACTCGAGGCTCACGGAAAGGCCTCGGCGTCTTCGAGGGTGGCCTCGGCTCGCTTGAGGGAAGCTGTTCGAGACAGGCCTCGACGTCCTCGAGGGTTATGTGACCTCGAGGCTCGAGGGTAGGCCTCGGCTCGCTCGAGGGAAGCTGTTCGAGACAGGCCTCGACGTCCTCGAGGGTTATGTGACCTCGAGGCTCGAGGGTAGGCCTCGGCTCGCTCGAGGCTGGCCTCGACGTCAAACTCCGATTCGCCCGAGGGTCACGGAAAGGCCTCGACGTCCTCGAGGGACGTGGGCCGGACAGTCCGCGCCTGGGTGTCCAGAGAAGGCGATTTTGATCGCCCTTCTCTCAATTCCCTCTGAAACCGATCCAAATCAAAATCCAAGTTCCCCAAACTAGGAGAAGATGATCATGGGGTAGTTAGGAGACTATCCCCAAGAAATCATCCGCTCAAATCGACTAAATCAACGGGAAATCAAAAAGGGAAGGTGAAAGAACGAAAAAGTGATCCGAAAACGAAATCAACCCGATCTACTTGTTCGTAGGGAGATAGATGAATTCCTTTGGTGGAAATGTTCTCCTTTCAAATACGAACAAGTTGATTCAAGTGCATTTCGCAAAGATGCACCGGAGAGGGAGATCGAGTGACGGGAAAATCGTGGCAAAAAGCAATCCGCGAAGAACAGCGATGAACTTTAATCAAAACGCGAATTGACACACGATCTTGCAGCCGAAGCGCAACCACACGCTACGACAAGGAGGTTACGACCTCCTTTCCTCAAAATCAACAGAACACAGAGTCAAGTCTCCCTGTGGATCTTAGCTTTCTACAGAAGGGGTGTGGGGGAGCAGGAAGACCTAGAAGGCCAAAAGCAAGTGGCTGAAAATGACTAACTGGGATGGGGGAGGAGGGTGTCTCCCCTGACTACTTATCCTATTCTAGACTAAGTCTATTTCCTACTCTACCCCTCTCTATTCTAATTATAGAGCGAACCAGCTAAACCCTGGGGTTATTCTGGACCAACTCAAGTGGTAGGTAGATCCGATGGCCACGCCCGCACAAGTCGTCCGCGTTGCCTCCACGCAACCTTCCGATTGCCGCCACGTGCCGCCCTCGCTCTGCACCCCCGGTTTTGTGGCCCAAACCGGGAAACCAGCCCACCAGCTTCTGAGTTTTGAGGCCAAACTCAGCAAAACCTCAGTGCCCAGGTTTTGAGGCCCAAACCTGGAAACCGTCCATCCGATGGTTTTTCCCTGGCTCTACCACCAAACCGACGTCGTAGAGGGGATGCACCTCCGTGCACCCCATCCACCGACACGTGTCCCCGAGTGCACGACTCAGGCAACACATGACCGCACTTCTTCACTTGTCATCGTCGCAGGCTGCCAGCTACCACAGCAGATCCTCAGGCCTCTGGTCCCTCAGTCCAAGCCCCACGTCCGCCCTTCACCGCTCAGTACCTCGGCATGGCACGTCCGTCGCACAGCACTCCCATCCTTCACCGCACCCGGTCCGTCGGCGCAGCACGTCTCAACTTGACCTTCACCTGCCTTCGATCACTGCATCCGTGCTCGACACCTGCACAACACAAGCCAAAGAACATGCGCATCATCCCAGTTGACAATCACTCATTACTCAGAAACCCGGCATACACCCATGTATCCGCAATTACAACATTAATACATGCATTTGTGCCTTAAGTTGAAGAAGATTCTTGATTGTGTTTTGGAGAGGTACTAATGTTTTTTTTAGACGAAAGAAGAATTGTATTAAAATGTAGCTGGGTACATCATCGTATTACAAGTACTCTGAAAAAAATATGTATCCAGAAACTGATTCTCATTTAAATTATACCCACGCTGTGAAAGGCTCAAACTCTCAAATCCAAACCTGTTTGACGCTTCATATAGATGACCGCATAGGCAAATACTCGGCAACAATTGTTTTTGGCCTGAGAACAGATGCCCAACGGACGGCCAACATTCTTGCAGGCGGAGTTGAGAAACTTCTTCTTTCTTGTGTCTTCCTTCTTCTTCTTTCTGCCACCGAAGAATGAGGAAGACCGATCTGAAAATTATTCTCTCTAGTCCTTCATCATGGCCAGATCCAACCACAACAAAAACGAAGAAGGGACCGGAGAAAATTATTCCATGGCGGCGACATCATCTCCGTCTTAATGTCGAAGCCCGGAAACAAAAGTCTCCATGTTGTCTTATCGATGTAGATGTTGACGTCGAAGTTGTCGCCCTCATCTTCAACAGAGCCATCATGGAGAGACCAGATCCACCCTACCTTCTTGCGGTCACCGGGAAGAAGGAGGAGAAAAAACACCTCCAATACCAAAGTCCTTGGCATTGAGAAACCCTAACTCTAGATGACTCGATCTACCAGAAAACTTATTAAAAACGATGGATCCCCACTCCCTCCGACCTCCGGCGAGATACCGGAGGGGGAGGGAGGGGGACCAACGGTGAAGAAGATGGAAACGGCGGCGACGGCAGCGGTGGTTCACACCCTAGCCCTAGGGGCAGGCGGCGGCTTCCCTACTTACGGCGCTTTGCTCTAATTAAGGTTCATGTAGCATTGTGGAGAGGTACTAATGTTACAGAAGAGCAACTGAGACAATTTGAATTGGCCGGAGGCACATTTTCCTGCATGATGCATGCATCCTCACTACAGCTGAGTTTCTTCATCTCCATTGCAATTGACAAGGAAATCCCTTCTAAAAAATCACCATGAAAGGAATATTTGTAAATGATATGAGAAATTTACAAAGATTTCCTGTCAAACATCTGTAAGAATAATCATCATAGCTAACTGGCAGTAAGTAAATTTAACTTTTTCTGCCGTCATTTGGAGGAAGAATTACCATAAGCCAAGATTATTATTATAATAACTGGTCACTGGAGTAGGAATTTTTTTTTTTTGATAACTTGAATGGTGTTATATGGTACTTAGGAATAAAAACTGCCATAATTTAGTGTTAAACTATTTAGGAAAACAAATTACTATAATTGTACTATCTACAAATTACAAGATCTTATCATGAAATAGTTACAAAAAATTCGAATAGCATGATATAGTAATTAGGATATGCAAAATTACAATAGAACATACTTCGTATATGGAACCAAGATAAATAATCAACAGTAACAAATTTGATGTACTGCAGTCTAACCAGAACTACTATTGAAAAAAGGAACAATTGGAGTATAATCTAGTTCAGTTCAAGTTACACTCTGATCCACTCTAATCAACATGGATTAAGGTGTATTTGTGTGCAGCTAAACAAGACCAAAAGAAAATTAGAGATTAGTCACAATTTGCCCACCCATGCACGCACGCTGCCGAGATGTTTGCGGCTACTTACCTTAGTCGTAGCCTGCTACTGCTGAACCCGTACGGGGATGGAGGGAACCGCAACGCCATACTCAATATTGGATGACCGATGATGGAAATGAGGAACAACGACGTCGCTGTTCAAGCTAATTCTGCTGGATGTCCGCAACAAATGGGATCTAATAATTAATCTAATGGGAACCGCCTGTTAATCCAAAAGAATTTTCATCAAGATTTTATAGATATAAGAATAAGAATGATTTTGGTGCCTGCTTATATTACCTCACGGATCTTGTATGTATGCGCCTGGATAAGGACGACCGCCTAGGGCCGGCGCTGCAGCAGGACAGGGATCGACGTGGAGGAATGATCCTTTACAGCTGAGTCATCAAAATTAAATAGCCAAGACGGGCGGAAGAGGACCGTGTCATGGAAAGCTAGCTGGACAGGAGCAGGGACTGCTAGTTCGCGGTCGTCACTTTGGACCAGGTTTTAAATCTTGGGACAAGGATATTTAGCGGATGATTTCTAAAACAGCTAGCTATAGCGAAAGCTAAATAAGGCTACAAAGGACTAAAGACGCTAAGTTATACATAAATACAAATAGCTTGTTACTTTAGACTTGTATATGCATGTACCAAGTGGGACGATACAGAAGTATAGATTGTACGTATATATATACATACTCATAATTATTATTTGACAACTAGTGATATCATACTTCGAAGAATATAATATATACTTATACTTATGGTTACGGACAATGCATATACTTATTTAACTTTAGTTTAGTGCTAACAAATAATGAAGCTTAATTGGTCACATAAGAAGTTGCTGATCATGGGCGACGACTTTGGCTGGTCCAAGTCTTCGAGAAAAGATGAGCACGAGATTTAAATGATACATCAATCGTCACTTTCAAAAATAATTTGAGTGTTCAACATGACTGAAGAATGTCGGTAACCACTGTTGTTGGGACATCGCATCAATTCCCTTTCTAGCACATATGACATACATGTGCGTTAATAGAAAGTACATTGCACTTAGAGCAACTCGGATCCAATGGTTTTGCAAATATGTTTGATATTTTTGTTTTTGCAAAAACGTCTAAAAATCTTCTATCCGACGGTTTGACAAATGAGTTTAATTAGCATTTTTAGCAACTTGACAAACACAGAGTGATATTTGGCATATATGTCAAGTTGCGGTCCGATTGACAATCACTCTCGCGTGCTACTCCTGCGGGATATTTTCCTCTCTCACGCACAATTTTTTAGTTTTGCCAAGTCTAAATACAAAACTGTTGGAGATTACCTCTTTTTACCTTTGCCATATTAATTTGAGAGTTGACAAATACCATATTTTGCCAAACAAAAAATACAAAACCGTTGGAGTTGCTCTTACGTTACGCAGATGATTTGTGCCTCGGAGACTATTCAGTGAACGCGTCATCTGTTCGAAGACATTCAAGAATCAGACTCCGTGATGTGTGTTGTTCTAACTCATAGCAGCATATATGTAGCTAGTTAGTCTGGATCACAGAGTCACAGACGGTACATGGAGGTGTGCGAGGTCGTCACTATTATGGGAAGTGAATATAATTAATAATGGAGGTTTTTTCACATCGATTCATCATAATCGTATACTGCATCATTGATTTATGTGGTTAGATGTTACATGATGTCAGAACACGTGTAATCACTCCAGGGCCATCACTGCCTCATGTGATGGAGCTGTATCCAACCGTCAGTGATAGCACAATCGGTAGTTGTAGATAGACTATTACTATCGGTTCGTGGCTCTAACCGGCGGTACTGATAAACATTGTGCTATGGCTGTCGATCGGTTCGTGGCCACTAAACCGACCACAGATGATAGCTTCTTTAGTAAAAAAAACATAACATTTTTATATGACATCGGATTAATATAGAAGTTATAGAGTTTAAAGAGATCTAAAATTTTGTAGCTAATAACTTTTTAATTTGAGATGATTTACAAGTTCAAATATGCAATATTGGTTCCCGGATCATGTTTGAGAGATGATTAATTATAATAATGTTAAATGGAGATGAAATCAACAACAAAGTTGCAGTACTTGATGACAAGATGTATAACTTTACAGTTAATAAATTTTTACATTTGAGATAATTTGGAGTGTGTACAATATAAAAGATTCAAAATTATGTAGTTATATTAAAACGATAGTGTCAAGCTGTCAACTATAAGTGTGCTCCGGGAAACGTTGACGTTGAGGCCTCCAGTTCAAAACCTAAGAAACATATATTGTGATGGAGGAGTTTCATATATACCGGGCAGTGATTATAAAATCTGGTGTAGTGTTGTTTGAGTTTTCAGATTTATTTTATGTGTATACCATTAATTAGAAGCTCAATGTGGCTGATTCACAGTGTTTTCAAATGTCAACTTGAGATTCTTTTAAAGAAAAAAAAACATATATCACTTAATGAAGGACCGGAATTCGCGACCAAAGAAGGGTGAATGAGAGCCTCAAATTTCTTCTCGAGAAATCGACGGCCTCTGTCCCAGAAAGTCATCCAAAAACAAAGGCACGAGACAACGGCTAGTTCACGACCCAACAGATGGGTGGATACCTTAGAAGATGTCATAGAGGTACAGTGGAACTGCCGAAGAAGCAACTCGAACAAGCGTCGAACGAGAGAACCAAAATTGCACTTACAGCAGAATCTCACACTGTCCAGGAACTGATCTCGGAACTGTCCGGGACTTGTTGTCGGACTGTCCGGGGTCTGCACCTAACTGTCCATTGGCAAAAGTCCCAAAACACAACTATTCTGAAACATGTCTGGACATGTCCCGAACTGATGTGAACAAGGATTCCCGATCTTCCGAAAAGTTCCGGTAACTCTCGATTTGGTGGAAACGAGACACAAGTCGATCCGGCTTCCGAACAACACGATCTGAAACCCCGCAATCGTTGCACCACGTCTCCTATGGTTATCAACTGGCGTTGCACGGTTAACCTCGCCAAGAAGGCTAAAATCCTTGCCTGCGAATTGAAGATCACAAGCAAGAACAAGGAAGAATGCAACCAAACTGCAGATGAATGATTAATTTCACGAGTTCGGGTCTCACAAACTGATGAAATGGCAAAACTGTTGTCAACAGAATAATCTAAGCAAACCCAAAACCCTAACGAGGGTGATGGCTACTGTTTATAACCCTTAAGGGTCGTCACCCCATGGACGCGCTACTCTAATGGGCTCACGGACGATACACGGCCCAACGGACCAAAAACAGCGACGCAACACCGGGATAGATTCTATGCGCTGACTTGTTTCAACGATTTCCATTGACTTAGGATGAATTTTGATATGAGACCAGAACCATTGGTTAGCTTATCAAGATAGCTTTCCAATGATATCTGGTTCGTCGAAAACGGAGTCCGTATGCAACCTGGGTGACCAGTTTAGTGTTGACTGCTCCTGGACTCCGAAACCGACTCGAAGTCAACTTGGTTTTAGTCTCCAACTTGCATCATGCGCCCTTGCTGGTCCTCCACGCCTCCAACCCTTCCTCTATGCATCTCTGGGTCCTCTCCATGGTTCCTAATCAACACATAATCATTAGGTAGCAATCTATTCTCAAAAACATATAAAGTGTTACTTAGGAACGAACTCACCTCTAAATTTAGTTGACGCGCGCGAGCTCGTGTCATTGGACCATGATAACTCAACGGAGGATCATTGTGTGTATCCAAATGAGTGATGTCCTCATCATCCTCCCCCTCTTGAATTGGAGTCGTCCTCGACTCAAGCTCATCATCTTCTCCCAAATAAGGCTTCAAATCTGCAATGTTAAAGGTAGAACTAACTCCGAAATCGGGTGGCGACTCAAGTTTGTACGCATTATCATTTATTTTTTCAATTATCTTGTAAGGACCAGCAACTCTTGGCATTAATTTAGACTTACGCAGATCTGGAAATCTATCTTTTCTCAAATATGTTGGCACAAAATGCGTCGCACTGTGCCTAACACACAGCAACCCGAAAAACGTAGCTTCAATCGGGTGCCCGGACGGTTTGAAATCTGGAGACGTGCCAGTCGGTTTGACCTGAAAGCCAAGGGATAAAACTGTGAGAATAAAACTGGAACATGCCGGGTGAGACCAGACAGTTCCATATTTACGGCTCTGAAGCCACTCACAATGACATATAGCTATAGAAGCTATCTGTCAACAAGTTTTAAAGATCATTCGGCTAACTCCAAACACAAGCACATGTAAACAAATGGTTGTCGAATGTACGTTCGTAAAAAGACATGCTTGAACAAAAGATAGATTATAAAATAACGTATAACCAAGCTCAGTAAACCAGCCGAGTTGGGGTCCATGAAGAAGGAACATTCAAACCAAAAAACGATTAAACTAATCTAAAACCTGCATCTGCCGTACGATACCTAGTTTTATCAAAGCCTAACCATGATTGACGTGTATGAACCCGCAACACGTAACAATCTAGATTAGAAATTAATTCGGCCATCATGGTTATTCAAATATCGGAAGAAATAAGTAAAAACTTGCAAAGCAAGGCCGAACAAAGTCAATCTAGATTGGGCAAAAGAGTGTTGTAAAACTTAATTAAATAAATCATGCAACACAAGGTAACTTAATGAATCTACTAGATCTTGCCAAATCTAATAGAGCCAATAACTATATCGCTTTTGCTAAACGTATCAATAAACGCATGCCGCACGGTATTTACTCATAAGCAAAGCACAAGCAAAGACTTCCTGATCATTAAAAAAAGTCTGCCGCACGACCATTGTAAACAAACAAGACTACTTGCATCATATCTAAATCCACCGCATGATACTAGACATGATAAAAAGGTTGCCGGGATTTACGGAGGTCGACGGATCGATGATTCCTCTCGAAGAACTCGACGACACGACAAAGGACTCGAAGGTGGCACGGGGCCGATTTGTATTGATATGGTTGTGAACAGTTTTACAATGGCCGAGGGTTTATATTTATACCTTGGGCGAAAAACGAGTCCTAGAAGATTACGACTTCCACAATGAAACTTGGAAAATACGAGTCCTATTCCTATTTTCCTCTTGGCGTCCTCCATCGTCACGTGTCTTCTCGTTCAAGTCGGCTTTACTTGCCATATTTGCCTCTCGAATAAAATCACTGCTTTGCAAGATAGCCGACCGCACAGGCACTTGCCGAAACTCCGAGAACTAACTGACCTTGGTCATTTGCCGAATGTATCATACGCTCATCCTTCGCACACTGGTCCATCTGTCATCTCCTCGTGCGTGCGAAAATCTGGTGTTAACACATGCCCCCTAATTTTGGGATAAATATTTATTCCAAAATTCTTTTCTCCTGTATACTAACGTGGAACCTCCGGAAGCATCCACCTTCGCGTGCCATAATTGCCTCACCTGCCGATTCATCTCCCGATGTACTCTTTGGGGTCCTTTTAAGTTACCCTTCACTTCGTTTTGGCTTATTTTCTTAAGCTCCCCTGTTTCAATCTCCAAACCAAGAAAAACCCTTCTTTCTCCTATCATCATCCAATCCAATCTAAAAGATGTCTTCAGTGGTGAGCAGACATAGTTCCGAGCTCGGCATCTCCAGCACCTTCAGGATAAGGTCGCTCTCTTCTATTCTGTTTCACAATGAAGCAGCTGTTCTCACTTTGTTACTTTTGTTCAGGAGGATTGATGACGATCTCCCCGAAAATCTGACTCAACAGGTGTCGACGAAATATGGTCGATAGTCCACCTAGGGGTATGCCCAAGGTGGTAGATTAGAGGGGAAGGTGCGCAAGACGACGACCCAGACGTTGACGCAAGGCAAAAGTAGATGAACACAGAGGTTTATCCAGGTTCGGGCCGCTAGGTTAGCGTAATACCCTACGTCCTGCGTCGAGTTGTTTTGATTGGATGTGGCTTGTGGCTTATGACCTGTGACCTAGGACCTATCTTCTATCTCACTTGTCCCGTGTCCTCTCGGAGGATCCCTGCCCCTCCTTATATATTCCGAAGGGACAGAGTTACATGGTAAGTATCCGAGTTGGTACTATATCTAGATTACAACTGTCATGCGGTGCATGTCGTGCGCCGCACGTCTTCATCCTATGGGTCGGACGACCGCCGTGGTGAGGCCCATGTACCATCATGTGGTACCCTGGGGTCTATATCCCCACAGCTAGTCCCCGAGCCTGACAGCAGGTGACTCGGTCACGTGGTGCCAGGGTCTTGAAAATAATCAGACTTATATACATGCGTGGACGAGCGCCATGTATACACGGTAGTCCCCAAGGCTGCTAGAAGATGAAGAATAAATCTTGTAGCAGGCTTATAAAAAAGGTAAAACCACTATGACGAAAGCAGCATGTCGTCCGAGCAGGTTGCCGAACGACGAGTCCGAGCACCGAGCAGTCCCCAGGTTAGCTGGTAACCCTCGGTGTAGCCGTCGATGAACATCGAGGAGTCTGGCTAGCTGGTCGGCGATGAAGCCTGAACGCCAGGCAGTGAGCACCGAACGAAGCGATCAGCTGGTCGACGATGAAGTCCGAGCACCAGGTGACCAGCACCGAGCGAAGCGACCAGCTGGTCGACGGCGACGTCCGAGCGCTAGGTGATGAGCACCGAGCGAAGCGACCAGGTGGTCGACGAACCCGAGAACCGAGGAGTCCCCAGCTCAGCTGGTGAGCTCTCGGTGTAGCCGTCGATGAGCGTCGAAGAGTACGGCCAGTTGACTGGCGATGATGTCCGAGCGCCAGGTGATGAGCACCGAGTGACCCGAACAGGTGGTCGACGAACCCGAGCACCGAGGAGTCCCCAGGTCAACTGGTGAGCTCTCGGTGTAGCCGTTGATGAACGTCGAGGAGTTCGGCCAGCTGGTCGACGACAAAGTCCGAGCGCCAGGTGGTGAGCACCGAGCGATGCGACTAGCTGATCGGCGACGAAGTCCCAAGTGCCAGGTGGTTTGCACCGAGCGATGCGACCAGCTGGTCGGCGACGAAGTCCCAAGTGCCAGGTGGTGAGCACCAAGCGATACGACCAGCTGGTCCCAAGCGATGACCTTCTTGTCCTTCATGACTGGTCCAGTCCCCGAGCGTAAAGAATTAGCTCGCAGACCGAACATGGTTCCTGTAAAATAAACATAAAGAATGGTGGTACATGGCGTACAAATAAAATATAGAGAAAGCATCAGCGATAAAGAAAGAGCATATGCCGCTCAGCGGTCAGTCAGCTGGATTAAACGCTCAGCATTAAATAAAATTTCCCCGAGCAGTTTGTTTGTAACTGAGTCGCCAGCCCCGGCTAGCCGCGATAACTCCGGAGCGTGGGGCGCGGAGCCCAGGCACGCGTAAGAGCACCAGCGTCACCGAGGAGCCGCTGCCGACCACCCGTAATGCAGAGCGCGGAGCTGCATTCACGTGTAGGGAGGAGCCGGAGAGAGGGCCGTCTCTGGAAAGCACGAGTGTAAACGTGGCTGCTCGAGAAAACGCATATGTCATCCTCAGGATGGTATATATGGTGAAAAATAACGAAGAGTCATTGTAAAGAATAATGTGACCGCAAAGGCACACGATGATATCTAGAGATATATCATGATCGAAGAAATATTTTATTGATGTGAAAGATAATACTTAGCTTGATTGTCATCCGAACGGAGTAGTCGACGAGAGGCGTCGAGGACGGCGATGAGTCAACAACGAGCGGTCGGTGAGGATGGTGGTGAGACGATGACGACGACAAGATGGCTTGTCGCGGCTCGTTGGTGGCTCGACGTTGGCTCGTCGGTGGCTCGTCGGTGGCTCGACGTCAGCTCGTCGGTGGCTCGACGATGGCTCGCTTTTGGCTCGCTGGCTCGTCGATGACGTGATGGCTCGCTTTTGGCTCATAGGCTCGCGGGTGGCTCATAGGCTCGTTGGCTTGTCGGTGGCTCGTCGATGGCTTGACGGTGGCTCGTCGATGGCTCGTTGATGGCTCGTCGATGGCTCGTCGGCTTGTCGATGGCTCGTAGGCTCGTTGGCTCGTCGGTGGTTCGTCTTTGGCTCGACGACGACGTGATGGCTCGCTTCTGGCTCGTAGATGATCAGAGCGAGCATAGGGCACGGGTCGTCGAACAGCTTCTCGTAATCCTCGTTGTAGTTGATCAGCCAAGCCAACGATGTCTTCTTGTCGACGGTGATGGAGTTGCCTAGCCCTCGATCTTTCCTCCCGGTCGTGGTCGTCATAGCGCCGATTATTACAGCGATCATCATTGCGGCCCGGTTGGAGGTCGGAGCGAGAGGTACGAGCAGTGTTGTGCTCGGGAGATCGATCTCTGATCAGATCTACGAGAGCGAGAGTGTCGGTGACGCCTATCGTGACCCGATCGATGGATTCGATCATATCGGTATTGTCGACACGCCGTCCCCGATAGCGGGGAAGCGTGGTCGGAGCGCCGGGGAAGATGACCTTGAAGAGATGTCGAGGCTGGTCTCGCCGACGCTGAAGTGGTGGAAGGAGATCTGTTCGGCACAGGGAAAGCCTGCACCGCCTCCATGGCCCTGGCGGCGCTGTCGACGTCGGCGGTTGAGGAGAACGACCTGACGACGAACGTGAAGCCTCCGGAAGGGTCGTGGAAACGAGGAAGAAAACCATCTGAGTCATCATGGCGTCCGTACGCACATGCCCCACGGTGGGCGCCACTGTCGACGAAATATGGTCGATAGTCCACCTAGGGGTATGCCCAAGGTGGTAGATTAGAGGGGAAGGTGCGCAAGACGACGACCCAGACGTTGACGCAAGGCAAAAGTAGATGAACACAGAGGTTTATCCAGGTTCGTGCCGCTAGGTTAGCGTAATACCCTACGTCCTGCGTCGAGTTGTATTAATTGGATGTGGCTTGTGGCTTATGACCTGTGACCTAGGACCTATCTTCTATCTCACTTGTCTCGTGTCCTCTCAGAGGACCCCTGCCCCTCCTTATATATTCCGAAGGGACAGAGTTACATGGTAAGTATCCGAGTTGGTACTATATCTAGATTACAACTGTCGTGCGGTGCATGTCGTGCGCCGCACGTCTTCATCCTATGGGCCGGACGACCGCCGAGGTGAGGCCCATGTACCATCATGTGGTACCCTGGGGTCTATATCCCCACAACAGGTCATAGACCTTCAACTTGATTTGGAGAAGAAGGACCAAGAGATCATTCGAGTCTCCCGGGAACGTGACATCGCTCGGAATCGTGCCGCTGGTAAGTATTTTTCCATCATTTCCGTCTTTGTTTTCCTCCTCTTGCCTTCACTTACTCTTCTCCCTTTCAGCTCTGGAGGCCAAACTTCACGCTCTTGAAGCTGTTGTCGCCAATCTTGCCATTACGGCCAATGCACCGGGTACAACGGCCCTGAGGCGAGTGAACGAGGTTAACCGAATCATCCCCGATATCTCCAGAGCTGGCATGGGATACGGCGCAGCGCTTGCCTTCAACGCTGTACGGATTCACTCTGGCGCCGATTACCACAACTTTGACGTCTGTGAGCGGGGGCTAGAATACAGGGTAGCATACTCTGTAGATGATATGAAGGAAGCTGGAACAGATCTGGCTGATTCCTTTGACTATGATCTCCCGATTAGGAATAGGACAGAATGGACGAACTGATTTTTTTCAATGTAACTTTGTACCCTATTCTTGTAAAGAAAAGTCTTTTGGTTTGACCCTAGAGAATCAATCTGTGACTGGTCTTTCGAGATCAATGCATGCTCTGCTTTATGCATTAGTCATTGACTTTAATTTTGTTTTAACGGTGATGTGTATCACATCGGCTATCGCTGACAATCATGTCAATCATCTTTGTCCTGTAGGTGATCACTGTAATCTTTTAAGGGATTTTATATTTTTTAGCTTCTTTGAAGACCTTCCCATTAAAACTTCATTGCCTAGAATAAAATACAGTCTTTCCCAATTCGAAGACCATCTGCCAAACTTACTGTCTTCGGTGTCAATCGGTAATATGAGTTTCCAGACAATCAACCGAAACTAAGCTCTCGACACAGCAACAATCCTTAGCCGAATCCATCGGCTTTTTCCGACTCTTGAGTCAGATCTCCTCAAATCGACAAAATCCGGCTCGGCCCAACAATGTCCCATAAATTGTGAAAACCCTACTCCAATGCTTAGCTTTCCAGTGTGCAAGTCGTGGTTCCATAAATATGACCCTACGCAGGCCAACACCCTGTTGACGCTCACTAATGCTCATAATTAATCATCAACTATTGCATAAAATGACACTAAATGAATCACAAAGCATAGTTGTAGGGTTTGAAACTAACAAGTTCCACGAGTTTTGGTGCTCTCACTTGTTTTGTAGGACATCCATGTTTTTACCATATAAAAGTATCTCAAGTGATGAAACAGAGCACACCATTGTGAAGACCTCGTCGAGACGATCGAAACGGACATATGATTTGCTATATTTGGAGTCCCGGAGCGAGAGTCCTCAATGGATATGACTTGGAAGATTCTAGAACATTCCGAAACATTCCAGAAGACACGATAAGGCGACCCATGGAAGGTGGGACCCACCTGTCATAGAGACAGACCGGTCGGTCTCCCTCCTGGGCCGACCGGTCTGCTACAGGGCCCAAGTTCGCCCCCCCTTCGCGTGACGCACTCCAACCGACCTCTCCAACATGTTTTTGCCCATTTAGGCTCAAGTGCATATGACGAAGGATTTAGTACCACATCGCTTGCCCAAGGTGGAGGGGAGGCCAGGAGCCCCTATATAATAAACCCAGGACCCCCCTGAGACAACATCATCATCTGGGAGTCTTTGTAGAGGCATCCATCGAAGGACAACCTCTCCTCCCTAGAGAATTAGGTTTAGATTTTCTAATGTAATAGCTTAGCTCTAGTCAGGAGTTAGGGAGAGCGGAGCTGCGCTCCGGTTCCGGAGGAGTCTTCAGAGTTTTGGTATGTCTTTGTATCTTTTCTTTGTAAGACTTATGCTTTAATATATTTATCTTCTCTATTTACTTTATGCTTTATTACAGTATAGTTGTTATTACACTAGTCGAATGCTACCGCTGTGGTAGCCGAAAAACCGGTTCCGCTACGTTAGCCGAACGCTTCTGCTGAGTTAGCCGAACGCAAAATTTTTCTGACCCCATAAACCAGGAACTACTACTGGTTATAGATCACGGGATTACCACTAGACGCGCAGGTGCAGCGGGAGACGTCTCGGTGTAGACGTGCGCGTCGCAGCGATGCCGTGTAGATGTTCACGTCCGTCCTTCACGTCTCCATGTGCGGTTCGTCCTTGTGCTCCAGATGCAGCACCTCCGAGGTATCCCACACGTACAGGGAGGAAGCGTCACACCTCCAGACTGCTAGGTCTGCGAGGAGCAATAGGCGCGGGCGTGGGGTGGGCGACGGCTGTCAACAATTGACGTGGGTACAACCCTGGTCGCCCCACCCCTCTTTATATAGGCGTCCCCAATGAGCCCACCGACCTGGAGGCCCATTAGAAAACCCTAATCCCGATCTGACTCGAGTCCAACTTGAATCAGGCTTCCAGCCCCTTAAGCGTGCGACCCTATGGGTTCACACACACATAGACACGGCCCGAGTACTCCTACTCGCCCGATAGTTGACAGCGGCCTCTAGCAAGATGTGTCAACTCCTATGTATACACAAAGATCATATCTGACGAACCACCACGATCACATATACGTAATTCCCTTGCCACACAATATTTGGTCCAACTCATAGGTTAACACTTAACCTAAGCACAGCCATGCATTTTATGATCCAATCATTTGAGTGGTCCAGTGATATCTCTCTCGCATAGAGAGGGGCAAATCCCATCTTGATCGTCTATGTCTCACAGCATACTTCCTGACAAACCTGAAGACTATCTTTATAACTACCCTGTTACGAAGTAGCGTTTGATAGTCCCTAAGTAAGTCGATTCATATCTTGAGAACATACCACAATCTCAGGTCGAAGGACATAACGTATATGATGTGTAAAGAGATAATAAGAACATCTCACGTTGGGTCAGTCCAGCCCCATGTCATACATGTGCCCACATTATTAGTTTGACATCTCCATGTCTATGACTTGTGAAACATAGTCATCAACTAATACATGTGCTGATCTAATATTCATGTGTGTCCTCACATGAACTCCGATCAGGGATAACTATCGAATAACCATACAAGTAAAAGAGTTTCACAGACAATTCACATAATTGTCAATCAATACAAGTTGTCTTTAATGGATATTCAATGAACATATAATAAATCATGGATACAATAGAAATATCATCATCTCTATGATAACCTCTAGGGCATATTTCCAACAGTCTCCCACTTGCACTAGAGTTAATCTTTTAGATATCTAATACCCATAGACCTCACATGCGCCTCATGCTTAGGCTGTGGAAGAGCCTTTGTCAAAGGATCTGATATATTCAAATCCGTATGTATTTTGCACATCTTAATTTCATCTCTTTTAATGAAGTCTCGAATGAGGTGAAATTTCCGCAGTACATGTTTGTTCTTCTGGTGATTTCTTGGCTCCTTAGCCTGCGCGATCGCCCCATTGCTATCACAATGTAAAGACAATGGGCTGGACGCATTTGGAAACACACCAAGATCAATGAGGAACCTCCTCATCCAAACACCTTCCTTTGCAGCTCCACTAGCTGCAATGTACTCGGCTTCTGCTGTAGAATCAGACACGGTCTCCTGCTTGGAACTTTTCCAACTGACTGCACCACCATTTATTGTGAACACAAAACCTGATTGAGATTGTGAATCATCTGTGTCAGTTTGGAAGCTAGCATCGGTGTAACCATTTACAACGAGCTCCTCCTCACCTCCATAGATTAGGAACACATCTTTAGTCCTTCTCAAGTACTTAAGGATGTTTTTAGCAAGTGTCCAGTGACTCTCACCTGGATTAGCTTGATATCTGCTCGCAACACTTAGAGCATATGAGACATCTGGGCGCGTACATATCATGGCATACATGATGGAACCAATGGCCGAAGCATATGGAACCTTACTCATGCGCTCTCGCTCATCAGATGTCGAAGGACACTGTTTCTCGCTAAAGCGCATGCCATGTGACATAGGCAAGAACCCTTTCTTGGACTGTTCCATGTTGAACCGCTTCAACACCTTGTCAATGTACGTTTCTTGGCTTAATCCTATTAGCCTCTTTGACCTATCTCTATAGATCTTAATGCCTAGAATATATGTTGCTTCTCCTAAATCCTTCATAGAAAAACTATTATTCAGTGAAGTCTTTACGGTTTGCAACATCGGAATGTCATTCCCAATCAACAGTATGTCATCTACATATAAGATTAGAAACACAACAGCGCTCCCACTTTCCTTCTTGTAAACACAAGGTTCTTCTTCACTTTGACGGAAGCCAAACCCTTTGACCACCTCATCAAAACGAATATTCCAACTCCGAGATGTTTGCTTTAATCCATAAATAGATTTCTTAAGCTTGCATATTTTCTTAGCATTACCAGGATCAACAAAACCTTCGGGCTGTATCATATACACGTCCTCTTCCAAATTTCCATTTAGAAAGGCTGTTTTAATATCCATCTGCCATATCTCATAGTCATAATAGGCAGCAATTGCTAGAATGATCCGGATAGATTTAAGCATCGCTACCAGCGAGAAAGTCTCGTCGTAGTCAACTCCTTGAACTTGCCGAAAACCTTTTGCGACAAGTCGAGCTTGTATGTCGAATTTTTGGCATATCATAATATCAAGTATTTTCTTAATTAAAGAGATAAGGGAGATTTTATAAGATGTGGTCTCTATATATTATACTAAAAGGATTTTGGCTATTTTTGTTAGGTCGATTACCGAGATAAATAATATGTCTACATGGCGTATATACATCACGCATCTTTCACGAACATGTGGCTCGCCACTACTTTGCATTTGGAGGCCCACGATGATCTTTGTTCTAAGGATGATCAAGCTCACTAATTATTGGAGTACATGCAAGATGAGCTATAATAAAATATTTTGGACTTAAAGAAGTTGATTAATTAGTACAAAGGCTTGGTCAGAATGGGCTCGTCATATGTATAGCTTACGCATGGCCCATCCAGATGTTTTCTCACATGTGGCTTTTCATGATCGAGCACCAGGCTCATAATGAACTTTTGAATAAAATAATTAGTGTTGCTAATTAAGCCCAATTTATATTATATATCAAAAGAATGCAAAGTACATGCACGTGTGTACTATGTATGTGGGCTACACAAAAGCTAATTAATCTCTGTACAAGAAAGCTATTTGTACGTGAGTTGTTTAGCCAGACATGCATATGTATGGGTATGAGTATTTGTCAGCAGTACGTATATTTTCCTTTCCATTTGCGCTGCATGCTGCAAACACGTATCATGTGAGCTGGAACTGCTTCCAGAAGCCTCTCGGATTTAGAACACCAGCCCAACTAGCCAGCTCCACGTTGTCTTGCGTTTCAAATATGACGAGGTTATCCGCAGGAAGAGATAAGGACCCCATGATTCGAATTTTAAATGAAAGTCGGTGGCAAGCTGCTGAATGGATAACTCTTCCACACATTGCAAATTTCAAAATCGAGTTCCGTCCCGCCCGCGCAGGACGACGAACGGCCACGAGCGACACGGCCGGGCGTGACGCTCCTCGCGAACGGATCGGTGTCGGCGCATCCCTGGGCACCAGCTCAAGCCTGCTGTACCCTAGCGTTGGCTATAAAAGGAGGCCAACTCTCTATTCTCAAGGGAGGAGGAAGGCAAGCACCATCACAACGCCACCACCACGCCGCCGTTCCATCTCCATACCACTGCCGCCAGGCTGCTGCACAACACACACGCCGCCGCTCTGTTCCACGCCGCCGCTCACATCGCCGGCAAGCGCGACAGCGTCGTCGTCGACCACCTCGTCATCAACCTCGTCGCCGAGCACTTCATCGTCTCCGGCGAGTTCGTCTACATCGTCTCCGTCGAACTGAACATCTACAGAATCTCTGCATCGCCTTCGCTCATCCCTCGACATCATCGCCATGGCTGCTCACTTCGAGGGTGAGATTCTTTATATATATTGATTTTCTTGTTTCTTGATCTGTGCATGGCTGTGGTACGGATCGTGCCTTCACGGACAGCCATGGAGCCCCGATGATGGCAACTCGACGGCGCCGGCGACCATCTCAACGGCGGCAGCCATATGCCACGCAAAGAGCGGTCTACCTCATGACAGCACAGAAAGACCACAGCGGCTCGGCAGCATAGAATGACCACAACGGCGGCGGCAGCCCGGCGAACGTGCATTTCCTGCATCTACTGCGCGGCGGCAAGTCTCAGCGCCCCTATGTTAGATCGATGACGACCGTGGCAGCACTTGTGAATATACAGTTTCAACATCTACGGCAACAGCAAGTCGGGCGATGGCTGGAAAAACCAGCAGCGTGGTCACCGTGGCGATAGAGCGGTGGGTCGGCGGCCTGGCCATGATCCACTTTGGCAAGCTTTGGGTGGCAGCAGTCCAAAACATGTATACATGTACATGTACAATATACGGTGACAGAAGCAAATAAGAAAGCAAACAGTCTACGGTGCCATGCATATATGCAAACTATGTACATGGGCAAAGTACACAAGTTATTCAACATGATTATTTAGCCCAATATTGATCTCTTGGCTTATGCAAATCACGGGCTCCGATAAGCCCGAAAACCATTTTGGGTACAATCTCTACAAATATTTCTAAGTCATGACAAAACGCTCAAGTCAACACAAATGTATATAAATTGGCGAGCTGACTTAGTGTCGCGCCAATGATCTCAGAAGTTTACACAAATGAGAAATCTCCTAAGCACTACATGAGCACAAGTCTCACCATTACCACATCACCTTCCGCACCATCAAGGCCGGTGATCTATATGAAGTCATTTTCTTCCCCTGACCGACGAGGCTGGGACGTTTCTTTTCCGCGACCGACGAGGCCGGAATTATTTGTTCGTGACCGACGAGGCCGAACACTTGACTTCATTATAGGATCCGCACGATGAGGCCAGATACCTTTGCTAGAGGCCGACGAGGCTCTAGCACTTCACCATTTCCATTTATTGTGCTTATGCATATACCTGGAGACAACTCTTATTTATTTGGAGACGACAATGATGACCATCGGCATAGCTTAATCGGAGGTGTTCTGCGGCCCAACGCTGCAGATGTAAATTAACTAGAGGCCTCTAGAGGCCCCAGGAACCAGAAGCCTCACAATCCTCTGATTGTCAGATGGAACTCGGCGCAATATATATTAAAGTGGGAAATTGTACTTTGTAATTCTCCAATGAATGAATAAAGTGATGTTTCCCTGAATTGTTGTTCCTTGTGTTTTATCACACATTTATTTTTATTTTGTATACGATTGTATACTGGCACGCCTGCGCAATATTAGTACTAAGTAGTACGACCCACAAAACACAAAGAGATCCTCGTAGAGTGATTTTTCTGGCAAAACATAGCTTTATAAACTTGGACGTTTCCATCCATATCCTTTTTCTTTTTATAGATCCATTTGCACTCTATGGGTCTTACCCCATCAGGCGGGTCAACCAAGTTCCAAACTTGATTAGCTCCCATGGAATCTATCTCGGATCTCATGGCACTATGCCATTTCTTGGAATCAGGGTCCATCATTGCCTCGGCAAAAGTTGCAGGTTCGTCATCGTCTAACAATAACACATCCCCACGCAACTCACGGATTCTTGCCGACCTTCGTGGTTGGGGCGGGGTGTCTGTTGCCACAGGTAGCTCAACTTGTTCTGCTACATTAGCATCACTCGTGGAATCAATTCATGTTGGCTCATCTTGAACTTCTTCAAGATACACCTTCTGCCCTCTCTTGTCTCTTTTGAGAAACTCTTTCTCTAAGAAAACTCCGTTTCGAGCGACAAACACTTTGCCCTCTGTGCGGTTGTAGAAGTAATACCCTAAAGTTTCCTTTGGGTATCCCACGAAAAAGCACTTGTCCGACTTGGGTGTTAGTTTATCTGAAATAAGTCATTTGACATAAACTTCACAACCCCAAATCTTTAGAAAAGACAAACTGGGACTCTTACCAGTCCATATCTCATATGGTGTCTTAACTACGGACTTAGACGGTACCATATTTAATGTGAAAGCAGCTGTTTCTAGAGCGTATCCCCAAAACAATAAAGGAAGGTCCGACTGGCTCATCATAGACCAAACCATGTCTAACAAAGTTCGATTACGTCGCTCGGACACATCGTTTCGCTGAGGCGTTCCAGGTGGCGTAAGCTGTGGAACAATTCCACAACTCTTAAGATGATTGCTAAACTCGTGGCTCAAATATTCACCTCCACGATCAGATCGCAAGGCCTTAATTTTCTTGCCACGTTGATTCTCTACCTCATTCTGAAATTCTTTGAACTTTTCAAATGTCTCAGACTTATGCTTCATAAGATAGATATAGCCATATCTGCTAAAATCATCAGTGAAGGTTATGAAGTATTGGAATCCGCCTCTAGCTGTCGTACTCATTGGTCCACATACATCAGTATGTACAAGTTCCAACAAGTCAGACGCCCTCTTAGGAAGACCTGTGAAAGGCGACTTGGTCATCTTGCCCAGCAAGCAAGCCTCGCATGTCTCGTATGATTCAAAATCAAACGAAGTTAGAATCCCATCAGCATGGAGCTTCTTCATGCGGTTTTCACTTATATGACCCAAACGACAATGCCACATATAGGTAGGACTTAACTCATTAAGCCGAGGCCTTTTAGCAGTAATATTACAGATAGACATAGGTGCATCATCAAGATTTAAAATAAACAACCCATTCACAATGGATGCAAAAGCCACAAACATATCATTCTTAGAGATTTCACAACCATTTTCTTTACTCGCAAATGAATAGCCATCCTTCATCACATGAAGGTGACACAATGTTTCGACTTAAACTTGGAACGAAATAACAATTATTTAACTCCAAAATAAATCCTGATAGGAGGTGTAGTTGCATCGTCCCGACGTTCAACGCAGCAACTCTTGCATTATTGTCCACGCGGAAATCAACCTCCCCTTTTCCAACGCTTCTACCTCTTATCATTCCCTGCATCGTATTGCAAATATGAGCAACCGAGCCAGTATCAAATACCCAAGAATTAATATAAGAGTCAGCGAGGAAAACATTTGTAATATAAACAACAAGTGTATGAGCAGCGGGAGTACCTTTACCACCGCCATCCTTCATCAAGGATGCTAAATACACCTTGCAGTTCCTTTTCCAGTGACCTTTCCCCTTACAGTGGAAGCATTCAGAATTAGCAGTTGGTCCAGCAGCGTCAGGCGCAGGAGGGTTTGGCTTAGAGATCACATCTTTGGCCTTGCCCTTGCCCTTCCTATTATTCCAAAAGTTGCCCTTCTTCTTAAAGTTAGGCTTGTTTTGGATTGCCATCACATGGCTGCTGTCAGCACCTTTCTTGATGTCTGCCTCTGCTGTCTTAAGCATGCCACATAGCTCATTCAAGCCCCTCTCCGCACCATGCATATGGTAGTTCGAGATGAAGTTCCCATAGCTAGGTGGGAGGGAAGAGAGAATGAAATCAGTAGCCAGTTCTGGACCAATTGGGAAGCCTAGCTTCTCCAACCTCTGAGTGTAACCAACCATCTTGATCACATGTGGTCCAACTGTTGCACCCTCTGCTAACTTAGTCTCAGCAAGAGACTTAGAAACATTGAACCTTTCGGTTCTAGCCTGAGTCTGGAACATCTCATCCAGCGCTACGATCATATTGTAGGCTGTATGGTTATTATCAAACTACATCTGTAGATCTGGTTCCATGCTAGCAAGCACCAGACATCCCACTTCAAGATCAGCATCACATGCTTTCTTGTAAGCGGTTTTCTCAGTAGCAGGTGCATTATCAGCAGGTTCCTCTGGTAGTGGGGTGTCTAGAATATCTTCCTTTTTCTCAGCCCTGAGAACAATTCTCAGGTTGCGGATCCAATCCGCATAGTTTGTTCCATTCAATTTATCTTTCTCAAGGATTGATCGTAAAGTAAATGGTGGATTGCTAGGTGCCATTGATCTACAACAAAAGTAAATGCAAAATACTAAGACAATGTATCCATGACAGAGTAAATGATATTAAAACTTTAATATAGTCTACTCCCACTGAGATCAATATCCCTCTATTGAATCTCAATGATTCAAGACCCAAACTAACAAGTCTACTAGTGAGCTTTAGCATCACCGCTAGTAGACATGGTAGATCGGTAAGCAACTCTTTGCTAATCATATCACATATGACTCTTGTTGCTGGCCAACATCTCTATGCGTGCTCAACTCCTTATGCTTCAAGGTCCCTAACCGTTAGGATGACCTTGTTCAAGCACCTTCGAGGTATCCCACACGTACAGGGAGGAAGCGTCACACCTCCAGACTGATAGGTCTGCGAGGAGCAATAGGCGCGGGCGTGGGGTGGGCGACGGCTGTCAACAATTGACGTGGGTACAACCCTGGTCGCCCCACCCCTCTTTATATAGGCGTCCCCAATGAGCCCACCGACCTGGAGGCCCATTAGAAAACCCTAATCCTGATCTGACTCGAGTGCAACTTGAATCAGGCTTCCAGCCCCTTAAGCGTGCGACCCTATGGGTTCATGCACACATAGACATGGCCTGAGTACTCCTACTCGCCCGATAGTTGACAACGGCCTCTAGCAAGACGTGTCAACTCCTATGTATACGCAAAGATCATATCTGACGAACCACCACGATCACATATACGTAATTCCCTTGCCACACAATATTTGGTCCAACTCAAAGGTTAACACTTAACCTAAGCACGGCCATGCATTTTATGATCCAATCATTTGAGTGGTCCAGTGATATCTCTGTCGCATAGAGAGGGGCAAATCCCATCTTGATCGTCTATGTCTCACAGCATACTTCCTGACAAACCCGAAGACTATCTTTATAACTACCCTGTTACGAAGTAGCGTTTGATAGTCCCTAAGTAAGTCGATTCATATCTTGAGAACATACCACAATCTCAGGTCGAAGGACATAACGTATATGATGTGTAAAGAGATAATAAGAACATCTCACGTTGGGTCAGTCCAGCCCCATGTCATACATGTGCCCACATTATTAGTTTGACATCTCCATGTCTATGACTTGTGAAACATAGTCATCAACTAATACATGTGCTGATCTAATATTCATGTGTGTCCTCACATGAACTCCAATCAGGGACAACTATCAAATAACCATACAAGTAAAAGAGTTTCACAAACAATTCACATAATTGCCAATCAATACAAGTTGTCTTTAATGGATATTCAATGAACATATAATAAATCATGGATACAATAGAAATATCATCATCTCTATGATAACCTCTAGGGCATATTTCCAACAAGAAGTGCATAGGAACCTTGATCTCTCTCGTTGTCCTCCCACTATAGTTATCTATACATTTATCATTAAATTCTCTTTGATGTGCTTTCCTTACTATATATCATATATCAACTACTCCTGCTTTAGTCTAATTAGTACTCTGAGTTAGTAGATGCATGATAGTGAGTTATCAGATTCTTGACCCTAGCTTCCCAGTGGTAAAATATAAATAACGATCCTGGAATACTCCCGGTAAAATGCTACAATGATGTTCTGAGCGCTTGCGGAATCTTTCATATTCTATTTGCGTTAACAAACGTCAGCACACCCTCAACTTCTAATTGAACAGTTTGACTTGCAAATTCCACACCTCTCGGCTCTTAGCAAACCAGAGAGAAAGAATCCTTGCTTGTACTTTCATCAATGGCAGGCAATGGTGACCACAGCGAACGTCCTATCAGAGATGAAGCGGAAGGAAGCCAAGCACCGACTCGTCAACGTTATGGGTAAAAATTGGTCCTTTGCCACCTTGCGGTAGCTTTCTTGTTCATCCAATCCTGATCTAGTATTCATTTTCCTTCCAGGATGAGGGCTTTTCCCTACCAAACCTGGGTTCCTTTCCCAGAAATGGCAGATCCAACGGTTTCTCTCAATCCTTTTCCTGGGTTATCAGAATCCTCTAAGTCCGATGACTCACCTCGGTACATCTATTTGGATGCTCTCCAGTGCCGCGAGGAGAGGGATAAGGCCTAGAAGGAGTTGGAAGACGTATCCAAGAAGCACGGCATCAAGGAAGCCGAATGGGAAGACCAGCGGAAGCAGCTCTGCAATGCCGTCACAGGTTAATGAAATCCCCGCTCGATTCCCCTTCTCCCAATTGAGCTTGCTCTGTCTAACATATTTTTTTTCTTTTACCAGCTCTTTCTGCAGAGAATGACCGTCTGAGAGTAGTAGCAAACAGAGTTGCTGACAAGGTGAATGCCCACGGGAACTCAGCTGAGGCACGTCTTGACGCTGCAGATGGCCGCATAGATCAGGCCGTCATCCAAGGTGTGCACCTTGGCGTCTCTCTCGGGCTAGCAGCAATGAGCTCTTGGGCCAACGAGGATTACTCCTTTCTACCAGCCGGTTTTGCAGGTGGGTTCTCAGATGAAATCGAAGGTATTGAAGTCTATGAAGATCACGCCGCTGCTCTTGCCGGAGTCACCAATCCGCAGTCCGTTCCGAATAGATTGTTCCAGGAATAATTTGTACTAGGACGGACCTGCAAATGAATAAACAAAGTTGTTTTTTCTCTGAATGATGTCTTATTTGCATTTCCCGATCATCTCAGTGACATCTCCGATTGCAACATTTCTTCAGAAAAGCACTTGCCGAACGCATGACGTCATCTTAGCCGACTAGATCTCGTTTCGACATGTCATATCACTCGACATCTTATTTACTGCACTTCAGCTTTCTCTCCTCCCGATAAACATGCTGACTTGAAAAATGCTAGGGTCACCAGGTCTACGAACATTTTTGCACTAAAGGCGATATAAACAATATCGGCTATATTCTAAACTCTTGGAACATTTTCTGCTAAAGGCGATGCTTTACATCGGCTATACAAATATTCTTGAATCTGCTCATGTACCGACTATCTCATCACATCAAAAACTATCATGCATTCGGCATTTAACAAGCAGTGTCGAAGCTTGATACATGAGTGATACACATACGGACAAAATTTCTCCGTTGCCGAACACCCTGTCTCTGGGTCTAACTTCTTCCGGCTATTACTCCATCCTTTCTCCCGAATCCTTGTATAAGGGCCGATCCATCGTTAGGCTATCGGCCGTCACGTACAACTTTAAAGATTTACCAAGCTATGGAGGTACAAAACACTGACGGCGCCTTCATATACTCTTTAACTTCATCAAAAGCTCTCTGTTGTACGTCACCTTATGTGAACTTTGGTCCTTCTTTAGCTTCAGTAACGGAGGAAAAAGTAAAATTCTTTCAGAAGTTTTATCAACTTCAACCTGCACTCTGGATCCAGTTTTGTACTGACATATATCGGTCTTGTCTTCATTATCAATTTTTACCTCTTCTAACTCATCAACCGATACGAAACCTCGTCCCAATTCTCCTCTGTTACCATCAATTGGATTTATTCAAAAATTGCTCTGAGAGCCGATTGCCTGAATCGGTTGTTGGTCCTTGTCAAAAACATTCACAGGACCTACTTCCCAAACTCTTCCAGAGAAGCACTCGACATCATCATATTCCCAGTAGATGTGTTCTGCAGTAGCAACACTCACTGAATCATCAGCATGGACAATTTCGACATCATCTCCAAACAATTGGATGAGGATTTGATGCATAGTTGATGGAACACAGCAGTTTGCATGTATCCAATCCCTTCCTAAAAGCAAACTATATGCCCCCTTGCCATCGATGACGAAGAAGGTAGTAATCAAAGTTTTTGACATGATCATCAATTCAACATGAACTGCTCCTCGAGTATCAGAAGTATTGCCAGCACAATCCCTCAACACCATGTCAGTCTTCAATAAATCCTCACTTGCCATCCCAAGTTTCCTGAAGGTAGTATATGGCATGATATTTATGGCAGCTCCTCCATCAATAAACATTTTGGTTAGTGGCTTGCCATTAACATACCCCCTCATATAAAGTGGCTTCAAATGTCGATGCTTAGCCGGTTTATCAAAAACTGCCCGTTGAGCCAAAACGAGCTGAGCCATCAGATCATGGAATTCGTCTTCGTCAAAATCCGAATACACTTCTTCTTGGACGTTTTGATCTCCGGGAGCTATGAATTCCGATGAGAGAAAGAATGTCATGCACGCATCAGCCGAACGATCATATTCATCAGGCTTTTCCTTAGGACGCCAAATTTGTTTTGTTTTAGTGCCTGCTTGCGCTAATTCTGTGTTCCTTAGGCATTGCACTCTCCTTTTCTGGCTTTTCCTTAATCCTGGTGGACACCACTGTCCTCTCTGCCAAACATATTCACTGTATTCTTCTTCTCCAGTGCGAGCCCATCTTCGATCAGCAAAACTTATCCCTTGTCAATTCTTAGAATTACCCATTTTTAAGCGCCGATCGTCCTTAGGGATTCGCATCCCAAGCCTTTCATGGACCGAACGGCGGTTGACTTGAGACTGCCTGTATTCAGAATATTGATCATTGCACTCAGGGCAATTGTTTTTAATAGACAGCTTCAAGCCTTCATTCCAACAATATTTGAAGAATGAGCACTCCCAATGAGACTGCTCTTGCTCCCTCATATACTCTTGTTCCTCTCGGTACATCTCCTCTTCGTACCTCTGTTGCTTTTCTATGAACCTTTGTTCCTCATAAAACCTCTGCTTCTGGTACCGTTCTTGCTCCCGACGCCACTTGTTTAACAAAATGCATGTCGTGACTCTGGGTCTGGAAGCCTCACCCTTTTCAGTTCGGCTATTCTGGAAACGAACTCGTTGCCGAAATTCTTCATTTGTGATTTGCCGATTGGGGTCAACAGCACCGGTTTCTCTAGCTCTGTCAGAGGTTAACACCTTCATCTTGCTCTTGCCCCTGGGGTCATCTGCATTGACCATGTTAACAGAGAAAGACACGGTATTTTGCCCAAAAGGGCTACCATCAATTTTCATTTTTCTGTCGAATTTCAAATGCCCTTCTTGGATAGCCTTCTGGATCCGTACTCTGAACACTCGGCAATTGTTTATAGAGTGAGATTTGGTGTTATGGAAACCACAATACCTCTTGTCTTTAACCCCTTCAAGGTGCAGCATGGGATGGCCTTCCGGCAACTTGATGCGTCCTTCCTTTAATAACAACTCAAATAGCTTATCCGATTTGGAAACATCAAAATCATAGGTACCTTTTTGTTGCCTCAACCATCGTTGATTGACTTGAGTCGGCTCTTTTGTCCAGACTAACTCAGCTGCAGCTACCTCATCTTCGTCATCATATTCTGCTGCTTCCTCTAAGAAAGCCTGATACATTTCGCTAGCTACATCACCTTTCTAGAATTGGTTATTTCTCCTAAACCCCTGAGCTTGACTATTCATCATTGCCAATCATTGTGATAACTGCACAAGATCATCAAACTCCATGCCGAACAGCTTTTCCCTAATATTCGGCAACATACCAGCTATAGCTATCCCTGGCAATTGATCATCTGGCAAATTCAGGGAATAGCAGAGATTTTTAGTCTCCCTAAATCTGCGTAAATATTCTTGGGGAGTCTCATTAGCTCTCATCCTCAGACTCATGAGATCGACCAACTTCTTCTCATTGGTACCAGTAAAGAAATATGCGTGGAACTTCTGTTCTAGCTCTGCCCATGTATTAATAGAGTTTGCTGGCAGAGATGTGAACCATGAGAAAGCTGGTCCCGTTAATGACAGCGGGAAATACCGAACTCTCCAGGCCTCATCTGCAGATGCTTCTCCGAGCTGCATCAAATAACGATTGATGTGTTCAATAGTACTAGTGTCATCTTGGCCTGAGAACTTAGTAAGATCGGTAGGAGGTTTCACCCGTGGAGGAAGTGCCACTCGGTTGTACCACTCCGGGTAAGGAGACTTGTAAGCATATGACTGATTCTTTGGCTTCAGGCCGAATTGATTCTGCATCAAGTCGGCCATCCTATGCATGATGAGGTCAACGCTTGAATCTGGAGCATCCTATGCCTGAACCCCAAGAAATGTCCATGCTGAATTTTTATATCCTAGATTCGGGAAAGCATCAATCACACTGTAATCCACGAACTCCTGATACTCATCTCCATACATGTTCTTCTGCAACCTATTTGTCGCTGGAGATACTCTGAAAGCATATGGAGGAACGTTTCCCGTTGTGTCGAATGCAAGCTAGCCCTGAGTTGTGGGAGGTTGCTGCTCTTGATGAAGGACCATCCCACCTTTGCTTGAACCAACTCTATTGTCTTCAGCAATTTTCCTTTGATGCTGGGGAACGGGGAATAACAGTGGCCCCTGCATCGGACCAGCGGCTTCCTCAAAACGCTTATCCATTGCCGGGCCGAAAATACCAACCATGACTGCACGAAAAGTATTTAAGAAAGTTGACTGATGATTGGTCATGGCTTCCGACAGAGCCTTGTACATAAGTTCGGACATTTTTTGAATATCTTCCTCATCAGTGCTATCAGATTGATGGGGAAGGAGAGCCCTCGGGAGTGACTGCTTCTGGAAGACCTTGTTGCTCTTGTTCTTGGAGAAGGACATCAAACATTTGCGTCGAAACTCATCGCATGCTTGTTGTACCAACTCTCTTAATTCTGGTGGCAGTTCATCCATGGTCACGTCTAGAACTTGAGTGTTGTCGAACTCAACCATCTAGGAATGTGGTGTTCCACCGGGCGTGCCAAAAAGTGTGTTGGCACAAAATGCGTCGCACCGTGCCTAACACACAGCAAGTCGAAAAGCGTAGCTTCAATTTGGTGCCCGGACGGTTTGAAATCCGGAGACGTGTCAGTCAGTTTGACCTGAAAGCCAACAAGGGATAAAACTGTGAGAATAAAACTGGAACATGTCGGGTGAGACCAGACAGTTCCATATTTACGGCTCTGAAGCCACTCACAACGACATATAGCTATAGAAGCTATCTGTCAACAAGTTTTAAAGATCATTCGGCTAACTCCAAACACAAGCACATGTAAACAAATGGTTGTCGAATGTACGTTCGTAAAAAGACATGCTTGAACAAAAGATAGATTATAAAATAACGTATAACCAAGCTCAGCAAACCAGCTGAGTTGGGGTCCATGAAGAAGGAACATTCAAACCAAAAAATGATTAAACTAATCTAAAACATGCATCTGTCGCACGATACCTAGTTTTATCAAAGCCTAACCATGATTGACGTGTATGAACCCGCAACACGTAACAATCTAGATTAGAAATTAATTCGGTCATCATGGTTATTCAATTATCGGAAGAAACAAGTAAAAACTTGCAAAGCAAGGTCGAACAAAGTTAATCTAGATTGGGCAAAAGAGTGTTGTAAAACTTAATTAAATAAATCATGCAACACAAGGTAACTTAATGAATCTACTAGATCTTGCCAAATCAAATAGAGTCGATAACTATCTCGCTTTTGCTAAACGTATCAATAAACGCCTGCCGCACGGTATTTACTCATAAGCAAAGCACAAGCAAAGACTTCCTGATCATTAACAAAAGTCCGTCGCACGACCATTGTAAACAAACAAGACTACTTGCATCATATCTAAATCCACCGCATGATACTAGACATGATAACAAGGTTGCCGGGACTTACGGAGGTCGACGGATCGATGATTCCTCTCGAAGAACTCGACGACACGACAAAGGACTCGAAGGTGGCACGGGGCCGATTTGTATTGATATGGTTGTGAACAGTTTTACAATGGCCGAGGGTTTATATTTATACCCTGGGCGAAAAACGAGTCCTAGAAGATTACGACTTCCACAATGAAACTTGGAAAATACGAGTCATATTCCTATTTTCCTCTTGGCGTCCTCCATCGTCACGTGTCTTCTCGTTCAAGTCGGCTTTACTTGCCATATTTGCCTCCCGAATAAAATCACCGCTTTGCAAGATAGCCGACCGCACAGGCACTTGCCGAAACTCTGAGAACTAACTGACCTTGGTCATTTGCCGAATGTATCATACGCTCATCCTTCGCACACTGGTCCATCTGTCATCTCCTCGTGCGTGCGAAAATCTGGTGTTAACAAAATGTAACCACACTAAATCTTCCGGTTCAAGTTTAACTTCTTTCCTACCTTCACTACCAGCAATTCTATACTTTTCATTCATCCTTTCGATATTTGTTTTAGTTGTTTCATGCAACTTATGATTAAAATCAGCACGCGCACTAGCATCACTATGTGTTCTTTCAGTGGTAGGTAAAGGCAAAAGATCAATAGGAGCACGGGGGTTAAAACCATACACTACCTGAAAAGGACTTACCTTGGTGGTATAATGTGTTACCCGATTATAAGCAAACTCTACATGGGCAAACATTCTTCCCACATCTTCAATTTTTTCTTCAAAATAGCTCTTAACATAGTACCCAAAGTACGGTTCACAACCTTTTGGTCAGGTAAAAATTCTGTGCAGGAACCTTCGAAGAGTGCATCCTTCGTTGCCTCAACGGGACACACTTTTGGCATTCAGTGTCACTGCTGCCTTGGATATGGACATGTGCAGAAGGACTGCCCAAGTAAGCGGGCATACATTGCGACAGAAGATGGATACATCAGTACCTCTGACGTTGAAGATGCTGAAGAACAAGAACATGTTCAGGGGGATGGCGCTCATCACAGACTGTCCGCGGTTTGCATGCCGGACAGTCCGCGGTTCACCTGACACTGAACAACAAAACCTTGTGTTGAACTGAACCAGCCGAATCCCGATCCCCGGACAGTCCGTGCCTGGAACGGCGGACTATCCGCGGATGAACAGAAAGCTGAAAAACAGCTCGGGACAAACCAAAATCGATTGTACCTCAACCAAATTGAACGGGGTTGTAACCAAACTTCTCTCATGTGATCTTACATGTGTTGGTGAGCTAATCCTATGAAATCATCACTCGAATCCAACTCAATCAAGAGATATCTCGGATCACAAGAAAAAAAGGGAAGAATGGAGAACGAAAACGATTTTAGCTCGATTTATGTGCTCATGAGGTTTCAGTGTAAATCCTTCGGTAGAAAGATGACACTCATGTCCTAGCACAAGATGATTCAAGCGGAATCACAATCCATCCCTCGGATTGGAAGAACGAGCAAAATCTCCAAGAGGGAAAAGATAATTTTTGGAGCCATTGGAGTATTTTTCGTGGCTTAGAAATCAATTCTCGACTTTTTTAGAATTATTTTAATCCCGAAATTAATAAAATATCTCATTTTTTCATCTTATCCAAACCCGACATATATATATATATACATGCCGGTGTTCGTTTCGACGCGCTGATTCCGAAAGTACAGCCCGTTTTCGCAGCCGCCACTCGTATAGATCTAGATCTGAAGCCGAAGTTTCGCAACACTAGAACTCCGGCGAACTTCCGGCGAGCCTTTCCGGCCAAACCATCACGTCCCGGCGAAAACCGTCACCGTCATGAGGTAGCTCTCGTCGTTCTCTACATCTTAGTGTCTTTGTTTTCACGAATCCGTTCTCTGCACCTTAGTGTCTTTTTTTCACGAATTCATCATCGTTTAACTCTTTCAATCTCATCTTCGTTTTTCCGGCCGCAACTCCGGCGAACTCCATGGCTTCCGTGTTACAGTTTTAGTCGACCTTCTCCATGCGTGTGACGGAGCGGGCCCCAGTCCCACGCCCCCACCTTGTGGCCGCCCCGAGCCATGCACACTGCGCGCCCCAGACTCCAATCCTGTTCGACGCCTTGCGTGCGGTCTCTGTCGGAGCAGGGCCGACCACCGCTGTGACTGCAGGCAGAGGCCCCCAATCGAAGCCTCCTCTTTGCCACCGGTGCAGGCGTGCAGCATGGGTACGGTGGTGTTCACGTGAAGAAGGTAGAAGATGCTTTTAATTATAGTTTTGCCACTCAGTTTAATCCTCCACCGTTTAATTATCGTAACTCCGTTTTAATCTGTTTCAGTTGCGACCGTGTCCATATAAGTGACATGTAATCTCGCTCTTCATCATGTCATGTGTTTATAAATCTAATCCTATTAATTTGGTTAATAATTATTTAATATCTTTCTATTTAAAATCAATGTAGGTTTTATACTTTGATATTTTATACACAAATGTTAACATGATTAGTTACTAACATAAATATATTTTTAATTTATAATTTGCTTAGGCTAAACATTGTCACATAAATTACGTTCAGATGCTCTCACATGTTTACTTTCTTTTACTAAGCTAATGTTTAACTTGATTAAATTATATGACCATATTTATGAATAAAATAAGATTAGTGTAACCCGACTTTATAATTAAAATATGTTTTTAACCAATCTAAATTAATATCTTGTCATGATCTTATTTAATTAAAATAAAATAAGTCGGTAGTTCTTCCTTTTATAATATAAAATTATCGGTAGACGTGTCTCTTTGTTGTTTGGTGTGATCCCGCGACCGTAGTACGAGCTCTTTTTTAGTACGTTGTTTTATCTCGGTTGTGTTGTTCTTAGTCGTCTATGTTGTTTGCTTGTATGTCTGCCTATGTGTGGTGCTTGCTATGAGTAGACGACGATCGGTTATGCGCGCTGAAGATCAGAAGATGATGACCCAAAGCTGAAGATGTGAGAATTGATCAAGAGTATCAGACAAGTATAACATGGGACCATCCTTGTTGCCTATTCATTTAAAATTCACTATTTATATGCATGTGTCAAATTGCAAGACATAGGTTTATCTAGATGTTTCAACTTTATACCTTGCCACCATGGGATATATGCATATGGGTAGATCTGCTAGTGCTTAACTCCAATCTATATGAACAAACTAGATGACTAATAATATGTGCAACACATACTGATAACTTATTTTCTTGGTAATGTGAACATCTGACCCCTAAATGATCCTCTGTCGGCAAAAGCTGGGACATACAGTACAACCGTGAGGGCTACATGGCTCTGGTTTTAGTTCGGTACGAGGACCTCTCCTCGCTTGATGGTGGTTACCGAAAGGGCACAAAAGGGGCTTGCCGAGACGGATATAGGACAGCCTCTGGTCTCATGTGTATAGCCGGGAAGGAATGTGTCATCGGAAAGGGGGTTCCTATATCTGCTTGCTGATTGGAAACCTAGTGGTTATTGTCTTGTAAGGGGAACCTTCGAAAGACTTCATAGTGAACCCTGCTGGCCTTCCTCGGAAGTGGGCTAAGAGGCTAGCTACCTCGGACGAAAGGGTAAATTACGGCTCATGGTTAAAGATGTACAACCTCTGTAGAGTGTTAAAAACTGTTATAACAGTCGTGCTCACGGTCACGAGCGGCCCGGAAAACTCATAGGCTAATAACTTTAACAATATATACTTTATGTTCACGTTACTGTTAATTTGTTAATCTTTGATGTGGTTGCTCATAATATTATTCATGTGGTTTGATTGGGATTTAAGCACACCCTAATGACTATTTTTTGTTAAAATGTTGACCAACCTAAAAGTGCGAATCGCAGTAAGACCGTGTCAGGCCTTTTGAGCTTCATAACCCCATGTTGTATTTGCTGAGTACGACATGTGCTCACCTTTGCTATTTCCCTCACACCCCAGTCTCCATCAGAGTTGCGCAGCGGAAGCGTGGTGAAGACACAGATGAGTTCCCAGAATACTGACAGAAGTGCTAGGCGTATGTTACCCCCAGTCAACTGTCCCTGTGAAGAATGAAGTCTAAAGAGAAGATTAGTTTTCGTTCCGCTTAACTTTGATGTAAGTTTTAGTTATAGCTATGTTTTCGATATCTAGAACACTGTTTTTGATATCTTTTTCCTTTGTGGTTGTATGTGTGGACTTCCTGGGCACACATATGGCGTACCTGGTTTTGTTCTTTAAAACCGGGTGCTACAAATTTCTACAAGCAGTCCCCAGCAACCGTCAATAGAAATTACATAAAAATTGTATGTGTCCATGAATAGTGTGTGTTTAGATCCTCACACTTCTATCCTCGTACATACAGTATATATCACTGACAGCATCAAAAGATGGTAAAGGTTTCATCTCTCTAGCAATCACAGAGCGAGAGGAAAGCTGGGCCAAGGAAATGCCAATCTCTATCAGTCAAAAATCTAATGTCCGGCCCACGTTACTTGATGTACTTTGTTCTTGACAAGGAAATGTTCTTGCTCGGCTGCAAAGCCTGCAATATATAACCTGTACTTTGTGCTAGGCTGAGGCTAAACTCAGTCCTTTTTGTTTTAGGCCTTCGAACATCTGCATGGGCCAATATAGTAACTCGAATGGGCTTTTGTTTCTTTGGTATGGCCTGGCCTCAGGTGGAGCCGTGGCAAAAATATTGAATGTAAGGATGCTAAAGAAGGTAAGCCCAATAACCATGATGGGTGCAGCTCCACAAATATTGAAAATGAAAAATATTTATCTATCTTTCATTCTATCCATAACCAATGTGTGTCATTAGTATAATCACCCCCGATCTATTGTATATGAACAAGAGAACAGCTAGAGAGCCAAATACGGTTTAGGTGAAATCTTGGGAACCACGCATGTTCTATTTTAGCAACCAATTCATGAGGTTTTTTTTCGAAAGCGTGCACTTGCACGTACTGCTTTAAGAGAAAAAAGGAGTCTTGATACACATGTCGTCATGCAAGGGGCGAGATGCCGTTAGCAGGACGAGCGAAACACATAAGCAAGGAAACAGAAGGCACCGGCTGTGACGGTGGTGCTAAAAAAGCGTAACTAAGTAAGAAACCAGCCCGCTTGCTAAATTACGGAAGACATAGTCGGGGTCAGGCGCGGGGCTCAGGTTCCGCACGAGGCAGGCCGAGCCGCCCTGTTGCCCAGCAGAGGGAAGAGCGCACGCATGGAGTCGCAGCGTTCAGGCGGAACGTCGTCGCCGAAGACCTCCTGAAATCTTGTGGCGATGGTTGGGTCCGGCGTGTTGGATCCGTCATAGTCCGCTCTCCCGGCCCACTTGTTGAGCAGCACACGGCGCGCCTGCTTCTCGGGGTGCGGATCACGAAACGCCGATTTGGCAACCAACCTCACGCTCCTGCGTGAGCGCCATTCGTCGTGAGTGGGAGCACAGACACAAAGAAACAAGATTAAAGAGTTTTCTACTTTTGCCACGCTATAGTGACGTTGCATAGCGGCAAAAATATGCAAATCAAAGTTCTTTTGGCTCTAAAATTAAAGAGTTTTCTACTTTTGTGTTTTGATTATCACACGTTCTAACATCCACACCATCCATTCCGTTCAAGGTTTTAAATGGCGGGCTATAGAAAATAGCGGCAACCTGTCCTGGCCGCTATGCAACGCTATAGTGACGTTATAGCGCCGCTATTCCCGCGCTATAGCGGCAGCTATATGCCACAGCGCTAGATAGCTTAACACGCTATAGTGGCGCTACAGCGACGCTATAGCGCGCTATTTAAATGTATTCAGACAACAACCAAACAACTATACAATAAACAATGACTAACCATATTTCCATAATAATCATAAGTTTATATTCATAATCATAATAATAATAACTTAATAACTCATAAAATGATAAAGTCATAACATCCATGAGTTGATAACATATTAGGATATTTTCATGATAAGTCATAAAAATAAGATAAGAGCAAACGACATACTTAAGTATTTAATATCCATATAGTTTTCAAAAGACAAGCCACAATTTTTTTCTCAGCCAGGGAAATGTTGATAGCGGCCATTTAGCGGCGCTATTTCAATTTAGCGGCAAAATAGCGCGTTATAGCGGCAATAGCGTAAAAAAGAGGAATAGCTTCGCGTCAAGTTCTTTTGGCCGCTATAGCGGCGCTATAGCGCGAAAATAGCGCACTATTTTTTCCATGATTCCGTTTTATAGAATTAATTCTACATTATGTATCATGCATATTTTTGCTTCCTTATTTCTACCCCCTTTCAACCCTTTAGCATTTGGTGTTTTCCCTTAATAATTTAGCTAGAATGTATGAGTACAAAACCATCTGCATGTCGTAGATTAGACACACAATTTACATTAACATCCAAATCATGAAACATGGTCTAATGTGAACCAAGCCCATGAAAAATATATATTCCAAACCAAAACGGAACAGAAGGGAAATAAAAAAATCTACCAAGATATTTGGTTAAAAAAATCAATCATCATTTCTCCATTTCTTAATTTTCATCCTAGAATAATTTCATAGCAAAACACTCCATTTGTATTGAAGTAAAATATTGTATACTCAAGCAATAAAAAATTGTACTTAATGTTCAAGTTAGGATATGGCTCAGTTTGTGTTCATAGCATCGGAGTTAGTGACATCATGTTCAATTTTTTTGATGGTATAAGAGGTGGTGGATAAAATTTGAGGCATATGTGTTGGGGCTAACAAGCAAGGAATCTTATTTTGCTCAGGTTACTAAGTGAAGCTAGGTTGGTTCTTTCAGGTGGCTTTTGATAACAAGACCTTGAGAATTGTGCACAGAAGCAAAATGGTCATGGGTTGTTAGTAGTCAAATGCACATTGATACAAGTTGAATATGGTAGCATTATTGATTGTAGAGTAAGCAGAGAAGTAGTGCGAGCAACGTATCCATCTTAGCGGAAGGCATTTGCAGTGATACTTGATATATTAGGCATGGGGCGATACAAGAGGTTGGTTCCAACTAGGCCCAAGAGTGTAGAGGGAGTTGTAGACACTAAACCGCATTGAGAAGGAAGAAATAGATGAATTGCCATGTTTCTAGGGCGATAAAACATGGAGAGAGAGAGAGAGAGACCTACATGATTTGCATGGTGGAAATTAGGGAAGAAAATTAGATGGACCCTGGGTCCAAACCCCTCCGCGTGAGCGCACAACTTGGATGGATGCCGCGTGGCGTCGGACAAATCGCACGCTTGACGGCTCCTCCGCATGCTGTTGTGCACGTATGGCTTATCTCATCTGCGGCTCTGGCTCGGCTCTTTCTCCACGCGGCTCCAAAACACGAGCGGAGGACGTACAGCTCAGTTGTTGCTCACGAACTAATCTTGTCCTAAACGGGCGGCGGCACAACTGAACACGGCCACGAACTCCTTTGGGGCAAGGCATCCTTGCTGCAAGGTCATGGACGACGTCGGCGTGAGCTCCTCCATGCATCCCAACGAGCGCACTTTAGGCGAGGAAATTGAGCACCAGGGCCATGCTGGCCATGCCAGTGAAGGCGCACCATGGCGGAGGAGACACCACTGCAGATGAACTGTTACAACCGGCCAGCTGTCGCGGAGGAGACAACAAAGGTAGGATATCATCTGGTAGTTCTTTAAATTTTTCTTCTATGTGTGGTTCGGTGATGCATATAATTAATGTACGAATTATATATAGGACACCATGCCAGTTACCATGAGAGAGTAGACACTATTGACAGTACCGATGATAATGTTCGTGGCGACGAGAATGCACATGTATCAATGGGTGCAAGATCAGATGAGGTAACACAAATTTAATTGAAAAGTGATGAGAACATAATATCTTATATTGTGTCAGTACACTTTAATTTGGAACTGATTTGTACAGGAGATTATTACTAAATTCGGGGTAAAATTGATCATTCCTAAAGTTGGAATGACTTTTGAATCAGAGCAAAAAAGCTTATGAGATGCACAACACCTATGCTGGTACAACTGGGTTTAGTGTTAGAAAGAGCAGGACAAAGCGTCGCCAGGATAATACTATATGTCAGAAATATATAGTTTGCAGTAACCAAGGACATCGCGAAACCGAGTCATCAAAGGACACAACACGGACGGGCTCTGATGCTCGAGTTCAGTTTAGTATCAGCAGAGAGGGGGTCTGCATGGACGGTGCAAAAGGTTGTACTAGATCACAATCACTATCTTGCTAGCCCTAATAAGTTACACAAATTAAGGTCCCAACGACATGTTATAGAAGCAGACAGAAAGTTAATTGGCTAGATGCGGGAAGGCGGGATGAAACCAGCCCAAGTGTATGAGTTCATGAAGGAGTATTATGGAGGCCTGGCAAAGTGCCATTAGCTAGGATGGACTGTGCAAATGAGATTGGCCGCGAGCGCAGACAATATTTAGAAGCAAATGATGCACAAACACTATTTGAATACTTAAGAAATAAGCAGTTACAAGATCCTACATTTTTTTTATGCAGTGCAGATATACAAAGAAGATGGTCGTATAGCAAATTTTTTTGGGCGGATGGCCAGTCTATCATGGATTACAAATGTTTTGGTGATGTTGTGTCATTTAACACCACGTTTCTATCATGGATTACAAATGTTTTGGTGATGTTGTGTCATTTGACACCACGTTTCAGACTAATAAGTTTGAAATGCCTTTTCCTCCGATTCTTGGAACCAACCATCACAAACAAACAATAATATTTGGGGCTACACTACTATTTAACGAAACTATTGAGTCATTTGTTTGGCTTTTTGAAACCTTCCTAGTAGCAATGTCAGGCAAGCACCCAAGCACATTTTTTACTGATCAAGATGCGGCTATGGCAGGAGCAATTGCTTATGTATTTCTAAATACATGCCATCGCCTTTGTTTGTGGCATATTTACCTAAATGCCGCTAAACATCTCAGTCATTGTGGGGGTATAAACCCAGGTATCCTCACGGCTAGACTTGGGCTGCTTCATGAAGGTCGGTCCAAACTCACTACGAAGGACCGTGGCGTTAGGGGCCTAGCTGGTCGCGTAAGCGGCCCAGTGGGTTGGATGACGGCGCGGGAGCCTTCTCAGACAAGGAATCGTAGTCGGTTAGGAAAGATATCGTGTTCTTCACGATATGGGATTGTAATCGACTAGGTTTCCTTACTTTATCATGAGATCCGATCTACTAGGATCTGTAACCCTGCTCCCCACGGATATATAAGGCGAGCAGGGACCCCCTCTCAAAGACACGTTCATCAATATACAGAGTAGACAACTGGACACAGGACGTAGAGTATTACGCTGAACTCGGCGGCCCGAACCTGGATAAACGCTCGCGTTCATCTAGTTTCGTCTTTGTGTCACGTCCGGATCGTCGTTCCACGTGCCTTCCCCGCTAATCTACCACCTTGGGCATACCCCTAGGTGGGCTATCGACTATATTCCGTCGACAATCATGTAATCCATGAGTCAGATAACAAGTTTCTACAAGATTTTAAAAGATGTGTCTACGAAGACAAGTCAGAGACTTACTTCATCGATAAATGGCATGAACTACTAGCTAAATACCACCTTGAGAATAACTCATGGATGGCCAACCTATATGATTGGAGGGCAAAGTGGGCTGCGGTATATCATAAGTCTTTTATAGCGGACATGAATTCAACTCAAAGGAGCGAAGGTACGAATAACGTCTTCAAGAAAAGGTTTCGTAGAAAACTTGGTCTTTCGGAGCTCCTAGTAGAATGTGAGAAGGTTGCACTTAGTCTTCGTGAAAATGAGTTGGACGAAGATTTTAAGTCACGCCGAAAGACCCCAATTACTTATATTCTAAATTTACCTATGTTAAAGACCGCAGCTGAATCATATACAAGGAGAATGTATTCTGAATTTAAAGAAGAATTTTAAAAAACAATTTACATTAGCTTGTAAATTATTGCAATCCGAGGGGACAAGCTTGGCATTCTTTGTTACGTATATGCAATCTGAACATGGAGCAACAGTAGTATTCAATACTGAAGATTCCATCATTATATGTTCTTGCAGAATGTTCGAATCTATAGGTACGTATGATTGTATCTTAATTTCCCATATATTTTCTAATATAATTTGTTGAAAAATGGCAATTATATTTTATAGGTCTATTGTGCAAGCATGCTCTTAGAGTCCTCAATATGAATGGAGTTTACAGTTTGTCGTCGCAATACATATTACCTAGATGGACAAAGTATGCAAAAAGAGGATTTTATATTGAGAAACAAAGAAGTGAAGATGAAGATTTAAAAGCACGTGCTGCTCTTATATCTCGACAGGCCACATCTCTTGCATTAAAATGTTCGTCATCAAAAGAACTTCTTGACGAGTTGGAAAAAGCCCTACATAAGTTGGACCTGGAAGCAGATATTACTCTAAGCAAGATGCAAGAAAAATCACATGAGGTTACTGTAGTTCCAAATGAATGTGGCCAGAACACATTAAATGGGTTAGTATCCTTTAAAGTTCCTCTAGTGGTGAAAGGTCCAAAGAATACAAGGAAAAAAATGTGGTTGAAAAGAAGTCAGGGAAGAAGAAGAACAACAACAACAAGAAGAAGAAGAACAGTGCTCAAAATGAAGGTAGTGATATTACCCCTTGTAGTTGTAGCTTATGCTTGGTTGCACAATTTTTGTTTTCAAATTTCCATTATCTAATTATTTTGTTGTAGGTGAAGATTTAAATAATGATGTACAAACTAGAGATGAACTTGCTGATCCAAAACAATTAAATGTAAGAATTATGCTCCTTTTTATAATTTAATTACTTATATGCATGTTTTATGAAGTCTTCCATATTTTGACACAGGATCTTAATAGTGGTGAATCTTCGACCATTGCTGCTCCATTCATTGAAGGCGATGCCACAATGCCACCCTTTAACATCATCGCAAATCCTTCTATAATGTCTGCTCCATATTTGCAATGAGGATATACAGATCTCTTGCTTAGAGTTGATCAAGATGCCACTGCTAGGAAATTACATTTTGATGACGCGCGAAATCATGAAAATATGCAATTGTACCCTTTTCTTATCATGGACCACACTCTGTTTATGCAATCAAATTGTACTCTATTTGAGATATATGAGACATATTCTTTGCTCCAAGACAGCGGAGAAAAAATATCACCATTTTTTATGCTCTAAAACCATTTTTTAACTTCCAGATTGCAGAGTATATATGAACAAGTTTCTTTTCAAAAGATCAATATATATAAAACCAAGTGTTACAATACTTCTAATACCATGTATTCGGTTCGGACAAGGTGGAGAACATCTATATTTATTTCAGAACAATCTCATTTTCTGTAATGTATCTATACATTGTACATTACAATACATTTCCTGTAACATCTCCATACATGCTAAACATCTCATCCATCTGAATATGAGACTGTAAACAATACACCTGCGGTGGACCAAATCATGGCTGGCCAAATGTACTTTGAGCTTTCCTCTTTGATTCCTTGCTCGTACCTAAATTGCATGATTTTTTAATTTGCATCAGTTGTACAAGGCAAAGTGGCCCATACAGAAACAGAGGTATCATCTGCCTATGTAAAACAAGTCAATTTCTTTCCACTTGCAAGAATGAAAAAAGAGAAGAAAACAACAACCTATCTGGCATGATCGCTAAACTTGCAAGTATATCATTGTCTGAGACATTAGGAAACACAGTACAAGCCTGGCAAAAAAAGAAAAGAGAGTTTCAACAGGATCCATCTTTTGGTCGCGCATTTTGTCTAACAACCGGCATGCAACATAGCGGACTCTGTTGCCAACAAGACGAATGCCTCCCGTCCACAAGCATAAAAGGAAGATGGATTTGCAGAGAACAATGCTGGAGAGGAGGCAACAATAACACAAGACGAGGCAGTAGCGGCAGATGATTAATCTTGAAGGCAGAGGCACCTGCCACTACGATCTAAGGATGAGGGAGAAGACTTGGGAGCCGAACTTGTGAGCTGCAAGCTGCGGTCTGTGGTTGATGGCTGCGAGCCGCGCTTGTGCTGGAGCCTAGCTGTAGGCGAGCCTTGCATACCAAGGGATCAGAGCCGAGCTGTCGTGGGAGGCGCCCCTTGCATCGGCCGCATGATTTGTCCGGCGCCACGCGGCGTGCATCCAAGCTGTGCGCTCACGCGGAGGGCTTTGGGCCCAGGGTCCATCTAATTTTCTTCCGAAATTAGTACCATGTGTTTACATTTAACATAATAGTGGTAGAAGTGCTGTTAAAAAAATAATAGTTGTAGTAGCGTGTTACTTAGAATTATGTATAATGTCTTATATTAGTATTTACATGTAGGTTTGAAAGATTTTTTGTTTATTTTTTATAACTTTTTGCATGGATATAATTTACATATAAATTAATAGACCATACATAGTTTCTATCATGGGCGGATCTATATAGGGTGCACAGGGTACGAGCACACCCACAAAAATTTCAAAAAAACTGCGATTATGATCAAATTTTCACCATATTCGCACTCATATTATGAAATCCTATGCACCCACAAGGCAAGCGCACTCCTCTGGTCTTTGCTTGCTCTAGCTCTGCCCCTGGTTTCTATTATGTTTCATAATGAATGCAAAATGAGGTGTTATTTTGCATTATATTTCATAGTGGAAGATGTGTGTAGTTTATTAAAAAAAAGATTAGATGATTATTTAAAAAAATCAGAATGACAAAGTTTGGTAAAATTTAGATGCAACCTAGGGTTTATATATGTTGAATCATCTGTCATAATATATAAGTGAGCCGTTTAGATGCAAGTTTAGGTGGTTATTTTGATTTATCTTCGTCATAATGACAAATATGCGTAATTTAGATAGAATTTATTGGGTTATTTACAATTACCTTTGGGTGATATAGATGCAAATTTAATTTATGGAGCACAATAGAGTCAGATTTACAAAAGAAACATTTCTTCATGGTTACTACAAAAGAAAGGATCTGTCTTCAGTGGGTACTAATTCCAAGCCGGCTGCTTGCGCTAAGCATATAGTATAACCTTTAACTATGACTTTGCACACGCAAATGCAGAATATAATATGCCACCTGGCCCGACGACATGAAGAATACGAATTGCGTCATACTCGAGTCGACGAATGCGCGCTCTCTGCAAGTGCGAGTGCAAATGCTATATAAACCGTAGTCATGCACACCGAACGACAATCATCCAGCAATAATTGATAAGTAGCACGTCCATATAGATCCAGATATCCAATCCAATGTCGTCGAGCAACAAGGTTACACCTGATCATGGAGCCGGACAGACGCCGGCGGTGGGTGACGAGAAACCAAAGGTGGCCGGCGGCAGGGCACTGTCAACATCGGCGAACGTGCTGCGGCTGCTGCCGACGGGCGCGGTGCTGGCGTTCCAGACGCTGGCCACGAGCTTCACGAACCAGGGCGAGTGCCTGCGGTCCAACTGGTGGCTCACCCTGGGGCTCGTCACCTTCCTCACGGCCACCTGCATCTTCTCCTCCTTCACGGACACCGTGAGGGACGGGGTCACCGGCAAGCTCTACCACGGCGTGGCGCTGCCGGGGCGCCTCCACATCTTCAACCTGACGCGGAAGCAGCAGAGGAGCTTCGCGGCCGAGCTCAAGAAGCGCGGGCTCAAGTCCGTGGACTGGGTCCACGCCTTCTTCGCCGCGGTGGTGTTCCTCACCATCGCCGGCAGCGACGTGGGCCTCCAGAACTGCTTCTTCCCCCATGCCAGCGAGGACACCAGGCAGCTGCTCCGCAACCTGCCGCTGGGGATGGCCGTCCTGTCCAGCTTCGTCTTCATGGTCTTCCCCACCAAACGACGGGGCATCGGCTTCAGCAGCACCGACTACAGTAGTTCCGCTGCTTCCGACAAAGCGGCGGCGGCCTCGTCGTCGTCGTCGTCACGGAGCTCCGACAAGGTCGATGAGAGCTCCAGCGGTGAGATGCACCCGGGGCCGGCGACCTCGGCGAACCTCTTGCTGCTGCTGCCGGCGGGTGCAGTGCTGGCGTTCCAGGCACTGGCGGCGACCTTCACCAACCAGGGCAGCTGCCACCCTTCCAACTGGTGGCTCACGCTGGGGCTCGTCACCTTCCTCACCGCCACCTGCATCTTCTTCGCCTTCACCGACAGCGTCACGGACGCCAAAGGCAACGTCTACCATGGCGTGGCCCTGCCGGGCTGCCTCTACATCTTCAACGCGACGAGGCAGGAACGGGCGGAGATGGCCGGCGAGATCAAGAAACGGCGCCTGATGGCCGTCGACTGGGTCCACGGCCTCTTCACGGCGGTGGCGTTCCTGACCATCGCCGGCAGCGACGTCGGGCTCCAGAACTGCTTTTTCCCAGACGCCAACGACGACACCAAACAGCTGCTCAAGAACTTGCCGCTGGGGATGGCCATCCTGTCCAGCTTCATCTTCATGATCTTTCCCCCAACGAGAAAGGGCATTGGATTCGACAACAGTGAGTACAATATTATTGAGGGTGGTGGTGGTGGTGGTGGTGGTGTAGGGGCCGGGAAGAAGTCCAACGATATAGAAGCACCACAATCTTCTCCTAACAAGGATACCAATAAGTCTTCTTCCTAAAACTGTAATGTGGACTGCCGCTGTGGATTCTTCCGTCCAAACAAAAAATCTGTCTGTACTATTTTGCAGTACTTTTTAATTTGTTTGCGTAACCTTTTGTGAGTTTAATGTCTCACGTTTTAATTTCTATGTTTTATTTACATTTTCTTTGGTTTAATGCCTCACGTTATGTTTTCCTTATATTTTCTTGGTGAGGTGCCCTTCAGGCAATCAATCATAGACATGCAATTACCTCTCTTACATCTCCATCAAGATTACCTCAGCGGATGCAAGCTTTTTGTAAGTTAGCCTTCAGGATTCTTAGTCTCTACTCATCAGTTCCAAATTATAAGTCGTTTGTAAGTCAGTAGATACATAGCAAATTCGATACACCAAAAAGGTCAAAGTGACTTGTAATTTAGCATAGAGGGAGGACTTTAACTGTTCACGTGTTCACCACTCACACCTGACCGCTCTAACCCCTTGCATTGGAATTCGGATTATGGTAAGATATAGTGTGGATGTAGTGCCTAGGCTATACGCTTACCAATGTCCACAACATCCCAATGGTTTCTCCTGTTGCAGTTAGCAGATGACGACAACCATGTCTGATCTCTGTATTCCATCATATCTCGTCATGTTCTTAAAGTATAGGTCCAACTCTGCTAGGCAGTCAGCATCCTTCTCATATATCTCTGTATTCTATCATGTCTGATCTCTGTATTCTATCATGTGTTGGCAAGTTCCATCATGTATTCCACCAGCATGTTTGGATGGTGTTGAGTATGCCTAGCATTTTCTTGTTACTAATTATAGGCTCCAATGCAGCATCGCGTTAATTCTCACATGAGGCGCTAAAACTTCTAGAAATTCTTCTAAAAATAAAAAATATCTGAGTTTTTGGTAGACTCTAATTATCATCGTTCATAATAACTATTGGATATATTCTATTGAGTAAAGTACACTAGCAGTCCTCAAACTTGTAATGTTGTGTCATTCCAGTCCTCAAACTTTCAAAAGGGTCGTTTAGGTCCGTAAACTTTGGTCGGGTGTCAAAATAGTCCTAACGGATCTAGACCCGGACCCATATGTGGGGGCCACCTGTCAAATCCATCTACCACCTCTCTCTCGTGAGCTCATGGTGAGACAGGACCAGGGGTGAGGGGCAGAGTGGCCGATGATGGAGTGGCCGCGTGTCCGAGGGTAGGGGAGGCGTCAGCGCATGCACCGGGGGCAGCGCTCTCGCACCGACGAGCTCCATCTTGTGTAGGACTGTAGGAGTCGCACCAGGGAAGCTGCAGCGGCGAGCTGCTCCCTGCGCCGGCGCAGTTGCTCCTTGACTCCTTGCGGCGGGGCTGATGCATCGAGCTCGACACAGGCAAGCCTGCGTCGACGAGCACCACTTGCAGCTCCATGCGCCGTTGGCATGCCAGCTCGTTCGGCGAGCAAGCGAGTGCGGCTGCGGCCTGCTACCACACTGAGCAAGCGCGGGCATGCAGGCGAGTACGCACTGTCAGTCGTGTCCCCGTCGGGCAGGAGAGCGTGCGGGCTGCGGGCCACGCTGCCGTGCCAGGGGCAGGCGAGAGAGCGCGCCGCCAGTCACGCGCCCCGCTGCTGCCACACGGGGCAGGCAGGTCACACCGCCATGCTGGGGTAGGCGAGCACGCGCCATTGGGTGCACGGCGGCCGTCGCCACGCTGGGCAGGCGGGTCACGACCATGCCACCGTGCCAGGGGCAAGCGAGCACGTGCATCCGGTCGTGTCATCCGTGTGCCGCGCCACCACCTGCTGCAGCTGCCTTGTCACGCTTGCCCGCCGCCGCCGTGGCTCCCCGCCCATGCCCACGGCTGTGCTCTGTGCTGGGACGCCACCGTCGTAGCGCCCCGCCCCGTTCACGGCGTGAGATGCTGAGCCGCTGAGGAGAGAGAGAGGGGCGGAAGATGGAGTTGATATGTGGACCCATATGTCAGGGAACCCCGTTAATCACTACTAGACCCGTTTGGACTATTTTAACTCTTGGAAAGAGTTTAGGGACCTAAATGACCGTTTTAAGAGTTGAGGGACCGGGATGACATAGCAGCACAAGTTCGAGGACCGCTAGTACACTTTACTCTATTCTATTTTATAAAAAAAAATAGCCATGGCTGCCATTATAAAAGATGCATAACTGACCTCTTGGTTTTGTATCTAGATTGTTACATATAAGCAAGATTTGTAATTTTCATAATGTATTCCAATAGAATATTCTTTTGATCTAAACGTGTTGCGCTGTGTAGGTGGTGTTAGGTCTTAGTCCGAGGGAGGTGTTGGTTAGGGTTCCGAGCTTCAATGGGTGTTTTTGAATAGTTTAGTAGGAACAACTGTTGGGTCATGACACAATAATAAGACGAATAAGAAGTACCACTATTACTAGCTCTCTTAAGCGGCTAGTTTAGTGGGAGTTATAGTTGAGCTGGGCTTGCTCGGATTCTAGAAGTAGACTTCAGGAGTCTAGTATAAATCTTGTATCTTTCCTTTTGTAGGACTTATTGAGTATTCAATATATTATACTTTCTGCTTTACTTAAGTGCTTCATTGAAGTATTACTTACTTTGTGTAGCAGTGTTGATCTCGATTTTAGACCATATATAGTGCTATAATATAAGCCTTGTTTAGCATAACTGGTTATTTTATAGCACAGCTTCTTCATCCCTTCACTACTAGAGAACAGACCTTTGGTTGATTGACAAAATAAGCTTTAGTCTCGGCAAAATTTTGCGTCCGGGACTAAAAATCTCTTTAGTCCCGGTTGGTAACACCAACCGGGACTAAAAGTCCTTTGCCCAACGGCTCATTTGCCAGAGGGACCTTTAGTCCTGGTTAGTGTTACCAACCGGGACTAAAGGCCAATCTTTAGTCCCGGTGGGTGTCACCAATCGGGACGAAAGGTTTTGTCCCGGTCCCTGTTTCCAGCCGGGGCTAAATGTTGGTATTTAGCCCCGGCTAGAAACAGGGACCGGGACTAAATGTCCCTTTCCATATTTGAACTGTTCTTCTGCCTCCAGCCGAGCCCGAGCTCTCACTGTGTTCTGGTTTGTTCTTGCTTTGTTCTTGCTCTCATCTCTGGCGATTGATCTATTTTAACACATCTACGCCCCCATCGACTCGTTGAAAGGTTACTAGCTTCATCCTCTTATATTTTAGCTGCAGCATATGTCATTTGGAGGATTATATATATGTGGTTTTTTCAATTATGATTTCTACGCCATTTTGAGCTCGAATCACTTGATAGTTTGAATATTTTGATGAAGAAAACTAAGTTAGTACCCTAAAAAGTAGTATACACCTTTCATTGTTAGTATGTCTACCATATTTTATGGTTTAGTTAGAGAAATAGAGATTTTAGGGTATTTTTTAATATAATTTGTGTAGAAAAACTTAGAAATTTATAATACTTTAATTTACAAAATGTGACCGGTTTAATTAGTTCATTTAAATTATTTAGAGAAATAAAGAACATTGGGGTTTTATTAATTTCATTTGTTTATGAAAATTAGAAATATATAATACTTTAGTTTACAAAATGTGACTGGGTTAATTATTTCATTAAAGTTAGTATATGTACCTTCCAATGTTAGTATGCATACCACATTTTGTGAATTAGTTAGAGAAAATAGATAACATTGAGGATTTTTTTAATTTCATTTGTTCAAAAAAATTAGAAATTTATAATGCTTTAAATTAGTTAGAGAAATAGAGAAATTTGGGGTATTTTTTAATTTTATTTGTTTACAAGAATGAGAAAATTAATTATGTGATATGCCATATAATGCAGACGATGACACGCCACTGGATGTACAATGCCGATCGCCGCCCCAAAGAGTTCATTGATGGCGTGCATTATTTCTTAAGAGTGGCCGAGGCAAACAAGCGGAATGGTTTTATGTGCTGCCCATGTGCCCTGTGTAATAATTCGAAGGAATATTCTAGCTCAAGGAGTCTTCACTCACACTTGTTAAAGTCGGGTTTCATGCCAAACTATATTTGTTGGACCAAGCACGGAGAAACCGGGGTTATGATGGAAGAAGGTGAAGAAGAACAATTGGACACTGACGATGATATTATTGCTCAATACGGTGACTTTGGTGATACTGCAATGGGGGAAGGTGAAGAAGAGGCAGGTGCGGAAGACACTCGCTGAAGATGATGCTCTTGGTGATGTCATTCGTGATGCACAAAGAGATTGCGAAAGTGAAAAGGAGAAGGCTAAGTTTGACCGTATGCTAGAGGATCACAGAAAATTACTATACCCGTCTGCTGTAGATGAACAAAAAAAGTTAGGTACAACACTGGAGTTGCTACAATGGAAGGCGCAGAATGGTGTATCCGACAAGGCATTTGGGCAATTACTGAAGATTATAAAAAAAGATGCTTCCGAAGCCTAACGAATTATCCACCACTACGTACGAAGCAAAACAGATCGTCTGTACTTTGGGATTAGAAATTCAGAAGATACATGGATATCCTAATGACTGTATCTTGTACCATGGCAAGGACTACGAGAATTTAGATGAATGTCTCGTATGTAAAGCGTCACGGTATAAGATCAGGCGAGATGACCCTGGCGATGTTGAAGGCGAAGAACGTCCCAGGAAGAAAATTCCTGCCAAGGTTATGTGGTACACTCCTATAATACCACGTCTGGAATATCTGTTCAGAAACAAAGTTGGTGCGATAGCACAAAGAAGACAGTAAGGTAGACAACATGTTGAGACACCCTGCTGATGGATCCCAATGGAGAGCAATAGACAGAGAATTCCCGGAGTTTGCAAAAGACGCAAGAAACTTAAGGTTTGCTTTAAGTACAGATGAAATGAATCTTTTGGGGAGCAGAGCAGTAGTCATAGCACGTGGCCTGTTACTCTATGTATCTACAACCTTCCTCCATGGTTATGCACGAAGCGGAAGTTCATTATGATGCCGGTGCTCATCCAAGGCCCGAGGTAACCTGACAACGACATCGATGTCTACCTGAGGCCATTAGTTGAGGATCTCCTACTTTTATGGAGCAAACCAGGTGTACGTGTGTGGGATGAGTACAAACATGAACACTTCGACCTACGAGCATTGTTGTTCGTAACAATCAATGATTGACCTGCTCTAAGTAATCTTTTAGGACAGACAAACAAGGGATATAATGCATGCACATAATGTTTTGATGACATAAAAAATATAGAAAGGTAGTGTACCTTGGTCATCGTCGATTTGTTTCTACGAATCACCAGGTTAGAAAGAAAGGCAAGCATTTTAAAGGTAAGCCAGACCACCGGAGCAAACCTCACAACAGAACTGGAGAAGATTTACTTGAGATGATCAAAGATGTGAAAGTAGTCTTTGGAAAGGGTTAGGGCAGCGAACCTGTTCCGAAAGACGCTCGTACAATGTGGGTTATATATATATCGAGGCTTACCTTGGGTAACTTGTACTATAATAAGTTAGTATTGTTTCATCTTCAGGACATGATCATCGGCCATGACTTAATTGGTCGCCATTACACCTTCTTCGGGTTTGACTCCAATGTCCTTTAGTTGATCCATCAATCCACCATCGCACATAATGATTTATAGTGATGCAATGTGCGCTTTAAGTGAAACATTCATAAACAAAAGATGTTTATAAAGATGACGAGGATAAGTAACATGTAGAGAACATTGTTGAGGTGAACTAGGGTAACTAATCGTGCTTACATTCGCACGCTCAGTTCCTCTCTTCAAATTTTCTTTTGTTACTAGCTAGTAGCATGTTGTTGCAGAATCATGCAATTTGGCACAAGTTCTATCTACAGAGTTTCATGAAAAAGCTAGGAGCCAAGCTGGTTTGTCATTGATTTATTAGAGACAGAGCACTGAGCTGAGCTGTATGTGGCTCTGTGCAACAGGGCAGCTGCAGTCTAGCTCATGTCCTTAGTGCTGGAAGCACAGAGAAGAGTAGACCAGGGTTTATTTACCAGCGAGGTCCTACAAATATAGTCCACACAGTTGCACGAGAGTTCGAGCTAGATCTTCCTAAAGATAGCTAAGGATACAAATATTCCTACAAACATCTATATGGTAGGATTAGGCTCAGACATTCAGACTATGCATGGTGCATACACTCTGCGCTCCGTCCCGGCCGGTCATGAGCGAGGCCAGGATCAGACATTCATGAGCCGAGTATGCTCTGTGTAGTCTCCCCCTCCCCCCAAGCAACCCAACGAACAGAGGCGTGTCCTCCGGCGACGGCTGTCGACGGCTGCTCCATGCTCACCTGCGCAGGCTCCGCCGTGCTTGCCAAGCCCCCGTCCCGGTCCCGGTCCCAGTCACTCATGGCCGTGCTATACACAGAGTTGCGTGAACGCCAGTCTCGCGGCGGCCACACGAACGCCGGCTTGTGAGGCGGCACGTCCGGTGGCGGCATAACCTTGGTGATGACCTGCAGCACTTGAGCCATGCTGGGACGATCCAACGGGTTGGGGTCGGTGCACGCCAGTCCAAGCAGCAGCAGACATCTTGCCTCGTCCTGCTGCTGCTGATCACCACCACCACCACCGGCAGCAACAAGTACGCTGCCATCGACGGCATCGAGCAGCTTCCCCTCCCCGTGGAGACGCCAGATCCAGTCCGTGATGTGTTCATCGTCGTCAGGTGGGCTGTCCGCCATGTCCCCGTTCTTCTTCCCTGTGACAATCTCGAGGACGAGCACCCCGAACGCGTAGATGTCAGTCTGGCGCGTGGCCTTGTAGCTCATCGCGTAGTCCGGCGCTATGTAGCCCCACGTGCCGGCGATGCCGGTGACGGAGCTCCTGTTGCCGGCGACGGTGCAGGCGATGCCGAAGTCGCCGAGCCGGGCACGCAAGTCGGAGTCGAGCATGATGTTGCTGGCCTTGATGTCGCGGTGCAGCACCATGGGCTCGTGCTCGTGGTGGACGTAGTGCAGGCCTGTGGCGATGTCTCTGGCGATGCCGTAGCGGGTGCGCCATTGCCGGAGAGACGACGACATGTCGCCGTCTTCTTGCTGCTGCCCGCTGGGTTTCTGGAAGAGATGCTGGTCCAGGCTGCCGTTGGTCATGTACTCGTAGATAAGCAGTGCCTCACCTTTGTGGTAGGACCAGCCTGAAAATTTCGTGCACTTTCTAATTAATTATTAAGTAGTGCGCGCTACTCTCTTTCAAGAAAACATAATAATACTATAAGTACTACTATGGTCTTTTTTTTTTGGCGAGACCCAGTTACAGACGCAGAGGCTCACAAACACGAGCACACATTCACCCTACACTTATGAGCACCTCCGAAGAACCGAGTTGGACCGGCAAATCTCGAGATTTACGAAGTCACCACAGGCGTCTCAGCTCGCTGTCGAGGGCACGTCGCCTACCACGCCGTTAAATCCTGGAATAAATCCAGGAAAATGCGAACACCTGTATCAAGTCGAGGACTTGAACCCGGGTGGGCAGGTTCCACCACAAGGAACCCAACCAGCTGAGCTACGCTCAGTTCGCCTACTATGGTCTTTTGATTGTACAAAGTGTCTTCAAAATCAACGAATTAAAAAAAAACATGGGCAAGCATGGCAGCTAAGTACTCCCTCCGTCCCTAAATGTCTGTCGTTTGCGCTTCCCAAGAAACAACTTTGACTAAATATATATTAAAAAATATTAATATGTATGATGCATAATTAATATCGTTGGATAGATATTTGAATCTAGTTTTTTAACAAAATTATTTGGAGATCCAAATGTTGCACACATTTGCTACAAATTGAGTCAAACTTGTGGCACGCACACCAACGGCGACAGTCAATTAGGGACGGAGGGAGTAGGCAGCAATAAGTACGTACTCACCAACCAGTGGAACAATGTTCTTGTGTCTTAGACGGTTGATGATGCTGACCTCTGCGATGAAGTCACTACAGCGGTGGTCCTCAACTTGACGCGTGAACTTTTTGACTGCCACGTCCATGGCTCCTCGCCGCCTCGTCTGACTAATACTCCTAGACGAAGGCACGGCAGGAGGAAGCTTGCATCGGTACACAGCTCCGAACCCTCCCTTGCCAAGCTTGGTGGTCTCATGGAAGTTCCTGGTGGCCTTGTTTATCTGAGTGAAGTCGACGTGGGCTGGCACCCCGGGGATGCCCTGCATGATCTTGGTCAGCTCGTCCTGCTCCTTCTTCCACCTCCTGTACTTGGAGTTGAGGTACAAGAACACAAGTGCAGTCGTGATGGCCGTCGCGGCCACCGATGCGAGGACGGAGGACAGTACGACGGTCCTGTCCTGTATGCCTCCCGTGTCTTGGAAGCCATAATCTGGGAGCCCGTCGACCGTGGAGTTCCATGTGTGAACCTGTAGGAGCTGCCCCATGGAGGCGAAAAGGCCTAGCATTGCGTATCGCGCTCTGATGGTGAGGTGCTTGCTGGCTATCGCGCTTGCAGGCTTTGGCGCGTCTTCACCGGCGTCGGCGTAGACCGACATGCGGTGGCTGACATGATCGTAGTCGATCCACACGCTGTACTTGTCGTCGTCCGGCGGCATTGGCGGCACTGAGGAGGAGTTGCTTGCCGCAGCAGGCTCCTCTATGCCAATTTGCACCCAGACTATGTCGCCAAGATACAGCAGCGTCCCGTTATCACGGGCTGTACCGATCTCGGCGGTGAGGTGGCCGCCGCCGGCACTCTGATCCGTGGAGGACGACGGGGGATTCGGCAGGGAGCTGGAGGGGCCAAGTACCTGCCAATTGGGTGGGGTGAAAATGCCCCACGTGTCGAATGGGGTGTACAAATTAAAGGCTCCATGGCAAACACCAGCTGGCGGCTGCCGCCATTTGCTGCCTGCTTCATCTGGCTGTTTGGCTGGTAGATGCTCATGGTGAAGACGACGCTGAAGGACGCTTCTTCATCAGGTCTAGCATCGTACTTGTCTTGGACAAGAACAATATGCTGCCGGACGAAGAACCAACCTTTCTGGGACAGGTCGAAAGCCGGATAGCTGGTCTTCATGTAGGAGCCTAGGCCACGGCAATCCACCCTCTCCCAGTTTGTTCTGCAGGTGCTCATGTTGGTGAGGAACAGGTAGCCGGGCAGTTGGCCGAAGGCGCCGCTGACGGTGAGGTTCCTCGAGGGATCGGGTTGGGAGCCGCCGGAGCAAGTGCAGGATATGGGGTGGGAACAAGAGAGCAGCATGCACAAGAGGAGCAGCAGGACGGTGGAAAGATGACGACGACATGGCACAACAGATAATGAAGATGGAGGAGGAGGCCTACTATGAAGCTGGAAGGCCGCCATGGCCATGTATGTCGCTGGCCTGCTGCTCAACAGGCCAGGGTTCTTCTTCTTCCTCATGTGGTGCAGATCCAGCTGATCGGACTTAATGGAGTATATATATGATGAGTACTCCCTCCGTCCTTAAATAATGTTTGTCTCTAGAAATCTGTGTTTCCCTCACAAACACGCTTTCTGGATGACCAATAAAAAGGGAGTACATACCTAATTAACCAGCTGAGTAGTACTAGTAATTAATAATACTAACTGTCCACTGCAGTCAACACGCGTTTAATTGGAAGGTCAAAGAAAACAGGAAGATATTTGGGCAAGCCGTGAACGACTGAAAGCAGCTGTACGCTACTGGTTGTACAAAATTTTCCACGGGTAGTTTTCTTTCATCTCGAAGACTAGCCACAGTATAGTCGATCCTCCAAATAAATCTGTCTATGCCAACATGACAAGAAGCGAGGAACTATGAACCGGCACGGCGGCACAGCTAGCGTTCAAATCGACACGACTAGGGCACACGGGTCCTCCTTTAATTTAATTTCCTCCCGGTTCCATCCGTTTTTCTCCTAACTCCTGCTACGACTCCGTACTTCAAGTCATCATCGATGCCTGCACTTCGACTTGTTGGTCTCTAGCCTTTTTCAAGTTAGCATCACTCTCTGCAATGTCATCATAAACCAAGGCTTGAGAAAAGTTCACTCGTATCAGCATCCATTTTCATCACATTTTTTTTTTGAAACGAATCAAGTAGGAGAGCTACCATGTCAACATCATTGGATAGAGAACTGCAGATCGAGTTGCTTGCGGGAGCCAGAGCAGACGCAGCCATGCATGAAAAGATGTCTTATTAGCAGGAATCTTCCTCTCTGCCCTTGGCCTCTGACGGAGTGCATGTGTCTGAACCAAGCCTTGTCTGATCAGATCACACTGCAGCCATGCATGAAAAGATGTCTTATTAGCAGGAATCTTCCTCTCTGCCCTTGGCCTCTGACGGAGTGCATGTGTCTGAACCAAGCCTTGTCTGATCAGATCACACTGCAGCCATGCATGAAAAGATGTCTTATTAGCAGGAATCTTCCTCTCTGCCCTTGGCCTCTGACGGAGTGCATGTGTCTGAACCAAGCCTTGTCTGATCAGATCACACTGCCGTAGGATGAAGCAGCTCGAACTCTCGTGCAATTGTAGGGACTTACTCATACACGTGGAATAGCAGATAGCCTAACCTATCCGATAATCGCGTGTATGCTGCTATATAAACCCTGCTTTGCAGAAAACTGAAGAACCTTACCACTCGTTTACAACCAGCCCATTCAGACTTCCTTCACTCTATAAGTCTATATACAACAATTTTGTTTTTTTCTCAAATATGCAAAAGACTTGTGTATCTTTGTATTTAAGTAGAAGAGAAATTTACAGGTGTGTCCAGTGTGTTCCTTAGGGGGTAAAAGAATACAAGGCGTTACCTCTCCCCCACACGTGATCTGTACGGACTACTCACGTACTAAACAACCAAGCTTGCAAGCCTCAGCTTCGATCCAAAGATCGGCGGCATGCTTGATGGTGGATAGGAGTTGGCTGGTGGTGGTTGTGATGTTCCGGAAGCATCTTGAATTTCTCTCTTTCCATAACTCCTAGGCCACTAGGGTGAAGAGTGTGTCGGCTCCTTTCCTCCTCTCTCCGTGCCACCTCTGCCGCCAGTTCTCCCACCAGGCTAGTAGCGAGTCTGCTCCAACCTGGGAAGCGTCAACTCCAAGTACCGTGAGGATGGTCCACCAAACTTGTCGCGTGTAGGAGCAAGAAGCTATGATGTGATCGATGGTCTCGGGGTCTTGGTCATAGAGGCAAGAGTGGTCTTCCGCGTCAAGGCCATGACGACGCCTCTGTTATTTTCTGTGGATCGTCTAGGAGTGGATCCAGTGGGATTTCCCTTTCAATTCGGGTTCGGGTATAGATCGAGTAACCAGAGAGATGGAGGAAGGGAGAGAGATAGGTTAGGGTCCATACCTTCCAAGGATTTGCCTCCGCTGGTTCATCGACGGAGATCTGCGCTGGGGTAGCGACGAGTGGTGTAGCGGTTGAGCAGTGGAGCCTCCTGCCACTAGCAGTGCCACCCTCGGGATCGGATTAGGGTTAGGACCAGTAGGGAAACTGTGGCGACAATGAACCTCGTGTCACGAGCCCCTAATCCCCACCTCCTCTTTATAGGCACTGTGCGACGGGGGCCCACCAGCCTACTAATGGGCTGGGCGTCCCCGATCAGGATGCGGTCAAGGGGTCCGTCCTGACTGTTGGGTCAAGACGGATGAGATCAATTCTAACATTCTCCCCCTTGATCTCATCTTATCATTCTTTAACTTCTTATTCAAATTCAAATTTCAATCTTCCTTATTTCTATTCCATTCCATTACAGATTAGTGCATAGAGCATGCTCCATCGTCACGGTCAATTGCTGATAGATTTAACAGCTACAATCCACCTCTCTGTTCTGAAACAGATCCTTTAACCTTGGGCCCTTTATTGTCCAGAAATCATAGGTCTTACCATAAAACTCATGTCGACTGTGTATTCTCTGAACACACTGGGTGGTAAGTCTTTGATAAGCGGATCCGCAAATGCGTGTTCAATACTATAAGTATGATTCTGGACTTTCTCCTTCACAACGTATAACTTAATGTTAATGTGTTTGGCAACACATTTGACCCGTTATCATAGGAGTAAATTACTTAAATGGTTATTGTTGTTGTAAACCATTTTCAACTCTGGGTATAGGTTTTCTTAGCCATTTCGCCTGTCCTTTAAGCCTCATAACAAGCTATATCGTGGGCATACATCATCGATGACACCGCAACTATTTCTTTGGAGCTTTTTCACAATAAAACTCCAACTGCGAGTGTTAGTTACTAATGTGGATTTCACTACACATCTCGCCCAAACATATCAATTGTACTCACAACCATTTGAGAGTACTTGTTCTATCTCACTCATCATGAGGCATATGAAACTTTGAACGATCGCAAGACATTCTCAACTCCATTCCAGTGATCTATATCTGGATTGGATATCTGCCAAAAATCCCAGATACACGAACTATGTCAGGGTAAATTCTTGTGCACTCATTAAGCTTCCAACAGCCGAAGCATATAGGACGTCCATTTTATCGATTTCACATCTGTTCTGAAAGTTCCCAAAACTATTACCCTTGACCAAAGGAATAGGTGTATGTTTACACACATAGATATTTTATTTCTTTAGAATCTTCTGAAGTATACACTTGAGACAGTTCTAATACCCCTTTCTCTTGTCTCGGTAAGTTTCAATTCCTAGAACGAATGACACTTCACCGAGATCAATCTTATATAATTTAGGACAATGACTGCTTCTCCAATAGTAGATTAACACCACTGCCAGTAAGTAAGGTGTCATCCACATACAGGTTTTTAGGAAAATGAATTTCCTATTCTTGAACTTTGCACAATGTCACTGTCCTTCTCATTCTCTTTAAAAACCAAACTTTCTAATGTGGCATCAAACTTTGAATACCACTGTAAGTGCAATCAAGCCCTAATTGTGGGTTTTGGTGATAATGACCACACGATTAGAGGACTAATGAGATTTATGAAGTTAACAAGCAGGGTATGATAAGAAAGGATGGTGTATATGCGTTGGTGGACCCCTCACACTACATTTTATTGATTCCGAGCTCAAAGTGCTTCAAAGATATTCTATTTTGATTACTTTGAGTTTAGGAATGCCGTACTATTAAGGGGGAATGCAAATTCATTGATATGGCTGAATGACATGTGCTCAAACCAACTCAAACCATCCACATTTCCAACCAAAGACAGTTGCACCCATTGTAGATCTGTTCCTGTCTGTTTGGTGGGCGCGGCAGTGCCGCTCTAGGCGCGGCAGTGCCGGGCCGCGGTACTGCCGGGATAAGGCCGGCACTGCCGCGACTTGATTTGTCCGTTGGATGGCAGGGGGTATTTACTTCACCTCCTCTGCCTCCCAACGGTGTATAGACGACCAGAACACTCCACCTACCTCCAGACAAGCTCCCTCTCTCCATTGAAGGCCCTCCAAGCTCCCAACCACCAAAATCTCCATTCCCATTGATTCCAAGTGGTTGAGAGGCTCAAACCTTCACCAAAGGGAGCCCTAGCTGAGATCTACTGCCTAGAGCACTTGATTCAAGCCATAGCCGGTGGATTTGCTTCTATTACTCTTGGGTTCTTGGAACCCTAGCCGGCTAGGCGTCGCCCTAGAGCCTTGCCAACTTGTGTGGCGGCCTAGGGAGGTTTGTAATCACTTGTGCAGCTAGTAATATTACCCCTCACTTCAAGGATTCGGTTCCTTGATTTGAGAACGAGGTAGAGTTGCAAAGCTCATGACCTAAGTGGTCAACCTCAACAACGTGGAGGTAGGCAAGCCTTGGTGGCGAGCTGAACCACGGGATAAATCACTTGTCTCGCGTGCTTGCTTAAGTTTCATTCTCTATGTTCATGAGCTTGTGATATATTCTAGGGTTTGGCCCGATCTACTTAATCTTTCATATTTGGCTTGGAGTAGTTGTTTCTGCTGGTTCATATAGCCTATTGTTACATTCCTATTCATATAGAATCTGCAGATTGTGGTTAGATTTCGAATTGCAGCTTCTGGTCTTTATCTGCGCGGCAGTACCGCGCTGAGGCCGGCAGTGCCGGGGAGCGGCAGTGCCGGGCACAGGGCGGTAGTGCCGGGCCAATCTAATTTGTTTTTAAGCTGTGATTTTGACAGGCCTATTCACCCCCCCCCCTCTAGGCCATACAGGTCCTTACAAGTGGTATCAGAGCCTGGTCTCTCAGCAGCACTTAACCGTGCGAGAGAATGGCCACCGACGGAGGAACGGGTAATGTTAGTGTTGTGCAACCAAATCCAATCAATCCGGATGTGCACACCACTAGCAGCAGCGAGAGTGTCTCCACGGCAAGTGGAAGGACACTTCCTCACTTGGTGGTGTCGACCGGAGAGCTCGCTAGAAGAAAAGAACAAAGGAAGTTGAGGAGAGAAGCTAGAGCCAAAGCAAGAGAAGAAGCAGCGGCTCTCAAAGCAAGAGAAGAAAAGGCTCAAAGAAAAGAAGAAAGAAAGCTTAGAAGAGAAGAAAGAGCCACGAGAAGAGAAGAGAAGAAGAAGATGGAAGAGCTTAAAGCAAAGAAGAGTGTGCACTTGAGTGAAGACTCAAGTAGCACCGAAGATGGCGATGATGACATCTCCTATCATCACAAGGATGCCAAGAAGAAGAAGGAGGAGACCAAGGAGACATACAAAGCCGTATCCTATAATTATTCTTCTATGTCTAACCATGATTCTAGGCCTCTCATTAATGTACCCGCGGGCAAGTTGCCCCGTTTTGACGGGACCAACTTTGCCAAGTGGAAGCACATTATGAAGACCTATCTTATTGGTCTCCATCCAGGAATTTGGGAGATAGTGCACAATGGACTTGAAGCACCGGTTGATCCAAAGAACCCCACTCAAGATGAGTTCCGCAACATTCATCTCAATGCCCAAGCAACTAGTGTGCTACTTAGTGCCTTGGATGGTGATGAGTACAACAAGGTCATGGGAGTTGAAGTTGCAAAAGAGATTTGGGACACATTGCATATTGCTCATGAAGGGGTTGATAAAGTGAGACAATCTAAGATTGATTTGTTGATGGCCAAGCTCAACCGGTTTGTGATTTGCGATGGTGAAGGCCCTCAAGAGATGTTTGATAGGTTGATGGTCATTGTTGGCAAGATTAGAGGGCTAGGTGGAAACGAAATCAATGATCACAAGGTAGTGAAGATTATGTTGGAAGCTTACTCACCAAGAAATGAGACCGTAGTGACATTGATTAGAGACAAGAAGAAATTTGAAAAGTTCACACCTAGTGATGTGCTTGGGAGGATTATCACTTTTGATATGCAAAGAGAGGAAGCTAATGAAAGAAGGAAGCTAGGAGAGTTGCAAGCAAGGCTAGATGGGATGAAGATCAAGGAAGTAGCACTCAAGGCAAGCAAGCCAACAAAGCAAGCAACATCAAGCAAGCCAAATTCAAGCAAACAAGCCTCTACAAGCAAGCCCAAGCAACAAAAGAAGAAAATAGAGATTGAGGACAGCACATCATTCTCTTGCAAAAGTGAGAGTGATGGTGAAGAATTTGAGAAGATTAATGATATAGCCCTATTCATGAGAAGATACCGCAAGGGGCTCAAGAAAGAAGGATACAAGTTTGTGAAGAGGAAGTTTCCCAACAAGAAGAAGAGAACTTGCTACAATTGTGGTAGCACCGAGCACTTCATTGCTCATTGCCCAAATGAGAAGAAAGACAACAAGGGCAAGAAAGATGACAAAGTCACTTACAAGAAGCACAACAAGAGGTACATGGGAGAAGCTCACATTGGACATGAATGGGACTCAACGGTACAAACCTCAAGTGAAGAAGATGAGAAGATGGCAACCATTGCATTCCAAAAGTCATCTCTTCACCAAGGTTATTCAACAACTTGTCCGATGATGATGATGGCAACTCCCACACTTGTCTCATGGCCAAGAAAGAGAAGGTGAAAAAGACTCGTACTTCAAAACCTTCTCTTCCACGTAGTGACATCTCTAGTAGTGAACTTAGTGACTCTTCTAGTGATGATAGCTCTAGTGATGAAGAGATAAATATGATAACAAAGAACTTAGATAAGAAAACCAAACTCTTTATCACTAAGCTAATGGAGGAACTAGAGGGTGTACAAGCCGAGCTAGCAATAAGTGAGGATGCTCTTATCAAACAAGAGGATCTCTATATTGCTTGCAAGGAAGCTCTTGCATTAGAGAGAAGTGAGTTGGACGTCTTGCATAAGGCCTTGGCCAAAGAGCAAGATGAACATGCTTCCCTAAAGAAGGCTCATGTTGAACTCAAGAAAAAGCATTGTGACTTGGATGAAAAGCACAAGGAACTTGAGCTGCAATATAACCTTCTTTGGGAAAGCAACTCAACTCTCCCTAAGGCAAATGTCACTTCTATTCCCTCCACTAGTGAAGGTTGTGGAAAATTCTATAATCTTGATTTGAATGTCTATTCCACTAACCTTGCAAACATGGAGGCCATGAGAAAAGAAATAGCAAGATTGACAAGTGTTATTGCAAGTGGTTGTGTCAAGTCTACTACAAGTGCTAGTGAGAAGACCCAAAGCAAGAACATGCCCAAGTTCAAGAATGGAAGACGTCCTTTCATAAAGGATGGGTTGGGGCATGTAAAGGGAGGCAAAACCAATGGAAGGAAGAAGGTGAATGGCTATGAGTGTGTGAGGTTTGAGAAGAAGGGTCACATTGGTACAGTTCAGCCTGCACAGACCGCGGCAGTGCCGCGCCAGAAGGCGGCAGTGCCGGGCCCCAGCAGTGCCGCCCCTAGGCCGGCAGTGCTGCGCCCCAAGAAAGGGAAGGCTACCAGTTCCCTTTCTGATCAGTCTCACACACAGCCCAAGCAGATGCCAAATCAGAAGCAAGGGTCTCAGAAACCAAAAGAGTCTATTTGGGTAACCAAGAACAAGTTCATGCATCAACCCAAGATAGGAGCTCCAAGAATGAGCATGTCCTCTTGTTACTATTTAGGACACAACAACAATGGTAAAGTTGTTGCAAAGTATGTTGGTAATGACAAGAGGGCGGCCGACAAGTTTATTTGGGTTCCTAAGATACTTGTGACTAACATGCAAGGCCCCAATATCAATTGGGGACCTAAACCAAGGAACTAAACTTGTTTTGCAGGCATACTCCTCCGGTGGATCAAGTTGGGTGCTTGATAGCGGATGTACAAATCATATGACCGGAGAAAGGAGTATGTTCTCATCATATTCCCCAACTTCAAATGCAAGTGAAAACATCATTTTCGGTGATAACTCCAAGGGGGATGTGCTAGGTCTTGGTAAAGTTGCTATCACACTTGAACATTCAATTACTAATGTCTTACATGTTGATTCGTTGAGTTACAACTTGCTATCCGTTTCACAATTATGTGAAATGGGTTTCAATTGTCTCTTTACGGATGTGGGTGTGGAAGTTTTTACAAGGGAGGATTCCTCTATTGTCTTTACGGGTCGTTTGAAAGGGAAGCTTTACTTAGTTGATTTCAACAAAAGTGAAGCCAAACTTGAGACTTGTTTAGTGGCAAAATCTAGCGTGGGTTGGTTATGGCATCGCCGACTAGCTCATGTTGGGATGAGGAACTTGGCCAAACTTCAAAAGGACAACCACATCCTAGGACTAACCAATGTTCATTTTGAGAAAGATAGAGTATGTGGAGCTTGCCAAGCCGGAAAGCAAGTAGGCGTACCTCACCCACCAAAGAGCTATGACACTACTACTCATCCATTGGAATTGATTCACATGGATCTCTTTGGACCGGTTGCCTACCTTAGCATCGGCGGTAACAAACATGGTCTTGTTATTGTTGATGACTTTTCTCGTTTCACTTGGGTATTCTTTTTGCATGATAAGAGTGTAGTGCAAGAGAAGGTTAAGATGTTCGTACGAAGAGCTCAAAGGGAATTCGGTTTCAACATCAAAAAGGTTCGAAGTGACAATGGAACCGAATTCCGAAACACCCAAGTGGAAGAGTTACTTGATGGAGAGGGCATCAAGCATGAGTTCTCGGTGCCTTACACCCCTCAACAAAATGGTGTGGTGGAGAGGAAGAATAGAACACTCATTGACATGGCAAGAACGATGCTAGATGAATACAAGACGCCGGACATCTTTTGGGCCGAAGCCGTCAATACCGCTTGCCATGCAATCAACCGCCTCTACCTCCACAAGAGAAGAAAGAATACCTCCTATGAGCTGCTCACCGGTAACAAACCAAAGGTGTCATACTTTAGAGTATTTGGGTGCAAATGTTTCATATTGAACAAGAAACCCAAAGCCTCTAAGTTCGCATCCAAGGTTGATGAAGGTTTTCTTCTCGGTTATGGATCAAACGAGCATGCCTATCGTGTGTTCAACAAGGCCTCCGGCAAGGTTGAAATAGCGATAGACGTGACGTTTGATGAAACTAATGGCTCTCAAGTAGAGCAAGTTGATGAGGTTGTTGTAGGTAATGAGGAACTTCCTTGTGAAGCAATCAAGCAACTAGCCATTGGTGATATAAGACCACAGGAACAGCAGGCTACTGGTCAGGAGGGTCCTCAAGCTGAAGCTTCTGCTGGGACTGATCAGTTACAGTCTCCGGCAGTGCCGGGCCCGTCCCCGGCAATGCCGGACCCCGGCAGTGCCGCGCGGAGCCCAGCAGTGCCGGGCACACCCAGAGCAGCTGCAGCTACTCCACTTCACGGAGTGAACCTACAACCCATCTTCGAGCAAGATGAAGAAGAGGAAGCCGAAGATGAACCAGAACCCATCGATCATCCAAGACTCAAGCAAACTATTCAACGGGATCACCCCGTTGATAACATTCTTGGGAGTCTACGAAAGGGGGTAACGACGCGCTCCCATTTGGCAAATTTTTGTCAATTTTACTCGTTTGTCTCTTCTTTGGAACCTCTCAAGGTAGAAGAAGCCCTGGATGATCCGGATTGGGTGATGGCCATGCAAGAAGAGCTCAACAACTTCGAGCGCAATCAAGTATGGTCACTTGTGGAAAGACCAAATACCAATGTTATTGGAACCAAATGGGTCTTCCGCAACAAGCAAGATGAAGAAGGTGTGGTGACAAGGAACAAGGCAAGATTGGTAGCTCAAGGGTTCACTCAAGTAGAGGGCTTGGACTTTGAAGAAACATATGCACCGGTTGCAAGGCTTGAAGCTATTCGGATTCTTCTAGCTTATGCAGCCCATCACAACTTCAAGCTATATCAAATGGATGTGAAGAGTGCATTTCTCAATGGCCCTATACAAGAGTTGGTGTATGTCGAGCAACCACCAGGCTTTGAAAATCCCAAGTTTCCCAACCACGTCTTCAAACTCCATAAGGCGCTCTATGGGCTTAAACAAGCACCTAGAGCATGGTATGAATGCCTTAAGGAATTCTTGCTCAAACAAGGTTTTGAAATAGGCAAAGCCGATCCTACTCTCTTCACTCATAAAGTCAATGGAGATATTTTTGTGTGCCAAATATATGTCGATGACATAATATTTGGTAGTACTAACAAATCCTTTTGTGATGAGTATAGTAGGATCATGACTAAGAGATTTGAGATGTCTATGATGGGTGAGCTCAAGTTCTTCCTTGGATTTCAAATCAAGCAATTGAAGGAAGGGACTTTTCTTTGTCAAACCAAGTACACCCATGATATGTTGAAGAAATTTGACATGGTGAACGCTAAGCCTATCAAAACACCCATGCCAACTAATGGACATCTTGATCTTGATAAGGAAGGAAAAGCCGTGGACATCAAGGTATATCGTTCCATGATTGGCTCCCTCCTTTACTTATGCGCATCTAGGCCCGATATTATGCTTAGTGTGTGCATGTGTGCTAGATTTCAAGCTAACCCGAAAGAGTGTCACTTAGTGGCCGTTAAGAGAATCTTGAGATATCTAGTTCACACTCCAAACCTTGGCTTGTGGTATCCTAAGGGCTCCAAGTTTGATCTACTTGGCTATTCGGATTCCGATTACGCCGGTTGCAAGGTAGATCGAAAAAGCACTTCGGGGACATGTCAATTCCTTGGACGCTCCTTAGTGTCTTGGAGTTCTAAAAAGCAAAATTGTGTAGCCCTTTCCACAGCCGAGGCCGAGTATGTTGCAGCAGGTGCATGTTGTGCGCAACTACTTTGGATGAGGCAAACCCTTCGTGATTTCGGATGTCAATTTACTCATATCCCACTCTTGTGTGACAATGAAAGTGCCATAAAACTTGCAAACAACCCAGTGAGTCACTCAAGAACCAAACATATAGACATCCGACATCATTTCTTGAGAGATCATGAAATCAAAGGAGATATCGCCATCAAACATGTGAGCACCGACAAACAACTAGCCGATATCTTCACTAAGCCTCTAGATGAGTCAAGGTTTTGTGCTTTAAGGAGTGAACTAAATATACTTGACTCTCGTAACTTAGTTTGAAACCTAGCATGCTTGATTGATCAACTAGTTTGACCTAGGTAAAACAAATTTTAAAACTTTCATATTGTGTTTCAAAATCTTTGAAAGAAACTTGCTTGGTATGACCATTGTTCTGTATTGATTGCTTGCTGCTGGTCATATCATGCAAGAGGTGCCTGTCCACTCCAAGAATAAGTAGCAGTATCTTAGAGAATAACTCTCTCTGTAGGTAACTGTCCGGCAGTGCCGGGCCAGGCACGGTAGTGCCGGGCCCCGGCAGTGCCGCGCTTGGCGCAGTAGTACCGCGACTTACCGATTCAACTGAATCGGTCTGTTACCGAGTGGGGTCATAGGGAAAACTTTCCTATTCTACCCGTGACCCCCTCTCTCTCTCTCTCCCTCTTCCATTTACCGCACCCGAGCGTTTCTTTCTCTCTCTCTCTCTCTCTCGGGCGAAAAGAGGCGACCGCGAGTCTTCTCCTCACCGGCGTGTTCCCCGGCACTTCCGGCCACCGGAGGTGCTGCTCGGGATCCTCGTTGGTGCTGCTCCGTCGTCCTCTTCTCCAAGGGTCTCCTTCCCTCTCCTTCCTCTCAAGGTGAAAATTCAAAATCCCTAACCCTAAGTTTTTCCCGATTTGTAAAATGCGCCATGGGTATTGTATTTAGAGGTTGTAGAAGGGTTTGTAGATGATAGGGAAGTGGTAGAGATGATGGATGTGGTGTTCCTTGGCTCAGATCTGGCCTGCCTGCGCGGCAGTGCCGCGCTCTGCGCGGCAGTGCCGGGCCCCGGCAGTGCCGCTCTCAGAGCGGCAGTGCCGGATCATGAGCAGGGATTTGATCCAAGTAACACCTTATCCATCAAAATCTATCGCCTCACTATAACCTACCAGCCCTTATGCAGTCTTCTAATCCACAGTTTCCATGTTTTAGATGTCGGGCGGAGGTGATGATGAGAGGAGGACCAAGAGAAGGATGGATCCGCTCAGGGGGAGGAGCAAGCAGCCATCTCGTCGAGGTGGCTCTAGCTCCCAAGGAGATATTTCAGCAAGGCAGCAGATACGGGATGAGGCTCGCCTGCAGATGCAGGGCCGACAGATCAGGGAGGACCTTTACCCTGCCACCCCAGAGCACCTGGCAGAGGTCAGCAGAGCGCACTTGCAGCCATACACAGAGGATGTGCAGGAGAGACCTCCTCAGGACACCAGGAACAGGCAGCCCCAGTCATACTATCAGCAGTTCAGTTCGGTCAAGTCTCAGCGACAGTATAATCCATACAATGATCAGAAGGATATGGGCATTGATTACAGGTTCTGGAACGAGTTCCATTTAGATTTCTATCGCTCAGTCCTGTACAATGCAAAGAAGCAAAAGATTCTGAACATGAAGTATGTTGATTGGGAGCATCTAGAGAGCAAGACTGACCGTGACATAAATAGGGTGGTGGCTGCATGCAAGGCAAGGAACATGTATGATTTGATGGGTTTCAGCTATAATTGGAACACAGAAATCATCCATCAGTTTCATGCAACTCTATATGTCGATAATGTGGTTGAGGAGATGCACTGGATGACTGAGGGTCGTCACTACAAGGTCACTTATGAGATCTTTAGTAGGATCCTCGGTTTGGGCCGCGAGGATAGAGAGCTTGATAATCTGCATGATGAGAGGACTTTGACAGATTCTGAGATTGCATTCATGTATGAGGATCCTCGGAAGGCAGATGGGTTGATCAAGGGATTACAAGGGTTTTATTACATGTTGAACAACCTCTTCAGGCAAACTCTCAACCCAAAGAGTGGGTCCCATTCTAACTTGTATGGATATGGCAGAAACATGTTGGCTAGGATGGCTCCAGGGGCTAATAGTTTTTCCATATCTAGCTTTATATGGACTGAGCTTCAGGTTGCAGCCGAGGATGCTAGGAAGGCAGTTCTCTATGCCCCCTACATCATGTTTATCATTGAGATGGTTTCCGGCTATACCTTCGCTAAGGATGGGTTGCATGAGCCATACCGTGCAGAGAAGAAGAGAGGAGGTGCAGGAGCAGATTGTGCCAGTAGGCCAGAGAGCTCTCGTCCTTCCTATCAGAGGAAGAAGAAGAGCAAGCTAGCAAGATGGATCAAGGCCATCTTCTCCACCTGTACCTATGCAGCCCAGACAGCGCACCAGGCACTCGTTGAGCAGCGCGCCGAGCGAGAGCGGGCGGGACGTTCGCCGTTACCTCCACCCCGCTCTCCACCTCGCTTCGACCTCCCCAGTCTTGACTCCGATGATTTTGATGATGATGATGAGGAGGAGGAGCAGGAGGAGATTGTGCCAGTGCCACCTCGTCGTTCCACACGCGCCTCCACCTCGACCCGCTACACCAGTTCCACTCACCGTCAGGGGAAGGCCGTGGTAGAGTCCGATGATGACGACGACGACGATGATGAGGAGGAGGAGGAAGAAGAAGTTCAGTGGGACGTGATAGCTTCGGATGATGATTGAGTGCTTGGACACTTTTCTCTTCTCTCTTTCTCTCTTTTTGGTGACTTGTTGCCAAAGGGGGAGAATTAGGTGAAGAGAAGGGGGTACAACACTTTTTTTTCTGTTCTTGTCCCCATCTTTAGTTGTAGTTGTGAGTTGTGAGAGTTTGAGGCGATCAAAACTCTATGTTATGTAATAATACTCTATGGTACTACTTCTTAGACTTGGTTGTGGACATGTATCTTTACTTGCTTATTTAGCTTGTGCTATCTTGTTTAGATCAGTTTTGTTATATGCTTTGTGGTTACGTTTTCTGTCCGCTGCGTTTGCTGTCTGTTGCCTGAGCGGCAGTGCCGCTCCAGGGCCGGCAGTGCCGGGCCCCGGCAGTGCCGCGCCCCGAGCGGCAGTACCGCTCTGGTAGAAGACAGCAAACATCTCTGATGTGTGCTTAAACTGTCATTCGCATCACGTATTATTATTGACACAGTTTTTTTTGCATCCCACAAAGCTGTTAGATGTGAAACTGAACCTATTTCTCACTTTCAAATATGTGAATGTTGGCCTTTAATGCCAATTTGAGATTTCAGCTCTCATTCACACATTTAGGGGGAGGTTTCACACCTAAGCTTCAAAATCTTAGTTTTTTTTATGCCCTTCTCTTGTAAGCTCTAATTGTGTTGTCACCAATCACCAAAAAGGGGGAGATTGTAAGTGCAATCAAGCCCTAATTGTGGGTTTTGGTGATAATGACCACACGATTAGAGGACTAATGAGATTTATGAAGTTAACAAGCAGGGTATGATAAGAAAGGATGGTGTATATGCGTTGGTGGACCCCTCACACTACATTTTATTAATTCCGAGCTCAAAGTGCTTCAAAGATATTCTATTTTGATTACTTTGAGTTTAGGAATGCCGTACTATTAAGGGGGAATGCAAATTCATTGATATGGCTGAATGACATGTGCTCAAACCAACTCAAACCATCCACATTTCCAACCAAAGACAGCTGCACCCATTGTAGATCTGTTCCTGTCTGTTTGGTGGGCGCGGTAGTGCCGCTCTAGGCGCGGCAGTGCCGGGCCGCGGTACTGCCGGGATAAGGCCGGCACTGCCGCGACTTGATTTGTCCGTTGGATGGCAGGGGGTATTTACTTCACCCCCTCTGCCTCCCAACGGTGTATAGACGACCAGAACACTCCACCTACCTCCAGACAAGCTCCCTCTCTCCATTGAAGGCCCTCCAAGCTCCCAACCACCAAAATCTCCATTCCCATTGATTCCAAGTGGTTGAGAGGCTCAAACCTTCACCAAAAGGGAGCCCTAGCTGAGATCTACTGCCTAGAGCACTTGATTCAAGCCATAGCCGGTGGATTTGCTTCTATTACTCTTGGGTTCTTGGAACCCTAGCCGGCTAGGCGTCGCCCTAGAGCCTTGCCAACTTGTGTGGCGGCCTAGGGAGGTTTGTAATCACTTGTGCAGCTAGTAATATTACCCCTCACTTCAAGGATTCGGTTCCTTGATTTGAGAACGAGGTAGAGTTGCAAAGCTCATGACCTAAGTGGTCAACCTCAACAACGTGGAGGTAGGCAAGCCTTGGTGGCGAGCTGAACCACGGGATAAATCACTTGTCTCGCGTGCTTGCTTAAGTTTCATTCTCTATGTTCATGAGCTTGTGATATATTCTAGGGTTTGGCCCGATCTACTTAATCTTTCATATTTGGCTTGGAGTAGTTGTTTCTGCTGGTTCATATAGCCTATTGTTACATTCCTATTCATATAGAATCTGCAGATTGTGGTTAGATTTCGAATTGCAGCTTCTGGTCTTTATCTGCGCGGCAGTACCGCGCTGAGGCCGGCAGTGCCGGGGAGCGGCAGTGCCGGGCACAGGGCGGTAGTGCCGGGCCAATCTAATTTGTTTTTAAGCTGTGATTTTGACAGGCCTATTCACCCCCCCCTCTAGGCCATACAGGTCCTTACAACCACTGTTTAGATGCTCGTTTGAATCCATAAATGGATTTCTTCAGGTGGCATCCTAAACATTCTTTTCCTTCCATGACAAAAACCGTTGGGTTATGCCATGTAAACTTTTCATACAAATCCCCATCAATTAATACTGTCTTTACATCTATCTGATGTAACTCTAAATCACAATGTGCCACTAGCACTTATTCAAGTGTATTTCCTCTCTTGTATGAATCCTTTCACCATAAGTCACACTGTATATCTTTCTATGTTCCCTCCGGAGCCACATTGCATCTTGTAGACCCATTACAGTCTACTTTTTTGGCTCTATTAGGAATAACTTCTCATCTTTTATTCTTTGAGACCTTTTAGGTCCAAAATGGTACTTCTCTTACATGGGTTGTTGTTGCTCTTTCATTGCCAAGAGGCAATTAATTATTTAGGCTCCTGTATTACAAGATCCTTGTTTACATTACTCATCTTTCTAGAAAAGCTAATAACAAGTGTTGTATAGGCCATACAACATCAACATGTATGATTGTTCTTGAGTCATTGGAGTGGGCACGCAGTCCCGCTTCTCTTCAAGACTTAAATCTCTACATACCATGCTCCCCCAGATTATCCCATCTTTCTGTAAAGATGGTGCTTCCTCAAATTTCTTATTTGGGTTTAAACTGGCAAAAATCATATGGTGCCTTAAGCACCACTTTAATATCTTTGAGGCTTGTCCAGTACAAATACTGGCTTACTATGCTATCTTCCTATGAACCATAAAGGTCCAAGAATTTAGCTATTTCTTTACTTAGGGGTATCGTTATGACCGTTGTACTCCCTCAACAATCACATTTATCTTTTATAGATCACTCTTGCCTTAATGCATACCATGCATTGCATTTTTTAGGTATAGGAAAATGGAGGAAATGGAGAGTATCTTTGTTAATCTTTATCTTCTCTTTCTTAATTTAATCTCACTATTCTCCCCCTCGAAATATGACACAAACTTTACTGCCATAATTTCGAAACTATTCAGAACTATTGTGAACGAGGAGACATCTATAACTTGCTTCATTTACATGATCATGTCATGCAAACAAAGTCATCTTTTGATTCGTACAGGAGTATACTTTCCTTATTCCACTTCAAGAGCTTAACGAAGTCCTTTATTAAAGGTATTTTTGCAAGTCATGCTTGCATGTTTCCTTTATCTGGGATTGCTCTCCTCATGGCCTTAGCTCATTGAATACTTAATGACCATGACACAATAGAAGTGCATAGTCAATACTAAGGTAGCATAGAAGCTACCCAAACTTTTCTTTCTTTCTTCCGGTCTGGGATATACTATAGGCACATGAGTCATCACAAACTGTTCCCGCCATGTAGGACAATTCCCCATAAGGGACATTAAAGCCAGAATTGGCTCTCACATTCAATCAACGAATTCAGAAATAAATCCGAATATTATGTGACATACACATTTAATCCAACGTTGATCAAATTAAATATGCATATTGCTTATTACAACTTTTGTCATAACGACTAAAATTAAAATAAATTCTTCTTCATAGAGAGTACATAAAACACATTTCATGTACTAAACTCTTACTTTGGACCAATGTTCCTGAATTCCTTTCTTTTCAAGCCATTCTCTAAAGAGAACACTGTCCCTTTATGTAATGACATTCTTTCATGCAAAAACTTGCACTTTCCATCTTCTGAGTCACAAGTACCCAGCTCTTTTCTTTTCTGCCTCCAAGAATGAAAGCATGAAGTTCTTTGTCTAAAAAACATTAATTAGTGATCAACAATAATGAGCATGAAAGTAACCCTACGTTGGTCTGGTTAAAGACATGCACATCAAACTTTCAATTCTTTCTTTTATATTCTAAATCACCGTTGGGTAGAAATAGAATAAAACAACATTATTTTACATTAATTCCTTATCACCGTTGGGCAGAAAGGGAATTAACGTATGCAAACTCAATTAACTCGATGATGATTAATATCAATGTAGCGGAAAACTTTTCATTTGGTCAGGGACATTTCTTGTTTCTTATCAAGTCTCTAGAAAATTGGTCACGTTGACGCAAAATTTACCAAAGATTCAAACTTCAAATTTAGACTCACAAATAAACTTATAATATTGTTATCATCAACGTTGGTCAGAAAATAACAATATCAAAATTCAATTAAACTCATAAATAAAATTACAATATTGTTATCATCTACGTTGGTCAGAAAATAATAATATCATAATTTAACTTGATTCTATAACTGTTCTTCAAATTAAATTCTCCCGTTGGTTTGAATTTAATTAGAAGATAATCAATAACTTTGCAGCGGAAAACGTGAAAAATACTCTTAAAACAATACTTATTCAGAAGCAATTTTTCTGTACTTTTCTATTCACTGAACAAAATTATTCCATTGGTTCAAATTTTGAAAGAGATTAAAACATTCAAATTTATCAACCAAAACTTCTGAAAAGTATAAACAAAAACAGACTTCACTGTGTGTTACTATGCATATGGCCATTTCGGCCCAAGGCCAAATCGCGGCCAGTGGCCCAGCGCCGAAAGCCGGCCCAGCCAGGCTCGCTGTGCGCTCGCCCCCGCTCCCAGGCCGCAACCTGGGCCTAGACCGGGAAAGTGGCTTCCCGCCTGGGCCTAAACTCAGCCCGGGCGCTCTCAGCCATCCGTTTGGATCCGACGGCTCTCCGTCCTTCACGGTGGAACAAAACCCCTGCGCCGGCCTCTTCTCCTCAGAAACCCTAATCCATTTCTCTCCTCCTGTCTCCCTCTTCTCCACGGCGGAGCCCGAGAGCACTCGGGCGACGACGGCTCGTGGCCGCCGGCGGTCATCCGGTGGCACCACGGGACAAGACCCGACAGCTCCCCCTCGCCTCCCCTTCACTTCTCCTACTCTCCATCCTCCCTTTGCCAATCTTAGCGCCACACGGAGAGAGCAGTGACGACGGCAGCAGCCACACGTGGTGGCCAAAGGATGGAGGAGATGATGTCTCCTCGGGCCCCTCGTCGGTGCGCGCACTCGCCCGTGGCTGAGCGCGCCGCCGCCGAGCGGCCTTGAGGTGGCGCCTTGAACTCCCCGAGGCCTAGCCGCACTGTCCTGCGGTGGCGGCGACTCGCTAGCGGGAGGCTCGGGTGGTCTTATCCGCACAACGGTGGTGGACACGATGGCAAAACAACCCTAGTGAGCCCCTATTTGCCTTCTACTTCATTTACTGTTAGGGTTAGGGTTGATCTGAAATGGATCGGGTCCCTCCTATCTCTATTCTTTTCTTTAGGATTAGGTTTTGGATCTAGGGTGCTTTCCACATGGTAGCAGCCATGTCTGTGGTGGCGGCGGCAGGAAAAACCGCATGTCCCGCCGACCCTATTCTTCTTAGGGTTAGGATAAAACCGAATTGAAATACCCCTTTTCTTTGACTTTTCCCAAGCCAGATCCGCTCTCTAGGGATGGCTCTGGTACCATTGTTATTTTTTGTGGATCGTCTAGAAGTGGATCCAGTGGGATTTCCCTTTCAATTCGGGTTCGGGTATAGATCGAGTAACCAGAGAGATGGAGGAAGGGAGAGAGATAGGTTAGGGTTCATACCTTCCAAGGATTTGCCTCCGCTGGTTCGTCAACGGAGATTTGCGCTGGGGCAGCGACGGGTGGTGTAGCGGTTGAGCAGTGGAGCCGTCGGTGGTGCTTCCCGCCGCTGGCAGTGCCACCCTTGGGATCGGATTAGGGTTAGGACCAGTAGGAAAACTGTGGTGGCAATGAACCTCGTGTCACGAGCCCCTAATCCTCACCTCCTCTTTATAGGCACTGTGCGATGGGGGTCCACCAGCCTACTAATGGGCTGGGTGTCCCCGATCAGGACGCGGTCAAGGGGTCCGTCCTGACCGTTGGGTCAAGACGGATGAGATCAATTCTAACAGCCTCCTGTCCACGGTCCAGTGCCTCCCACGTATAGCGAGCCACAGGAAGATCTTGACTCGAAGTGGTGCCCAAGTCTTCCAAATCATGCTACATCCTGGGATAAGATGGGAGGTCATCTGTAGTGCCTGATATGACGACTTTGCTGAGTATTTCCCGTTGGCCGTCCATCTCCATACAAGGCGGTCTTCTTCGTTAGTGAGCTACACTTGCCCCACCTGGTCCCATAACATCAGATACTCGTGCATGACCGGCACGGTGATACCACCGGTGATCTGGCGGACTCATGCTTGGTCGTGCAGTCCTGCGGCTACAGTTGTGCCTTCAATGTTTCTACAGCTGACAAATTGCAGTAAAGCTGACGCAATGTCCTTGACCACTTTTCCTTGGATCCATCTTCCTGTCCAGAATGCAGTTGATTAGTCGTTCCCTGGTACCGTGTAAGTGGACATCTGGAAGAAGGCCTGGGCCTCCTTTGGAACTGATAGCTGGAGCTTATCCCATGCCCAAGTGTCATCCGCCTGCTGAAGCCAGAGCCATCTAGTCTGCAGGGCGATAGTGGTGAGTCACAAGTCGGGGATGCCAAGACCCCCCAAGCATATGGGTCGTCAAACCGTCGGCCATGCCACCATGCATTTCCCTCGGACGGACCCCTCTTTTCCGATCCACAGGAATCTCCGGCAGATGCTGTTGATCTCTTCAATCGCCCATGTTGGCAGGCCATCCGCTATGACCATGTAGATGGGGATCGTTGAGAGCACCGATTTTATCCAAATTAGTCGTTCACTCTTGTTCATTAGCGGTCCATGGCATGCTGGTAGCCGCTTCGCGACCGCATCGACTGTTGACTGGATCTTAGCATTGGGCACCTTCCTTGTGCTCAATGGAAGGCCAAGATAGGTGATCGGGAAATCAGATATTTGACAACCAATGATTTGCTGAAGCTGTTGGAGGTTGTTTTCTGGGGCGTTGATCGACATGATAGAACATTTAGCTGGGTTTGTCCTTAGCTTCGAAGCATCTCCGAATATCCGCAGAAGCTCCATGATGGCCCTTGCCTCGGCCGGGTCCGAGTGCATGAATATGATGACATCGTCGGCATAAAGGCTGCAGCTATGTCTGAGCTCCGTTGTCCCCGGTGGCCTCAACAGCCCATCTCTTTCTGCCGTAGCCACCAGTCTTGCAAAAACCTCCATTGCGATGATGAACAACATGGGCGATATGGAGTCACCCTGCCGAACACCTCTTCTGTGGTTGATGTACTTCCCCGGCTTCCCATTCAACAACACGCGTGATGTGGACAAGGATAGCAAGGAGGTTACCCATCTGCGCTAGTGGTCTCCAAAGCCGAACGCTTTGAGCGTGTTGAGCAAGAAAGGCTAGGCGACGGTATCAAATGCCTTCGAGATATCCAATTTAAGTAGTGTCATGGGGATTTTTTTTTGTTTCGAAGGTAAACAACTGCTCTTTGGACGAGCTTGAAGTTGTCATGTATTGTGCGTCCTCGAATAAAGGCGTTTTGATTCGGCGATATGAGCTCCCCCAATCTAGGAGCTAGCCTCATTGCCATCAGCTTGGAGATGAGTTTTCCGAAGCTGTGAATCATGGTGATCGGGCGGTAGTCGTTGGGGGTGTGGCGGCGTCCGGCTTTTTGGGCAGCAGCACAACTAATGCGTTGTTTAGCCTTCGGGGAGTGCCCGGCTATCTCCCAAGAAGAACGTGCTACATGTTTATTAATTACATTACATTAATTACATATAAGAAACTAACTAGAATAAGTAAGGTAGGTGGTTCTGTTTGGTGCGGTGTTACAACCACTATTGAAGACCGGGCACCCGACACTGAATTAGAGCGAGCTAAACCTGATGGGCTAGATGCTGTAGCTCATCCGGCAACAGAAGAACCTGAAGCATTGAAGCCCAGACGAAGCAGCCGCGAGAGGTGTCCTACTGTCCTAGTGTTTTGGTGCGTGCGCCCGTGGGCATGATCCCTAGGCAGGCAATAGACGCAGCTGCGCTGCGGGGGGTTACGATATGGCAACAGCCGATGTATTTTTTTCAAAAAAAAAAAAAAACTGATGTATTAAAGGAGAAAGACATGAGAGAGTTGGCGACAAAAAGAAACACAACAGAATCTATCTTATTATGTCTTATATTTTCAAACTCCCCACTAGCAATCTATCTCGTCATACAAAGTATATGGCATCCTTTAGCACATCGCCCCACTAGCTAATGTATTCTATTATCTCACCGTACAAAGTATTCACATGGATCAGCATCCACTAGCACATGCATCATATTAGCAAACTACATCGTTTACTAGCATATACTTAGTAGTCCATCCCCACTAGCAATCTATCTCGCCATGCAAGTGTCGAAATCAGCATCCACGTACTAGCACATCCCACTAGCGCATGCAAATCTCACCGTGCAAAGTATCAATGTCGCCAGGCATCCACTAACACATCCAACTAGCACATAGTTCATTGAAACTATATATTCATATTAGCAAACTACGCTATTTACTAACATATGCGTAGTTGTACGTACATATTAGAATGTCTTAAAAACAATCCATGTATATGTATTATGATATTTATTCGTTCATACATATCTAAATATAAGTACAATCATTTCACCTGCGATTCCTGCAACGCGGCGGCAGGGTCTTCTTCTAGTTCCTCATTAATACTAATCTGTCCTCCGACAACCATCTCCTTCATCCGGAGTTCTTCTTCCCCTTTCGTTCTCTCTGAGCTGTATTGCTAGCACGCGCCTCCTGCCGCATCGGCTTCTTCTCCGGCCCCGCATTACATAGTCTCGCGGGGAGGAGCGCTTTTAGCCGGCAAAGCATGGAACGACCGAAGCTGTTTTTGCATGTGGACATGGAGCCAGAGTTGTTTTCGCGGGGAGGTGAAGAAGTGCTCTGGCTCGAGCTAGAGTTGCTTTCGCGTGCCGACACGGAGTCGTCGGCCCCAGGTGAACAAGTGCTCTGGCTCTGGCTTCCACGTGCGGAGGAGGAGGAGCCGCACCAGACAGGAACTAGCTTCATCTGTCCATCATCCAAGCAGTCACCACCACCAGACGAAGCAGCAGCAGCAGCAGCAGCTGTTGGCACGCTCAGGAATTCCAGCACGTAGAGATCGTACCCCCGCCTCTTCTTCTGGAACGGCGGCGACGCCGACGAGCTCGGGCCCCGCGTGCAGCGTCGCCCGGTCTCCGTCGAACCACGTGCAGATCCTGCTCCTCGCGAGCACACGGACGCTGATGTGACGTCGAACTTGAGCCCTGGCGCGAGGTGAACGCCTGGGATCGTGAAGCCCGCCGCCGTCATCTGAATGTCGTCGCCGATCTTGGTGATGGGCAACTTGTTGCCGTCCGCCGCCCACACACTCATCCCCGCCGGCGCATCGCGGAGGTTGCAGAGGAGTCTGGGGTCGCCCACCACGTGGATACTGGCACCTGAATCCAAAAAGAGCTTTGGACATGGCCCTGCCGCTGCCGCTGGCGCTCGCGCTCGCGCTCGCGGTGGCGAAGAGCTGCTGCCATCGCCGTCGTCACCACCAGGTGCTGCAGCCATCGCGTGGACGATCGATCGATCGATCGGGTTTTCCTGCTGCTCTCGTGCTCCCTTTCGATTTGGTAGAGTCGGGGGAGGGGACGACCGTGATGGTATATATAATATTAATATAATAAAGCCACGCGTGGGCCCGGGGTGCAGAGACTCTGATAGGCCTCGTCTCGTGGGGAAAAAAATGACTCGAAAAAGGCGGCGGCAGACTCTGCCTTCCGTTCCGTTCCGCACAGACCGAGGGGCCGAGAACGGTGCTGAGCTGGGCCGACGTTGGACGACGGCCCGCCAGGGTGAGGACGCTCGCAGCTGGCTTGGGCAGGCTGCGACGCTGGGCTTGGGCTGAAGGAGGAGGCGGAGCGGCAGGTGGGCCTGCGTCCGTTGATGGGAAAAGAAAGGCCAATGCCCAACAAAAGAAAGAAAAAGTGTGGGCCAGAGTGAAGCTTGCGCAGTAACTAAAGGGAAAAGTTTTCTTAAAAAAAAAGGAAAAAACAACAGATAGCTACATCAATCAGGAGGGAAAAAAAGCTAAAACATTTCTAAGCAAAAAAAAAACAGTGAAAATTTCCTGAAAACTACAACTTAATAAGTATACAAAAATAAGTGTTGCAACGGCATAAATGCAACAACCATGTTGTAGCCTCCAATTAATTCTTTTGCAGAATTGAAAAACAATTTCTCTCGCCCTAACGATCATGATCTTTGAATCAAATTAACCAAAGACGTATTGACTAAATTATGAAAATTTTAATTTAGGGTGTTACACCCATTAACTCATATTTTCTTTCTGTCTGCCTAATTTTTGATGCACCTGTTTATGATATTGATTGAACAGTGTTGATTGAAAAGCCCTGTTCATAATGCTGAGGTAAATTTTCGGTGGGCCACCCTGCCGTGGAAAGCTGTGATATGTGATGTGCGGATAATTTGGATCTCGTATAAACTAAAGTGAATTGTCAGTGTTATTAATGAACATTAATTATCATGAACATTTATCCATACTTCATAAGTTATTAAAATAAATATTTATTCTAATGTATACATGTTTACTTGGTATACATGGTGAAACATAGCATTATGGTTTTAAATTTCACAGCAATAAAAGTTTTAAATTTACAAATATACACACACACACATATCATACTTTATTAATATTAATGTATTTCCTGTAATAACATACATTAGCATTTACATATATAGATTTGAGAGATAGTTTTATTTACTTTTTTATAATGGCTAAGATAGATATAGATATAAATATAAAAGTAATACTTCATAGTGAAAATTTGCGGTTGGAGACTGAAAGTGACGTGTCTTTGTTGCTGGACACTGAAAAATAGTGAGATTTGCTAGAGGACACTCTGTTATTAAATTTGCTGATAAAACATTTTTACACAAAATAGATATAAAATTATATATGTGTCCAAAAGTTATACTATAAAATCTTCTACGCCTCAACATGATAAGAACTACACGGTAAAAATATTGTTTTACACTGAAATGATCAAACGAGGCCTAATAAGCACTAAAGCCCAAACAAAGCAGTCGCGAGAGGGGCGTCGCGTTAGGCAATAGACGACGCAGCTGCTTTTCCTCTTTCGTTATCTTTGAATTCTATATCTATGCTGACATGCGGCGGCGGCGGCTCCCGCATCGGCTTCTCCGGCCCCAGTCTCGGGCGGAGGAGGAGCGCTTGCGCTTTTCGCCAGCAACGCACGAAACTGGAGCTCGTTTCGCACGGAGCCGAAGCTGTTTCCGTGTATGGACATGCAGCGGCGAAAACCGCCGGCTCCACTTGAAGCGCTCCGGCTGCGGCGGCGGAGCGTGTGCCGGGGAGCCAAACCAGACGGGCATACATTTTATCTCACCCAAGGTTCTGGGATTCGGCCCGAATGGGCCGAATTTCACTGAAATTCGTCCATCTCGGCAAGGCCCGAGAGAACACTGAACCGGCCAAAAAAATTCGGCCCATTTTGAATTTCTAGCCCATTTAAAGGTCTAATCTAGCCCATGTATACATCCTCTGTGTATATAAACGCGAACCTCAACTTAGAAACCCTAGTTATTTCATTTCTTCCTCTCTGTTCACCTGGTGGCCGGCGGCGGCTAGCAATTGATCCTGATGTGGAGCACTTTGAGCAACACCTGAATTTCTACTTGAGCTGCCTCTTGTTCTCGTCATTTCTCCTCTGGTTCTAGCACCTCAATCTCTGTCATTTTTGTTCACGTTCTTCTCCTTGAGGGCCATGTCCATGGAGGTCGCACACAGAGATGATGCACTCAGTCACTCAGATGGACCCCAGCCATGGGTTTGGGCAGCAACGCACACACAGCATGCACAGGTTGGTGTTGATGATGCTACGCTTGTGCTGGCAAGAGTTGCAGAGGTGGCGGCTTTCAAATTTAGTCAAATTTTATCAAATTATGAATTTTTGACCAGTCAAAATAAGTGAATCCCGGGCCGAATTTTTCGAATTTTCCGAAATTCGCCCAATTCGGTGGGCACCGAGATTTTTCAGCATTTGAATCCCAAAACCTTGATCTCACCATGGTCCACGCAGTTGTCAGCAGCATTTTCTGGCATCCTCAAGAACTGCAGCACGTACTCTTGTGGTTGTGGAGCGGCGGCGACTGCGACACCGACCATCTCGGGCCCCGCGAACAGCGTCGCGTGGTCTCCATCAAACCACGTGCAGATCCTGCTCTTGGTGATGAGGTCTAGTTTGAGTCCTGGCGCGAGGTGAACACCTGGGATTGTGAAGAAACCTGCTGCTGCGCCTGCGGTGGTCGTCGTCGTTGTCATTGTCATCTGCATGTCTATGTCGCCGATCATGGTGACGGGCAACATGTTGCCGTCCGCCGCCATGACCTCCATCCCCGCCGGCGCGTCGCGGAGATTGGAAAGGAGGCTGGCGTCACCCACCACGTGGATGCTGGCACCTGAATCCAACAAGAGCCTTGGCCATGGCGATGGCGGTGGCGGTGGCGAAGAGCTGCTGCCAGCATCATCGTCATCGTCAGCGTCACCAGGTGCTGCTGCTGGCTGTGCTGATACGGATGCAGAAGCAGCATACATGTCTTCACCCACCACCGCCGGATTCAGCGACGGGCGAGCTAGGGCGCCGGCGGATTCAGAGCCATCGTGGACGAGCTGGGACGCGGCGCCGTCGCTGACGCCGCTCGATGATAAAGCCGCTTCTGGATTGCCTTCGGAGTCCATATCCGAGTCCAACCGCCCCGTCAGAATATTCTCATCTCCTCTCGTATCCGATTCCGATACGGTGACCTATAACTTTGTTCAAATGTTTCTCTGGATCTTTTGGTAATTTAGCTTACAAAAAATAATCTCTATCTCTTCTCTACCTAATAATAATAATAATATAATATATATACTTAATACTAATCTGGCAAAATTTCTACCTCTTTTTTCGTCTGGCCTTTCCTCATCTAATCACCCACACTCTGAAATCAACTTGATTTTTCGTCTGGCCTTTCCTCATCTAATCACCCACACTCTGAAATCAACTTGATTTCCTCTGGTTCCCGAATCGGCTCCAAATCTTTATCAAGGGCTTTCCAATCCAAATCGACAAGCAAGCTATGAAGGGAAGGTACCAAGATGAGACTAAATCAAAACCACCACATAGATCCAAATCGGAACCCAAATCATATCAGACTAACTTCAGAAAGACAAACATCTTATAAAATCAAATCAAACCGCCAATATAAATTTTGTGAATTGTTCTGCGGATCTACAACAATCAAAAGTCAAGATTGAAGAGGATATCAAAGAAATAGTTGAATCAAGAAAATCAGAGAAAGAAATCGAAGAAGGCATCAAACGGGGTCACGTCTCCAAGTCGCCCGCGGCCCTCACACCACGGACTCTGTACTGTCAACTAGATCCGCCTCTCAAAGCGCATGCGCGCGGCCGGCTACGGCGTCCGCCTCCACTGTCCTGTGCCCGTCGGACAGGGCGCCCACGCCATCACCTCCCATAGCACGTGTAGCAGGTGCGCCTCTGCACGCGCCACTACTGCCTTAGCTCGGCCAGGCCTGGCCTGGTATGCCCACTGCACCATCGTACAGGTGCGCCGTCGCTGCAGATACGGTCAGCAACGTATAGGAAATGCACCAAGTACCAGTAGTTTTCTATAAGGAAAGCAAGAACTAGCAAATCTATAGGCGAGAAAGAACGGTGTCAGTAGCCGTCACAACCTGGCGGCCGGCGGCGAGGCGGAAGACGCCATCAGGGTGACGTGGCGGCGGCGGCGCTCGGTTGACCTGTTCCTACCTCTCCGTGCGGGACGAATTGCTGCGGGAATAATTAATTGCAATAAACCCCACTACAAATATAAAATGTTACTCCCACGTGCTTGGCTATGTTTGCAAAGTCCCCCTTCCACGTGCTTCCTATTTCTTTCCCAGAATATTACAGACTAGTGGACAATTGCAAACTTCATAGTAAAAAAAAACTTGGAAACCAATATAATAAAATTTAGAAAAAAAATCTAATATTTGTCCAAAGTTTAGACAATGTCCATAATTCCATATAGCCCATAAACTAACGTTTGATTCGGTTTACCCTCTGAAGTATTTCGGTATATTCAAGTTGAGTAGAAAATCAAACCAAATATTAGTTTAGGGAGTTGTGTGGATATTGGCCAAACCTGGGAAGTGTTACGTGAACTTTCTTCTAAAATTAACTTGCCTTATATACAAATTGAACTAGGAACCTATCGTGCAGTAACAAGTCTATTTTGGTTTATGATTAAGTAGCACTAAATAAAATAGACGGTCTTTTACTTGTCTACATTTTCCAACCTTAGTTGTTTAATTCACCGCAACAAAAAACTTAGTTGTTTAATAAAAAAGGTTGCTGGCTTATATAGGTGCCATCGGTTGCCACACTACTTTCCCTATATATTATGCTTACCTACTTTTGTTCTATACATAATCCGTTCCAAATTATAAGTCATTTTAAAAATCTTAGAGAGTCAAATCATCTCAAATTTAACTAAAATTATAGAGAGAAACATAAAAATTTATGACATCAAATAGGTAAACTATAAAAATATAACTAATGAATAATCTAAAGATACTTAATTGATATCATAAATGTTATTATCTCATTATATAAATTTGATCAAACTTAAAAAAACTTTAACTCTCTAAAATTCTTCGAATAACTTATAACTCTGAGGTGGAGAGAGTAACTTTTACCTTTTCCACTTTAAAATATTGTGCTTGTTTCGTCATCCCTAAAAGTTAGAGAGCTAAGATCAAATTTAAATTAATATAAACAACCTCGCACCAATGGGTACAATATGTGAATATTTATTAGCCTTGGTCGCTATGACCGCTTTTATGACTTTTGTTTCCCCTCCGTGCATGCTCCTAGCTTGTTCATGTTTGCGTGTTATTTTGTTTCAAGGGAAAATATATATGCATCTTAGTAACCGTAATTTTCAATGCCATTTCCTGTAATATTTGACATGTGTCCCACACTGTTTGTACCTAATTCAAATGAAGCTCGAAAAACTCCAGTCATGTAAACCATCAAAGTTGCCTTCTCTATTGGAGATAGCTGCATTAGGAAGTTTCAAACCCTGTCCTTACAAAATGCTCAAGTGCCATTCTCAAACTCTGGCTGGAGAATACTGTGTCTTCAAATTAATGTCGCTAAACAATTGGAGTTACAAACAGACATGAGCAAAAACCAACAGATCCACACTGAAAGGGCATTAATTGCACAGCTGAAGCAACACATGCAGTCAGGCTGACTGTTACATTACAAAGGTTGAGGGCTTGAGGCAGATGGCTGACAGCATCAACCCACCAAAAAAAAATATAACCATAAATGAATACAATATATGTATATATAGCCAAATTTATTAGACAATAATGCCTGCTCAACAGTCTGACTAGCTACCAGTTTGCAGATAGAAATCACACATAGATAGTAGAAGTGCAGCTGGCTATAACTAGACACTCATATGATCGATGTTCAGAAAACACTCATTCAGTATCAAAACCAGTATCAGCAGCAATGAGTTACGAGTCATAGGCTCATCCAGTTCTCACGAATAGAACAGCTAAATATATATAGATGTTGTGGATACAATATTATAAGACCAATATAAGTTGATAATCTGAATTTAACAGAAAAACGCTGGAACCTTACTCATTCACATTCAGCACTATACTATTCAAAAAAGAAAAGCAGCAGCAGACATCCCTACCATCTTTCTATGCATCTGAAGACACTAACATGCTGCCAAACAAGGCACCTGATTCAGAAAGTCTATATCGTACATGTTTTCAAATGTCAAATGGACTTTACCGATGACGGAAACGTCAGCCGTCACTATTCTTTTTGATACGACCCGCAACACCACCAATCTTGATAATTAAATCAGGATCTTCAGTGAGCTGCCCCACTGGCACCAGGTTCATAAGAGAGCCCATGAACGTGCCCTACATTAGGAAGGACCACCGCCTCCATGGTCACTAACCTAGGCACCAGAGTTTATTATTGGCAGGCACACAGGCAGAAAGTTACCCACATAGTTAGAAGCAGTCCACTCAATTTTGTATTGCCTTGTTTCCTGGCAACTTTTTAGAAGCACTAGACTCATTCACACTAGGCAAGCTGCTTCCTTTAGAACATGTCGCTTTCGCAAACTGTGGTTAGACAGTACGGACAGTATCTTAAACTTATGTAAACAAAGAGATGGGTTGTACCAACCAATATATGCACACTCTAAGCACAGCTAAAGCAACAAATGCAAGGGGATACTGTCGGATTTGCAACCATCAGGCAGAAAGTGGTTAGAAATTTAGAAGTAGAGTGCTCAAATCACGTGTGCAGTTATAAGCACCATTCAACCCACCAAAAATAAATAAAACCATATATGAGGAATACAGTAAATGCTGAGAATCAAATTCATCAAACAAACATTGTTTACCATGTGCATCAAAATCATATAGCACAGGTTCACAACTGTGGCACAAACAGATTGCAGACAGATAGTGACACATCAAACAAATTCGTAGCAGAGCATACAGCTGAAACCACATTTCAATGGATTATTATATTATCACTGCCGAAAAGGACTTCCCAAGTTGCAGAAACTAAATGCTCAAGAGATCATAGACTCACTCAATACATCTTATACCGTGCATACAATATCCTAAACCATAGAAATTGCAAATAGCATAAAACCTCTTGACCTTAGCCATTTTCAAACCAGCACGTACTACCATATAAAGGAAAGCAGTACCCTGACATCACTATCACCCTCTATGCATCTGAAGAAACCCGCCAAGCTCCACCTAATTCAGCTTAATTTTCAGGAAGTCCACCACATACTTATGATCAGACCTCAAACGTGCCCCACCGAGAATAGAGCCATCACTCTTCTTGCTGATGTGACACTTACCACCACCAATCTCAACAATTAGATCGTGATCTTGGGTTAGCTGCCCCACGGATACCTGGTTCATTGTGAGCCCTGGGACGTACCACACGTCAGGGAGGACCACTGTCTCTGTGTTCACATACCCTCTGCCACACACCTGCATCCCCTCACCTACCCCTGCTTTGACAACTTGGTTGCTTACAGGTACCAGGTTGGAGATGAGACTCTTGTCTCCTGTCATGTGGTTGGTAGCAAAAGTGGCAATGAACCAAGGAGATTCTCCTGTGCTCTCTGACCTGTTGATCGGTGCCCGTGGAGGCAATACGAAAGGATTATGTAAGTAACAGGCATCAGCTCTACGGAAATAATCAATAGGGTTACGTGCTAGATTAACTGAGTATAACAACAAGAAACAAAAGCTAGTTAGCAGATTGCAAGGCGCAGAAACTCAAGAGTGCTGTGTTTACATGCTACATTGACTCAGATGAATGGTTACTGGTGGCCTCGTTACATCACGACTGAATATCACTGGTTCTTGTTCGTTATGTTTGCCAGAAATTAAGACAATTTTTCGCGCACACATTTTGACAGAAATTGAACAAGGAAATAAACATACAGTAGCAATTCGTGAAGAAACCTAACCAATCAAGAGGACGGTGCCTTCCCCAATATATTGATTCGACAAAAATCGAGTTAAACCTGACGGTTCGCTCAAATTTATGCATGAACCCTAAGCCCCCAATCAGGACAATCTATTGCAATGCTGGAGACCAGATCTAGGAAACGCACCAAACACTAGTAGTTTTCTACTAATAGGCAAGCAAGAATAAACAAATCTATAGGCGAGAAGGAACTATGCCAGTAGCCGTCACAACCTGGCGGCCGGCAGGGAGGCGGAAGATGCCATCTCGATGAGGGGCCGGCGGCGGCGGCGGCGGCGGCACGCGGACGAGGTTGACTTGTTCCTACCTCAGCGGGACCAAATTGCTGCGGGATAATTTATTGCAGTAATCCCCCTGAAATGGCCCTCTTGGTTTAAATATTAAACGTTACTCCCACGTGGCCACGTGCTTGGCTAGTTTGCAAAATCCCCCTGATGTGCTTCGTTTTTTTTTTGGCCCAGAACAATATTGCAATGATATATTTTCGTGGTTGAAAAATGCAAACTTTAAAATTAAAAAATAGAACTCGAAACCAATTTATTAAAATGTTAAAAAATCACTTTCCTAAAGTTTGACTAGTGTCCAAATAATTTCCTAAACTAATGGTTTGGTTCAATTTATCACTATGAACAATTCCAATTGGTCCATTTTTCATGTTCTCAGTTGGTTTCAAACTTGGCAGGGTGACAACTGACACCATAACTTACGTAAAAAAGAGCACATCATAATTTATTACTATGATTTTAAAGGGTTGAAATTAAAACACTACTTATATACTACTCTGTATCGCAAGTAGAAGTCGTTTAGGACAGCGACACGGTCTTCAAAGCATAACTTTGACCACTTGTTTCATTAAAAATATTTGTTGTAAAGTGGTGTATATATATTTTTATGAAAGTATTTTTCAAAACAAATTTATCTATATGATTTTTATATCTCTAAACTCAATAATTTAAAAGTTATTCATGATTTATATTCCCAATATTTGACCAAACCTTTTTCCAAAACGACTTCTAAATAGGATATGGAGGGAATACGTAAGTATTTTTTTTCCAAAAGAAAACACTAGCTACTCATATATGGACTATGGGCGAAATGAAAAGGTAAATAATATCAAAGGGTTGGACTGACTTATTATTGAAAAAGTTTGGGTTGTAGATCAAACCTAGCGTTCATCAGGAGGTTGTCTATCTAAATAATAAATATTGGTCAAATTTGGAAGGAGGATTTAAACTTGACTCTAAAATATGCTTGTCTACTGTCTTAGAGCATCTCTAGTCGTCCTTCAATATGACCACTCATCCCCATAACACGGTCACAGTGACAAAGTTTTTTTTTTTTTGACCAGTGTCACAGTGACAAAGTTGTGGCCTTTGTCTTGCTCCAACAAACTCCAAAATAGGGCCAAAATCGGAGACATTTCAGAAAAAAAGTTGTAAAACATAAATGAAAACCATCACTTACATGGGAGCTAGAAAAGCCAGAAAAAACTGTTCCATGCAAAAGTGTTTGGGAAAAAAAATTATAAAAGCTGATTCTCAACCAAGACAAATCTTGAATTAGGAATCCCATTCGAATTTCTCAAGATCGAAGAGATGTATTTAGAGTAGGATTTGTAGCTATCCTACATATACGTTAGTTAAAGAGTGATTCATGAAAAAAATAGACTGAAATTTTTGCTCATAAATAATAAATATATACTCCCTCCATCCCAAATTATAAGACATTCCAAGAATCTTGAAGAGTCAGAGATTTTCAACTTTGACCAAAAAATTTGAAATATAATTTGAAATGGAGGAAGTATTTGATATGTATACAGATATAGATATATATTATTATTATATACAAACTCAACTTGAAAAAATTTCTATGCTATAGAAAGCCGTTTCGAAAACCTATCACTTGCTACACTAGCCAATATCTATATATATGGAACACGGAACACCCGCTGACCCGCATGTGTCAACAAAAGAGAGAATTCGTGTAGATATAGTCGCGTCATCCATATATAGGATTCTACTAGGACATGTACGTATCGATATCGATTGAGGTCTTGTTTAGTTCTTACTCTATTTTTTTTTATATTGAATGTTTGAATACATACATGAAGTATTAAATATAAATTAAAAAATAACTAATTGCACAAATTATAATAATTTTGCGAGATGATTTTTAAGTTTAATTAGTCCATAATTTGATAATGTTGTGGTACGGTAATATATGCTAATAACAGATTAATTAGTGGTTAATAAATTCGTCTAACGGTTTTCACACCGAACATGTATTTTGTTTTCTTATTAGTTTATTTTTAATAGACTAAATTAATGTCGAAACATCTAATATGACACCTAAAAAAACTTTTCATCCTCAAACTAAGCAAGGTCTTACTCGGTTCTCATGGCCTCTGGTCTCAGGATATACAAAAATTGTTGTCTCGACGTTTTAAATACTGCATTGGGTCAGTTCTTATGTTTCGGATTAAGTATGCTCTGTCAGTGAGTTATTCATGCTTATACTCCGAAGCCTGAACTGACCGTTTTTTAAATATAAATAACGCCTTTTCTAGCTCAAACTTTATTTTCTCTAAAGTTGGGCCTGTTTCTACATTCTCGTTACGCATTCTGTATGTGGAACTAATGTCACCTTCCCATGTTTGGTGGAATTTGATTATGGATTCACCATTCACCATGGTAGGGCCCAATGGGTCACACTGTTAAGGACCCAACCATCCATAAATCCATGATGATCACATTTCAAGAGTTGGATTAACTCAAAGTTTACCCAACTCTAGACATATTCAAGCTTTGAGAACCGAAAAAACAATAGAGCATTCACACGTCTTTGTGATTTTCTAGTTGTCTGGACTTATTTTACAGAGTTAAATGCGTCACAGGTCTATGGACTCTCAAATTGCGTTTATGACCCCTTAAACTTGATTGTGCGTTCATCATGGATCTAATTTGACTTGTCAATGCATTTTTGCGACGTGACCTAGCCAGCGTGGACCCGAGACCCATGTGCACGTAAGGGACGTGTGAGAAGGGTTGACCTCTACTTTTTTGCACATTGGCCCTCCTATTTTTCCCCAACGTGCGCCCGGGCCACGGCTTCGTCCACGCTGGTCAAGCCACGTCGGCAAAAATGCGTTAACAAGTCAAATTGGGCCTGCGGTGAACGCACAATCAAGTTTAAGGGGCCATAAATACAATTTGGGGGTCCATGGACCTATTTGACATACTCGTGCAAGTCCATGGACCTGTGTGGTGCATTTAACTCTATTTTACAGGACAACCTCATTGATTTAGGTCAGTCTCTGCTAGTTTTATGATTATGTATAATTTAATTTATAGGTTCTATATATGCACACAAGAACATTATCAAAACTAAGCATACAATTTATGAACAATTCCATTTTTCCGCTTGAAAAATTGGGGTGTTAATACAAAAAGTAGTCCGGCCTTCTTGGCCATTCTCATTTCAGAAGTGTCCGGCCTTCTTGGCCGAAGGTTACTGCATTTTGAAGCTTCAGGCCTTGGGATACAGGAAGGAAGCCAGGCACCACTCTTGCTGGTACAGCCTCCAACTCTGATTGCATCTTCTATTCTTCTACCAAAGGGGGCGAAGATGCACGTAGCCAGCCTTCCTCATTAGCACAGCACACTGCCAATGTCCAGTGCCATGTCCCCATTGATTCAGAGCTAGCATTCCTCAGTGCTCATTTCACAGCGCCTTTCAGCAGAGCATCTGCAGACAGGTTACGCTGCATCTGAGCCTGCAGGCTGTACTGCTTCTGCAGGTCTCTAAGCCTGTCCAGGAGCTCTAGGAACGAAGGGCGTTTTTGTGGGTCGCTGCTCAAATAAAGGTCACATGTATTAGGGACTCGTAATCGCACTACTGATCTTGAACGAAACTATGTTTTCTCAAAGATGATATGGGCTTCTGTGATCTTCAAACATGAACTCCACATATGCGTTCGACTAGTTAATTGTTGCTTAGTAGGGAAAAAAAAACAATAGGCGCTTACCTATCCCAACAACTCTCAATCAGCGATGCCCATTTAGGATCGGTGTCGCTTGGAATGTCCAACCTCTGATCCATAAAACCAACGGCTCCAACAACCTGCACATTGGAGTGTGGCAGAATTGACTGTATGAGCAAGGCGCAAGGATAGTGCACCGATGGCGATAAATGCTGGTCCAGCAATCAGACATAAAGAACAGTTCACATAGAAGAAAAGAAACATCAAACTTTAGTTACTTATATCACTATTTGTACCTAGTTAGTTGTTCTTTCAAACAAAATTGTCTGCCTAGTTCTATCCGCTAAAGCAGAAAAAAGGGCACCAAACAATACGATAGAAGTCCGTGCACGCCTAACCAAAAGACTAACAGACAAATGCACTGGCACAATTTACCTGCATTGTATTGAGATTATCCCAGGGTATCTTCTGGGTCACAAGTTCCCACAGAATAACGCCATAGCTGTACACGTCAGACCTATATTTACCAAGAACAAAAAGATCAGTAACTGCCAATCCTAAAACCGATAGGAGGCACACATAATGTCATCAATGTCTTTGTTGAACATACTTTTCATCTGAAGGTTCATTGCGTAACACCTCTGGGGCCATCCATTGTGGCTGCATAGAAAAGCTAATTATCAGATTCTTATCCATCAAAGTTTATGACATTATCACTCTTCAGGAGAGTGTCTACATCTACAATATTTGTATTTATCAAGTAATTTTTTTACTCACCGTTCCTTTTCCAGTTTTTGTTCGCAAAAACGTTTCGAGTTTTAGACGTGAAAGACCAAAATCTGCAACCTGATTGAACAACATAAATGAGAAAAGAAAGCATGGCGATTGGAGAACTTGAATTCCAGTGTTACCTTTACAGTCCAGTTCTTGTCAACCAACAAATTTGACGATTTTAAGTCACGGTGAACAATAGGAGGGCTACAATGGTGAAGATAATTCATACCCCTTGCCTGCAAAAATAGAAACAGTGTGCTCTAAAACCAATAATGCTACATAAGCTAGTGTACAGTCAAGATATTACTTATTTGTATAAATTACCAAGGCATTTTTTTTGTCAAGTGATTCTGGGTCCCAGAAAGAAACTGAGTGATGGTGTCGTTCTACACCCAGACCACCAAAGTTCAAGCCCTCATCAGGCGAATTTGGATTCTTAATATCAAGCTACCTAGTTCCTCATAAGTTGCTATAGTTTTTCTTATGTCACAGTGAGTGTATTTTTAAAATCACGTAGCACTGTGTTAAGTATAAGACTATATACAAAATGTTACGTATTTTCATTCACTGAAGCTAACTGATGTGGCAAGTTTATGTGAAATTTGACTTCTCTGGTACATGCCTGTCAATAATTGATGACACTGTAATGCTTCTCTGTTTATTCATTATGCTTTTTGTCAGCACAATTAAAGAATGTTTATCCAGTTCTCCGCTAATTCAATGTGTTAATGACAAAAAAATACTTAGCATTTATTTTGCCTGCAATTTTCAAGAACTTTTTGGAAAGATAAACAGCACTCACAATGTCTATAGCCATGTGAACTCGCCGTCTCGGATCCAGCTTGGCAGTGTTCTTTTCTAGTAAGCGGAACAAACTCCCCCTGCGACATGGAAACAGCATAGTGTGAAATGGAGCAAGGGAACAATAAATGCTTTGCTCTTTTGTGCTTGTAAACAACTGTAGAAGATTATAAAAGCTGATATTTGTAGTACCAAAAATAGTGCAAGTTGATGGGAAAGCTTCTTCAGTTAGTGTAAAAATGATGCAGGAATACTTTGGCAAGGGAGGATGTCCATTGGTGGAGCCTGGCAGGAGCTAAGGGGATTTCCCTGCTTACTGCTAGAAGTGCAGTCTGATGGACTGTAGTGTTGGGTCGCCTTTTCCTGTTTCTTACAGGTGATCTTGTTCTATGTGCTAGTGAGAGTGTGTGTGTGAGTGTGAGGGCGGTTTTTTCTGCGTGTTCGAGAAAAAAAAAATGAAGTGTAGTAATCTAAAACTGAAAATGACTGTTACTATTAGGCCTCCAGAGAAGGCCGCGCCAAGTGGCGCCTTCAAAAAAAAAATGACTGTTACTATTAACTTTCACTGAATTAGTAAGCCAACCAAACACCCATCATAGACCCACAATTAGTGAATGTGGTAAGACCGCAAGAACAATAAAACAAACTGTGGATAGACCCTTTTTTTTTTGTCAGTGCTAAGTACTTTAAATGAAGAATATCCCCAAAGATTACAATCAATATTACAAGCATTACACTAAGGTTTAGGAGCATTGCATAATTATAATGTAAGCCAAGGGTCTTAAATTAGGTCAAGGTATCTGGCCCATTGATTTATGATTGAAGTTTGGATATTGAATTTCTGAAGACTAATCCTCTCAATATACAAGGGACTACAAGAATACAAGATGCACCATGTTAATTGGATTTGAAGGACATGGGAACTTCAGAAGTGTCAGATTGACAAACCATTTCTGTCATCATTGGTACATAATATATGGTTTGGAATTTCCAATTCTTCGATACGAGATGTACATATTTGAGGCTTCACACCTGAAAATATTCAACAGGATATGTCCTTTGAATTCCAGCCCAGTTTCGAAAACCAGGTGTTTACTACTCAGATTGCACAACTTGACATAGGCCCCTTAGACATTGTAGTGACTCATATTAGCGTAGGGGTGGTTGTGAAGGGTTTGATTCTCACCTTCTATATATTAATCCTAGGGTAGACAATTCTCCTCCTAGATGAGTTTTTTTATAAAGCTATACAATAAATCAATCTATATAGGTTAATCCCATTATACCAACAGAATAGAAGTAACAACAACAGAAAAATATGCAAATGGACAAATGGTCCTTTATTTATATAACTCAGTGTTCTGACTCCTTTAGCTGTAAGAGATTAAAACACACCGTGGAAGAAATTCTGTAACAATACAAAGTCGTTCTGGAGAAGCAACTGCACCCATGAAGAGTATAATATTTGGATGACGTAGTTTCTTCATCAGTGATACCTGTGCATATGAAGGATATGAATTTAGAAAGTTAACAACATAATGAATAGTATAGCCTATAGTCTACAGAAACACAATAACCAAAAGATAATGCAAAGAATTGTCAGCATTGTCCATGCCATGTGTTTCTTCATGTTCTCTATATGCTTATATTGATCTGTGTCAGATGTGCAATGTTTTGCTTCCATTATGACTTGTAAGCTTCTGAAGGGAAAATCTTGGTAGACTTTCATGTACTCAAAGAAACCATAAACAACCTTTTCGCTCTTGTGTGTTTTTTCTTAAAAACCAAAAAATAAATACAATGTTGACAATTCTGAGCGTTATCTTTTGCTTTTTTTACTGCAACATGGTCCATGCCATGTGTTTGCATGTTCAGTATTTTGTGTTGCTGAGTTCATTTATCCAATATTGATCTCCTCTCTTTATTCCCTCTTTGCTTATTTCTCCTTTTCCTTCCTATTTGCAAGTTATAAATTGTTTGCCTAAATGTAAATATTGTAATGCACTAACAAGATGAGGGGCTACTTTGTATATCTAAATATCTCATGATATGCCTTATGTGAGTGCAGCAGTGGTTGGCTAACAATGATCCAAGCATGCTGCCAAATTTTTTTAAATAAACTGTGTTGTCAAAAAATCTGATAAAGAGTGCGATAATGATTTGCATGTAAAGTAATATGTCATTTTTCCATGGTATGTACTGTAATTTTAGTATTGAAGTATCTATATTGACAATTGCTATAAAACTTTTTCAAGGAAAAGAAGAACAAAAAGGAAATCAACTTCATATGTGTGCATATATATAGATTAATAGATGTCTACCTCTTGTCTGAAGGTATCTATCATTTCTTCTGAATATTCCTGCTTAGAAAATAGTTTAACTGCTACATCCTACAAAGAAATAATATAAGAATCTAAAATCAGTCACTAGGGAAAAATTCATGCATTCACACAGGTAAGGTTACATACCGAGCCAAACCACTGGGCATGATACACTGTTCCGCAAGAACCTGCCAAACATGATAATATCATAAGCAAAATATATCTATTATAAAACATAATCATAAGTAAACAAAAGATTCTATTGCCACTTATAATGTCTGATTATATGTGTGACCATATGGAGGAAAAATGCCATCTTTGTCGTGATATGCAAGACCTTAAAATGTAACATTATCATGATATGAGGTTCATGCCACCAATTGTATAGTGAAGCATGGAATTAATTAAAGTGCTTTGAAGATTTCAGGAAGCACAGTGATATGGATTCAGCCAAAGAAGAACACAAAAATCAAATTATTAAGAAACTGCAAAATTCATATCCAGGGTCTTTGGTGTCCCCCTTAGGAAATTTAGCATGTTGCTTAAGTAAGGTTTTGTGCATGCATAAATCTTTTGGAGCACGAGTAAGCAAGAGAAGCGTGTGTGCATTTGCAGACAAATAGAAGCATTTGCAGAGTGAAAAGCGAATACCTTGACCTACTTGTTCTCCAATTACTAGGTCTTCCCACAGGATCTCATAATCTAGGCAATCTGCTTCATGATCTACCCTCTCAATGGCACTGCCATTAGAACTTAAACTGCTGCCCAAACTATTGAAGCTATCATTGTTGAAAGACCACCAGTTACCCGTTACTTCATATTTGCTTTCCTGGGAGCTATCAGAATCTTGGTAGTCTGGAATTACAATTGACTCTGGACCGGCCAGGTGGATCTGGTCATTGTCTTGCTTATTATGGAACTGCAATGGGTTCATGTTCATGTGACCCTTGTCAGAACCATTATGTTCGTGCCCTTTCCAAGGCCATGATATCCCCTTCTTGGCCAATACATCCTCTGCCTTTGAACTAATAATCTTGTAAAGCCTTTTGTTTCCGTCCCCTGAGTCATCACTACTTGTTTTACTTGTCCTCCCAGGGGAGTTGTCTCCTTTAACAAAGCCACCATGCAGTACATCACCTCTAGGGGTGTTTGTTCCACTAGATGCCAGTTCTTCCTTGGAATCATCTTCAGAGTCTTGACACTCAGAGCCACCACCATACTGTTCATTGCAGTTCTGACCTGTCTTCATCCGAGAAAGAACTCTGTTTGTAACTTTGCTAGCCTGTGGTGTTATTCTAAAAAATCAAGAAAACAATACACTAGGACATAAATTATTTCTACTGCAATTGAGTAGTAAATCCTTTTTTTGTCTGTTCAGAAGTACACGTACCAAAGTTGTTATCTTGGAGGCTATAGAAGATTGAACAGGTTGGTCAGGCTCAAAAGAACTTTTATTTAATAAATTGCATTTAGGCCGATTGTTGACTTGAAAGCGGGGATTCGCTGGATGTCTATAGGACTTCATTGAAGTTGAAGGGCCAATTATATCCTCTAATGTCTTCGTATCAACTGAGAGACAAATGAGACCCACCAAGCTGCCATCATCATCATATAAAGGAGTATTATTGGCCACAATGAAAAACCGTTCTCCTGACTTCTTTTTAACAGGAAACTTCCCTCTCCAACATTTCCCCATAAATATATTCCCAATGATAATGTTTGCTGCCTCAGCATCATCAGGATGAACCAACAATTCAACGGCATCATAGCCAACTGCTTCTGATGTAGAATAGCCATACATTTGCTCAGCATACCGGTTCCTAGATAAAGAATGGAGTGTTTTGTAAAATAAGCAGTAGCAGTAGGGTCAAACAGTGAGGGAGTAAGTATAGGTTAAATTGCAGATTACATTAACAATTTCACATGCTCCATGAGCCAACTAAACAACAATCGGGAATGAAAGGGGTCTACAGTAATTACATATATCAAGTAATACCATGAGTTTGGACCTAGATATGTGCCTAGACATCATAGGCCAACATTTTTTCTCTAAGCATTCTGTTAGTCCCATACCAAACAGTCAAGTTGTGTTCCACAAAACCGTAAAATTGTGAATATAACCTTTTAATAAAATTTAAAATGTATAATGAATAGATAATTATTAAGGAGACTGGAGACCTGATAAATCTTCGCCATTATCACCCAGGCTGACCAAAAGCAGTATAGAACTTTCACTTAGGATGTTCAAAATAATCAGAAACTTAGAGTCCACAAAAAAGAGAATATGATGCTCTCATGTTGACCTACTTTTACCATATAAAATGGTGTACAACTAGCTAACTACAAGTTGTACATGATAAATCAAATATCTTTGTGACAAAGTAAAGAGCCAAATCTACTTGAACTAACCAAGGCAATTACCTAAAAAGAATTAGAGCAGTACATCAAACATATATTGTTGACAAGATCCTGAGTCTAATTATTTCGCGCAACATTAAGCCAACTTTTCGGACTTAATCTACTTCCATGCGCATGGTGAACTGAACATGGTAATAAAACACTGTGGCATGATCACAGAAACGGGCATATTAAACCATGTTTAATGCTGCAACAGGTTCCCTCCCACTAAAAGTACAGTTTCCTGTAAATCATATGGCTAGCATTCGCAAAATCAGTAGCTTCTTACTCAAAGGCAGGAGTGGCTAAGCTACAAGCGACCAACCATCACTACAATGGTACCTCCACTAGCAAAAAGTGCAAATTGATCGTTTCCCAGCCTTCAACAGAAATAGCGAATGCTTAGGGCCTGTTTGGTTCCCTCTCACTAAAATTTAGTGACTAAATTTTAGTCACTTTTAGTAGCAACACCCTTACTAAAAGGGACTAAAAGGAACTAAAATGACTTTTTAGTCCCTTTTAGTAGGGGTGTTTGGCAACTTAGCTACTAAAAGTAACTAAAGTTTAGTCACTAAATTTTAGTAGGAAGAGAACCAAACAGGCCCTTAGTGTTGTCTAAGATTGGTTTGATCCTCTGCACAACGCTTATCTGACATTTCGCCGAACACTCCTAGTGCAGAGTACAGACAGCCAAATGCAAAGAAACCTCACCAGTAAATGAGCTTCCCGCCGGGGGCAATGATATGCACGGCCTGCCCCAGCGCGTGCAGAGCCCTGATGTGCTGGCGGTCAGTGAGCCCGATGCGGCCCACGCGCTGCAGCAGCGACGACAGTGAAGTCGCCGCGGGGAGGGCGCGGCGCGCCGGCGAAGGCTGCGGCGGGCGGCGCGAGGCGTGCTGCTGCTCCGGCACGAGCTTGGAAATCTGCCGCTTGAGCTCCGCCTGGCCCTCCTCCAGCTCCCGTATCTTCCTCAGGAGCTCCTCCGCCGCCATCACCGGCAGAACGCCCGGTACGTGGCTACGTGCTGTATTGTATCAATTGGCAAGCATCAGGGGGGGCGTTCCGAGAGCTTGCAAGGTGGCAGCAAAAATGGCGCCTTTGGAGGCTTTTGCGACCCAGCTGCCCCCACGAAAGGCACCTTTTATCGATTTCTCGAAGATTCCTCTGATCCAAGAAGCATAAAGCAGCGGCTTTTGTTGGTTTCCGGGCAATCTGGGGAGCAAATTTGGCTCAACCCTGCCTTCTGGAAGCTTCTGGATTGGATTGAATTCAGAGCTACTACGCCTCCTAAGAAACAGAGAAGAAAAAATTCAGAGATGGGAGGAACCCAGCAGGAGTTCTTGGTGCTCCCCTGCAGCAGTTGTTGTTGTTGCTGCTGCTGCTGGCGTGGACGTGGTCTGTTCTGTTCTTCCGGCCAGCTGCATGCAGCCTTGTTGTTGCTTGGAGATGCAGCAATGAGGATTGAACAGGAGGGAGTCCCGGGAGAGGGAGGGAATCTGTCAATGCCAATCTCTCTCTTGGCTTTTGCTTTGGTTGTTGTTCCTCTCGCTCGCGCCTGCCTTTCTTGTTGTTGGACTTGCTCTTTATTCCCGCCTCGGCCACATCCACAGCCACAGCCACAGCTTATTATTTGTACTTTCTTTCTCTGTCGAAATTGGAATTGGTGGTGGTGCCGGGGATGATCTCTACAGCGACGTCCCGTGTCTCTGTCGACCCAACTGGGGCAGCAACCCGCAAGTCTGCGCGCTCCATCGTCTCCGGAAAGCACCTTTGTTCCTTTATTAATCATCATCATCGTGTGGCCCTGCAATATTCTGCAGTATAGTATTACTAATCTGCAGTCTGCACGCATGTGTGCGTTGGAAGTTACTGTGCCTGCTCTTGTCTAGTAGACTTTGGACAACAGCCAGTGCTTGTTTGTTCAACATTTTGATGTAAGCAGAAAAAGATTAACATTTGCATTTATGTTATTTTAAAAGCCAAAAAAGAGAAATCTATGTCATGCGTGATATTCCTAAAAACAAAATGGAAAACCATTAGATGAGGAAGGAAGGAGTGCTTCTTTTTATATGGATAAATATTTATATACTAGTATATGGAAAACAAAGTTCATTTATGGATGAACCATGTTTATTTTCTTCACTCCAAAGTCATGTCAAATAAGTAAAATTTGTTGATTACATCTTTTTTTTTTTTTGGAGTGGACTTAGATTTGTCCTTCTTCACTTGCATTTATATATGAAAATTAAACGGACGATAGTAGTATATCTATACTAGTACTAGTATACTACGGAGTGTGTGTGGAGTGAAGACACAGCACAACCAAGCAACTTGCCTTACATGAGAGGGACTCGTGTGTGCCTATCTTCCGAGCCACTTGCAATTGCATTGCTTGCAGCATAAGCGTTTGACTGATGGACTGGCTCATATATATATATATATATATATATATATATATATATATATTTTGGAGCGCTGGTTATATATATATATATATATTATGGATTGAAGGAGAAATCATAAAAGGTGAAAAAGGAAAAAACAACGTTTATGCGGAATGAATTCTCGATCAGAGAGTGGAGAAATTAAGAGGCCAGTTTTTCGTTTGCACTTCTGCTAGCTTTATTCACATCCGCATATATATATTTCAATTCATTCATACTTCATAGTACGAGAATTCCATGTCATTTCCTTTGTAAAGAAAAATATATTACATGGCCTTTCGCTTTGGAAAATTAATAGGTTGTTTGGTTTGAGTTAGGAGGTGGTCCATCATCTTCTCACTCCTCACTTTTTTGTATTTGGTTGGTGGAATGGAATGAGTTGATGCATCATCACCTCATTTCTCATAAACCAATAATTAGTATATGGATGAGGAATGAGTTGGTTGCACCAAAATTCATGGGATGAGTTCATGATGCATCGTCTCATGAAGCATGACTTGATTCCAGGAACCAAACACCCCATAAGAGAATCACGCAAAAAGAAAACAGAGATAGAGAAAAAGAAAAGAAGCTCTCGTCCTTGTTCCGCCGCGCGCGCGCTAAAATCAAACAAGCTGACAGTTAGGTGAAAGTGAGAGATAAGCTACTTTGGGCATATATTTTATTATCCGGCAAAAAAAAAGAGAGTCGGGTACTGAATAATAATGCCTAGTTGGGTGTGGACGATTGGATGTGCATGCTGCTTGCTCACTTTGGGCATATATTTTATTATCCTGATTGATAAAATCCCCGTCATTATCATCAGTCAGCAAATAAAGCAACGACTAACCAACCAAGCAAGCAAAAACCGGCGGCCTGGCTTTACGCTTTTCCTGGCGGGAAAGCGCACACGTGCACCCCACAGGCCACAAGAACAACAACAACAAAAACAAAACCCGGCGTGCAGTTAGTCCTCGCAATCGCAGTCGCAGTCCACATCAGTGGCCGCAAAGTTCATCAGCTGGATGATATATGAAGCGTGGGCCACACAGCGTACTACTACTCTCTCTACACAAGTTGCAGCAGCAGCAGCTGGTGGGTGGCGATCAGCTTCATCAGGGCTTCAGTTGTTTGGCGTGCCTGCGAGCACTACAGTACACTTACACTACTCTGGTAGCAGCTAGCTTAGCTGCGAGAGTGTGTGAGCAGCGAGCTGGACACATCATATCGCCAGCCTTTCTCACCACACGTTCGATCTTATTAGCGCGCTTTGCATTTGGTCGGGTCTGCCTCGGCCCCCCAAAGGTACGATTCCACGGTCTTTGTGCAGATGGCTGCTAGCTAACCATATTTAACTAATATATAGCTACCAATAACCTACTACTACTACTACTACTACTATTAGAGGATTAGTTTACAACTGTTAGATGATCGATGTGTGGCCTAGCTTACACCTGCTCGGGATCAAGTGGGCACAAACTTGACATCATTTATATGGTCACATCATATCTATCACTGTCTTCAATTCTACCCGATTCTTTTTTCTTAAGACAATACACCAGTGGACTCTAAATTTGTCTGTATATATGTATCATCTAGCTAGATTACTGAACTTTCAAAATGCACATCTGTACACATGAACGTTCACCACGCTATATATGTCACAGGACCAAATGGGTATAGGATGCTGACATGGCAGTACGCGCTAGCACTAGCGATGCTTGACTAGCCCCTGAACTTGGCAAAACGTGTCATCTAGATTTCTAAACTTTCAAAATGCACATTAATATTCATATACATGAACCCAATTAATATTCATATAGCTCGCCGCAGGGGCATTCATCGACCTCGCCCACGATGAGTAATAATCAAGCCACCATCAGGTGTGGTTGGCGTTGTGTCGTCGCTCCTCATGGTCCTTGTCTACCAACAGGTCTGGCAAGCAAGGTCTCCATTAGCAACAGGAGCCACTACAAGGGCAAAGGGTTTTTATGGCGAAAATTTGCATCACAAAAGCTTGTTTTTTCGCCACAAACCAACCTTTGTGGCGAATTTTTAAATCGCCACTAGTCGCCACAAATACTTGCCTCACAGCTATCTATCGGAGGGACCTGGGCGTGCGCCATGGCCATACAGGGCCTTGGCAGCCGCTTTGACTCAGGACTCCAGGAGTAATCATGGGCGGCTAATAAAGATAATGGCCGGATGGAGGAAGATTCAGAAAAAAAAAGAAATACTAGCAGTAGTATGAAGTGTACCTTCGTGTGCTTCTCTCCGTGAGTTTGATTGTTTGGTAGATCCGTAGATGATGGAGGCTGGAGGGACTCCATGTTTATATATATAGTGATGTCCAATACAATATGGCGGGAGTAAAAAAAAATCACTGATTAATTGGAGGGAAAGGTGAATGGATATTTGGAGGGAACAGTTTTTCACCAATTTTAATTATTATTGGGAGGAAAAAGGGTGCGCTCAGTATGAAAAAAATATAAAAAAGACCAATAATATTTGTACTAGAAATTATAATGTGGAAAAAATATAAACAAGGTCCATAATATTTTTACTAGAAATTATAATTTTTAATACCAATGTTGTTTTAATGTGTGCTTATTGGAAAAATATTTTTATCATTTTTCAGATAATGAATAAAATTCGACTTCAAATCTCTTCGAATAAGACATCATTTGATAATTAGGTTCTATATCTTGTAGGGTTATAGCTTAGCCAAGAACCATAGCTAGTGTATCCTCAAAACCCTTAGGGGAGCTTGAAATTATATATAGAGGGGTCAGTCAAAGATATTCAATATAGGTGTGTTTAGTTAGCCAATTAAACCTGAGTCGCCCAAGACTCAAGTATGGATTTGTGTGTTTGGTTAGCCAATTAAGCTTAGTTAGCTCAAGTCTGGCTTTAGCAATACAAGTGCAATGAGACCAAACAAGTCAAAATAAGTAACTGAAGCCTGTATAATAGTTTAAGACCCAACTAAACACAACCTATATGTGATGTATAGTAGTTTAAGACCCAACTAAACACAGCGTATATGTGAACTGAGACTCATCTTTTTAGATTCTTGTGATGGAACCTGGCCAGCTGTGTTAGTCACCATATAGTTTCTCCTTTTTTTTTTAGAATTTATTCGGGGTGATTTGGATAAGTATGCGTGTATGCATGTAAGCATCTGCCACTAAGCCTGGACGAAAAACTCGAAACTCGCTATTTTGCTTGACTCGCTCGTTAATGGCTCGGTTTGAGCTCAACTCGTTTTATAATGAGGCAGCTTGTTTTATAACAAGCTGGCTCGATTTATAATTAGCTATTGTAGAATTTCCAGGCGTCCAACAATTTGGCGGAAATCATATTTGTTCTCACGTGTTGTTCACATACAGAAAGATATAATCATATAAAGGAAATTGTGTTTTTACATGTATATATTATTCTTTGTTAAATTTACAAATACTTTGAGAAATTATGTTTTTATGATTTGGCTCGCGAGCCAAACGAGCTGCAGTCCGTCCTGTCATACTGATACTTGCTACCAATGGCTTGCCAATGGAAGAAAAGGTTGCTACATGGGACATAGGAGATTCCTACCAGCAAGACATAGTTGGAGGAACAATACTACTTCTTTTAATGGCCAGAGGGAAAGGAGATGTGCTCCAAAACCATTATCAGGCGCTGAAGTTCTTTCACAATATGAAAAGTTTACTCAGGTACACATACAAAAAAGATTTAAGTTCACGCAACTTTCTTGTTGTAAATAAATATGATGAGTTATGATATTTTGATGTAATTTCAAATGTGTAACATTGCTATTATTATGTTGTCATCCAGGTTATATTTGGGAAATCTGACAAGAAAAGGAAACGCTCCAGCACAGTGTATGGTGTTTGGAAGAAAAAGAGTATATTTTTTCAACTCCCTTATTGGAGGACATTGACACTAAGACATAACCTAGATGTCATGCATATTGAAAAGAATGTTGGTGAAAGTTTGGCGGGTACCTTGCTTGGACAGGATGGGAAGACAAAGGATTACATTAATTCTCGACTTGATATGGAAATCATGGGAATACAACCAAAACTTCATGCGACTCCCACAGATGATGGAAAATCTTTATTTCACAATGCACCTTATACACTTTTTGGACCTAAAAGGAAGGCATTTTGTGAGTTCCTGAGAAAAATCAAAGTCCCAGATGGTTATTCTGCAAAGGTATCTAATTATGTAGATGCAATAAATGTTAAAATATCAAGGATGAAGTGCCATGATTACCATGTGTTTCTGCATAGATACCTTCCACTATCTATCTGCGGCATGCTTCCAGCTGACATTTGTCTTCCAATAATTGAGCTATGCAACTTTTTTCGAGAAATTTGCTCAAAGGTGTTAGATGTTGAGATCCTTAAAAGGCTTGATTCTTCAATTCCTATTACTCTCTGCAAATTAGAAAAGATATTTCCTCCATCCATGTTTGATGTAATGATGCATCTACCAATCCATCTAGCTCAACAAGCAATGGTAGGTGGCCCTGTGCAATATCGATGGATGTATCCCATTGAGAGATTCTTACATAGACTAAAGTCATTTGTAAAAAACAAAGCTCGTCCGGAGGGAGCAATTGCTGAGGCTGTAGTGTTACAGGAATGTGTGACTCTTTGTTCTATGTACTTGCATGGAATTGAGACAAGAATCAATAGGCCATGCCGTAATGATGACAGTTGTAACGTCCTGCCTCCTCGAGGTCAGGCCCGCTTACATCAGGCAGCTTTCATAGGACCTAGACTATCCCCACAGACCAACACCAGTCTTTTCTGCGCACTTTGTCCTCACTCATGCGTACCCGGGAAAGACTTCCCGGTCGGTCACCCATCGCTCCAAGCCAAGCACGCTTAACTTTGGAGTTTTTAGGAGATGGGTTTCCGGAAAAGAAGTTGCAACTTATTGGTATGAGTATTCTATTAATCCTATTAAGCCCTGAGCCGAGATGTTACAACAGTGATGATAACAATAGCAACACACAACTCCAGATTTTTGCTAAAATTGGAAGACGGCTGATTGGGAATAGATATTGTGAGATGGAGATGAATGAATTGAATAAAGCACAAGCGTATGTTCTAAAGAACTGTGAAGAGGCTTCTCCATATATAGGGTAAGCCACTCCTAAGATGTTCATTGAATTGTGCACCTCTAATTTTGTAACATCTATTCTCCTATGTTACAGCATTCACAAGGAATATTTAAGGACACAAAGCACTAGAAATATAGATAAGCGACATGAGAAAGAGTTCTTTCAATGGTTCAAGAACCATGTAAGTATAAGGATGTATTTATTATATTATTTCTGTAGGGTATCTTAATTAACTATTGTGTTTCATGTAGATATCAGCTATGTATTTCAAAGGAGATCCTTCTGTTTCTGATGAATTATTTGATCTAGCAAGAGGACCTGATACTAGAGTGACACATTTCTCAAGTTACATGGTCAATGGAAGGAGATTTAACACAAGGGACAGAGATGCCCTATTTCAAGCACAAAACAGTGGAGTATTTGTCAAGGGCGATGAAGGAACTGGAAACACAAATTACTTTGGTGTCTTGACAGATATTGTGGAACTTTTATATGGGACTCATAAAGTTGTTCTTTTTAAATGTGAATGGTGGGATGTTCATACAACAAGGGGAGTTAAAGAAGATAAGTATGGGTTCATAATGATAAATACTACTCGCAGGCTGTCAACAGATGAGCCATACGTTTTGGCTTCGCAAGCAGAGCAAGTATATTATGTGAATGATACTCAAGATCCAAAATGGCAAGTTGTGGTAAAGACTAAACCTCGTGATTATTTTGACACTCCTCCCATTGATGAAGAAGATGCCACTACTAAGTCAAGTAATTTCAGTCCTAAAGCTTGCCAAGAAAATGAAGCAATAATTGTGCCAAATCCAAATACAATAGAAGATGATGACACAAGTATATTGGACACACCTTCAGTTGAAGCAGAAGCTAAAGCTATGGCTGTTACTGTGGAAGGCAATCCAATACTCCATTATGAGGGTGACATTGAAGATGAAGAGGAAGAATCTGGAACTGATGACAGCGAAGGTGCTGAGTACATGGACTCATGTGACGAAGACACTGAAGCGGAAGAAGATATAGATGACGACTAGAAAATAACTGATAATCAAGCTGAAATTTCTATAGGAAATATATATGAGATGCAGCTTCATCTCCTTGATCACTTAATTTACAAACACTAAACAGTAGTGTCAAACAAATAAGCATTTAGGATATCATAGTCACTCTAGCATTTTCAGTCATGTTTAATTTACTAATACCTATCAATTCTGTATGCCCTGGTAATATGATATATATTCATTATAAACAAGCTATTCATCCACAAATTGTCAATTCACATATTACTACAACCATAAAGATTTGCACTTGCTTTTGTTCTTGTCATTAATTTTACTTCTGTTCTAGATCCCTGCAAGATAAACTTGTGTTTTGTTCCCACAACCAAATTAACTAGTACATGCACTCAAAATTACCAAAACCTAAGATAATAGAGGTCTAGTTTGTACTTCAATTACAGAATTACAACATAATATACTAGTATTATGTAACTAAAGATATGGGGTACAACTCTTTCCTATGCAATGACCAAGGTTTAAGTGCCCAATCAATACCACTGAACCATCACTAAGGCATTTGACGATTGAGCTTCTAGCCTACATTCAAACTGCAGAAAATTGAATAGACAAATATAAAATGATCAAATAATCTAAACTGGAGAGGAACGGTGCTTACTATCCAATCCTACCATGGGCGTGCTCATCGAGTGCTGCACGGGGAAATTCGGTGGAGCCGGGTGAAAGCGGGGATGGCCGGAGACCATGGGACAGCTCGTCGGTGTGGAGCAGAAGCAGCGAGCTGTGGGCGACCAGAGACGACTGCGGCCATGGGTGGGCGAGCTCACCGAGCGCTGCATGTGCGAGCTTCGGTGGAGCCATGGGCATGGGCATCGACGGGCGGCGACTATGGGCGAGCTCGTCAGTGCCTGATGGAGCTGCGAGCTTGGGCGGCCGGACATGCTCCGTCCAGCAGCTGCAACCGCAGGGAACCATGGAGAAAAGGGAAGATAAGGTGGTGTTTGAATGACAAATGGGACCCATGATAACAGTTGTCACTAATAGAAATATAATATAACCACAAAAATTATTTGCTCACAAAGTCACAGTTTTTTTGCGAGAACGCTCACAAATCACAATTAACTTGGTAAAGTGACAAAACAATATTTTGCATCAAAATTCTCACTAATTGTGCACCATGTGGCGATGCAAAATTTTGTCACTAATAAATATACTAATAGTTAGGAGAAATTGTTTAGTCACAATTAGTATAATAAATAGTGGCAAAATATAATTTTGCCACAACAGTTTCTCACTAACCTCGAACCATGTGGCGATATAATATTTTGTCACTGATAAATACCATAATTGTGAGAAAAAAATATTTTGTCACAATTATCCGATTTATTAGTGGCAAAATACTGTTTCTCCACTAAATTCGCCACTGAAGGTGCTCCCTGTGGCGATATAGTAGTTTGCCACTAATAATCGACGCAATAGTGATGAAAACTAGTTTGGTCACTAATAACAAGGGAATCAGTGACAAAACAAAATTTCGCCACCAAATTTTATCACTGATGCTCAGTCTTCCTGTAGTGAGCCTGCTGCCGACAAGGTTTTCTACGTTGCTGACCTCGATCTAGGAGGCCACCTTATTATAATGCTTGACTATCGACACAATCGTATAATCGTACCCTAATCTGAGCCTGCTAACCTTGACTTCCATGTTATCTTCACCCATGATGGGTGTGTCACAACCATCAGTATGAAATTGTGATATGGGAGGATCGGAAGGTACAAACGCGACGACACAAGAGCATGCAATGTTGGCTATGCATTGGCTGGAGGACGACTGTGCAAGGTTAGCTAGTTGTGTGGGAGTAGGCGATGGATGACACAGTCATGAAATCGAGGAAGAGACGATGAGGGTGGACGGAGGCATTGAAGGTAATCACAGACCACTGCGCTACACGAATGAGACGTGACATTGACACTATCGGACCTTGCTGGTAACAACGTGGACCACCATGTTAGTAAAAAAGGGTGTAACATAGCTTAGCTTAGACCCATTTGGACCTCTAACAAAGCATGGGTCTAGTTCATGTACGTGGAGGTGCATTTTAGGAGTTAGGGACCTATAAATGGCACCTTCTACCAAAAGGTGTGGCATTGTGACATGGGACGAAGGTAGCCAGTTGTGTGGGACTAGGCGACGGATGGTGTGGTCCTGAAGTTAAAGAAGAGACGCTAAGGGCGGTTAGAGGTGTTGAAGGCAATCACGACGAGTACACTACATGGAATGATGTGGCGTGGCGCAGTGGCGCTATTTGGCCTTGCCGGTGCCAGCATGGACTGTCATGTCAGGAAACATGTATACCATGGACATGTTTTGGACCTATGATGTAGCAGGGGCATAGTTCATGTACATGGATGTGTATTTGAGGATGCTATCTTTTGTCAAGCTTAGGAGCCGGTTTCGCATCATTGGTGTGAATGTTTACCGCCGTCATGTAAGCAAACAAATCTAGGTCTATGTTCTTTTGAGCTTATCAGTCGTACTACGATTTATTCTCTCTCACAAAACAGTATTGAAAATAACTAAAATAAATTCAAGCTAACGGATATGTATTTTAGGAGTTTATTAGGATCTAAAAGACATCCTCTGTCAAGTTTGAAGACAATTGGTCCATTTTATAAAAAAAGAGCATATTCGACGGTCACATCAGGCATTCACGGGCGCGAATTATTGGGACGACGGGAGAAAAATAAATAAAGGCTGCTGGCCAGGAAAGGTTCGCGGCGACGTAACGTACGTAGCCTACCTTTTTTTTCAGAGGATGATGATGCTGCATGTCGGCAGCCAGCTACTGTTGCTTGCATGCTTGAGCGTGTCAGCGTCAGCGTCGATGCGGATGATGGTGGATCTCTTGCTGCGGCAGGCAATAAGTCCATGCATGGAACAAGATGCTGGAGCTGCCTTGCACCACTGTCCAAATTAGCAGTTAGGTTTAGGTGGCGCTGATATTTTTTTTTTTCGAGACCCAGTTACAGTTACAGACGCAGACGCTCACAAACACGAGCACGCATACCCTACACCTATGAGCACCTCCGAAGAACCGAGTTGGATCGGCAAATCTCCTGCCTCTACTATGAACGCACGCACGCACACTCTGTCCCTATGAGCACCTCCGAAGAACCGAGTTGGACCGGCAAATCTCTAGATTGACGAAGTCACCACAGACGCCTCGCTGTCGACGGGCACGTCGCCTACCACTGAAAGAATAGCGCCGTTAAATCCTGGAATAAATCCAGGAAAATGCGAACACCCGGGTTGGCAGGTTCCACCACAAGGAACCCAACCAGCTGAGCTACTATATATATATATATATATATATATATATATATATATATATATAATCTGGTTAGTCAGCGGCGGAGATTTCGTATACTGTTCATTTCGAACAGCTAGATTTCCCAGGGTTTTAGTATTCCCTTTTCTTGTACGTATTCACACACCCAACATAATAGTACTCAAACTTGACAGAGGATATCTTGGAAGGATCTCTCTCTCTCTTTTTATTTTCAAAAAATACAAAGGCCGGCCTTGCTTGTGACTTGGGCTGCTTGCTAATTACAGGCCTGTCGCGTCTTCTTCTGCGCCTCTTCTGGGCCAGTCGCGTCACTCTGAGCCTGGAATGGATCCAACTAATAATAAGTCTCGACCTCAATTTTTCTGTTAATATTTCTGTTTCAACTGTTTATATATTTTTTTAAAAAAATAGCAGAAATATACGCTGCCGATTAGACAGCATGGCTTTCCTGTCATGATCCTCTCCTACTCATATGGCGATCCGTATAAATTTGAGAGAATTCCCTCATTGCCATCAAAATTTATACCATTTCCTTCATTGCTATCAAAAATTATCAAATTCCCTCATTGCCATCGATTTAGATATTTTGATTCCCTCATTGTCATTACTGTTATATAGACATGCGTTATTTCCTTGATTGCCATCAATATAGATAATTTGTTCCCTTAAATGCCATTGAATGAAATAAAATACTATTACAGGGTGTTCTTTACACAGGACTAACTCACTGAGTATAGTTGATAACCAAATTTGATCAGTTTTTATAATCTAAACTTGATAGTACTTAGACAATTTATCTTGCCGAATTAATTAAATTTGAATTTAATTTGGTACTATCTCTACGTAGATTTTTTAATCTCTAATATCTATAAAATAATAATAATAATAACAAAAAAAGTAATAAGATAAATTTGACTCTTTATTTCTATATAAAAATATTTTTGAAAAAGTGACATATGTATACTTTTATGAAAGTATTTTTTAAGACGAATATATTCATATAGTTGTCATATTTTCAAACTCAACAACTAAAAATTTATTGATGATTTATATTTCTTCAATGTTTGACTCAAATCTTGTCAAAAATGACTTTCTTTACAAGTACGGAGGTAGTATATGTTTGCGAAATTATGTTGGTACCTGTCACTGTTATTTATCCCTCGATCTCCATACATGTTAACTTGAATAGGTGCGTCACAGGGGAGGGGGGACTCCATATAGTCCACACTAGTAGAAAGATAGCATTAGTCCCGGTTGCGAACCGGCCTTATCCCGGTTACATAACCAGGACTAAGCTCATCTCAGAAGAAAACGAAATAAGGAAATCTCTATTGCGGTGTGTGAAATTCAAACCCAGTACCTCTCGCATCTCGTATAAAATCTTTACCAACTTAGTCGTACACGACATGTGATAGAGTCTTGCACACTCTCTTTTTGAATTGATCTATGAGGGACCTTTAGTGCCGGGCAGGAGACATTTAGTCCCGTTTGTTGACATCAATCGAGAACTTTTAGTCTCGGCTGATATTATAAACTGGGACTAAAGGATCGGGTTAATAACACCAACCAGGACTAATGTAAACTCTGGTAACACCAACCGGGACTAAATGTCATTAGTTCCGCACACAAACTCTTGCCGGGACCAAAGCTAAAAATCGAATGGGATGAAAAGTCATTTCTCTACTAGTGCATGTTGGAATAATCTTTTGAGCAAATTACATATCACTAAATAGCTCAAATAATAGGCCAAAGAATATAATATCAACGATATAGTACATATATAGCAACCTGCAGATTAATTAATCAAACTAGCTAGTGGTTCTATTGCAGCATAATTTAATATGTCAAATTCGGTTATATCTGATATACTGACGTCAAATAATACATCTCGCCAAATTTGGGTGTCAACACACTACCCCGCAGGCCGGGGCCACATGTCATCTGCTAGACAGACAAACCACAACCGTACCGGACCTAGCTGCCTCTCTCCTATTCTCACGGTAAAACGCACGATTCCAACGGCGTGCGGTGGTTACAGCATTACAGGTGAATGGCTATCGTTTGCCCCATGCTTTCCCGGGAAAAATCCAAGGTGCCCTCCCGTACGTCCCCCGTCAAATGCGGCCAATCGCTAGCTTTCCCTCCGGATTTCAAATATATCCCTCGTCTCGCTTCCGACCTCCGGCCTGTCCAAACTTTTGGCCACCGTACCACCCTCCTTCCAATTAAGGGCCACGATGAGGGCGCCTCTTCTCTCCTTCATCATTGTCCTCGCCGCCATTGCCGCCGTCCCAGCGGTGTGCATCTCGCCGTATGACGACAAGTCCGCCGAGAGCAAGCAGGGCGAAGAAGCCGCTACCGCCGGCGAGGAACAACATGGCTCTATCAACTATGCCCAAGGATATGGACCGCTGGAGAAGGCTGGGAAGAAGCCCATGGAGCAGACCTTGGATGCGCAAGCCACGCCGGCGACGACCGCCAAAACCTATGACCAGATCCGATCCCTGCTTCAAGAAGTTGACGACACCACCACGGCCTCGGCTGTGGAGGTAAAGAAGAAAGAGAAATCTGCTTATGATTCAGATGATGAACATCCTAATAAGAAGGTGGAGAAGGTAAAGAAGGCAAAGAAGGAGAAGTCTGGTGATTCTGATGATGCATCTTCATCTTCATCTTCTAAGAAGACGAAGAAGAAGAAGCAGAAGGAGGAGTCAGATTCTGACAAAGATGCATTTCTCAATAAGAAGGAAAAGAAGAAGTCTAGTGATTCATCTTCAGACAAACATGCATCTTCTGGAAAGAAAGAAAAGAAGGGCAAGTCAGATGATGATGATTCGGACTATGCATCTCCTCCCAAGAAAGACAAGAAGCAGAAATCCATCGATGCGGAAGCATCTGCGTATCTTAAGAAGGAAGAGAAGAAATCCGGCGTTTCTGATGAAGCCACGCCTGTTAATAATAAAAAGGCAAAGAATGAGGAGGAGAAGAAATCGAGTGATTATTTCAAGAAGGAAGATGAGGAGAAATCCGCGGCGGAGGACGCCACGCCCGCTGCCGCCGCCGCCTCCGTTGACGATGCATATGTTGTACCGAAAAGCAACTAATAATAAACATAATGATTTATTATGTTATTAGAAAGACTAAATGATTTGTCTTAAATGAGAATATTTCATGCAGCTGACGTGATCAGCAAGTGGGATTTGAGAGGGGATGTGAGGACTGAAGAAATGTTGGAATCATGAGCGTGTAAGGTAGAAGGTAGGTGAAATATGTCGACGGAGCACTTTAATTTGCTATGTAATAGAATATATATACCTAATGTACGTACTTACTTTTTAATCATATTGGACGTCCCCACTTTCCCTCTTTTTTTTTGAGCAACATGTCCCGACTTTGCTTGTTCGGTTCTGATACAATAAAATAAGACGCCAGCCCAACATCACATCTTTTCGTAGCAAGGCAGGGCAGGCCAAGTAATAAGCCACATGAGTGCCATTTTAATTTGATCATTTGCTTCAACAACTTATATATAGTTGTTGTTCCCACCTATACAATTACGCAAAATCTATTAACCGACGATCGCTCTCCGCGCGGACGGCGCGACGCAGGCTGGCCCATCTCATCTAGCCCTCTCCCTCTCACACCTCCATGCTCACGTTTGCAGCCGGTGCTGCGCACACTGGCTCCAACTCTGGCGACCTCCCTTTCCAGCTTCAACTCTGGTAGGCTTAAAGAGGCTGACTTGGAGAGGTAGGCCGGCCAAGCGGCAAGGAAGGAGGCTGGGCGGCATAGGAGCTCGCCCTGGTGACGGTGGTGGCGGCCGGGCTAGGGCAAGGGCTAGGGCTAGGGCTAAGGCTGGTGAGCACGCCCTTGGGCGGAGCACTTCGACGAGAGGGAGAAGGGGAAGAAGATGGCCGCCACAGGTGCGTTAGGGCACGCCGGAGCTCCGGTGAGTCGTGGCATGTCACGGCTGGCGGTGATTGGCGGCGGGGGCAAGGAGGAGGTGGGAATGTTGTCACCACCCATTTAGCTTTACTATCAATGAACCCCCTTCTTCAATTCCTCTTTGATCTAGGTACAAGCAAAGGATTATTATTGGTGGACTTCATTGATGTGCTAGGTACAATGGAGGCGAGTATTTGGCCACCCATATAGTTGAAGGGACCGTGGCACATGAGAGGAATTAGTCTTCTAAAAATATACTCTAAACTATGGTCTGTAATTTCATTTATCAAAAACTATGTAATAAAGTAATCTATTTGGATGGCAACTACGGTTTTACAAAGTGTGTTGCTATCTCTATCTTAAAAAAAAATTATATAACCTAAGTTCCAATCCTATCAAAGTTTAGATTTTGATGTTTGATGAACAACATGACTATTTGGACTAAAGACATTTACTAGTATACAAAGTATAGTTCAAATAGCTGTAGGTGAACATGGATTTAGGCAAAGTGATGATGCAGATGATCAACACCTTAATCAAGATATTAGAAGACATCTTGAAAACCTACAAGACATGCTAGAAGTCTAAGACACCAAGAAATAGAAGTCCAAATATGCAAAGACACAAACAAAAATAATGCTCCGTCTTGGCGCACACGCTCTTGAGATAAAGAGGTGGGATGAATTGGTTTGTTTCATGGTTCTATATCCACTCAAATTCATATGACATCAGTTCAGAGTTGTAGATCTTTTTCATTAGCTTTTCAGAAGTTCAAGATCATAGAAATCTAAGTTTGGAGCTAAAAGCTATGCCAAAATACAAAAGTGTATCATGTAAAAAATTGAGCAGCTAACATATCCGAGTGCAAAATTTTAGTATACAGCTCTGGTGCTCATAGAAAAATAACACAATAGTCCAATTTTAACTGTCTGATTGTCAAGGTGCACCGAAACTATCTAATGCTACCACTGGTTATCTTCAGTGTGTGGGACCACCCCAATTTGCTATTTAAGGGTGTAAAAGTTGTGGAACATATCAAAGGAGTTAAGGCTTCACCCTAGTTATCTTGTCAACATAGTACTTTTTGAAGTGCTTAGACTAGTTAGACCACCACTTAATATGCTTGCTCTATGTTTAGAACTGGTGTTATTGAGGTTTGCATACCTCTTGCTCACTCTATGCTTGCACACACCATTGTTGTACTTAGAGGGGCTTGTAGTGTTGCGAAACCACACCATCTATGTTTGTGGAGATGGCAGGAAGTGGTTTAGGAGAGGACATAAGGCCTAGGGGCTATTCATGGAGTTACTTCACCAAGAGCTTGACACTTGCGAGTGCATCCTTGCGAGGGGCTCCAATGAAGACTAGGGAGAAGCAAGAATCTTCTCGGTACCTTGATAAAATTACTGGAGTCGTCGAGTTCTGAATTTATATTATGTACCTTGATTGTGTGCTTACTAATGGGGACGTGTTTCCTGATCTTCTGTCAGGTTCAAAATAACTATCGATTTAGTGGGGAGTGACACATTGATCCAGTTTCAGATCACACAAACCTGAACCCTGCAACCTTAGCACCACGTCTCCTCTAGATATCAATTGTGTCACAAGCCGGTTGACCTCGCCAAGAAGGCTAATCCCTGCTGCAAGTCGAAGAACATAAGCAAAAACTAGATAAATGACAACTCAAGTGAAGTGACAATTGCAGATGTATGATTAATATCTCGAATGTGGGGTTTCACAAACCGATAATGGCGATTGTTCAATAACAGATTGATCTAACGGAAAACCCCCAAACCCTAACGTGAACGGCGGCTACTGATTATATAGCCTAAGGGGCATCCATGGACCCTACTCACGTCCCTAAGGTGCCCAACAAGTTACAAGGCCTAAACAGCCCAAAAGACGACGACTAAGCATCGTGATAGATTTTGGACGTCAACTTGTTTCGACGATTCTCGTTGATTATGATAGAATTTGGACCTCAAACCAAAGCCATTGGTTATCTTATCAAATTATCTTTTCATCCATATATGATATGGATCATCGAAAATGGAGTTTGTATGTGACCTGGACGTTTATTTTACCGCTGGCTGCTCCTGAATTCCGAGATGGACTCAAACTTGACATGGATCAGGCCTTCAACTTGGGTTGGACGCCTTTGATGCCCTCATAAGGTGGTGGCCAAGGAGGAGGACGTCCTTGAACATCCTTGGGCTGTTCTCCACATGTTTTGGATATGCTCCCACTTGGGCCAGAATCCCAAGGTTGCATGACAAGCCCAAGACGACGTCGTAGCACCCGACAGAACTAGTAGCAGATTTCCACGATGATTTAAAGAGTTTGTCGACGTGATATTGAGGTGGACCAGATCTATTTGAAAACTTATCAAATAATCTTTCCATCAAGTGCTCATTGACCTCAATCACACTCCGGATGGATGAGCTATGGTCTTCCCAATGAAGCATTGTTGGGCTACCAACGAACCAAATGTTGGTCTTTAATAAGTTTGCACTTTGAGACATGTTTATATCTATAAGCAAATAATGACATGTACATGTGGAACCAAATAAGTTGTACCAAAAATCACTATACAAAAGTACGAATGAGCTCACCTTATAATCAATGGTTGTATTCAGATGTGTCATGTCCTCATCACTTACTTTCCTAGCTTAGTTTGATAGCCTAGTTGATAGGATTCGATATAGGTAGTAGCACACCTTGCAAAACCTAAGTTGCAAATCTAGATAGATTACTTTCTCATATAGGTTTTTACTAGCTGAAAATTAGAGGTCATAGTTTAGATAGAGTAGCTTTTAAATTGCCTAATGCAACCCCACTCTTAGACGTCAACATCCCTTCACAAACAAAGGGTAAAATCGTAACTGCCAAGTGTCAAAATCTTACAATTTTACTATAGCATCGTCCGGATGATGGAAGGCCGAGATAAGATAAAATCTGGATCAAACGAATATTAAAGAGGGAGAACCTCTCCCTCAAAGAACTCGCTCTAGTGTAGTGTGAGATATTAGTTATTTCTATTACTACTTTGTACATATATATGTGCTATATATAAATGTGGGCCCATGTCAAAGCCGAACGAAAATAACGCGTTCTTTAGATTCGAAACCTTCAACTGATCGACATGAACTTGTTAAAAATAACTCACTATAACGACCTACTTTTTGCGTAGATTGAAAATATTACTCCTTCTATCATGTTTTACTCGTCGTCCTAGCACTGCTGTAAAGTGTCTCTATTCACGGTCTCATCTATGCATGTGGACACACCCAGTGTCTAGGTCCAAAGAATCTTGGCTGCACCAGGATCAAAGCTACAACGACTATTAAAATGAGACAGAGGAAGTAGATCTATATATGTGACTCATGTTAAAAATTGGACCCTAAAATTTAACCATACTTTATGTAGATTGTTGGCCAAATTGGACCTCTGTATTGAAAACCTCATATTTATACCTGGTCAAAAAAAAACTATTGATTCTATTACAACATATAGTTTAATATGTCAAATTTGGATGTATCTGATACTCACTTAAAATGTATATAACTCGAGCCAAATTATTTTAGTGTCAACAAATATGTCTTTTTACTGGGGCCACATATTTGCTGGACAGCTCATTTGCCACCCTTGGGGTGTGTTTAGTTGGAAAATTTTGCAAAAAAAATTTCCTGTAGCACTTTCGTTGTTATTTGACAAACTTTATCCAAATATGGACTACGTAGATTCAAAAGATTCGTCTCGACATGTATATACGAAAAGTACAATTAATTATTTTTTTTATCTACATTTAATGCTCTTTGCATGTGTCTAAACATTGATATGATGGTTGATGTGATGAAAATTTTTGCAAAACGGGGGGAACTAAACAGGGCCCAAACAGAAAAACTGCAACCACCATGCCTGCTCCTGTCTCTCCTATTCTGACGGTAAACGCGTGATTGCAAGGCGTGTGTCAGCTAAAGTTTAATGGCTGCCGTTGCCCCCATGCTTTCCTGGGAAAAATCCAAGAGAGGCATGCCCTCCCGTCTCCCGCCAAACGCGGCCAATCGCTGGCTTTCCCTCCGGATTCAAATACCCCTCGTCTCGCTTCCGACCTCCCCCGTCCAAGCTAGCTTTTGGCCACCACCGTTGTTTCCACCCTCATCAGCTCCTTCCAAGGGCCACGATGATGAGGGCGCCTCTCCTCTCCTTCGTCCTCGTCCTCGCCCTCGCCGTCGTCGCCACCGTGCCCATAGTCCCGGCGGTGTGCATCTCGCGGTACGAGAAGCCCGAGAGCAAGGGTGAAGAAGAAGCCGCTACCGCCGCCAAGGAAGGCTCTATCAAGCCCTTGTCCCTCGACGGGTATGGATCATTGGAGGTGGCTGCCAAGAAGCCCAAGGAGGAGATCTTGGACGTGCAAGGTACGCCGGCGATGTTCCCCAACAACTACGATCAGATGCCCATTGAAAAACATGCTGAAACGGCCACGGCGGCATCCTCCGGCGCCGATGAGCAACCCGACAAGTATGTGGCGTCTCTAGTTCCTGATGAGAAGGAGAAGGAGAAATCTGATGAGTCGGATGAATCTTCATTTGCTAAGAAGGAAAAGAAGGCAAAGAAGGAGAAGTCGTCGGATTATTTGGATGAACCCACATCTTCTTCCAAGAAGGAAAAGGAGGAGAAATCTGATGATGATTCTGACGATGTATCGACATCTTCTAAGAAGAAGAAGAAGAAGAAGAAGAAGGTGGATTCTGACGATTCTGACGAAGATGCATCTCTTGTTAATAAGAAGGAAAAGAAGGAGAAGTCTGCATCTGTCAAGAAACATAAGAAGGACAAGTGTGATGATGATTCGGACGACGACAGTACATCTTCTGCCAAGAAAGAAAAGAAGGAGAAATCCATCGACTCCGATGATGCAGCATCTGCATATCTCAGCAAGGAAGAGAAGAAATCCGGCGACTCGGACGATGATGATGCCACCACGTCGTCTCTGAAGAAGCAGAAGAAGGAGAAGAAAAAGAAGAAGAAGGAGGAGGAGGAATCCGAGGAGAACCCCGACTCGGACGCCGTGCCCGTCGACGTCTCCACCACCACCGGCCAATACATGGGAGGCGAGCGTCAGGTCTCCGCCACCGCCGACGCGTACGCGTCTCCAAAGCAGCAGCAGGTCGTCAGCAGCCAGCCGGCACAGCCCATGGCCGGTGGCGCTCCCGATGAGCTTCCTCCGGCAGCCAAGCGCTCGCGCTCCGCCACCCTCGACGCGTACGCATCGCCAAACGAGCAGGTCGTCAGCAGCCAGCCGGCGCAGCCCATGACCACCGGCGGTGGGTCTCCCCCCGACGAGCATCTTCCTCGGCCGCTGGCGGCGGCGGGGAGGCCGCCGCCGCTGTCGATGGAGACGTTGTCGGGGCTGATCAAGAGGCCGATCGCCAAGTTCCTGAGCCCGGTGATCAAGAGCGTGTGCGCCAAGACGGAGTACCCGGAGGACTGCGAGGCGTCCATCGGCGGCCTGCCGGGGGCCGCGTCGGCGGCGGCGACGGACAGCGTGGGCGTGCTGAAGCTGGCCATGGAGGCGGTGCGGCAGAAGGCCGTCGAGGCGATGAACGCGGCGACGGACCGGATGAACGCGCCGGGCACGGACGCGACGACCAGGGAGGCGCTCGACTCGTGCACGTCGTCCTACAGCGACATCCGGACCAGCCTGGACTCGGTGGACGACGCGCTCCGGCGCGGCGACGTTGACACGGCGCACACCAACCTCGACTCCGTCGAGACGGACGTCACCACCTGCGACGACGGCTTCCAGGAGCGCGGCACGCCGTCGGTCATGAGCGACCATGACCAGGAGCTCCAGAAGCTCGCCAGCAACCTCCTCTCCATCGGCGCCGCCATCCGCCACTAGAAAGGGAGAGGGATCGAGGAGTGGCCAGTGGCCATGCGCGCAGGCACGCGCGCGTTCGTGCATGCATTGCGTTTTCATCTGAAGAATGAATTCGGTTGTAAATTTGTAACCGAGGAAGAAAAACACCTCGATTAACCTGTATATGATCCTGTGATTTGACGATGCTAATTCATCTGCTGCTTTGACTACGTGTACGATATTTATGATTTGCGAATGTTTCGGAAAAAAGAGTATATAATCTTTGTGAATTGTCATATGTTGTAGCCTTGATACTCCCTCCAATTGTACGGTGACTGTTCACTGATGCTGCTGCGATACGGAATCGAATTGAAAAAAAAAGATAAAAGGTAAGCAATACGGAATTGAAAATACTGAATCGAATTGAAAAAAAGAAAAGGTAAGCAATACGGATTTGAAAAAAAAAATAGCTAAAAAGAGGGGCATTCCGAGAATTAAACTCGGGACCTCTCGCACCCTAAGCGAGAATCATACCACTAGACCAAATGCCCTTTGTTGTTTAAAGGCAATTGTAAATTATGATGTTACTGAATAAATATAGGCACGTTACAAAAGGTAATTTTAGTGGTCGGTTTTTGGATTTATAAAGGCATACTAAGGAACCGTATTTATCAAATGGTTTTTGTTAATCAATCATTTGTAGAGGCGATCGGCTAGCAGGGTACCTATATAACCGATGAAAGAATAAGCAGGAGGAGTATTAAGTTTTTCAGCTTACCTATATAAACCGATGAAAAGAAGTCGTAGTACGTATTAATTTGTCTGTTTTTATATTTTATAAATAATATCTATAGAGGTGGTCTTAAATGCACTTTAGGTCTTATTTGGTTGTACACAAATACATCTCAATTCACGTGAGTTAGAGTGGATTAAAGTAGAACTTAAACTAAATTCTACTCAAATCCAGGAGGGTACAATCATATTTTAAGCATACCATTCCGATGAATTTAGCTAGGTTACTTTTCATGATGAGTCATGCTTTATGAATCAGCAAGAACAAATTACAATCTATACAGTCAGAAACGCTGGGAGAGCCAGCCGTCGCCGCCCCTAGGGCTTAGGGTGCGTGCTGCTGCCGCCGCCGCTGCCGTCTCCGTCTTCTTCACCGTTAGTCCCCCTCCCTCCCCCTCCGGTATCTCACCGGAGGTCGGAGGGAGTGGGGATCCATCGTTTTTAATAAGTTTTCTAGTAGATCGAGTCAATCTATAGTTAGGGTTTCTCCGTGCCAAGGATCTTGGTATTGGGGGTGTATTTCCTCCTCCTCTTTCCCGGCGACGGCGAGGAGGTAGGGTGGATCCGGTCTCTCCATGGTGACTCTGTTGAAGATGAGGGCGACAACTTCGGCGTCAACATCTACATCGACAAGACAACATGGAGACTTTTGTTTCCGGGTTTCGGCATCAAGACGGAGATGATGTCGCCGCCATGGAATAATTTTCTCCAGTCCCTTCTTCGTTTTGTTGTGGTTGGATCTGGCCACGATGAAGGACTAGGGAGAATAATTTTCAGATCAGTCTTCCTCATTCTTCAGTGGCAGAAAGAAGAAGAAGGAAGACACAAGGAAGAAGAAGAAGTTTCTCAACTCCGCCTGCAGGAATGTTGGCCGTCCGTTGGCCATCTGTTCTCAGGCCGAAAACAACTGTTGCCGAGTATTTGCCTGCGCGGTCATCTATACGAAGCGTCAAACAGGTTTGGATTTGAGAGTTTGAGCCTTTCACAGCTTGAGTATAATATAGATGATAATCAGTTTCTGGATACATGTTTTTTCCAGAGTACTTGTAATACGATGATGTACCCAGCTATTATTTAATACAATTCTTCTTTCGTCTAAAAAAAGAACAAATTACAATCTGTAAAGTGGTAGCTCCTCAAGTGGAATACAGGCATTATCCAGAAAATAGAGAAGATCTAAGACTAATTAATGTCGACGATGTATTGAGTTCAAGCCACGAATGTGGTATAACTCATTTTTACTCACTACGTGACTAACTGACAATGCACTGATTACATTTGCCAGTGCAGCAGTCACTTACTAAACTTTTTTTTTTTCTCGAATGTGCAGAAGATTTACACATCATTATAATTAAGAAGAAGAGTACGTTTAACTATACAACAATGCACTCTGACGAGCGCTCTAGGAGGTCACCAAAAAAAGCAGAAAATATCGTAATGATGGCAACAATGTTATTCATGGTCCGTCAGTGTTAAAAAAAACAGTGCGTTCTATACATAAAGGATGCACTGATGGCTAATAGCACACTGAAAAGTCAAGGTATCTTTGTTTATGCCATGCCATGGTAAAAAGTCAAGGTATCTTTGTTTATGAACCACAGTATAGATGTACGGAGTAGATACTTGATGCAAACCCGCATATCTTATCTGAAAGACCAAGCTAGTAGACCTAAGATTGACTTCGTTATAATCTCAGATAGGGTAATAATTATCTCAGATATTTAATAATTATTGTGACCAACCGATAGATCGGTATGGCTAATAACTAGTAAGACCTTGTTCGGTTATCCCGTAATGAAGGCATGGAACGAGGTGGAATTACGGGATAACCGAACATGCCCTAAGGCCCTGTTTGGAAGTCTAGTTTTTAGACCAAAACCACTGTAAATTACAGGGCTGTGAACTTTTCCGATCCAACTAAAAAATCGTTGTTTGGAAGCCCGGTGAGCAGAATATTTTTACATCTGATTTAGGCCAAAACCGACGGAAAAAAATTGTGGTCACTTCCGGCCCGAGAAAAAACACGACATCTATCGAGCACAGCTCGATCTCCTCCCTTCGTTGGCTACACCGACGGGGCCAAGTGAGGGTTCCTCGCAGCAGCGACGGCGGCGCCCTCCACCTGAGGCCCATGAGAAGGCAAGGGTAATTCGATCTCTCTTCGCTGGCTACTCAGGACGAAGGCGAAGGTTCGTTCCGGTGCCTGCAGCGGTGGCGATGGCGACGGCGGCGGCGGCGGCGACAACGACGACGACCCCAAGCTGAATGTGGCGAGAGAGCATCGACGCTAGCACGAGCAAATCCACGGCCTCAACATGTGAATCCTGAAGCCTCGATGACAGAGATCAAATCCATTCAGGTATCCTCCCCTATCCCATCACATTCTTCTATCCCTTCTCCGTCCTTGTGTGTCTGTTCTTCATTTTTCTAGCATGTCGAGGTCGATCTTGTGCTAGTCTATTCAGATCTAGTATGTCTATATATTGATCTTGTGCTAGTCTATTTAGATCTACATCAATCTCACCCACTAGACGGGATGGAGAGGAATTTGACATGTGGACTTTTTTTTTGGCTGCAAGAAGTGGATCAAGCAACTAGTTGTGTGCATTTGGAGATGCAGGCCCCTGCTGCACGATCTGCAGTCCTACTACTACTAGCCTTGAAGTTCTTTATTGTTGCAGGACACTCTTCTCTTTGGTCTGTGCAGCTGCTGATTGGTGTGCAGTCTTTGGAGTTTGGTCTGTTTTGCTCTACTGAAAATAGTGTTGGCAAAAGCGTTCCAGTATGCTCTATGAACATAAGAACTCTAGTATTATGGAGGACTGCATTTATTTTCATAATAAGGTTGGGATGTAGTGTCAGCTGTTACATACATAACAAGTATTGGTCGCATATGTTTCTACGTTACCCCGATACTTCGCCGATTTGCCGTATCGGTATCGCGATACGTATCGGATACTCCGATACGCCGATACGCCTCCGATACCGTATCGGAGAAGTATCGGGAAAATAGAGAAATAAAAATAAATAAATTAAATCCCGATACTTAGGCGATACTTGACCGATACATATCCGATACTTCGCAGTCCATAACCCTTTACATTGAACCTTAAAACTATCTCAGATACTTCAAACTATCTCAGGATACTTCATGTTAGCAATAAATATATGAATTATTCTAAGTATATGAGTTGTTATTTATTCTTAGTATGTGAAAATTGTGCTCTATTTTTTATTTTGTTGTCAGTATAATATTTTACCCTATTTTTATATTTATCATATTTATATAATTGCCGTATCGGCGTATCCTTGTTTTTGGAAAATGCCGTATCACCGTATCGCCGTATCGGTATCGGCGTATCCATATCCCGTATCGGTGCAACGTAGATATGTTTCATAAGAAACTAAAGCCTACAATAGATAGGCTTCAGAATTGATGTCAAACAATGGCACTGTATGTTGACAGTGTACTGCTATTGCATTACTGCATTTGCACGTGTACTTTTTTCCATAGAAAGAGCTGCAAAATCTTGAAAAGAATATAAGCCATGGTACTCGGAACAAAACAATCATGGTACAGTGTTTATCTCTCACGACAAAACAACATCAGCTGGCTTTTCCATCAGCTGGAACGGGGCCAATATTAGTTATTGGTCCCTTTGTTTTCCTTACTCTATAGGAAGATCTTGACAGGTCTCTGCATAGGTACAAGTCTCTGTATAGTGAACAAGACTGCATAAGGCCAATATTAGTTATTTGAAGATCCCTTTCTAGATTACGAAACAAGACTTCATGGTTTGTGGCTTACTGAAGAAGTGAACAAGCTTGGAACACAATCGAACGCAAGTAAGTTTGCTTATTTTCAAATTCGCAACAATATATGACCATCCATTTATTCTTATATGCATGTAATGGAATTTATCTACTAGTCCATATAGCAGATCTAGTACATTTATCTCTCAAATCATAAAATTGATTAATATTCAGCAATGCTAATGCTACCTAAAATTATCAATTTCTCATATACTCTGAAATGATCAATATCTAGTAGACTAGGACCTGATGTCTGTTTACCAATAGACAAGCTCAATTTATAACTTTGTGCTGCAGGTTAGAGACTGCAAACATGTGAAGATCTTGCAAGGTTAATTGTCCCATATTGTTGTGTGTATGTTGTTCTTTCTATGTGATCACTAGAGTAGATAGGTTTCTGAGATGATGTATTAGCATCTATTAATATATTCTGGACCTTATGCATTAGGTTCAGTTTTGCAGCAGTTGTGAACAGTGAACTAATATGAGAAATGTTATTTGGTTTGAAGAAATGGGTGATGGCTTGTAATAATCTTGCTTCTGAACTTGATCATTAGAATGGCATGCCTAGTTACTGATGATAGGATCTTACATCGATCTTATCTTTGTGGTTTATGTGATTGTGTTTTCTATATTCATTAAAATTTTAAAGTTGTTGAGATTTGCAATGTAATTGCTGAGAAATTGCTTTTGTGCTTTTAAAATGCAGAGCACATTAGATAAGCAAGCGACTCAGTAGCTGGTACAAGCTGGAAGTTAGCTGTTACCCAAACACCATTTTCCAAGTGTAAAAAAAATACAGTAGTATTCTTGTGCACAGTAAATTACAGGCGGAAGTGGTTTACATCTGGAAAATAATACGTTACTCCCAAACAGGGCCTAAGTGTGATTTAATTAACTGCTAACAATGCCATTTGTCAACTCTAGGAATCAATCGATTTGCTCTGTCGTTCAGATGCTGCCTAGAACCAGTTTAGGTCGAGATGCTCAGCTCATCTAGCTGTCGTATTTTTCTAAATCGCAGTGAGCTGGGTTCTAGCTAGAACCAGGCTATGCCGGATGCTACAGGTTTATCGTTTCTAATTATTAGGGTGGTTCTAAGTTTAATCTCATCTTTTTAATCCTCAGCACACTGGTTCTGGCCAACGATGAGCTTAGTGCGTGGATGAGCTAGGACATACTAATTGTAAGCCGTCTAAATTAGCTAGGCCCCATTTGCGTGGTAGAAGTCTATTGTATCATCCTTGGTGTATGCGCGTATAAGATGTGGAAGTGGAGGCCATTTTGGTATTTTCTTAATCCATTAGCTACTTTAGTTCCTCTCAATCATCTACTCAATCCATATATACCCAAATTAAATAAGTTTGACTTTTTTGGCACTAAGTTTGACCACTCGTCTTATTTAAAATTTATGCGAAATATCACTTCTTTGGTCGTGCCTTTGTTTATTAATAATTTTTTTTAAAAAAAATAACTTAAATTTGACTTTGTTTGCATAAACTTTTTGAATAAGACGAGTGGTCAAACTTAAGGAAAAAAAATCAAATGTCTTATAATTTAGAATGGAGGGAGTACTAAGCTAAAATATAACTGTGTGGTTGGCGACCATTATTAGTCAATGCTTGGCTGCGCCACTAACAATTGGACTCATTGTATCCAATCAAACTGTCAACCCCAATCATGTACCCATACTAGTTTTTTTTATCAGTACCCATACTAGCTTGATATACAATCGAAGACAACTGGCATAAATCATAGGATGGTGTCGAAGGAAAGAGTGAGAGTCGTCCGCTATGGTCATTGCCTGCATCGAGACTCTCTACAAATTTAAGGTCAACTTAGCAACCAACTGATAGGTATGGTATGGCCAATTATAAGTAGCTTAATCAACTGCTTGCAGTGGTGTTTGTCAACTCTAGAAATCAATCGATATGCTAAACGAAAATTATTTTTTCTAGCTTGGCCTAGGCTGTGCGTGCTGCTACGTATGTACCAGGTTTGACGTTGTTATTATTGTTATTAGGGTCATGTCATCCTCGATCTATCTACTCTTCTACAAAAGAAATTCATCAAAAGGTGGGTGTGGAGGCCAAAGATGAATTAGGTCATACATATAATTAGTACTTTTTTAACCACAAAATGTTCCGACTGGCATATCAGAAAATTTCAGAAAAAAGTCCCAAAGATAATTGAACTGCTGGGACATACTAAATATAATTAAACGAGTTAGAAAAGTCTACTATTTTTCTGATAAAATATACAGTAAACTTGAAATTCGAATTTTATAAGTCTTCCACGCTTCTAATTACCATATGCAGTTGATCAATGTTATTATTATGCTAAATTGAATTTAAATTTCAAAAAAAAATATTCAATTAAACCAAACTGGTAAATAATTCATTTCGAAAGTTTTAAAATATTTTAAAATTGAGGATTATGGCGTTATATCTGCTTACATGATATGAACAAGTTGAATAACACAAAGTTATACGTACAAGATGTTTGTAAAAGCGTGCGACATTTTTGTGCACAATGTTTTTATAGTAAAAGCTGTGCTGAAGTTTTAGTAAGCTGGACAATAACAAATTTTGTTGAAAAAGTTATGTTGAGTAAGTTGTCATGACAAACTTGTCTAGAAAAAAAACATGCTAAGAAAGTTACAACCTTTTTGTTTATAAGACACACCGCATTTCAAAATTCAGACATAGTTTATATCTTCATCAACAGAAATTAGCATTACAAGATATAATTTTTGTTGTACAGAATAAAGTGGACCACTGGATTTGTATTCAATTGCAGTGTCTTCTGGTCATGTTTTTTGTTGATACAAGCATTTAGCTAGCATAAGAGAACTTATGTGCATGATTTAAAATTGACAAGTTTAATTATTTTTGCTTTCTGTACTTTGTTCTCTATCATTTGTAATAAGTTTTCTTGATTTTAAATAAAATTTCAGCAAGGGCGTTGCCCCTCATGTCCCCCCCCCCACCCCCCTTTTTTTTAAAAATGACAAGTTTAAGAAACTGTTTTTATCCAAAGTGGAAAAGTGGCTGACTGGTCTGAAATTTGATCTCTGATTACTGTCCTGGTACGTGTACGTGCGTTTTTTTGTTTTTTTAAAAAAACTCTCACATGTGAAGTGTATAAAATATACTCTGACACTCCCAAGATTAGATTCCGATGCCCTTTGAAGCACTTTCTCATGTGAATGAAGTGTATAAAAAAAAGTACTCTAACAACCCCAAATACGCCAAAGCCAGGCTTTCGGAGAAGTGTCCATGACCTTTTTAAAACGCTGGGACCCTCTCTCTCATCCCGTCTGCCTCCGTGCATATGCACTACGGCGCACAATGGCAGCGACGGCGGCGCAAGCTTGTTTGGTGGCCGCGCTCATGGTGGCTCTGGCGTTTCTCTTCGTGGAGACGGCGGCGGCCAGGACGACTTCCTGGAGTTCGGTGCAGCAGCGGCGGCAGGTGCATAGTCTCCTTCGGCGTCTCAACAAGCCTCATCTCGAAAGCTTTCAGGTACAGATATATGTTGACACAGCTGCTTGCATTGGCTCCTCTAGCTAGTCTCCTTGCCAAAGATTTTGGGCTTCATTTTGTTTGTATCCGGGAGTCACGCTACCGGATTTTCATTCTTTGCCGAGAGCCTGTGGCACTTGGCAAAGAGCACACGGCAAAAAACCTCTCGGCAAATAATTAGACTCCACATAAGTAGATCTACACAATGAACATATAATATAGTATATTTGTCGGTGGTACAAAAAAGGGTACCCCCAATCAACGCAAAACACCCGAACGCTCTATCTCCGTCTCGCCCGAGCCCTCCCAGCCAGGCCTCGGGCGAACGCTCTATCTCCGTCTCGCCCGAGCCCTCCCCGCCAGGCCTCGGGCGAACGCTCTATCTCCGTCTCGCCCGAGCCCTCCCAGCCAGGTCTCGGGCGAACGCTCTATCTCTGTCTCGCCCGAGCCCTCCCAGCCAGGCCTCGGGGAACGCTCTATCTCCGTCTCGCCCGAGCCCTCCCAGCCAGGCCTCGGGCGAACGCTCTGTCTCCGTCTCGCCCGAGCCCTCCCAGCAAGGCCTCGGGCGAGCACGATCACTCTCCGTCTCGCCCGAGCCCTCCAGGCCTCGGGCGAGCGCGCCCCCACACCTCGAGCCTTAACGCACGGACCTCGAGCTGACAGCCGTACCAGCCCATACCACGCATTTAATGCCTCCACCTACTCCGGTCATGTCCACTAGTGCACAGCATGTACCACAGTGACTCGGTGTAAAGGTCAAGTCTCGTTTTCACCACAAGCATGGGCGAAAGGGCACCAGTACAGCACTGTTCGGCCAAGTCAGGCACTGTAGCCCCTCGAGGCCGGCTACACGCCCCTCGAGCCCTGCACTGTAACCCCTCGAGGTTGGCTACGCGCCCCTCGAACCCTGCACTGTAACACCTCGAGGCCGGCTCCGCGCCCCTCGAGCCCCCGTGGTACCACCTCGAAGCCGGCTCCGCGCCCTTCGAGCCCTAACTACTTTCGTGCTATTAGAGGACAGGTACCCCAAGACCCGGAGGGACCCCGCCGCGTACTGTACATTCCGGGATGGGTGCTGTACAGCTCCCGCCTTGTCGCGCCACCACGTCCGCACCCAGGATGGAAGCCACGACCCAAGGACGCCTCAACAGCGACGATCACATCGGCTCCAGCGGCCCCGACAAGACAGGGTTCCTACCCTTCTCCGTATGGGGCACCATACGCCCCGACACCTGTAATACCTTTATATAACCCTGGCCTCCCCTTGCTCTATAAAAGGGGACACTAGGGCCCTCATTCAAGGAGGGACACAACACACGAGTCCACACACAGGCACGAGTCCGGACTCCGGTCCACGCTCACTGAGCTTGTATTCTCCCCTGTACAAGCACTTATGTGCAAGTAATACAAGAACATCCCCCGCTGGACGTAGGGCCTTCTTTGCCCGAACCAGGATAAATCCTTGTGTCCTCTTGCATCACCATCCAGGAAGAGAAGCACGCGATCATATTACTCGTTGGTGTGATACCCCCGGTACGAAACACCGACAGTTGGCGCGCCAGGTAGGGGACTTCGCGTGTCCGAGCCGATTTCTCGTTGATTCCTGGATGGCTTCATCCCCTCTTCCGTTCTCGGCTGGTGCCGTCGTCTGGTTCGGGAGCCTCGAGTTCCTGGCCACAGGCAACGGCAACGAGCTGACTCTGCTCTCCACGGAGGGCCCGAGCGGAGGCGTGTCACGCCACCCCGCGCGGGGGGCGTGACGCGTCGCCCGCACCACCACACATCGCCACATCGCGAGCGGCGCCATCGTCATCATCGTCACGGGCGCAGGCGGTACCCGCGGCAAACACCTACGCCCCCGTAGCCGGTGCAGGGTCCCCAAGGGGAAACCAGCCGGCGTGCGCCGGAGACCTCCAGGGCGCTCCCGCGCCCGCCGAGCGACTTCGCATTCATCATGCGTACGGACCAGGAACCAGGCCAGAGGCCTCCGAGCCGTGCGCCGTCGACGCCATTCAGCCTCCTCCCGCACGGGTCGCGCCGCGCTCGCGCCAGCGGTTCCCGTCGGCCTCGACAACTCTGCGGCTGTATACGCCCACCGCCGCGACGAGCGCCATCAGGACCAGACAATGGCGGACCGGGAGCAGCGTCCGGGCGCGCTCCGCTGCGGTCGACCGCGACTTTTTGCCAGCCTTCGAGCCACCTCGGCAAGCCACCGTCGGAGAATGTACCGCGAGCGCTGCGGTCCCAGCATCGGTCAAGCGGCGTGCCGTCAACAGCTCCGACTCCGACGAATACGACTACCACGACCCCGACCTCTGGGATCCCACCAGGGAGTGTTTCCACCTCGAGGGAGTCGTATGCGACAACGAGGACGAAGGCGACGACGGCAGGCCGGCGCTCGACCTAGAGGGACCTAGCGACGTGGCCGCGGCAGGCGGATCACGCGTTCAGGAAGGGACGAACCTCTACCACTGGCCGTGCCGCCTAAGCACGACGATGGCCGGCGGCGCAACTCGCACAAGTGCAGAGGCAATCACCAAAGCCGAGGAGGAACGGCGACACCTGCTGCAGCTCCGGCAAACCCTGATGCAGGAACCACCCCAGCCCCGAGGAGCCGGAGCTCGAGGCCGGGCTCGAGAGGTCCACCGGCGGATCCTCGAGGACGGGGCACCAGCACGCCCCGAGGTATGTTTCCCGCGAGCTGGGCAGAACGTGGTGGCCGCGGCTATGATGCTCCGTGACCTGCCCGCCGTCTCCAACCCCGATGCCAGGCGCATGCTCGGAGAAATGAAAAACCTCCTCGAGACAGCCGCGGTACAGCAGGCCGAGAGCTCGGCGTCGCGCCGACGCGGAGCAGCCTCGGGGAGACCGGCGGACACGCCCCACGACGCTCGCGAGGCATCCGTCCACCAGCCGGACGCCTCTCAAGCTAGGCCAGTCCGCGAACGGATCATCGACAACCGGCCACCTCGAGACCCCAACGACGCCCGCAACGACATCAACCGACGGCGCAAGGACAAGGGGTCCAAGAGCGTGGCTATAGCGCCCATCGAGGGGGGCGCTACGACAGCGACGAGGACCGGCAGGTCCTCGAGCCCCCGGGCCCCCGAGTCTTCAGTCGGGCCATCCGCAGCTCGACCCTCCCCGACCGCTTCCGACCGCCGACCAACATCGTGAAGTATGGCGGGGAGGTCGAGCCAAGCTCTGGCTCTCGAACTTCCGCCTTGGCTGCCAACTGCGGAGCGAAAGAACGACGATCGCGTGATCATACGTCAACTCCCACTCTACCTCTCGGACACCGCCCGCCGGTGGCTCGAGGGCTCCCGCCGGATCGGATCCATGACTGGGCCGACCTAGTCAGGGTCTTCGACGGGAATTTCAAGGGGACCTGCGTGCGTCCAGGCAACCCCTGGGACCTACGGCGTTGCAGGCAGGCGGCGGACGAGCCCCTCCGTGACTTCGCTCGACGGTTCTCGAAGCAGCGTCTCGAGCTCCCCCACGTGCCTGACGAGGACGTCATCTCTGCGTTCCTCGCGGGCACGACATGCCAAGAGCTTGTTCATGAGCTAGGACGCTACCGTCCCGGACGGTCGAGGACCTGATGGATCGCGTCACCAGCTTTGCTTCGGGCGACGAAGCAGTGGGGGCTTTCTTTGGCCTCCACGGACAAAGGCAAGGCGGTGATCGCGCCGGAGGGCTCCAACAAGGGCAACGACGCCAAGGACGACAACAATGACGGCAACAAAAGGAAGAAAAACAAACGCAAGGGCCAGAAGGCGAAGCGTGGCGCCGCCGACGACGACGACAAAGAGGTGCTCGCGGCGCCCTCGAGCCTAAGAAGCCCCGAGGCCCCCCGATGGGCTGTTTTCGACCAGATGCTCGAGGATCCCTGTACCTACCACAGGGGCCCCGTAAACCACAAGTTGAAAGACTGCCGACTGTTGAAGGGCTACTACTCCAAGCTCGGCGATAAGAGGGAAGACGCGCCTAAGGGAAAGGATACCGATCGACGCGGCGGCAGGAACGCAGATGGCGACTTCCCCCGGTGCGCGACTGCTACATGATCTACGGGGGGCCGACCGTCGGGCTTTCAGCCCGAGAAAGAAAGAAGGAACGCCGGGAAATCTTTTCGCTTAGCCACGACGCCCCCCGGTACCTTGACTGGTCCGATGCGCCAATCACGTTCGACCGTGACGACCATCCGGACCGTGTCATAAACCCGGGGGCTTACCCCCTCGTCGTCGACCCCGTCATAATCGACGTTCGGTTCTCCAAGGTGTTGATGGATGGGGGCTCGAGCCTCAACATCATATACCTCGAGACCCTCGACCTCCTGGGGATTTCAGAGGGACAGCTCCGACCCAGTCGTCGGGGGTTTCCACGGAGTAGTACCAGGAAAGAAGGCCCACCCCCTCGGGCGCATCGACCTGCCGGTTTGCTTCGGCACGCCGGCAAACTTCCGTCAGGAAACGCTCACCTTCGAGGTGGTCGGCTTCCAAGGACCTACCACGCCATCATCGGCCGGCCAGGCTACGCCAAGTTCATGGCGATTCCTAACTACACGTACTAAAGCTCAAGATGCCGGGGCCAAAAGGGGTCATCACCGTTGACACCTCCTACGAGCACGCATACCACTGCGACGTGGAGTGCGTCGAGCGGGGGGAGGCCAACGTCCACCTCGACTCGCTCGAGGCCTTGGCAGCTCTGGCCACCGAGGGGGCCCCAGAAGCAAAGCGTCACGCCGGCACCTTCGAGCCGGCTGAGCACACCAAGCAAATACCCGTCGACCCGACCTCGGCCAATGGCAAGACGCTGACCATCAGTACCAGCCTCGAGCCCAAATAGGAAGCAGTGCTCGTCGACTTTCTCCGCGCGAACATCGACATGTTTGCGTGGAACCCCTCGGACATGCCGGGCATACCGAGGGAAGTCGCCGAGCATGCCTTGGAGATCCAGGCCGGGTCCAGACCGGTGAAGCAACGCCTACGCCGCTTCGACGAGGAAAAGCGCAGGATCATCGGCGAGGAGGTGCACAAGCTTTTGGCGGCCGGATTCATCAAGGAGGTATTTTACCCAGAGTGGCTAGCTATCCTGTACTAGTTAGGAAAAGAATGGAAAAATGCGGATGTGTGTAGATTACACTGGTCTGAATAAAGCATGTCCAAAAGTTCCATTTCCTTTACCTAGAATTGACCAGATCGTCGATTCCACTGCTGGGTGCGAAGTGCTTTCGTTCCTTGATGCGTATTCCGGCTACCACCAAATTAGATGAGAAAATCCGATGAGCTCGCGACCTCTTTTATCACGCCATTTGGTATGTATTGCTATGTTACGATGCCCTTCGGCCTTCGAAACGTCGGGGCAACGTACCAACGATGTATGCAGCACATCTTTGGCGAGCACATAGGCAAGACCGTCGAGGCCTACGTCGATGACATCGTGGTTAAAACTAAAAAAGTAGGGAACCTCATCAGCAACCTCGAGACCACGTTCGAGTGCCTCCGGGCCAAGAATGTGAAGCTCAACCCCGAGAAGTGTGTCTTTGGTGTGCCTCGAGGCATGCTACTTGGCTACATCGTCTCACAACGGGGGATCGAGGCAAACCCTGAAAAAATCTCAGCAGTCACGAGGATGGGCCCGATTCGTGACCTCAAGGGTGTGCAGAAAGTACAGGCTGCCTAGCCGCTCTCAGCAGATTCATCTCGAGGCTGGGGAAAAAGCACTACCCCCTCTACCGCCTACTAAAAAAGACGGAACACTTTGCGTGGACCGCCGAAGCCGAGGAAGGCCTAACCAAGTTTGAAGGGGCTGCTGACTTCTGCACCAATTCTCGTGCCCCCGCGACCAGCCGAAGGTGACGATTCCCCCGAGCCCCTCCTCCTCTATGTGGCCGCAACCACTCAGGTGGTTAGCGCGGTCATAGCCGTCGAGAGGCACGAGGAGGGTCATACATTGCCGGTCCAGCGACCGGTATACTTCACCAGTGAGGTACTCTCCGAGGCCAAGGTCCGGTACCCGCACATCCAAAAGCTGCTCTACGGCATCATCGTCACAAGGCGCAAGCTCCAGCACTACTTCCTCGCTCATCCCGTGACGGTGGTGTCGTCCTTCCCCCTCGGAGAGATCGTCAACAATCGGAGGCCACGGGCGCATCGCCAAGTGGTCCGCCGAACTAATGGGGGAGACCATCACCTATTGCCCCGCGAAAGGCCATCAAGTCACAAGCATTGGCGGACTTCGTTGCTGAATGGACCGACACCAGCTCCCGCCGGCACAGATTCAAGCCGAGCTCTGGACCATGTACTTCGATGGATCCCTCACGAAGACGGGGGCAGGAGCAGGCCTGCTCTTCATCTCACCCCTCGGAGTACACATGCGCTACCTGCTACGCTTGCACTTCCCCGCCTCCAACAACGTCGCCGAGTACGAGGCCCTCGTCAATGGCTGCGCATCGCCCTCGAGCTCGGGGTCCGACGCCTCGACGCCCGAGGAGACTCGCAGCTCGTCGTCAACCAGGTTATGAAGGCTTCAAGCTGCATCGACCCAAGATGGAGGCATACTGCGAGGAGGTGCGCAAGCTGGAAGACAAGTGTTACGGCCTCGAGCTCAACCACGTAGCTCGACAAGTGCAACGACGGCCGCAGTAGACGAGTTGGCAAAGTTGGCGTCCACACGCGGCACGGTGCCGCCAGACGTCTTCTCGAGGGACGTCTTCGAGCCATCCGTCGAAATCAACCCGGGGCTGGCCCCTCGACGCCACCCTCGAGCAAGACACGGGGGCTCGACTCTCAACGCCACCTTCAGCAAGACACGGGGGCTCGACTCTCAACGCCACCTCGAGAAGGACCCCTCGACGTCCGCAGAGGCGATGCAGGTCGACGCACACGCCTCTTCGTCATCACGGCCCCTCGACTGGCGGACGCCCTACCTCGACTACCTACGCGAGGCGAGCTACCAGAAGACAAGACGGAGGCCCGATGCATCGCTTGGAGGGCCAAGACCTACGTCATCTACGGCGACGAACGGGAGCTATACTGACGAAGTCCGACTGGGATCCTTCAACGCTGCATCCCACTCGAGGAAGGGCGCAAGCTCCTCGACGATATGCACTCGGGGCTTGCGGCCACCACGCAGCGCCGAGGGCCCTGGTTGGCAACGCCTTCCGACAAGGCTTCTATTGGTCGACCGCCATTGGGGATGCCAAGCGTTTGGTCCAAGCATGCCATGGGTGTCAATTCTACGCCAAGCAAACGCACCAGCCCGCACACGCCCTGCAGATGATCCCAATCACTTGGCCATTTGCCATTTGGGGGCTCGACCTCGTGGGTCCCCTCAGAAGGACAAGTGGAGGGTACACACATGCTCGTGGCCGTCGACAAGTTCACCAAGTGGATCGAGGCTAAGCCGATAGGAGACCCCACCTCCGAGAGGGCTGTCGAGTTCATCGCCAACATCATGTACCGGTTCGGGGTACCTAATGTCATCATCACCGACAACGGCACCCAATTCACGGGCAAAAAGTTCACCAACTTCTGCGATGACAACAACATTCGCGTAACCTGGGCCTCGGTCGCATACCCCCAATGCAACGGGCAGGTCGAGCGCGCCAACGGCATGATACTCCATGGGCTAAAGCCAAGGCTGTTCAAGACCCTCAAGATTTCGGAAAGGGGTGGGCTACAGAACTCCCTTCGGTGCTGTGGGGCCTCAGGACTACGCCGAGTCGAGCCACCGGGTTCACTCCGTTTTTCCTAACCTACGGCGCCGAGGCCGTCTTACCTACGGACCTCGAGTACGGCTCACCTCGACTTCGAGCCTACAACGAGCAAACCAGTGACGAAAGGCTCGCCAACGCCAAGGACCAGCTCGAGGAGGCCGAGACGTGGCACTCATCAACTCTGCACGCTACCAGCAAACACTTCGATGCTACCACGACAAGCACGTGCGCAAAAGGGACCTGGCGGTGGGGGACCTCGTGCTTCGACGGCTGCAAGATAATCGAGGGCGCCATAAGCTCACCCCTCCGTGGGAAGGCCCATACACCGTGGCCGAAGTACTCAAGCCAGGCACATACAAGCTCTACGACGACCAAGGCGGATCCTGGCGAACGCGTGGAACATATCTCAGCTACGTCGCTTCTACCCTTAAGGGCCTCGAGGCCTTGTTCATTTTATTGCTTTGTACAAACACGTTGAATATGAATGGGCCAACTCGTGCGCCATCTTTTCATGCTACTTAGCAACTCAAGGTAGCCTCGACCCTGCCTAGCTCAGGGTCGAGCCTCCCTCGGGGCTGACAAGGGGGTAAACGCCCCCCAGACTCCGGAAAAAACGCGTGTTTTCTTTTCAAAAATTTGACCCTCGTCTCGACTCGCGCCTCGAGTGAACTAGCGACGTCTAAATCTTAAAGTACCTCGAGCCTCCAAGGTCGGGGGCGTCGACGTAGACGGCCACCTACGCCCCCGGGCTACGGTGCCCTACCTACGCCTCCCCTCGAGGGGCTCGCGACGTATCGAGGAACACAGACTAAGTTAGCAGAAACTCGAGCTTGCGACAAAAGAAGCGGTCAAACGCATTTGAAAGAAAACAACTTTTCATAAACAAATCACATATACATTCGGGTCTCGACGTACCCTCATTTATGTCATAGAATTCTTACAAGGGCCTCGACGCCCAAATTTGGCACGCAGGCCTCAGTCCTCGTCGGTGCGGTACTCCTCCCCGAGGTCCACGATGGCAGGCTCGACCTCGACGCCCGAGCTCGAAGGAGGAGGGCTCCTGACACCGCTGCTGGCGTCAGGAGGCAGCACGTCCTCCTCGAAGATCTTCGCGAGCGACGTCCCCGGCCCCTCCATCTTCTCCAAAATTTTGTCGACACGGCGGTTGTTCCACTCCTCATCCTTCCCCTCGATCTCGATGAAGCCATTCGCGACAACGTGGACCGGGAAGCGGAAACCAGAGCGAACAACCGCGAGTGTCTGCTTGACGCCGTGATGGAGAGCTTGCCGGACACGGTCCCGCGCGGCTGCGTCGAAGAAGCACAAGGCGTCGACCAAGGCATCGCCCCGAGCCATTGCACCTTCTGCCGCAGTCACAGGAGGAGCACCCCACATGGGGCCGAGCCGGTCGAGAGAGGAGCGAGCCCGCTCCGCCACCATCGTCTCATCTTGGAGTTGGTCCAAGAGAGCCTGGTTCGTCCCGCGGAGCTCCTCGACCGTCTTCTCGACCCCTGCGCAACAAACAAGGAAGAGTGAGACTGCGGCGTAACAAAGAACTTCGAGACCCAAACAAGAACAAGGTGTAAGCCTCACCGTCGCAGTGTTGCCCCAGTGCGGCGAGGTCGCTGGTCAGGCCCTCAGCACGCTGCTCCAACCTGCGCTTCTCGGCCAGCGTGAGGAGCTTCTCGGACCTAAGGTCCTCGATAGCCGGCCCGCCTCTACCAGGGCCAGATCCTTGTGGATCACCTCCTGCCGCGCCGCCCCCTCGGCAGCTCGGGCGGTGGCAGCACCACTCTTGGGTCTTCGGCCTCTTTCTCGCCACCTCCGCTGCGGTTCGGGCGGCGGCGGCCTCGCCACGGGCGTCAGCAGCCTCCGCTTCGCCGCCTCGGCTTCAGCACGGGCAGAGGTGGCCTCGCTTTGGGCGTCCGCGGCCTCCTTCCTCGACGCTTCGAGAACGGCGGCGGCCTCCTCCTTGGATCGAGCGACCTCGCCTCGAGCCACCCGGACCTCCGCCTCCGCCTCGTTAAGCCGGCTCGCCATCTGGGCGTTCCGGCTCAGCTCGCGCGGAGATCTCGAAGCTCCGCCTCAGCCCACGCGAGGGCGGCTGACACCTGTGCGGACCGGCCCGCCTCCTCGGAGCAGGACCGCTCCGCCTCCGCCATAAGCACGGCCACCTCCGGAAGATGGACCGCACCTCGCGCGGGCCCCCCCGCTGGGCCGGCTGCTCGATGGAACCACGGCAAGGGGCGGGCTCAGAGGGACGGGAAACGGCCATATCGGTCGGTCGAGCTCGATGTCGGGCAGATCCTCCTCCGCCTCGAGCTGCCCCGACAGCGAACCGCCGCCCGACGGCACGGGCCCCGACTCCCTCCGTCCCTCCGCCGGCACTTCCTGTTGCGGATCGGTCGAGGGAAGGCTCGACCCCGGGCCCTCTTCCTCGGCCGGGCCCTCCGGCGCCTTGTCGGCGCTAGCCGGCACCTCGGGCGCCTCCCCCGTCATCAAGCCCGCGGCGAGGAGCGGCCCCTGCTCCAGCTCGTTCAGGAGGTCCTCCACCGTCGGCTCCTTCTCCGCCGACGCCTCTTCCCCCCTTCCCTCCTCCGCGGCCCGGCCCGTGCTGGTCGGAGCCACAAGGGGCGCAGTCTCCTCAGCCCCAGACGCCGGCGGGGCCGTGCTCGCCCCAGGCGCTTCCCCGGAACACCCGTCGTGGTGAGGGGAAGGATGGCGCTCCAGTTGGCACCATCGCGGGAGGAGGAGGAGGGGGAGGAGGCAGCGCTTCGGCGGATACGGTGGTGGCAGGCTCGATGCCATGAGCTGAGGCCCCTGCAATACGAGATGACGGAGATGTCAGAACCAGGAAGAGAACCTCGACCCCCGTGGTCGATGGCGACGGCCTCACCAAAATTGGCGACGATCATCCGGCCCCCTCGAGCCATGGCAGCTCGGGCCTTCTCCAGCCAAGCGGCTTCTCTAGCGGAGGAAGGTGCCATACCTCGAGGTGCCTGTGCCTCGACGGGGCTCGAGGTCTTGGCCCGCTTGGACGAAGCGAGGTCCACCTCCTGGTAGGAGCGCTTCCCCTGAGAAGACGGAGATGGCACGCGTCATCAAAAGCAAAGAGGTGAAGTCTCACTACCGACGAGACCCAAGGAAACTACTCACCCGAAACGGCGGCTGGGCTTCTTCCCGGAATCACCGGACCCACTCGGGGGCTTCGAGCCCACCCCACGGCTCGAGCCCTGTGCCTGGGCCGTCTCCACAGGGCTGGGATGGGGGGAGGGCTCCCGACGCCTCCCATGGCTCGACCTCGAGGGAGAGCCCTCCTTCCGCCCCACATCACGGGAGGGCGACCGTACCACCCTCGTGCTGACGTCGTGGCGCTCGCCCCGGCGCGGGCTCCGGGACCTGCTCCGGCGCCCGCGCTGATGGTCGCGCCCTCCCGCGTCCGCCTCCGTGTCCCGGCGGCGGTACGGCGATGGACTCCGGGGATGCTCGCGCCCCTGGTCACGAGACGCTCGGGGGCTCCCTCCCCGACGCTCGTGATGGCGCGGGCTCGACGCCTCTTCCTGGCGCCCCCCTCCGCGGGCTCGACGGCGCCCTTGACGGCTCGCGGGGGTCGGGCCCGAGACCCTTCTCGACCTGTCGACCGCCTCTCGAGGCCGACCCCTCTCGAGACCCCCGCTGGGCTGACGCGGGGGCGGCCTCCGTTGGCGCTGTGGCAGAGGCGCTCCGGGTCCGGGGCTTCCTTACGACCAGGGGCCACCGGCGCGGAGCTCGACGGACCTCGGGCCCCGACGAGGCAGAGATCGGCGCCGCCTTCCGCGGCTGCGCCCGCGCGACCCTTTGTCGGGGGGACCTCCAGTGTACCCTCCTGCACAGAAGAGCGGTCAGCCCTGTCATCAACGAGCCCCGCGCGCATCAAGCGCACATCCATCCCCTCGTCGTCGCCCTCCTCCTCATCACCACTCTCCTCCTCCGAGCTCGAGGAGCTCAGCTCGGGGGACCCGTCCCCAGGCTGACGGTTACGACGAGCCTTCGCCAGTCTCTGCTCCCGAGCTAAGCGACGCAAGTTTCTTATTTTCTCTTTCTTCTTTTTGGCATCCTTGCTCTCCTTGTCCTTCTGAGCAGAGAGGCGCCTCACCTGAGAACCCGCGGCGTCCTCCCTCACCGGGGCCTCGACGCGCGACAAGTAAATGCCCCTGAAGAAAGAATAAGCGTGATGAGAGACAACTACGAGACGGATGCAAACGGATCGAAGGAGGAGGAAGGGGGAGGAGGCTCGAGATGGCTCGACTCGAGGGAGGCTTACCAGGTCGAGACATCCTCGTCGGGTGCCATCGCAACCAAGTTGGAGAGTTCAGGGACGAACGGCCCCTGGATCGTGATCGACACCCGGGAGACCCCTCGTTCCGGGACAGCCTCTCCCGGCCATCTCGTGCATGAGAAGGGGGCGGTCCGCCAGCAGAAGAACTCTTCGCTGGTGGAACGCCCAAATGACCGCTTGCACGGTCAGCTTCTTCTCATCCACCAGCGTCTTCATCATCTCCATCAGCGGGGCCAAGTGGCGTTGCCTGTCCGCTGCAACGCCCCAGGTCCACTTCTCCGGGCGTTGGGTGAGGACCCGGCCGGTGTACTGCGGAAGGAGGCCACCTTCGTTCCGCAGATAGAACCAATGGTCGTCCACCATGGTCCGCCCCGCTTGGTGGAAAGCTTGTATCGCAGGTACTCGCGGGGGACATTGGCGACGAGGTCCCCGCCCTCGCGGTAATGGCAAGGGAGCCCATGCGCACGGGCCGCCTCCCGCTGGGCTTCAGGGACTTGATGAAGAGCTCGCTCCGGAAGAGATGGACGAACATCTCCCAGTGCGGCTCCATCTTCAGGTACCCCTCGCACACCGCGGCGAATATGGCGGCGTGCGAGATGGAGTTGGGGGAGAAGTGTTGCAGCTCCACCTCGAAGTGGTGGGCCAGGCCTCGCAAGAAGAGGCTCGGCGGGACGCCGAGCCCCATACGGTGGTAGCGCGTGAAGCTCATCACGTACCCCTCCGGCGGGTGCGGCTCCGGTGCTCCGCCGACGGGATAACCCACCATGCGGGTCCCTCCTCCGGGTTGGGGCGCAGAAGCCCCTGGGCCACCAGCGAGTCCATTTCGCTCTGCGTCACCTTCGACGGGCTCCAGTCCTCGGCAGGCAACATCTGTGTCTGGGCGGCCATGACGGTGGCGCGGCGCGGATCCGAGCAGCGGACGGGTGGCCGGAAATCCCCAATCGACCAGCTCGAAGGAGAGGGCGAGTAAAGGCTACGGCGGCGGCGAAGGCAAAGGCAAAGTAAAAGGTTCTTTTTCCCCTCTTTCGATATTTATAGGGGGAAATCCAGACGGGCGGGATCTCCCACGACGTAAAAAGGTAACCGAATGCATTCAATGCGCCCACCTAACCACGTCTCGAGCCGGATGCAGGGTACACGCGTTACCTCTCCATTCGCTCCACTACCCGGGCCCGCCACGACCGTCGCTCCGGCTTCGCGCCCGCCGCTCCCCTGACGTTTCCGCCTAAAAAGGCGTGCCCAACGGGCAGAAGGATTCCCAGACGACGGAGGCTTCTTCATAAAGGTAAAAACGGGCCCGGCCCTAAGTCTCGAAGCAGCGAAGGCTGGCCCCGAAAAGGGTTCGACAGCCGGCTTCGAGCACCCGAGTCAGGGACACCAAGGGGCGCCACTCGCGGCATTACTCGAGGGCCGAGCCCTCGAGGCCCCTCACGTGTATCCAAGGCGGGGAGCTCGACGTGCAGTGAGATCCCCTCGGAGGGAGGCATCGAGCCACCGGGTCCTATCGAACGGACCCGGCACTCCTGCAAACTGAGCCCCCCTGCTTTATGAGACCGCCTCCGGGCCACAGTCGACCCCTAACGAACGGGGCACGAGCTCTCACTTGGATTCCCCGTTACCAGCTCACCGGGAACCTCGATACTCGCCCACTCGGGGTAGTACGAGGCATCCCCCCTCGCATCCGATCGAAAGGACTCGCGGGATGACAAGCCAGGGTAATCGGCATGCCGGACAGCTCGAGGAGCCGGCCAGTCGGTTCAGCCTGGCACCCCTCGACGAAAGAGGGTCTAAAAACTCGGACAGTTACGACTAATCTCTTTTCTTGGTGTATAAATGAGATTTTCAGGCCTCGGGCGAAAGCTCGACCTCCATCTCGCCCGAGCCTTCAAGGCCAGGCCTCGAACGATCGCTCGTTCTCCGTCTCTCCCGAGCCCTCCAAGCCAAGCCTCGGACGGAGTCTCTCACGACAAAGGAAAGGTAATCGCAAATATTTAATGAGACTATCGAACCACATTTCGAGCCTATTGATAGGTACACACGGCGCCGCGATCTCCGCTCCCTGGCGATTTCCGCCTAAAAAGGCCGCCTCACTGGGCAGAAGGTTCCAAACGACGGAGGACTCTTCAGGAAGCCCACGAAGGAGTTCTAACCACTCCCCATGGTCTCGGGGGCTACACCCGCGGGTGTCGCTCGCACGACACCCGCGGAATCAAATCGACAAAACCCTCGAGACCGTTAGCTATCCATCGAGATCCCAATCTGGAGCCCCTGCTGAATGCAAGCACTCAAACAAGGGCTCGGGGGCTACTGTCGATGGTACAAAAAAGGTACCCCCAATCAACGCAAAACACACACCGAACGCTCTATCTCCGTCTCGCCCGAGCCCTCCCAGCCAGGCCTCGGGCGAACGCTCTATCTCCGTCTCGCCCGAGCCCTCCCCGCCAGGCCTCGGGCGAACGCTCTATCTCCGTCTCGCCCGAGCCCTCCCAGCCAGGCCTCGGGCGAACGCTCTATCTCCGTCTCGCCCGAGCCCTCCCAGCCAGGCCCGGGCGAACGCTCTATCTCCGTCTCGCCCGAGCCCTCCCAGCCAGGCCTCGGGCGAACGCTCTGTCTCCGTCTCGCCCGAGCCCTCCCAGCAAGGCCTCGGGCGAGCACGATCACTCTCCGTCTCGCCCGAGCCCTCCAGGCCTCGGGCGAGCGCGCCCCCACACCTCGAGCCTTAACGCACGGACCTCGAGCTGACAGCCGTACCAGCCCATACCACGCATTTAATGCCTCACCTACTCCGGTCATGTCCACTAGTGCACAACATGTACCACAGTGACTCGGTGTAAAGGTCAAGTCGTTTTTACCACCACAAGCATGGGCGAAAAGGGCACCAGTGCAGCACTGTTCGGCCAAGTCAGGCACTGTAGCCCCTCGAGGCCGGCTACACGCCCCTCGAGCCCTGCAATGTAGCCCTCGAGGCCGGCTACACGCCCCTCGAGCCCTGCACTGTAACCCTCGAGGTTGGCTACGCGCCCTCGAACCCTGCACTGTAACACTCGAGGCCGGCTCCGCGCCCTCGAGCCCCCGTGGTACCACCTCGAAGCCGGCTCCGCGCCCTTCGAGCCCTAACTACTTTCGTGCTATTGGAGGACAGGTACCCCAAGACCCGGAGGGACCCCGCCGCGTACTGTACATTCCGGGATGGGTGCTGTACGGCTCCCGCCTTGACGCGCCACCACGTCCGCGCCCAGGATGGAAGCCACGATCCAAGGACGCCTCAACAGCGACGATCACATCGGCTCCAGTGGCCCCGACAAGACAGGGTTCCTACCCTTCTCCGTATGGGGCACCATACGCCCCGACACCTGTAATACTTTATGTAACCCTGGCCTCCCCTTGCTCTATAAAAGGGGACGCTAGGGCCCTCATTCAGGGGAACGAACACACGAGTCCACGCACAAGCACGAGTCCGGACTCCGGTCCACGCTCACTGAGCTTGTATTCTCCCCTGTAGAAGCACTTAGGTGCAAGTAATACAAGAACATCTCCCCCGCTGGACGTAGGGCCTTCTTTGCCCGAACCAGGATAAATCCTTGTGTCCTCTTGCATCACCATCCAGGAAGAGAAACACGCGATCATATTACTCGTTGGTGTGATACCCCGGGTACGAAACACCGACAATATTTTAGAACAAAGTTGCCGAGTGCAATCTTGTTTGGTAAAATAGAAAATCCAATTTGTTGGACTCCACATAAGTAGATCTACACAGTGAACATAATATAGATATTATTTTTAGAACAAAGTTTTTGCTGTAGATTTAGATTTATATTTTTCTGTAATTAATTAGAATAATTCATAGATGTAGTTTCTTTGATCCAACTGCGATGAAACTTTTATTGTGGCTCATTGTTGTATGCTTGAATGTAGTAAAAATTTCATACTCATTGGATCAGGTATAACTTAGATATAGATTTATTTAGCTTTATGTTAAGTTATATCTAAATAAATTTATAGCTAAGTTACATGATCCGATTGGTATGAAGTTTTTACTACAGTGCAAGGATACAATATTAGTTCACCGCAAAAATTTCACCATAATTTGATGAAAGAATCTGCATCTATGAATTATTTAATTAATTACAGAAAAACATAGATCTAAATCTACAGCTACAGCAAAACTTTGTTTTAAATATATTATATTATATATTCACTATGTAGATCTACTTATGTAAATTCCAACAAAATTAGATTTTCATATTTTATAATTTTTCTATGATTTACTATGTTTTTTAAGATTTAACTAAAATAAATAAAAAAGAAAAAGATAAAACCATGTTACTGTAGCAAAACCACCATCTAAAACCGCATGAAGGGTTATTTGACCGGTTTTAGAAAGTTCAGGGGATAAAACATCTGATTTTATATTTGGTGTGAAGTAGTCGACGCTCAATAGTTGAGGGGGTTATGCACACTTTTTTCCTATTTTTTACGAGAGCAACAAAATTGTAAGGATGCCGGTCGGCTAGGCATCACAGGCATCGAAACAAAACTGGTGTTTATAGAGCTAGCTATTTTTTTTTCAGAGGTGGTAATGTCGATCGCTTTTATTAAGGCTACGTTCAGTTAGCCTAGGCTCTGTTCGCTTGAGCTGCAAATCGACTTTAATCCGTATAAATTAATCATCGAATAGTATTTTTCTCAAACAGAAAATCAGCCGTTTCAGCTTGGGACAGGAACTATTTCAGATCATGAAAACAATACAAATTATTGAACTAAAACCAAATAGAACTATTCCAGTTGTCCAATCGGAACCGAACAGACCCTTGGTCTCTCTATATTTGACATGTCTATCATTTGCAGTTTTACGTACAATCTTTGTCTGTTTTTTTTCTACCTGGCTGCGAAAACTACTGATTTTGAGAAATTAAACAGAGCCCAGATGGAGAGATATCATAGACTGTGTAGACATCTACAGACAACCTGCATTTGATGATCCTCTCCTCGAGAACCATACTATCCAGGTTCCTCTCTCTGCAGGAGCCAGCATTCCCCTTTTTCATTTCACTGTTTGGTGCAGTACATCTCGCCATCACATATATGTGCATGTATCATCGATCATGACATCACTCAATGGTGGTGCTCCTTCATCACCTTTCAGATGCAGCCTTCTTACCACCCTAAAGGCTTGCATGATGAATCCAAAGTTTCGGCCCGTCCAATCAACCAAACATGGCATCAGAAGGGCAAGTGCCCTGAGAACACAGTACCAATTCGAAGGATCAAGGAAGAGGATGTCTTGAGGGCCAGTTCCATTGGAGATATGGCAAGAAGATGCCCAGGAGCATCCCAAAACTCATTTCTGTCAATGACCCTGTCAAGCCTGGTGTGACCAGTGGCCACAAGGTACTACAAAATGTCATACAAGAATCACCTTCACATCAGTACTAGTATTCACCATGCATTTTGCTCATTCGTGTTTATGAAAATATCTCATTATATTTGACTCTTGCTTTTCTCATTGAGAAGTATGCCGTAGCTGCAGCACCGGAGGATAAGTACTATGGAACAAAAACCAACTTCAATTTGTGGCAACCGACAATTTCGAAGACCAAGGACTTCAGTTTGGCTCAACTCTGGATTAGTAGGGGGTCCTATAGCAACAACGACCTCAATATACCATTGAAGTAGGATGGCAGGTAAGACCTTAAGGGGAAACATCACCAAACCCATCTTCATAAAACGTTCTATAAAAGATTCCTTTCAGTCTCCATGACTATGTGCTGCTGAAAGAGCTAGAGCTTGAGTAGGATCAAGAGTATATGTTTCATTCATGCAAACCTTTTTTCTTTCATGATTATGTGAGTATGATTCTTTCATGGAGATTCTATGAGCTCCTATATAAGTGTGCATCCTAAATGTCCTGAAAGAAACAAGACATCCATCTATCGACTCAGTAGGCACAATTATTATTGGAAACAATAGCAATGGATCTAATTTTCTTCTAAAGTGATCACATATGTAATTATGAAAGAATCATCTATTGTAATCCTTTAGATTTGTATCCAAATTACCCATCTATGCCATTACCGAACTTTGCAATATTAAGACAAATAATATAACCTAGTAGTTAATGGTAAATATTTATAAAGTTTGTTACTTAGATTATATGATACACTTGCATCGAAATGTTACATATTTACATTGATAGAGGTTAATTATAAGCACTCCATTTTTAGAAAATAAATTATGACTAAACACATCATTTTATTATCAAGAAAATTCGACACCACCAATACCACAGTGAAGGCTCAAATGCATGTTCATACAATTGTATTAACTAATAGAAAAAGTACAGTTTAGAATCTAGAATCCTTACTCTTCAGAAAATCCGAAAAGATTTTCTAGAGTCAGAAATAGAACAAGCTTAGGTTGCCAAGCTTATAGATAGCTAAGATCACAGTATAACATGATCCCTAAGCAACCTGCATACTTGATCTCTTTCATTGTGGCTAATGGGCCATGTGCTCTCTATGAAATTGCAGGTTTATCCATTGCTGTATAGGGATAGCAATACTAGAATTTTCATCTACTGGACTGTAAGAAAAATACAGTATTATTACTGTTTATTCATTAGTATATGCCCTTTTTATTAATCAAGGGAATGGGATAAAGAGATACTGTACTAATTTTCTATCGTTATGGAATACTGTGTAGCGTGATGGGTATCAAACAACAGGATGTTACAACTTAAACTGCCCAGGGTTCATCCAGACAAACATTCAGTTGTAAGGTGGTAGTGGTAGCATCTCTCCGTCTCCAGTTATGGTGGCTCACAATTGACATCGATGTTTCAATTTGAAGGTAAAAATACAAAAACCTTTCACATTACGAGCATTCAAAATCAAAATCATTGATGAGCACAGAGAATCTACGCCAGCAGCTTAGTAGGCGGCCTTCAGACTTAAGTCCAGGCTATTAAACAGTTCACGTTGCTTTTGCTAAACTAAACACAGGCAGTATACATTGCTTTTCAACATACAGGTAGCGGAGGGAATGAGTTCCATTGCGGTTTCCATCCCTTGTGGTGAACCAAACAACACCTTAATTTTAACCTTAGCAGATAGTTTCTTTGTTTTAAATTATAGATCCCTTCACTCTAAATTATAAGATGTTTTGACTTTTTTTACATTCTTTTATTATGTATCTAGACATAGTGTACATCTAAATACTAACAAAAACTACGTATCTAGAAATCTTAAAACATAATTTGCAAAAGTTTACTTTGGTTTTACAAAAAAAACTGTTGCTTTGACCAAGTGTATAAAAAAATCTATGGTTACCTATTAAAATCAATTAATTTCATTATATTCTTCAAAAATATGTTTTGACAGAGCGATTTTTTGAACTTATAGATGTTAATGTATTTTTGTAATAAAACGGTAAAACTAATAGAAGTTCAACTCGAATCTTGTATGATGGCATTGTCATGTGCATTTATATATTGTTGTTTAATTCAATTTTCATATATACAAACAAGATCACACTACCAAAATGAAAATCTTTGTGCATGCATGATCTTAGCACTTATAGGATTTATAACTGTTCCCTTATCATGAACCTATTTTTCTGATTTTTTCCAGTAAATTGTGTGTTGCAGGACCCCAAGGGGGGTAATTGGTGGTTGCAAGTGGGAGGTTATGTTGTAGGCTACTGGCCATGCATCATCTATATTCTCCTACTTGGCAGAGAGTGCCTCCTCTGTCATGTGGGGCGGCGAGGTGTACTCACCTAACACCGTCCAAACTTCCACACAGATGGGTAGTGGACAGTTCCCTGAGGAAGGTTTCGGCAAAACCAGTTACATCAGGAACATCCAAGTGGTGGCTTCATCTAACATTCTCAAAGCACCAGACAGTGTGGACTTGCTAAGTTCGCAATTCGACTGCTATGATGTACTGAATGGTTCTAGTAGCAAGTGGGGCACTTACCTCTACTATGGAGGACCTAGAAAGAACCATAACTGTGTTATTAAATTTGATTTTTTTTTTAAATTTAAAGCCCAAACATCTTCCTGACCCATTGCTCTAAATAGAAACACGTGACTCATTCATTTAAACATTTTTCGTTTCCCCATTGAGCAATTTGTTTGCCAGCAGGAGCTAACGCGTTATTCATTCACTGATTTAACATTTTCTTTCTTCATTATAAAACAATGTTTCTTCCAAACTAGGGACTCCGTCCTTTCTCTATTGAATAATTTTTGTTTCAATTAATCTAGAATAATTTTCCCCTTTCCGTGGAACAATTTACCTTACTTATATTCTTAGTTTGGAAGGAAAAAAATCAGTGAAAAAACAAAAGGTAATGTTCCACCAAAAGAAAGAAACATGTTGGGCATGCTTGTTTTGCCTGCACCAGAAACCTGACTTTGCTGAAAAGACACAGGTTCACTTGGGCCAAGCTAATGTGGTGCGGTAGACTTTTGTTTGCCTGAGCTGGCTGATGGGCCGGCCTGGCTTGTGAAGCAGTGGCGGAGCTTGAACCAATTCTACAGGAAAGCAGGCTTCGCCGAGTGCCGGCCAGTTTGCCGAGTGCCAAATTTCGGGCACTCGGCAAACAGCCTCTTTGCCGAGTGCCGGAAATATGGCACTCGGCGAAGACTGCGCACAAGGTAAAGACTTCTTTGCCGAGCGCCCAACACTCGGCAACGAAAAGCACTCGGCGAAGTGACCTCTTTGCCGAGTGCCGCACAATCGGCAAACACGAGCACTCGGCAAAGTGTCGCGGACCAGACGGCATCCAAGCCCGTTAGATTTGCCGAGTGCTCGCCGTCTGGCACTCGGCGAAGATCCCCTCTTTGCCGAGTGTCAGACACGTGGCACTCGGCAAAGCGTGTGGCCCCGTTGTTTGACACGTGCACTGTTCGTTGCCGAGTGCCACGTGTCTGACACTCGGCAAAGAGGGGATCTTCGTCGAGTGCCAGCCACGTGGCACTCGGCAAAGCACGTGGGCTGTTCTTTGCCGAGTGCCACGTGGCTGGCACTCGGCGAAGATCCCCTCTTTGCCGAGTGTCAGTCCATGTGGCACTCGGCAAAGTTTTTTTTTTTTGGATTTTGGACACCAATTTTTTGTGGATCATCCCCACAGTACTATGGCCAACATGTTCAAATTTGACAGTTTTTCAAAACTTTTCGTTATTTTTTTTTGACTTTATTTCTTTTTCTTGAATTTTCCCGAAATACGCAAGTTTGAACTGCGGGTGCATCGCATAGTGGATTTTCATGATTTAAAAAATGTTATTCTTGTTCTTAACCGTATGTTGAGGCGAAATCCAAAACTGACTTGATGTTTCGATCAACGTGCTCACGGGGCAACGCCTCCAAATTACGTGCGGGCGTTTTTTAATTATAGAAAATGCAAATGAATTCCAAAATCGTGAAACTTGGCGAGATGTTGTTACATCATATGCGTATGTCGAGAAAAAATTTGAGAAAGTTTCGAGCAAGTTGTCACGTACGATGCTTACAACCTGGACATCTCAACATGTCACATGTTGAGATGTCCAGGTTTGTAAGCATCGTACGTGACAACTTGCTCGAAACTTTCTCAAATTTTTTTCTCGACATACGCATATGATGTAACAACATCTCGCCAAGTTTCACGATTTGGAATTCATTTGCATTTTCTATAATTAAAAAACCGCTCGCACGTAATTTGGAGGCGTTGCCCCGTGAGCACGTTGATCGAAACATAGGGTCAGTTTTTGGATTTGGCCTCAACATACGGTTAAGAACAAGAATAACAATTTTCGAATCATGAAATCCATTATTCGATGCACCCGCAGTTCAAACTTGCGTCTTTCGGGAAAATTCAAGAAAAAAAAATAAAAACATAAAATATAACAAAAGTTTTGAAAAACTGTCAAATTTGAACATGTTGACAGTGGTAGTGTGGAAGTGTCTCAAAAAAAATTGGTGTCAAATTTCAAAAAAAATAAAAACTTTGCCGAGTGTCAGACCTGACACTCGGCAAAGAGCATCTTTGCCGAGTGCCGTGCCATCTGGCACTCGGCGAAGACTTGCCTGCTGGCCGTTGTTTGTCTGCCACGTGGCCCTCTTTGCCGAGTGCCAGATCGGCTGGCACTCGGCAAAAGTCCCTTCTTTGCCGAGTGCCAGCCGATCTGGCACTCGGCAAAGTCGTTCGAAAACTAAAAAAATACAAAACGGCCGGCCCGGCCACACCACACGCACACACTAAACACGCACTCCACGCACACCGCCGCCCACACCGCCCCGCATCGCGCGCGCCGCCGCCCGCCGCCGCGCCCGCGCCGGCCCCGCGCGAACCGGCCCCGCCCGCCGCAACCCCCCGCCCGCGCGCCGCGCCGCCCCGGCCCCGCCTCGCCGGCCGCCACCCGCCCGCACCGGGCACGCCCCGGCGCCCCGGCCCAGGCCCACCGTGCCGAGGAGGAGGAGGACGGAGGAGAGGAGGAGGTGGAGGAGGAGAGGAGAGGAGAGGAGGAGAGGAGGAAGAGGAGGAGGAGGTGGAGGAGGAGAGGAAGAAGAGGAGTGGAGAGGAGAGGAGGAGAAGGAGGAGAGAGTGGCCCGCCGTCAAGCCGCTTCGGTCGTCCCGTCGCCGTCGCCGAAGCTCGTTCTTGCTATTCTCGTCGCGAAGGTATGCCTATGATGTATTTAGTAATAGTTAGTAGTTAGTAGTAGTGTTAGTAGTAGTTAGTAGTGTTAGTGTTAGTAGTAGTGTTAGTAGTAGTGTTATTGTTAGTAGTAGTTATACTACTTCGATACTGTTATCTGCATGGAAATAGAAGTAAAATACATGGCTCATCTTAGTACTATTGTGATTGTTGGCCTTCGTGACTATGTCTGGTATACATGTGGTTGTTGGCCTTCGTGCCGACGTTTTCTGCAGGTTTTGGGAACCTCCCGTGCAGGGGAGGTGCTGCCAAAATTTTGGTCGAGACTAACCAATGCTCTTTTTTTTGGCAGGAGGAGGACCCGTCGGAGGGACTCGGCGACCCCGATCGTCTTCGTCGGCGTTGCGGGTCTGCCTGCACCGCGTCGTGTCGCCACTGCCCCGCTACCCTGACGGCACCACGGCACCTTAGGTATAACCCCTCTATCTGTATCCTTAGGTATCTGATCTTTGGTCGCGTAACCTAGTTAGACGTCTCCCGTTCGAAAGAGATACAGTCTTAGATATTCAGTCCTTTGCATATCTGCGACCGTATCTCTTTCGAATTGTCCACGTATTTTGGACAGCCCGCGGATGCGTAGATGAGCTAGTTTCCATGTTCTGCTCCTGTCAGAGTCAGAGTTTCGGCACCACCTCCTCGTTGTTCTCCGGATACACACTCTCCCTGCCAGGACGTGTATCGGGAGAACAGCGAGGAGGTGCTGCCGAAATTCTGTCTCGGGTAGGAGTAGAACATGGAAACTAACCCATCTGCGCATCCTCGGTGGGATTAGGACCTATCCTTCTCCTATTAGATGGTAGGAATGTCGTGTAGATGCAATTGCTGGTTTTATTACTCGCTTACATATGTATATGCCAGAGGATGGATAACCGTGACTGGATGTACACGGGCCACGCAAGTAAGAGCACAGAATGGGTTACTAAGACCAATGCTTTCTTAGAGCATGCGTTTGGTCCGGCTGCTAAAGGGTCGAGTCGGATGCCGTGTCCCTGCAGCAAATGTGGGAACAAGAAAAGAAAATATAAGAATAACGTGGGGGTAGATCTTTACAAGTACGGATTCGTTGAAAACTATACTTGTTGGGTCCACCATGGTGAAGCCGATCGGATTAGAGAGGAGGTGGTGAGACAACGTCTCGAGGAGTATGATGGAGATGCCGGGGTAGCAGACATGATGGGAGACTTTCAAGAGGCTCAATTCGGTGAAGGATTGGAGGAGCCAGAGGACACCGCAAAGGCGTTCTACGACATGATGTCTTCGGCACAGAAGCCCCTTCATGAAAGGACAATGGTTTCACAACTGGATGCCATTGGACGCCTAATGGGGTTCAAGTCCCAGTATAGCTTGAGTCGAGACGCCTTCGATGGCATGTTGGCAATTTTGGGCACCCTGTTGCCGGAGGGTCACATTCTGCCGAAGAACACGTACGAGTCACAGAAACTTCTTCGTGCACTTAAGATGCCGTATGAGCAGATCCATGCTTGTCCAAAAGGGTGCGTCCTATTCAGGAAAGATCACGAGAAAGCAACACACTGTCCAAAGTGCAAAGCCTCTAGGTATGTGGAGGTAGACCATGGAGATGGCAAGAAGGAACAACTTAATATCCCCGAGATGGTCCTACGGTACCTTCCTTTCATACCTAGGATCCAACGACTGTACATGACAGAGGACTCTGCGAAACAGATGACATGGCACAAGAATGGCAAAAGATACAATCCTGACAAGATGGTACACCCATCGGATGGTGAAGCATGGAAGCACTTCGATGCCATGCATCCTGGCAAAGCTATGGAGGCTCGAAATGTACGTGTGGCGCTGGCGACAGATGGGTTCAACCCGTATGGAATGATGGCGGCCCCGTACACTTGTTGGCCTGTGTTCGTGATCCCCCTCAATCTCCCTCCCGGTGTTATGTTTGACCCTAAGAACGTATTCTTGTCGCTGATAATTCCTGGACACCCGGGGAACAATATGGGTGTGTTCATGGAGCCTTTGTTGGATGAATTGTTCGAAGCTTGGGAAAACCCGGTACTGACATATGACCGAGCAACAATGAAGAACTTCAAAATGCATGTGTGGTACCAGTACTCCCTGCATGACTTCCTGGCGTATGGCTTATTCAGCGCTTGGTGTGTTCACGGGAAGTTCCCATGCCCAATATGCAAGGCAGCTGTGAAGTTCACTTGGTTGAAGAAGGGAGGGAAGTATTCTTCATTCGACCAGCATCGTCAATTCTTGCCTCTTGACCATCCATTCAGAAGTGACATCAAGCACTTCAGGAAAGGTGTTCAAGTCACCAACCCCATTCCTCAGTTCAAGAGCGGTTCCGAGGTCCGTGCCGAAATAGAGGCTCTGAAGTTTGATAAAGACAACGGTCGCTTTTTCGGGTACGGAGAGGAACACATGTGGACCCATAAATCGGGATTGACTAGACTCCCCTATTTCAATGACCTTCTTTGTCCGCACTACATCGATGTAATGCACACAGAAAAGAATATCGCTGAGGCACTCTTTGCAACACTCATGGACACAGAAAAGTCAAAGGACAACGTTAAGGCCAGACTGGACCTGCAAGAGATGTGCGATAGACCAAAGCTAGTGATGAGGGCTCCTGGTGCTGGCAAGAAATGGAAAAGAGGTCCGGCCGATTATATATTGAAAAGAGACCATAGGAAGAAAGTACTACAGTGGATCCAGGCGTTAAGGTTCCCTGATGGGTATGCGGCGAATCTGAGGAGGGGAGTGAACTTGTCTACTATGCGAGTGTTAGGGATGAAGAGTCATGACTACCACATATGGATCGAGCGGCTCCTTCCTGCGATGACCCGGGGATACCTCCCTGAGCCTGTGTGGCGCGTGCTGGCAGAGTTGAGCTACTTCTTTCGCCAGCTTTGTGCCAAGGAGCTATCTTATGACGTGATTGCTAACCTAGAGGAAGTGGCACCTGTGTTGATCTGCAAGTTGGAGATGATCTTTCCACCCGGCTTCTTCCTGCCGATGCAGCATCTGATTTTGCACCTACCGTACGAGGCACGGATGGGGGGGCCCGTGCAGTGCCATTGGTGCTTTCCAGTCGAGAGATGTCTAAAGGTTCTTCGGAAAAAGTGTAGAAATAAAGCCAAAATAGAGGCTTCCGTGGCAGAAGCATTTATTCTGGAGGAGGTGTCGAACTTCACAACAACATATTATAAGGATAACCTTCCTAGCGTGCACAATCCACCCTCTCGTTACAACGTCGACGAGAGTTTATCGAACCTCAGCCTTTTCAAAGGCCAACTCGGAAGAGCAAGCGCATCGAGGACCAAGATGTTGCGGCATGATGAGTGGCACACTATCATGTTGTATGTGCTGTTGAACCTCGACGAAGTGACTCCTTATGTGCAGTAAGTTCTCAATGAGCTTGTTACATGCGTCGTCACTATCTTCAATCTTTTGATTCGACGTCCTTGTTTTTAAGGAAATTTATTGATGAATACTGGAGAGAGGATAGGGAACCTTCCTCTGAAGAACAAGCCATCTTCTCAAAATGGTGTGCCCGATTTCATTTCGTGGTTTAGTACGAAGGTACGACCCAACTAACCTTGTATTTCATTTCATTTCATTTCTTGTTTCATTTGATGAAACGATCTACCCTGTCTCAACTTACAGGCCCGCACAGATGCGGAAATGATGGATGAGTTGAAACAGGTTGCCAATGGCTTCGACTATAGGGTCAAGTCATTCACCGTTTATGATGTGAATGGCTATCGCTTTCACACAAGCAGCTACGAGCAGAGTCGGCCCAATCGAAAGACCTCAAATACCGGAGTTCGTACGCCCGACACCGATGAGCGCGACTATTACGGCATAGTCGAAGAAATATATGAGCTCAACTTTGAGGGTACCAAAACTATTAATCCAGTGGTATTCAAATGTCATTGGTTCGATCCTGATGTCACGAGAAGAGCCCCTGAGATTGGGATAGTCGAAATTCGACAGGACACCGTTTACAAGGGAGACGATGTCTATATTGTGGCTCAACAGGCCACACAAGTTTATTATCTCCCATGGGCGTGTCAAGAAGACAACAATCTTATGGGTTGGTACCTTGTGCAGTTAGTATCGCCGCGCGGTAAAGCGCCTCTCCCAAACGATGATGACTACAACTTCGACCCAAACACATATAACGGAGAGTTCTTTCAACCCGAGGGGCTAGAAGGGAGGTTTGACATTGACATTTTTGAGCTGATGGACATGGAAGAAGACGATGACAATGATATTGATGAGGACGATGGTGATGAGGTGCACAATGCCAAGGACTTAAGAATGCTTGAGCGATTACAGTTTGGTGGTGACATTGATGAGGACGAGGGTGACGAGGATGATGGAGACGACGCCGATTGTTTCGACAATATTGACAGTGATGACGACACACGTGTGCAACAAGCCAACACACGAGGGGCACTAGCCACTGACAATCGCGGAGATAATTTTTAATTCATGTAATGCTATATTGTTATAATTATTCTGCAATTATGTTTCGTTCATTTTGTCTCTTTATAAATACTTATCGTTTATGCTAATTGATTTTATCTTTGTAATGGCAGGCACTCGATAAAATGCCGGGCGGAAGGCGGCAACAGCGGAGGGTCAACTCGCGGTACCAGAGGTCCAGCTCACCACCCACCGCAACCGAGGAGCCGTCGACGAGGAGGGCGAGGACCGGCCGCCCCCGCGGACGTCCTAGGAGGGAGCCGACTCCCGACCCGACTCCCGACCCGGCGCAGACCTCCTCGGACCACGCCTAGTGGGACGCCACAGGGACGACCAGGAGGACGTCGGACGACGACACCACTTCCTCGGAGCGTCGCCAGGGGGACCAGGGGGACGAGAACGTAGGTGCCTCAGGAGGGGGTTCCACTTCCTCTGCTTCGAGCAGAGTGTACTTGCGCGGCCCCTCGCAGCTCCCGCAGCAGCGGATCGCACCTAGCGGCCCGGTGATTCGACCTTACGGCGACAAGTAAGTTACCATTAATGTTTTCACTACTTGTTCACATGACATGTTCAAAATTGAACTTCCGACTAACAGTTGTTCTTAATGACCCATGCAGGAACTGGGAACTTGTGGCAGGGGGCAAGACACGCCATATCAATGGCACGTTAAGTCTTCTGATTCGGAAGAACTATCCTGGCTTGGTCACCTACGCTGGGGTTAGGTCACCGCCCTGGACGTGGGACCACTTCGGTGCTGCTGTGGACCCCACGTACACCACCGTTGCAGCGCGGATTAGGGCCGAGTTCTGGGTGAGTCTTGCTCGCACAACATTTCTCAATGATACGTATTTGTCGGACGTTCTTCAAATAATGAAAGGGTACTTTGCGTGCAGGAGTACTTTGCGTGCGAGGCAGGGAGAGAGGCCGAGGCGTTGCACGTGCAGACAGGGTCTGCAGGTCCCGGCTAGCGGATATGTACCACGAGGCGCGGATCCAGTGCATCATCAACTACAACGCCGACGTGTTGGGGACGGCGGTGAAGAAGACGGATGCTAGGCAGATGATGCTCACCAGGGAGACCGACCTCACTAGGGAGCAGTACATCCAGGTACGTACAAAACAGTAATACTGATTGGTCCATCCATCACTTAGCGGCTCTTCTAACATATTAAATACTTATTGTCTTGCAGTTCTGTCCTGGTTGGTGCGCCAATCACCTAGACTGCTGGGTGGCCATTGTGGACAAGTGGAAATCGGACGAGTGGTACGAGAGGCACAGTGCCCGCCGAGACTGCCGCCTGCAGATGCCTGGGGTGCCACACCACCAAGGCAACCTTAGCCTCGCTGCGTACGCCGACAGATGGGTATGCTCTACTGATTTTTTATTCTAACACTCAATTACTCATTACTTGTAATCATCTGTGTTTTCATCGCAGTCCCAGTCGCATGGTGGTGAGGAGTGCCTCCCTTTCAAGGCGTACCACTTGTCGCACCAGGGCAAGGCGACTGCAGCGAGCACCCAGTACAACCCAAACGCCGGGCCCGAGGCGTTCACCAACGAACGCCTACACCAAGGTCACCGAGTACACCACTGCGGCTCGCGAGCGCCATGGGGAGGACTTCGATCCGGCCACCCAGCCCCTAGATACAGACCTGGTGATGAGGCTGGGAGGAGGGAAGCAGCACGGCCGGTACTGGATAGCCAACAGCGCAGTTGACTCGTCCTCTGTTCCCAACCTCGCTGAGATTCGAGCTGCCAGCACGAGCTCCTCCGTCCCCATACGACCTCGGCAGCCGACCTCACAGCAGATGATGGCAGCACTTCAGGTAAGTACTTGTTCTATTCGTCGTTCATTGCTTTTACACATATACCTTGTCTTTGCATTGTTTAAACCTTACGGGACGAATTTTGCAGGCCCAGATGCAGGCCCAGGCGGACCAGATGCAGAGGTTGCAGGCCATGCACGAGGCCTGCACGCGCCGAGGCGGTCCGTCGTCGACGACGCCGAGCAGCGGGAGGCGCAGAGGACGCAGGACATAGCTCACTTCTTTGGGAGCCTGAACATCCCGGGTGTTGTCGTGCCTCCCTCGCTGCTCACTCCTTTTGTGCCTCCTGTTACTCCTACGACAGAGACTCCAGTGAGTATATATGGTTGTTTATATTTCTTTAACTTTTACGGCTGTCCTCCAGGTGCTAACGAATTTGCTTCTCCTTTGTGCACTCACAGTCGGAGGGTTCGGCACCGACTCCTCAACCTGGCCTTCCTCCGCACACTCTGCAGATCACTGGTGGCCCTCCTCCGCAGCCTGGGTGGCTCCCCGGTGGCCCTCCTCCGCCCTATGGGTGGCCAGGTTACCCTCCTCCGCAGTCAGGGTACACCGGGTGGCCATCTGGACCTCCGCCGCCTGGGTGGCAAGGTTGGCAAGGTGGTCCTTCGGGCGGGTCGTGGGACGGGGGCAAGGTGGGAGTTCTTCACAATCTGAGCACCAAGGTGAGCAGTGATGGCCGACTTAGATTTGTGATGGACTTGTGAGATGGATGTGATGGTTTGTGAGATGCATGTGATGGACTTGTGAACTTGTGGACTTGTGATAAACTTGTGAGCTTGTGATGCATGGAGACTGAACATGTGATATTTGTTTGAAATGGATATGTATGTTATGGATGTGTGATATATATGCATGTGATATTTGTCTGAAATGGAATATGAATGTGTGATATGTTTCTCTGTGTAGGGAAATGAAAACAGGAAAAAATTTCCTTTTTTCCCAGCTTTGCCGAGTGCCACACTCGGCAAAGAGGTCATGGCACTCGGCAAAGCTGGGCAAATTTTTGCTCAGCTCGGCCTCTTCGCCGAGTGCCTTGACCCTGACACTCGGCGAAGAGGTCCTCTTTGCCGAGTGACGGGCTACGTGGCACTCGGCAAAGAGGAGCTCTTCGCCGAGTGCCGGCCTACGTGGCACTCGGCAAAGGGGCCCTCTTCGCCGAGTGCCGGCCACGTGGCGCTCTGCAAAGGGGCCCTCTTCGCCGAGCGCCGGCCTACGTGGCACTCGGTGAAGGGGCCCTCTTCGCCGAGTGCCGGACACGTGGCGCTCTGCAAAGGGGCCCTCTTCGCCGAGTGCCACGTAGCCCGGCACTCGGCAAAGAGGCCGTCAAGTGACGACTCCCGTTTGCTTCGCCGAGTGCTGACCTGGCACTCGGCGAAGCCCTTCGCCTTCGCCGAGTGCCCGATATTTGGCACTCGGCAAAGAAATCGTTGCCGACAATTTCTTCGCCGAGTGCGGCACTCGGCGAAGCCTTCGCCGAGTGCGAGAGGGCCTTCGCCGAGTGCAGCCAGCACTCGGCAAAGCCGGCGTCCCCTGTAGTGAAAGAAAAAGGAGGCTAGACTATGTAATTGATCACTAAAGGGAGGCCAGACTATGTAATTTATTGATGAACAGTGCTATAATTACTGTATACATAATAGAAATTACGTTGAGCTGTGAGGCCATGACCTAGCTTGGTCTTAACCAAGCTCCGCCCATGTCGTGAAGGTCTGTGTTTGTTTGCATGCACGGAGGTAGAGGCTAAGTCATCCCACTCTCACAGTTACTGCTACTCGTGGCCTAATGTCATGTCGCATTGCCGCCCTCCACCCACCATCGGTCGTCAAGCATGTCGCAGCGTCCCCGTGGGGAATCGGCCATCCCAACTCTGTGTGCACCTGTGTACTCGCTCCCAATTGTCCCGGCGTCAGGTACTATATAGTATATACGAAGGATACATATATGATGACTTTGCAAGCTTTGCAATGGCAACACTATCAATCAAATAAATATACTTGTCTGAACTCTATTGTAATTGTAATACATGACTGCAACTAGATTCTTCGAAGTTTCAGATTATATATGATTTATATATATAAGATAGATCATATAGTTATGCCCCTCGTGTGTTGCTAGTTAATTTAATTGGGCCTTAAGTATTTTGGAAGTAAGCTGTAACTTTCAGACCTTTGGATATACCAATAATAATGATACACTGGTTTGAATATCCATCAGCTCATTGAATACATCTTCAAAATCCATTATACGGAGTAATAGGAATTCCTTTACTTAATATAGTAAATACTATATATATAGTATATATAAATAAAAGTAGAGATACGACAATATATATAGTTATAACAATCAGGCCGGATGCTCTAAATTGATGATACAACAAGTTTATAAACTTATAGTTGCTTCCCCATCGCGCATGCAGTCATATTAATTATCCTCCTCCTTATTATTAGCCCCGCCAAAGAAACGCCTCTTCACATAGATGGCAGCTAGGGCTCCAGCCAAGATAAAGCCTGCCAACACTTTTCTGCCCCTTGCACGCTGGATTTCCTCCAGCTCTTCTTCGTGGATTTCCCTCCACAAGATGATCAGGTCATCCAAAGTACGGGCTATTGCGTCCAGCTTAAGATGGGCGGCGGCGCCATCTTCTCCTACCGTCGCCGCCGCCGTCTTCGTCTCCGCGGCGGCGGGCTTCCCGATGACGGTGCGATCATCGTCGGAGCTGTGGAACCGAGACGCATCACGCTCAAGTTCTCCGCCCGCAGCGAGAGCCGCGGCGGCGGCGGCGGCGGCTGCGTCTCCATGACCGCCATGAGCGCTCGCGGAAACAGAGGTCGCCGGAGCGCGTGGCGGGCGGACCGGACCACCGCGGCCGCGGACATGATTGTCACTGCTACTGCTAGGCGCTCTCTAGCTGCTGTAGCACTAGCTTGCTTGCTAGTTTGGAGTCTGGACTGCGCGACGACGACTTCACCAAAGCTAGCTAGTACGTGTAGCGGCGGTAGCTCCTCTGCATATATATATGGCGGCGGCGCAGCGATCCAAGTCGGAGTCTGAGTCGTGTCGTGATCGTGACATGATCGGAATCATATCGGATGGTGTTTCTTATTCGAGTAGGAGTATATCCTATACACCAGCGTGACACACGTACATGCCTGTGCTGCTCGGCATCTCGCCCAAACTGTTAATCTCACCCCCGCCTACGATGACTCCAGCATGAATAGGGGGGGGGAGGGGGGGCATTATATTGTTGGCAAACGCAGCATGTAAACGGTGTCGTCATGGCGTGTTTGGTTTAAGGATCAGCTTCATCCGGCATGAGCTCATGCAGAACCAGGTCATTCGTCGCTTTTCAAAGGAATGAGGTCACTCCTGCAGAATGGCTTGGGAGAGATAAAAAAACGAGCTCGGACGGCATGGGTCTACAATGCGAACCAAACGACAGTGTCAGGCTCGGACTTAGGTTCGGATAATTCCGGACCGATCAATCCGGCCAACCAAACGCGTTGTAAACTAATCCGGATCGACGGGTCTTGTAGCTCTGCCTGGCATGTAAAAGGGAGCAAAGCGCAAGCGATTGTAAAGGTTCACGTCCTGTTTGATTGTTTGGTTGAGCTGTGGTTTAAGAAAAAAAATGTTACACTAGTACAGGATTGGATTACAGTCCCGGTTGAGAAGCCTCCTCCTGATTTTTCATCCGGTACTGTCAATCCAGGACTTAAGGCCTCTCCTTAGTTCCGGTCTCGACAACCGGAATTCATTTCTGACTTCTAATCACAGTTGGTAATACCAACTATACTAAAGACAACTCGAGACCTTGACACCGGGCACGACCACATATTACACTTCCAGTTCCGATTTGTATAAATGTTTTTTTCTTTCCGTTTCTTTTTTTTTCTTTCTCTTTTTTTTTGTCTTTTCTTTTATAGTTTCTTTGCATTAAATATTACACACATCTTAAGAGTTAAACTAATTTAATATATATATATATACATACGGCAGCGCTATTTTACACCATGTGTTCAACCCGCGCGGCCCGCTGGCTAATGAAACCGTCCGACCGTTCCAAGCGGCCTGCACCCGAGCCATGCCTCCCCAGGCAGGCCACCTGGCACGCCCGCAGCCCCGCTCCTGCTTTTTTTTTTTTGAGCCCGCGCGCTTAGCACCCACGGTTGTCAGAGCCCAGCATGCACCACACATTGGTTGTTGTCAGATCCCAGCATGCACCACACACTGGTTGTTAGAGCCATCGATGGATGCATGGACCTGCTACATGCACTTTTCATTTTTTTCCCTCTGAGTTGGCCGCGACGTTGTCCTGACATATGGATCGTGTATTTTTAGCTATTGCTAGTTTTCAGTTTTTTTACTATGACTTGTAGTTGCCACCATTTTATTAGTATTTTTTTCCGTGTTTGCTGGCTCTAGTTTGGCTCTAGTTTTTGTTAGTATTTGCTATTATAATCTTTCAGTATTTGTTAATAATATGTTTAAACGTGTGGACACCTATGTGTGCTAGTAGCTAGCTTGGTACAGTCGAAGCCTCAAGACAAATTTATCAAGTATTTTGCCAGTATCTTTAAGTATTTTGTTAAGTCTTTTTACTTGTCTTGAAATACTAATCAGTATGATGCTATAACGCTAATTAGTATTCGTACGGTGACCCTCACGGCTTGCCCCTTGTGTATGAAGTCCACTGGTGGCATTATGATACTGACTATTACTTAAAGTTACTTAAAGATACTAACAGACCACCGAAGAAAAAAACTGATTATTACTGAAAGCTACTTAAAGATACTAAAAAATACTGATAAAAAAATACTTACAAAAAATAAAAAAAACTATTGACTAATACTAAAACCTACTTAAAAATCCTGATAGATACTGAAGAAAATAGTAATTATTACTAAAAGCTACTTAAATATACTGACAGATATTGAATATTACTGAATGCTGTTTAAAAATACTAGAAGATACTGATTATTACTGAATGCTATATAATGAACTATATGTTGGATGATAATGTGTCCTACTGGGTCATATACTAGAATATACTAGTGATACAGGGTCATACTAGGTGCTGCGACCTAATCAGTATTTGTACGGCCCCTAATCCACTACAGGAGACGTTGGCTTTGCCGAGTGCTGGCTGCACTCGGCGAAGGCCCTTTCGCACTCGGCGAAGCCTTCGCCGAGTGCCGCACTCGGCGAAAGGCACTCGGCAAAGAAGTTGTCGGCAACGATTTCTTCGCCGAGTGCCAAATATCGGGCACTCGGCGAAGCCTTCGCCGAGTGCCAGGTCAGCACTCGGCGAAGCAAACGGGAGCCGTCACCTGACGGTCTCTTCGCCGAGTGGCCACGTGGACGGCACTCGGCGAAGAGGGTCCCTTCGCCGAGTGCCACGCAATCCGGCACTCGGCGAAGAGGGTCCCTTCGCCGAGTGCCACGCAATCCGGCACTCGACGAAGAGGGCCCCTTCGCCAAGCGCCACGCAGGCCGGCACTCGGCGAAGAGGGCCCCTTCGCCGAGTGCCAAGCAGTCCGGCACTCGGCGAAGAGCTCCTCTTTGCCGAGTGCCACGCAGGCCGGCACTCGGCGAAGAGGGCCCCTTTGCCGAGTGTCAGGGTCAAGGCACTCGGCGAAGAGGCCGAGCTGAGCAAAAATTTGCCCAGCTTTGCCGAGTGCCATGACTCTTTTGCCGAGTGTGGCACTCGGCAAAGCTGGGAAAAAGGAAATTTTTTTCCTTGTTTTCATTTCCCTACACAGAGACATATCACACATTCATATTCCATTTCAGACAAATATCACATGCATATATATCACACATCCATAACATACATATCCATTTCAAACAAATATCACATGTTCAGTCTCCATGCATCAAAGCTAACAAGTTTATCACAAGTCCACAAGTCCGGCACTCGGCACTCCTCAACAAATCCACAAGTTCACAAGTCCATCACAAATATAAGTCGGCCATCACTGCTCACCTTGGTGCTCAGATTGTGAAGAACCCCCACCTTGCCACGCGTCCCACGACCCGCCCGAAGGACCACCTTGCCAACCTTGCCACCCAGGCGGCGGAGGTCCAGATGGCCACCTGGTGTACCCTGACTGCGGAGTAGGGTAACCTGGCCACCCATAGGGCGGAGGAGGGCCACCGGGAGCCACCCAGGCTGCGGAGGAGGGCCACCAGTGATGTGCAGAGTGTGCGGAGGAAGGCCAGGTGCAGGAGTCGGTGCCGAACCCTCCGACTGTGAGTGCACAAAGGAGAAGCAAATTCGTTAGCACCTGGAGAACAACCGTAAAAGTTAAAGAAATATAAACAACCATATATACTCACCGGAGTCTCTGTCGTAGGAGTAACAGGAGGCACAAGGAGTGAGCAGCGAGGGAGGCACGACAACACCCGGGATGTTCAGGCTCCAAAGAAGTGAGCTATGTCCTGCGTCCTCTGCGCCTCCCGCTGCTGGACGACCAGTAAGTCGCGACGATGGGCCGCCGCCTCGGCCTCGTGCATGGCCTGCAACCTCTGCATCTGGTCCGCCTGGGCTTGCATCTGGGCCGACAAAATTCGTCCCGTAAGGTTTAAACAATGCAAAGACAAGGTATATGTGTAAAAGCAATGAACGACGAATAGAACAAGTACTTACCTGAAGTGCTGCTATCATCTGCTGTGAGGTCGGCTGCCGAGGTCGTATGGGGACGGAGGAGCTCGTGCTGGCAGCTCGAATCTCAGCGAGGTTGGAACAGAGGACGAGTCAACTGCGCTGTTGGCTATCCAGTACCGGTCGTGGCTGCTTCCCTCCTCCCAGCCTCATCACCAGGTCTGTATCTAGGGGCTGGGTGGCCGGATCGAAGTCCTCCCCATGGCGCTCACGAGCCGCAGTGGTGTACTCGGTGACCTTGGTGTAGGCGTTCGTGTTGGTGAACGTCTCGGGCCCGGCGTCTGAGTTGTACTGGGTGCTCGCGGCAGTCGCCTTGCCCTGGTGCGACAAGTGGTACGCCTTGAAAGGGAGGCACTCCTCACCACCATGCGACTGGGACTGCGAGGAAAACACAGATGATTACAAGTAATGAGTAATTGAGTGTTACAATAAAAAAAATCAGTAGAGCATACCCATCTGTCGGCGTACGCAACGAGGCTAAGGTTGCCTTGGTGGTGTGCCCACCCCAGGCATCTGCAGGCGCAGTCTCGGCGGGCACTGTGCCTCTCATACCACTCGTTCGATCTCCACTTGTCCACAATGGCCACCCAGCAGTCTAGGTGATTGGCGCACCAACCAGGACAGAACTGCAAGACAATAAGTATTTAATATGTTAGAAGAGCCGCTAAGTGATGGACGGACCAATCAGTATTACTGTTTTGTACGTACCTGGATGTACTGCTCCCTAGTGAGTCGGTCTCCCTGGTGAGCATCATCTGCCTAGCGTCCGTCTTCTTCACCGCCTTCCCTAACACGTCGGCGTTGTAGTTGATGACGCACTGGATCCGCGCCTCGTGGTACATATCCGCGAGCCGGGACCTGCAGACCTTGTCCTGCACGTGCAACGCCTCGGCTCTCTTCCCCGCCTCGCACGCAAAGTACTCCTGCATAAAGACAACATGTACCCTTTCATTATTTCAGGAACTTCCAACAAATACGTATCATTGAGAAATGTTGTGCGAGCAAGACTGACCCAGAACTCGGCCCTAATCCGCGCTGCAACGGTGGTGTACGTGGGGTCCGGAGCGGCACCAAAGTGGTCCCACGTCCAGGGCGGTGACCTGACCCCAGCGTAGGTGACCAAGCCCGGGTAGTTCTTCCGAATCAGAAGACTTAACGTGCCATTGATATGGCGTGTCTTGCCCCCTGCCACAAGTTCCCAGTTCCTGCATGAGTCATTAAGAACAACTGTTAGTCGGAAGTTCAATTTTGAACATGCCATGTGAACAAGTAGTGAAAACATTAATGGTAACTTACTTGTCGCCGGACGGTCGAATCACCGGACGGGCGGCTAGGTGCGAGACGCTGCTGCGGGAGCTGCTAGGGGCCGCGCAAGTACACTCTGCTCGAAGCAGAGGAAGTGGAACCCCCTCCGGAGGCACCGACGATCTCGGCACCCTCGTCCCCCTGGCCACCCGTCGAGTCCGAGGAAGTGGTGTCGTCGTCCGACATCCTCCTGGACGTCCCTCTGGCGTCCCCTGGTCGTCGTCCGAGCTCTCCGCCGGGTCGGGAGTCGGGTCGGGAGTCGGATCCGGAGTCGGGTCAGGAGTCGGCTCCCTCCTAGGACGTCCACGGGGGCGGCCGGACCTCGCCCTCCTCGTGGACGGCTCCTCGGCTGCTGTGGGTGGTGAGCTGGACCTCCGGTAGAGCGAGTTGACCCGCCGCTGCTGCCGCCTTCCGCCCGGCATTTTGTCGAGTGCCTGTCATTACAAAGATAAAATCAATTAGCATATATAAACGATAAGTCTTTATAAAGAGATACAAAATGAACAAAACATAATTGCAAAATAATTATAACAATATAGCATTACATGAATTAAAAATTATCTCCGCGATTGTCAGTGGCTAGTGCCCCTCGTGTGTTGGCATGTGGCACACGTGTGTCGTCATCACTGTCAATATTGTCAAAACAATCGGCGTCGTCTCCATCATCCTCATCACCCTCGTCCTCACCACCAAACCGTAATCGCTCAAGCATTCTTAAGTCCTTGGCATTGTGCACCTCATCACCCTCGTCCTCATCAATATCATTGTCATCGTCTTCTTCCATGTCCATCAGCTCAAAAATGTTAATGTCAAACCTCCCTTCTAGCCCCTTGATTGAGAACTCTCCGCTATATGTGTTTGGGTCGAAGTTGTAATCATCATCGTTTGGGAGAGGCGCTTTACCGTGCGGCGATACTAACTGCACAAGGTACCAACCCATAAGATTGTTGTCTTCTTGACACGCCCATGGGAGATAATAAACTTGTGTGGCCTGTTGAGCCACAATATACATCGTCTCCCTTGTAAACGGAGTCATGTCGAATTTCGACTAGCCCAATCTCAGGGGCTCTTCTCGTGACATCAGGATCGAACCAATGACATTTGAATACCACTGGATTAATAGCTTTGGTACCCTCAAAGTTGAGCTCATATATTTCTTCGACTATGCCGTAATAGTCGCGCTCATCGGTGCCAGGGCGTACGAACTCCGGTATTCGTGGTCTTTCGATTGGGCCGACTCTGCTCGTAGCTACTTGTGTGAAAGCGATAGCCATTCACATCATAAACGGTGAATGACTTGACCCTATAGTCGAAGCCATTGCCAACCTGTTTCAACTCATCTATCATTTCCGCATCTGTGCGGGCCTGTAAGTTGAGATAGGGTAGATCGTTTCATCAAATGAAACAAGAAATGAAATGAAATACAAGGTTAGTTCAGTGGTACCTTCGTACTAAACCACGAAATGAAATCGGGCACACCATTTTTGAGAAGATGGTCTTGTTCTTCAGAGGAAGGTTCCCTATCCTCTCTCCAGTATTCATCAATAAATTTCCTTAAAAACAAGGAGGTCGAATCAATAGATTGAAGATAGTGACGGCGCATGTAACAAGCTCATTGAGAACTTACTGCACATAAGGAGTCACTTCGTCAAGGTTCAACAACACGTACAACATGATAGTGTGCCACTCATCATGCCGCAACATCTTGGTCCTCGATGCGCTTGCTCTTCCGAGTTGGCCTTTGAAAAGGCTGAGGTTCGATAAACTCTCGTCGACGTTGTAACGAGAGGGTGGATTGTGCACGCTAGGAAGGTTATCCTTATAATATGTTGTTGTGAAGTTGGACACCTCCTCCACAATAAATGCTTCTGCCACGGAAGCCTCTATTTTGGCTTTATTTCTACACTTTTTCCGAAGAACCTTTAGACATCTCTCGACTGGAAAGCACCAATGGCACTGCACGGGCCCCCCCATCCGTGCCTCGTACGGTAGGTGCAAAATCAGATGCTGCATCGGCAGGAAGAAGCCGGGTGGAAAGATCATCTCCAACTTGCAGATCAACACAGGTGCCACTTCCTCTAGGTTAGCAATCACGTCATAAGATAGCTCCTTGGCACAAAGCTGGCGAAAGAAGTAGCTCAACTCTGCCAGCACGCGCCACACAGGCTCAGGGAGGTATCCTCGGGTCATCGCAGGAAGGAGCCGCTCGATCCATATGTGGTAGTCATGACTCTTCATCCCTAACACTCGCATAGTAGACAAGTTCACTCCCCTCCTCAGATTCGCCGCATACCCATCAGGGAACCTTAACGCCTGGATCCACTGTAGGACTTTCTTCCTATGGTCTCTTTTCAATATATAATCGGCCGGACCTCTTTTCCATTTCTTGCCAGCACCAGGAGCCCTCATCACTAGCTTTGGTCTATCGCACATCTCTTGCAGGTCCAGTCTGGCCTTAACGTTGTCCTTTGACTTTTCTGTGTCCATGAGTGTTGCAAAGAGTGCCTCAGCGATATTCTTTTCTGTGTGCATTACATCGATGTAGTGCGGACAAAGAAGGTCATTGAAATAGGGGAGTCTAGTCAAGCCCGATTTATGGGTCCACATGAGTTCCTCTCCGTACCCGAAAAAACGACCCTTGTCTTCATCAAACTTCAGAGCCTCTATTTCGGCACGGACCTCGGAACCGCTCTTGAACTGAGGAATGGGGTTGGTGACTTGAACACCTTTCCTGAAGTGCTTGATGTCACTTCTGAACGGATGGTCAAGAGGCAAGAATTGACGATGCTGGTCGAATGAAGAATACTTTCCTCCCTTCTTCAGCCAAGTGAACTTCACAGCTGCCTTGCATATTGGGCATGGGAACTTCCCGTGAACACACCAAGCGCTGAATAAGCCATACGCCAGGAAGTCATGCAGGGAGTACTGGTACCACACATGCATTTTGAAGTTCTTCATTGTTGCTCGGTCATATGTCAGTACCGGGTTTTCCCAAGCTTCGAACAATTCATCCAACAAAGGCTCCATGAACACACCCATATTGTTCCCCGGGTGTCCAGGAATTATCAGTGACAAGAATACGTTCTTAGGGTCAAACATAACACCGGGAGGGAGATTGAGGGGGATCACGAACATAGGCCAACAAGTGTACGGGGCCGCCATCATTCCATACGGGTTGAACCCATCTGTCGCCAGCGCCACACGTACATTTCGAGCCTCCATAGCTTTGCCAGGATGCATGGCATCGAAGTGCTTCCATGCTTCAGCATCCGATGGGTGTACCATCTTGTCAGGATTGTATCTCTTGCCATTCTTGTGCCATGTCATCTGTTTCGCAGAGTCCTCTGTCATGTACAGTCGTTGGATCCTAGGTATGAAAGGAAGGTACCGTAGGACCATCTCGGGGATATTAAGTTGTTCCTTCTTGCCATCTCCATGGTCTACCTCCACATACCTAGAGGCTTTGCACTTTGGACAGTGTGTTGCTTTCTCATGATCGTTCCTGAATAGGACGCACCCTTTTGGACAAGCATGGATCTGCTCATACGGCATCTTAAGTGCACGAAGAAGTTTCTGTGACTCGTACGTGTTCTTCGGCAGAATGTGACCCTCTGGAAACAGGGTGCCCAAAATTGCCAACATGCCATCGAAGGCGTCTCGACTCAAGCTATACTGGGACTTGAACCCCATTAGGCGTCCAATGGCATCCAGTTGTGAAACCATTGTCCTTTCATGAAGGGGCTTCTGTGCCGAAGACATCATGTCGTAGAACGCCTTTGCGGTGTCCTCTGGCTCCTCCAATCCTTCACCGAATTGAGCCTCTTGAAAGTCTCCCATCATGTCTGCTACCCCGGCATCTCCATCATACTCCTCGAGACGTTGTCTCACCACCTCCTCTCTAATCCGATCGGCTTCACCATGGTGGACCCAACAAGTATAGTTTTCAACGAATCCGTACTTGTAAAGATCTATCCCCACGTTATTCTTATATTTTCTTTTCTTGTTCCCACATTTGCTGCAGGGACACGGCATCCGACTCGACCCTTTAGCAGCCGGACCAAACGCATGCTCTAAGAAAGCATTGGTCTTAGTAACCCATTCTGTGCTCTTACTTGCGTGGCCCGTGTACATCCAGTCACGGTTATCTATCCTCTGGCATATACATATGTAAGCGAGTAATAAAACCAGCAATTGCATCTACACTGCGTTCCTACCATCTAATAGGAGAAGGATAGGTCCTAATCCCACCCGAGGATGCGCAGATGGGTTAGTTTCCATGTTCTACTCCTACCCGAGACAGAATTTCGGCAGCACCTCCTCGCTGTTCTCCCGATACACGTCCTGGCAGGGAGAGTGTGTATCCGGAGAACAACGAGGAGGCGGTGCCAAAACTTTGACTCTGAGAGGAGCAGAACATGGAAACTAGCTCATCTACGCATCCGCGGGCTATCCAAAATACGTGGACAATTCGAAAGAGATACGGTCGCAGATATGCAAAGGACTGAATATCTAACACTGTATCTCTTTAGAACGGGAGACGTGTAACTAGTTTACGCGACCAAAGATCAGATACCTAAGGATACGGATAGAGGGGTTATACCTAAGGTGTCGGTGAGGTCAGGGTAGCAGGGCAGTGGTGAGTCGGGGCAGTGGCGACACGACGCGGTGCAGGCAGCCCCGCAACACCGACGAAGACGATCGGGGTCGCCGAGTCCCTCCGACGGGTCCTCCTCCTGCCAAAAAAAAGCATATGGTTAGTCTCGACCAAAAATTTCGGCAGCACCTCCCCTGCACGGCGAGGTTCCCAAAACCTGCAGAAAACGTCGGCACGAAGGCCAACAACCACATGTATAGCAGACATAGTCACGAAGACCAACAATCACAATAGTATCAAGATGAGCCATGTACTTTACTTCTATTTCCATGCAGATGATAGTATCGAAGTAGTACAACTACTACTAACACTAACACTAACACTAACACTACTAACTACTACTAACACTACTAACTACTACTAACACTACTACTAACTACTAACTACTAACTACTAACTTGTAAGTACTAACTATTTAGTAACTACATAGGACATACCTTCGTGATGAGAATAGCAAGAACGAGCTTCGGCGACGACGACGGGGACGACCGAAGCGGCTTGAGGGTCGACGGACCTAAGCCGGCACCTTCCTCCTCTCTTCTCCTTGTCCTTCTCCTCCTCTCTTCTCCACTCCTCCTTCTCCTCCTCTCTTCTCCACTCCTCTTCCTCCTCTCCTCCTCCACCTCCTCCTCCTCTTCCTCCTCTCCTCCTCCACTCCTCTTCTCCTCCACTGCGCGGCCAGGGGGCGGCGACGCCGCCGCGGGGCGGGCGGGCAGCCGACCGGGGGGCACGGCTGGGGCGGCCGGCCGGGAGGGCGGCCGAGCGTGGGCAGGCGGCGCGGCTTGGGCGGGCGGCCGGCCGGGGGCCGGGCGGGCGGCGCGGCCGAGGGGCGCGGCTGGGGCGGCCGGTGGCGGCCGGCTGCAGGGAAGGCGGCCTGGCGGGCGGCGCGGCCGGGTGGCGGCCGGCGCCGGGAAGGCGGCCGGGCGGGCGGCGCGGCCGGCGGGCGCGGCTAGGGCGGCCGGGGGCGGCCGGCGGCACCGCGGTCAGCGGCGGCGGGCGGCGGCGGGCGGGTGGAGGCCGGTGAGGGTGTGTGCGTGTGTGTCTGCGGGTGTGTGGAGCGGCCGGGTGTTTATATTTTGTTTTATTTTTGAACGGCTTTGCCGAGTGCCAGATCGGCTGACACTCGGCAAAGAGGGGCACTTTGCCGAGTGCCAGCAGATCTGGCACTCGGCAAAGAGGGGCCATGTGGCAGCCAACCCGCGCCCAGCTGGCAAATCTTTGCCGAGTGCCAGCTGGCACGGCACTCGGCAAAGAAGTACCCTTTGCCGAGTGCCAGCTGGCACGGCACTCGGCAAAGAAGTACCCTTTGCCGAGTGCCAGCTGGCCTGACACTCGGCGAAGTATTTTGTTTTTTTTGATTTTGACACCAATTTTTTTGTGGGTCATCCCCACACTACCGGTGTCAATATGTTCAAATTTGACAGTTTTTCAAAACTTTTCGTTATATTTTTTGACTTTATTTCATTTTCTTGAATTTTCCCGAAAGACGCAAGTTTGAACTGCGGGTGCATCGAATAATGGATTTTCATGATTTAAAAAATATTATTCTTGTTCTTAACCGTATGTTGAGGCCAAATCCAAAAAGTGACCCTAGGTTTCGATCAACGTGCTCACGGGGCAACGCCTCCAAATTACGTGCGGACGGTTTTTTAATTATAGAAAATGCAAATGAATTCCGAAAATCGCGAAACTTGGCGAGATGTTGTTACATCATATGCGTATGCCGTGAAAAAAAATTGAGAAAGTTTCGAGCAAGTTGTCACGTACGATGCTTACAAACCTAGACATCTCAACATGTGACATAGACTATGTGGGGATGACCCACAAAAAAATTGGTGTCAAAATAAAAGAAAAACAAAATACTTTGCCGAGTGCCACTTAGACTGACACTCGGCAAAGAGCAGCACTTCGCCGAGTGCCAGCTATGTGGCACTCGGTAAAGCACAACTTACGTGGCATAGCCCAGGCCCGCACTCTTCGCCGAGTGCCACGTGGGCCGGCACTCGGCAAAGAGATGGTCTTCGCCGAGTGCCAGACGGCGGGCACTCGGCAAAGCTAACGGGCCCGGATGCCGTCTGGTCAGCGAGACTTTGCCGAGTGCTCATCGTTGCCGAGTGTTCGGCACTCGGCAAAGAGGTGTATTCGCCGAGTGCTTTTCTTTGCCGAGTGTTGGGCACTCGGCAAAGCTGGCTTTGCCTTGTGCTCATTCTTCGCCGAGTGCCATATTTCCGGCACTCGGCAAAGAGGCTCTTCGCCGAGTGCCCGAAATTTGGCACTCGGCGAACTCGCAGGCACTCGGCGAAGATCGTGTTTCCTGTAGTGATCAGTATTCGTGAGCAGTATGGATGCTAAAGCTATAATTAGTATTTATATTGCGTCTCTAACCAGTATACCTATTGATACTCTAATCAGTATTCATACTGTGTCATCTAACCAGTATGTTTGTTATGATCATAAGCATTAGTACTAAAACCAACAAAAATATACTAAGAAACGCCTATATGTAGACACATGCAACCAGCGACATGCAAAAAAATCTAAAAACAGACAAATGACATGCAGCACTTTACAGGAGGGTAGTATGCGCTTGTTATCAACAGGATATATAGACATGGGTCGCGTGGGGATAGGGAGAAAAGGGTGGGACCGTGTGCATCCGCGTGCGAGAAAAAAATGTGGTGCAGCCTGGTCCATACGCTTGCGCGCGAGAAAAAAAAGGAGCGCAGGAGGTGCGGTGCGGGAGCGCTGGCAGGCCGCAATATGCCTCCTAGACTCACGTAAATACACGTGGGTTTCACCGAGTTTGTGGGCAGGTTGCCTAGCGGGTTAAAAAAACGGACCCGCGCCGTTAATCTAGCCTATATATAATAAAGTTTAGCGGAGTATATTATTTTGCGGCGGCGGCTTATTTCAATTCTAGCGGCTTCATTCGACGGGCGTAGTAGCGCCGTCGTCGTAGGGATATCATGGCATCTTGCCTTGATTAGATGCATCCCGTGTTTGTATCATCGGAATCCAGGTAGATAGATACATATTCTGATCCTTACTGTAGTGACTGATCTGTCTGATCTAATAAAGTCATTGCACCTTGCAGATACGGAGATGTTTGATTCCCTGATCTCGTTGCTACCACACTACTAGAGTATAGTAAATGCAAAATCTAATTTACGAACATGCTACATCAACGTCGTCACAATGGTACGTGAAACATCTGTTTGGATTGACCTGTGGACTACGATCTGCATTTTTATACATAATCTAAATTGATCTTATACATTTTTTTCCTCTGCAGGCATGACGGTGAATTTGTTATGCTTCGTTTCTTTTTGGATCATTAGCGGATCCATCTATACGCCATACTTTGGAGGCCATCAAAAAAACCATCGTAAATCTGAACTTTCAATAATCATCAAGGAAACCAGAGGATGGTGCTCGATAGCATGACGAGATTAGCACCCTGGGTTATTTGTTTCAGATGATGAGATCAGAGTGCCAATTGATATTTTTTTAGATCTTATATTAGTATCTTTGGATATCTTTTTTAGTTTAAAGTATCACTTGACACTTCTTTGTTATTGTAATATTACTGGATACTTTTTCAGATTACAGTAGTACCAATTCATTCTTTTTTAGATTAAGTTATCAATTCTGGTATATAAACGTACTTTTCTAAAGATTGTATGTACATATACTACCTATATATAATTAAGAAGTATGTATCGATACTCTTGCAAATATTTTATTTTCCATTCAAAAATGTATATACACATACTCCCATACTAACAAATATGCATTGATACGATCTCTTACGTATGTACTCATACTCCTTATAAACATGTATGTATCCATACTCTCATTACATTTTACACGTGTGCACGCTCATAGTCCTTTGGTAGGTATATACATATACTCACTAGTCTTATGGTTGTATATATACTTCCGGTAATACATTAAAGAAAAACTCAGAATATTTCGTTAGATTAGAGTATTATTATTTCTTGAGAGGACGTACGCCAGATAACAAAAAGTACATAAACATACGTCAATCAGATCCTCATCAGATCCGTTTTCCATGCGGCCCGCTGACTTCTCGCCAACTAGAAACGGGTTATTTTTCTCGACCCGCTAACTGACCGGACTTTGTATTGTGTGCATACTCCTAGTGGGAGTAACTACTCCTACGAGTATAGAAAACTCACCCTATATATATTTTACAATGATCATCAATCCCACAATTAAATTTTATACAAACCATAATAAATTTAAACGAAGTCACTCCACACTACATGTACAAGTACTCCCTAAAGTTCATGCAAACATAGTATGTCAACGCTACTGCCCTATGAAGTTAATTTTCTATTACGATTATTAATTCGGTGAAGTGTAGATCACCGATGCGGTATTCAAAAATAACATTAATGAGGAGCAACTTCGCAATTTTCGCCAAGCGCGCGCGCTCTCTCCTGCGGTGATTTCCTCTTTGCGCCAAATCCTTTCCACCAGGTGCCAAGATCCTATCCCCCTCTCGAAAGCGAATCTTCTTCCAGTGACAATTTAAATTCTCCCCACAATTTGTTCAATGATTTTCCATTTGTGATAACCCTAGCCTTGGATAAATCGGATGTCTTGCCGATCGAAGAGAGAGGTGGTGTTGTCGCCTTAGCCCTTTCCAAGTTCATCTTCGTCCGTCCACATGTCGCTCGCATCACCAGTAGGGGCATTTGGAACCGGATGTTTCCTCGTGCCACTAGCTTCGATGAAATCCACGTTGGGGTCTACAGCTCCCAGCCCTTGGCGGTGCGGGCCACCGGTGTCCCCGCAAGCTATGCCACCTGCTGCATACACCTGGTAGCTTGCACCAATCTGAGGTGGTGGCGCCGCGTGTTGCATCATCTTCCCAACCAGTCCAGAAAGATGACATCGACTCTGATCTGATCCATCCAAAGGAATCGCAAGTACGATCTTTTTGCAGCGTACATCTTTGTATCTTTTTTTTATCAAATATATTAGTGGAAAGTTGGTAGGTCCTCTCATTACTAGTCTTTAGATTATATAGCTTGTTAGTATGTAGCAATATTTATCCTAACTTCCTATGTACATCTGATAGGAATCCTGTTTTTTACTGTACGACTATTCTAATTACAGTTGATTTCGTCCCTTTCTAAGCTGTGATAGTCATATGGATTTATTTATCTAGCTACAGGGGTGTGGATAATCGCCCACCTAGCTGGTGGTTTCCTTAGTTTTTTCAATAATCCATGGAGTCCGCCACTTCTTGACCGATCCCACCTCATTCGATCAGTTGATGGAAGTAGAGGCAAAAGAAGTCCAGTAATGTCAGTCTGAGTCTCATCTGCGAACCCGACTCTTGGATTAATTTCGACAATGATGGATATGGAAATGGTACTAGGATTGACACGTCTACTATGGATGAAGCCAGAGGAAGTGTGCTTGGTGAGTAGCATTATATATTTATTTTGTATTGTACTGTAGGTAGAGCTACAATGGACAACACTAAACGTGTTTGCATTATACTATTATAGGTGAGTGTGTGGTTGAACAATTCAAATGATCCAATCCATGGGAACTGCAAGAAGACTGATCTGTATTGGGCAGATGTTACTAATGAGTTAGAAGAAGAACATCGAAGCACTTGAAGGATCACCTTCAGAAAAAATAGAAGAAAAAGGTTCCAATTCCTAAAATCCGAGATTGTATCACCCCCTGACTGATTTTCGTTGAACCCAACTTGTATTGCTCTATCGGTGTAGAAATTAATATTTGTTGCAAGCCTAGTGACCGACGGTGTAATTTTATAAGCCGAGGGTGGTAATTGATTAGTGGTTCCAAAGTTAGCTACTGCACCCATCGACTCACTACTAGGAATCAGGCCTTGGACAACGCCTATATTTGGTTGCAATATGACTATTTTGGTTGCAACTGGAATCAATTGCATCTATGTCTGGTGGTCAACAGATGGTTGCAGTTGGAACGGTGCAATAGCCTCAGGCAACCACTTAAGATGTGGCGTTGCAACAGATTTTGCTATTGCAATGAACAAAAAAACATAATGCAACCAATGCTTGGTTGCAAGAGCAAATATTGCAATGAACAAAAAAGCCTAATGCAACCAATAGTTGGTTGCAAGAACAAATATTGCAACGATTAGATTGGTTGCCTAAGGTTCTATTGAGACAAAAATTTTGGCTGTAATATTTCATGTTTGCCACGAATGAATGTGTTGTCATAGAAAAGTATTGCCACTCCAAAACTACGTGGGCATATGGTCATATTACCACGAAGTGTGATCCATTGCATTAAAGTGTTTTTTGCAACATATCAGATATGGTGGCAATAGATGATATGGTAATGCAACGCATAAAGTTCGTCGCAATAATGCATATTGCAACCAAAATCAATGGTTGTCTATAAGTTTATCGCAACGAGGGGAATTTTAGCAGTTTTTAAATTATTTTCACAGCATGCACATCACATATAATAACTGATACATTGATTAATTTAGATTTTGTCTCAAACCAAAGTAACACACAATGACCAGAATTCTGCTTAAAAGAACATGACCACAACTAACAAATTAAAGACACCATATTTAACTAAGTTCACAACATTGTTTAGCATATAATAAATCGATCTAAAAATGACTTCGCTGGTTGCTCCATCGCCCATCAGCTACACCATCACAAATAAGCATCTTTGCAACTTGTCATTCTTGTTGGTGTCGGCCATCAACATTAAGCCATAGAAGCTTTCTCTAATTGTTTTGGCTGTTCAAGTTTCTCTGGGATTCATGAAAAGATATATGATTAGATTCATGGAGTAATTAGCAATCATAGAACAAGAGCAATTGAGATCAAACAATTCCAAGCACATTCAACCCTAGAAGAACAACTGTGTCTTGCCACTGCTGGGAAAAAATGAATGAATGAAAAAATATATATGTGGCAGCTAAAAATATAAAGTGAATGAACTCAAAATAGTTTCAAAAACCACATATATATGTGGCAGCTAAAAATATGAAAAACTGAAGCTAGTAACCTTTGAACGAGTCGATGTCGACGTAGATGTGATGAAATAGATCAATCGCCGCAGATATGTTATCAAACAAAAATCACCGGAGAAGAAAGCAAACAAGCAGCAAGCAAGAACTGAATGAAGAAAATGAAGACAGTGAGAGAGCTCGAGCAGGGCTGATGGTGGAAGAACAGTTCAAATATAGGGAGAGACATTTAGTCCCGACCCTTGTTCCCAGCCGGGGCTAAATGCCAACATTTAGCCCCGGCTGGATACAGCAACTAGGGCAAAATCTTTAGCCCCGGTTGGTGTTACCAACCGGGACTAAAAGTCTCTCTGACAAATGAGCCGTTGGGCAGGGGAACTTTAGCCCCGGTTGGTGTTACCAACCGGGGCTAAAGACGTTTCTAGTTCCGGGCGTAAATTTTTCCGTGACTAATGCTGATTTTACAAATTGTCCAGAGGTCTGTTCTCTAGTAGTGGCCGTTAGCCTCCACCATTGTCCCTTCGCCCACCGCACGCTCGCTGCCCCTGCCCTGCCCCGTCCCGCCCCCTTCTTCTACGTTAATGGCGCCGCATGTGCCGCTATCCTTACGAGCGCACATTGGCCCGATAACGATGGTTATTGTTGCCTTGGGGGTGGGGGGTTTCCGTCTCGGAGACGATGACACGCGCTGTCCTAACCCGATCACGTCAGCATCGTCTCATGCATATTTATTCACGAAAAAAAAGCCCCATATATATATGTCCTCTACATACATCGGCTCCGAAAAGGCGCACGTAGGAGGAGGGAGAGTACGTACTACGTACGACCAACGCACAAAACCAACATATGCTATCGAGCTACTATACCTGCTAATATACATGTTGGGGATGACGCCGGCGATGTTCCGATCCGCTGCTCGCCGCGCGCTCCGGCCAACGACGAGATTCCGGCGCACCCTCGTCGCCGACAACGAGCGCCGCTCGTCTTCGCCGATGGAGATCATCACCCCGCGCCGCCGCCACTACAGCAGCGGCGGCGTCAACCTGGAGGAGGTATATATTCTCTCGTCCAGAGACTCCTCTCCATCCACTTTTTTTTTTTTTTTTTGATAACATCCTCTCCATCCACCTTGTTTAACCATTATATATTATCACCTTATCACCGATCGATCTAGAGTTGCGTTCATTATATATTATTATTTGGCATCCTGTATGAACTACTACTATCCGTGTCATCGTTTGAAACAGTAGTACACACGCAGTTTTTGTAGGCACACACACAATTTTGCTTGCTGGCCGGCCTAGCTAGTACTCTCCCAGTCAAGAGAAAAAAAAAATATCATAGCACATCTAGTCATACCGTGTTTAAGTTTGACTAAGTTTATATATAAAAAACAATTAGTATTTTTATACCAAATTAAATTCATATAATTAGATTGGTCAGACATTATATTTTCATAATACACCTACTTTTGTACCATAAATATTGATATTGTTTCCTAGATTATATTTTGACCAAAGAGAAACTAGAATTACATCTTCTTTCAGAAGTCCAGAAAATAATATAATTGCGATTATCTTATACTAGTACAAAGTGATCCAACCACCTAAAGTTTGACCAAATTTTTATAACGAAAGAGGGATCAAATATTCCAAAGATTGATGCATGAGTAAGTATAATTAGATAGGTTCTTCGTTATAAAATATATTTTTTAGTATAAATATTTGCTGCTACAAATACTAATACTTTTCTATACAATATTATAATAGTGTAATTGGTTCAAACTTCACATGATCTGAATAGAGATAAAACTAGAATTGTATCTTCTTAATTAATGACACGGTAGTATATAATATGTGGTAGTGGTACGTACGGTGATGCACAAAATCCTATAAATAAACCTGAATTACAAGAAAACTTTCATGTTTCTATGGAGATAATACATTTCTTTTGGAACGGGATCTGGATCCTCGTTAGGCCTGGATATCGAGCCAGCTCGGCTCGTTATAGCTCGGCTCGTTAGTAGGGTGGTTTAACTCGACTCGTTATTCTAACAAACTAGAAGAGCAGCTTGGCTTGGCTCGCTATAGAGCTCGAGCTGGCTCGTTTGGCTCGCGAGCCAAATCATAAGAACACAATTTCTCAAAATACTTGTAAATTTAACAAAGAATAATATATACATGTAAAATACAGTTTTCTTATATAATTATTATTTCTTCTTACCTGTATGTGAACAATACGTGAGAACAAATATGATTTTCACCATATTGCTGGACGTCTGGATATTGTACAATAGCTAATTTAAGTTTGTTGACTTGTGAATTAAATAGCTCGTATGAGCTAACCAGCAGCTTGTGAGCCAGCTCGAGCTGGCTCGTTATAAATCGAGCTCGAGCCGAGCTATTAACGAGCGAGTCGAGCGAGCTAGCGAGTTTTGATTTTTTCGTCCAGGCTTAATCCTCATGGAATTATTTTTTTAAGTTTTACATATAAGAAAATACTATGATAATTTTATAAAATACTTTGATTTTAAGAGAGACATGTAAACTGTTTGGATGCAGCTCTGCACTTTTGGAAACCGGCAAGTATACTGCACTGTAGTTTTTTTAGTTTTATGAAAAACTCCACTCCACTCTAAGCCTCTTTTTTCCCCTTGTACCATAATTTTGCACTTCTATTAGGTTCTAAAACGGTAGTTTCTTAATAATAATTAATTAATCAATCGATGCCGCGGTTTTTTATACCACAATACAATATCCAACAGGGCCTTATTAATAGCGGACCTGCAAAAAAAGTCTATCCAAAGGAGGTTTTAGATTTTGCAAAGAGGAAAAAAGAGGAGCAAGCAGCACGCCACGTCATTACTGTCGACGGAGTAATTAAGCAGGGTCTGTGATACACGTAACCTTTTGATGCAACAACTGCTAGAAGACAAGTTGAAGTATGACAGGTAAATATCATATGTTTAATTATTATTATTATTACATATTATACCGTTGTTTCCGTTAAACATGTTTCTCTATTGCATACTGATCCACGGTCGTTTGTCTCATTTCTTCTAGATTAAAACGAGTGTTGCGGCGTGTATCGATCTTCATTGCTATTGCCTTTTGCGTGAAGAAATATTTTTCTGGTGGGGGTGAAGAAGAAGAGGCCAAGAATAATATGGCAGAGAGCGATTGAACCCTGTGTGCTTCATGAGCTTTATTAGAGCATCTCCAAAAGACTTGCTATCTTTGTTTTGTATGCTATATTTAGATTTTTAGAGTAAAAAAGTGAACTCCAACAGCTATGCTATCTTGTTTTGTAAAATAACAAGTTTGCTATTCCTAAAATCTCGCATGGTAAATATAGCTTGCATGCGTCACTAGCTATCTAGTATTGCTATAATAGAAAGACTGTTGGAGTTTTCTATTTTTTATAGAGTTTTTTATTTTAGAGACTAGCTATATTATAGGTTTAGCCATCCATTTTTACCAACTCTCTTGGAGTTGCTCTTAGAGTACACCTGTGTTTCAGAATTGAAGCCATGGTTACATACTGGTTGTTATATTTAAGACGGTGTGAGTCAGTGTGACAGCCTGTGTAACACCCTGATTTAATTTTTCCCCAATTGAATAAAATAAATTAGAAATTAAATAGGTTGTCTATTTAATTAGAGGAGGAAAGTAAAATTTATTTATCATTTTAATGTTGCATTCATGCCATTGCATATTTTATTGAGTGAAAAATAAATATTTATTAAACCCGGATAGGGCGAATCAAATTTATTCTATTTTAAAAAAAAATTATAAAAGTTTTACAAAACCAAACTCAAGTTTTGTTTACAAAACCTAGGGAAAAGGATTTGAAAAGTTTGTGAACTGTTTGATTTGAAAAGGTTTTGAAATTTGGAGTTTGAAAGAGTTTGCAAAGAAAAGAATCTGAAAAAAAAGAAAAGCTCAGGCTTTTGGACCTCACTCCGCCGGCCCAATCTTCTCTCTCTCCCCCCGCTCCGGCCTGGCCCCGCTCTCCCTCCCTCCCATTTCCTCCTTCCGGCCCGCTCTCCTCTCCTCAGCACCGGCCCACTCCGCCCACCGCGCGCGCGCCGGCCCGCTTCCCCTCCCCGCCTCCCTCCCGGCCCAGCTTCTCCCTCACCCTCTCCCGCCTCCCCTCCTCCGCGCCGAGCCGACCCAAGCCAGCGCGTCCACCGCACCGGCGAACCAGGCCGCAACGCGCAGCGCCTCCCTCCCACTGCCACGCCGGCCCCGCATGTCAGGTGCTCATCCCCAACCTCCCGCGCGAGCTCCGCGCAAAAATCTCCGCGTCGCGCTCGGCCTCATCCCTCCGCGCCCTCCGCTCGATCCCATCTAGCGATCGAGCCGCCAGACCTCCTCCCCTCGTCTTTTAGTAGCCATCTCTCCCTTCTTCCCCTTTTCCATCTCTTCCCCCGAACGCCGCCACCGCCATTAACAGCCGCCGAGCTCGGCTTGAGCTCGTCCCGTCCCAGAGCGCCACCGACGACCCTCGTTCCGAACATCATCGGCCTCACCGCACCACGCCGCGTCCAGGCGACTTCTCCTCGGCGCGAGACCACACCGGAGCGCCCCTCACCGTCCTCGCAGGAATCCTCCGCTCGGCCGCCGCGACAAACGCCGGCTACGGGCATCAATCGGCGCCGGGAACACCTTCACTGGACTCGTGGTGAGCTCCCCTATCTCCTAGACCCTTTTATTTAATCTCTACCGAACCCTAGCGGATTCCCGAGCGAACTCCGGCGAGCTCCCTATGGCGCCGCCGCGTAGAGCCCCTGCGCCGCCGTGTCCAGTCCCACCGGCGCCGCCATTCTCCCCCTCATCCCCTCTGTGCCGTCAGATCTAGAGCCGACGGTGCAGATTAGATCCAACCCTGAAGGGGTATGAACCGCGTCCGTGAGTCCCATGAACCCAGTCCAGCTCGCCACGTCAGCCGATCCACGACCAAGTGGCACACCGCACCAGTGTGCGTCCGCCACGTAGCGCCACGTAAGGCCCAGTCAGCGCCACGCAGTCCGCACCGCACGGCTTCAGCCTTTTTGCAAAGAAGCCCTCGATCTTTCCTAGAACAAACCCGCAGTCCGATCGCACTATTCACTAAGTCTAGGATTTCTTGCAGGATAGCCCCTGCGTTTTTCTCTAAGTGAGGCGCAGTCCTCTGGTTCACCGCAACCCGCAGACCCAGTCCACCGCGCGGCCGCGCCCTCGTCCACGGCACAGCCCGTGCACCGGCCAGTCCGGTGCCGCCACGTGGCGAGTGACGCCAGCGCTGCGTAGTCGCTCAGCGCCTTTTTCAAAAGAGACCCCGGCTTTCGTTGGAATCAACCCGCGGTCCCAGCGCACTGTGCGCTGAGTCACGGGATTATTTCCCTTCGGCCCCTGTCGTTTCACCGAATTGAGGCCCGATCCAGTTTTCTTTTTAATTCAGATTTTATTTGTTTAAAAAGCGAAAACGAGTTCAAACTATTTACAGTTTTGCCACTCAGATTCAAATGCTCATAACTTGCTCATTTTAACTCCGTTTCGACCCATTCAACTTGCGTTAGATTCATAATTTCGTTCTCTACGCAGTAGAACTGTTGGTTTACTGTTTTGATACTGTTTGTTGTACTGTTATTTATTTTTTCTTTGTATGTGCCATGTATGTTGATTGGGCCAGAGAGTGCGGAGTACGAGGACGCTCCCGACCCTTCCTGTGACCCTGCAGATTCGACCCAGCCCGAAGGCAAGTGTCCTTGAACATCTTGCACCTACTTCATTTTACTTTTGGTACTAGAGTAGTTAGATCTTGTAGATGCATGCTTGTCATTAATTTGAATCACATGTTATGGTTTACTAGATTTTGATCTATTATCCTTGTCGCCTGTTTTGGGTTGTTCGGGTAGAAGTCATGCTTAGCCCTGCAGTCATGTTGGGATGGAATGATGGTCAATTATAATTAATCCTGATTAATGAACTATGAAACGATGTGGACATGGTAATTTTTGTAGTAACATGGTTATTAGGTAAATCCGGCAGGATGGACCCGTATTGGTGGTTTTGTGTCGTGGGACTCGGCAGCTGCTTTTGAATTTTGGTTCTGGGCGAGTGCTAGATTGTCCTGCCTGGATCCCTAGGACCCGGTTCTTGGACAAGTAACCCGGCAATACAGCGCAACCATGAGATCTGGATGGGCTGGACCTGGCTAATTAATTAGTTTTCCTCTAAGTTATGCTACACGGGGTTTGTTTAGTGGCTCAAGAGGGGTCCCTTGGGGTCGTTGACTTATGGACAGGGGAGAAACCTTAGAGTACGTGTAACACAGACTTGGAGGGACTTTGTAAAGGCCTTGCGGTGCAACCTGCTATGCACCTTGGCAGTGTTTAGCGTGACGGGACCTGCACGACTCATGGGTAACGATGTGCAACCTCTGCAGAGTGTAAAACTGATATATCAGCCGTGCTCACGGTCACGAGCGGGCTTGGACTTCTTCGAGATTAGTTGGTTACTGGTTACTGTTTCGGGTCATCTGATGGACTTCAGGTGCGGTTGCCTGATGGACTTCAGGTGTGGGTACTTGGTGCGACTCCAAGTGTTGGTTACTCGGTGTGACTCCGAGTGTGGTCTTGCTCGGTGCGACTCCGAGTGTTGTTCTTTACTACAGAGTCTGTCTATAACCTAGTAAATAGGTGCATAGGATTAATAGGATTAATAGGATGTGTCGCTTTAGGCGCTTGAGTCAAACAAAGTCAGCCTACCTTTGTTATAAGCCTCATAAGCATAAATTTCCTACACTTGCGGAGTACATTTCGATGTACTCACCCTCCTCTTTGTTCCCCTGCTACCCCACCCAGACGCTGGCGATTACGGAGACGCTGGTGGCTACGTTCACGAGGAGCCGGAGTATCCAGAGGACGGTGGCTTCGACCCTGACGACCTGTACTAGGATGGCGCTACCCCCGGTCGACCTTCCTGTGGAGATGGAGTCTAGACTTCCGCGACTACTTCAGAGTCTTCATTAGAGTTAGATGTCGAGAGAGTCTGTACTTTTTCTTTCAGACCCGAGGGTCATTTATGTAATAATATTCGATATATTAATAAAAGCATTGTTTTGATATTTACTATGATGTGGATATATGTATGAAAATTGATCCTGGCATACATATATTGTGCTCCAATTTTGTGCTTAAAATTGGGGTGTCACAGAGTGGTATCGGAGCCGTGTTGACCGTAGGACGCTACCCTAGTCAGTCGTCGAGTTTACAAAACTATTTTTAAAAGCCCCATCTCTTTTCTCACTTCTGTAGACCCTTTCTCTGCTGAAAATTCAAACTTTGTTTCAAAGTAGGTCCTCCAATAGTAGGATGCCCACCATAATTGTTTGAACTCGTAGCACGTTGATTGATATGTACTTGTGCACATGTTTTGATTTGGTTCTTTGTAATGATTGTTGGTGTGTTGCGACCGTCAGGTTGCAGCAACATCATTTGTTTAAAATGTTTTACTAATCAAATTAACTAACCAAATCAGGGCTGCTATATATCTATCTATCATATCTCACTCTTACTCCTGGAAAATGTAACAGATGGTTGACACCAGGAGCAGCGCGGGTAACGTCGGTAACGCTGGCGGGAGCGGGGCAGGTGGCAACCAGCCGCCTCAGCCTCATCCACCTCCACCTCCGCCCCCGTACGACCCGCTCCAGATGGCCCAGGTGCAGAACCAGATGATGCAGAACATGGCCCAGATGATGCAGCACATGCAGCAGATGGCGCAGGCTGCTCAGGGTGCTCAGGGTGCAGGAGTCGCACCGCCACCCCGACCGGATGACACCCTCAGGAGCTTCATGACGACGCGCCCTCCAGTGTTCCACCACGCCATAGAGCCAATGGATGCAGATGATTGGCTCGAGACGATTACAGGCAAGTTGCAGCTTGCCCATGTCGGGGACCTTGATAAGGCCCTCTACGCCTCGCACCAGCTTCAGGGCCCGGCGAAGAACTAGTGGACTGCGTACACCACAGCTCATGCGGACGCCGACTCGATCACTTGGGAGGAGTTCCGCAGGGCATTCCGCGACCAGTACGTCCCTTTCGGCGAGATCAGGGTGAAGCGCCGCGAGTTCCAGGATCTCAGGCAGGGCGCGATGACAGTGCGTGAGTATCTCACGCGGTTCAGCCAGCTGTCCCGTTACGCCCCAGATGACGTGGACAGAGATGATAAGAAGCAGGAGTGCTTCAGGCAAGATCTCTGTCATTCTTTCATATTAAATATATTCTTCATATACCCTTGTTCATTCCTTTTGTTACCTGAACAATAATGAAATTGTTATCTGCTTCAGGCATGGGCTTAACCCAGGACTCCGCTATGCCCTAGCTTCAAATGAGTATTCCTCATTTCAGAAGCTGGTTGACCGTGCCTTCGCAGTGGAGAAGGAACGGAAGGACCTCGATGCCGATCGCAAGAGGAAGATGACGTTCCAGGGACAGTCCTCCGGCAGCTCTACTCGTCCCCGCTACGCTCCACCTGCTCCAGCTTCCAGGCAGATTCCCCAGCAGCAGCAGTACCGACCGCCCCAGTCCCGGCAGCCCGCTCCCCAGTACAGGCATCCAGCTCCACAGTATCAGGCTCCACCTCAGCAGCAGCAGCAGCAGCAGCCACGCCAGGCTCAGGCACCTCGCCAGGGTCTTCCAGCTCCGCAGCAGCCCCGTCCAGCACAGGGGGCTGGTCAGGTTGGCCCGTGCTACAAGTGCAACCAGATGGGACACTTCGCCAACAAGTGTCCGTTGAGGCAGCCAGCTCCACCGCAGTCTCGTCCTGCAGGCCAGTCCCAGAGCTACACTCGTGGACGTGTGAACCACGTGTCAGCAGAGTCTGCTCAGACGGCACCAGATGTGGTGTTTGGTACGTTCCTTGTTGACTCTCACCCAGTTACAGTCTTGTTTGATTCTGGAGCATCTCATTCGTTCATATCAGCACCCTGCGCATCTAAATATAATATGAATAGAGTGTTAATGAAAAAGCATCTGCTAGTGAATTCTCCTGGAGGAGAACTGATATCGAGGCATGTGTGCCCGAATGTGAGCTTAACCATAAGGGGGGTAGTCTTTCCCACCTCTCTTATTGTTCTGGATTCCCAAGGTATTGATGTCATTCTGGGAATGGATTGGCTACGCAAGTACCAGGGAGTCATTGATTGTGCTCAGAGGCTCATCACAGTGAAGCATCCAGATGGCACGGAGATTGTGTATCGAGCACCGACAAAGATGATTGAAGAAGCCAGAGCATATGAGGCTGTCGTGGTACCTGATATCCGAGTTGTCAAGGAGTTCCCTGATGTCTTCCAGAAAGTGCGAGGTATGCCACCTGATCGTGAGATTGAGTTCTCTATTGATTTAGTTCCTGGCACTGCACCTATATACAGGCGACCATATAGAATGGATGCCGAAAAGCTAGCTGAGCTGAAGACGCAGATCCAAGAGCAGCTAGAGAAGGGGCATATTCGTCCTAGTACATCCCCGTGGGGAGCCCCTGTGATCTTTGTTCCGAAGAAGGATGGAGGTCTGCGGATGTGCGTTGATTACCGCGCATTGAATGAAGCTACCATCAAGAACAAGTACCCGATTCCTCGCATTGATGATCTGTTTGATCAGTTGAAGGGTGCTCATGTGTTCTCGAAGATTGACCTGCAAACAGGTTATAATCAGCTGAAGATTCGTGAAGCTGATATCCCGAAGACGGCATTTGTGACTCGATATGGGCTATATGAGTACACAGTGATGTCCTTCGGCTTGACTAATGCCCCAGCTTTCTTCATGTATCTGATGAACAAGGTCTTTATGGAGTTTCTAGATCTGTTCGTCGTGGTGTTCCTTGATGATATCCTGATATTCTCGAAGACTGAAGAAGAACATGAGAAGCATCTGAGGTTAGTGTTGCAGAAGCTCAGAGAGCATCGGTTGTATGCAAAGCTGAGCAAATGCGAGTTCTGGTTGAAGAAGGTTGCATATTTGGGGCATATCATCTCAGAGGGTGGTGTATCAGTGGATCCAGGCAAGGTCCAAGATATATTGGACTGGAAGGTACCTGAGAGCGTTACTGAGATTCGGAGTTTTCTTGGTATGGCTGGATATTATCGCCGCTTCATTGAAGGATTCTCCAAGATCGTGAAGCCGATGACGAGGCTGACTGAGAAGGGTGCCAAGTTTGTATGGTCCCCTGAATGCCAGGCTGGTTTCGAGGAGTTGAAGGCAAGATTGACTTCTGCTCCCATCCTTGTCATGCCAGATGTTCAGAAGAACTTCACGGTCTATTGTGATGCTTCGGGACAGGGCCTGGGATGTGTGCTTATGCAGGAAGGTCGTGTGATTGCTTATGCCTCGAGACAGCTCAGGAAGCATGAGCTGAATTACCCTACTCATGATCTGGAGTTAGCAGCAGTTGTTCATGCTCTGAAGATCTGGAGGCACTATCTGATGGGGAAGAAGACGGAGATATACACTGATCACAAGAGCTTGAAGTACATCTTCACCCAGCCAGATCTGAATCTCCGCCAACGGAGGTGGCTAGAGTTGATCAAAGATTATGATCTGAGTATCAACTATCATCCGGGCAAGGCGAATGTTGTTGCAGATGCCTTGAGCAGAAAGGTCTACTGCAATGTGCTTGAGATCAAGGAGCAGCAGCCCGAGTTGCATGAGGAGTTTGAGAAGCTCAACTTGGGTATTCTTGGTCATACTGATGCAGTGGCCTTGGAGGTTGATTCGACCTTGAACGTGATATTCGAGCAGGACAGCTCACTGATGAGTACTTGCTAGAGATCCGACAGTTGATCAAGGAGGACAAAGCCCCAGGGTTCACAGAGGATGATCAGGGTGTCTTATGGTTCAGAGGCAGGATCTGTGTTCCTGATGTGAAGGCTATCAAGGAGATGATTCTGAGGGAAGTTCATTATTCAGCCTACTCTCTCCATCCAGGTAGTACCAAGATGTACCAGGATCTGAAGCAGTATTACTGGTGGTATGGGATGAAGAGAGATATAGCAGAGTATGTGGCCTTGTGTGACACATGTCAGAGGGTTAAGGCCCAACATCAGAGACCAGCTGGTTTGCTTCAGCCTCTGCAGATTCCAGAGTGGAAATGGGAACAGATCAGCATGGATTTCATCACTGGTTTGCCCAGGACACAGTCCGGATATGATTCCATTTGGGTCATAGTTGATCGCTTGACCAAGGTTGCTCATTTCATTCCAGTCAAGGAGTCATATCGTGGACCACAGCTTGCAGAATTGTACGTCCCGCATTGTGTGCTTGCATGGTGTGCCGAAGATCATAGTATCTGACAGAGGTACACAGTTCACCTCCAGATTCTGGAAGTGGTTGCATGAGTCTATGGACACTCGCCTCAGTTTCAGTTCAGCTTATCATCCTCAGACCGATGGTCAGACAGAAAGGGTGAATCAGATCCCGGAGGACATGTTGCGAGCTAGTGCACTCCAGAATAGCCAGAGTTGGGATAAGAGTCTTCCTTATGCAGAGTTCTCTTATAACAACAGCTATCAGGCCAGTCTCAAGATGTCCCCCTTTGAAGCACTGTATGGCAGGAAGTGCAGAACACCTCTGTTCTGGAATCAGGTTGGAGAAAGAAAAGTCTTTGGCCCTGAGTCTATAGAGGAAGCTGAAGAACAGGTCAGACAGATCCGAAGCAATCTGAAGACAGCTCAGTCTAGACAGAAGAGTTATGCAGATGTCAGACGACGTGAGCTGGAGTTCCAGATTGGGGACTATGTCTATCTGAAGGTGTCACCCTTCAGGGGTCTTCGGAGGTTTAATGTCAAAGGGAAGCTATCTCCGAGGTTCATTGGCCCTTTCAAGGTGATTGATAAGAAAGGTGCAGTTGCTTATCAGCTGGAGTTGCCTGCACGTCTGGCAGGTATTCATAATGTGTTCCATGTATCCCAGCTGAAGAGATGCCTCCGAGTTCCAGAGGAGCAGTTGCCACTTGAGGAGCTTGATCTGAGAGATGATCTGACATTCTCTGAGCCGATCAAGATCCTAGACACGATGGAACGAGGCACTCGCAACAAGAGGATCAAAATATGCAAAGTGCAATGGAAGCATTATTCCGAAGAAGAAGCCACATGGGAGAAGGAAGATGATCTTCGGGCAGATTACCCTCACCTCTTCACCGACTCTTCCTAATCTCGAGGACGAGATTCTTCTAAGGGGGGTAGGTTTGTAACACCCTGATTTAATTTTTCCCCAATTGAATAAAATAAATTAGAAATTAAATAGGTTGTCTATTTAATTAGAGGAGGAAAGTAAAATTTATTTATCATTTTAATGTTGCATTCATGCCATTGCATATTTTATTGAGTGAAAAATAAATATTTATTAAACCCGGATAGGGCGAATCGAATTTATTCTATTTTAAAAAAAAATTATAAAAGTTTTACAAAACCAAACTCAAGTTTTGTTTACAAAACCTAGGGAAAAGGATTTGAAAAGTTTGTGAACTGTTTGATTTGAAAAGGTTTTGAAATTTGGAGTTTGAAAGAGTTTGCAAAGAAAAGAATCTGAAAAAAAAGAAAAGCTCAGGCTTTTGGACCTCACTCCGCCGGCCCAATCTTCTCTCTCTCTCCCCGCTCCGGCCTGGCCCCGCTCTCCCTCCCTCCCATTTCCTCCTTCCGGCCCGCTCTCCTCTCCTCAGCACCGGCCCACTCCGCCCACCGCGCGCGCGCCGGCCCGCTTCCCCTCCCCGCCTCCCTCCCGGCCCAGCTTCTCCCTCACCCTCTCCCGCCTCCCCTCCTCCGCGCCGAGCCGGCCCAAGCCAGCGCGTCCACCGCACCGGCGAACCAGGCCGCAACGCGCAGCGCCTCCCTCCCACTGCCACGCCGGCCCCGCATGTCAGGTGCTCATCCCCAACCTCCCGCGCGAGCTCCGCGCAAAAATCTCCGCGTCGCGCTCGGCCTCATCCCTCCGCGCCCTCCGGTTGATCCCATCTAGCGATCGAGCCGCCAGACCTCCTCCCCTCGTCTTTTAGTAGCCATCTGTAACACCCTGATTTAATTTTCCCCAATTTAATTAAAGAATTTAGAAACTAAATAGGTTGGCTAGTTTATTGGAGGAGGAAAATAAAATTTATTTATCATTTTCATGTTGCATTCATGCCATTGCATTTTTTTTTATTGTGTGGTAAATGATTTTATTAAACCCGAATAGGGCGGATCGGTTTTATTCTATTTAGAAAAGCAACGAAAAGATTTATAAAAGTTTTGCGAAATCAAACTCAAAGTTTTATTTCCAAAATCTAGGGAAAATATTTTCAAAACTTTTGAAACTTATTTTATTTCAAACTGATTTGAAATGAATTTGCAAAAGAATTTAGAAAAGAAAAAAAAAAGAAAGCAAATGGCTGTTGGCCCCTCTCTTTTCTCTCCCTTCCGAGTCGGCCCACTCCGCCCACCGCGTGCGCGCCGGCCCGCTCCCCTCCTCCCCTCTCCCCAGCTCGGCCCGCCATCCTCTCTCCCCCGCGCCGGCCCAGCTACCCTTCGCCAGCGCAAGCCGCGCGGCCCAGCACGCCCCGCCCTCCGCACGCGCAGCACCCTGCCTCACTCCCTGACAAACGGGCCCTACCCGTCAGTCCTCCTCCACCTCCAGTGCTCGCCCCTCCCCTGTTTCCATTGCGCACCAGCCGCGACCGAGAATCCGCGCAGCGGCTTCATCCGATTCCTCCGCTTCGATCCGTATCTATCGGATTGGCGCCGCCACCACCCTATCCCATCTGCCTACAAGAGACGCCGACGCAACCCGCGTCCAGCTCTCTTCCTCCTCTCCCCGAATCGCACCACCACCACCCGCCATTGTTGAGCTCCGCTTGAAGCTCTCCACCGCACCGGTAAACCGCCACCGACCTTCCCTCCGCTCTCCGTCGAAGCCTCCGAAGCGCACCGCGACCGGGAGCTTCATCCCCGCTACGAGTCTGACTCGGGGCGTGGCTACATCGACTTCACGGGAACTGTCGATCGCCTCCGTCGTGGCTCCTTCCTCTCCGGACTACAACCGGCGCCAAGAACCCGACGGTCGACCTCGCGGTGAGCTCCTCTCTCGATCCCGCCACTTTTCACGATCTCTACCGACCTATGGCGCTGACCCGAGCGAACTCCGGCGAGCTCCCTAGGGCGCCGCCGCGTAGAGCCCCTGCGCCGCCGCGTCCAGTCCCACCGGCGCCACCATTCTCCCCCTCATCCCCTCTGCGCCGTCAGATCTAGAGCCGACGCCCAGGATTAGATCCTGAGCCCCAACCGGTATGGACCAGAGTTTAACCCAGTGGACTCGGTCCACCGCGCTGGTTTTCCCCGCGTCCACCGCCACGCGGTGCGCCGGCCCAACGAGAACGCGCCACGCGTCACCACGTGGCAACCAGTCAGCAGCCGCGCCAGCCGTCCGGCAGTTTTGCAAAGAAGCCCCCTCGTTTAGCTGAAATCAACCCCCACTCCACGATCACTGTACACTGAGTCTTGCGCAAATCGCAAAACCAACCCCTGTTCTTTTAGCAAATTGAGGCGCAGTCCTCGGCGCCGCTGCACACGCCATCGCCTTGCTGGCATGCGCAGCCAATGCCACGCGAACACCTGGCGCCACGTCGGCCACCGCGTGGACCATCCCAACCGGCTCTGGCTGTTTTGCGCGGAAGCCCCTAATCTTTCGCGGAATGAACCCGCCGTCCGCCAACCCTGTTCACTGAGTCACCGAAACCTTGTATCCTAGCCCCTGTATTTTTTGGTAAACGAGGCCCGGTCCAGCTAGCATTTCTTTTTCGTTTTTTATTTATTTAAATTCGCAAATTGAGTTCAATCTAATTACAGTTTTGCCATCCATATTCAAATGCTTATAACTTTTGCGTTTTAACTCCGATTTGACCCATTCAACTTGCGTTAGATTCATAATTTCGTTCTCTACGCAGTAGATCTATTAGTTTACTGTTTTTATACTGTTTGTTGTACTGCTATTTATTTTGCTTTGTATGTGCCATGTATGTTGATTGGGCCAGAGAGTGCGGAGTACGAGGACGCTTCCGACCCTTCCTGTGACCCTGCAGATTCGACCCAGCCCGAAGGCAAGTGTCCTTGAACATCTTGCACCTACTTCATTTTACTTTTGGTACTAGAGTAGTTAGATCTTGTAGATGCATGCTTGTCATTAATTTGAATCCCATGTTATGGTTTACTAGATTTTGGATCTATCATCCTTGTCGCCTGTTTTGGGTTGTTCGGGTAGAAGTCATGCTTAGCCCTGCAGTCATGTTGGGAGGTAAATATTATTAATCTTGATTAATGAACTATGAAACAGGGTGGATATGGTAATTTTTGTAGTAACATGGTTATTAGGTAAATCCGGCAGGATGGAACCGTATTGGTGGTTTTGTGCCGTGGGACTCGGCAGCTGCTTTTGGTTTTGGTTCGGGGCTCGTGCTAGACATATCCTGCCTGGATCCCTAGGACCCGGTTCTTGGACAAGTAACCCGGCAATACAGCACAACCATGAGATCTGGATGGGCTGGACCTGGCTAATTAATTAGTTTTCCTCTAAGTTATGCTACACGGGGTTTGTTTAGTGGCTCAAGAGGGGTCCCTTGGGGTCGTTGACTTATGGACAGGGGAGAAACCTTAGAGTACGTGTAACACAGACTTGGAGGGACTTTGTAAAGGCCTTGCGGTGCAACCTGCTATGCACCTTGGCAGTGTTTAGCGTGACGGGACCTGCACGACTCATGGGTAACGATGTGCAACCTCTGCAGAGTGTAAAACTGATATATCAGCCGTGCTCACGGTCATGAGCGGGCTTGGACTTCTTCGAGATTAGTTGGTTATTGGTTACTGTTTCGGGTCATCTGATGGACTTCAGGTGCGGTTGCCTGATGGACTTCAGGTGTGGGTACTTGGTGCGACTCCAAGTGTTGGTTACTCGGTGTGACTCCGAGTGTGGTCTTGCTCGGTGCGACTCCGAGTGTTGTTCTTTACTACAGAGTCTGTCTATAACCTAGTAAATAGGTGCATAGGATTAATAGGATTAATAGGATGTGTCGCTTTAGGCGCTTGAGTCAAACAAAGTCAGCCTACCTTTGTTATAAGCCTCATAAGCATAAATTTCCTACACTTGCGGAGTACATTTCGATGTACTCACCCTCCTCTTTGTTCCCCTGCTACCCCACCCAGACGCTGGCGATTACGGAGACGCTGGTGGCTACGTTCACGAGGAGCCGGAGTATCCAGAGGACGGTGGCTTCGACCCTGACGACCTGTACTAGGATGGCGCTACCCCCGGTCGACCTTCCTGTGGAGATGGAGTCCAGATTTCCGCGACTACTTCAGAGTCTTCATTAGAGTTAGATGTCGAGAGAGTCTGTACTTTTCCTTTCAGACCCGAGGGTCATTTATGTAATAATATTCGATATATTAACAAAAGCATTGTTTTGATATTTACTATGATGTGGATATATGTATGAAAATTGATCCTGGCATACATATATTGTGCTCCAATTTTGTTCTTAAAATTGGGGTGTCACAGAGTGGTATCAGAGCCGTGTTGACCGTAGGACGCTACCCTAGTCAGTCGTCGAGTTTACAAAACTATTTTTAAAAGCCCCATCTCTTTTCTCACTTCTGTAGACCCTTTCTCTGCTGAAAATTCAAACTTTGTTTCAAAGTAGGTCCTCCAATAGTAGGATGCCCACCATAATTGTTTGAACTCGTAGCACGTTGATTGATATGTACTTGTGCACATGTTTTGATTTGGTTCTTTGTAATGATTGTTGGTGTGTTGCGACCGTCAGGTTGCAGCAACATCATTTGTTTAAAATGTTTTACTAATCAAATTAACTAACCAAATCAGGGCTGCTATATATCTATCTATCATATCTCACTCTTACTCCTGGAAAATGTAACAGATGGTTGACACCAGGAGCAGCGCGGGTAACGCCGGTAACGCTGGCGGGAGCGGGGCAGGTGGCAACCAGCCGCCTCAGCCTCATCCACCTCCACCTCCGCCCCCGTACGACCCGCTCCAGATGGCCCAGGTGCAGAACCAGATGATGCAGAACATGGCCCAGATGATGCAGCACATGCAACAGATGGCGCAGGCTGCTCAGGGTGCTCAGGGTGCAGGAGTCGCACCGCCACCCCGACCGGATGACACCCTCAGGAGCTTCATGACGACGCGCCCTCCAGTGTTCCACCACGCCATAGAGCCAATGGATGCAGATGATTGGATCGAGACGATTACAGGCAAGTTGCAGCTTGCCCATGTCGGGGACCTTGATAAGGCCCTCTACGCCTCGCACCAGCTTCAGGGCCCGGCGAAGAACTGGTGGACTGCCTACACCGCAGCTCATGCGGACGCCGACTCGATCACTTGGGAGGAGTTCCGCAGGGCATTCCGCGACCAGTACGTCCCTTTCGGCGAGATCAGGGTGAAGCGCCGCGAGTTCCAGGATCTCAGGCAGGGCGCGATGACAGTGCGTGAGTATCTCACGCGGTTCAGCCAGCTGTCCCGTTACGCCCCAGATGACGTGGACACAGATGATAAGAAGCAGGAGTGCTTCAGGCATGGGCTTAACCCAGGACTCCGCTATGCCCTAGCTTCAAATGAGTATTCCTCATTTCAGAAGCTGGTTGACCGTGCCTTCGCAGTGGAGAAGGAACGGAAGGACCTCGATGCCGATCGCAAGAGGAAGATGACGTTCCAGGGACAGTCCTCCGGCAGCTCTACTCGTCCCCGCTACGCTCCACCTGCTCCAGCTTCCAGGCAGATTCCCCAGCAGCAGCAGTACCGACCGCCCCAGTCCCGGCAGCCCGCTCCCCAGTACAGGCATCCAGCTCCACAGTATCAGGCTCCACCTCAGCAGCAGCAGCAGCAGCAGCAGCCACGCCAGGCTCAGGCACCTCGCCAGGGTCTTCCAGCTCCGCAGCAGCCCCGTCCAGCACAGGGGGCAGGTCAGGTTGGCCCGTGCTACAAGTGCAACCAGATGGGACACTTCGCCAACAAGTGTCCGTTGAGGCAGCCAGCTCCACCGCAGTCTCGTCCTGCAGGCCAGTCCCAGAGCTACACTCGTGGTCGTGTGAACCACGTGTCAGCAGAGTCTGCTCAGACGGCACCAGATGTGGTGTTTGGTACGTTCCTTGTTGACTCTCACCCAGTTACAGTCTTGTTTGATTCTGGAGCATCTCATTCGTTCATATCAGCACCCTGCGCATCTAAATATAATACGAATAGAGTGTTAATGAAAAAGCATCTGCTAGTGAATTCTCCTGGAAGAGAACTGATATCGAGGCATGTGTGCCCGAATGTGAGCTTAACCATAAGGGGGGTAGTCTTTCCCACCTCTCTTATTGTTCTGGATTCCCAAGGTATTGATGTCATTCTGGGAATGGATTGGCTACGCAAGTACCAGGGAGTCATTGATTGTGCTCAGAGGCTCATCACAGTGAAGCATCCAGATGGCACGGAGATTGTGTATCGAGCACCGACAAAGATGATTGAAGAAGCCAGAGCATATGAGGCTGTCGTGGTACCTGATATCCGAGTTGTCAAGGAGTTCCCTGATGTCTTCCAGAAAGTGCCAGGTATGCCACCTGATCGTGAGATTGAGTTCTCTATTGATTTAGTTCCTGGCACTGCACCTATATACAGGCGACCATATAGAATGGATGCCGAAAAGCTAGCTGAGCTGAAGACGCAGATCCAAGAGCAGCTAGAGAAGGGGCATATCATCTCAGAGGGTGGTGTATCAGTGGATCCAGGCAAGGTCCAAGATATATTGGACTGGAAGGTACCTGAGAGCGTTACTGAGATTCGGAGTTTTCTTGGTATGGCTGGATATTATCGCCGCTTCATTGAAGGATTCTCCAAGATCGTGAAGCCGATGACGAGGCTGACTGAGAAGGGTGCCAAGTTTGTATGGTCCCCTGAATGCCAGGCTGGTTTCGAGGAGTTGAAGGCAAGATTGACTTCTGCTCCCATCCTTGTCATGCCAGATGTTCAGAAGAACTTCACGGTCTATTGTGATGCTTCGCGACAGGGCCTGGGATGTGTGCTTATGCAGGAAGGTCGTGTGATTGCTTATGCCTCGAGACAGCTCAGGAAGCATGAGCTGAATTACCCTACTCATGATCTTGAGTTGGCAGCAGTTGTTCATGCTCTGAAGATCTGGAGGCACTATCTAATGGGGAAGAAGACGGAGATATACACTGATCACAAGAGTTTGAAGTACATATTCACCCAGCCAGATCTGAATCTCCGCCAACGAAGATGGCTAGAGTTGATCAAAGATTATGATCTGAGTATCAACTATCATCCGGGCAAGGCGAATGTTGTTGCAGATGCCTTGAGCAGAAAGGTCTACTGCAATGTGCTTGAGATCAAGGAGCAGCAGCCCGAGTTGCATGAGGAGTTGGAGAAGCTCAACTTGGGTATTCTTGGTCATACTGATGCAGTGGCCTTGGAGGTTGATTCGACCTTGGAGCGTGATATTCGAGCAGGACAGCTCACTGATGAGTACTTGCTAGAGATCAGACAGTTGATCAAGGAGGACAAAGCCCCAGGGTTCACAGAGGATGATCAGGGTGTCTTATGGTTCAGAGGCAGGATCTGTGTTCCTGATGTGAAGGCTATCAAGGAGATGATTCTGAGGGAAGTTCATGATTCAGCCTACTCTCTCCATCCAGGCAGTACCAAGATGTACCAGGATCTAAAGCAGTATTACTGGTGGTATGGGATGAAGAGGGATGTAGCAGAGTATGTGGCCTTGTGTGACACATGTCAGAGGGTTAAGGCCCAACATCAGAGACCAGCTGGTTTGCTACAGCCCCTACAGGTTCCAGAGTGGAAATGGGAACAGATCAGCATGGATTTTATCACTGGTTTGCCCAGGACACAGTCTGGATATGATTCCATTTGGGTCATAGTGGATCGCTTGACCAAGGTTGCTCATTTCATTCCAGTCAAGGAGTCATATCGTGGACCACAGCTTGCAGAATTGTACATGTCCCGCATTGTGTGCTTGCATGGTGTGCCGAAGATCATAGTGTCTGACAGAGGTACACAGTTCACCTCCAGATTCTGGAAGCGGTTGCATGAGTCTATGGACACCCGCCTCAGTTTCAGTTCAGCTTATCATCCGCAGACCGATGGTCAGACAGAAAGGGTGAATCAGATCCTTGAGGACATGTTGAGAGCCAGTGCGCTTCAGAATAGCCAGAGTTGGGATAAGAGTCTTCCTTATGCAGAGTTCTCTTATAACAACAGCTATCAGGCCAGTCTCAAGATGTCCCCCTTTGAAGCACTGTATGGCAGGAAGTGCAGAACACCTCTGTTCTGGAATCAGGTTGGAGAAAGGAAAGTCTTTGGCCCTGAGTCTATAGAGGAAGCTGAAGAACAGGTCAGACAGATCCGAAGCAACCTGAAGACAGCTCAGTCTAGACAGAAGAGTTATGCAGATGTCAGACGACGTGAGCTGGAGTTCCAGATTGGGGACTATGTCTATCTGAAGGTGTCACCCTTCAGAGGTCTTCGGAGGTTTAATGTCAAAGGGAAGCTATCTCCGAGGTTCATTGGCCCTTTCAAGGTGAATGATAAGAAAGGTGCAGTTGCTTATCAGCTGGAGTTGCCTGCACGTCTGGCAGGTATTCATAATGTGTTCCATGTATCCCAGCTGAAGAGATGCCTCCGAGTTCCAGAGGAGCAGTTGCCACTTGAGGAGCTTGATCTGAGAGATGATCTGACATTCTCTGAGCCGATCAAGATCCTAGACACGATGGAACGAGGCACTCACAACAAGAGGATCAAAATCTGCAAGGTGCAATGGAAGCATTACTCCGAAGAAGAAGCAACATGGGAGAAGGAAGATGATCTTCGGGCAGATTTTCCTCACCTCTTCGCCGACTCTTCCTAATCTCGAGGACGAGATTCTTATAAGGGGGTAGGTTTGTAACACCCTGATTTAATTTTCCCCAATTTAATTAAAGAATTTAGAAACTAAATAGGTTGGCTAGTTTATTGGAGGAGGAAAATAAAATTTATTTATCATTTTCATGTTGCATTCATGCCATTTCATTTTTTTTTTATTGTGTGGTAAATGATTTTATTAAACCCGAATAGGGCGGATCGGTTTTATTCAATTTAGAAAAGCAACGAAAAGATTTATAAAAGTTTTGCGAAATCAAACTCAAAGTTTTATTTCCAAAATCTAGGGAAAATATTTTCAAAACTTTTGAAACTTATTTTATTTCAAACTGATTTGAAATGAATTTGCAAAAGAATTTAGAAAAGAAAAAAAAAGAAAGCAAATGGCTGTTGGCCCCTCTCTTTTCTCTCCCTTCCGAGTCGGCCCACTCCGCCCACCGCGTGCGCGCCGGCCCGCTCCCCTCCTCCCCTCTCCCCAGCTCGGCCCGCCATCCTCTCTCCCCCGCGCCGGCCCAGCTACCCTTCGCCAGCGCAAGCCGCGCGGCCCAGCACGCCCCGCCCTCCGCACGCGCAGCACCCTGCCTCACTCCCTGACAAACGGGCCCTACCCGTCAGTCCTCCTCCACCTCCAGTGCTCGCCCCTCCCCTGTTTCCATTGCGCACCAGCCGCGACCGAGAATCCGCGCAGCGGCTTCATCCGATTCCTCCGCTTCGATCCGTATCTATCGGATTGGCGCCGCCACCACCCTATCCCATCTGCCTACAAGAGACGCCGACGCAACCCGCGTCCAGCTCTCTTCCTCCTCTCCCCGAATCGCACCACCACCACCCGCCATTGTTGAGCTCCGCTTGAAGCTCTCCACCGCACCGGTAAACCGCCACCGACCTTCCCTCCGCTCTCCGTCGAAGCCTCCGAAGCGCACCGCGACCGGGAGCTTCATCCCCGCTACGAGTCTGACTCGGGGCGTGGCTACATCGACTTCACGGGAACTGTCGATCGCCTCCGTCGTGGCTCCTTCCTCTCCGGACTACAACCGGCGCCAAGAACCCGACGGTCGACCTCGCGGTGAGCTCCTCTCTCGATCCCGCCACTTTTCACGATCTCTACCGACCTATGGCGCTGACCCGAGCGAACTCCGGCGAGCTCCCTAGGGCGCCGCCGCGTAGAGCCCCTGCGCCGCCGCGCCCAGTCCCACCGGCGCCACCATTCTCCCCCTCATCCCCTCTGCGCCGTCAGATCTAGAGCCGACGCCCAGGATTAGATCCTGAGCCCCAACCGGTATGGACCGGAGTTTAACCCAGTGGACTCGGTCCACCGCGCTGGTTTTCCCCGCGTCCACCGCCACGCGGTGCGCCGGCCCAACGAGAACGCGCCACGCGTCACCACGTGGCAACCAGTCAGCAGCCGCGCCAGCCGTCCGGCAGTTTTGCAAAGAAGCCCCCTCGTTTAGCTGAAATCAACCCCCACTCCACGATCACTGTACACTGAGTCTTGCGCAAATCGCAAAACCAACCCCTGTTCTTTTAGCAAATTGAGGCGCAGTCCTCGGCGCCGCTGCACACGCCATCGCCTTGCTGGCATGCGCAGCCAATGCCACGCGAACACCTGGCGCCACGTCGGCCACCGCGTGGACCATCCCAACCGGCTCTGGCTGTTTTGCGCGGAAGCCCCTAATCTTTCGCGGAATGAACCCGCCGTCCGCCAACCCTGTTCACTGAGTCACCGAAACCTTGTATCCTAGCCCCTGTATTTTTTGGTAAACGAGGCCCGGTCCAGCTAGCATTTCTTTTTCGTTTTTTATTTATTTAAATTCGCAAATTGAGTTCAATCTAATTACAGTTTTGCCATCCATATTCAAATGCTTATAACTTTTGCGTTTTAACTCCGATTTGACCCATTCAACTTGCGTTAGATTCATAATTTCGTTCTCTACGCAGTAGATCTATTAGTTTACTGTTTTTATACTGTTTGTTGTACTGCTATTTATTTTGCTTTGTATGTGCCATGTATGTTGATTGGGCCAGAGAGTGCGGAGTACGAGGACGCTTCCGACCCTTCCTGTGACCCTGCAGATTCGACCCAACCCGAAGGCAAGTGTCCTTGAACATCTTGCACCTACTTCATTTTACTTTTGGTACTAGAGTAGTTAGATCTTGTAGATGCATGCTTGTCATTAATTTGAATCCCATGTTATGGTTTACTAGATTTTGGATCTATCATCCTTGTCGCCTGTTTTGGGTTGTTCGGGTAGAAGTCATGCTTAGCCCTGCAGTCATGTTGGGAGGTAAATATTATTAATCTTGATTAATGAACTATGAAACAGGGTGGATATGGTAATTTTTGTAGTAACATGGTTATTAGGTAAATCCGGCAGGATGGAACCGTATTGGTGGTTTTGTGCCGTGGGACTCGGCAGCTGCTTTTGGTTTTGGTTCGGGGCTCGTGCTAGACATATCCTGCCTGGATCCCTAGGACCCGGTTCTTGGACAAGTAACCCGGCAATACAGCACAACCATGAGATCTGGATGGGCTGGACCTGGCTAATTAATTAGTTTTCCTCTAAGTTATGCTACACGGGGTTTGTTTAGTGGCTCAAGAGGGGTCCCTTGGGGTCGTTGACTTATGGACAGGGGAGAAACCTTAGAGTACGTGTAACACAGACTTGGAGGGACTTTGTAAAGGCCTTGCGGTGCAACCTGCTATGCACCTTGGCAGTGTTTAGCGTGACGGGACCTGCACGACTCATGGGTAACGATGTGCAACCTCTGCAGAGTGTAAAACTGATATATCAGCCGTGCTCACGGTCATGAGCGGGCTTGGACTTCTTCGAGATTAGTTGGTTATTGGTTACTGTTTCGGGTCATCTGATGGACTTCAGGTGCGGTTGCCTGATGGACTTCAGGTGTGGGTACTTGGTGCGACTCCAAGTGTTGGTTACTCGGTGTGACTCCGAGTGTGGTCTTGCTCGGTGCGACTCCGAGTGTTGTTCTTTACTACAGAGTCTGTCTATAACCTAGTAAATAGGTGCATAGGATTAATAGGATTAATAGGATGTGTCGCTTTAGGCGCTTGAGTCAAACAAAGTCAGCCTACCTTTGTTATAAGCCTCATAAGCATAAATTTCCTACACTTGCGGAGTACATTTCGATGTACTCACCCTCCTCTTTGTTCCCCTGCTACCCCACCCAGACGCTGGCGATTACGGAGACGCTGGTGGCTACGTTCACGAGGAGCCGGAGTATCCAGAGGACGGTGGCTTCGACCCTGACGACCTGTACTAGGATGGCGCTACCCCCGGTCGACCTTCCTGTGGAGATGGAGTCCAGATTTCCGCGACTACTTCAGAGTCTTCATTAGAGTTAGATGTCGAGAGAGTCTGTACTTTTCCTTTCAGACCCGAGGGTCATTTATGTGAGCATCTAGGCCCCCAGTGGGTTTCGGTGATTGGATGACAACGGTAAATTACTATGACTAACGTATGTTTTGCAGAAACAGTTGAGTTAGGTCATGGTAATGATGATCGTGAGGGCACTATGGTATTCATGCCCCCTTAGCGGTGGAATTCGTTCGGTCTTCAAAGGATGGACGACGAAGACGGTGATAGGCTAGTGCTAAGTGTCATTTGGTGTTGAAGGACACTTAGAGTAGCATAGGTCTTTGCTTTATCTTTGGCCGTACTATAAAGAGGGGTTTGAATGAGTAGCTTGACCTAGGTGAGACTTTTGAGTTAGGTGTGGTGCACACGTGTTAACCAAAGCCCTAGGTAGCTTAGAAAGGTCCCTAAGATCATAAGGAAGAAAGTTCGTGAAGGGAGCGTCGCAAACCGAAGTCGTTTCGGACTTCAAAATGTGTCCGGACGCTTCAACCCTAATGACCGGACGCTGGGGCGTGCGTCCGGTCAGTTGGTTTGGCTGAGAAGCAGGCTTGGCTTCGACCGGACGCTCTTCAGTTTTCGACCGGACGCACCAGGAGGTGAGTCCGGTCGCGTCCAGAGAGGTTCCAGAGAGGGAAATTGATGACCGGACGCGTCCGGTCAGTGGTGATCGGACGCATGGGTGCGTCCGGTCAGTGTATCGTACTGGTGTCAGGGCTAACGTCACGTAGCCGTTAGACACTGACCGGACGCGTCCGGTCACCCCGACAGGTGCGTCCGGTCAGTGTGTAACTGGCTGGGCTTACCCCTTCGTGCATGTTTTGAGTTGGGGGGTATAAATATGCCTCCCCCTCATTCATGCTGTTACTCTTGCTCATTTGAAAGGTTCCCAAACACATTGTGATTGCAAGTGAGTGCAAGAGGCCTAGTGAGGTTGAGAGATTTGATAATTGAGTGATCAAACACCTCATTAGTGAGTAGAGAGTAGCAAGTGTGCATCCACCCATCTCATTAGCCTTGCGTTGGTCAAGTGAGAGTTCTTGCTTGTTACTCTTGGTGATCGGCATCACCTAGACGGCTTGGTGGCGATCGGAGAGCTTGGTGATCATCCGGAGGCATTGTGGATGACCCAAGCCAAGTTGTGACCGGTAGCGAGCGATTCACCGGGCCGGAGTGGCGAAGAATCAGCTCGTAGTGAGCACTTGATCCTTGCGCGGATCAAGGGGGAGCGATACCCTTGCGCGGGTGCTCCAACGAGGACTAGGGGGGTGTGCCGACACCTCGATACCTCGGCAAAAAGATCGTCGAGTCATCTCTACTCTTTTACTTACGCATTTACATTCAAGCAATTCAAGTCCGCATTACTCTTGTTGTTCATCCCAAATTGAATTGCCATGCTAGAGTAGAATTGGCTTAGTGATAATCTTTTGTGCTATTGATTCTTGTCATTCACACTTCTAGGCACTAGGGGGTTAATTGGGGCTTGATAGGTTTTATTATTGCAAGAAGTTTTAGAAAAGCCCAATTCACCCCCCCCCCCTCTTGGGCATCTTGATCCTTTCAATTGGTATCGGAGCCTCGTGCTCTTGATTTAGGCTTAACCGCCTAGAGTTAAGATGTCCGGAGGTGATGGTCCACCTCCCATGTTCGAGGGAGACGACTTCCCATATTGGAAAATCCGTATGGAGTCGTACCTAGAAGCGGTTGATGTTAAATGCCTCAATGCCGCGATCACCGGCTTTGCCAAGCCCAAAGAAGGCACTAGCCTCACTCCTAATGAGGAGGAAAATGAAAAATGGAATGCAAAAGCCAAAAACATCCTTTTTAGAGGCATTTGCAAGGATGTGTTCAATCGTGTTCGGAACCACAAAAATGCCCATGATCTATGGGAAAATATTTGTGCGCTCCATGAGGGAACCAAGAGTGAGCGTGAGGAGCGTTATCATTTGGTTGTGCAAAAGATGAACTCGTTTGAAATGCTTGCTCATGAAAATGCAAATGAAATGTACTCACGCTTGAATGTTCTTGTAGAGGAGCTCAATGGTCTTGGCCTCACACAAATGCAACCATCCGATGTTGTGAGGAAGATCCTATGTGTCCTTCCCATTGACAAGTATGGACACATTGTGACCGTGCTACATCAAGGTGATCTTTCCACATCTACACCAACACAAGTCTTGGGGAAGATCAATGCTCATGAGATGTACATGCACATCACACCAAGTGGTGGCTCCTCCACCGACAAGAAGAAGGACTTGGCCTTCAAAGCAAGCCATGACAAGAAGGGCAAGTCCAAGGCTATTGAGGTGCATCATGAGAGCACAAGCGATGATGAAGATGACTCCAACATTGCTCTCATGGTGAAGAAGACCACCAAGATGTTGAAGAAGCTTCACAAGAATGGAGTCAACTTTGACTCAAGAAAGAAGAAATTCTTCACAAGTAGCAAGAGGAGACCAATCTCCGAAATGGATTGCTACAATTGCGGTGAGCTTGGCCATCTTGCTCATCAATGCACCAAGCCCAAGAAAGAGAGCTACAAGAACAAGAACAAGGGCAAGAAGTATGACTCATCAAGTGAAGATGAGAAGAAGGATGAAAAGCCCTACTACAAGAAGGATGGCAAGAAAAAGAAGCAATACCACAAGAAAGGTGGGAAGGCTTACATTGTTGGTGATTGGCTCACCGACATTGACTCCTCCGGTGGCTCATCAAATGAAGATAGTGATGATGAGAAGGAGAAGGTGGCCGCTCTAGTCATTGGCTCCTCTACACCACCACCACCACCGTCACCATCATCATCTACACACCTATGCCTTATGGCCAAGGGTGATCGGAAGGTACAAAACAATGATGACTCTAGTGATAGTGATAGTGATGGTGAATTTGAGGCTCCCACTTATGATGAACTTGTCAAATTGCTAAATGACTACTCTAAAATCATAAGAAAGACTAGAGCTAAAAATGAGAAGCTTGTTGATAAAAATGAATCTCTTGTTGAAAAGTGTGATCATGCTATTCATGCTAGTGATGAACTAAAAGATGAACTTGCAACTATGTCATCCACTATCAAGGAGCTCAAGTCATCTAACAAGGAGCTCAAAGCTAAAAATGAAAAACTTGATAAGATGTATAGTGACCTTTCCACTAGTCATGCTTTGCTTAAGGAACAATATACTCAAGTGAAAGTAGATTATGATACTCTCACCATTGCTTATGATATGCTTTCACATGAGACACATGATGCTCCTAACCTTGTTGTTAAGTGTGACATAGCAACATCTTGTGAGGACTTGGTTAGTGAGCATGTTGAGCAAAGTGCTAGTGGCAAGGGCAAGAAAGTGGTTGAGGCCGATCACTATGATGACTATGTCAAAATCAAGAATGAGAATGCAAAGCTCAAGGTTGATCTAGAAAAGCTTTCAACCACCAAGCAAGTTATCATTCAATCTCATGACGATGACTATAGCATGACACTTGAGCTAGACATGCTAAAAGAAGAGAACAAGAGATTAAAGATGGAGAGGGACTACAAAATGACACCATCTCAATTGGAACTCCAACAAGAGAATGACAAGCTCAAGAAGGAGAAAGAGCACCTCACCACCGGTTTGAGGAACTTCACCAAGGGTCAATGTCTTCAAAGTGAGCTTCTCATGAACACCGTCATGAAGACCAATAGAAATGGCATTGGCTTTCTTGAAGAGAAGATGAAGCAACGCAAGAGCATCACTAAGCCAAAGAAGAAGAAGATTGGGAGATGCTATGAGTGTGGAAAGGAAGGACACTTTGCTCATGCTTGTGAGGAGCCAAAGCCCACACCCTTGCCCAAGCATGCTAGACCCTTTGCCTTCAATGCTCACTACATGCTTAGACAAGATTCTAGTGGCAAAGTGAAGGTTATGTTTATGGGGCCACCTAACAAGAATAGGCCAAGGCAAATTTGGGTTGCCAAGTCACTAGTTGAGAAAGTTAAGGGACCGCAACAAGTTTGGGTCCCGAAAGCTCAAGCTTGATTTCTTGTGTGTAGGTGAACTACAAGACCGGTGGATCACATTGGGTAATTGATAGTGGATGCACACAACATATGACCGGAGATCCCCGGATGTTCACCTCACTAGAAGAGAATGTCGATGACCAAGAAAAGATAACATTTGGTGACAACTCAAAGGGCAATGTCAAAGGATTGGGCAAAGTGGCTATATCAAACGATCATACCATCTCCAATGTGCTTCTAGTTGCATCATTAAGCTTCAACTTGCTATCCGTTGGGCAACTATGTGATCTTGGCTTTCAATGCTTGTTCACCGACAAGGAAGTGGTTGTGACCAAGAAAGATGATATACAAGTGATATTCAAAGGCTTTAGATACAACAATCTCTATCTAGTGGATTTTACCTCCGAAGATGCCAACTTGAAGACATGTTTGTTCACTAAGCAATCTCTTGGTTGGCTTTGGCATAGAAGATTAGCACATGTTGGAATGAACACTCTCAACAAGCTATTGAAGAAGGATTTGGTTAGGGGCTTGAAGGATGTCAAATTTGAGAAGGACAAATTGTGTAGTGCATGTCAAGCCGGCAAGCAAGTTGCAAATACACATCCAACCAAAGCTTTTGTGTCAACATCAAGAGAGTTAGAGCTACTTCACATGGATCTATTTGGACCAACAACATATGCTAGCTTGGGTGGAAATCTCTATTGTCTAGTGATTGTTGATGACTACTCTAGATACACTTGGGTATTCTTTCTTCATGACAAATCCGAAGCAACCCCTTCATTCAAGAAGTTTGCCAAGAGAGCCCAAAATGAGTTTGACTTAAAGATCAAAAAGATAAGAAGTGACAATGGAAGAGAGTTCGACAACACCCACATTGAGCAATATTGTGATGAAGTTGGGATCAAGCATGAAGTATCCGCAACCTACACACCACAACAAAATGGGGTAGTTGAGAGGAAGAACCGAACACTAATCACCCTAGCAAGGACTATGTTAGATGAGTACACTACACCGGAAAGATTTTGGGCGGAAGCAATCAACACCGCTTGCTATGCATCAAACCGGTTGTTCCCCCATCGTCTCCTTGGCAAGACCCCCTATGAGCTACTCAACAACAAGAAGCCGGATGTATCCTTCTTTAGAGTGTTTGGGTGCAAATGCTACATCTTCAAGAAGCGCCAACACCTAGGGAAGTTTCAACGCCGATGTGATATTGGTTTTCTTGTTGGTTACTCATTGAAGTCCAAAGCATATCGAGTATTCAACCATGCCACCGGGATGGTAGAGGAAACATATGATGTGGAATTCGATGAATCTAATGGCTCTCAAGGAGAGCATGAAAATCTTGATGACGTAGGTGATGAACCATTGAGGGATGCAATGAAGAACATGCCGGTTGGAGCCATCAAGCCTAAAGATGATGATGATGATGATGATGTGCAAGTCATTGACAAGCCATCCTCATCACATGTACCACTTGATGATGACAAAGATGGGAGGGATCCAAATGAAGATACTCATGTCTCCCATGATCAAATGGTGGTACACGCTCAAGATGTTGATGCTCCACAAGCGGCCCCTCAAGTGGTTGATCGAAGGACTACTCCTCTACTACAAGCTCACCCTCAAGATCTCATCATAGGGAGTCCGACAAGGGGTGTAATGACTCGCTCTCAAAAACTTGCTTTATTTATGGAACATCACTCCTTTGTTTCTCTTGTTGAGCCTACCATTGTAGATGAAGCTCTAGGTGATCCGGATTGGGTGAATGCCATGCATGAAGAATTAAACAACTTCACCCGCAACCAAGTTTGGACACTTGAAGAGCGACCAAAAGGCGCAAGAGTCATTGGAACAAAATGGGTGTTTAGGAACAAGCAAGATGATCAAGGCAAGGTTGTTAGAAACAAGGCAAGGCTAGTGGCAAAGGGGTTCTCTCAAGTTGAAGGCTTGGATTTTGGAGAGACCTTTGCACCGGTTGCAAGACTCGAAGCCATTCGTATCCTCCTTGCATATGCATCACATCATGACATTAAATTATATCAAATGGATGTGAAAAGTGCATTTTTAAATGGCTTCATAAATGAACTAGTCTATGTTGATCAACCTCCCGGGTTTGAAGACCCTAGATATCCTAATCATGTTTATAGGTTGTCCAAGGCGCTTTATGGGCTCAAGCAAGCCCCTAGAGCGTGGTACGAGCGCCTCCGGGACTTCCTAATTGAAAAGGGCTTCATCATTGGGAAGGTCGACACCACACTATTCACCAAGAAGCTTGATGGAGAGATCTTCATTTGTCAAGTCTACGTCGATGATATCATCTTCGGGTCAACAAATGAAGCCTATTGCAAGGAATTTGGTGACTTGATGTCGAAGGAGTTCGAGATGTCGATGATTGGCGAGCTCACATTTTTCCTAGGCTTTCAAGTCAAGCAATTGAAGGAGGGGACTTTTATATCTCAAGAGAAGTACACAAAAGACCTCCTCAAGCGCTTCAACATGGATGATTGCAAGCCGATCAAGACTCCAATGCCAACCAACGGACATCTCGACCTAGATGAGGGAGGTAACCCGGTTGATCAAACTCTCTACCGTTCTATGATTGGTAGTTTGTTATACTTGACCGCATCTAGGCCCGACATCATGTTTAGTGTGTGCATGTGTGCTCGTTTTCAAGCCGATCCTAGGGAATCACATCTCATAGCGGTGAAGAGAATCCTTAGGTACCTCAAGCACACCCCAAGCATTGGCCTTTGGTATCCCAAAGGAGCCAACTTCCAACTCGTTGGGTATTCCGATTCGGATTACGCGGGTTGCAAAATTGATAGAAAAAGCACATCCGGAGGGTGCCATTTGCTTGGGAGATCTCTAGTGTCATGGAGTTCAAAGAAGCAAAATAGTGTGGCCTTGTCTACCGCCGAGGCGGAATACATAGCCGCGGGTGCTTGTTGTGCACAAATCCTTTACATGAAGCAAACCCTTTTAGATTATGGTGTAGTTCTAGAAAGGGTACCTTTGTTGTGTGACAATGAGAGCGCGGTTAAGCTTGCTAACAACCCGGTTCAACACTCTCGCACAAAGCACATAGACATTCGCCATCACTTCCTTAGAGATCATGTTTCCAAGAAAGATATATCCTTAGAGGGAGTTAGAACCGAAGATCAATTGGCGGATATCTTCACAAAACCCCTAGATGAGAGCACCCTTTGTAGATTGCGAAGTGAGCTCAATGTGCTTGATCTAAGTAACTTTGTCAAAAGGTGAAAGGGGGTTGTCTTTGCATTGCATTGTATCATATGCCATGTTTAAATTATGCTATGCACATAGGCTTGTCAGACGTGGTTAAGATAACCGCCCTAAAAAGCGTGTGAAGAAGCTTACCCATGAGCAAACTTGACAAGCAACCTAGATTCAAATTCCGCTTTGCATTGCATATGCATGTTTGTTGCTTTGTCGTTTCTTTTCGGTTATGTTTTGAGCAACCGCTGTGTTCGTCCACCGCTAGGGGGAGCATTTGAGGCTCTAATTGGTTAAGACCCCTAGTTTTGGTGGCCACATGTTGTCTCCTTGGAGCTTTATTGCCTATTTTATCTAAAAATTTAACTTAGCCTATGGCAAATTATTTGAAAAATTTGAGGGTTTGAGAGAGGCCACTCCTCTAGGTTCCAACTAGTGTTTATTTGCTTCTTATTTGAGTTGGAACTTGGTTGGGAGAAGTCGGCGCGAAAAATCGAGTCAAAACTGTGTTTTCCCTGTGACCGGACGCTGCGACCGGACTCATAGGGTGCGTCCGGTCAGTGCAGAGCGCGCGCAAGTGAACAGTGTCTTCGGCGCGTCCGGTCAGGAATTTGATCGTGCGTCCGGTCCATTGCCAGCAGTTGACCGGACGCTGGGTGAGTCCGGTCATGTCTGATCGGACGCGTCCGGTCATGGAAATCGCGTTCAGGGAGCTCTCTGTTCGTGACCGGACGCTGGGTGCCGTGCGTCCGGTCGGTTCGAGCAGTGCGTCCGGTCGCCACTTAAACGGCGCGTCTTGCTCTTCAACCGACACGTGGGTCCCGAGCCCGACTGTACCCGCCGTGCCCTAGCTCGCCGCCGTTTCCTCCTCGCCCCCGCGCCGCCGCTGCTCCGTGCCACCGCACCGCTGTTGCCCGTCGCACTCGAGCCGCCCGTGTCCCTGAAGCCCGCATTCCGGCCGCCGCTCCGCCGCGCCTGCGCCCGAGTCCCTTCCCACGTGTCAGCACCGCCGTTCCACCCTCTTCCTCGGTCGCGCCCGGCCGGAGCCATCCTCGCCGGAGCTCGTTGGTGCTCCCCTCGTCGGTCGTCCCCACGGTTGTGATCCTCTCCGGCGACCTCTCTCCGGCCAGCACCCTCCTAGTGAGCTTCCCACTCCTCCCCATACATCCTGCCCACCAGGTGTTCGACGTAAGGTCTCAACTGAGGTTCATGCCGTTCTAACCCAATTCTTGGCCTTTTCCTCGTGCAGAACGTTTCGGTGAGACGTTGTGGTGCCCGATCGTGTCGGTTTCTTCCCCTGCTTGGTCGGTTCATCGCGTCTCGTCAGCGAGTCGGGACCGTATCAGTGAGCAGGGTCCCAGTGATAGCTAAATCCGGGGCCACGCTCGCGGATACGGAACGAGGCCAAGCCTCTGAGATTCAGTCCAGTCTTCTGGTTTGAGTGACAGTGGTTCTCAGAGGCAGTCCGTGTCAGTCAGTGGCAGTGGCTCTGTTCTTGTAGCGATGGCTCGCTGCAAGAACGTCGGCGGAGGTCCCGGGGCCGATCCTCCTCTCCCGCGTCCCCCTTCTGGTGACAAGGGGAAGCGGCCTCAGAAGCTCATTACCAAGAAACGCAAGCGTCTCGATCGGGATTCAGAGATCGCACTTGCAGCAGCCAGAGCAGCCGAGCGAGCCGAGCAAGGGGGTTCCACAGGCGGTCTCCGGATTCACGACCAGTCTTCTGAGCAGGCCAGTCAGGGCAGTGGTACGCGGATTCGCGACCTTCTTACAGAGCAGCAGGTGCAGGCTCTGCTTCGGACTGAGGGCGGCGTCGTCCGGATTCAGGATCACGAGTACTCTCTCGACGACCCAGCTGAGCTTCTCCCTCCAGACTTCCAGTTCCCGTCCGAGGCAGCTTCAGTTCTCGCAGCGGCTACAGCCCGCGGTTCAGCTCTCGAGCCCAGCTCAGCTACAGAGACCCAGGCAGAGGGTCAGACAGAGGAGCTGCCATCTCAGCAGCCACTCCGCAGGTCCACCCGCTCTCGCACTCAGGTGTCTCCTCGACCTGAGGGGCAGCGGCGGGGTGGTCGACCCCCTCCGAGGCCACAGGGACCCCCACCTGTGGAGCACTTGGACCTGCGGGCGGCGACAGCACGTCAGGTGCAGGCCCTTCGACTGATACCGTATGAGGAGTGGTTCCCAGCAGCCCGGCACCCTCAGGCCGCAGAGGGCTTCTACACGGTGATCCAGGAGGATTTCTACCGGGCCTACGTCAACAGCGGCGTCCACCTCCGACCCCACAGAGTGTGCCCGCTGGAGACGATCGTTGCAGTTGCTGGTGAGGCCATCCGTCCGATGCTTACCTATCTACCTGGATTAGCCGATCTGCTTGGACGTGGTGGTCTCTACATTGAGGATTGGGTTCGCCAGTTTTACGCGTCCCTGTGGATCTCCCCGGATCACCGGTTCCTCCACTTCGCTTTCAGGGGGAGGTCCTACAGGCTCTACAGCTCACGTGCCAGAGAGTACCTTGGTTTGACAGCATATCCGACTAGAGTGCACACAGTTTGCTACGGAGAGACAGAGCCACCCAGGCGACCCCACGCAGGAGAGATTCCGTCAGCAGATCAGGTTCGTGCCTGTTTCCGGGAGCCGTTTGGCGAGGGGTCCAGCCGACGTCCTCGTGACTTGACGCCGACGGCCCGCCTCGTGAACGAAGTCATGAGGCGTACACTTCTGCCCCGGATTGGCTATCGTGAGGGCTTGACCAGGATTCAGTTGTGGCTCGTTCACCATTTGGTCTCACAGCTAGAGTTTGACATTTGGGATGTCATTATTTCAGAGATGGAGGACACACTTGCAGAGGGCTTCAAGGGTCACCGGCAGCTCCCCTATGCTCACATCATTTGCTATCTATTGAGGAGGATTATTCCAGGCTTGCTTCCAGAGCTTCTCCAGTCTCCGACGGAGTTCCCCGTCTACGACACTCGCCAGATTGCCGGGGACCGTCCAGACACTCGCCCCAGAGGTCCGCGCCAGAGGCCAGTGGTTACTGAGACAGAGGCTGAGCAGGACGAGGCCGTTCGACAGCTGGCAGAGGCTGAGCTTGCCGGTCTTGAGGCAGAGGGCGAGGACCCTGACGACGAGTTCCCGTCCGACAGCACCGACGACGACTACGCTCCTCTTCCGAGGATGCGTCCACAGGGTGCTCACGAGTCTGAGGCCTCCTCCTCGCGTATGGCAGGCTCCGACCCAGCACTCCTAGCCATCCTTTCTCGGATGGAGCAGCAGCAGTCTCGCCTTTCCGAGGAGGTTCAGCGTCAGGCCCAGGAGCAGCGCCGACAGGCACAGGAGCAGGCCCGACTGGCCGAGGCACAAGCAGTGGCAGCAGCTCAGGCACAGGAGCGCCAGGACGCTCTCCAGAGGCAGATGATTCAGCTTCAGACACAGACTCTAGCCTTCATGGAGAGGATGGCAGCTATTCCACAGTTACCCCAGCCGCCTCAGTTTCAGCTGCAGCAGCCAGGACCGTCGACCTCTTACTTCACGTCAGTGCCTCCGTCGACGGTCTCGCCCTTCCCTCAGTACCCGCAGTGGTTTACCTCACCTCAGCCAGGGCAGCTGCCAGAGTTCACTCCGCTCCAGTCAGGCTTCACTCCTACTCAGACGGAGTCGGTCCTAGTGACACCGAGGAGCCTGGAAGCCTCTTTCAGCGAGCTCACCGGCCTGCCTACACCGCCCGAGTTTCAGTTGCCGGTGACCTCAGCTCCAGCTCCTGCTCCAGCTACTGGTACCACAGAGACACTACCTTCCTCAGTAGCGTCGTCCGAGCCGCCGACCTTTCAGAGTCAGACTCTTCCTGTCAGCTCAGCTCCTGAGACTTCGTTGACAGTGTCAGTGGTCGCGACTGAGACCGTGGACCCTCTTCCAGAGGCCGCTCCAGAGACAGTTGAGCAGACCCAGACCGCTTCTCCTTCGCGTCCAGTGTCAGAGGGTCAGTCAGCTCACAGTACGTCGTCCGACGAGGAGACCTACCTGGCTCAGTTCGAGACTCTTCCGCGCACCTCGTCGCCCGGCTCGTCTGCTCCACTCCCGCCTTCCGACCCTTAGGTTTTGGTCTTTGATGCCAAAGGGGGAGAGAGCGTATGTTAGACGTAGGGGGAGCCTGTGAGAGGGTTTCGGTTCTTTTGTTTGATCTTGCACTCATATGCATACATGTTTATCTTTTGGCACCCGTACGATATGTGTATGTCTTTTGGTTGTGACATGTGATGCTACACTTGTTATATACTCATGTCACTCATTTATGCTCAGTTGTGACATGTCATGCTTCATTCGTTATCTTGTACATGTCACTTGCTTATGCTCATTTACTTTGCTTCCGCACTTATACTCCGATAAATGAGCTTGTTCATAAGTACTTGTGTTAATTCTTATATGTTGAGTACTTATGCGGACTTGGTTCGTATAAGCATGCCTAACTCCTTTTAATCTTATTGTCACATGCTTATATGAATCAAGCGATTGAAAACCTCACCTCTCTTTCAAACATACTTGAGGTTGTCATCAATCACCAAAAAGGGGGAGATTGTGAGCATCTAGGCCCCCAGTGGGTTTCGGTGATTGGATGACAACGGTAAATTACTATGACTAACGTATGTTTTGCAGAAACAGTTGAGTTAGGTCATGGTAATGATGATCGTGAGGGCACTATGGTATTCATGCCCCCTTAGCGGTGGAATTCGTTCGGTCTTCAAAGGATGGACGACGAAGACGGTGATAGGCTAGTGCTAAGTGTCATTTGGTGTTGAAGGACACTTAGAGTAGCATAGGTCTTTGCTTTATCTTTGGCCGTACTATAAAGAGGGGTTTGAATGAGTAGCTTGACCTAGGTGAGACTTTTGAGTTAGGTGTGGTGCACACGTGTTAACCAAAGCCCTAGGTAGCTTAGAAAGGTCCCTAAGATCATAAGGAAGAAAGTTCGTGAAGGGAGCGTCGCAAACCGAAGTCGTTTCGGACTTCAAAATGTGACCGGACGCTTCAACCCTAATGACCGGACGCTGGGGCGTGCGTCCGGTCAGTTGGTTTGGCTGAGAAGCAGGCTTGGCTTCGACCGGACGCTCTTCAGTTTTCGACCGGACGCACCAGGAGGTGAGTCCGGTCGCGTCCAGAGAGGTTCCAGAGAGGGAAATTGATGACCGGACGCGTCCGGTCAGTGGTGATCGGACGCATGGGTGCGTCCGGTCAGTGTATCGTACTGGTGTCAGGGCTAACGTCACGTAGCCGTTAGACACTGACCGGACGCGTCCGGTCACCCCGACAGGTGCGTCCGGTCAGTGTGTAACTGGCTGGGCTTACCCCTTCGTGCATGTTTTGAGTTGGGGGGTATAAATATGCCTCCCCCTCATTCATGCTGTTACTCTTGCTCATTTGAAAGGTTCCCAAACACATTGTGATTGCAAGTGAGTGCAAGAGGCCTAGTGAGGTTGAGAGATTTGATAATTGAGTGATCAAACACCTCATTAGTGAGTAGAGAGTAGCAAGTGTGCATCCACCCATCTCATTAGCCTTGCGTTGGTCAAGTGAGAGTTCTTGCTTGTTACTCTTGGTGATCGGCATCACCTAGACGGCTTGGTGGCGATCGGAGAGCTTGGTGATCATCCGGAGGCATTGTGGATGACCCAAGCCAAGTTGTGACCGGTAGCGAGCGATTCACCGGGCCGGAGTGGCGAAGAATCAGCTCGTAGTGAGCACTTGATCCTTGCGCGGATCAAGGGGGAGCGATACCCTTGCGCGGGTGCTCCAACGAGGACTAGGGGGGTGTGCCGACACCTCGATACCTCGGCAAAAAGATCGTCGAGTCATCTCTACTCTTTTACTTACGCATTTACATTCAAGCAATTCAAGTCCGCATTACTCTTGTTGTTCATCCCAAATTGAATTGCCATGCTAGAGTAGAATTGGCTTAGTGATAATCTTTTGTGCTATTGATTCTTGTCATTCACACTTCTAGGCACTAGGGGGTTAATTGGGGCTTGATAGGTTTTATTATTGCAAGAAGTTTTAGAAAAGCCCAATTCACCCCCCCCCCCTCTTGGGCATCTTGATCCTTTCAATTTATGTAATAATATTCGATATATTAACAAAAGCATTGTTTTGATATTTACTATGATGTGGATATATGTATGAAAATTGATCCTGGCATACATATATTGTGCTCCAATTTTGTTCTTAAAATTGGGGTGTCACACCATCTCTCCCTTCTTCCCCTTTTCCATCTCTTCCCCGAACGCCGCCACCGCCATTAACAGCCGCCGAGCTCGGCTTGAGCTCGTCCCGTCCCAGAGCGCCACCGACGACCCTTGTTCCGAACATCATCGGCCTCACCGCACCACGCCGCGTCCAGGCGACTTCTCCTCGGCGCGAGACCACACCGGAGCGCCCCTCACCGTCCTCGCAGGAATCCTCCGCTCGGCCGCCGCGACAAACGCCGGCTACGAGCATCAATCGGCGCCGGGAACACCTTCACTGGACTCGTGGTGAGCTCCCCTATATCCTAGACCCTTTTATTTAATCTCTACCGAACCCTAGCGGATTCCCGAGCGAACTCCGGCGAGCTCCCTATGGCGCCGCCGCGTAGAGCCCCTGCGCCGCCGCGTCCAGTCCCACCGGCGCCGCCATTCTCCCCCTCATCCCCTCTGTGCCGTCAGATCTAGAGCCGACGGTGCAGATTAGATCCAACCCTGAAGGGGTATGAACCGCGTCTGTGAGTCCCATGAACCCAGTCCAGCTCGCCACGTCAGCCGATCCACGACCAAGTGGCACACCGCACCAGTGTGCGTCCGCCACGTAGCGCCACGTAAGGCCCAGTCAGCGCCACGCAGTCCGCACCGCACGGCTTCAGCCTTTTTGCAAAGAAGCCCTCGATCTTTCCTAGAACAAACCCGCAGTCCGATCGCACTATTCACTAAGTCTAGGATTTCTTGCAGGATAGCCCCTGCGTTTTTCTCTAAGTGAGGCGCAGTCCTCTGGTTCACCGCAACCCGCAGACCCAGTCCACCGCGCGGGCCGCGCCCTCGTCCACGGCACAGCCCGTGCACCGGCCAGTCCGGTGCCGCCACGTGGCGAGTGACGCCAGCGCTGCGTAGTCGCTCAGCGCCTTTTTCAAAAGAGACCCCGGCTTTCGTTGGAATCAACCCGCGGTCCCAGCGCACTGTGCGCTGAGTCACGGGATTATTTCCCTTCGGCCCCTGTCGTTTCACCGAATTGAGGCCCGATCCAGTTTTCTTTTTAATTCAGATTTTATTTGTTTAAAAAGCGAAAACGAGTTCAAACTATTTACAGTTTTGCCACTCAGATTCAAATGCTCATAACTTGCTCATTTTAACTCCGTTTCGACCCATTCAACTTGCGTTAGATTCATAATTTCGTTCTCTACGCAGTAGAACTGTTGGTTTACTGTTTTGATACTGTTTGTTGTACTGTTATTTATTTTTGCTTTGTATGTGCCATGTATGTTGATTGGGCCAGAGAGTGCGGAGTACGAGGACGCTCCCGACCCTTCCTGTGACCCTGCAGATTCGACCCAGCCCGAAGGCAAGTGTCCTTGAACATCTTGCACCTACTTCATTTTACTTTTGGTACTAGAGTAGTTAGATCTTGTAGATGCATGCTTGTCATTAATTTGAATCCCATGTTATGGTTTACTAGATTTTGATCTATTATCCTTGTCGCCTGTTTTGGGTTGTTCAGGTAGAAGTCATGCTTAGCCCTGCAGTCATGTTGGGATGGAATGATGGTCAATTATAATTAATCCTGATTAATGAACTATGAAACGATGTGGACATGGTAATTTTGTAGTAACATGGTTATTAGGTAAATCCGGCAGGATGGACCCGTATTGGTGGTTTTGTGTCGTGGGACTCGGCAGCTGCTTTTGATTTTTGGTTCTGGGCGAGTGCTAGATTGTCCTGCCTGGATCCCTAGGACCCGGTTCTTGGACAAGTAACCCGGCAATACAGCGCAACCATGAGATCTGGATGGGCTGGACCTGGCTAATTAATTAGTTTTCCTCTAAGTTATGCTACACGGGGTTTGTTTAGTGGCTCAAGAGGGGTCCCTTGGGGTCGTTGACTTATGGACAGGGGAGAAACCTTAGAGTACGTGTAACACAGACTTGGAGGGACTTTGTAAAGGCCTTGCGGTGCAACCTGCTATGCACCTTGGCAGTGTTTAGCGTGACGGGACCTGCACGACTCATCGGTAACGATGTGCAACCTCTGCAGAGTGTAAAACTGATATATCAGCCGTGCTCACGGTCACGAGCGGGCTTGGACTTCTTCGAGATTAGTTGGTTACTGGTTACTGTTTCGGATCATCTGATGGACTTCAGGTGCGGTTGCCTGATGGACTTCAGGTGTGGGTACTTGGTGCGACTCCAAGTGTTGATTACTCGGTGTGACTCCGAGTGTGGTCTTGCTCGGTGCGACTCCGAGTGTTGTTCTTTACTACAGAGTCTGTCTATAACCTAGTAAATAGGTGCATAGGATTAATAGGATTAATAGGATGTGTCGCTTTAGGCGCTTGAGTCAAACAAAGTCAGCCTACCTTTGTTATAAGCCTCATAAGCATAAATTTCCTACACTTGCGGAGTACATTTCGATGTACTCACCCTCCTCTTTGTTCCCCTGCTACCCCACCCAGACGCTGGCGATTACGGAGACGCTGGTGGCTACGTTCACGAGGAGCCGGAGTATCCAGAGGACGGTGGCTTCGACCCTGACGACCTGTACTAGGATGGCGCTACCCCCGGTCGATCTTCCTGTGGAGATGGAGTCCAGACTTCCGCGACTACTTCAGAGTCTTCATTAGAGTTAGATGTCGAGAGAGTCTGTACTTTTTCTTTCAGACCCGAGGGTCATTTATGTAATAATATTCGATATATTAATAAAAGCATTGTTTTGATATTTACTATGATGTGGATATATGTATGAAAATTGATCCTGGCATACATATATTGTGCTCCAATTTTGTTCTTAAAATTGGGGTGTCACAGCCTGCTGCACAGCGGCTGTCTCAAGGAGGTTCTTCATTTCCCCGAGCATGCGCCTGGCGTCAGGGTTGGAGACGGCGGGTAGATCTCGGAGCAGCATTGCCGCCGCCACCACGTTCTGCCCGGCTCGCCGGAAACGCACCTCGGGGCGTGCTGGTGCCCCGTCCTCGAGGATCTGCCGGTGGACCTCTCGAGCGCGGCCACGAACACCGGCGCCTCGAGGCTGGGCTGGTTCCTGTGCTATAGTTTTCTCGAGCTGCAGCAGGCGCTGTCGTTCCTCAGCCTTGGCGATGGCCTCTCGTAGCTGCGCGAGCTGCGCCGCCCGGTCGTCGCTGTGCTGAGATGGTGCAGCCGGTGCCGGGGGTTCGTTCCTCCCCTGAACGCGTGACCCTCCTGCCGCAGCCATGTTTCCGGGTTCTTCGAGGTTGAGCGCCGGCCTGGTGTCGTCGTCGCCGTCGTCCTCGGCATCGTCCACGACCCCCTCGAACTGGAAGCACTCCCTGGTGGGGTCCCAGAGGTCAGGGTCGTGGTAGTCGTACTCATCGGAGTCGGAGCTGCTGATGCCGCGCCGTCCTGGCTCGTGCCGGGAGTGCAGCTCGCGGTACCACTCCCCGAAGGTGGCTCGCCAAGGTGGCTCGACGACTCGTGAGAAGCCGCGGTCGACATGCGCGGAGTAGACGACCTCCAGGTCGGTGGTGGCTCGTAGGAGCACGCCCGGACGTTCCTCCTGCTCTGCCGGCGCCCGGCCCTGACGGCGCTCGTCGAGGTGGCGGGCGTAGACATCAGCGGAGTTGCCGAGGCCGAACGGGAGCCGCTGGCGTCGAGCGCGGCACACCCCGTGTGGGAGGAAGCCGGGTGGCGTCGACGGGGCACGGCTAGGGGGCCTCTGGCCGGGCTCCCGGTCCGTGCGCATGACGAACGCGAACTCGCTGGGAGAGCGCGCGCGCCCTAGAAGTCTCCGGTCGCACGCCGGGCTAGTTTCTCCTTGGGGACCCTGCACCGGCCGCGGGGAAGTGGGTGTACGCCGCGGGCACCGTCTGTGCCTGGAGACGATGGTGACGACGGCGCCGCTCACGAGGTGGCGACGCGTGGTGGTGCGGGCGACGCGCTACGCCTCCCGCGCGGGGTGGTGGGACACGCCCCTCGCTCGAGCCCTCCGTGGAGAGCAGGGTCAACTCGTTGCCGCTGCCGGTGGCCAGGAACTCGAGGCTCCCGAACCAGATGACGGCACCAGCGGAGAACGAAGGAGTGGAAGAAGCCATCCAGGAAACAACGAGAAATCGACTCGGACACGCGAAGTCCCCTACCTAGTGCGCCAACTGTTGGTGTTTCTACCCCGGGGGTATGTCACCAACTAGTAACTATGATCGCGTGCTCTCTTCCTGGATGGTGATGCAAGATGACACAAGGATTTATCCTGGTTCGGGCAAAGAAGGCCCTACGTCCAGCGGGGGGAGGAGATTCTTGTATTACTTGCACCTAAGTGCTTGTAGAGGGGCGAATACAAGCTCAAGGAGCGTGGACTGGAGTCCGGACTCGCCTGTGCGTGGTGTTGTGTGGGCTTGTCTGTTTGTAACCGTTTTTCCGTATATGTGTGTAACCGGCCGAGTGAAGGGCCCTGGTGTCCCCTTTTATAGAGCAAGGGGAGGCCAGGGTTACACAGGAGCATGATACAGGAGTCGGGATGTACAACGTCCAATACGGAGGAGGGTAGGAATCCTGTCTTGTTGATGCCACTGGAGCCGACGTGGGGGTTGCTGTTGAGGCGTCCTTGAAGCATGGGCTCCATTCCTGGGCGCAGACGTGGAGGCGTGGCGACGTGAGGCCGTGCAGCGCCCATCCCGGTACATTCATGACATGGCAGAGTCCCTCCGGATCTTGGGAGTACCTGTTCTCAAATAGCAGGAAAGCCGTCAGGGCTCGAGGGGCGCATGGTCGGCCTCGAGGTGGCGTTTACGGGGGGCTCGAGCCCCCGCAGGTATGGGCAAGTCCCGGAAAGCCCGGCCGAACAGCGGGAATCCAGGCTTCGAGAGGTGGATCGAGGGTGCTACATTGCAAGGTATGGCCGAACAGCGGCTATACTTGCGCCTTTTTGCCCATGCTTGAGGTGAAAGCGAGATTTGACTGTGGCTCCGGTTTACTGTGGCGCACGTCGGGTTCCAGAGGATATGACCGGAGTAGGTGAACGCATTAAATGCGCAGTGTGGGATTGGCATCCGATGTCTGGCGCTGCTCGAAGGAGATGTGAAATGTCTCGAGGGATAGGCTATCGTGCTTGAGAGGCTCGAGGTCCCCGCGCGGGGTCTCGAGGAGCGGTGTACGGCTGTGGTGGGCTCGAGGCCTAGGTGCCAGGGCTCGAGGGGTAGGTTGCCGGGAGGCGGTCGGTAAGGCTTTGGCGAGTCTAAGCTTCCTGGCGGAGGGCCGGTGCGGCCGGCCTCGAGGGTTTGGTTTTTAGGGAGCTAGACTAGTTTCACCTCTTATTAATTGGTGTTCTAGGTTTAACTTGTTTGTTTTGCGTTGATTGGGGGTACCCCTTTGGTGTTCCCCCGACATGTGTAAACTATAGAAATTCTAATCAAGACCATAGGAATCTAATCCGATGGTGAGTTATTTTAGCACTTAAATCCCTCCACTCATCTCATCTTAATCTAAACAGACGTGGGCACAGTGGGGGTTTAAGTGCTAAAATAAACCACCTTCATATCTAACCATCTGATTAGATTTCTGTGGTCTTGATTAGAGTTTCTATAGTTTGCACAGGAGGCTGGTTTTCATAGCATACGTTTCCTACTATGAATATCTAGCAGATTCAATTAACAAAAAAGCAAACTATATATATCTAGCAAGCTCAATTATATCTTCAATAATTTAGTTTTACAACCACAAATTATAACAATGATATATAACTGTAGCAAATTAAATTTATTAAAGTAATTTAGTTTGAGCCTTTAGGGTCCAGTCAGGGTGAAAGGCTGCTACGTTATAAATATTGTAGATTGCATTGATCAAGGATTAGAAGTATCAAATAAAAACTAATAAAATAAAAATCAGAAACTAAACTAATACTAACTATCTCCTTATGAAACGAATAGGGTCGGGGGCTAAGTCACTGATCTCCTAGGCCTAGGCAAGTAGCTAGCGCTTGGCGGCCAGGAACAACAGCGCATATGCCGGAGGGGACGAGCCATCGAGGGGCGAAGGATGGAGATGGTGAAAGGTCCAAATTGGCTAGAGGGGGGATGAATAGCCTAATTAAAAATCTACAAAATCACTTAGGCAAACACTATTAGTATAACAAATGGAGAAGCTTTTTGCGCTAGCCTAATAGTGTGTTGCATGCCACCTATCCAACAATTCTACCTAATAGAACTATGGCACACAAGCAATTAGAGCTAGAAACTAATGCGGAATAAATAATCTAGCTCTAGCACAACTATGATCAAGATGGTCTAAGATACACAAGTGTGTGCAAAGGATAAACTAAGTGAACTAATTACAACTAGCTACACAAGAGATATATATTAACAATAATATATGAATGTAATGTCACAAGAGATAGTATCTACACAAAGTAATGAGCATTTGGGATCGTCTAGTAGAGAGCCACTCACCGGTGAAATCCGCTCGTGATGCCAATCACCAAGAATATGAATATGAAGACCAATCACCAAGATGTGGAAGCAATCACAATAAGCACACGGGACACCAAGATTTATCCCGAGGTTCACGTGCTTGCCGACACGCTACTCCCCGCTGTGTCGACCAACACTAAGTGACCCGGTGGCTAATTGGCACAAAACCAAGCTCACAAAGAGCGCCACAAGAATCTACCGCTAGTGAGGTAGCTCAATGACACGAGCAATCCACTAAGGATGCCTCTTGCCGCTCCGGCGAGGTGAGGCTCCAAAACCTCTCACAATCAAGATCGGTGGTGGCCAAGAACAATCACCAATCTTGCCAACAACCACCTCAACACCTACAAGCCGTCTAGGCACCGGCAAATGCCAAGAGTAACAAGAAAACTCAATGCCGATGCGAAGAACTAGTGCCACTAGATTGAACTCTTTTGAATCACGCACTAGATCACTCAATCTCACTTGGTTTGATCAAATCAACTTGGGAGATGAGTTGGGAGGCTTGCCAAAGCTCACTAGTATACTTAGGAATCAAAATGTGCAAGAGAGAAACCAAGTGAGCCGGCCAAGCCCCTTAAATAGGCCACACAAGTCGGCCTAGCCGTTGGGCAGAAAACCTGAGCATCGGACGCGCCGGTGTTGGGGCCATCGGACGCTCCCCTAGCGTCCGATGCTCCGATGAGCACCACGTGTCCCCTTGCTATGAAATCAGCCCGTTAGATCCCAACGGTCATATTCCTTCGCGCCACGGTTAATGTGACATCGGACGAGCCGATGCTAGGCATCGGACGCTCCGATGCCACTGCTCGTTTCAGCTCTTTTCTATGCCACATCGGACGCGCCGGCACCTTCACATCGAACGCTCAACCCCTGCGTCCAATGACCATGCAGAGAGGTTCTAGAGAGGACGAAAACACATCGGACGCGTCCGATGATTCCCCATCGGACGCAGGCCAGCGTCCGATGCTCCCTGGAAAGCTAGCTCGCGCCACGTCACCTGCATCGGACTCTGCAACAGTGATTTCTCAGCGTCCGATGCTCTTTCAACAATTGTCAGTAGTTAGGGTTTCCCATCGGACGCTCGGCCCAGCGTCTGATGCTGCCGCCAGCAGCGTCTGATGCTCCTAACTCAGCATCTTTTACTTCCTAACATCTACCCTTGCTTCTATGCGCCAACAACAAAGTGTTTCAACACTTGTGCACGTGTGTTAGCATTTTGCAAAGCATTTTCCAAGGGTTTAGTTAGTCACTCACTAGGTCTATAGCATCTATATGTTAGAGAACACCTAGTGGCACTTGAACACCGCATAAGCCGTGAATTATCTCCTCTTAATAGTACCTCTTAATAGTACGGCTATCTATCCTAAATGTGATCACACTCTCTAAGTGTCTTGATCACCAAAACAAAGAGCCCTATAGGTTATACCTTTGCCTTTGGGCCTCTTTGCTCATCTCTTCCCTTCTTCTCATGTTTCACCATTGGTAGAGCACTTGATCTCTTGAATGCTTGTGGCCATCACCATCCTCCATGGTTGCCACCTTGCTAGCTTCACCAATTGGCTTGGTCACAATCCTTTCTTATAAGCTACACACATGCTTAGCAATAGGATTAGACCAAATAGGTTTCATCAATTAACCAAAACCAATCTAGGGCTTTAAGATGGTCATGCAGAAGTGGTAGCGCTGGCCTCAAACACCGAATATGGAGCAACAAAGGCCATTTGGGGTACACACGCGGCCGCAACTGACGTGTGCTTGCGAGTACGACTAGAGTAAAACATGAGCTGATGTTATTGTAAATTATAATTTTTTAGACGAGACAAAAGAGTTGTTACTCTAGAATTAGGGCCGCAAGGGAGGCTGCAACCCCACCAGCCCCCCTCCTGGATCCGCCAATGCGCTCTTGCGACTGAGGGACTAGGCCGAGGAGTGGGCGTTGGCTGGTTACTCCGACCTAGGCGCCCTGTTGAACGCGGGTCCTTAGTGTGTTGACCCAACCTTCGCAGCTGCGCAATTGTTTCTTGCCCAAGTACGAAATCCGAAGCTCCACCGTTAAAGTCGGCGCCTGTCGTTAGTGTTTGGCCAATGGTTCTCTGGCACCTCTCCTAAAGATCACTTGGTTTTGTACTAAATTTCTAACTTCTCTTAATGAAGCACGTGCCAATAACTTGTTTTTGAAAAAAAAGGCATCGTGTAGACTTAATTGGCATTAATACATATTGTATGATAAAGTTTTGTATCCATAGTAACCCACCGGCATATGCTACTTATTTATATTTTACTCCTCAAAAGATGAAATAAGAGGGTCGTCGTTAACTCCCCACGATGAAGTCGAGCCACGTCACCTCCTCCGATCAATAAGTGCCGACAGGTGGGACCTCTCGTCACTCCTTCGTCCTTCCTAGGTGTCTCTCGCCTGCAGCTGTCGCTCCCTACCTCCCCTGTGCACCGTAACGAGGTGCCCGCTCATGTGGGTGAGGTTTCCTCCCCCACGGGCGGCGTAGGTAGTCATCGCGCCGGCAGACGCGGTGTCAAGGCCCGCCAAGTTAGAAATCAGCGGGATGCTACTGATGAAACGGTGTGCTCCCTTGATTACTGAAACAAGACTGCTCCCTTCACTACTGAAACGGAATCGTTGTGCTCCCTTGATTTTTTTTTTGAAGAAACAGGAGGAGCAAGGAGCTCCTACTGAAATATATTAATAAATAAAAGTGTTACAACAGAAAACAACAAAAAAAGACAAAAAGACCAACATGAGCACCAAAAGAAAGGCCAACTAGGAGGCAGATTCAGGGGACATCTAAAGACAGGAAAAACTGCCAGGGAATTATAGATTGGCATTGATCCATTGTTGCAAGGCAGGCGTAACTGAGCTTTTGGTTCTGATAAGCAGAAGTGAAACCTCATCAGCAATTATTCTTCTACATCTTTGCACTGTTGGGGCTATGTTATTGAAAATTGCCTCATTTCTTATTATCCAAATTCCCCAGCACCAGATGATGAATATGTCTAGAGCAAAGGAGGCATTAATGTGTGAATTCCAGGCTCGAGCAATTTCTGGGATGGTGTGGTCAGCTAAGAATTGGAAGTTGTTCAGTCCCCAACATGTCTGAGCAAATGGGCAGACAAACATCAAATGCCTGATAGTCTCTTCTGGTGCTTGAGTGCATAATACACACTGATAACTTGGCAAATGCATGCCTCTTCTCTGAAACATGTTCCTTGTACTTAGCTTGTCCCTTAGAACTAACCAAAAGAAAATTTTGTGCTTACCCTGACATGATGTTTTCCATAGAGCACTGAAAATTGGGTCTGCTTGGGAATGACCAATTAAATGTTTGTAAGCCTTGGATGAAGCAAAAATATTAGACCCCCAGATATATTCCCATTGGTCATCATTATCAGATAAATGAATGCTTGAAAGTTCTGACTGTAGCTCTTGTAACTGATGAAAAGCTTCTGTTGATAGGGGAAGGTTAAAGAGATAAAAAATGTCTTCTTGCTCTTGAGCCTTTGACAGACAAAGACTTCTGTTCTTAGCAAAGGAGTAGAGTTCAGGGTATAACACTCGTCTGACTTTGCCATTCCATAAATCCTCACAAAACAAACAGGTCACTCCATTCTTGATCTGAACACTTGCCATTCCTTTGAACTTATCTAGGATTTTTAGAGCATCACGCCACCAAAAAGATCCCTTCGGGATAACAGAGTTTGGCAATTTTCCATTCCTATAATGCTTGTTCCAGATTAGCTGTACCCATGGTAAATTGTGCTTATTATAGAGTTTGTGCATGAATTTGAGAATGAGGGCTTCGTTTTGTGTCTGCAGGTCCAGAATTCCTAGTCCACCTTATTTTTTCGGGATAATCACCAATGGCCATGCTGCCTTTGCAATTTTCCTTTCATTTGTTCTGGCACCTCTCCATAGACAATGTCTCCTATATTTGTCAATTTGCTTAATCACAGTCTTGGGCAGGATAACGGTACACATAGTGAATGTAGGCAGTGATGAAATGACAGAGTTTGTAAGTTCCAGCCTGCCAGCTTGGTTGAGGAATGGAGAAATATAATTTAGTCTTTTCTCACATTTGCTGATTAATGGGAGGAAGTCATCAACTTTTGGTCTTGAGATGCCCATTGGGAGGCCTAGGTATGTGAATGGGTAGGAACCTGCTTGACACCCAAAAGTTCTTGCAAAATGGGTGAGTCTGTGAGTGTCCATGTTAATGGGTAACATCATGGATTTTTCAAAGTTGATTTTAAGCCCAGTTGAATCACTGAATATCTGCAGGATTCCTTTAAGGAAGAAGAGTTGTTGAGCTAAAGCTTTCATGATGATTAGAGTATCATCAGCATACTGTATGATGGGGAACTCAGTGCTTGGAGATGGGATTGGTAGATGTAACTGGCCCCTTTCAGCTGCTTTGTCCAGGATGGACTGAAGAAGGTCTGCAGCTAAGACAAAGAGCAAAGGGGAGAGAGGGTCTCCCTGTCTGACCCCCCTTCTGCAATGGAAAGTTTTACCGGGTACGCCATTAAGTAGCACAGCTGAGGTACCAGAGTTAAGTATTGCTTGAATCCAGGACACCCACTTTGAACTGAAACCTTTGTGACTCAAGATTTGCAAAATTACCTGGTGCTCAATCATGTCAAATGCCTTTTCGAAATCCAGTTTGAGGACAATTATTTCTTTTTTTGAATGATGACAGAGGTGCAGGTATTCAAAGGCCCAAGCTAAACAGTCTTGGATGGTTCTTGATTTAATAAATCCATATTGATTTTGGTGAACCAGCTTGAGGATCACAGACTGCAATCTGTTGGCGAAAAGTTTTGTGATCATCTTCATAGAGCAGTTAAGCAATGAGATGGGTCTGAACTCCCCAACAGTTTGTGCACCATCAATTTTTGGGATCAGAGTGATGAAAGAGTTATTGATGCTTTGCAGACAGATAGGGCTTTCATGGAAGGCTTTGAACAGATCATAGAAGTCCTCTTTGATGAATGGCCAGCATTTCTTGATGAATTCATTATTGAAACCATCAGGCCCTGGAGCTTTGTTGTTTGGCAGCGATTGCACTACTTTGTCAATTTCTTCTTTAGAGAAGGGCTCATCCATCCATTCTAGATCAGAGGAGGGGTGCAAGAGAGTGTTCAGGTTAAAAAGCATTTCTGTGAAGTCGGACTGTCCAAGTCTTTGCTTGAAGGCTTCCCATAGGATAAGTTCTTTCTCAGCATGGTTTAGTGCAAACTCCCCATTATCTTTCTGTAACTGTGTTATCAGATTGTTTCTGTATCTGATTGTGGTAGTGGCATGAAAAAGTTTAGTGCCAGCATCTCCATCTTTTACCCATTTCAGCTTGCTTCTTTGCTTCCAAAAGGTTTTCTGCTGGTCTAATAATTGCTGCAATTTTTCTGACAGCGTATCTCTGAAGTTCCATTCCGGTATTGTCAAGTCCCTCACTTCCTCTATTTTTTCTAGCAAAGAAATGATGAGTTTCACTCTCTCTATAGCCTTTTTTAGGCCAGATAGATTCTTTTGCCAGCATCTTAGTGTTTTTCTCATGGTCTTGAATTTGCTGGTTACTATCTTGGCTTTGTCAGTCTGATCGGTCCCTTGTTCCCAGCTCTGTTGGGCAGTTTGCATAAAGCTTGAATGACTTAGCCAATAATTTTCCACTCTGAAGATGCTACCCTTTGGTATTGTAGTGGAGATTGTTATATTGCATGGCTAGTGATCAGAGGTTTGTTGTATCAGAGTGCTTACAGTAGTACATGGGTAATTGTTGGTCCAAGAGCTTGAAGAGAAAAACCAATCCAACCTTTCCAGTAAAGGGGAGGGCTGCTTGTTGGTCCATGTAAACTTTCTGCCATAGAGAGGTAGCTCAACAAGCCCTAGTGAACTGATGGCTTCATTAAACATAAGCATCTCATTCACATTCCCACCTAGTTTATTTCTGTTTTCTGGACTTCTTATCAGATTAAAGTGTCCCACCACTAGCCAGTTTTGACCATCAATGATCTAGTATTGTTTCATCCACCTGACAAAGTTTCTCTTTCCCTCATCTGTGCATGGTGCATAGATATTTGTTAGGTACCATTCATCTTTATTGTGTCTTGCAATTAGTTTTACCGTAATGGCATACTCATTACTGAAGACAAGCTCTCCATGAAAGCAATTGTTTTTCCATGCAGTTAAGATTCTTCCAGAAGCACCAATAGAAGGCAAGAATTCAAAAGCATTGTATTCAGGGGGACAAAACTTTCTAAGGAAGATAGGATCAAAGTGCTGCCTCTTAGTTTCCTGTAAGCAGAATACATCACAGTTTGCATCAACAATCGTTTCTCTGATGGGGTTCCACTTATCTTCAGAATTAAGCCCCCTCACATTCCAGCATAAGACTTTCCAAAATTTTGAATGGTTACTATTCATTTTGTTTGGTTGCAGAAAGAATGAGATCTTGAAGATAGCTAACCCAGAACAAGCAATAACATTGTAAGCCCATATAACAGACCAATTCAACCAGCTTAAGAGTTTTACATATGGGACTAAGCAGGACAAAGGAATGACCATAAGTTGCAAAAGGGACAACCATAGTGTCCAGACCCAGACTTAAAACATCTTGAGTCCAGGAACGCTTGCAAAATAAAATAAAAAATAAGATAAGGAAGATAGCTGACACCCAGGGTGTCTTTGAGCTCATTATCAGCATAAAGCTCTTGGCTAGTAGGAGTTTGGAACTACCAAGGCCCATTTTCCCAGATTGCATAATCATTAGTTCTTCAGGGACCCTTCTGGCGCCTCACCCTCTGAGTCAGCATCGTCTTCCTCAACATGGTTGGCTTCTGGAAGTTGTGGTGTTACTTCAGTATTTTTGACTTGCTTCTGAACTTGCTTATTGTTAGTTTGTTCCATTTCCTGAACTTTTCCTTTCTTCCCATTCAACTTCACTGCCCTCTGGTTTCTCTTTTTGGCTTTGCATGATGCAGCAATTGTTGGAGTAGTGGGAACATCAGAAGGTATTTCAGACAGCGTTGCATTTTTGATTCTCCCGTAGTTTCCCTTTTTATGATTTAGAGAAGCATCATCAAGCAGATTGACATCAACTTGGCAAAACTTTTGCCCAATGTCCTTGATGAGTTCAGTTGAGAGGACAGGCGGTTTGGGGAAGCAGGAGGAACATTTCTTTGGAGAGGAGGATGGTTTAAATCCCTTATTATTAGCTTTAAACCTTGGGCTTCTTCTGACTTGACTCTCAACCACTAGAGTATTTTCTTCCTCTGCCTTTTCTCTTGTTCTTTCTTGGTGCGCCTACCGGCGGAGTGGACTGTTCTTCCGATTGTGCAAGATCATCCGACTGATCAATTTGCAAATCAAAGTTCAGCTGGTCTGGAATGTTGATTGAAATGGAATTGATCGACTTGCTGAAGAATTCCCAAGCCTCAGATTGCATAAACATCTTGGCCCAATCCAGATTTGTTGGGTTGCTCAATTGGCTGGAGAAGAATGGTGCCCATGCCACATCCACATTACTCTTGACACCAGGGTAACTATTAAGCTTCTGGAGCTGGGAAGCAAGACATTGACTCATTGAAAAGTGTTCATTTCTGATGAGGACAGCCCCAATGTGCAGAATGTTGTTCACATGTACTATGTCCTGCTGCTCTCCTTCTACCATATCTTCATCCTGATCTGCAACATTTCCATCCATAATCATATGTTCTGGGATTTCATCCTCATCTAACACAGGCACAATGGGCAGATGAGGAAAAGGTGGCACCCAATTATTTTGGAGCTCCTGTAGTGCAGGATGAATTCCATTTTCCTGAATGTCCGTCTCAGGGACTATCTCTTCATTAGGATTAGCAAGATCAGCATGAATGAGATTGAGATTACCAACTTGTATTACTTCTTCTGCCAGATTCTGATCAATGTTGTTCAATTGCTCTGGTTTTGGGGCTTCTAATGGGTTAATGATGACTTCCTGCATATTGTCATTAGCAGGGAGGTTGAGATCAAGTTGTGGGTTCTGCTGATTCTGTGGTTGTGGCCACTCACCCCATCCAACCATTGGAGCTTGCAGACCTGCTCCCTTGATTATTGAAACAGAATCGATGATTAATTGTAGCCGCGTAGTAAGCACAATGTTGCTTATTACCTGGCAAATGTGACCTATTGGCCGTACTATATGTCTATGCACAGAACATGGGCTATTTGAATTGTTTGCTTTTGTTATACCTTTGAATTTCGAATAGTTAGACAATGAATTACTGGAGGTGAGGTTGGTTCCACTACTGGAGGAGCTCTGTCTCGTGCACGAGATGGTCGAGTTTCCACGTCTGTCCCTGGATACGGCGTCGAAATACCCTCAAAAGAATGAATACCATTTTTCGAATCGCTAAATTTCATTATTTCATGCACCTGCAGTTCAAACGTGCATCTAGTGGAAAAAAATCAAGAAATTAAAGAAAATGCGCGAAATATAACAAGATGTATGAAAAATACACTAAATTTGAAATCTTGGCTTGTAGTACTATAGCAAGGCCTCAGAAAAAATTGAGAGCAGAAAAACAAAAAAATAATATTCTTTGCCAAGAGCTTCCTAAAGCCCTCGGCAAAGAGGCTCTTTGCCAAGAGCCTGGGCCTGGGCTCTCGGCAAAGAAATTTCAAAAAAAAGATTACGCCTTTGCTGAGAGCCTAATAGAGGGCTCTCGGTAAAGCTAACGGCGCAGATGAGGTCGTTAGCGGGTTCCCAGTTTACCAAGGTGGCCTATATGCCGAGGGCTCGGCTCTCGGCACAAAGCCTCTTTGCCGAGAGCCTATCTTTGCCGAGAGTTGTGCTCTCGGCATAGACGGCTTTGCCGAGAGCCTACGTGTGCGGCGCTGGCCCTCGGCAAAGTGCTCTTTGCCGAGAGCCCGATTTTTGGCCCTCGGCAAAGCCAGAGACCCTCAGCAAAGAGGCCATCTCCGGTAGTGTTCAGTGTTCTTAACACTGTTATAGTAGTGGGAGGTGTGGACATGTGAAAATGGTTGGGTTGTTTTTTAGTCATGAAAGCCTTATTTGGATGTTTATGTATCCATACCAATTAATATTTATTGAAGTGGATTCAAGTAAAATTAGTTCAAGTGTCACTCTAACACATGTAGATTAAGGAGATTACATGGGGTATCCAAACCAGTCCGAAAGTGGTTGGTTCTGACTTGTGAAGGTGATGTACAGGTGTTTACCTCTGATTTAAAAAAGTCAAGTCCAAGTGAGCATAAAACTTAGAATCACACAAATTTATACATGAATGAATGTACACTCTGTTTGTTCTTAGTTGTAGAATTATTGATAATTTGATACTATTGCTTCGATAGTTCGATACTTGATTTTGAGATGTACACTTATCAGATTAAACAAATGAAATAGATTCATACTTGTATGTGACAATAAATGACAGTCAGGTTGGTTTTATATTTCTGCGTCCGTACAAAAATATCTTACCCGTGCAAAAAAAAACTATGAAAGAGATCTTTGTGGAGAACTTATCTATCATGAACTTATTTTAAAACAATGTTACTAAAATTGATGCTTATTTCCTTGAACGTGTCTTAGAATAATGTGTTATTAAGCTGAGTTAAAATTCATGTCAATTTTGATCCACTATTTATTTTATACACTTATTGCATTAAAAAAATCTGAGGCTTCCATTATATTTTTTTATACTCTACATTGAGAATTTTAAAGTTTTTGAGACTTCTGTGGCAACGCATAATTACATTCTTTTATAGACAAAGGTTGTACTCCCTCCGTCCCTGAATAAATAGATTTCTAAAGTTGTCCTAAGTCAAACTTTGACCGAATTTCTAGAATAATACGTCAAGATTTATGATATCAAATTAGTATCATTAGATACATTATAGAATATATTTTCATAATATGTTCATTTTATATCATAGATATTTTTACTTTTTTCTATACTAGCAGATGCCCGTGCGTTGCTACGGGGGCTTTAAAATTTTTAACGCAAAAGAGTATGGTTAAAAAAAATACTGGGTCAAAATCAATGGACAAAAAGTAGAGCTTCCTCATCTCATAAGTGCACAATTCAATAAACTGAAAACAAAGGGTGACATAATTATTGTCGAATCAAGACTTGTAGGATCAAACATGATGAGAAGATGCATTATAATATAGATTCCAATTTCTGTTTCTCTCTTTGTTCTGGCTCAACTAATTTCTAATTTCATCAAATCATGCCACAAACTGCAATTTCGCACTGTCTTGGGTTAGTTGTTTCTTCTCCTCTTTTCCAAAGTCCTGCAAAAAAAGAAAATGAAAGCGGTGATTTAGCTTGAGAACATTTGTACCAATTTTAAATAACCATGTATGAAATTTACAAGATTGATATTGCACCACAAAAAGTATTGTGTTTCTTTTGCAGCTGTGACATTACTAATAATTGAATGTGGTTTAAGTGAAAGATTCTATGAGAGGAGCAGCGCAGCATGGAAAATTGAGTAGGAAACTAATTAGAAAAGTCACAACTGAACATTTTTGCATCTGAAGAAGAGTATCTGTCACCATATGTTAAGTACATTTAACATTAGAAAACTAAAAGCCTAAGCAAGTCTGACTGGTATTGAGGAAAACATCAGTCTCAAGATATATGCAGCATCAGCTACCCCACACATCTTCTCCATTTTCTACCAAAGCTTTGTTGTTACCCTTTAAAACTGGTCTTCGTAACATGAACTATATCAGAGTTGAGAATTTTGGTAGGAGCTCTTTGTATATAAAAAGAATGGTCCATCGCGTGTTATGGTAGTGTTGGACATTTGTCTTACATTGAATAAATTTATTCTCTCTTTAGAGCATGAAGAATTTGAATAAATAATGGTGATTGATTTACACTAACCTGATCTTTTTCTAACAGATATTAATGGTGTCGTGTTTCTAACCAACATCTGGCATGATTTGAGCTCATAGATATTTCATTGAACATCTTGTAAGCAATAATTTACACCATAGTTTTCTTTTGTAAAGCGATGTCTAACTTCCAGATGGATCGATTATTTGGACAAAGCAAAGCAATAGGCCAATATCTCAGTTCCACTGTGGCTGAAGAGGTTTCATGTGATTGAAATTGGCATAAATGAAAGGGAATGGCGTTTTCAGCTGACTGATTCCAGTAACAAGATTATTCGGATCAAGAACCAGTAGCTTCCAAAATAAAAAGGAAAAGATGATTTCACTAGTAGAATACTGCTCATAGCTGGCGCCCCCTATTCATAGCACTGACGGTTTTAGTTACCACGCGCCTGTAGAAATAAAACGGTGGCCCTCAAGTCTAGAACCGCCTGTAGAAATCCATTTCTACAGGCGGTTTGTTAAGAGAACCGCCTGTAGAAATAAGACATTTCTACAGGCGGTTCTCTTAACAAACCGCCTGTAGAAATCCATTTCTACAGGCGGTTCGTTAAGACAGCCGCATGTAGAAATACATATGTTTTTTAAAATTTATTTTTTAAAAACCATCTCAGATGAGAAAACACCCAAAATAAAAGTTGTTCGTCTCAAAAAGTTATGAAACTTTGTAAATTACAACTTTTTAATTTGAAGTCATCTTGTCAACGAAAAATATGTTTCAATGGTCTCAAATTTAAAATTCAAATTTTGTAAACGACCTCGGATAGAGAAATGACCAATATAAAAGTTGTTCATCTCGAAAAGTTATGAAACTTTGTAGTTGATAACTTTTTGATTTGAAATTGTTTAGAACCTTAAACAAGTAAATTACACTCGATTTTGTATAATATGTGGGGAACCGAAGTGACATATGAACACATGGGAGTGTGTAGTGTAGTGGTAGAGGAAGCTCCGCGTAAAGCTAAGGTCACAGGTTCGAATCCCACTGGCCGCGTTAGCCGCGAAAAATGGCGCGACTTGCGACTTCGACGGAGACGGGCGGGCGCTAGGCGGTGGGGTCCTCCCCATAATTAAAATATTTTTTCCCTATTTATTTTTTGTTTTTTGGAAAAAAATTTCACAGGCGGTTCGCTACGTCATCCGCCTGTGAAAATGGGTCATTTTCACAGGCGGTTCGCTAAGTCAACCGCCTGTGGAAATGATTTTCACAAGCGGTTGACAAACAACCGCCTGTGCTGTTGTTCCATTTCCACTGGCCCCCAGCGCAGGCGGTGCTAGAAACCGCCTGTGAAAATGGGTTTTCAACCGACTGTACAGTATGTCTCTGTACTAGTGTTTAACCCCTAGGAAAAGAGAAGGAAACTAAAGTGAGTGTGCAACAAAATATCCAATAACAACCAAATTCTAGTGACTACAAACGTTTAGTCCTAAGTAGAAGTTGTGGAAAATGTTGTTAATGTTTGGGATGCGATTTTAATACTATAGAAGAGATGAATATGAATTGTCAAGATAGTTAAACATTAAAGGCTTATATATAATGGAGAGACCTTAACAATTTAGTTTGCCCATTATCATGTACCTGCTGATACAACCAAATCTTTGAAGGAACTCTAGATAATTTGCAGCCTACCTTTGATTTCTTATCTAGTTACCTAGCCCTGGATAACTGTGAACTGACGGTAGATTTTAACAAACAACTAACAACTGAACCTATATATTTAGCTTCTAAAATGAACCAACTTACCAATTGGTAGATCATTTTATTTTCTAGAGTTGAAAATTGAACCAGTAACTGGAAATTGCGTGTTCAGTAATCAATACTTCATTTTTAAGCCCCTAGTTGTTGCATTGCCAAGCGCCATTTTAAGACCATATTATCTAAAAATTAAAATCGAGTTACCTAGTCAACAAAGAGGCACATAGATTGAAAGATAAGCAGAGTAAACAGAGAGACTTTGTAAAACCAAATAATAAGTGGTAAAATGTAGAATAAATCATCAAGTCCCCATGGAGAGAAGAGCAAACTGGGAAGCGTATGAATTTCAGTTCTTGTCTGTCGTCCATCGCATATTTGATGAAGGTGTGTATCCTAGGCTCAAAAAAGGTGTGCATCCGAGAGTCACTACATAGAGGTCAGTATTTTATCAATGAGCATGATTAGGACCAAAAATTTAAGAGTATCGCAAATAGATACAAAACATGGGAGCTAGATGCAAGCACGAGAGGCTGGAGCTTACCTTACAGAGTCTGAACATTGGGATACAGAGCAGCAACTCCTTTAAGAACACGTCTGATGCGGTGCTATGGAGTACGCTAACCGCTCCTCTCTGCCGCCGTCAGCGACATAGTAGAAGTTGAGGACGGGGAAGAGCATCCATTTTCAGAGGAGATAGCTTCATGCAAAATACAATAAGCAAACTATAATAATGGTCTATATTAAACAGGAATTGAAGCACATGCACTTAACTAATATTTACATTCAGATAAAACATTCCACTGAAAACTAAAAAGGAAAAAACATAACTGTTCAAATATAATTCATTGAAAACTGAAAATGTAAACATATAGCCTTCGAAAAATATATTCCATTGAAAAGTGATCACAGAGCACACAACTTCAACAAAATTCATAGCAAAGCAGAACATTCCTAGCCCCGCCTCGTGCAGGGAGGTCGTTATCAAACTTGTCAATTGTCTAGAGTGTATAGCAGGTAGTATGCCGTTGCCACCGACACCAAGCTATTGGGAGCATTGCCACTGCTACTGGGAGCAGGTTGTTAATCACTGGCACTAAAAGGGAGATAAGCAATCTCATTAAGCAACATGGTCAACATATTCTTTAACTATACACTAAAAAATTAGTAGTAGTAGTAGTAGTGTCAAAAAATCTGTAATTACACTCAGAATTTGATATTTTATGTGTCAGGAAAATTTGATGGTTCAGTAAATGCTGAAAGTAGTAGCATTTAACTAAAAATAATGACGCTTCCATGAAAAATGACAAGGGTCTGGCTGCAATACAGTTAACTTGCTATCTCAGTATTTATACCAATCAACTCATCAATCACACAACATATTCAAATTTTCCCGGTCTTGCTTGTCTATAGCAATCACAGCTTAGGCACAATGAGTATTGACTGTGTTCAGAGATGGTTGCATTACCTTAATTGGCTAGGACTTGGTAAGAACTTAGCTTTTATATTTATTTGGCATAAAAGTAGCTCAGTTCTTGGCTAAAAGGGCTAACTGTACGTCCCTCTCCACAAGGCAGGTACCGATGATTATTAGTAATCACGGCTAAAACCATTTTATTTTCTACAATGTCTAACTAAACTGATTCAAATATAACTATGCTGATTCATTAACTCTTCCAGGCTACTTAGATAAAACAAAATTATATAAACCTGACATAGAATAGATGATATTATAACAATAGCTAACTAAGCTGGCTAAGGTTCAGCAGCACACGTCAAACATATTAACCCCACCTCCAAATTCCAAAGGATGGATGCATCTAGTAGGAAATGCATATGCAGAACACCAATAGGTGCTGCTTAAAAAGTACAAACATGGTCCAGCAAATCTCTGAAAATCAAGGAAGTTACTGGTCGGGGTGTTTCATTGGTATCATCGAGTATGATTACGACCAGACAAAAGAAATTAGTATAACTATGTTATGACTGAAATTTCAATGATGTGGTTTGATGTGAGATTAGAGAATTAACCATTAGTGACTTTTAGTATGTACAATCTATATAGGTCATATAATTTTTGTCATTAAGAATGACACTACCTCTTTTTTTTGGTAATGGTACAACATACGTTCAAACTTCAATCATCATGGTTATATCCTTTTGTTCCCAAAGCAACGGAAAGGCAAAGTACCAAACATCTAAAAGTCAACAAAATAGAAGTGATAATGAGGCACTCAATAGTTGTAAAATGGATCCTAGTCATCTTTAGCTTCAGGTTAGTAGTTGCTAGCCTGCAGGGTTCCTATGAGTTTCTTATATGCGACAATTTATGCATCTGAAGTTCTGAATAACTGGAGACATCTTCATGTGTGTTAGCTTTTGCAGGTTTAGTGTAACCGAGCACAACGCCTTTTTAAAAAGAAAAAATAAATCTGGGAACAATATGCTTCCTTTGAAAAAGAAGAAATTTTACTTTAGTTGAGGAGTGTGGACTGGAGCAGACCATCAATAGCACAGGAGGGGATGAGGTTGAGATGTCGATGTAGATGCAAGGACCGTGGAGCTGAAGGTGGGACCGGTCGATGCTGCTTGCTTGCCTAGACCGCTTGAGCTTGGAGGTTGGAGCTAGAGCCGACTGCCTGAGCAGGAGCAGCAGCCGCCGCCGCAGTACAGATTGGGTGCTCCCGGACGCGTGGTTGACTCCCTCCCTGCTGCCCGGGACGCCGCAAAAGCTCAGTGGCCGGTCGGACACGCCGCACCTCCAGCAAGCCAGGAGCGGGGCGCACACCACAGTGGCTCGGCAGCCGGCCGCCCACACTGCTCCAACGGGCAGTCATGCGAGCTGTCCAGTCGGCCATGCGCACGGACCGCCTGCCTCGCTGCCCGTCTCTCGCTTTGCCTACCTCGTTTCCGCGAGATCCAACAGCGAAGTGTGCGGCGGTGGCCGGCGGAGGGCAGGAGCAAGCCGTTGTGGAGGACCGGTGGTCGCACAACTCCGGCAGGAACTCGAGGGAGACACAGTGGCTTTGGGAGGTCAGGGGCGGCTGGTGGTGGCCGGTGAGAACCACGAGCCAGGAGCGACGACCCTTGGTGGCGGCACCCTGACCCCGGCAGCAGGCGTTGATGAGGGCGGGCGGCGGCGGGTGCGTCATTGGAGCAGGGTGGGACGGAGAGGCGCGGGGCGGACGGGTGCTACAGTGGCAGCGGCGTGCAACCGAAGGCACCAGAATAAGGCCGAGGACGTCGCTGCCGAATGGGAATTGGGGGTGGCACCGTCGCTGTCGATCTGGAAGGAGGGACAGACACACCGAGTGCCGATTGGAGACGTCGGGGTGCCGTGATTGGAGACTCACTGGTGCCGACGAGCTCCCCGCAAGCGCCCGAGGGAGGAGCTCGGTCGGCATGGGCGGCAGATCCGGCGGGGCCGGCAGCTTGGGGGCGCGGCCGGCGGCAGGTCCGGAGGAGCCCGACGACGCGGAGGGGAGGGCGCAGAGGGAGGCGGTGGAGCGTCACGGACCGGTGGCCGCGCGGAGGGAGGTGGTGGAGCGCCGAAGGGGAGCCTGTCTGGGCTGTTGGAGGGCGGACGCGGGGAGCGATGGGCACGCCGAATGCAAGGGCACGCCGAAGTGGTGTGGACGATTCCTGTTCGGACGTTTTAGTGGTAGAGAAAAGTTAGTCAAACTTTAAAAAATTTAACCGATATGGATTCTAGAAATCGATTTATTCAGGGACAAAAGAAGTACACCTTTAATTTGATTCTCATTTATGGACTCTAACTTAAGCGCTGTAGATTTTGGCGCCGATGAAACACGTTTCACTGCCATAGCCATTGGCGGCGCTTAGGTCCTGCTGAGGCGTTAGACGAACCGCACCGGAGCCTGTATCCGCACCGCTATCTCGCCACGGCGACGCCACAGCGGATGGATGGCGGCGACCGAAGCTGCACCGGGGACCGCTATCCGCGCCGCTACGCCGCGCCGACCGCCATCCCTGGCGTCTTCCAGGGCGGCCGCTACCCCCGCGCGGTCCCACCTCTGCTCGCGCGCGGACGGGGAAGGGGGGAAGGGGAGAGGGAAGGGTGCGCGCCATGGCCGAGCTGGAGCAGCGCCATGGCCGGGGAAGGAGGCGACGAGTCGGCGCCGCGGAGCCGCTCCGGCGAGGAGGTCTCCGCGCTCGGCGTCGCAGCCGCCGTCGCGGCCGGCCGCCGGAGCCCGCAAGGGAGGGGAAGGGAGGAGCCGCTCCGGCTAGGTCTCCGCGCCCGGCCGCCGGAGGACGCGAGGGAGGGGAAGGGAGGAGCCGCTCCGGCGAGGTCTCCGCGCTTGGCTGCCGGAGCCGCAGAGGAGGGAAGGGGAGGGGGCGGCGGAGTCCGCGAGCGAGCGAGAGAGAGGGGAGAGGAATGGGAGAGAGAGAAAGGATAATATAAATAAACCTGACGTGTGGGCCCCACTTGATATAGAGGTTTCACGAGTGCAGAAGAAAGCGGTATAGAGGAAAATGGGGTTGTTGCACTGAACCACAACGAACACTTTGCTATCCAGCCTGACGAACAATGATGAGAATGGAGAACTTTTTTCGCCGGCGCCTGACGAACAAGTTCCATTGCTTGGTTACCAAAAAAAAGTTCAATAAAAATGATTACAATATCTGAGGTCAAATATACTTACAAAAAAAAACGTTCGATAGGCAAAAAAATTATTACGAAAATGCAGCAAAAAAAATTGTAAATGTGTAATGCATCGGCTCCTAGCGCCCATGGGCCCACAGCCCCACACCCATAGAATGGGAAAACGTTCGATAGGCAAAAAAATTATTACGAAAATGCAGCAAAAAAATTGTAAATGTGTAATGCACCGGCTCCTAGAGGACGGGGGACAGTCAGACAGACAGGCTCTCTCTTTTTTTTTGCTAGAAAAAGAACAGAAGAGCACATATGGTACGAGATCCAAATTTTTGTAGTTTGAAATGAAAATTCCTCAAAAAGGCTATTTTTAGTTTGGGCTATTAAATTGGCTGGCAAAGAAGACTTATTATCTGGCTGTGCGGGCGTTAAACGCGGCGAGGGTCTCACCAGCCGCTTCCGTTGTTCCACCTTTTCCCACGCACATTCTCTCTTCTTCTCCAGGCTCACTCTCTCGACTAGGGTTTTCGAAGACTCCGAGAATTCTCCAACTCCGGCAACTCCGGCAACTCCGGCAACAACAACGTCCATAGCGGATCTGGGTGATGTAGGTCTCCTCCTCCTCTTCTTCCTAGATCTTTGAGCTAGGGCTTCGACGAGCTCTTTCTCTTGTCTCCCCCAACTCTAGTGGGGTTAGAAGGAAAGGTCTAGGGGGAGGAAGGCCAGCCCAGATAGTAGGGATGATTGGAGGGCGGTCGTCGTGGCGGCTGAAGCGGGTCGGGACTCGGGATAGACAAGCCGCAATGAGAGAGGAGGAAGGAAGGCGGTCGCGAAGCTCCGACCAAACCCAATGGACCAAGCTACGAGGGTGAGGGCAAAGAGGAGTGCGGTCGTTAGCAAAGAGGACGAAGGGGGAGGGGGTGGGCGCACGCAAGGTTCAAGATGGCTGTGTGTATTAGATGGGTCCAAATTGTTTGGAAATGATGGTTCGAAAATGAGCATCTTTATAGTATCATGTAATGTAATTTTCCAACACGTGGTATTATATGGTGAAATCCAAAGTTCTTTCACAAAACACCATGTTCCTAAAAGACACTACTGCAGACCGGCACTTTGCCGAGAGTTTTTACACTCGGCAAAGAGCCTAAAAACACTCGGCAAAGACTTTGCCGAACGTTTTTAAGCAAGGCACTCGGCAAAGTTTGCTCGGCAACATAATTCACGGCAAAAAAGACTTTGCCGAGTGCTTTCTCTCGGGCACTCGGCAAAATTTTTTGGCCGTTACGACGCTTGCCGTTAGCCGTTATTTTGCCAAGTGTCTTAAAACACTCGGCAAATTTTTTCCGTTGTTTTCTAAAAAAAACTTTGCCGAGTGTTTTTACTCAAGACACTCGGCAAAGATTATTTTAAAAAAATAAAATTCATACTTTGCCGAGTGTTTTTTATCAAGACACTCGGCAAAGATTATTTTTTAAAAAATAAAATTCATACTTTGCCGATTGTTTTTTATCAAGACACTCGGCAAAGATTATTTAAAAAAATAAAATTCATATTTTGCTGAGTGTTTTTTATCAAGACACTCGGCAAAGATTATTTTTTAAAAAATAAAAACCATACTTTGCCGAGTGTTTTCGATTAAGACACTCGGCAAAGTTCGTTTCGTTATTTTTTTAAAAAAATCTTAAATTTCAAAAAAAAACCATAATTCACAATATATCACAAACGAACAAATTCAACAGCAATATATCACAAATCACAAATTTATAAATCACAATATATTCAAGAACTTCTGTGATATATTGCTTCTGTGATTTGTAAATAATTCAAGAACTTCTATATGAGGACTACATGGTCACAAATTTGTAAATAATTCAAGAACTTCTGTGATATATCACAAATTTGTAAATAATTCAAGAACTTCTGTGATTTAAATTATGTTTCTCACTATGAGGACTATATGGTCGTAGGGGTGTCACTCTTTCCCGTGTTTAGGCAGTAGCTAGCAGCCTAGCACCCTTCAGTTCTTCCTGGCTACCCCAAATCAAGGTAATCAAAGTACTAAATCCAGTCTCCATTTACCAAATCAAAATTTATATTTTGGTACAAAATAATGGGAAATGCAAGTTATGAAAAGCAAGATAGCAAACTTGACTTGAGAAGATTCACCATGCTATGTTTAGGATTGGCAGCAGTCATACGCCTGAGGTCCATACTTTGATTTTTCCCATCCAGATGGTCCATGTATCTTTTGCAATGATCACAGGCTTTCTTCATTCGGGAAGGACCATTTGTAGCCATGTCAGCTGGAACTGCAGTTCATATTAGAAACATAGTCAATTAATCAATTAAGTAAAAAACAAGAAGGGATCTGCTCTGCTGCACAATACATCATAAATGTAGTTTGCTGCATAAAAAAACGAGCTCCTCGTTAAATGAATCTCATTTTTTCCCTGGAAATCATTACAGAGGTGGCAACTCTTGTCTATGCATAGTTAATATAAAGCAACTGCATTAAGCTTAGATGCTGCAATCGGGCACCAAAAATATCAACCATTTTGAAATTCCGCTCAAGAGAAATGGTTCCCTATGCTACTACCAGACAAAAGCAGGCTGAAAATCAAACAAAAATCGAAGCTGGTCTTCACTCTGTTACATTACTGATGCTCCAGAAAAGAATAGTGATTGCCTCGGAGCTAACTGGTACTGATACACACATAATAGTCGAATCATCATCATGTAAGTAAAAGAAATAAATGAGAACTAAACTTAGGCAGCTGAGCATATATAATTTAAAGACTGCTAGCCTTAAGTTGACTATACAATGTAACACTCGCAGGGCTTCCCTGACTATACACAGACTCAAACAGGTGATCCAAAATAAATCTCGCGGGGCATCCTATCACACAACCAGTCCAGCCAAGAAAGCGAGGAGGAATTGTAGAAGACGAGTGATGTATAATAAAAAGGAACACAAAAACAGGGAGCGAGCGGGCTGTCTCACCAGGCCTGTGCCTTGTTGAAGAGGTCGACCGGGAGGAGCGCGTAGCTCCTGGCGGAGGAGGCGGAGGCCGTCTGCTGGAGGAGCTCGTGTAGGGCAGCCCTAGCGCGTCGATTGCCAGCCCTTCCTGCGCCTCCTTCCACCGAGGAAGACTCTGACTCACCGCCTGATGCATCGCCGCATAGTGCAGACTCTAACTCACCGACGGATCGTAGAGGCTGGTTCTGAAATCTTCAAAAGCTGCTGTTGGAGGAACTTGGAAGTCTTTTTGTCATGACATCTGCAGATCGTTGTCTGCAGTACTAATATATTAGTTAATATAGGCTCCTCAACTGAGAAGTGGATCTAATCTAATAGGAGTATGTTTTAGCATATCCCATTCATGACTCAGGATTCAGGCAGCAGAGAGCAATAATATAACCTCAGCTGCATGTTTTGGGCACAACATTGAAAAAGTGAACAAGTCACAAAAATCATAATAGTGGCATTAGTGTAACAATTTAATGGTCAGAATAGTAAGGGAGAAACCTGTTCAAAAAAAAAGTAAGAATCAAATGCAGAATCGACTTCCACTCCCATAGCTCTACCAAAAGGAGATAAGCATTTCTCAGTTCACAGAAAATCGTCAGATGCATCATTAGATCAATTCCAAAATTAGGTGGAAAGGGATTCTCTGCAACCAGAATACTCAATCGCAGCACCTGAATGGCTGAATCTCACACATTCATTCTGACTGAAACTTCAGCATCTCCGAATCCAACATACACAGAGAGAGCATTGGGGTCGTATCCCGGGAGTCACATGAAATCTCTAGCATCTATATGTGATAACATGTCGAGTTAGTTGCGGGAAAAGTGAATTTAAATTATATGAAATCCAAACGAAGTTCGAAAATCATGAAACTGGTGGACGCGTTTTATTATCGCATGCGGAGGCTATGGTAAAAATTTGAAACGATTTGGAGCAAGTTATGACGCATGATACCTAAAACTCACATATCTCCACATGTGATAACAAGTTATCACATGTGGATATATCTAAGTTATAGATATCGTGCATCACAACGTGCTCCAAATCATTTCAAATTTTTACCACAACCTCGACATGCGATAACAAGACGTATCCACAAGTTTTGTGATTTTCAGACTTCGTTTGGATTTTATATAATTTAAATGCATTTTTCTCGCAACTAACTCGACATGTTACGTCAACGAGATACGTGAGATTTCACGTGACTCCCTGTATACGGCCCCAACATACGCTAAATATCATGAATATTAATTTTTGGATGACCAAATTTCATTATTCCATAGCCGTGCAGTTCAAATTGAAATGCGCTGAAAAAATCAACGAAACAAAATAATTTAACGAAATATACCAAAAAAAGTCAAAATTTCACCAAATTTTATATTAGAGCTTCAAATACTGTCACAAGAATACACAAAAAAATTTGGGTCCAAAATCAAAAAATATATATATTTTTTGCTGAGTGCCACTAGAGAACACTCGGCAAAAATTTCTTTGCCGAGTGCGGGGCCCAGAAGGCACTCGGCAAAGCTCAATTTCAGAAAAAGAAAAAACTTTGCCGAGTGCCGTGTATAGAAAAACACTCGGCAAAGTTGTTTTTCAGAAAAATAAAATAAACTTTTGCCGAGTGCCGGGGCTATCACTACTACAGAAACATGCCTTTAACCCCGGTCGGCAAGGGCCTTTAGCCCCGGTTGCCGAGCCGGGACTACGCTTCCGGGACTAAAGGCCCCCCCTTTAGTCCCGGCTCCAGCCACCGGGGCTAAAGCCCACCCTTTAGTCCCGGTTGGTAATACCAGCCGGGACTAAAGGGTGCTGCCAGCGGTGCCCCGCAGCAGCACCCTTTAGTCCCGGCTGGTATTACCAACCGGGACTAAAGGGTCCCTGGTTTTTTCTTTTTTATTTTCATTTCAGTTCTGTTTTTAGTTTTGTTTATTTATTTAATAGGTTTTCTAATATGTATTCTTTGCTGCTAATATATATAATTTATATATATTAGCAGCATAACACAATAAGCTTATTGCATGCATATATAATTGAACTATAGAACTACATATATATATAAATATGTACATATAAAATTACAAGCAATATATATACATGTAGAAGTTGTCCAAATATCTATCTACAAAAGTTGTACTCTAAAGTTAGTACTATAAACCTATTACAAGTTGTACTCCATCTAAATATCTACAGGGCATACAAATGATCATCATTGTTTGGAATCAACGGCTCGTCGGTATTATAGTAGAACTCGCCGTTTGGACTTATGACTTGTTCCCGAAGAAATCCTGCTATTGACTCTTGTATTGCTTTCAATTGGTCTTGTAGCATCACTTTTTGCTTCAACCAGTCAGTCTTCAATTGGAATTAAAGAAGATATTAGTTATATCTATATTATCAATATTAAGTCTATAAAAAATGAAAAGAAACATGTTACGTACTTTGATGATTTCTTCAGGAATTCTATTTGATTCTATCATCATGTACTCGCAAACATAGAATCCACATAAGTTGGTACCCTGTTTTTGTCTCAAAATCCACTGTAGAATGAAAAGATTTATCTCGTAATAAAGATATGATATATGACATGATATAATAAAGATACACGTACATTGACGAAGGTGTAAACTTACTGGTAGTCGTGGCTTTATTGTAAGTGGGGCCTTACACTGACTCATATGTTCCCGAGCAATGAATTTTTCCCAAACCCTAATCCGGCCAATGAAACATTAATAGTTGGATCATTATTTATTAATTAGTATATATATACAAGCTTAGTCTCTACTTTAAGCATGGAAGCTAGGGATCGAAAAATTACCTTTGGAGGATGTCTATCATATCTTGGTAATCTTCTTGCGGTTTGCTCAACGAGTCATAGATTAACACATTGCTGTGTTTGAGATCAATGACCATCAGTATCCAGTGAAAGCTGTTGATACACATGATTCATATATATAGATTATTAGGGTTAAGTAAAATAAAATGTGCATATACTTATTATTAACTATATATGTCTCACGCACTTAAAGTTGTATGGGAAGAGTATTTTTTCTCTATCTTTTTGGTTCACGAAGAACCTCATGAGATTCATACACGACTCATCGCTCCAAGTCGCTGAAGGGTTTGGAGCCTTGAAAACAACATATGGATCAACAAACCCAACAGAATTGTCATGTTTATCTCTGAGCTGAGTCATCTGATACCTGCAATATCGAGTCGATCCACAAGTACGTGTGTAAGAATACTACATACTATATACACATACTAGAGAGTTCAATGAAAACTATAAAAGAAACACTTACAAACAATAGCAGCTAAGGAGCGATTTGTCCAGTGCGTCCATATGGCATAGCTGGTGTAATTCCTCCATCTGGACTAAGATTAGGTCATCGCCACGGAAGTAGTGATGGTTCCGAATTCGGACAGAAATCCAATTTATATCACCGTCTTTAGAAGCCTCTATGCACCATTTGTTGATTGCAAACATCTGCGTACCAAGTACATGCAAGTGATTGGGGTTCATTAGACTCGTGCCCGGTGCAAAATTTCTCCTCCATTCATCAACTACTTCCGCTCTTGGAAACTCCAGCCCAGTAGCAATATTTTGAATCGTCTCGTATGGGAGACCGCTGTCAATGAAAAAATTTTCCATTGAGTCCATCTCAGACAAAGTGGTCTCTCCAGATTTTCTCTGTACTCTGCCCATGTTTGAACCATACTGATTTTGCACAAATAATGGGGACAGAGGTCTTGATGTTTTCCCAAGCTGTGGAACACTCTTTCCCACTTTCTTCGTGCTTGATTGTTGTTCTTTTGCAGACTTGATTAGAGAGCGTTCGTAGTCTGATTTTCGCGGAGCCTTTCGGGCTCCACGCATCTTGATACCATGCTGGTCCACCCTTTTCCTTAACTCCTGTGGGTTTAACAGGAGGTAAGGCTTCTCTGGGTTTCTCTTCGCTTTAGCCGCGGCCGTTGATTCATCTAAAAAATTTTTCACATCTTTTTTCACCGAAATTTGTAACTCCTCATCAGTCATTTCATAAGCTAATTTCTCGTGTGCTTTTTTTCCTGATGCAGGAGCCTTCTTTTTTGGAGGTGGGGCCTTTGGTTCCGTGGCAGCGGACCGCTTCTTAGGGCCGCGCGGTGGAGGCAGGGGTGTTGGAGCCCGCGGTGGAGGAGACGGTGGGGCCGGTGGCGGTGTTGGAGCCCGCGGTGGAGGTTGTGGCGTTGGAGCCCGCGGTGGAGGAGATGGTGGGGCCGGTGGCGGCGTTGGAGCCCGCGGTGGAGGAGATGGTGGGGCCGGTGGCGGTGTTGGAGCCCGTGGTGGAGGAGATGGGGTTGAAGCCGTGTCCTCCAACACATCGTCACCGCCCGCAGCACTATGATGCACTGGGGAATAATGACGAACTGGACTATAGTTCCTGCTACGCAAAACAACGAATGATGTGAGCATCCAACTAATATATACATATAGGAAGTTAGTGTAATAAAAATTGTTTCTCATTCACGCGCACACTACCTATGGTGAGGATCTTGATCAGTAGGAGGAGGTTGCGGCGGTGACACTCCAGGAATAATAATGAAGCGCTTGCGCCAGCAAATAAATGTCTTCTCTGCTTCACCTAAAGTCTTCTCCCCATCTCCCCCTTCGATTTCCAGTGCCACGCTGCCACAACCTGTCTCAACCCTATCCACCGAAACGCTAGCGTATCCGGCTGGCACTGGTTGACCATGGATTCTTGGTGTTCTTGTGCGGTCGATAGGGTTTACAACACCGACAGCCACCTTTTTCGTGGCATTTCCATCTGGAATGTGCAGCTCACAAGTAGTAAAAGGTTCTTTAACGTCATCCACGGGAAAGCGTAGCTTGGAGTCATCTTGAATGGTTGGTACTTCCGTGGAGGCGCAGCTGCTTTTCATCTGACCTGGGGGGCTAATGTTCGCTTGAGGATGCTGTGAAGATGTACCTTGCCCACTCGTCATTTGACTAAGTGCCGCTTGCACTTGCCTTTTGATTTCCTCCTGCATCCATTCTTCACGAGATTTCTCACGCTCTTGTGTTTGAAGAACATACTCCTCCAACTTGAAGAGTCGCTCTGCCTCCTCGTCCTTCTTTCTTTGGCGGCTTCTATAACTTTCTCGATCCGCTTCGAAGGAATGTAGCCACGAAACGGCCCCAAAGCCTCTCGTACGCCCACCGTGCTCAGGATTCTCCAGCGCGTACGTGAGTTCATCCTTCTCTCTATTGGGCTTGAACTCGCCAGCCAACACCGCATTTCGTGCTTGAACTAGCCTATGTGCTGCTCTTGAAATTTGCGGGCCCCAATCAAGCTCCCCATCATTAGGGTTTATGGTTCCCCCATGGGCGTAGAACCAATTTCTGGACCGTTCACTCCAATTTCTTCTTATTGTCTCTGGGACTACCCCCCTGGCAAGCATCTCCTGTTCTTGTCTCTCCCACTTTGGAAGGGCAGTCTTATAGCCACCTGATCCTAAATGATGGTGGTATTTCTTCTGAGCTGCATTCAGTTTGTTTACTCTGACCCGGGCCTCGCTCTCTTGTGATCTTTTGTACTGTACAAATTCATCCCAATCGGCCCTTATCTTGACATATGCCTTAGAGTTGAAATCTGGCGTCTCGTTCTTCAGCACAAAGGTGTGGTACAATTTCTTCTTCCAGTCCTGAAAAAGGGTGGCCATCTTCTTCATTGTCCACTCCCGAATTCGCCTCAGCAGCTCCTCATCATTCGTGTCAAACGAGAAATGGGCTTGGACGTCATCCCAGACTAGCTGCTTGTCAAGATTGGAGACATAACTGATCTCGGGAGCACTTCGCCTCTGTTTCCATTCACGGGCACTTATCGGAATCCGATCTCTCACAAGGAACCCACAGTGAAAGACATATTTCTTTGCATTGGGTCCTAGTGGTTGGCCTGTAGCCATATCGAATTCGGAAATTACATGACGGCCCTTCAACGGCCTCTTCGGTCCTCGTTTTGGTCTGCTCTGCCCTGTCGCAGACGTCGATCCAGAGGGCTACATATAAGTAAAGACATGAAGATGAAACCCTAATACAAGTTGACATAAAACCTAATCAAGTAATAAAGTAAATGTAATTGGGTCACACGACACATTGTATATATACCTCGCCTGTATTGCCTTCTTCCATCTCAACTTGTTGTTCAGGGAGATTTTCATCATGCATGGTCATGTCTTCGTAATTCAATAAGTATTGACTCCCGTCATCGCCGTCGGCGATGATATTCATCATTTCCTCCTCCATCACATTCTCATTTGGGTCGGCCATTTCTGTGAATATTAAAATATATATACAATATGATCGAACACTTAAAGGAGCTTTATACATGTATGTGAAACGAAAACCGAAAACCAGGGGTTTAATTAGGGGTTAAGGGTTTAGGGTTTTGGTCTTGGGTTTAAGGTTTCGGGGTTTAGGGTTTCGGGGTTTATGGTTTGAGGGTTTAGGGTTATGGTTTCAGGTTTTACGGTTTCGGGGTTTAGGGGTACGGGGTTTCGGGGTTTAGGGTTTCGAGGTTTAGGGGTTCGGGGTTGCGGGGTTTAGAGTTTCAGGGTTTAGGGGTTGCGGGGTTTAGGGTTTTAGGGTTTAGGGGTTCGGGGTTTCGGGGTTTAGGGGTTTCGGGGTTTTGGGGTTCGGGGTTGCGGGGTTTAGGTTCGAGGGTTTAGGGTTAGGGTTTCAGGTTTTGGGGTTTCGAGTTTTAGGCAATTCATAAAAATAACATGACAATTCATAAAAATAACATGACAATAACATATATTCGTAAAGAGTAATAAATACATGTTCCGACATGGCACATGATTTTCTATGAACACATATTTCTAAGAGTAATAAATACATGTTTAAACATATCCTTGTCACGTGATTTACACACCATGGACGAGAACGACGACGGCGGACAGCAGCGAGGATGACGACGGTGCGGATGACTGTGGACGGCGGCGAGGTCGGTGCAGCGGTCACCAGGACTACAGGTCGAACACATATTTGTTAGGTTAAAAAACATATATATGATTTTCCTTTTTCTATAAATATATCTATTCATATTCATTATTTGTATATATCTATTTCTAGAAAAGAAGAAATGAAAAAGTTAAATAGAAAATAATCTATAAATATATATATCTATTTATATTTATTTTATATATATCACTTTCTATTTCTAAATACATATATATTTAGTTTCTATATATCTATTTATATATCACTTTCTATATTTAGTTTCTAGATATATATTTCTTTTTCATTTCTTTTTTTTACACTCTCACACACCCACTGCTGGACACTGCAACACACGCACACCACGCACACTGCACACGCACACACACGCATAGGCCGTACGGCAGCGGCGCGGAGGACGGCGACGGCGGCGCGGAGGACGGCGGCGAGGACGACGCTGTACGGCGGCAGAGGGCAGTGAGGCCGAGGAGGACGGCGGCGCGGAGCTCGACGGCGAGGAGGACGGCGGCGCGGAGCTCGACGGCGAGGAGGACGGCGGCGCGGTCAGAGGCTCGTCGGCGAGGTGAGGGCGGCGGCGCGGGGCAAACATCGATCTGGCCGAGAAGATTGGAGGGCACTGTGCCCTGTGCCCTATATACCCGGGAGGGCCTTTAGTCCCGGGGCGTATTACGCACCGGGACTAAAGACCCTTTAGTCCCGGTGCGTAATACGCCCCGGGACTAAAGGGTTGGACCTTTAGTCCCGGGCGGGCTTACGCACCGGGACTAAAGGGGTCTTTAGTCCCGGTGCGTAAGACGGCCCGGGACTAAAGGGTTCTTTCCCGCCACAGTTTTGGCCTTTAGTCCCGGGCGGGCTTACGCACCGGGACTAAAGGGGTCTTTAGTCCCGGTGCGTAAGACGGCCCGGGACTAAAGGGTTCTTTCCCGCCACAGTTTTGGGTTTTCAGTATTTTGGGTTTTGTATTAAGTTTCCTCTATATAAATATGTTGTAATTCTTGTTAATTGCATAGTAAATTGAACAGTAGGCATAAAATTACTTAAAAATAACAGTTGTACATCCTTTAACCTTATTGTATAGTAGAAAAATTTGTAGCATAAATTCTTTTCTTTTTTTATAATAACGAATATAAATGTAAATAACCATTGATATTTGGTTAATGCAAAAATGTAATGTTCAATTTAAATTTAAAAAATTGTTGGCTTTCAATAGAAAATTTATTTTCATATCATTTGGACGTTAATCTTTTATTTAAAACCTAAACAATCATTGCCCAATTTTGTTATACGCGACAGATGCAGTAGTTTTAGATTTTTAAATTTAGTTTTTTCAAATATATCTTAAATCTTTCTAATTGAACAGAAAATTGAATATTTGATATACTTTCTTTTAAAAAATAGTATGAGATTCACATCTAGAGAAGCACATAAATCAATGATCACTACTACTAAATATATATATAAATCCATTATCAAATAAATGAAGTCTTAATTAATTAATTATTACATAATATATTTACAACCCACTATTAAGCGGGCACAACTGTGAACCTCCTCTTGACATATGTCCCTTGGTTATGATCATTCCTTAACCATGGAGTTTCCTCATTGTTTAACAAAATGCTTGGGTCTTTGTTCACTTTGAATGGCGGAATTCGATCATCTCTTTCATAATCACCTGACATGTCTGACTTGTCCTCAATTCCGACAATGTTTCTTTTCCCTGAAAGAACTATATGGCGCTTTGGCTCGTTGACGATCGAGTTGTTATCATTTTTCCCTCTTTTTGGTTTTGTAGACATGTCTTTCACATAGAACACTTGACTCACATCTGCGGCAAGGACAAATGGTTCGTCTTTGTACCCAATATTGTTGAGGTCCACTGATGTCATCCCATACTCCTTGTCGACTGTTACCCCACCTCCGGTACCGGTCATCTTGACCCATTTACACCGGAACAAAGGGACTTTAAAATTAGGTGCGTAGTCTAGTTCCCATATGTCATGTATGCGGCCATAATATGTTTGTTTGTTCCCATTTGGATCCGTGGCATCCACGCGTACACCACTGTTTTGGTTGGTGCTCCTTGCGTCTTGGGCTACTGTGTAAAATGTATTCCCATTGATCTCGTACCCTTTGTACGTGCTGATATGCCACGATGGTTGTCTGGCCAACAAATAAAGCTGCTCATCTATGTTGTCATCACCCTGACATTGTTTTCGCAACCAATCGCCGAAGGTTTGCATGTGCTGACGTGTAATCCAAGATTCACTCTTCCCGGGCCACTTGGATCGAAGGAAATCCTTATGTACCTCGATATATGGATCTACCAATGAGGAGTTCTGTAGAACTGTGTAGTGTGCTTTATCGAAGTAATCGTCTCCTGTACCGATATATGTTTTCTTCCCTAGTGTTCCCTTGCCACTGAGTCTGCCCTCGTGTCGCGATTCAGGAACGCCAATCGGGTCAAGGTCTGGAATAAAGTCCACACAAAACTCTATGACCTCCTCTGTTCCGTAGCCCTGGGCGATGCTTCCTTCAGGCCGAGAACGGTTATTAACATATTTTTTCAGGACACTCATGAACATCTCGAATGGGAACATGGTGTGTAGGAACACAGGACCGAGAATAATGATCTCCTTGACCAGGTGAACTAGGAGGTGTGTCATGATATCAAAGAAGGATGGAGGGAACACCAACTCAAAGTTGACGAGACATTGAACGACATCATTCTGCAAAGTAGAAAGTTCCTCTGGATTGATTGCCTTTTGTGAAATTGAATTGAGGAATGCACATAGCTTCACGGTGGCTAGACGTACATGTGGAGGTAGAATTCCTCTTAGAGCAACAGGAAGCAATTGGGTCATAAGCACATGGCAGTCATGGGACTTCAAGTTTTGGAACTTCTTCTCTGGCACATTAATTATTCTCTTTATATTGGAGGAGAATCCAGATGGGACCTTGATGCTGTTAAGGCATTCAAACATGCTTTCCTTTTCTTCTCTGCTAAGAGTGTAGCTAGCAGGGCTTAAGTACTGGCGCCCGTCATCTGTCTTCTCCGGATGCAAGTTGTCTCGTTCTTTCATGCGCTGCAAGTCCTGTCGTGCTTCAAGTGAATCCTTAGGCTTTCCGTAGACACCCATGAATCCAAGCAGGTTCACACAAAGGTTCTTTGTCAGGTGCATCACGTCGATCGCATGGCGGACCTCTAGGACATGCCAGTAGGGTAGCTCCCAGAATATGGACTTCTTCTTCCACATGGGTGCGTGTCCCGAAGCGTCTTTAGGAACAGGTTCGCTGCCCCGTCCCTTTCCAAATACTACTTTCGTATCCTTCACCATTTCAAGTATATCATCTCCGGTTCGGTTACGAGGCTTGGTTTGGTGGTCTGCCTTACCTTTAAAATGTTTGCCTTTCTTTCTTACTGGGTGGCCCACAGGAAGAAACCGACGGTGCCCAACATACACGACCTTCCGACAGTTTTTCAAAAATAAACTATCAAGGTCTTCAAAACAGTGTGTGCATGCATTATATCCCTTGTTTGTCTGGCCTGAAAGATTACTTGGAGCCGGCCAATCATTGATTGTTACGAACAATAAGGCTCGCAGGTCAAAGTGTTCCTGTTTGTACTCATCCCACACGCGTATGCCTGGTTTGCTCCATAGAAGTAGAAGTTCCTCAACTAATGGCCTCAGGTAGACATCGATGTCATTGCCAGGTTGCTTCGGCCCTTGGCTGAGCAACGGCATCATAATGAACTTCCGCTTCATGCATAACCACGGAGGAAGGTTGTAGATACATAGAGTAACTGGCCAAGTGCTATGACTACTGCTTTGCTCTGCAAAAGGATTAAAACCATCCGTACTTAAAGCGAACCTCAAGTTTCTAGCCTCATCTGCAAACTCTGGGAATTCTCTATCTATCGCTCTCCACTGGGATCCATCAGCTGGGTGCCTCAGCATATTGTCTACCTTACGGTCTTCTTTGTGCCACCGCAACATCTTTGCATTGTCCTTATTTCTGAACAAACGTTTCAAGCGTGGTATTATAGGAGCATACCACATAACCTTGGCAGGGATTTTCTTCCTGCTTGGACGTTCTTCACCCTCTACGTCGCCAGGATCATCTCGCCTTATCTTATACCGTGATGCTTCACATACCGGGCATGCATCCAAATTCTCATATTCCTCCCCACGGTACAGGATGCAGTCATTAGGACATGCGTGTATCTGCTGGATTTCTAATCCCAAAGGGCAGATGACCTGTTTTGCTTCGTACGTAGTGGTGGGCAATTCGTTCGATTTCGGAAGCATCTTTTTCATTATCTTCAATAACTGCCCAAATGCTTTATCGGATGTACCATTCTTTGCCTTCCATTGCAGCAGTTCTAGCGTAGTACCCAGCTTTTTTTGGCCATCTTCAGCAGTGGGATATAACAATTTCCTATGATCCTCTAGCATGCGCTCAAACTTGACCTTCTCCTTGTCACTTTCACATTTACTTTGTGCATCACGAATGGCATCACCAAGAGCATCAACATCAGCTGTCACATCTTCTGTCGCTGCCGCATCTTCTTCATCATCTCCCCCCATTGCATCATCATCAAAGGCACTGTACTGAGCAATAATATCAGCGTGCGCCAATTCTTCTTCACCTTTTTCACCATCATCCATTACAACCCGCCTTTCTCCATGTTTTGTCCAACAAATATAGTTTGTTACGAAACCCGACTTCAACAAATGCGTATGAAGAGTCCTTGGGCATGAATATTCCTTCAAATTCTTACAGACGGCGCATGGGCAGCACATGAAACCATCCTGCTTGTTTGCCTCAGCCACACCTAAGAAATAGTGCACGCCAGCAATGAACTCTTTGGAGCGGCGATCGACATTATACATCCAATTGCGTGACAACATCTGCATTAAATATTACAACCATGCACTTAGTAGTTTCTCATGTTATTGCACAACACTCATGACATCACATGATTGATTAATTCAAACAAGCTTGACTACAACGAAGACTATCGCAGCTAGCACTAAAAAAACTAAAAATAAAATGCACTTAAGCAATATAATTAGATCGCGTCCGATCCCAACTAAAATAGACAGATCATTCGCTTCATCAGCATGGATGGGCTGCTGCCGCTGACTCACTGCCTCATCACCTTCAGCGGCAACCTCCTGTGCAACAGAATTTCGTACGTGCTGAACGTACTCTTCCTCCCAGTACCAACCTTTACATCCGCCGGTGCCCTCCCACTGCAATTAGAACAAAGAATAAGAAATTTAAACAACATCATCAAGCAAAACCGATACGAATGAACCATATTAATCAAATGCGGGTAAATAATAACCCACCTCATGGTCCGGACACTTGTAGAATATACGACCCTTGTTGATTCCCTCTTTTCTCACTCGGTACTCCTTCACAATCTTCTGCTTACACTCGCCGCAAGCAATGAGAGGAAGATCCGGCCGCAAACGCCTCGGATCCCGATGATGAGAGGCTGAGGACCCGGTCACAGTTGCCATCTACTATATCCATGCTCATTTTTTAAACTATTACATGCAAATTCCTAATTTCCTAAACAATTATAAATAAAAAAGACTCTAAATTTACCTATTTGTTTAGATAATCGAAAAATATGACATAACAATACCAATTTCCACATTGTCTACTCTCTATATTTATTGTTGCAAACTATTATAAATTCCACATTTTTTAAAGAAAATAAACTAAAAAGACACTAAAATTCAATATTACTCGTCTTGCATAAGTATGAAATATAGAATGGATACTTCCTAGCAGTAGAAAACTATCAAGTGATTGTGATGAACCAATTTAAACTACTCAACTCTCCCTGTTTGTTCTTGCAAACTATATATTTTAATTAAATTCCTCTCATATTCAAAAGAAATGGTAGGAGATAGAAATAGTTACCTCTAAACGCAAAGAGACGATGATGGAGTCGAAGAAGATCACCAATTGACGCCGGAGACGAAGAACAATGAAGAACAAAGCAATAGCAACAGGCAAGAACAAGCAAGAAGCTCACTGAAATTTGAATGTCTCTGGCTCGGGGGAGGAAGAAGTTGGCAGGTTATAAGCCGGGGAGTTTTAGTCCCGGTTTGTATAAAAAACTGGGGCTAAAAGGTGAACATTTATCCCGGGGCAAGCCACAAACCGTGGCTAACTCTTTAGTCCCGGTCCGTGGCACCAACCGGGACTAAAGAGTGCCCTTTAGTCCCGGCTGGTAACACGGACCGGGACTAAAGGGTCCCTGCCCCGGCGGCGGGGCGCAGTAGCCGTTGGGGCAGGCCCTTTAGTCCCGGTTCGTGTTACCGACCGGGACTAAAGGGTCTATTAGTCCCGGGCGGCATAAACGCCGAGACTAAAGACGATTTTGAGAATCGGCCTATGACCCTGTTCTGTAGTAGTGTATAAAACACTCGGCAAAGTTGTATTTTCAGAAAAAGAAAAACTTTGCCGAGTGTCGTGTATAGAAAACACTCGGCAAAGTTTATTAAAAAAATAAAAAAATTGCCGAGTATCCTATATAGAAAAAACACTACGCAAAGTTGTTTTTGAGAAAATAAAAGAAAATTTTGCCGAGTGCCGGGGTTGTAAAACACTCGGCAAAGTTGTTTTTCAGAAAAATTAAAAACTTTGCCGAGTGCCCGTGGATGGCACTCGGCGAAGTTTATTAAAAATAAATAAAAAAACAATTTTGCCGAGTGCTGAGGCTATAAAACACGCGGCAAAGTTATTTTTTCAATAAAATAAAAAAAAAACTTTACCAAGTGCTTAAGGATGGCACTCGGCAAAAGCTAACGGTAGGTGGCCGCCGTCATGGTCCGCCTATATTTTGCCAAAAGCTTATCTTGGCACTCGGCAAAGGCTAATTTTACCGAGTGTGCTTCTTTGCCGAGTGACTGGCTTCTTTGCCGAGTGCAGTATTTTGCCGAGTGCTACACTCGGCAAAATATAGCTTTGCCGAGTGCCACGATATTTTGCACTCGGCAAAGCCTCAAACACTCGGCAAAGTACAGTTTTCCAGTAGTGAGATACTATGCATATATATCTTCCGTGCATCCAATGCACGCTTAAAAACTTTTGGGCTCTTACAGAAAGTAATTCCTCAGTGGGGGCAAAACAGCAAATTCAAATCTCGCTTGATAGATGCAAGAATAACTATTGAAAATCCATTCAGTAATCAGTATAGTACACTGACTCACACCGTCTTAAATATATATGACAACCAGCATATGTATGCTTAACACTACAGGGTACTCTAAGTTTCACCACACAACTGGCATATATTGCCCTCTGAAACACACATGGTTTAATCGCTCTCTGCCATATTATTCTTGGCCTCTTCTTCTTCACCCCCACCAGAAAAATATTTCTTCACGCAAAAGGCAATACCAATGAAGATCGATACACGCCACAACACTCGTTTTAATCTAGAAGAAAATAGACAAACGACCGTGGATCAGTATGCAATAGAGAAACATGTTTAACAGAAACAACGATATAACATGTAATAATGATAATAATAATTAAACATATGATATATACCTGTCATACTTCAACTTGTCTTCTAGCAGTCGTTCCATCAAAAGGTTACGTGTATCACAGATCCTGCTTACTTCGTCGACTGTAATGACGTGGCGTGCTGCTTGCTCCTCTTTTTTCCTCTTTGCAAAATCTAAAACCTCCTTTGGATAGACTTTTTTTGCAGGTCCGCTATTAATAAGGCCCTGTTGGATATTGTATTGTGGTATAAAAAACCGCGGCATTGATTAACTATTAAGAAACTACAGTTTTAGAATCTAATAGAAGTGCAAAATTCTGGTATAGAAAAAACAAGCTTAGAGTAGAGTTTTTAAAACTAAATGTAGAACTGGTCTCCAAAAGTGCAAAGCTGCATCCAAACACTTCACATTTCTCTCTTCAAATCAAAGACTCTGTTTGGTGAGACTTATTGCAGATGATGTGGTTGATTAGTTGGTTCTATAGCCGAAAAGTAGGAATGATCTGACTGAATAACTTAACTCAAACTTTAGGTGGTTGGACTTAGTACTAAATTAAAGATAATTGCAATTATTTTCTAGACTTCCGAAAGGAAGATGTAATTCTAGTTTCTCTTTGGTCAAACAATCTAAAGTTTGACTAAATTTATAAAAAAACAATATCAACATTTATGATACAAAGTAGGTGCACTGTTATTGGAAACATAATGCCTGATCAATCTAATTAAATGTATCGATCTGGTATGAGAAATTATATTTTTTTTATAAACTTATTAGTCAAACTTAAGACGGTCTGACTAGACGTAGTACAGTAAAATTATAGTTTTTTTTGTCTCTCTTGACAGGGAGATCGAGTACTAGCTAGGCAAGCAATAAAACAAAGAATTATGTGTGTGCCTACCAAAAGTGCGTGTGTACTACTGTTTCAAACGATGACACGGATAGTTCATACAGTATGCCAAATAGTATAATGATCGAACGCAACTTTAGATCGATCGGTGATAATACTGGTTAAAAGGAACTAGAGAGAGGAGTGGACGATCGAGAGAACAGAATATACACGACGACAGCGATGGCACAAATGTATGTACGCGTATGTGTTATTAATTACCTCCTCCATGTTGGCGCCGCCGGCGCTGTAGTGGCGGCGGCGCGGCCGCGGGGTGATGATCTCCATCGGAGAGAACGGCTGCTCGTTGGTGCGCCGCCGGAATCCAGTCCGGAGCGCGCGGCGAGCAGCAGATCGGAACATCGCCGCCGTCCCCGACATCGCATGTGTACGTGGTATATAGGTAGGTGTAGGTAATAGGACCTGGATCGATAGCTTTTATATATATATTGGTTTTGGTCGTCGTACGCACGGCCGGAGCCTATCTCCCTCTCTTATATTTTTATCACAACGCACGCGAACAGATCCAAGTCGAAGTCGCTGACGTGATCGGATTAGGATAGTGTCTCGTCTCCAATACGTACCTAGGTAAATCACAGTTCTTTTTTTTCCCCGCAGCGGTATTCTTCTTTAAAAAAATATTAGCAAACTAGCAGGATAGAATGAGCAGGTAGCGTCGCGCTCTAAAGGATGGCGTCGCTTCATTATTATTATTACTATCATTATTATTATTATTATTATGGAAGCAGCTAACACACGGCCGACCGTACTATACACTTTTCGTACGGCCTTACCGTTTATAGTAAATTTTTTTTTTCTTTTTGGGTAAGGATGCTATCAGCCGCCTTGTTAAGACGTTGGAGAAATTTTTTCCCACTGTACCAGCAGCTTCCCCAGCCCAAGCCCAAAATACCAACGATCATAGTTTATCGGAAAAAAAGCAAATCAGATCCGGACACATATTTTTTATATACTACATGTGTATAAGGTAATGTATTCATAAAAGAGCACCTAAAAAAGAACATATTTGCCTCTACAGTTTATAGAGTACAACACTTTGCATCTAGTCCTTAAGAAAAGACATATTTTCGTATCTTCTTTGTGCATGGTCTGCATTTTACTTTTTGTACAAGGCCTGCATCCTGCATGTTAAAAAACATAGCATGGATTATAAATTTGTTACTTGATAGAGATAAAAAAAGATGCATATATTAAAAAATTGAGAATACATTAGTGTTCCTGAAGCCTCTAGTGGTGATAAAAAAGATGCATATGTTGGTAACGTTACAGTAGATTGCACTTTCTTAGGCAATTTAAGTGTCATCCGTTAGACAATAATATCTTCTTAAATAGGCAATTTGTATATTTAGAAAAGCAAGTATGGTGTCTATGTTCATTTGCAACATGTAGCTCATCCTTTGGTTTATTTACAAAAATACAGATGAAACAGAAATGAGGTGATGATGTAAAAAAACTAGTTTTGTATAAAAGGCAGACTAGTTTAATGGTCGTACTAGTCTAATGGACTTGTTAATTACCTATTCCAATGCACATTGTTGCCTAACAAAATAACACTTAAATTGCCTAAGAAAACACGAAGGTGGCATGGGGCTGCTAAAAAAGTAGGTGACACCATTCACCACATTGCTCACCTTCGTGTGCTGTCATTAGCCTTTTCGCTGGACCATGGATGTTGATAGTCGATGGTGGAAATCACCCAGCCGCTTGCTACCACAGCTCCACCCGGAAAGTGGCTCTATCCACCTTAGGTTTGTCTGACATCTAGCAAGGAGGCGACACAGAGGACACTGATTATATATTCCAAACAGTTGGAGGCAATACAGACTGTACAAAAGAATAATCTGAAACTGTTAAAATAATGGATGATGATATTATACAAGAAACTATTAAACTGAAATAGAATATCACGGCAAGGTCTCACATGGATGTTGCTTTCCCTATGAGATTGTGTACATGAGTTATTTGGGGTACATGAAACGTTTGAGATACTCGTTTTAATTTATAATGTCATGTACTGTTAAAAAGATATTGGTTTTACGTTCTAAGTATTGTGCTCATATGACAAATAGGCTAGGAATAGAGTAGTAACATGCAGCACCTGTAAGATTCTATGTAATAATCGCCCGTAAAACAATGGAATGACCATGCATATAGTCTATATTACTGAGTATTTAAAAATGTCATTGTTGATAGCCTATGCCATTGATGTTAACTCAATCGCGGATTCGGTAGAGTATGTATCAATAATTTACGTAACTATAATCATATTATTGCTTTATGAAGCACAGTATTTTGCCTAATTCAGTAGTATATTATTGCCTAATAAAATATAATAAGAGAGCTATTACTATTATTGGACCTAAAAATGTTATGTGGCAGAAGCCAAGGTGTCAACTTATTGCAAAAAAATGTACTTATCTTGTTCAAGACGTTGTGGTGGTAGTGCTTTGTATATTAGCAATGACTTTCCATTCTAGCGACTAAATGATATCTCTCCTGATGTTGCTGTGTCATTTTAAGAGTTCCTGTGTGCTAGATTGACGATGGGAAGAATATTTCCTTGTTAGGACTGAACATGACAAAAAAGTGAAATCTACCAAAGCATAAGAATTCTCTAGGATCAGGAAATTCTATCTATTTGGAATATGTAAAATTGTCTAACTGGAAAAGGGCAACAATTTGCTTAGTTTAAACAAGATTCACCTAATTAGTAATAGTACTTTTGCCTATCTAAACCAATAAATATTCTTAACTAAAAAGATAAAATATCAAAGTAGAGAAAGTAGTAATTTGCTTATTAGTAATACTACTTTTGCCTAACTGAAATAATAATTTTTCCAAACTTATAAAGACAAAATACCTAAATACAAGAAAAAAATAATTGGAGGATCACTATACTGCATATATTTTGAAATTTGAGTTACATTAGTACAAATAGGAAATAAATTAATAAAAAGAAAGACGAAAAGAAATCCCCCACCCCTATCAAAAATAACTCCAACATACTAGGAAGCTGAGGCTGCAAAAAAAAAACTCACCATCCATGATGGTCAGCCAGAATAGCCAGAACCTAAATTGCCTCTAGCAAAAAGGACCCGACGTACTTGTTCATGTTCTTCGCATTGAATTAACCAATCTCACAAATCTATCTCTCTCTGCGACCAGAAACACAAAAGAGAGCTCTAGAGTTGCTATGCTTGCCTTCACATATCAAAGTTGTTGTTCATGGCGACCCGTGCGGGTGACAAATAGCCAAGAACCAGACATAGATTGTAGCTGACACAGGTCAAATCAGCAGAAAAAGAAACAAAGCACGAGAGAAATAAAATAGACCAAAAAACAATTTCATAAATGCTGAAGGAGCGCCAATTTTTTAGTGAACCAGAATCTTTCAGATTTATCTGTCAAAGGTGCTAGGGCCATTGGTTTCATTAAAACTAGCTGGTTCAGTCTGAATCTAAGGAATTCACTTGACTTTGATTAATTGTATTGTCTAATGACATAGCGAATTGCAATAGCCAGAATATAGTTGAGGAAATGCTGCACAAATTTGTTTCTGACAAATAGCTTCTTTCTTTCCTGGCATGTATTGCATGCTATTTAAGCCATAGTGAGACAAACACTTTTGAATAAATTAAAATTGCTTGTAAGTTGTTTGTGTGAGATATTGTTCAAATAAAATTGGAACACAACGTGTTTAGATTTGCTTGACAAATTTTGGAAATTAAAATCAAACTACATATTTACATATTTAGTTTCAACATAAAAAGAGGTCATGACAATATTAACACTGCTGAAGGAACTTAGATGCAAAGGTGAAAAGTGGTAGCTTACTTGAACATAGAAAAATAAAATGAAATTAGTATAATGTCCAGGAAACTGTTTAGACAACCATCTATCCTGCGGCAGTGTGAAATGGAGGAAAAGACAGAGCAGGACCACAAATATAGAGCTACAGTAACTGTTATAGGGCCAACAAAAATGGGTTATGACATATTGAGTTTGTATATCACAGTTCCGATCAATTTAAGTTTCTAGACCATGGACCCGGACACATTATAGTACTATACATACAAATTGAACGATGATAGATATAGCATCAACATCTGCTTTGTGGTGTGAACCTCTAGTAGGCATTTAAATCAGAGAAAACAAAATTGTGTGAGCATCAGATCTTGTACAAGTCAAGAAAGAACAAAAATGAAGTGCGCATGATAACCTTACCATGTGAATTCTTCTTCCTTAAGCATGTCAGGTTGTATCTCTATTTTGTTTGTCAGCATTGACCTGCAAAAAATTAAGTAAAAACTGGAATTAGAAAGAAGCTAAAAAAGTGCACAATAATATATTTTTAGAACTGACAGTGCATGTAGATGTTAACATGATTTATTAACCTATATGTTATTAATAAGGCACAACTCAGTGAGAAGTGAGAACAAACAAAAGCAAATTTTGGTTCACCAAATGATTGAAAAAATATGCATGTACCCAATAAAATTCAATGCCTAGTTCGAATTGAATGTTCTAGCATTATATAGGGCAGAGGAACCTGACGGCAACTGTACACAAAAAATTTATACATGGACTAAAAGCAATTACGATTTTGATATTAGCAGTACCAGGGTAACCTGACTTTTGCATCATCAGTGGGAAAATGACGAGGTCGACCCAGGAAGCTAGCTCAAGGAAAACCGCACCAGAACCAGGTCCTTTCCCCTCTCACCTTGTGTACACACAAGCACACTTCTCAACATAATCTGATAAAAAGAATTTTTCCCGTACAAATATGGACCAAATACATGCTAGATCATACCTCCAATCTTGCAGGAACCTGAGATCTGAATAGTTCACTGTCGTTGCCTCCGCCACCACCCACCACGAATACACTAGCGCCGCCGTGGAAGGAGCAAGGGAAAAGAAGAAGCGGCACCCGCCGCACATGTCCGAGCTGCGGCACGCCACAGCGGCAGTAGCGGCGACCCGCGCCACCGCGGGAAGGACGGACAGGGGCAACTAGCTCACAGGGATGGACGTGCACGGCAGGGTAGGACGGGATGGCCGGGGTCACGTCGGGGCAGGGTTCGCGCCGTCGGGAGGAGGTACGGGGCCGGTGGATCTGTGGAGTCGCTGCCTTGCAGGGACACAAGATGAGGAAGGTGCGGCGATGCTGATGCGGAAGCGACGGTGGCCTCTATCTCGGTGAGCACGATCTGCAATCCCCACCAAGTAAAATCGCTTGGATCGAACGGGCTATGCAGAAATCGCCGAGGGGAGGAAGAGAGAGAAACCCTAGAGAGAGCAAACTGAAAAATGAGAAATGGAGATGGAGATGGAACAGAACTGAAACCGGACGGACGCTCGGTGGCTTTTTGTCTATTGACTACTGGGGACGACGCCTCGGTGAGAGCAGCTGTGCCAAACAATTAAAAAATGGCCGGTTGGAATAGAGTCTTTACCTATTAGTATTAAAAAAGATAGTGTGTCGGCCTGTATGTTGCTATGGGACAACAAAATCTTTATACTAAAAACATAATCAAATCGCACGATAAGATAACGATACTGTAAAATTAAATACTATGTGCTAATGCTATGGCGACCTTTGATAGTACAAATCAAAACATCCAAAAGAAAATACATGCATCAGTAACAAATTAAAGCATACATGTGTGTGGCAGAACCTCCCATTAATGTGGCCCTCCTGCACACGTCATCGTCATGAGGAGCCCAATGACTCTGCAAATGAAACACGTTACTGGAAAGATCTGTCGGGTGTCCCCGAGAGAACCCCGAATTATCCACGAACCACAGGATCATCATCATGAAGGTTGGAATAATTACAACATTACAACATTTGTTACAAAATACCATCGGGGTGCGGAAGCAAGATAGATAAACTATACAAAACATGAATAAGTTACTTTTTACATAAACATAACTTGTATTGCGGAAGTAGAGAAGTATTATGGAGCTACACTTAGGTAGAGCACCTAAGTTGGAGAAGAAGGACAACCAGATCACGTCGAGCCCACTGACATGATCATGATCAACATCACCTATTAGAAACCTGCAACAGGGAATTAACAAACCCTGAGTACGGTCGGTACTCAGCAAGACTTACCCGTCAACAGAAAAGACTTCAGGGTCATGCTGGTTTGGGTAGGCTCAATAGTATTTTTCATTTGCATAAAAGCTTACTAAAAGACTTCAGGGTCATGCTAGTTTGGGTAGGCTCAATAGTATTTTTCATTTGCATAAAAGCTTACTAAAGTAATCCTAGATCCAAACTTTACTTAATCATTTAAGTACTTGGTAAGAACTGAAAGTGAACCTTAGTGAAAGATCATTGTCATTCTTTCTTAAACCAGTTCCATTTTTCTTCTACGGTGCGGGTCAATGGATTGAGGCTCCATATCCGAGGAAACACGGCGATTCGAATCGATTAAACCCAGCTGGGGATTCAGTACCACACGACATATGTAGAACTTAATCTTGCATATGTCAACCCTATCTATAGATCCTCCCATACAAGAACGGGTCCAGCGTCACCCGAGAGTACAGTACACCTCGAACCCGACTATCTCATAGCCCCGAGGGTACACGCTACTCCCGCCATCTCTCCACTCCCAGTACGAGGTTGGCCGTTCTCAAGTATCGGAATAGCTATAGATGAGGCTTACCACCGCATGTGGGCTGTACTCAAAGGTCTCAATCACAGCAGGCCAACAACGATAAGGTCCTATTCCGACACATCCGGGTCACCACACATCGATCCAAGGGTCGATGCATGTGCCCGTCTGGTCTTAACCATCATTCTTTCTCATTATTATTCCAAAACGATAAGTATCGAAAACATTTATCAAAAGCTTCATAAAGCAAGACTAAGCATTTCTATCATTTGCATAAAACAGGTAGCAAGGAATGATATATCGATAACAAGGTTGATCATGCATCAACAGGTTTAAAGCATTTATTTGATAATCATTTAATGCATTAGGTTATCGAAAGTAAGTGTAATTGTAAATCCAAGGAAATGGTTAAATGAACCGGGGCTTGCCTTCGTTGCAGGGAAGATAAGATCTAAGAAGAATCCACACAAGTTAGTTCCTTTGCTGATTTGAAGTTAAGTCTTCTCGACGAAGCTTGTCCAACAAGGATCTCCTTCCGAGGCTTGTTCGACAAGGGTGATCATCAAAGCTTGATCAACACGACTCAAACACTCTCGAATACTACACGTAGATAAATGATGTATGCTTAGTATGATGCTATGTAATGTATGCTAAGGTGCAGGATAATTCAAATGCATAACAGAAGTTAAACAAACAAGGAAAGTCGAGTACAACTTTCCTTCGCGGTAAAGTTGCAAAGCAACAAAACCAACTTGCTATCCCACCGACTACGGTTTCTAGCTTAACAAACAATTATCATCGAACAACATTAAATGGGTTAACTAAAGTGACTAAGGTTTATCAGCATATCAACCAAGCCATGGAATAACAAAGGGAAATGTACCCCATGGTCTTCTCTCATGGATCAAGTCCATGTCATTACATGTGTAAGATTAATGCATGTTATCTCATGCATGCAAAACAATGCATTACTTAATCTACCACAAAATTAAACATGACAAACCAACATCATGAAATATAACCATCAAGTAAAAGAGTCATTAGAGTAACCAAAGTTAACCCTAATCACCAACCAAACATCTTAATTGATTAACAAAGTTTTATTAATCATTCTTTATTAATCAATTATAGAAAATAAGGTTTAATTAAAGTTTGTCAAAATAATCTCAAACCTTTAGTGATGGTTGGTTATACCAAATCATCATTACAAAACAAATTTCATAATTTTTGGATCATTATTTTAACCTACACAAATTATTTAAGTTTCATGCATTATTTAATTAATAAACAAAGCATAAAACTAGCATGAAAATTATTTTGTCCAAATGACTTCAAAATTTTTGTGAAGATTAGTTACATGATGAAAACAGTAACAAAATTGGTTTCATGATTTTTGGACTTATATTTAAGCCTACAAAAATCACTAAAGTCCCATTTATTAATTAAAAGCCATATTTAAATTACTACCAAAATTTCTTCAAACATCAAGTTTCATATTTTTCATGGATAGAGCACATCACAAGGATTACAACAAAATTTATCTCATAATTTTTGGAGCACATATGAATTAGTTATGCATTAATCAAACAATCAACACAAATAAGCATTTTCTGGAAAAGATTAAAGAGCCAAAAACCATTCTTACTCACCCTTACTTACCCTCTCTCTCTGGCTCGCGGGCCCGGTCAACAGACCTCTCTTTGGCCATGACCATGGCCTTGACCAGGCAAGCCCGACGGCGGGTCGGCCGCCTAGCTCACCGGTGGTGGCCTCGCCGGTGAAGAGGAGAGCGTCGGCGTGACCCTTGAAACCTAGCGCACCTCCTCAGGGGGTTGGTTGAGCTTTTAGAGCACTGAAGCTTGCCTGCCGTCGGCCATGGCGGAGCAGAGGTGCGGGCACGGCGGCGCGCGGCTGCTCGGGCGACGATGGTGTGGTAGAGACCTCAAAAAGAGGCATGGAAGCTCAAGAGTGCTCGCCTTACCTCTATGCTCGCACTGGGAAGGACGGGGACAGGAGGGACAAGGACGACCACGACTATGGCGGCGGCGACGGCTTGACCCGACGCCGTGATGGTGGTTCTAGGGCTATGGCGCGGTAGCGACTCGGATGTTGGGCTGACCAACACCAGGGTGCCTAGAGGGAGCTTGAACACGGTTTAGAAAGGGGCATAGCTCGTCGGAGGAGCGTGGCTACGGTGGAGCCACTCACGGCGGCGCTCTGCCGGAGCAGAGGAAGAAGCTGGTGGCGCGGCTTGCTCCGGTGGCTAGGACTCTTGAGAGCGGGCCAAGGTGGTGCACAAGAAGGTGACAGAGCTTCTGGCGAGGCAGATTTGGTGGAGATCGAGCGACGGCGACGCAAGAGCTCGGCGGAGGCGCTCTGCTTTCGCGGCGGCAGCGAGCAGAAAACGAAGGAAAAGAGAGGAGAGCCCCGGCGCAAACTGAGAAGGATGAAAACGACTTTGAGTAGAGCTTGCCACCTCCTGCTTTGCATGCTCCACGCGGGCAGACGCGCGGCGCACGGCGCTCGGCCGGCCAAAGCGGCGACGGCGTGGGCATGGCAGGTGCAAAGCACCTCTGCTCTGATATTCCCCCCTCCCTCCGGTTACTGTAGCAAGGCAAACCTCCCCCTTTCTGATTTCTCCAGATTTTTGTACTGCACTGCAAAAATTCCAAAAACAAAAGTTGCTCCAAACTTTGAGTTCTACAAGTTTGCTTAAAGAACCAAAGTCAAATTCTGCCTGGATTTTGAATTGGAGTTCAAATTCAAATTTGGACCAAACTAAATTTCAAAATTACTTTTGAATTTTCTGAACAACTTCAAATTTCACCAATATAAAAGTTGTTCCTTATAAAATTATCTACAACTTTGTTTTTGGTAAAATATCCAAATTGTGCTTAATTTTGAAACTACACAAAAGGGGATAAAACTAGAGTTGGAAATTGATTTCAATTTGAAACCAAATCAAACTTGTTTTCCAAATTACTTCAGATTTTCTTTAGTAACTTGAAAATCTATCGTAATAAAAGTTGTTGCTTTTAATCCTCTCTACAACTTTTACTAAAGGACAAAAGTCTAATTCTTTTTAATTTTTGAAATCTAGTTTTGGGGTCAAATTTAGGGTTTGAAAGATTTCACATTTATTCAAACTTTTGTACAAAAACTTTGAAAACTTTGAATACCAAAGTTGTGCCTCTCAACAAGAGATACCACTTTGCCTTTGAAATCACTTTGAAATTTGACATACTTTTTGACTTATAGAAAAGGGAATAAAAAGAACATTTAAAACTAGGATTTTACTCACACTTATCATTTCATGAATCATCTAACCATATCACTTTATGAAAGCATCACACAAGATTATGCAACACTCATATTCAAGCATGTGGAGCATCACAACTATGCTTAAAACATGAAATGCTTTATGCCTTGATGCCAGATGATTATGCATACTAAACATATTATTTAGAACTTTAATTATCACTTAACACCAGGGGTGTTACAATGTGGTATGTTTAAGATACACTATAAAACAATGACACGTAGAGTTAGATATATTAACATTGGCTCTCATTTCAAATACATTGATAACTTCACAGGACACACTCAAAGTATGTGTTCTGTTAATCATCTTCTCTACCCTAAATACAGAGGTCTAAATAAGTATGTCTACCCTAAACACAGGAGGATCAGATTTGTTGGTTGCTTGACGCCTCTGGCAAATACACGGCTAAATCTGCATACAACATCCAATTCAGTGGTAACATTTCCTCCAACTTCCCAAGACTGATTTGGAAAGCCTGGGCGCCTCTGAAATGCAAATTCTTTCTTTGGCTTCTACTACAGAATTGGTTGTGGACAGCGGCACGTCTACAGGTGCGTCGCTGGGAAAACAATTATTTTTGTGGACTGTGCTTTAGAAATCTAGAAACCGCTATGCACCTTTTCGTTGAATGCCCCTTCAATTCTCTCGTGCTGTATGGGAGAGAGTAGCTAGCTAGAGCAATAGTCCGAACTTTAATCCTTCACAATGTTCTGAAGAAGTGGACATGGAAGATTGGTTCATATCAGTGTCAGAGGGAGCAAGCAAAACAGTCCACACCCTAGCAATTCTGTCATTGTGGTGTATTTGGAAGCGGAGAAATGTTGTTGTTTCTAATAATGTCACAGGCACGCCGTTGCAAGTGTTCGATTTAATAAAGGATGAGGACTCCTTATATGGGCCGCTGCTGGAGGAAGGATCCTCAGACCTCTTTTTGTTGCAAATAGTTTAGTGAGCAATTAGCTTTAATTCTACTTAAGCTCCGGTAGCGGTCTGCTACAGGAGACAACGCTTCTCGCGCATACAGTTCTAAACTCTCTTCTTATTAATTTAATGTCGGGTCTTCCGGATCTTCCAAAAAAATAAGTATGTCTTAGCGGCAGTTATCACTGTGGCAAAGGTACAACAAGGTATGCAGAAGCGACTTTCTACCAAAATATTCCTTGCAGCGAGCAAGCATCATATGACCGACATACTATCTGCAACTTAATAGGCGGCCTTCAGACTTAAAGCTATAAGGGGTGGATCTAGCCTATTTGCATATTGTGGTCTCACTCGTGCACGTTTCATATTTGTTTGCAAATAGTACAACACTATTGACTGGGCAAGGGCTCTTCTAACATACTCCTTAACCTCAGCATATAGTTTCTCTATTTTAAATTATAATGATCCCTTCACTCTAAATTATAAGATGTTTTGATATTTTGGTACATTCTTTTACTATGTATCTAGAAATAGTGTACATCTAAATGCATAGCAAAAACTACGTATCTAGAAAATCTAAAACATAATTTGGAATGGAGAGGGAGCAGAGTTTACTTTGGTTTTGTAAGTTAATCTTTAAAAAAAAAAAAAACTTTTTCTTTGACCAAGTTTATAGAAAAATCATGGGTAACTATAAAATCAAATTAATTTCATTACATTCTTCAGAAATATGTTTTGACAAAGTATTTATTTGAACTTATAAATGTTAATATATTTATGTAATAAAATGGTAAAACTAATAGAAGTTTAACTCCAATCTTGCATGATGGCATTGTCATGTGCAGTTATATCTTGTTGTTAAATTCAACATTTATATATACCAACAAGATCACACTACCAAAATGAAAATCTTTGTACATGCATGATCTTAGCACTTACAAGATTTATAACTGTTCCCTTATTATGAACCTATTTTCTGAATTTTCTAGTAAATTATGTGTTGTAGGACCCTAAGGGGCAATTGGTGGTTGCAAGTGGGAACCTATATTGTGGGCTACCGGCCATCATCCATATTCTCCTACTTGGCAGAGAGTGCCTCCTCTGTCATGTGGGGAGGTGAGGTGTGTTCACCTCACCGTCCAAACTTCCACATAGATGGGTAGTGGACACTTCTCTAAGAAAGGTTTCAGCAAGGTCAGTTATATTAGGAACATCCAAGTAGTGGCTTCATCTAACATTCTCAAAGCACCAAACAGTGTCGACTTGCTAAGTTCGCAATTCGGTTGCTATGATGTACTGAAAGGTTCTAGTAGCAAGTGAGGCACTAAATAACTGATATTTAGCTCTCTGCGCTCTAAATAACTATTCAGTGTGCCAGCCAACCAATCCAATCGCGTAACCATACAAAAATCCTCCACAATCGTAAAAATCCAAGATCCACAGAGAGCATCAACATGTAACCATAAAAAGAATCCTGCAATCGTAATCATGCTTCCATGATTGTAAAATCGCGTGGAAGAGAATGATGTGGATGACATTTACGTCTGTTGGATGAGAATTAGCAGCAACTTTTACGGTTGCAGAGGGAAGAGAGAATGGTGTAGCTGCCTTTTATGATTGTGGTATGAAAATTAGTAGTAACTTTTACGGTTGCGGGAATAAGGATGATTGATGGCTAGTGACACTCTAAATAATATTTAGAGCGTCGTGCTCTAAATAGCGGGGTCCTATATATATATGTGGTAAAGACTTTCTTCCACCCGTCCGTGCGTTTGTCGACGCGTAGGCACGCTCGCCCGCACCGTCGATTCATTCATCCAAGGTCGGGTGCTTCTGGCATCTTCCACCATCCACCCGTAACCTGGCCCACTTGTCCTAGTCTTATAGAGAGGGGAGGAGTAACTGTTCAAAATATTGGGACACGCGCCTCTCAATTCTTCTTCGAGGAGTTCGCTCGTTCCTCTCCTCCTGCAGCGACCGGGATTCATCTCCGTGATGCAGCGGCTGCAATCCCACGCGAAGATCCGAGATTCACCCCCTGCGCCTTTCAATGTTTTTGAGAAACCTTCAGGGTATCTAGACAGCGTCACCTTCATCCACAAATTGGCTTCTCTTCCTTGAGCAGACACCACCCATGATCGAGATGTATTGAACAAAATTCAGTCACTCCTCTCACTATACAACATTTTTTGGTTCTAGGATACTGGTAGCTGCACAATGACTATCCTATAATCCAATTTGTGGCGTAGATGAACATACTGTACAACCTTTTTTTCTGCTAACTTTTTATCAGTGTATCTAAACAAACAATAAATCATTTTTTTTGTGAAACATTGATTCCACCATACCTAACCGATCAAAATAGACAATCAAAAATGAAATCAAAACTAAGAGAATACCAATTAAGCAACACGACTTCTTCAGTAGGATCCTACGGGAAACAACAATGCTCTGTGGATCAAACAATAGAAACCCTGCCCAAGTAGTGGTACTGTCGACGAAATATCGCCGATAGTCCACCTAGGGGTATGCCCAAGGTGGTAGATTAGAGGGGAAGGCTGAAAGCCCTAGTTTGATTTTGGTTAATTGATGAAACCTATTTGGTCTAATCCTATTGCTAAGCATGTGTGTAGCTTATAAGAAAGGATTGTGACCAAGCCAAGTAGTGGAGCTAGCTAGGTGGCAACCATGAAGGATGGTGATGGCCACAAGCACTCATGAGATCAAGTGCTCTACCATTAGTGAAACTTGAGAAGAAGAAAAGACATGGAGCAAAGAGGCCCGAAGGCAAAGGTATAACCTATAGGGCTCTTTGTTTTGGTGATCAAGACACTTAGCGAGTGTGATCACATTTAGGATACATAGCCGTACTATTAAGAGGAGATTATTCACGGCTTATGCGATGTTCAAGTGCCACTAGGAGTTCTCTAACATATTGATGCTATAGACCTAGTGAGAGACTAACTAAACCCCTTGGAAAATGCTTTGCAAAATGCTAACACACTTGCATACAATGATGTACACTTGGTGGTGTTCGCACTTTTGGGATAAGGGGATGTTCCGGAGTTGTGGAGAAGTGGGAGAAACTAGTATATAGTCCTTCTCCCTCCTGCGGAGCTTGCGAGGCAGGATTCACGATTTTCGGAAGAGAAGTAGTGTCTTCAGAAGCATCGGACGCTGGTCCGAGGAGCATCGGACGCTGGCTGTGCGTCCGATGGTAAACCCTAGTTTCTGACATATGTTGAAGGAACATCGGACGCTGGCAACGGACGCTGAGGAAACACTGTTGCAGAGTCCGATGCAGGTGACGTGGCGCGAGTGTGCGTTCCAGGGAGCATCGGACGCTGGCCTGCGTCCGATGCAGAACCATCGGACGCGTCCGATGTGTTTTGGACCTCTCTGGAACCTCTCTGCATGGTCATCGGATGCAGGGGTTCAGCATCCGATGTGGGAGTCTCGGTGCGTCCGATGTAGCGCAGATAAGAGCTAAAATGAGCAGCGGCATCGGAGCGTCCGATGCCTGGCATCGGCGCGTCCGATGCCACTTTAACCAACGCGCGAAAGGATATGACCGTTCGGATCTAACGGGCTGAATTCGTAGCAGAGGGACACGTGGTGCTCATCGGAGCATCAACGGCTTGGCTGACTTGGATGGCCTATTTAAGGGGCTTGGCCGGCTCATTTGGTTGCACCCTTGCACATTCTAATTCCTAAGCATACTAGTGAGCTTTGGCAAGCCTCCCAACTCATCTCCCATGTTGATTTGATCAAACCTAGTGAGATTGAGTGATCTAGTGCGTGATTTGATAGAGTTCAATCTAGTGGCACTAGTTCTTCGCATCGGCATTGAGTTTTCTTGTTACTCTTGGCATTTGCCGGTGCCTAGATGGCTTGGAGGTGTTGAGGTGGTTTTGGCAAGAGAAGGAGATTGTTCTTGGCCACCACCGATCGCGATTGTGAGAGGTTTTGGAGCCTCACCTCGCCGGAGCGGCAAGAGGCATCCTTAGTGGATTGCTCGTGTCTTTGAGCTACCTCACTAGCGGTAGATTCTTGTGGCGCTCTTAGTGAGCTTGGCTTTGCGCCGATTAGCCACCGGGTCACCTAGTGTTGGTCGACACAACGGGGAGTAGCGTGCCGGCAAGCACGTGAACCTCAAATAAATCTTGGTGTCCCGTGTGCTTATTGTGATTGCTTCCACATCTTGGTGATCGGTCTTCACATTCGCATTCTTGGTGATTGGCATCACGAGTGGATTTCACCGGTGATTGGCTCTCTACTAGACGATCCCGAAGGCTCGGTGAAACCACTTCTATCTAGCTCATTTACTTTGTTTATTTACATTGAGCTATTTCTCTTGTGTAGATACTATCACTCGTTATATATCTCTTGTTATATTCATTGTGTAGCTAGTTGTGATTAGCTTGCCTATTGCACATACTTGTCTCATATACTTTGTGTATTTCATACTTGTACTAGAGCTAGTTAGTTTTATTCCGCATTAGATATTAGCTCTAATTGTTTGTGTGACATAGATATATTAGGTAGAATTGTTGGATAGGTGGCTTGCAACACACTATTAGGCTAGCGCAAAAAGCTTCGCCATTTGTTATACTAATAGTGTTTGCCTAAGTAATCTTGTAGAGTTTTAATTAGGCTATTCACCCCCCCTCTAGCCAATTTGGACCTTTCAAGTGGTATTGGAGCCGTGGTCACCGTTTGTTTGAGGCTTAACATCCTCCTGTGTTACAATGGCTCAAATCAACTATATGGGGAAGCCACCACATTTTGACGGCACCAACTTTGATTGTTGGAAGAGGAAGATGTGTGCATTCACAAGAGGAATGAATAGAAAGATTTGGGAAGTGATTGAGCATGATTTTGCGGTAATCGACACCGCAAGTCCCACTCCAAGAGAAGAAGAGAAGCTTCAATGGAATGATGTAGCAATCAACTTGTTCTATGAAGCATTTGACACAAAGGTGTTTGAGCAAGTGAGATATGGGAGAGATTGGAGGAAACATACGAAGGCACCAAGGCGGTCAAGGGAGCCAAGCTATATATTCTCAAGGACAAGCTAGCCATGTTCAAGATGCAAGATGATGAAAGCATACCGGAGATGTTTCACCGGTTGCAAGTCATTATCAATGACTTGAAGGCCTTGGGAGAGAAGGTAGAGGACAAGGACTTTTCTCACAAGTTCTTGAGATGCTTGCCACCAAGGTTTGATACTTTGGTGACTATCCTAGTGAGGGAAGGATTGGATACGGTAGCCCCAAACCAAGTACTAGGTGATGTGGTCACACAAGACACATACCGTGTGGAAAGGAATGGGGGAGCCCAAGAAGAAGAGAAGAAGAAAAAGTCCGTGGCATTCAAAGCTTCATCCTCCAAGAGCAAGAGCAAGGGCAAGTCAAAGAAAGAAGAAAGTGATGATGAAGCAAGCTCAAGTGGTTGTGAAATAGATGATGAAGAAATAGCTCTCTTTGTGAAGAGATTTGGCAAGTTCATGAAGAAGAAGGGCTATGGAGCAAGAAAGAGAAGAGATGCAAATAAGAGCACAACCAAGAGATGCTATAGATGCAAGAGCAAGGATCACTTCATTGCGGATTGTCCACAATCTAGTGATGATGAAGATGATCGCAAGAAGAGCAAGAAGGACAAGAAGGAGAAGAAAGAGAAGAAGAAAGAAAAGAAGAAGGGTGGATCCTATGTTGTGACATGGGATAGTGACGCTTCCTCAAGCGATGATGATGATTCTAGTGATGATGAGAGGAAGACCACCAAGAAGAAGGCTATGGCTAGTCTTGCTATCTCAAGCAAGCCTTCTATCTTCAACACTCCATCGACATGCTTCATGGCTAAGGCCTCTAAGGTATCATCCGATGAGAGTGAAAGTGAGAGTGAGAGTGATGATGATGAGGAGTACTCAAAGGAGGACCTCATGAGCATGCTACAAGATGCTCACTCTTACATTGAGACTAAGAGGAAGGAGTGCAAAGAATTGCGCAAGGCCAACAAGGCTCTTGAGCAATCCTTTGATGAGCTCAAGTCTACTCATGAGAGGCTAGAGGAAGCCCATGAGAAGCTTGACCAAGCTCACACTAGGCTTAAGGAAGCCCACTCCTCCCTCCTTGATCAAAGTAAGATTGAGGATATTGTAGAGACATGCAATGTACGAGTTACATGTGATATTCTTGATGAATCTTTTTATGCTCCTATTATTGTTGCTCCCACAAATGCATCATCATCATCTAGCTCAACTAAAATGCCTACTTCTACTACATGTGATTCATCATTAGTGGTAGAAAATGAGAACCTTAAGAACAAGGTGTATGAGCTCACTCATGCTTTAGGCAATGCCTATGGTGGAGATGCCCGCTTGCTTAAGTGCTTGGGTAGCCAAAGGTGTCCACTCAACAAGGAGGGACTTGGCTATACCCCCAAGAAGGGCAAAGCCGCCTTTGCTCCTCACAAGACTAGTTTTGTGAAGAGCAATGGTCGGTATTGCTACAATTGCAAGCAATCCGGGCATTTAGAGCAAAATTGCTTTAACAAGAACAAGAATAAGAACAATGCTCATGTTTCATCCATTAGACTTGATTCTTGTTATATGCTTACAAAGGGCACTAATGGTGTGAAGACTAAGTACATTGGTGCACCCATGGTTGGCCCAAAGAATAAGGCAATTTGGGTGCCCAAGAGCTTAGTGACTAACCTTGGAGGACCCAAAAAGGTTTGGGTACCTAAAAGGAATTGATCTCTTTTGTAGGTAAACTATAAAGCGGGAGGAAGGCATTGGGTACTTGATAGTGGGTGCACTCAACATATGACCGGAGATGGTAGAATGTTCAAATCAATCAACACTAGTGGCAATGATCATGCGGATGCTATCACATTTGGTGACAACAAGAAAGGCAAGGTCAAAGGCTTGGGCAAGATTGCAATATCCAATGACTTGAGCATCTCAAATGTGCTATTAGTGGAATCTCTCAACTTCAACTTGTTGTCCGTGGCACAATTATGTGATTTGGGATTCAAATGCATATTTGGTGTTGATGATGTGGAGATTATGAGTGTTGATGGAAGTAATATGATCTTCAAAGGATTTAGATATGAGAACCTTTATTTGGTGGACTTTGATGCAAGTGAAGCTCAATTGACAACATGCTTATTCACCAAATCAAGTATGGGTTGGCTATGGCATAGGTGCTTGGGACATGTTGGAATGAAGCAACTAAAGAGGCTAGTGAAGCATGACATGGTTAGAGGACTAAAAGATGTTCACTTTGAAAAAGACAAGCTATGTAGTGCATGCCAAATGGGAAAGCAAGTTGGAAACACTCATCCCAATAAAGGAATGATGAGCACTACACATGCACTTGAGTTGTTGCACATGGACTTGTTTGGTCCAACTACATATGCAAGTATTGGGGGAAACAAGTATGGCTTTGTGATAGTGGATGATTATACAAGATACACATGGGTCTTCTTTCTCGTTGACAAGAGTGAAGTGTTTGGCATATTCAAAACCTTTGTCAAGAGAAGTCAAAATGAGTTTGATAGAAGAATCAAGAAAGTAAGAAGTGACAATGGAAGTGAGTTTAGAAACACAAGAGTTGATGAGCTATGTGATGAATTTGGAATCAAACATCAATTCTCGGCCAAGTATACACCTCAATCCAATGGGATAGTTGAAAGGAAGAATAGGACACTCATTGATATGTCAAGATCCATGCTTAGTGAATACAATGTGAGTGATTCCTTTTGGGCCGAAGCAATCAACACGGCATGCTATTATAGCAATCGGCTCTATTGTCACCCTCTATTGAAGAAGACACCATATGAGCTCCTCAATGATAGAAAGCCCAACATTGCATATTTCCGGGTCTTTGGGTGCAAGTGCTACATATTGAAGAAGGGCACAAGACTTGGGAAGTTTGAAAAGAAGTGTGATGAAGGGTTCCTACTTGGTTACTCCACTACAAGCAAGGCATATAGAGTGTGGAACAACATATCAAGAATAGTTGAAGAAGTCCATGATGTTGAGTTTGATGAAACCAATGGTTCACATGAAGAACAAGATAATCTAGATGATGTGAGAGGAACACAATTGGTGGAAGCTATGAAGAACATGGACATTGGTGATATTAGGCCAAAGCAAGTAATTGATATTGAAGATGACAAAGACCAAGTGCTCTCTCCTCCAACCATGCATGACAACAATATTGCAAGCTCTAGTGATTCTCAAGATCAACATGATGCTAGTACAAGTACAAGTGCTCAACCGCAACAAGTGCTCCAACCAACACATATTGCAAGAGATCATCCTTTGGATCAAATTGTTGGTGACATAAGAAGAGGTGTGCAAACTAGATCAAGATTGGCATCCTTTTGCGAACACTACTCATTTGTATCATCTATTGAGCCAACCAAGATTGATGAAGCTTTGATGGATGTTGATTGGGTGAATGCAATGCATGAAGAGTTGAACAACTTCACCCGCAATGATGTTTGGGAGTTAGTGGAAAGACCAAAGAATACAAATGTGATTGGGACAAGATGGGTCTTCCGGAACAAGTAAGATGAAGATGGCATAGTTGTAAGGAACAAAGCAAGATTGGTTGCACAAGGGTACACTCAATTGGAAGGCATTGACTTTGGAGAAACCTATGCACCGGTTGCTAGATTGGAGGCCATAAGAATCTTACTTGCATACGCTTGTGCTCACAACATCAAGCTCTATCAAATGGATGTCAAGAGTGCTTTTCTCAATGGATTCATCAATGAGCTAGTGTATGTTGAGCAACCTCCCGGGTTCGAAGACTTGAAGAAACCCAACCATGTGTACAAGCTCAAGAAGGCACTATATGGGTTGAAGCAAGCACCAAGAGCATGGTATGAAAGATTGAGGGATTTCTTGTTAGCTAAAGGGTTCAAAATTGGGAAAGTTGACACCACTCTCTTCACCAAAAAGATTGGAAGTGATTTGTTTGTGTTGCAAATCTATGTGGATGACATCATATTTGGATCAACCAACCAAGACTTTTGTGAAGAGTTTGGGGAGATGATGGCTAAGGAGTTTGAGATGTTTATGATTGGAGAGCTTAGTTACTTCCTTGGTCTACAAATCAAGCAAATGAAGAAAGGCACATTTGTTAGTCAAGGCAAGTACATCAAGGACATGATCAAGAAGTTTGGGTTAGATGAGGCAAAGGCAATAACCACTCCAATGGGCACAAATGGACATTTGGATAGTGACTCTAGTGGTGACATGGTGGATCAAAAGCTATATCGATCAATGATTGGAAGCCTACTCTATGTAACCGCATCAAGGCCGGATGTCATGTTTAGTGTGTGTATGTGTGCAAGGTTCCAAGCTTCACCAAGATAAAGTCATTTGAAGGCAACCAAAAGAGTATTGAGATATTTGAAGCACACTCCTAATGTTGGACTATGGTATCCCAAGGGCTCTCAATTTGAATTGATTGGATACTCGGATTCCGATTATGCGGGATGCAAGGTGGATAGGAAGAGCACATCGGGCACTTGTCAATTGCTTGGAAGATCACTTGTCTCATGGTCATCAAAGAAGCAAAATAGTGTTGCACTCTCTACCGCCGAAGCCGAATACATATCCACGGGTAGTTGTTGTGCACAATTGCTATGGATGAAAGCAACATTGCAAGATTATGGAGTCAAGTTTGGACAAGTCCCATTGCTATGTGATAATGAGAGCGTCGTCAAAATAGCCACCAACCCGGTTCAACATTCAAGGACAAAGCATATTGACATAAGGCATCACTTCATTAGAGATCATCAAGCAAAGAAAGACATATCTATTGAAAGTGTGGGCACCGATGATCAACTTGCCGATATCTTCACCAAGCCACTATATGAGAGAAGATTTTGCAAGCTAAGGAATGAATTGAATATTCTTGATTTCTCTAATATGAGTTGAATACACCCCCACTTATGACATGCCTCTCCTCCAAGAAAGCAAAGGTGAAATTATCTGGCATGTGCATTCATTCTTATTAGGTTGTGATCTAGTTCATATAGCCATCACATTGCTTATGTAGGCTCATTCATAGTAAATCAAATGAATTTAAAGTATATATAGTACCACTATTGCTTCTATGTTTGATTTGATCTAGTGGTAGCATATAACTTGTTTGTGAGCTTGTAACTCTAGTGTTTGGTCTAGTAAGTGAGCAATGGGTGTTTAACCAACATGAGTAAGATAACCATTGTAAGATGTGTGAAGAAGCTTACTCTAGAGCAAACCGTGTTAAATATCCTATGCTCATGAGCTAGATTAGGCCATAACTTGACTTAGTTTGATCCCCACATATAGAGATTGCCTCCCTTCATTAAAACTTGCCCCACTTTTATGATAATTGTTGACAAAGGGGGAGAAAATGATGACAAACATATAAGGGAGAATGCTAAGATAAAAAGAGACATGCTAAGTAAACCTTCAAGTGCTTCAAGTGCAAGTGGGATCGGGGCATACAAATAGGGGGAGCAAGCTCATAAACAAGTATGTTGCATTTGAAATGTGCATATTCATACGATTGATTGCATTTGCATAAGCTATTTATTTTTGATATTCATGCTTATGTGGTGAATGCTAGTGTTAGAACATGATTGATGATATGACTCACTAGCATGAATAAGATGATAACTAGACATACTTGTATCTTAGTGTTTTCAAGTGGTTCAAGAGCCTTATTATTATGTTGATCTCACGGGGTTCTTAAGTTTTTGATGTATGTCTAGTGACAAATGATGCTAAGGATGGTTTAACATGTGCACTCTGATTGGTATCACGCTTCAAAGGTCCATTCTTATGCCTTAGCATCATCATTGGTAGTATTGCTCTTTCACATTTTACATCCATACATATGTGCAAATTTTAGAACCAAACTCTATAGCACATATGTAGGGGGAGCTAATACTATCAATGTGGTTACTCAAAATTTAAATCGCATATCTTTGTATAGGTTGTCATCAATTACCAAAAAGGGGGAGATTGAAAGCCCTAGTTTGATTTTGGTTAATTGATGAAACCTATTTGGTCTAATCCTATTGCTAAGCATGTGTGTAGCTTATAAGAAAGGATTATGACCAAGCCAAGTGGTGGAGCTAGCTAGGTGGCAACCATGAAGGATGGTGATGGCCACAAGCACTCATGAGATCAAGTGCTCTACCATTAGTGAAACTTGAGAAGAAGAAAAGACATGGAGCAAAGAGGCCCGAAGGCAAAGGTATAACCTATAGGGCTCTTTGTTTTGGTGATCAAGACACTTAGCGAGTGTGATCACATTTAGGATACATAGCCGTACTATTAAGAGGAGATTATTCACGGCTTATGCGATGTTCAAGTGCCACTAGGAGTTCTCTAACATATTGATGCTATAGACCTAGTGAGAGACTAACTAAACCCCTTGGAAAATGCTTTGCAAAATGCTAACACACTTGCATACAATGATGTACACTTGGTGGTGTTCGCACTTTTGGGATAAGGGGATGTTCCGGAGTTGTGGAGAAGTGGGAGAAACTAGTATATAGTCCTTCTCCCTCCTGCGGAGCTTGCGAGGCAGGATTCAGCGATTTTCGGAAGAGAAGTAGTGTCTTCAGAAGCATCGGACGCTGGTCCGAGGAGCATCGGACGCTGGCTGTGCGTCCGATGGTAAACCCTAGTTTCTGACATATGTTGAAGGAACATCGGACGCTGGCAACGGACGCTGAGGAAACACTGTTGCAGAGTCCGATGCAGGTGACGTGGCGCGAGCGTGCGTTCCAGGGAGCATCGGACGCTGGCCTGCGTCCGATGCAGAACCATCGGACGCGTCCAATGTGTTTTGGACCTCTCTGGAACCTCTCTGCATGGTCATCGGATGCAGGGGTTCAGCATCCGATGTGGGAGCTCATACACTTTTTAAAAAAAGAGGGAGCAGAGTTTACTTTGGTTTTGTAAGTTAATCTTTTTTAAAAAAAACTTTTTCTTTGACCAAGTTTAAAGAAAAATCATGGGTAACTATAAAATCAAATTAATTTCATTACATTCTTCAGAAATATGTTTTGACAAAGTATTTATTTGAACTTATAAATGTTAATATATTTTTGTAATAAAATGGTAAAACTAATAGAAGTTTAACTCCAATCTTGCATGATGGCATTGTCATGTGCAGTTATATCTTGTTGTTAAATTCAACATTTATATATACCAACAAGATCACACTACCAAAATGAAAATCTTTGTACATGCATGATCTTAGCACTTACAAGATTTATAACTGTTCCCTTATTATGAACCTATTTTCTGAATTTTCTAGTAAATTATGTGTTGTAGGACCCTAAGGGGCAATTGGTGGTTGCAAGTGGGAACCTATATTGTGGGCTACCGGCCATCATCCATATTCTCCTACTTGGCAGAGAGTGCCTCCTCTGTCATGTGGGGAGGTGAGGTGTGTTCACCTCACCGTCCAAACTTCCACATAGATGGGTAGTGGACACTTCTCTAAGAAAGGTTTCAGCAAGGTCAGTTATATTAGGAACATCCAAGTAGTGGCTTCATCTAACATTCTCAAAGCACCAAACAGTGTCGACTTGCTAAGTTCGCAATTCGGTTGCTATGATGTACTGAAAGGTTCTAGTAGCAAGTGAGGCACTAAATAACTGATATTTAGCTCTCTGCGCTCTAAATAACTATTCAGTGTGCCAGCCAACCAATCCAATCGCGTAACCATACAAAAATCCTCCACAATCGTAAAAATCCAAGATCCACAGAGAGCATCAACATGTAACCATAAAAAGAATCCTGCAATCGTAATCATGCTTCCATGATTGTAAAATCGCGTGGAAGAGAATGATGTGGATGACATTTACGTCTGTTGGATGAGAATTAGCAGCAACTTTTACGGTTGCAGAGGGAAGAGAGAATGGTGTAGCTGCCTTTTATGATTGTGGTATGAAAATTAGTAGTAACTTTTACGGTTGCGGGAATAAGGATGATTGATGGCTAGTGACACTCTAAATAATATTTAGAGCGTCGTGCTCTAAATAGCAGGGTCCTATATATATATGTGGTAAAGACTTTCTTCCACCCGTCCGTGCGTTTGTCGACGCGTAGGCACGCTCGCCCGCACCGTCGATTCATTCATCCAAGGTCGGGTGCTTCTGGCATCTTCCACCATCCACCCGTAACCTGGCCCACTTGTCCTAGTCTTATAGAGAGGGGAAGAGTAACTGTTCAAAATATTGGGACACGCGCCTCTCAATTCTTCTTCGAGGAGTTCGCTCGTTCCTCTCCTCCTGCAGCGACCGGGATTCATCTCCGTGATGCAGCGGCCGCAATCCCACGCGAAGATCCGAGATTCACCCCCTGCGCCTTTCAATGTTTTTGAGAAACCTTCAGGGTATCTAGACAGTGTCACCTTCATCCACAAATTGGCTTCTCTTCCTTGAGCAGACACCACCCATGATCGAGATGTATTGAACAAAATTCAGTCACTCCTCTCACTATACAACATTTTTTGGTTCTAGGATACTGGTAGCTGCACAATGACTATCCTATAATCCAATTTGTGGCGTAGATGAACATACTGTACAACCTTTTTTTCTGCTAACTTTTTATCAGTGTATCTAAACAAACAATAAATCATTTTTTTGTGAAACATTGATTCCACCATACCTAACCGATCAAAATAGACAATCAAAAATGAAATCAAAACTAAGAGAATACCAATTAAGCAACACGACTTCTTCAGTAGGATCCTACGGGAAACAACAATGCTCTGTGGATCAAACAATAGAAACCCTGCCCAAGTAGTGGTACTGTCGACGAAATATCGTCGATAGTCCACCTAGGGGTATGCCCAAGGTGGTAGATTAGAGGGGAAGGCTGAAAGCCCTAGTTTGATTTTGGTTAATTGATGAAACCTATTTGGTCTAATCCTATTGCTAAGCATGTGTGTAGCTTATAAGAAAGGATTGTGACCAAGCCAAGTGGTGGAGCTAGCTAGGTGGCAACCATGAAGGATGGTGATGGCCACAAGCACTCATGAGATCAAGTGCTCTACCATTAGTGAAACTTGAGAAGAAGAAAAGACATGGAGCAAAGAGGCCCGAAGGCAAAGGTATAACCTATAGGGCTCTTTGTTTTGGTGATCAAGACACTTAGCGAGTGTGATCACATTTAGGATACATAGCCGTACTATTAAGAGGAGATTATTCACGGCTTATGCGATGTTCAAGTGCCACTAGGAGTTCTCTAACATATTGATGCTATAGACCTAGTGAGAGACTAACTAAACCCCTTGGAAAATGCTTTGCAAAATGCTAACACACTTGCATACAATGATGTACACTTGGTGGTGTTCGCACTTTTGGGATAAGGGGATGTTCCGGAGTTGTGGAGAAGTGGGAGAAACTAGTATATAGTCCTTCTCCCTCCTGCGGAGCTTGCGAGGCAGGATTCACGATTTTCGGAAGAGAAGTAGTGTCTTCAGAAGCATCGGACGCTGGTCCGAGGAGCATCGGACGCTGGCTGTGCGTCCGATGGTAAACCCTAGTTTCTGACATATGTTGAAGGAACATCGGACGCTGGCAACGGACGCTGAGGAAACACTGTTGCAGAGTCCGATGCAGGTGACGTGGCGCGAGCGTGCGTTCCAGGGAGCATCGGACGCTGGCCTGCGTCCGATGCAGAACCATCGGACGCGTCCGATGTGTTTTGGACCTCTCTGGAACCTCTCTGCATGGTCATCGGATGCAGGGGTTCAGCATCCGATGTGGGAGTCTCGGTGCGTCCGATGTAGCGCAGATAAGAGCTAAAATGAGCAGCGGCATCGGAGCGTCCGATGCCTGGCATCGGCGCGTCCGATGCCACTTTAACCAACGCGCGAAAGGATATGACCGTTCGGATCTAACGGGCTGAATTCGTAGCAGAGGGACACGTGGTGCTCATCGGAGCATCAACGGCTTGGCTGACTTGGATGGCCTATTTAAGGGGCTTGGCCGGCTCATTTGGTTGCACCCTTGCACATTCTAATTCCTAAGCATACTAGTGAGCTTTGGCAAGCCTCCCAACTCATCTCCCATGTTGATTTGATCAAACCTAGTGAGATTGAGTGATCTAGTGCGTGATTTGATAGAGTTCAATCTAGTGGCACTAGTTCTTCGCATCGGCATTGAGTTTTCTTGTTACTCTTGGCATTTGCCGGTGCCTAGATGGCTTGGAGGTGTTGAGGTGGTTTTGGCAAGAGAAGGAGATTGTTCTTGGCCACCACCGATCGCGATTGTGAGAGGTTTTGGAGCCTCACCTCGCCGGAGCGGCAAGAGGCATCCTTAGTGGATTGCTCGTGTCTTTGAGCTACCTCACTAGCGGTAGATTCTTGTGGCGCTCTTAGTGAGCTTGGCTTTGCGCCGATTAGCCACCGGGTCACCTAGTGTTGGTCGACACAACGGGGAGTAGCGTGCCGGCAAGCACGTGAACCTCAAATAAATCTTGGTGTCCCGTGTGCTTATTGTGATTGCTTCCACATCTTGGTGATCGGTCTTCACATTCGCATTCTTGGTGATTGGCATCACGAGTGGATTTCACCGGTGATTGGCTCTCTACTAGACGATCCCGAAGGCTCGGTGAAACCACTTCTATCTAGCTCATTTACTTTGTTTATTTACATTGAGCTATTTCTCTTGTGTAGATACTATCACTCGTTATATATCTCTTGTTATATTCATTGTGTAGCTAGTTGTGATTAGCTTGCCTATTGCACATACTTGTCTCATATACTTTGTGTATTTCATACTTGTACTAGAGCTAGTTAGTTTTATTCCGCATTAGATATTAGCTCTAATTGTTTGTGTGACATAGATATATTAGGTAGAATTGTTGGATAGGTGGCTTGCAACACACTATTAGGCTAGCGCAAAAAGCTTCGCCATTTGTTATACTAATAGTGTTTGCCTAAGTAATCTTGTAGAGTTTTAATTAGGCTATTCACCCCCCTCTAGCCAATTTGGACCTTTCAAAGGCACGTAGGACGACGATCCAGACGTGGACGCAAGGCAAAACTAGATGAACACAAAGGTTTATCCAGGTTCGGGCCGCTAGGTTTAGCGTAATACCCTACGTCCTGCGTCGAGTTGTATTGATTGGATCTGACTTGTGACTTTGATCTATGACTTGTCCTCTCGGAGGACCTCTGCCCCTCCTTATATATTTCAAAGGGACAGAGTTACATGATAAGTATCCGAATTGGTATTGTATCTAGATTACAACTGTCATATCCAAAGTTTTTCATCTTTCATCACCCCCATGATTGTTGTCTTTTTTTACAGTCATGACTGCGGCTTCCATATGTTAGTGCACTGTGAACATTGGAATGGTTCTAAATTGCCAGCATTTAAGGAAAACGACATACTAACCATTCGTAAGTCATTGACATACAAATGACTCAACCATCCAAAAAATGGTATAGCATGGAAATGCATCCTCAAAATTTGCTAGGTATGTCTTTCTCTTTTTTTTCACACTGTTCCTCTTTGCCTTTTTTCAGTTTTTGCTAGACCAATGTCTAATAAACACAATAAAACAAAGGGAAAAAAATAAAATTTTACTTTTTTGTGACCACATTCATCTCGAAAGCCCAAGAAAAATAAAAACTCTATCATCCACAAATCAAATGAACAATGGCAACTTCTTCCGTGCAACTTCATTTGGTCCTTTGTTTGGGCATGTGGCAGCATTATGTGTTGACAACATGCAAATGCTACACTTGTTCTTTCTTTTTGTCTTAGCCTCATTTCCCTTTTTGTCTTTTTTCTTTCTTTCTTCATTTAGTTTTAGATCTTGGTGGGTTCCTTATATCCACTAAGGCATTAACAACTGGTTCATTTGACACATCAGCCGCACTTGATTCGCCTGTAGGTACTGCATTAGCAGCAAGCACACAAACTAGTATATTACAATTTTTAAGAACACTCGAATTAAGTTACCTGTATGAGTAGGTAAATGATTAGTCACATCATGATGAGTAGGTGCTGCTGCAGATGCTTCTGATGGCTTTCTCCCTTGCTGTGTCTTCCTCTTTTTAATTTCAAGAAGCTCAGTTCGCATCATGCTAATGTGGCCTTGTACAACACCATAGGTTTCATCTGAAACTGACCCATCAATCGCTAAATGCACTAGATATGTTAGTGAATCTCATTGTCATTTTGTTGCTCATTAGCATACCATGAGCCACAAAATCAGCTGCCATATGAGTACTAGGATTAGCATTCCCATCACCCGAAACAGCTTGCTGCGTCCACCTTTTAAGAATGTACCGTTCAGGTATAGTTTTAACATCCAGCCTGGTCATAATCTTCATAATGTCGCAGCAAAGCATTCCATCCCTCTCAAATTTCTTGCATTCACAAATGTAACTTTCATGCTCTTCAACCGCAGTCACAAGATAGGCCCTCTTCCTGTAGCCATGCACAAAATTATTGTTAGGCAAAAGCCAAAGCTGGTGTTGCCCATCAGGTTTCACATCATACTCAGCTGTCTTTTCAAATTCCTTTGAGAATTTATAGAATAGAATCTTAGTGTACACAGTTGTAGCATGTTTCTCTATGGGATACCTAGACCACCTTCTTCGCTCCTTTTCATTTGTCCTAAAGTCTTGTCCATCTTGAGCAACAAGGCATTTGTCTTGAATTTTTTAGTATTGCTCAACAAAGTGTAGGATAGACATGTTGGGGTTCACATATTTCTTCAAAAGTGCATTGAATCCCTCACTTCTCTAAGTAGATTGCATGAATGGGAAGAAACAGTGCATATAATATGCTGGGACAAAACACTGCCTAAGGTCATATAGATGCCTAAAATGTTCATTGTCATGCAGTTCATGCTTACTTATCATGTCGCACCATTTTATCTCAAACTCCTCTGGAGTCACTGTGTAGTTTATACACTATGAAATCTTCTTCTAGCTTTTGGTTTTTCGCAAGATATGGTCCAATTGTGCCTGTAAACTTGTCCATAATGTGCCAGCGACAATTTCGATGTGTTGCATTTGGGAATACAAGCATGATAACATTTCTCATAGCAGCATCTTGATCTGTCATGATGTTCAACGGCGCCTTGCCTTCCATGGCTTGCAGAAACATCTCGAACAACCAATTGTTGCTTGGTATTTTTTTTCATCCCTTAGGAAGGCACACCCTAACTAGAATGTCTAACCATGTCTATTGATCCTAATGAATGGTGCAAATGGAATATCATACAAATTTGTCATGTAAGTTGCATCAAATGAGACACAATCATGGTAGGACTCGATATAAGCATGCCTTGATGCACTATCAACCCAGAACAAGCTTTCAACTCTGTGTTCTTCATCCAACTTTAATTTGTAGAAAAGAAACAAGATCTTCTTCTTGCAGCACCATAAAGTGATCCAATGCTTCCTGCATGTCCTTGTACTTTTCTATTTTTCTAATAGTGGAGCGGAAGTTGCTCACATCTTTACCTTCATATGGGGTAAGTTGTGCAGATCCATAGAACTCTCACATAAGTTGCATTATGCGTCCAGTGCTTAAGTTGCACCCATGAAGCAACCTAATAAATTCTTTTTCCTCCGTAGGGATCCCTTTGTGAGACCTTAGAAACTTTTCCAGCGAAGGCATCAAAACAAGATCATGGTTGTGATCTAGAATGAAGTCAATTATTGTCCACCTTGAACCTATTAGCTTCACAACCATTCTTGCTTTGCAGTTTGTGTATTGCATCTTCTCCCTTTTTCTTTTCTTGCCTCCGTCAAGTTTCTTCTTCTTCTCAACATCTTCCTGTCCATTGTCTTTTTCTTCTTCGGTATCTTCTTGAGTAGAATCGCCATTCTCGGTTCCATCAGCAAGCCCCTCGATTGCCTTCTCATCTTTCCTTTCCTACTATTACCTTCTTTGTTACAAACGAAATGAACTTTGGACATTTCCTCTATCAATGCAGCTCTACGAGAGGTGCCTGTGCGGATGGAGAAACCTACTCTTTTATCATATGCATTGTAATAGTCCCTCGCTTCCACTTTGGTACCAAATGTCTGCCTATTGAAGGGTATTTGAGGTGTTGATATGACCTCTTCACCAATTTCATCAGGAATATCTTGCAATGTACCATCACCATCAACAAGCTGCTCATCGCCATTAGAAGCGGTAGGAACATCCTCTATTCTTGCTTCTTCAAGCGAGAGCCTGATTTCAGACACAGTAGGCATATCCTACTGGTTTGATAGTTGTTGAGTGCAAAATATTGGACCACATGCATCTGTAGGATCTTGGAACAATGCATGTAGGAAATCGTAGTCAACTTCTGGTGGAGGCAAATTCAAGTCCATAGTGATTGTGCTACTATGTCTCCTACAATAAAAAAAGGTAACGCGTTAGTGCAGTGTCTTCACACATAGCCAATTATGTCTTCACACATAGCCAATTATGTCTTTACACATAGGCAATAATGTTACTAGTATCAAGCAAATTATGTCTTCACACATAGGCAACATAAGGTTTCTATTTTTTTTCTAACACATGCATCTGTTTTTTTTAACATGCAGGTCATGTGCAGAGAAGCAACAAAACCAATGAAACTACACAGGTAAGCGCATAAAACATCTCACTATTTTTTCAAGTCTGCAAAGTGTCACAGGATGCATACAATTGGTTTTTTTGGCCTGCTTGGATCACAGAAGGACCATGGCTTTGACCTAAAATAACATAGCATGGAACACAAACATATCAAAGTATTACTTAAAGACAACAGGTTGAAAAGAGATAAACACACAACATCCAGAGATCAAAAGGCACTATTTTTTGTGACTTTTCCATCCAAATGCTCAACAGATTAGGCACTATTGTCACTTCTCAAAATGAAGCAATAATATTAGTTATTTAATACAATAATGCTTTCTTGAATAAGCAACATAATTTTTTTTTTTTACCATGGAAACGACTTCCATTACTCATAAACCAGAGCCAAATATTTGGCTACAAGAACCCGAGTACAATTTGGAATGCAATCCAGAACTGGATTTGCACCCGGACTCAAAGCAGCCCCGAGGGCAGCCAGGCTATCAGCAGCCATATTACAGGATCGTGTGGTATGAACCACCTCGTATTGAACAAAATTACTCCTAAGCAAGTATTTAAACTCCCATAGCAAACTCCCTGCAAAACACCGATCAAACTCCGCTGAATACACCGCCCGAATAATTGTTGTGGCATCTGTTTCCACGATGATCTTCTGGATACCCAAATCTGCCGCTCGTTGGATTGCTTGCATACACGCTATCAGCTCAGCCTGGAAAGCATGGTTGATCTTTTCCAAACGTCCATAGCCCGATCCAATCACACCACCATCCCATTCCCGGATCAAAAAGCCCCAGCCACCCGATTTGTCAGCGTTTAAGAAGGAACCATCGCAATTGATCTTCACAGTGTGTTGCGGCGGTGGTTTCCACCTCTCACTGTTCACCGTCCGGCACGGCGTTTCGGGGATCGGTTTCTTCAGGCTCGTCCATTCAGTGGCATAGGACCCGATCAAGCTGGCGAGCTGGACTCTGGTTCTCTTCTTCTCCCCCTCTCTAATTCCACAGCGCTCCGACCACCAAATATATAGCAGAACAATAACTTGCTTTTGGTCTCCTGATTTCAGCTTCAGAATCATCTCAATAACTTCCCTGACCGAGAGCAGTGCTGCAAACTGAACCCGCAGGTGTTCTAGTGACAGATTTTGCCATACCTCTCTTGCTTCTTTGCATTTAAAGAACAGGTGTGCTCCATCCTCTTCTTGACGACCACATATAACGCATTTTGTATCGATTGCCATTCCTCTTCTTCTTAGATTAACTCGGAGGGCCAGGGAATTATGTGCAAGGCGCCATAGGAAATGAAGCATTTTTTTCGGACAGTCGAGGTGCCACAAACTCTTCCAGAGGGGATCCGGGGTTCCTACCCCAGTACCCGAAGTTGAGCTCCCACCCCTGGCCGTTCCTCTTCTCGTCACTTTCACAAAGACTTTGTAAGCTGACCGAACCGAAAACTGACCATTCTGGTTCCAGTGCCAAGCAACAGTATCACACATTCCTTCATGTACAGGAATACAAAGAATGCTCTCTGCGTCTTCTTCCCAGAAAACTTCTCGGATCAACGTTTCATCCCAGCAACCTGTGTGCGGATCTATAAGTTCGTTGACATGAGTAAGTACGTTGGGGCCCCTTGGAGTGAACAGATAGCGTGTTTCATCCCTTGGGATCCAGGCATCCTTCCAAATCCGAATATTTATCCCGTCGCCCACTCTCCACACTAATCCTTTCTTCAGCAGGTCAAGACCATCAAGGATGCTTCGCCATGTATAGGACATTTCTCTTTTAGGCTTCGCTCTCAAGAGATAACCATCAGGGTAGTACCTTGCTGACAAGACTCGTGCACACAAAGATTCAGGCTTCGTAGCTAATCTCCATGCCTGTTTTGCCAACATAGCCAGGTTAAAACCATATAGATCTCTGAAACCCAACCCGCCTTCCTCCTTTGACAAAGTCATTTTTTCCCAACTCAACCAATGCATGCTATTCTCCTTATCTTGGTGACTCCACCAGTATTTAGCAATCATCGCACTCAACTTGTCACGTACACCCTTTGTGAGGTTGAAGCACCCCATTGCAAAGGTTGGAATCGCTTGTGCCACAGCTTTGATTAAAATCTCTTTTCCTGCCTTTGATAACATTTTCTCCTTCCAACCTAGAATGTGTTCCCACACCCGGTCCTTTAGATAGTTGAAAGTCCCGAATCTTGATTGTCCCACATGAACCGGCAGACCCAGATACTTATCACTCATAGCTTCGTTATTTATCTGTAGAGTCTGTTTCAGAGAAAGCCTATCCGAATCCTTTGTGTTTTCACTGAACAAAACAGCCGACTTTTGTTTATTTATTGTCTGGCCCGAAACTTGTTCATACAAGGCAAGGATCCTCTGAACTTCTACCGCATTCTCCTGGTTTGCCCGGATCAGCAACAATGAGTCATCCGCAAATAGCAGATGAGAAATACTCGGAGCCCTTCGGCAAACTTTCATCCCACTGATTCTTCCTGGACTCTCCGCCTCAGTAAGCAAAGCACTAAAGGCTTCTGCACAAAACAGAAAGAGATACGGAGACAAAGGGTCCTCGTGACGTAGCCCACGACCCGGTACAAAACTTGGCCCAATATTGCCATTTACCTTCACTTGATAGCTAACAGATTGCACACATCTAACATAATGTTTTTTTAATTTTCATGTTTTTCCCCATAAAGAAACTTGTGACACATGTTAACATTTTTATAAACATGCAGATCATGGACAGAGGAAGCAAGATGCAGACTACACCTAGCAACATAGATGTTAGAATCTAGTTTTACCATTTTTTTTTGCTAGTGATTTTGCAAGTCTCCACCTGGGAACTGCAGATGCAAAGGTGTTTCCCCTCATGGGATGACAGACAAATTAGTTTTTCTATGGATAAGCTTACTGCTGCGACTACCTAAAACTATAGTTGTGTTTCTTCTACAAAGTGTAGCAGAAACAAGTTGTTGTTTCTGAGATGCAAATATCAATCACGATGGGCCATGATGTATATGCAGAACTACTATATGTGATGTGATCTGAGATGTAGTATTATGAATACTTTTTGGAGTAGGCAAATCAACACTGCATACCTGATTCCTTTTTGCTTTTTTCAGTGGCCTTTTTTGTTCTGTGCTTTCCCTAGGAGTTGGAGGTGCCATCCAGGGAAGTCTGGTGGCACCTAGGAACCCGGCGGCGGCGGCGGCGTAGTAGTTGCTTAGAATGTATTTTGCTTTTTTTGGTTCTATATGATGAGTTGAGTGGCGGCGGCGATGGTACTAGGGCAAAGGTAAGATTTGCTTTTTTTTTTGCCCAACTGCATTGTTTGTTACTGGGCCTGAGCCACGCTAGCCGTAACTCTCCTCGAGCGCCAAAAATTTTGGCTTTTTTAGTATTGTTGCCGAAAATAGAAAAAAAAATGTCCACACTTACTATAAAAGGCAAGGCCGTTCGGATCGACTATGCTACGGTCGGCCATAAGTTAGCTTCTTATATACACACACACAAAGATATTCTTGGTAACCAAATCATTTTTTGTTTCCCCATTGAGCAATTTGTTTGCCAGCAGGAGCTAACGCGTTATTCATTCACTGATTTAACATTTTCTGTCTTCTCTATAAAACATTTTTTCTTCCAAACTAGAGACTCCGTCCTTTCTCTATTGAATAATTTTTGTTTCAATTAATCTAGAATATTTTCCCCTTTCCGTGGAACAATTTACCTTCCTATTCTTATTTCTTAGTTTGGAAGGAAAAAATCAGTGAGAAACAAAAGGTAACGTTCCACCCTTTCTCATTGGACCTGGCATTGTGACTTCTAGTTTTGAAATAAAAGTTATTTCCGACTTCCGAGACACTATTTCCTGTTTTGGCTAAACTGTTTCAGCCCCAAAAAAGATTTTCTAGAATCATGGGTTTTAAACTGGTATTTTATCACGTAATTTTCCAACATATTTACTGCTACGGTTAAATCCAATGTTCCTTCACAAAACGCATGCTAAAATATAATAATGTTTAATTTGAAATTAAATGCAGAAGCATTTAACCAAGCGCAAAACTTTCATATGGATGCTATGATGCATGTCATGCAATCCACAGAATATTCTTCGGTGAAGCGAAACTGCAAGTATTCAGACCAACTCCATATACAGTAGTCCACTGACAATGTATAATCGCACCAGCGCAAATATATATATACTATGTGGCCACCAGTACAATGCTCTCAGGAAACAAGCTTTATAGTATTTGTCTGCACCGGTGTATAAATAGCTAGATATGCACTGTCAAATTAAACACCGCAGGGACTCCCAGTCATCTTCTTGGCCTCTTTATCACCACTCCCACCAGAAAAAAATTGCTTCACGCAAAAGACAATGCCGACCAAGATAGGTACACGCACCAACACTCGTTTTAATCTAGAGATTAGACAAGAGACAAATAAATAAAACCATGGAAATTATATATATCATCAGTCGAATTCAAAGAGGAGGCATATGGAGTTCGCATGCGCATATTATTGCTTACTACTTGGGCTTCTTAAAAAATCATATAAGGTGTTTTTATTGTTTTTTAGACACTACTAGAGAACAGGCCTTTGGACGATCTTTCAATTGAGCTTTAGCCTCGGCAAAAAATTGCGTCCGGGGCTAAAGACCTTTAGTCCCGGTTGGTAACACCAACCGGGGCTAAAGGTGAATCTTTAGTCCCGGTTGGTATTATCAACCGGGACTAAATGTCCTGAACCTTTAGTCCCGGTTGGTAATATCAACCGGGGCTAAAGGGTGAACCTTTAGCCTCGGTTGGTGTTACCAACCGGGACTAAAGGTCCTTTTAGCCCCGGTTGGTGTTACCAACCGGGGCTAAAGGCCCTTCCCGAGTGGATTCAAAAGGAAAACATCCAGAACTACATCACGTGGGTTGTGTAGCTCAGTTGGTAAGCGTGCCTGAGGCGAGAGGTGCTGAGTTCGAATCTCACAAATGCACATTTATTTTTCCTCGTGGGAGCCTTTAGCCCCGGTTGGGCCACCTTTAGTCCCGGATTGCTAGCCCCGGTTGGGAAACCGGGGGCTAAAGGCCGATTCTGTAGTAGTGAGATACTCTCTCCGCATAGAAAAAGAAAGTCGTTTTGGATAACGACACGGTCTCTAAAGTATAACTTTGACTCTTGTTTTTATAAAAAATATTTATTAAAAAATTATATATATATATATATATATATACTTTTATAAAAATATTTGTCAATACAAATCTATCTATATAGCTTTTAAATTTTAAAATCCAATAATAATTTGAAAGTTATTCATGATTTATATTCTTAATGTTTGACTAGAACTTTGTCCAAAACGATTTCCTTTTTCTATGCGGAGGGAGTACATAGTTTTTGATATTCACGAGATGCACATCATGTTTAGATACAATATACCTAAATAAAAGTCAAAACGTGCTATAATTTAAAACGGAGATACAGTGTTATACACTATAATAATTTGAAAAGAGAAATAAACGACGTATATATAGTGATATATACTTAATTGCGTACCTCTCGTACTTGATTTTGTCTTGTAGCAGTTGTACTAACAAAAGGTGGTGAATATCAATCGCATCGCTTGCTTCGTCGAGTTTCATGGAGATGCGACCTGCTGCGGCCTGTACGGAGAAACCGTTTTCTCATTATTTTTTTGCAGGACCGGCCGTACGTAGCATAACATTTATATATAGGTTTTATTCTGTAAATCAAAGAATCCGGAGATCGATCGAGTATGGAGAGACGACACGACGGCACCAATGTTAGTTACCTCCTCCTTCGTGTTGACGCCGCTGCCGCCGCTGTAGTGCCGGAATCTCGCCGCCGTTGGCCGGAGCGCACGGCAGGCAGCACCAGCAGATCGGAGCACCGCCGCTGCCGACATGCTAGCTAGTATAGCTGTAGCTTTATGGTCTACTTCGTCGTAGTCGTACGTATGCCCGTCCTTGCGCTTTTTTTTTTTTTGAGCCCACGTGTATAGCAACCCTTGCAGTCGCCAATGGACAATGTACAATGCACGGGACATATATATAATATATAATCGTGCCATACCCGTAGAGAATTCGACCCCCAATCGAAGTCGCTGACCTAGTTTGACCCCAAATCCAATCGGGACTGTATATAGCAGTAACAGCAATATCGTGCTCGAGAGATCTGATCCAACTTCAGGGCTTTTAGTTCGCGAATTTTTTTGCGAAAAGTTCTTATATAACACTTTTGTTTTATTTGACAAACTTTATCCAAATATGGACTAACTAGGCTCAAAAGATTCGTCTCGATATATACTTACTAAAAATACAATTAGTTATTTTTTACTTTTATTTAATGCTTCATGCATGCGTCTAAAAATTTGATGTGAGGACGGAGAATGTAAAAAAAATTTAGGAATCATATTTTTTTTTCATCTACTCGTCCAGCAAGACCTTTCAAATCAAGATGCTCAAATTTAATTTATTCTGGTACGCATTGGCATATGAAATCCACTCCTTATTAGGCCATATATATCCATCATTGTTCCGATTGACTGAGCTATGAGGCACAAGAAGAAGGTGGAGGAGCACCATAGACGTCATGGGGAGAACAACTGCCTTATTAGGAGGGCCTATTTGGTTCTTTCTAAACTTTCACTTTTAGCAGCAACACTCTTATTAAAAAAGGAACTAAAAAGCCTTTTTTCTCTTGTAGTGGGGGTGTTTCACAATTTATCTACTAAAAGTGACTAAAGTTTAGTCAGTGGGAGAGAACCAAACAAACCATTAATATGTATGCCTCGCTAAGACAAGCACCAAAGAGGACAGCCGCGCCATGCCGGGCACCAGGCCTCTCCAACCGAAACTCCCAGCCACGTGTACTCTAGCCATTTTCCTCTCGCTCGCGTGCTATATGCAACCGCCATAGGCAAGCGTGTGACCGGAACTCACCTCTCCCTGATAACAAGGGAGGGTTCTGGTTGATTTTTTTTGATGAGATACAAATTGGACGCACACCACACTCACACCACCACACGTACACACACGCGTGCGCGTCCATACACACGCAAAGAGAGATTGGAAAGCTCGCCGTCTCCAGGTCGCCTCCAGTGCGCGGAAAACGCGCAGTAGCACCGAACGCGCACGCGTGCGTGTACCTGTAAAATCTGGAAAAAAATCTAGATAAAAGGTGCGACACCAGGGTTTGAACTGAACCCTGGTGGGTAGCGTCCCACTGGACTGCCTTACCACCGGACCACAGGCCCTTTGGCGAGGGTTCTGGTTGATTAATTACTAGAGATAAAGAAAAGTAGACAAAGGTTGGATTGACATGAAAATAGTTCGACATTACCCATGCAAAGTGCTTATTAGGTTTCTTCTTTTTCCATAAATTGATCATAGTGGCTAGTCCCCAGTAATTTGGCCCAAACCAGATGCAGACACCCTAAGGCCCCGTACGTTTAGTAGAAAAAAACTGCCAGGAATAATGGAATAATTCCGGTCCAGAATTGCTATTCAATTTCATATAAGTTTTCATTAGCAGGAATGACTGAGCCAGAATTTTTCTAACCGAACGGGGCCTAAATGCTCATGTGCCACATTAGGTTTTCAACCGTCAAACTAATACTGGCGACTGAATTTTGAGGATTTTTTATTGCACGATGTCAAAAAAAAAAAAGAAAGAAAGATAAGAGCCTTACATTAAACTCTAATTATTAGCAAGCTAAAAATTATCCAAAAATAGCATAGCCCATCCCAAAGAGGGGCTTACAGGCAAGCGTAGCTAATTTTTAGCCTACAACTGTAACTAGCTCAATAATTTGTTAACAGGGGCATATGCTAATAATTAGATTAAACCAAATTAACAAGATGAATTTATTAAGTCAAATTAATTCATTATTAGCAAAATATTTACTGTAGCATTACATTGTCAAATAATGACACTAGTAGAGAAATGACCTTTCATCCCATTTGATTCTTGGCTTTGGTCCCGGCAAAAGTTTGTGTTCGGGACTAATAATATTTAATCCCGGTTAGTGTTACTAACCGAGGATAAAGAGTTTACATTAGTCCTGACTAGTGTTATCAATCCGGACTAAAGGCATTGACCCTTTAGTCCCGGTTTATAACACCAACCGAGATTATAGGTAGACTCTTTAGTCTCAGTTGATAACACTAACCGGGACTAAAAGTGACCTTTAGTCCCAGTTGGTGCTACCAACCGGGGGACTAAAGACCTCTCATGGATCAATTCAAAAAGAAGAGTGTACAAGACTTTGTCACATGTCGTGTACAACTGAGTTGGTAAGATTTAATAGATTCATTTCACGAATTATTCTCCAGCTAACAAATTAGTTTTATAATTAGTATATTTTTAATAGACTAAACTAGGGTCACAATATTCGATATAATAGAGACTAAATTTTAATCCTTACAACTAAACATGACTCTATATACTATCTCTTGCATTGGATGGCATGGCGGGGTATAAGTTGGCTTGTTTAGCTTAACGGTTGCGGCTGCCCTGAGCGGACTGCTGCTGCGTGCGTCGGCTCCTAGCGCCCATGGGAGAGGGAGCACCGGATGAAAGGGAGCAGACGAAAGAAAATTCTTCCCAAAGGATATTTGTTAGTTTGGGCTAAATTGTTTAGACCCCAAAATGACTTTTTTAAAAAAAACAACCATGATCGTCATCTAGAAATCAATGGTTTCGAAATTAGAACGTATCTTTTAATCATGTATGTATGTAACTATGTAATCTCCCAACACACATCACTACAGGGAACGCCGGCTTTGCCGAGTGCTGGAAGCACTCGGCGAAGCCCGCACTCGGCGAAGGGCACTCGGCGAAGAATATAACGGCAAAAACTTCTTTGCCGAGTGCCAAATATCAGGCACTCGGCAAAGGCTTCGCCGAGTGCCAGGTCAGCACTCGGCGAAGCAAACGGCCACCGTCACTTGATGGCCTCTTTGCCGAGGGCCACGTGAGCCGGCACTCGGCAAAGAGGTCCCCTTTGCCGAGTGCCAGAGGCACTCGGCAAAGGGGACCTCTTTGCTGAGTGCCACGTGTCCAGGCACTCGGCAAAGGGGGCCTCTTTGCCGAGTGCCTTGACCATGACACTCGGCAAAGAGGCCGGCCTGGGCAAAATTTGCCCAGCTTTGCCGAGTGTTGTGGCCTCTTTGCCGAGTGTGGCACTCGGCAAAGCTGGGAAAAGTTGAATTTTTTTTTCTGTTTTCATTTTCCTTGACAGAAAACATATCACATATCACACATTCATATTCCATTTCAGACAAATATCACATGCATATATATCACACATCCATATATCACATACATATCCATTTCAAACAAATATCACACATTCAGTCTCCATGCATCACAAGCTCACAAGTCCATCACAAGTTCACAAGTCCATCACATCCATCTCACAAGTCCATGACAAATCTAAGTTGGTCATCACTGCTCACCTTGGTGCTCAGATTGTGAAGAACCCCCACCTTGCCACGCGTCCCACGACCCGCCCGAAGGACCACCTTGCCAACCTTGCCACCCAGGCGGCGGAGGTCCAGATGGCCACCCGGTGTACCCTGACTGCGGAGGAGGGTAACCTGGCCACCCATATGGCGGAGGAGGGCCACCGGGGAGCCACCCAGGCTGCGGAGGAGGGGCACCAGTGATGTGCAGAGTGTGCGGAGGAAGGCCAGGTGCAGGAGTCGGTGCCGAACCCTCCGACTGTGAGTGCACAAAGGAGAAGCAAATTCGTTAGCACCTGGAGGATAGCTGTCGGGGGAACGCCAAAGGGGTACCCCCAATCAACGCATAACAAGTAGGATAAACCTAGAACACCGGTTAATAATAAACCCAGCAAGTCTAAACCTCCCAAGAAACCAACCCCTCGGAGCCTGCAACGCTGGCCCACCGCCAGGGAGCTTAGACTTGCCAAAACCTTACCGACCGCCACCTGGTAGCCTACCCCTCGAACCCGCTACAGTTGTGCACCGCTCCTCGGGACCCCACGCGGGGACCTCGAGCCCCTCCAGCACGATGGCCTACCCCTCGAGGCTCATCACACCCAAGGCATCGAGCTGGAGCCCGTTCCGAGCCAGGCCCCCAAGCCCCCGTCTCGCCCGAGCCCTCCAAGCCAGGCCTCCCCGTCTCGCCCGAGCCCTCCAAGCCAGGCCTCGGGCGAACGCTCGTTCCCCGTCTCGCCCGAGCCCTCCAAGCCAGGCCTCGGGCGAACGCCCGTTCTCCGTCTCGCCCGAGCCCTCCAAGCCAGGCCTCGGGCGCCCGAGCCCTCCAAGCCAGGCCTCGGGCGAACGCTCGTTCCCCGTCTCGCCCGAGCCCTCCAAGCCAGGCCTCGGGCGAACGCCCGTTCTCCGTCTCAAGCCAGGCCTCGGGCGAACGCTCGTTCCCCGTCTCGCCCGAGCCCTCCAAGCCAGGCCTCGGGCGAACGCCCGTTCTCCGTCTCACCCGAGCCCTCCAAGCCAGGCCTCGGGCGAACGCTCCACTAAAGCCTCGAGTCCTAGCATATAGGGCTCGAGCCCCCCACAGCCGAACACCGCACCTCGAGACCCCACGCGGGGACCTCGAGCCTCTCTGGCACGACAGTCTATCCCTCGAGACGCTTTTTATGCTCCCTTCGAGCGGCGCAGACATCAGATGCCAGCCCCATACCGCGCATTTAATGTCTCCACCTACGCCAGTCACGTCCTCTGCAGCCCGATGTGTACCACAGTAACCAGGGCAGAGTCAAGCCTCGTTTTCACCACAAGCATGGGCAAAAAGGCACCAGTACAGCACTGTTGGGCCATGCCCTGCACTGACGCATGCTCGAGCCTCATCCCGAAGCCCGGGTTCCCGCTGTACGCCCGGGCGTTCCGGGACTTGCCCATACCTGCGGGGGCTCGAGCCCCCCGTGGGTGCCACCTCGAGGTCGGCTCCGCGCCCCTCGAGCCCTAACCGCTTTCATGCTATTGGAAGACAGGTACCCCAAGATCCGGAGGGATCCCGCCATGTCCTGTACGTGCCGGAATGGGTGCTGTACGGCTTCTACATCGTCACGCCATCACGTCCACACCCGGGATGGAGGCCACGCCCCAACAGCGACGCCCACGACGGCTCCAGTGGCCCCGACAAGACAGGATTCCTACCCTACGCCATATCAAGCGATGTACATATTCATCCTGTGTAAACCCTGGCCTCCTCTTGTTCTATAAAAGGGGACGTCGGGGCCCTTCGCACGAGAGAGACAACACACGAGTCTACGGTTACACGACACACAAGTCCACACTCATACACATTCGAGTCCGGACTCGGGTCCACGCTCATTGAGCTTGTATTCGCCCCTGTACAAGCACTTAGGTGCAAGTAATACAAGAACCTCCTCCCCCGCTGGACGTAGGGCCTTCTTTGCCCGAACCAGGATAAATCCTTGTGTCATCTTGCGTCACCATCCAGGAAGAGAGCACGCGATCATATTACTCGTTGGTGTCATACCCCCGGGTTCGAAACACCGACAGTTGGTGCGCCAGGTAGGGGGCTTCGCGTGTCGAGTCGGTTTCTCGCTGTTTCCTAGATGACTGCTTCGACTTCTTCGTTCTCTGCCGGTGCCGTCATCTGGTTCGGGAGCCTCGAGTTCCTGGCCACCGACAACGGCAACGAGCCGACCTTGCTCTCCATGGAGGGCCCGAGTGGAGGGCGTGTCACGCCACCCCGTGCGAGGAGCGTAGCACGTCGCCCACACCACCACGCGTCGCCACCCTGTGAGCGGCGCCGTCGTTACCGTCGTCGCCAGGCACAGGCCGTGCCGGCGGCGTACACCCACTTCCCCGTGGCCGGCGCGGAGTTCCCAAGGAGGAGCCTGCCCGGCGCACGACCGGAGACTTCCAGGGCGCGCTCGCGCCCGCCCAGCGACTTCGCGTTCATCATGCGCGCGGACCAGGAGCCAGGCCAGAGGCCTCCGAGCCGTGCGCCACCGACGCCACCCAGCCTCCTCCCGCACGGGGTGTACCGCGCTCGACGCCGGCGGTTCCCGTTCGGCCTCGACAGCTCCGCGGCAGCCTACGCCCGCCAGCTCAACGAGCGCCGTCGGGACCGACCGCCAGTAGGCCAGGAGGAGCGCCCGGGCGTGCTACTGCAGGCCATGGCCAACCTGGAGATCGTCCACCCCGCGTACGTCGACCGCGGCTTCTCGCGAGCCATCGAGCCTCCCCGGCGATCCACCGTCGGAGAATGGTACCGCGAGCTGCGGTCCCAGCATCTGCCAAGACGGCACGCCGTCGACAGCTCCGACTCCGACGAATACGACTACCACGACCCCGACCTCTGGGATCCCACCAGGGAGTGCTTCCAACTCGAGGGGTCGCATGCGATACCGAGGACGAGGGCGACGACGGCAGGCCAACGCTCGATCTAGAGGGCCCCAGCGACGTGGCCGCGGCAGGCGGATCACGTGTTCAGGGGAGGAACGAACCTCCAGCGCCGGTTGCACCGCCTCAGCACGACGACGGCCGGGCGGCGCAACTCGCGCAGGTGCAGGAGGCAATCACCAAAGCCGAGGAAGAACGGCAACACCTGCTGCAGCTCTGGCAAACCCTGATGCAGGAACCACCCCAGCCCCGAGGAGCCGGAGCTCGAGGTCGGGCTCGAGAGGTCCACCGGCGGATCCTTGAGGACGGGGCACCAGCACGCCCCGAGGTATGCTTCCCGCGAGCCGGGCAGAACGTGGTGGCGGCGGCGATGATGCTCCGTGACCTGCCCACCGTCTCCAACCCCGACGCCAGGCGCATGCTCGGGGAAATGAAGAACCTCCTCGAGACAGCCGCTGTGCAGCAGGCCGAGAGCTCGGCGTCACGCCGGCGCGGAGCAGCCTCGGGGAAGCCGGCGGACACGCCCCGCAATGAGCGCGAGGCATCCGTCCACCAGCCGGACGCCTCTCGAGCTAGGCCAGTCCGCGAACGGATCGTCGACAACCGGCCACCTCGAGACCCCAACGACGCCCGCAACGACATCAACCGCCGGCGCAAGGACAAGGGGGCCCAGGAGCGTGGCTATAGCGCCCATCGAGGGGGACGCTACGACAGCGACGAGGACCGGCAAGTCCTCGAGCCCCCGGGCCCCAGAGTCTTCAGCCGGGCCATCCGCTGCTCAACCCTCCCCGACCGCTTCCGACCGCCGACCAACATCCTGAAGTATGACGGGGAGGTCGAGCCCAAGCTCTGGCTCTCGGACTTCCGCCTAGGCTGCCAACTGGGCGGAGCGAAGAACGACGACCGTGTGATCATACGCCAACTCCCACTTTACCTCTCGGACACCGCCTGCCGGTGGCTCGAGGGGCTCCCGCCGGATCGGGTCGATGACTGGGCCGACCTAGTCAGGGTCTTCGACGGGAATTTCAAGGGGACCTGCGTGCGCCCAGGCAACCCTTGGGACTGAAAGGACCTTGATGTCGCCTAGAGGGGGGGGGTGAATAGGCCTGTTTAAAATCACAGCTCAAAACTTTGTTAGAGATGCCCGGCACTACCGCCCTAATCCCGGAACTGCCGCACCCCGGCACTGCCGGCCTCAGCCCGGTACTGCCGCGCCAACAAACTGCCCGAGCCTGCAATTCAAAAACTAGCCACAGGAAACCAATTCTATATGAATAGAAGTGTTGCTCTTGGTTTCCTGAACCTGCAGAACCAACTCAACCAAGCCAAATATGTTGTATGAAATAGATCGGGGCCAAATCCTAGAATCAATCACAAGCTCACAAGTATGATGAATGAACACAAGTAAATACAAGAGACAAGTGATTTATCCCGTGGTTCAGCTCGCCACCAAGGCTTGCCTACCTCCACGTTGTTGAGGATGACCACTTAGGTCAAGAGCTTTGCAACTCTTCCTCGGTCTCAAGTCAAGGAACCAAATCCTTGAAGTGAGGGGTAATTCTACTAGCTCCACAAGAGGATTACAAACTTCCCGCTGCTCACCACAAGCACGGGAGCTCGCCGGGCGACGCCTAGCCGTCTAGGAGGCTTCACCTCCAAGAGTAAAAGATGCACAACGAAGATCGACGAAGCCCGACAAGTGCTCAAGGTTTGGAAGGCTCTAATATGCTCTCTAGCTCTTAATCACACAGCCCCAACACTTAATCATGCACTAAATATGTCACTCTCACAAGAGAGGGTTGGGGAGAGCTCTCAAATGGCTTTGGATGTGTTAGAAGTGTTTTGGGCACCAGCAGCCAGCACTGGAGGCGTGGGGTGGGTATATATACCCCCCACACCCAAAACTAGCCGTTGGAGGTCAGAAACTAGCCGTTACTGGCTGTACAGGCCCGGCACTGCCGCACTTAGCCCGGCACTGCCGGGGAGCGGCACTGCCGCTCGACAGAGCGGCACTGCCGCAGCTCCCTGAGACAGCACAGGTGACCTCACGAAAAACGCCATAACTTTTTACTCCGAACTCCGATTTCAGTGATCTTGGACTTTCCGGAAAGCTTGTTTCGAGGGCTATCCAACCCTACAGAGAACAAGCCCAAGATCAACAAGTGCAGGTGCAGTGCTAAGTGTTTTCTCTCATGTTAACACTCGGGTTCGGTTAGTTTGAGCACTTGAGACTTGTCTATGATTCGTATTGCATCCCCCTTGATAGTACGGCATAACTATACTCAAGACAAAGAAAATATAACCATTTTAACCACTTGAGTCTTCAATGTCTTCATATGCCATTTCTTCTTGATATCACTTCGAAAGGGATTGCAATCATCTTTGTCTCCTTTCTTTGAGCAAACACACCTTGAGCATGTGACTTGAACCATTTCCACACATATGAGTTCAATCCATGGCTTCAAGTCACTTCCACTAATGATTTGATCCTCAACACAATATGAATCCTCATAGCTTGATTAGTACCTCGACTCAATGCAAGTACTCTCTTCTTCACCCTAGCCATAGTACTTCGGTCTCTTGACCTTCACCGTCGCTTAGTACCTCGAAGCCCTTTCCTTGCTATCTTCACCTTATCAAGCCACACTCAAGTCACATCATATTGAGCATCCATTGAAAACCATTTCTTCAATATTGTGATCCTTGCTTGAACATCTTGTAGATATGCATGTTGAGATCAATCAAGCTTTAGTTTGACTCACATAGAGACATATATGGATCATCATTAATGTGGTCAAGCCAATTCACGATTCCTAATATCCTCTCCTTTTGGCTTGACACTCAACACTCACTTCAATCTCCATCTTCATACTTCTAGCTTGATCAAATCAATGCAAAGTGATTCTCCAAACATTTATCCATACAAGCAAACCAAAGTAGAGAATGACTTATATCCAATATGAGTTGTGTCCTTTGTCATTTCAACTTTGCTTGCCATTTACTCACTTATGCATTCTTGATTCATTCTTCAACCTTGATCAAAGCTAGTTCACTATCAAACTCTTCTTGCTCACGAAAAGCAACCCATTGTTGAGACCATTCCAAAATCATCAATCCATGTCTCACTTGTCATTTGCCAAATATGCTTGCTTTCTCATGATGCCATGATATCCCACAATATAGAAGCCATATCATCAACTCTATTTGCATTGTTGTCTTTTGCTTGAACAAGATTGTTTCCATGATCTTCCAATACAACAATACACAATTTTGGCCTTCATTTCAACACTATGTGGAATATCATCAAGTTTGCTTTTCTTGTTGAACCTTTGATACACTTAGCAAACTTGTTAGACCTTTAATTATGTTGTCACTCAATTCACCAAAACCCAGTAAGGGCTAGATGCACTTACAATCTCCCCCTTTTTGGTGATTGATGACAACACAATTAAAGCTTACAAGAGATTGATAAACATTAAGATTTTGAATCCTATGATATAGTGAGCTCCCCCTAAATGTGTGCATTGAAAGGAATTTCAAATTTTGGCTTCAAATGCCAAATGCACATATTTAAGACAAAGTGTGGAAACTCTCTTATATCTTAACATTCGTGGGGTGCAAGGTGTCAACATGATAACCGTGATGCTCACGAGACAGTTCATGCACTCAGAGATTGCTGGCCAGCAGAGAGCGGCACTGCCGCACTAGAGAGCGGCACTACCGCACTAGAGAGCGGCACTGCCGCACTAGAGAGCAGCACTGCCGCACTTGCCTGGCCAACACTAGAGAAACAAGCACAAGCACACTAGAGAAACAAGCACAAGCACTCAAGGCAGCATAAATGATTCTTGTCAAGAGCATCAAATTAAATTATCCTTGCACTTATCCTTGCACACACCACATAATAAATCTTATATGCCTCTCCTTTACCCCTTTCCATCCTCATATCAATCTCTCTTCCCTTACAATGTCCCCCAAAATTTCTCCCCCTTTGGCATTAATCTCCAAAAAGGATCTCTCCACCAAAAGGAAGAAATGATGGTAGACAAGTGAGGGATAGAGGTAGGTAAAAGTTTAGCATATATGATTTCTCTTCTATGTTTTTCTACCAAACAAAGTATGCAACACTTTAAGTCAAGATTCTCAAGAGGTTAGCATATTTAGCTCATACCTCACATAGGTGACATAACATGAGACAAACTTACATAATCACCACAAGAGGTATCAACCAAATATCTAACTCATTCTCTAATTGTCACCATAAGAACAAACTCATGGTGTGACTCAAAATATTGCATACACATGCACACTCTAGCATGTAAGGGCCTAGATGCACAAAGGTAATACGAATGTTCATAGAGTGATATACCTTTGTTCTAAGCCTCATAATCTCCACCATGATGATGATTTTGAATTTAGTGCTTTGATGGGCCTAGCATTTCATTAAGAAAAGGATCTCATTTGTGCCCATCTCTCCTTTTCATCATCTTCAAGGAGACACTTCAAACTTGTGCTTCATCTTAGTTGAAAGTCCATTGCTAGCTCTTGTTGTCATTTTGAGATACCAATTGAAGACATATTTCTTGATATATCAATTGAAAGATTATCCACCAATATCAATTGAAATATGATCTTCATAGTTTGACACCAATGGAAGGAATCTTCACAAGTTGATGCCAATAGGAATGGATGCTTGTATCTCATAATATCACCTAGATGTCGACCTAGGGAATGCTCACGGAGACAAGAGATAGCATTAAATTGCACAAGCGATAGTTTTACAACTAGTGACCATTTGAATGTGGAAAGCATGTGGATCACTAATTGTAAAACCTCATAACATAAACTAAATCCCCCTTATTTGATAGTGCATACATATGTATGTGGAAAGCAAAACATATGCACTTTTGGTCAATTAAGTCTAAATAAGGAAATTTAAGCTATATTATGGAGAGTAGCTACATAAGAGTTAAAATTGCAATCCAAATAAATATGAGAGATAACATTACTATTTTGGATTGATTTGGCTATGTAGCATACCCATGAGAAACTCATTCTCACCAAGAGACTACACAAGTTCACTAGAAGAAAATGTTAGTCTCAAAAGACACAAGACATAGAATAGACTCCCCCTTAATATGTGCATCAAGTACTCGAACTACTTGTGAAATGCACTTGAATCACTTTAAGAGTCTAGAGGAGTTCATGCTATATCTTGGTCAAGGCACACCAAATTTGCAACAATTGAAATTATGCCAAAGAGAACATACCACCACTTAGGTAGAGAGATCACCACATAGATTTTCATTGATATGACCATCATAAGTGAGACTTGATGATATGGATGGCCATACTTTTTCACTTGATGATTCATGGTGAATTAAAGCTCTTGTGATCATCCAAGATCCACATTAGGTTCCTAGTTCTTTCTCTACCTAAAGCAACTCACATAGAAAGCAAATGGTAAAGTTCATGAAATTTGCAAATTGTGAACTAGGAGTTACCACTCTTGTTGACGAGATCCTGGGTGATCAAAGGGATGGATCCATGTGACTTGATGAGCTTTAGATGAAGAATTAGCAATGAACATCCAATCTTTACTTCTTTTCTTCAACTCACATAAATATAGTTCCTCCAAAGGATTGGGGCATCCGACAACAAAACTAGGAGCATTCAGTTTATAAAGACTGAGACCTCCAAGAATAATCTTTGGAGCACCCAAAGATTCCATTGGAACTATCCATCCTCCTTTGAAGTTCTTCTTTCTCCAATGTTTGAGATTACAGAATATGAGCTTGAGAGAAGGCATTTTGTCTCATGAGATAGAAAGTAAACTCCCCCTCAATTTGTGCATACAAGAGTACACAAAGCACACCTATGCACATCAACAATGAGGTCAAAGGAGAAGTCTACACTATGTTCAAACTCATTTCAAACTCCTTCAAGATGCTTGCAATCCAACTTTTCAGATTCTGTCTTCCTTGGAGAAAAATTCATATCTCTCAGACCATTAAGCCAGTATACATAAAATTTGGTAGAAATGTTCATCTATGAGTCCTCTAACTGCTGTCAAAATTTCAGCCCATTTGGATTCCATTTTATCAGTCAAATCTATTTTCTACCAAAACTGCTCAAGTCTGAAACTGCAGTGCTGAGGCTGACAAAATTCAACTGAAACTGATTTTCTTCTAAACCAAACTGCATCCCAACTGTACAACAACAAGTACTAGATATATATAGCATGCTCACAAAGTTTCAGGTCAATTCATCAGTGTTGGAACCTTCAAATCCATGCTTGAAAGCAGCTAACTCAAAATTTCAGATTTCTGGACAGATTTGATAATTTTTACAATTCTTCTCTTCTTGTCCAATAATGAGGTGGTTTTGGCTTAGAACACTCACAAGATGTCATTACCATTCAGTCCTCTTATCAATATTTGTAGTATTATGAGTTCTTCCAATATAGCATATCCAACTCAACCTCAACATCATGCTCTAGGTCCACAAAATGGACGGTTGTCAGCTGCTGTGTGTGGAGGTGGCGCAGCAGTGCTGCTCATGGCCCGGCAGTGCTGCTCGTGGCCCGGCAGTGCTGCCCGTGGCCCGGCAGTGCTGCCCGCTGAGCGGCACTGCTGCTCGCACATCAGCAGTAGGTTGTAGATTATCTTCAACATGAGGAGCCTCCACATCTTGAGAGTGAGTCAACACACTCCGACATCTACCAACCTCATCTTGCTTTAGGTGAAGAGTAACCTTTAGGCTTGTGATGCATCCAAATGAATAAGCACAACCTCTTCTTATTGATTTCCTATGAATAAGCTCAACACAAGAGGTATTAGTAGCACAAGCACTAGTTTCTCATTTAGTAACCCTTTATGTGTGGAAGGCAAATGAGCTACCAAAAAAGAGAAACCTTATAACATGGATTAAATCTCCCTTAATGCCGCATGCATACTCTTTTGAGTCAAATGGAAATGTGAATGTGCATGGTTGGTCAATTAAGTCCAAAGGGTAGATTTAAGCCATATTATGGTGAGTGGCTAACATAGACGAATCAACCCAAAATTAACTAGAGAGAACACATCACATAGTTTTGGATTGATGGCATTGATATGATAGCACACTCCATTTAAGAAACACATTCTCATTTAGTGAGACTACATAAATCACTTAGAGAAATGGTTAGTCTCACAACTCTAGTCATAGAGTAAATTCCCCTTTTATAAGTGCTCTAAGTATTTGAATTTCTCACATAACACTCTATTCATTTAAGAACATGGCATTTTACTCTATGTCTAGGTCATGGCAACAATAGAATAATCAAATTTAACTTATGCCAAGAAATACTCACAACCATTTGAGCATGTAGATGGCCATAAGATGAGAATGAGAATTTGCCAATCTACCATATGACAAGATTTCATTAAGTAGAGAGTTCTTGAGATTTGAGTGATAAGTGCTTCTACTTGAGCTTTCTTGAAATTCTTGGTTTAAGGTCCACAAAGAACACCAAGTCATGTATGTTGCTTGTTGTGAAATTCCAATCATACTTTTCTTCCATGACCAACAACCAATACATATCCTCAAGTGGTTTCTTTCCCTAAGTGACTACACAAGACACAAAGAGATAAGATTTGAAATAAATTGCACTTGAGATTTAGATGTTACCACCCTTCTTGAAACATAATGGATGAGGTGGCTTCTTCATCTTCACTTTGCTTATCATCATGTTGTAGACTTCATCCATTGCTTGGACTTATCTCAGCCACTACTGTCTGCATAGGGGCGGCACTGCCGCTCTGAGGCGCGGCACTGCCGCTCTGAGGCATGGTACTACCATATCAGAGATGTCAGCGGAATTTGGTGCAATAGTAGCTTGAGGATCTCCTATCTTTGTACCCAGAACTTCTTTTGGTCTTATATCACCAATGGGCATTTTCTTGATTGTCTCACAAAGTGGTTCCTCATTACCTACAACATGAATAAGATCTTGCTCTACTAGAGAGCCATTAAAAGCATCATATGGAATATGATTCATTTGAACTCAAAGTACTCTAGCCACTCCTAATAATTCACAAACATACACATATTTGTGAACTACTAGAGACTACACAAGTCAAGTGGCTAGCTAGCAAGGGTTAGGTACTTGTTACCGAGATGAGTATGAAGTTAGAGATATATCCATCAATTCATCCTTGGGTCAATCTTGATAGAATAGTCAATATGAATAAGATTGATAGCTTGAGATGATATTTTCAATAAGACTTGCTCAAGCTCCCCAAGGCTTCATATCACCTTCAAGTACCTACAACACTTATTAAGCACAATTTGGTACCCATACCAAGATGGGTCCATCAAGGTTAGTCACAAGAGACTTAGGCACCCAAATGGCCTTTGTGCTAGTATATGGTGAACCAATCACCTTTCTAGCACAAGTGTCATTTTTGGACCTCCTAAGCAATTTTGAATCAATTGACAAGTTTGGCTTAAGAGTGTTACCCATGGGACACTCCACACTTAGGTGTCCCTTTCCTCTACAAGTGTAGCATAGGCGTGTCTTGTTATTCTTAGCCTTGTTTTCTTGCAATTTGCTTGCTACCTTGCTACTGAGCCTCTTTCTTGATGATATCAAGCCTTTGTCGTTCATGTAGGGGCATGATGCAATTTCATGACCCTTCTCATTGCACTCATAACACTTCCTTTTACTTCTTCTTATCTTCTTGTTTGGAAGTGTGGCTTGGTCATCAATCTTGTTGGAACACATAGAGGCATTGTGTCCCATGTTGGAGCACTTGACATGAGCCATATTGTTCTTCTCTTGAATCTTGCTCATGCCCTTCTCTTCTTTCTTGGTGGCCTTGGGAGCTTTTCTGTTTTGCCCAAGTGCGGCACTTCCGCGTTTGTGCGCGGCACTACCGCGTCGCGGCACTTCCGTGGGTGGGCGCGGCACTTCCGCACTATGGACAAAATACACTTTTCCAACATGCTCCTTGGCTTTGCCATTGTCGGACTTGTGACCTTGTTGATGGGGTTTCATGCATGCTGCAGTTGATCCCTTCTCAAGCTTCTTCACCATGTCTTCACGGTTATCTTGAGAAGGTTGAGCAATGCACTTGCCCTTCAATTGAATCAAGTCCTTGAGCCTTGCAACCTCTTCTTTAAGTTCATCATTCTCTTGCACAATGAGGTCATCACAAGACTCTACAAGCACATTCTCAACACAAGACATATTTCCTTGCGAACAACAAGAGTTAGCATGAGATAAATCAAATTGAACTTGTGTACATGTGCACTTGTGAGGTTGGAAGGATTTTACCGATGTTACCACAACCTCATGACTGATTTCTAGCATGATATGAGAATCCATAAGCTTCTCATGAGAGCACAAGAGCTCATCATGATTTTCTTGCAATGTCTCATTCTTGCTAGTGAGCTTTTCCACTTTGTCCTTGAGCATATAATTTTCATCTTCTAATTGAGAAACACAACATAGAGAGTTAATAGTACAAGTTTGCTCAATTGACAAGTTTTCATACCTTTCAACCAAAGTAGCATGAGAGCACTTAAGCTTTTCATGCCTTTTGGTCAACTTCTCCAAGCATTTGATCTTTTCGATGAGAAAATCTTCTTGCTTGTGAAGTGCTTCTTCTTGCTCATCAATTTTATCTATGAGCTTGAGCACCATCAACTTGTCTTTCTTGCTTAAGAGTGCAAGGAGTGGATCAAGCTCATCATCATCATCATCACTCTCATCTTCACTTTCACTTTCACTTGAACTCTCATTCTCACTTGCCACATTCTTCTCTTTCTTTGCCATGAGGCCCATATGAGAAGTGGCATAGAGAGTTGAGCATCTCGGTGAAGTGGACTCATCATTTGGCCTCCACCGATCACACTCTTCTTCTTCCTTAAAAATGTTAGTCTCACAAGAACTAGAGGAAGTAGAAGTACCATATGTAAAAGCATATGTTGGTGTGAGAGTGGATGAGTCATGATCACCTAAACCTTTTGAGAGAATCACTTGAGGCTCTTTATTTGTTGGTGAAGTTGAGCACTCCTCAAGTGATTCCTCTAATGAGAGCAACCTCTCATCACATTTGGACTTATCATATCTTTCTTTGAGTGTGGTCCAAATGAGATGAGCATCCTCAAGTGGTTCACCATCTCCAAATATGACGGCATCAAGTACATCTTCACTCAAGGCACTAAATAAGACATTAGTAGCTTGAGCATTGAGTTGTAAGCATTTCACTTCCTCTTTAGTTAGATAGTCCAAATCATCACTAGGAGGTGAAATGCTCACATCTACAATCTGCTCGAGTTGAGGACCCATGGCCCTAAAAACATCAAGTATACTAGCAGACCAAGATGTATAATTTGAGCCATCGGAAAGTAAAAGTTCTAGAGATACTTCCTCACTTGTCGACATCGTCTCTCAAGGCGGTTAAGCCCGTAATTGAGAGCCCAGGCTCCGATACCAATTGAAAGGACCTTGATGTCGCCTAGAGGGGGGGGTGAATAGGCCTGTTTAAAATCACAGCTCAAAACTTTGTTAGAGATGCCCGGCACTACCGCCCTAATCCCGGAACTGCCGCACCCCGGCACTGCCGGCCTCAGCCCGGTACTGCCGCGCCAACAAACTGCCCGAGCCTGCAATTCAAAAACTAGCCACAGGAAACCAATTCTATATGAATAGAAGTGTTGCTCTTGGTTTCCTGAACCTGCAGAACCAACTCAACCAAGCCAAATATGTTGTATGAAATAGATCGGGGCCAAATCCTAGAATCAATCACAAGCTCACAAGTATGATGAATGAACACAAGTAAATACAAGAGACAAGTGATTTATCCCGTGGTTCAGCTCGCCACCAAGGCTTGCCTACCTCCACGTTGTTGAGGATGACCACTTAGGTCAAGAGCTTTGCAACTCTTCCTCGGTCTCAAGTCAAGGAACCAAATCCTTGAAGTGAGGGGTAATTCTACTAGCTCCACAAGAGGATTACAAACTTCCCGCTGCTCACCACAAGCACGGGAGCTCGCCGGGCGACGCCTAGCCGTCTAGGAGGCTTCACCTCCAAGAGTAAAAGATGCACAACGAAGATCGACGAAGCCCGACAAGTGCTCAAGGTTTGGAAGGCTCTAATATGCTCTCTAGCTCTTAATCACACAGCCCCAACACTTAATCATGCACTAAATATGTCACTCTCACAAGAGAGGGTTGGGGAGAGCTCTCAAATGGCTTTGGATGTGTTAGAAGTGTTTTGGGCACCAGCAGCCAGCACTGGAGGCGTGGGGTGGGTATATATACCCCCCACACCCAAAACTAGCCGTTGGAGGTCAGAAACTAGCCGTTACTGGCTGTACAGGCCCGGCACTGCCGCACTTAGCCCGGCACTGCCGGGGAGCGGCACTGCCGCTCGACAGAGCGGCACTGCCGCAGCTCCCTGAGACAGCACAGGTGACCTCACGAAAAACGCCATAACTTTTTACTCCGAACTCCGATTTCAGTGATCTTGGACTTTCCGGAAAGCTTGTTTCGAGGGCTATCCAACCCTACAGAGAACAAGCCCAAGATCAACAAGTGCAGGTGCAGTGCTAAGTGTTTTCTCTCATGTTAACACTCGGGTTCGGTTAGTTTGAGCACTTGAGACTTGTCTATGATTCGTATTGCATCCCCCTTGATAGTACGGCATAACTATACTCAAGACAAAGAAAATATAACCATTTTAACCACTTGAGTCTTCAATGTCTTCATATGCCATTTCTTCTTGATATCACTTCGAAAGGGATTGCAATCATCTTTGTCTCCTTTCTTTGAGCAAACACACCTTGAGCATGTGACTTGAACCATTTCCACACATATGAGTTCAATCCATGGCTTCAAGTCACTTCCACTAATGATTTGATCCTCAACACAATATGAATCCTCATAGCTTGATTAGTACCTCGACTCAATGCAAGTACTCTCTTCTTCACCCTAGCCATAGTACTTCGGTCTCTTGACCTTCACCGTCGCTTAGTACCTCGAAGCCCTTTCCTTGCTATCTTCACCTTATCAAGCCACACTCAAGTCACATCATATTGAGCATCCATTGAAAACCATTTCTTCAATATTGTGATCCTTGCTTGAACATCTTGTAGATATGCATGTTGAGATCAATCAAGCTTTAGTTTGACTCACATAGAGACATATATGGATCATCATTAATGTGGTCAAGCCAATTCACGATTCCTAATATCCTCTCCTTTTGGCTTGACACTCAACACTCACTTCAATCTCCATCTTCATACTTCTAGCTTGATCAAATCAATGCAAAGTGATTCTCCAAACATTTATCCATACAAGCAAACCAAAGTAGAGAATGACTTATATCCAATATGAGTTGTGTCCTTTGTCATTTCAACTTTGCTTGCCATTTACTCACTTATGCATTCTTGATTCATTCTTCAACCTTGATCAAAGCTAGTTCACTATCAAACTCTTCTTGCTCACGAAAAGCAACCCATTGTTGAGACCATTCCAAAATCATCAATCCATGTCTCACTTGTCATTTGCCAAATATGCTTGCTTTCTCATGATGCCATGATATCCCACAACATAGAAGCCATATCATCAACTCTATTTGCATTGTTGTCTTTTGCTTGAACAAGATTGTTTCCATGATCTTCCAATACAACAATACACAATTTTGGCCTTCATTTCAACACTATGTGGAATATCATCAAGTTTGCTTTTCTTGTTGAACCTTTGATACACTTAGCAAACTTGTTAGACCTTTAATTATGTTGTCACTCAATTCACCAAAACCCAGTAAGGGCTAGATGCACTTACAGGGACCTACGGCGTTGCAGGCAGGCGGCGGACGAGCCCCTCCACGACTTTGCTCGACGTTTCTCGAAACAGTGCCTCGAGCTCCCCCACGTGCCTGATGAGGACGTCATCTCAGCATTCCTCGCGGGCACGACATGCCAAGAGCTAGTTCATGAGCTAGGACGCTACCGTCCCAGGACGGTCGAGGACCTGATGGATCGTGTCACCAGCTTTGCCTCAGGCGATGAGGCAGTGGGGGCCTTCTTTGGCGTTCCCTCGTCAATGGGCTGCGCATCGCCCTTGAGCTCGGGGTCCGACGCCTCGACGCCCGAGGAGACTCGCAGCTCGTCATCAACCAGGTTATGAAGGCTTCAAGCTGCATCGATCCCAAGATGGAGGCATACTGCGGGGAGGTGCGCAAACTAGAAGATAAGTTTTACGGCCTCGAGCTCAACCACATAGCTCGAAAGTACAACGAGGCCGCAGACGAGCTGGCAAAGTTGGCGTCCACACGTGGCACGGTCCCACCAGATGTCTTCTCGAGGGACGTTTTCGAGCCATCCGTCAAGGACAGCCCGGGGGCTGGCACCTCGACGCCACCCCTCGAACCAGACACGGGGGCTCGACCTTCAATGCCACCCCTCGAGAACGACCCCTCGACATCCGCTGAAGCAATGCAGATCGACGCACCTGCCTCTTCGTCATCACGACCCCTCGACTGGCGGACGCCGTACCTCGACTACCTGACGCAAGGCGTGCTACCAGAAGACAAGACGGAGGCCCGACGCATCGCTCGAAGGGCCAAGACCTACGTCATCTACGGCGACGAACGGGAACTATACCGACGAAGTCCGACCGGGATCCTTCAGCGCTGCATCCCCCTCGAGGAAGGACGCAAGCTCCTTGACGACATGCACTCAGGGGCTTGCGGCCACCACGCGGCGCCAAGGACCCTGGTAGGGAACGCCTTCCGACAAGGCTTCTACTGGCCGACCGCCGTTGGAGACGCAAAGCGCCTGGTCCGAGCCTGCCAAGGGTGTCAGTTTTACGCCAAGCAGACGCACCAGCCCGCACACGCCCTGCAGATGATCCCGATTACTTGGCCATTCGCCGTTTGGGGGCTCGACCTCGTAGGTCCCATCAAAAAGACAAGCGGAGGGTACACACACGTGCTCGTGGCCATCGATAAGTTCACCAAGTGGATCGAGGCTAAGCCGATAGGAGACCCCACCTCCGAGAAGGCTGTCGAGTTCATTGCCAACATCATGTACCGGTTTGGGGTGCCTAATGTCATCATCACCGACAATGGCACCCAATTCACGGGCAAAAAGTTCACCAACTTTTGTGATGACAACAACATCCGCGTGACCTGGGCCTCGGTCGCATACCCTCAATGCAACGGGCAGGTCGAACGCGCCAACGACATGATACTCCATGGGCTGAAGCCGAGGCTATTCAAGACCCTCAAAAACTTCGGAAAGGGGTGGGCTGCAGAGCTCCCCTCGGTGCTGTGGGGCCTCAGGACAACGCCAAGTCGAGCCACCGGCTTCACTCCGTTCTTCCTGACCTACGGTGCCGAGGCCATATTGCCTACGGACCTCGAGTACGGCTCCCCTCGACTTCGAGCCTACAACGAGCAAACCAACGACGAGAGGCTCGCCAACGCCAAGGACCAGCTCGAGGAGGCCCGAGACGTGGCGCTCATCAACTCCGCGCGCTACCAGCAAACACTTCGACGCTACCACGACAAGCACGTGCGCAAGAGGGACCTGGCGGTGGGCGACCTCGTGCTTTGACGACTGCAAGACAATCGAGGGCGCCATAAGCTCACCCCTCCATGGGAGGGCCCATACACCGTAGCTGAGGTGCTCAAGCCAGGGACATACAAGCTCTACGACGATCAAGGCAGAATCCTGGCGAACGCGTGGAACATCTCTCAGCTACGTCGCTTCTACCCTTAAGGGCCTCGAGGCCCAGCATACTCTTTTGCTTTGTACAAACATGTCAAAATGAATGAACAAACTCGTGCATTGTCTTTCATTTTGCTTAGCATCTTAAGGTAGCCTCGACCCTGCTTTGCCCAGGGTCGAGCCTTCCTCAGGGGCTGACTAGGGGGTAACCGCCCCCAGACTCCGGAAAAAACGCGCGTTTTCTTTTCAAAAATCCGACCCTCATCTCGACTCGTGCCTCGAGTGAACTAGCGACGCCTAAATCTTAAAATACCTCGGGCCTCCAAGGGTCGGGAGGCGTCGACGTAGACGGCCACCTACGCCCCCGGGCTACGGTGCCCTACCTACGCCTCCCCTCGAAGGGCTCGCGACGTATCGAAGGAACACAGACTAAGTTAGCAAAAACTCGAGCTTGCAACAAAGAGAAGTGGTCAAACGCATTTGAAAAGAAAACAAGTCCTTTAAACAAGCAAGTCGGACCCTCATCCATGTCACAAAATTCTTACAGGGGCCTCGACGCCCAAATTTGGCACGCAGGCCCTAATCTTCGTCGGTGTGGTACTCCTCCCCGAGGTCTTCCACGGCGGGCTCAGCCTCGACATCCGAGCAAGAAGGAGGAGGGCCCTCGACACCGCTGCTGGCGTCAGGAGGCAGCACGTCCTCCTCAAAAATCTTGGCGAGCGATGTCTCCGGCCTCTCCATCTTCTCCGAAATTTTGTCGACACGGCGGTTGTTCCACTCCTCGTCCTTCCCCTCGATCTCGATGAAGCCATTGGCGACAACGTGGACCGGGAAGCGGAAACCGGAGCGAACGACCGCGAGCGTCTGCTTGACGCCATGATGGAGAGCTTGCCGGACACGGTCCCGCGCCGCTGCGTCGAAGAAGCACAAGGCGTCGACCAAGGCGTCGCCCCGAGCCACCGCACCTTCTGCCGCAGCCACAGGAGGAGCACCCCACATGGGGCCGAGCCGGTCGAGAGAGGTGCGAGCCCGCTCCGCCACCATCGTCTCGTCTTGGAGTTGGTCCAAGAGAGTCTGGTTCATCCCACGGAGCTCCTCGACCGTCTTCTCGACCCCTGCGCAACGAACGAGGAAGAGTGAGACTGCGACGTAACAAAAAACTTCGAGACCCAAACAAGGACAAGGTGTAAGCCTCACCATCTGTGACACCCCAATTTTAAGAACAAAATTGGAGCACAATATATGTATGCCAGGATCAATTTTCATACATATATCCACATCATAGTAAATATCAAAACAATGCTTTATTAATAATATCGAACTTTATTACAAAAATGACCCTCGGGTCTGAAAGAAAAGTACAGACTCTCATGAAACTGACTCTAAAATAAACTCTGATGAAAATGCGGAAGATCTGGACTCCACTCCACAGGAAGGTCGACCGGGGGTAGCGCCATCCTAGTACAGGTCGTCAGGGTCGTAGCCTCCGTCTTCTGGATACTCCTGCTCCTCGTACGTGTAGTCTCCAGCGTCTGGGTGGGGTAGCAGGGGGACAAAGAGGAAGGGTGAGTACATCGAAATGTACTCCGCAAGTGTAGGAAATATATGCTTATGAGGCTAATAACAAAGGTAGGCTGACTCTGTTTGACTCAAGCGCCTAAAGCAACACATCCTATTATTCCTATTAGTCCTATGCACCTATTTACTAGGTTATAGACAGACACGGTATAAAAGTAACAACACTCGGAGTCGCACCGAGCAACCACACTCGGAGTCACACCGAGCAACCAACACCTGAAGTCCATCAGGCACCCGCACCTGAAGTCCATCAGATGTCCCGAACCCAAAACCAACCAGTAACCAACTAATCTCGAAGAAGTCCAAGCCGCTCGTGACCGTGAGCACGGCTGATATATCAGTTTTACACTCTGCAGAGGTTGCACATCGTTACCCATGAGTCGTGCATTACCCGTCACGCTAAACACTGCCGAGGTGCATAGCGGGTTGCACTGCAAGGCCTTTACAAAGCCCCTCCAAGCCTGTGTTACACGTACTCTAAGGTTTCTCCCCTGTCCATAAGTCAGCGACCCCCAAGGGACCCCTCTTGAGCCACTATACAAACCCCGTGTAGCATGACTTGGAGAAAACTAATTAATTAGCCAGGTCCAGCCCATCCAGATCTCATGGCTGCGCTGTTAAGCCGGGTTACAGGCTTCGAGAACCGGGTCCTAGGGATCCAGGCAGGATAAATCTAGCACGAGCCCCGAACCAAAAACCAAATAAGAGCTGCCAAGTCCATGGCACAAAACCACCAATACGGGTCCATCCTGCCGGATTTACCTAATAACCATGTTACTACAAAATTACCATGTCCACATTCGTTCCATAGTTCATTAATCAAGATTATAAACATTTTAACTCCCATCCCAAACATGACTGCAGGGATAAGCAAGACACCTACCCGAACATCCCAAAACAGGCGACAAGGATAATAGAGCAAGATCTAGTAAACCATAATATAGGATTCAAATTTGACATTGCATGCATCTACTAGATCTAAACTACTCTAATACCAAAAGTAAAATAAAGTAGGTGCAAGATGTTCAAGGACACTTGCCTTCGGACTGGGTCGAATCAACTAGGTCGCAAGGATGGTCTGGAGCGTCCTCGTATTCCGCACTCTCTGGCCCAATCAACATACATGGCACAATACATAGCAATAAATAACAGTACAACAAACAGTGTGAAAACAGTAAACTAATAGATCTACTGCTTAGAGAACGGAATTATGAAACTAACGCAAGTTGAACGGGCCAAATCGGAGTTAAAACGCAAAAGTTATAAGCGTTTGAAGTTGGATGGCATTTCTGTAAATAAACCAAAGGTATTTTAAATAAATAAAACTGTAAAGGAAAATGGCGATGGACTGGGCGTCATTTTCTGGGTACTGCGAGGGCTAGATTGAAAGAAACTGCAGACTCACTGAACAGTCGGGGTGGACCGCGGGTTGATTTCGGAGAACGTGAGGGTCTCTTTAGCAAAATGCACCAGCGAAGGGGTATCGGCTATTCTCGGCCGTCGATCTGGCGATGGCCGGCTGAGATTAGATCAGGGGCGGTCGGCTGTGGGTGGACCGCGCCTCGATTTGACGCAAACGGAGGGGCCAAACTATAAGTTCTTCGTGACTCAGTGCACAGTGCAGATAGGACGGCGGGTTTGTTTCAAGAAACTCCAGGGGTTCTTTAGAAAAGTGGGCGCTGACGCGGGCGTGGCTGACGCGGCGCTGGCGTGGTGGTGACGGTGTGTTACGTGTCGATTGCTGGTTGGCTCGGTGTGCCACTGTGGCCGTGGACGCGGGGAGGGTGGACGTCGTGGACCGAGTTCACAGCTCGTGCGCTCGGCGCATACCGTTTCGACGATGGGATCTAATCTAGGCCATTCAGAAGAGATCGGACGGCGCCGGATAGAGGAGTGGGGGTGCTGGCGGCGCCGGTGATGCTACGCGCGGCGGCGGCCGTGCGGAAGGCGGTGGCGCCATGGCTGGTGCTTACGGCAAGGGCCTAGAGGCCAGTAGAGAACACGGGATTGGTAGGGATCGGAAGCGGAGCTTACAGCGGTCTCGGTGGAGGTGTTCTTGGCGCCGGTGGAGATCCGGAGACGGCAGACCGCGTGGTCGTCGCGGCGGCGGTGCTTGAGTGCTCCGGTGAGGTCGAGGGAGGTATGTTCCGGCCCAGATTCGCTTCGGGGTAGATCTCCTGGACGCGGCACGTGATCGTGAATGCGACGATGCTCGAAGGAGGGGGTCGGTGGTGGCCTTCTTGGTGCGGTTGGGAGCTCGGCAGAGCTTCTGCAATGGCGGCGGTGTGGCTCCGGGTGCGTCACTTGACGAGGCGGATGACCAAGGGAGGGTTGGCGCGGCGGTGGCGTGTAGGCGTTTTTGTAGGGCGAGGAGAGGAGAAGGGTGGCGGCTGTAACAGAACAATCGAGGCGGGCGGGGTGGAGCCACTGCTGGCGCGCGAAGGGCGGAAGGGAGGTTGGGGACGGCCTGACGGCTGGGGCCGGCGTGGCAGTCTACGAGAGGGAGAAACGCGGGGGCCCGCGAGTCAGCCGGTGAGAGGAGAGGGGGTGCGGTGCGTTGCGCTGAGGGTGGGAGCAGGCCGGCGTCCGGGGCGGTGCGGGCCGGGGTGAGGGGGGAGGGGGAGTGCGGGCCGGCGCTGGCCCAGAAGAGAGAGGGAGAGACCTGCGCGGTGTTGGGCCGAGTAGCCGGTGGGGGAGCGGCCTGGAGAGAGATGGGAGGTGGGCCGCTGGGCTGGGGAGGAGAAAGGTGAAGAAGGGCCGGTTGGGCTTTTTGGGTCAGGGAGGAAAAATGAGCCCTTTGCCAATTCTTTTCTTTTTCTTTCCTTTCCTTTGCAAATTCTTTTGAAATCAAAATCAAATCAGTTTGAAATCAAAATGAGTTTGAAAATTCTGGAAATATTTTTCCTAGATTTTGCAAATAAAATTTGAGTTTGTTTTGGTAAAATTTTCATAAACCTTTTATTTGTTTTATAAATAGAATAAATTCGATTCGCCCTATACGGGTTTTAATAAATCATTTACCACACAATAAAAATATGCAATGGCATGAATGCAACATGAAAATGATAAATAAATTTTATTTTCCTCCTCTAATAAACTAGCTAACCTATTTAGTTTCTAAATTCTTTAATTAAATTGGGGAAAATTAAATCAGGGTGTTACACCATCGCAATGTTGCCCCAGTGCGGCGAGGTCGCCGGTAAGGCCCTCGGCGCGCTGCTCAAGCCTGCGCTTCTCGGCCAGCATGAGGAGCCTCTCGGACCTGAGCTCCTCGATCAGCCTGCCTGCCTCCACGAGGGCCAGATCCTTTCGGATCACCTCCTGCCGCGCCGCCCCCTCGGCAGCTCGGGCGGTGGCGACACCACTCTCGGCGTCTTCAGCCTCTTTCTTCGCCGCCTCCGCTGCGGTACGGGCGGTGGCGGCCTCGACACGGGCGTCAGCGGCCTCCTGCTTCGCGGCCTCAGCTTCAGCCCGGGCTAAGGTGGCCTCGCTTCGGGCGTCCGCAGCCTCCTTCCTCGATGCCTCAAGAGCGGCGGCGGCCTCCTCCTTGGATCGAGCGACCTCGCCTCGAGCCGCCCGGACCTCCGCCTCCGCCTCGTTGAGCCGGCTCGCCATTTGGGCGTTCCGGCTCAGCTCAGCACGGAGATCTTGAAGCTCCGCCTCAGCCCTCGCGAGGGCGGCCGACACCTGTGCGGACCGGCCCGCCTCCTCGGAGCAGGACCGCTCCGCCTCCGCCATAAGCTCGGCCACCTCCCGGAAGATGGACCGCACCTCGCGTGGGGCCCCCTGCTGGACCGGTTGCTCGACGGAGACCATGGCGAGGGACGAGCTCAGCGCGTCGGGAAACGACCATAATGGTCGTTCGAGCTCGATGTCGGGCAGATCCTCCTCCGTCCCGAGCTGCCCCAGCTGTGGCCCGCCGCCCGACAGCACGGGCCCCAGCTCCTCCCTGGCCGGGTCCTCCGGCGCCTTGTCAGCGCTAGCCGGCGCCTCGGGCGCCTCCACCGTCGGCAAGCCCGCGGCGAGGAGCGGCCCCTGCTCCAGCTCGTTCAGGAGGTCCTCCACCGTCGGGGCCTCGAGGGGCGCAGTCTCCTCGGCCCCAGACACCGGCGGGGTCGTGCTCGCCCCAGGCGCTTCCCCCGGAACAGCCGTTGTAGCGAGGGGAGGGGTGGCGCTCCCGACAGACGCCATCGCAGGAGGAGGAGGGGGAGACGGCTGCGCCTCAGTGAGCGTGGTAGCGGCGGGCTCGATGCCGTGAGCTGAGGCCCCTGCAATACAAGATGACAGTGATATCAGAACCGGGAGGAATGCCTCGACCCCTGCGGTCGATGGCGACGGCCTCACCAAAATTCGCGACGATCATCTGGCCACCTCGAGCCATGGCAGCTCAAGCCTTCTCCAGCCAAGCGGCTTCTCTAGCGGAGGAGGGTGCCATACCTCGAGATGCTTGCGCCTCGACGGGGCTCGAGGTCTTCGCCCGCTTGGACGCAGCGAGGTCCACCTCCTGGTAGGAGCGCTTCCCCCTGAGAAACCAGAGATGGCATGCATCATCAAAAGTAAAGAGGTCAAGCCTCGCTACCAATGAGGTCCAAGAAAATTACTCACCCAAAGCGGCGGCTGGGCTTCTTCCCGGAATCGCCGGACCCACTCGGGGCTTCGAGCCCACCCCACGGCTCGAGCCCTGTGCCCGGGCCATCTCCGCAGGGCTGGGATGGGGGGAGGGCTCCCGATGCCTCCCGTGGCTCGACCTCGAGGGAGATCCCTCCTTCCGCCCCACATCGCGGGAGGGCGACCGCACCTCCCTCGTGCTGTCATCGTGGCGCCCGCCCCGGCGCGGGCTCCGGGACTTGCTCCGGCGCTCGCGCTGGCGGTCGCGCCCTCCCGCGTCCGCTTCTGTGTCCCGGCGGCGGTGCGGTGATGGGCTCCGGGGACGCTCACGCCCCTGGTCACGAGACGCCCGGGGGCTCCCTCCCCGACGCTCGTGATGGCGCGGGCTCGACACCTCCTCCGGGCGCTCGCTCCTCCGCGGGCTCGACCCCGACCTCGATGGCTCGCGGCGGTCGGACACGGAGCCCCTCCCGATGAGGTCACTGCCCCTCGAGGCTCGGCCCTTCTCGAGACCTCCCGCCTAGGCTGACACGGGGGCGGCCACCGTTGGTGCTGTGGCAGAGGCGCTCCGGGTTCGGGGCTTCCTCGCGACCGGGGGCACGTCCCGCGCAGAGCTTGACGGACCTCGGGCCCCCGACGAGGCAGGGATCGGCGCCGCCTTCCGCGGCTGCGTCCTGCGCGGTCCCTTCGCCGGGGGGACCTCCAGTATGCCCTCCTGCACAGAGGAGCGGTCAGCCCTGTCATCGACGACCCCCCGCGCGCCTCAGGCGCGCATCCATCCCCTCGTCGTCGCCCTCCTCCTCGTCATCGCTCTCCTCCTCCGAGCTCGAGGAGCTCAGCTCGGGGGACCCGTCTCCAGGCTGACAGTTGCGACGAGCCTTCGCCAGCCTCTGCTCCCGAGCCAAGCGACGCAGGTTTTTGTTTTTCTCTTTCTTCTTCCTGGCGTCCTTGCTCTCCTTGTCTTTCTGAGCAGAGAGGCGCCTCACCTGAGTATCCGCGGCGTCCTCCCTCACCGGGGGCCTCGACGCGCGACATGAAAACGCCCCCTGCAAAAAGGAAGGAGCGTGACGAGACAAACCACAAAGAGAATGCAAAGGGTTCGAAGGAGGAGAGAGGGGGAGAAGGCTCGGGACAGCTCAGCTCGAGGTAGGCTTACCAGGTCGAGACACCCCTCGTCGGGTGCCATGGCGACCAGGTCGGTGTACTCAGGGATGAACGGCCCCTGGATCGTGATTGACACCCGGGAGACGCCCTCGTTCCGGGACAGCCTCTCCTCGGCCATCCTCGATCGATTAACCGCCTCGAGCTGGGCATTCGGCCCCATCTCGTGCATGAGAAGGGGGCGGTCCGCCAGCGGGAGAACTCTTCGCTGGTGGAACGCCCAAATGACCGCTTGCACGGTCAACTTCTCCTCATCCACCAGTGTCTTCATCATCTTCATCAGCGGGGCCAGGTGGCGTTGCCTGTCCGCCGCGACGCCCCAGGTCCACTTCTCCGGGCGTTGAGTGAGGACCCTGCCGGTGTACTGCGGAAAGAGACCACCTTCATTCCGCAGATAGAACCAATGGTCATCACACCCGGCCTGGTTGGTGGAAAGCTTGTATTGCAGGTACTCGCGGGGGACATTGGCCGACGAGGTCCCAGCCCTCGCAGTGATGGCAAGGGAGCCCATGCGCACGAGCCGCCTCCCGCTGGGCTTTAGGGCCTTGATGAAGAGCTCGCCCCGGAAGAGATGGACGAACATCTCCCAGTGCGGCTCCATCTTCAGGTACCCCTCGCACACCACGGCGAATATGGCGGCGTGCGAGATGGAGTTGGGGGAGAAGTGCTGCAGCTCCACCTCGAAGTGGTGAGCCAGCCCCCGCATGAAGCGGCTCGGCGGGACGCCGAGCCCCATACGGTGGTAGCGCGTGAAGCTCACCACGTACCCCTCCGGCGGGTGCGGCTCCCGGTGCTCCGCCAACGGGATAACCCACCACGCGGGTCCCTCCTCCGGGTTGGGGCGCAGAAGCCCCTGGGCCACCAACGAGTCCATCTCACTCTGCGTCACCTTCGACGGGCTCCAGTCTTCGGCCGACAACACTTGTGTCTGGGCGGCCATGGCGGTGGCGCGGCGCGGACCCGAGCAGCGGACGGGCAGCCGGAAAATCCCCAATCGACTAGCTCGAAGGAGAGGGCGCGTGAGGGCTACGACGACGGTGAAGGCAAAGGCAAAGTAAAGGGCTCCTTTTCCCCTCTTTCGATATTTATAAGGGGAAACCCCGACGGGCGGGGCTCCCACGACGTAAAAAGGTAACCGCATGCATTTAATGTGCCCACCTAACCGCGTCTTGAGCCGGATGCAGGGTACACGCGGCAGCTCTCCATTCGCTCCACTACCCGGGCCCGCCACGACCGTCGCTCCGGCTTCGCGTCCGCCGCCCTCCCCGACGGTTTCCGCCTAAAAAGGCGCGCCCAACGGGCAGAAGGATTCCCAGACGACGGAGGCTTCTTCACGAAGGTAAAAATGGGCCCCGGCCCTAAGTCTCGAAGCAGCGAAGGCTGGCCCTCGAAGAGGGTTCGACAGCCGGCTTCGAGCACCCGAGTCAGGGACACCAAGGGGCGCCACTCGCGGCATTACTCGAGGGCCAAGCCCTCGAGGCCCTTCACGTGTATCCAAGGCAGGGAGCACGACGTGCAGTGAGATCCCCTCGGAGGGAGGCATCGAGCCACCGGGTCCTATCGAATGGACCCGGCACTCCTGCAGACTGAGCACCCATGCTTTATGAGATCGCCTCCGGGCTACAGTCGACCCCATCGAACGGGGCACGAGGTCTCACTTGGATTCCCCGTTACCAGCTCACCGGGAACCTCGATACTCGCCCGCTCGTGGTAGTACGAGGCATCCCCCCTCGCATCCGATCGAAAGGACTCGCGGGATGACAAGCCAGGGCAACCGGCGTGCCGGACAGCTCGAAGAGCTGGCCGGCCGGTTCAGCCTGACACCCCTCGACGAAAGAGGGTCTAAAAAACTCGGGGGCTCGACACAACCGGACCTAAAAAACGCAACTAAAACTCGCAAAAAGCCCACGAGGGAGTTTTAACCACTCCCCCGTGGCCTCGGGGGCTACACCCGTGGGTGTCGCTCGCACGACACCCACGGAATCAAAACGGCCAAACCCTCGAGACCAGTTAGCTAAACCCTCGAGAACCAGTTAGTAACCCTCTAGATCCCGGTAGAGAGCCCCTGCTCAAGTGCCAACACTCAAACAAGGCCTTGGGGGCTACTATCGGGGGAACGCCAAAGGGGTACCCCCAATCAACGCATAACAAGTAGGTTAAACCTAGAACACCGGTTAATAATAAACCCAGCAAGTCTAAACCTCCCAAGAAACCAACCCCTCGGAGCCTGCAACGCTGGCCCACCGCCAGGGAGCTTAGACTTGCCAAAACCTTACCGACCGCCACCTGGTAGCCTACCCCTCGAACCCGCTACAGTTGTGCACCGCTCCTCGGGACCCCACGCGGGGACCTCGAGCCCCTCCAGCACGATGGCCTACCCCTCGAGGCTCATCACACCCAAGGCATCGAGCTGGAGCCCGTTCCGAGCCAGGCCCCCAAACCCCCGTCTCGTCCGAGCCCTCCAAGCCAGGCCTCGGGCGAATGCTCGTTCCCCGTCTCGCCCGAGCCCTCCAAGCCAGGCCTTGGGCGAACGCTCGTTCCCCGTCTCGCCCGAGCCCTCCAAGCCAGGCCTCGGGCGAACGCCCATTCTCAGTCTCACCCGAGCCCTCCAAGCCAGGCCTCGGGCGCCCGAGCCCTCCAAGCCAGGCCTCGGGCGAACGCTCGTTCCCCGTCTCGCCCGAGCCCTCCAAGCCAGGCCTCGGGCGAACGCTCATTCCCCGTCTCGCCCGAGCCCTCCAAGCCAAGTCTCGGGCGAACGCCCGTTCTCCGTCTCAAGCCAGGCCTTGGGCGAACGCTCGTTCCCCGTCTCGCCCGAGCCCTCCAAGCCAGGCCTCGGGCGAAGGCTCGTTCCCCGTCTCGCCCGAGCCCTCCAAGCCAGGCCTCGGGCGAAGGCTCGTTCCCCGTCTCGCCCGAGCCCTCCAAGCCAGGCCTCGGGCGAACGCCCGTTCTCCGTCTCACCCGAGCCCTCCAAGCCAGGCCTCGGGCGAACGCTCCACTAAAGCCTCGAGTCCTAGCATATAGGGCTCGAGCCCCCCACAGCCGAACACCGCACCTCGAGACCCCACGCGGGGACCTCGAGCCTCTCTGGCGCGACAGTCTATCCCTCGAGACGCTTTTTATGCTCCCTTCGAGCGGCGCAGACATCAGATGCCAGCCCCATACCGCGCATTTAATGTCTCCACCTACGCCAGTCACGTCCTCTGCAGCCCGACGTGTACCATAGTAACCAGGGCAGAGTCAAACCTCGTTTTCACCACAAGCATGGGCAAAAAGGCACCAGTACAGCACTGTTGGGCCATGCCCTGCACTGACGCATGCTCAAGCCTCATCCCGAAGCCCGGGTTCCCGCTGTACGCCCGGGCGTTCCGGGACTTGCCCATACCTGCGGGGGCTCGAGCCCCCGTGGGTGCCACCTCGAGGTCGGCTCCGCGCCCCTCGAGCCCTAACCGCTTTCATGCTATTGGAAGACAGGTACCCCAAGATCCGGAGGGATCCCGCCATGTCCTGTACGTGCCGGAATGGGTGCTGTACGGCTTCTACATCGTCACGCCATCACGTCCACACCCGGGATGGAGGCCACGCCCCAACAGCGACGCCCACGACAGCTCCAGTGGCCCCGACAAGACAGGATTCCTACCCTACGCCATATCAAGCGATGTACATATTCATCCTGTGTAAACCCTGGCCTCCTCTTGTTCTATAAAAGGGGACACCGGGGCCCTTCGCACGAGAGAGACAACACACGAGTCTACGGTTACACGACACACAAGTCCACACTCATACACATTCGAGTCCGGACTCCGGTCCACGCTCATTGAGCTTGTATTCGCCCCTGTACAAGCACTTAGGTGCAAGTAATACAAGAACCTCCTCCCCCGCTGGACGTAGGGCCTTCTTTGCCCGAACCAGGATAAATCCTTGTGTCATCTTGCGTCACCATCCAGGAAGAGAGCACGCGATCATATTACTCGTTGGTGTCATACCCCCGGGTTCGAAACACCGACAACAGCCGTAAAAGTTAAAGAAATATAAACAACCATATATACTCACCGGAGTCTCTGTCGTAGGAGTAACAGGAGGCACAAAAGGAGTGAGCAGCGAGGGAGGCACGACAACACCCGGGATGTTCAGGCTCCCAATGAAGTGAGCTATGTCCTGTGTCCTCTGCGCCTCCCGCTGCTGGACGGCCAATAAGTCGCGACGATGGGCCGCCGCCTCGGCCTCGTGCATGGCCTGCAACCTCTGCATCTGGTCCGCCTGGGCCTGCATCTGGGCCTACAAAATTCATCCCGTAAGGTTTAAACAATGCAAAGACAAGGTATATGTGTAAAAGCAATGAACGACGAATAGAACAAGTACTTATCTGAAGTGCTGCCATCATCTGCTGTGAGCTCGGCTGCCGAGATCGTATGGGGACGGAGGAGCTCGTGCTGGCAGCTCGAATCTCAGCGAGGTTGGGAACAGAGGACGAGTCAACTGCGATGTTGGCTATCCAGTACCGGCTGTGCTGCTTCCCTCCTCCCAGCCTCATCACCAGGTCTGTATCTAGGGGCTGGGTGGCCGGATCGAAGTCCTCCCCATGGCGCTCGCGAGCCGTAGTGGTGTACTCGGTGACCTTGGTGTAGGCGTTCGTGTTGGTGAACGCCTCGGGCCGGCGTTTGGGTTGTACTGGGTGCTCGCTGCAGTCGCCTTGCCCTGGTGCGACAAGTGGTACGCCTTGAAAGGGAGGCACTCCTCACCACCATGCGACTCGGACTGCGAGGAAAACACAGATGATTACAAGTAATGAGTAATTGAGTGTCAGAATAAAAAAATCAGTAGAGCATACCCATCTGTCGGCGTACGCAGCGAGGCTAAGGTTGCCTTGGTGGTGTGGCACCCCAGGCATCTGCAGGCGGCAGTTTCGGCGGGCACTGTGCCTCTCGTACCACTCGTCCGATTTCCACTTGTCCATAATGGCCACCCAGCAGTCTAGGTGATTGGCGCACCAACCAGGACAGAACTGCAAGACAATAAGTATTTAATATGTTAGAAGAGCCGCTAAGTGATGGATGGACCAATCAGTATTACTGTTTTGTACGTACCTGGATGTACTGCTCCCTAGTCAGGTCGGTCTCCCTGGTCAGCATCATCTGCCTAGCATCCGTCTTCTTCACCACCGTCCCTAACACGTCGGCGTTGTAGTTGATGACGCACTGGATCCGCGCCTCGTGGTACATATCCGCGAGCCGGGACCTGCAGACCCTGTCCTGCACGTGCATCGCCTCGGCCTCTCTCTCCGCCTTGCACGCAAAGTACTCCTGCATAAAGACAACATGTACTCTTTCATTATTTCAAGAACGTCCGACAAATACGTATCATTGAGAAATGTTGTGCGAGCAAGACTCACCCAGAACTCGGCCCTAATCCGCGCTGCAACGGTGGTGTACGTGGGGTCCTCAGCAGCACCGAAGTGGTCCCACGTCCAGGGCGGTGACCTAACCCCGGCGTAGGTGACCAAGCCAGGGTAGTTCTTCCGAATCAGAAGACTTAACGTGCCATTGATATGGCGTGTCTTGCCCCCTGCCACAAGTTCTCAGTTCCTGCATGAGTCATTAAGAACAACTGTTAGTCGGAAGTTCAATTTTGAACATGTCATGTGAACAAGTAGTGAAAACATTAATGGTAACTTACTTGTCGCCGTAAGGTCGAATCACCGGGCGGCGGGTAGGTGCGATCCGCTGCTGCGGAAGCTGCGAGGGGCCGCGCAAGTAGACTCTGCTCGAAGCAGAGGAAGTGGAACCCCCTCCTGAGGCACCTACGATCTCGTCCCCCTGGTCCCCCAGGTCCCCCTGGCGCCGCTCCGAGGAAGTGGTGTCGTCGTCCGACGTCCTCCTGGTCGTCCCTCTGGCGTCCCCTAGTCATCGTCCGAGGAGGTTTGCGCCGGGTCGGGAGTCGGCTCCCTCCTAGGACGTCCGCGGGGGCGGGCGGTCCTCGCCCTCCTCGTCGACGGCTCCTCGGCTGCGGTGGGTGGTGAGCTGGACCTCTGGTAGTGCGAGTTGACTCGCCGCGGTTGCCGCCTTCCGCCCGACATTTTATCGAGTGCCTGCCATTGCAAAGATAAAATCAATTAGCATAAATAAACGATAAGTATTTATAAAGAGATACAAAATGAACGAAACATAATTGCAAAATAATTATAACAATATAGCATTACATGAATTAAAAATTATCTCCGCGATTGTCAGTGGCTAGTGCCCCTCGTGTGTTGGCTCGTGGCACACGTGTGTCGTCATCACTGTCAATATTGTCGAAACAATCGACGTCATCTCCATCATCCTCATCACCCTCGTCCTCATCAATGTCACCACCAAACTGTAATCGCTCAAGCATTCTTAAGTCCTTGGCATTGTGCACCTCATCACACTCGTCCTCATCAATATCATTGTAATCGTCTTCTTCCATGTCCATCAGCTCAAAAATGTCAATGTCAAACCTCCCTTCTAGCCCCTCAGGTTGAAAGAACTCTCCGCTATATGTGTTTGGGTCGAAGTTGTAATCATCATCGTTTGGGAGAGGCGCTTTACCGCGCGGCGATACTAACTGCACAAGGTACCCACCCATAAGATTGTTGTCTTCTTGACACGCCCATGGGAGATAATAAACTTGTGTGGCCTGTTGAGCCACAATATAGACATCGTCTCCCTTGTAAACGGAGTCCTGTCGAATTTCGACTAGCCCAATCTCAGGGGCTCTTCTCGTGACATCAGGATCGAACCAATGATATTTGAATACCACTGGATTAATAGCTTTGGTACCCTCAAAGTTGAGCTCATATATTTCTTCGACTATGCCATAATAGTCGCGCTCATCGGTGCCGGGCGTACGAACTCCGATATTCGTGGTCTTTCGATTGGGCCGACTCTGCTCGTAGCTGCTTGTGTGAAAGCGATAGCCATTCACATCATAAACGGTGAATGACTTGACCCTATAGTCGAAGCCATTGGCAACCTGTTTCAACTCATCCATCATTTCCGCATTTGTGCGGGCCTGTAAGTTGAGACAGGGTAGATCGTTTCATCAAATGAAACAAGAAATGAAATGAAATACAAGGTTAGTTGGGTGGTACCTTCGTACTAAACCACGAAATGAAATCGGGCACACCATTTTTGAGAAGATGGTCTTGTTCTTCAGAGGAAGGTTCCCTATCCTCTCTCCAGTATTCATCAATAAATTTCCTTAAAAACAAGAACGTCGAATCAATAGATTGAAGATAGTGACGGCGCATGTAACAAGCTCATTGAGAACTTACTGCACATAAGGAGTCACTTCGTCAAGGTTCAACAACACATACAACATGATAGTATGCCACTCATCATGCCGCAACATCTTGGTCCTCGATGCGCTTGCTCTTCCGAGTTGGCCTTTGAAAAGGCTGAGGTTCGATAAACTCTCGTCGACGTTGTAACGAGAGGGTGGATTGTGCACGCTAGGAAGGTTATCCTTATAATATGTTGTTGTGAAGTTCGACACCTCCTCCAGAATAAATGCTTCTGCCATAGAAGCCTCTATTTTGGCTTTATTTCTACACTTTTTCCGAAGAACCTTTAGACATCTCTCGACTGGAAAGCACCAATGGCACTGCACGGGCCCCCCATCCGTGCCTCGTACGGTAGGTGCAAAATCAGATGCTGCATCGGCAGGAAGAAGCCGGGTGGAAAGATCATCTCCAACTTGCAGATCAACACAGGTGCCACTTCCTCTAGGTTAGCAATCACGTCATAAGATAGCTCCTTGGCACAAAGCTGGCGAAAGAAATAGCTCAACTCTGCCAGCACGCGCCACACATGCTCAGGGAGGTATCCCCGGGTCATCGCAGGAAGGAGCCGCTCGATCCATATGTGGTAGTCATGACTCTTCATCCCTAACACTCGCATAGTAGACAAGTTCACTCCCCTCCTCAAATTCGCCGCATACCCATCAGGGAACCTTAACGCCTGGATCCACTGTAGTACTTTCTTCCTATGGTCTCTTTTCAATATATAATCGGCCGGACCTCTTTTCCATTTCTTGCCAGCACTAGGAGCCCGAATCACTAGCTTTGGTCTATCGCACATCTCTTGCAGGTCCAGTCTGGCCTTAACGTTGTCCTTTGACTTTTCTGTGTCCATGAGTGTTGCAAAGAGTGCCTCAGCGATATTCTTTTCTGTGTGCATTACATCGATGTAGTGCGGACAAAGAAGGTCATTGAAATAGGGGAGTCTAGTCAAGCCCGATATATGGGTCCACATGTGTTCCTCTCCGTACCCGAAAAAACGACCGTTGTCTTTATCAAACTTCAGAGCCTCTATTTCGGCACGGACCTCGGAACCGCTCTTGAACTGAGGAATGAGGTTGGTGACTTGAACACCTTTCCTGAAGTGCTTGATGTCACGTCTGAACGGATGGTCAAGAGGCAAGAACTGATGATGCTGGTCGAATGAAGAATACTTCCCTCCCTTCTTCAACCAAGTGAACTTCACAGTTGCCTTGCATATTGGGCATGGGAACTTCCCATGAACACACCAAGCGCTGAATAAGCCATACGCCAGGAAGTCATGCAGGGAGTACTGGTACCACACATGCATTTTGAAGTTCTTCATTGTTGCTCGGTCATATGTCAGTACCGGGTTTTCCCAAGCTTCGAACAATTCATCCAACAAAGGCTCCATGAACACACCCATATTGTTCCCCGGGTGTCCAGGAATTATCAACGACAAGAATACGTTCTTAGGGTCAAACATAACACCGGGAGGGAGATTGAGGGGGATCACGAACACAGGCCAACAAGTGTACGGGGCCGCCATCATTCCATACGGGTTGAACCCATCTGTTGCCAGCGCCACACGTACATTTCGAGCCTCCATAGCTTTGCCAGGATGCATGGCATCGAAGTGCTTCCATGCTTCACCATCCGATGGGTGGACCATCTTGTCAGGATTGTATCTCTTGCCATTCTTGTGCCATGTCATCTGTTTTGTAGAGTCCTTTGTCATGTACAGTCGTTGGATCCTAGGTATGAAAGGAAGGTACCGTAGGACCATCTCGGGGATATTAAGTTGTTCCTTCTTGCCATCTCCATGGTCTACCTCCACATACCTAGAGGCTTTGCACTTTGGACAGTGTGTTGCTTTCTCGTGATCTTTCCTGAATAGGACACACCCTTTTGGACAAGCATGGATCTGCTCATACGGCATCTTAAGTGCACGAAGAAGTTTCTGTGACTCGTACGTGTTCTTCGGCAGAATGTGACCCTCCGGCAACAGGGTGCCCAAAATTGCCAACATGCCATCGAAGGCGTCTCGACTCAAGCTATACTGGGACTTGAACCCCATTAGGCGTCCAATGGCATCCAGTTGTGAAACCATTGTCTTTTCATGAAGGGGCTTCTGTGCCGAAGACATCATGTCGTAGAACGCCTTTGCGGTGTCCTCTGGCTCCTCTAATCCTTCACCGAATCGAGCATCTTGAAAGTCTCCCATCATGTCTGCTACCCCGGCATCTCCATCATACTCCTCGAGACGTTGTCTCACCACCTCCTCTCTAATCCGATCGGCTTCACCATGGTGGACCCAACAAGTATAGTTTTCAACGAATTCGTACTTGTAAAGATCTACCCCCACGTTATTCTTATATTTTCTTTTCTTGTTCCCACATTTGCTACAGGGACACGGCATCCGACTCGACCCTTTAGCAGCCGGACCAAACGCATGCTCTAAGAAAGCATTGGTCTTAGTAACCCATTCTGTGCCCTTACTTGCGTGGCCCGTGTACATCCAGTCACGGTTATCCATCCTCTGGCATATATATATGTAAGCGAGTAATAAAACCAGCAATTGCATCTACACGGCGTTCCTACCATCTAATAGGAGAAGGATAGGTCCTAATCCCACCCGAGGATGCGCAGATGGGTTAGTTTCCATGTTCTACTCCTACCCGAGATAGAATTTCGGCAGCACCTCCTCGCTGTTCTCCCGATACACGTCCTGGCAGGGAGAGTGTGTATCCGGAGAACAACGAGGAGGTGGTGCCAAAACTCTGACTCTGACACGAGCAGAACATGGAAACTAGCTCATCTACGCATCCGTGGGCTGTCCAAAATATGTGGACAATTCGAAAGAGATACGGTCGCAGATATGCAAATGACTGAATATCTAAGACTGTATCTCTTTCGAACGCGAGACGTCTAACTAGGTTACGTGACCAAAGATCAGATACCTAAGGATACGGATAGAGGGGTTATACCTAAGGTGTTGGTGAGGTCAGGGTAGCGGGACAGTGGTGAGTCGGGGCAGTGGCGAGACGATGCGGTGCAGGCAGACCCGCAACGCCGACGAAGACGATCAGGGTCGCCGAGTCCCTCCGACGGGTCCTCCTCCTGCCAAAAAAACATATGGTTAGTCTCGACCAAAAATTTTGGCAGCACCTCCCCTGCACGGCGAGGTTCCCAAAACCTACAGAAAACGTCGGCACGAAGGCCAACAACCACATGTATAGCAGACATAGTCACGAAGGCCAACAATCACAATAGTACCAAGATGAGCCATATACTTTACTACTAACACCAACACTACTACTAACACTAACACTACTACTAACACTAACACTAACACTACTAACTACTACTAACTACTAACTACTAACTATTTACTAACTACATAGGGCATACCTTCGCGACAAGAATAGCAAGAACGAGCTTCGGCGACGGCCACGGGGACGACCGAAGCGGCTTGTCGACGGGGCCACTATTCTCCTCCTTGTCCTCCTCTCTTCTCCACTCCTCCTCCTCTTCCTCTCCTCCTCCACCTCCTCCTCCTCTTCCTCCTCCACCTCCTCCTCTCCTCTCCTCTCCTCTCCTCCTCCTCCTCGGCACGGCGGACCCGGGGCCGGGGGCGCCGGGGCCGAGGGGCGCGGCCCGGGGAGGGGGGAGCGGAGGCCGGGGCGCGGCCCGGGGGGGCGCGGCGGAGCGGGGCCGGGGGCGCCGGGGCGCGGCGCGGCGGCCCGGGGCGGGGGTGGGGGCGCGGCGGCCGGGGCGGGGGGCGGGGGGCAGGGCGGAGCGGGGCCGGGGGCGCGGCGGGGCGGGGCAGGGCCGGGGGCACGGCGGGGAGGGGCGGGGCCGTGGGCGCGGCGGCGGGCAGAGCTGCGGCTTTGTGTGCGGGTGCGTGTGCGTGTGCGTGTGTGGGTGGCCGAAAGGCCGTTTGTATTTTTTTTTAATTTCGAACGGCTTTGCCGAGTGCCAGATCGGCTGGCACTCGGCAAAGGTCCTCTCTTTGCCGAGTGCCAGCCGATCTGGCACTCGGCAAAGAGGGCCACGTGGCAGACACACAACGGCCAGCAGGCCAGCCTTCGCCGAGTGCCAGCTGGCACGGCACTCGGCGAAGATGCTCTTTACCGAGTGTCAGGGCTGACACTCGGCAAAGGTTTTATTTTTTTTTTGAAATTTTGACACCAAATTTTTTGTGGGTCATCCCCACACTACCACTGTCAATATGTTCAAATTTGACAGTTTTTCAAAACTTTTTGTTATATTTTTGACTTTCTTTCGTTTTCTTGAATTTTCCCGAAAGACGCAAGTTTGAACTGCGGGTGCATCGAATAATGGATTTTCATGATTTAAAAAATGTTATTCTTGTTCTTAATCGTATGTTGAGGCCAAATCCAAAAACTGACCCTACGTTTCGATCAACATGCTCACGGGGCAACGCCTCCAAATTACGTGCGGGCGGTTTTTTAATTATAGAAAATGCAAATGAATTCCGAAAATCGCGAAACTTGGCGAGATGTTGTTACATCATTTGCGTATATCGAGAAAAAAATTTGAGAATGTTTCGAGCAAGTTGTCACGTACGATGTTTACAAACCTGGACATCTCAACCTGTGATATCTTGTGACTCATGTTGAGATGTCCAGGTTTGTAAGCATCGTACGTGACAACTTGCTCGAAACATTCTCAAATTTTTTTCTCGGCATACGCATATGATGTAACAACATCTCGCCAAGTTTCGCGATTTTTGGAATTCATTTGCATTTTCTATAATTAAAAAACCGCCTGCACGTAATTTGGAGGCGTTGCCCCGTGAGCACGTTGATCGAAACGTAGGGTCAGTTTTTGGATTTGGCCTCAACATACGGTTAAGAACAAGAATAATATTTTTTAAATCATGAAAATCCATTATTCGATGCACCCGTAGTTCAAACTTGCGTCTTTCGGGAAAATTCAAGAAAACGAAAGAAAGTCAAAAAAATATAACAAAAAGTTTTGAAAAACTGTCAAATTTGAACATATTGACAGTGGTAGTGTGGGGATGACCCACAAAAAATTTAGTGTCCAAAATCCAAAAAAAAACTTTGCCGAGTGCCACGTGGACTGACACTCGGCAAA